>JANBPO010009106.1:0-1414082 GCA_024336825.1 Amorphophallus titanum
CTTGGGAAGAGGAGGCGGTGAAGGCGGTGGTGATGGGTTATGTAATGGAGACGGTGATGAAGATGGTGGACATCCTGTCCATTCGATGCTGCCTCTATCAGGTTACCTGCCAGTGACCACTGAGGCAACATCCATAGGCACCCCACGTCTCAGTCCGTCTATTTCCGAGGAAGTGGACCAGTTGGAGAAGTCGCCCGCGGAGAGGCCTGCACAAGGAAAAAGGCTGGAGACGCCATCTCCTGAAGTCACGACTCTAGAGGAATCCTGCATCAGGGTGTGGGTGGACAACGAGGCCAACCCATTATACCAGTCGACTTACCTACTTCGTCCACAGGCTGGCACATAAGGCCGACTGTCCCACCCACTATCAATACTATCTACAAATAAGAGATGCTTCCTCTAGTGATGGAGAGCACCTCGTCATACGCCTGCAAACCAAGGAAGACGATGGGAGAACAATCATATGCCACAGAACAAAGAGAATATGGGGAAAATGAAGCTTTATTCATCAGCAGGGGAGAAGTTGCATAGAGGTCACTGGTCCTCTTTGGGACGGAACCTATCGGGAAGGAGGTTCAGAACTCCCTTGCCGGAGTACAGGCGGTTAACCTTCTCCAAAACATCTCGCCAACCATCCAGATACCCCCGCTTGTATTCCTCGACGGGGCCTCTGCTGCTACTTTCCCTCGACGCTGGCCACGCCTGCCACGGTGCCGGCAACGCCTCCTTCCGGAAGCACAAGTACTTGGGGGGACCGCCTTCCCTAGGGGTGCTACCTTCCTCAGAAGAAGAACTTGACTTCTTCGACGACATCTGCAAGAAAGTGGGCAACGACGGATGATGGACTCAGGACGGTTGCCAAAACCCCCACCCGACGCTATTTATAGTAAGAAGGGCAAGGTTCTAAGAAGAAGAAGGAGTCTTATTGCCCTTTCAAATTTGTGGATATCGAAGCGGTGGATCCCGAAGGTCACATCCTCTCAGGGTAACCCCCGAGGTGCTGCTCCGTAACAAAAACCTTTGGAATGAAAACCGTTTTATTTGTTGCTAATAAAGAAAAAGGACCATTAATTAGCATGAATTTAACCACTTCTGCAAACAAACATGAGAATACGCCCATTAGACTATGATAGTGTAGTATATGCTTAAACCAAAAGAAAACATGCAAATGGGGGTGCTCATACCGGGAAGGGGGGGCGGGAAGGGGGATGGCCGAGACTTTCGACCATCCGCCTTCCCCATGTTTTGGATTGGGAAACCTCTTTAAAAGTAGAATCTAGGAAGAACTAGTATGCATGGAATGTAGTAAAATAGAAAGAAAACGTAGCAATATGGGGAACAAGGGAACGAAGGATGGGTTTCCCCATCAACCAACAGGAGGTGGCCAGGAGGGTGGCCGCTCAAAGGTGGTGGGCGGCCATGTCGATGGCCACCCCTTGGAACTGGACTCTTCTGTAGCAGAGCACTTCGACAGAGGAAGGTGAGGAAGGTTCTCCCAGCTCTCCAAGAATGGTTAACCCCTCCAAAATGTCCAACCTCCCTCTCTGTGTTCTAGAGATGAGTTTTGTATTCAGGGGCTAGCTGTAGAAGCCTCGAATGTACTGGGATAGAACATGGACGATGAGGAAAAATCGTGCGAGACATGGCGGGGGACCTGGCCACGTTCTTTCACCAACAGTTGTAGGAAGGAGGCCAGGGTCTTGGCCTTCTACAAAGGGGTAGGCGGCCAACAAGGTGGCCTTCTAATGGCCTGGGCGGCTAGGTCGATTGCCTATGAGGGCGGCCAGGGAGGTGGCCTTCTAGCAAGCTGGGCGGCCAAGGTTGTGGCCTTCTAGGAGATGAGGGTGGCCAGGGAGGTGGCCTTCTTGACTGGGTTGGGCAGCCAGGTGCCTAGCCACCTAGGGAGTTGGGCGGCCAACACCTTGGCCTTCTAAAGACATGTGATGAAGTGTATAATAAACCCTCAAGGCATATCAAAGAGTTGCATGATGACATCCGCAAGCATATAGGGAAGAGCAATCAGAGCCCGATACAACACTCAGATCTTTTGTTCTCTTCTCAGATGAACTCCCCTTCTCTTTCTTTTCCTTCATTCCTGCTCTCTAGATTGCAATTTGCTCTATTCTTGTTTTTGCTCTCTTGAAATTCTACTCAATCGTTCTCTGCAGGAAGGAGTGAAGAAACCTTTTATATCCACAGCATGAGGGCATGTGTCCTCCACGAATTTTTGCCCTAGAGCGTCGACACGTGTCATGATCCTGGCAGGGCATTAGATCTTGGAGCACGTGCCATAGAAAATAGCATATGTTAATCACAGAGACAGATATTAGATTTCTCTAAGGATAAAGCCCTATCATAAAAATTGAATGGACTTGTACTAAAGAACACGGCTCTATTGGACACAGAAAAATGTGCACTGGCTTTTACAACCATAGACCCTTTGTGGAAATGCAAGGACTTCACAAATATCGTTCAAGATTTTTGACTCATGAGAAAAACTGCACGGGGTATGTTGAAATGTGAGTTTGTTAAACGTGCAAGGACTATGTCTCAAACAAAAGAATCTGCACGAGGTATGAAGTCCACGGACTTTGTGTAAACGTGCAAAGGCTTGTTAAAGACAATTGAAAAATTGCACAGGGTTTCGCTCGCACAGACTCCATGAAGGAATGAAAACAGTCTGTGTCAATGGGAAACTTGCACGGAGAATCTTGTCCACTGAGTTTGTAAAACGTGCAAGGACATTGGAACCTTGAAGAAATATGCACGGGATTTATAAAGATGTGCAGGGACTCGAAGAGTAGAAGAAATGTGCACGGGGTATCATGTGCACGGACATGAGGTGTTCGAGGTTTAATGTGCACTGACTTGGTTGCTGAAAAACTGCACGGGGTATGTTGAGAACATGCACGGGCTTTGTTAAAAAAACATGCACGGGCTTTGTCTGAAAAACATGCACGGGCTTTGTTTGAAAAAACATACACGGACTTTGTTTAAAAAACGTGCACGGGCTTTGTTTGAAAAAGATGCGCATCCTTACCCTTATCAGTTTCACTTTCATCAGAATCTGAAAGTTCTTCCAGAGTTGGCGCGCGAGCTGGAGTAATATAGACTATGGTAGCCGTAGGTTGTGATGAGGATGGTGTCGCTGGGTTGAGCATTTGAGATATGCGTCGTACCTCTTCGTGAAATGATGTTAGGGTAATTGGTTCTTCATCATAAATGACTGCAGATGTGTTTAGAGGAAGATTATCTGGGTGTTGTAATGCACATGCATGATATTGCTTCGGAGAAGCTGCTAGACCCTTCAAATATAAAAATAGATTGGCTGTCTGTTTTGCTGGAAGGATCGGACCTTTCACCAGATGACAATTACTGTATAATAGAGGGTCGTCTTGCCTTTTAAAAAAATTTGCAGGATGCACTTTGTTTATGAAGGTGCTATATTTTGCTCGTATGGCAAGAGGTCTTACGTCTTGGGTTTCCTTAGGGGGAGGAGGAGCCCAGCGAGAGAGTTTAAACTGTATATCATTTGGCATGACTGTTTTATGGAAGGGAGTCTCTACAACAGAGGCTTGTAGAGTATTGAAATACATAGACAAAGGAGCCATTGGTTTTTGTAGACTGACTTCTTTGAATACAGCCACAAAATGAGCATTGTCAAAGGGGACAATGTGTGAGAGTGCAAAATAACGTCGCTGCCAGACGTCGGCACTCATGACCATTCCCTCCCAATTGCAGATTTCCTCGATAGGAAATGGGATTGTGTGCCATTCATTGTAGTGAACACCCGATCTAAACTGAGGAATAATTGGCAGGAAGGTAGGAATAACCAAATCTACTTCCATATATTCATGTTGATATAAGTAAAAAGCTCATCTCTCTAGATTTTGGTAGTAACGACTGAGATCCTTAGCCATATAGCCATCATAATGATCCCAGACAGTCGTAAAATGTTGGGCAAACTCATACCCGTTGTGCACCATAGGAACTTTGGAGTTATAATTCTTCAGTTCCTGAGGAATGGGGTGAGGGATCCCATGAATAAGCGCCTGCTATACTAGACGTGAATTTTTGTTAACGTATTTTGAATTTTAGATAAATATAAATTAGCTGCCTACTAGTTGAGACGCCCTTTTCTGATAAAAGTGAATAAAATAATAAATGAGTGACTTTCATGATAGACGCCAATTAAATTAGCGCCTGTCAGAAAGGACGTCAATTCTCTGTTACGTGTTTTTGTAGTGTTTTAACCCTTAACCGTGGGTTTATTGGCACTCTCATCTCACATCCGTAGATGGAGTCCCTGTTTTGGCTTATACCGTATACCCCTCAATTATTGGTGATGTTTGAGCCCTCTGCGGGATATTCCTTCCTTCGGACTGGTGATTTCATCATTGAGATCTCCGTAAGTCTACGCTAGGCTTGGATTCCCTCAAGACAGCTGAGCAGGTTGTACCCTAAAAACCCTATACACCGAGTCATTATCATGTCGCCCTGAAGAAACATGACTATCTAGCCCTCATAGAGAGCGATTTTTGGCCTCTTTTAAGAAATTAGTCACTTTCTGGAAATAGCGTCCAGACAAGTAGATGCCCATTTGAATGGGCTACCGAGTACATGGACGCTAATTCTTCGTGCTTAAACTTTTTTCCTAGAATGAGCAACCACAATGGTGGACGCAAATTCTGAATTGGCGGCGACCTTATTGGACGCCATTTTTCCCAGTCTCAGATTTTTACATAAGTCATCTCTACATAAATTTGTGTCCTCGAAATCCAAATTCTGTGAATCTACCCTATTCTCCTACAAAGGCTTATTCCTTTTGAATTCTATTGGCTATCAAACTATAGTGGATACCTAAATATATATATGACCTAATGCCTGTGCATATAGCACCTGATCTGGTCCTAGGAGGAGCACCCGAAAATACTTGTGCCCATGGGAGTTGATTGATCACGGTGTGACATTGTACCGAAGTGCATGACTAGCTTGATTTATGACATTCCACAATCTATAAAAGTGCTTGACTTGATACATGACATGACATTATCGGCAGGAGAAAAGGTGGGAGAAACTCCTGAAGCAGATGACTGGTGGGGTGGCTGATGCTGCATGGCTGATGACACCATCCCAGTCCGAGCAAAATCTCGAGTCCTTGCCAACTCCAACTCCAACGCGACAGCGGCTTGATAAGCAGAATCTAACTCAGACACATGTGTAGCGAACAATGGCAGGCTCAATTCTGCTCTCAGTCTGCGCAAAAATTGCTGAGTCCTCATAGTCTTATCGGTAAAGATATGAGGTGTATACTGGCCCAACTCAATGAATTTATTACAATATTGCAGCACCGACATCTCGCCCTGTGTCAGCTCCAGAAATTGATACATCTTGGCTAACTTCAGACATGCTGGAGTATAGATATGCTCAAATGTAGCAACAAACTCAGCCCAGAAGATCTGTTGAAGCAGATGGGAATGGAAGGCAACTTCCCATTCTGAAGTCCACCACGTGCATGCAATACCTTGAAGTTGATATGAAGCCAGCATAACCCGTTCATCCTCGGCACACTCCATGCATTGGAAGACGTGCTCAGTAGCATCCAACCACTCCCTCGCTGTCTCGCGATCAGATTGACCCTCGAAAGTCAGTGGATGGAATAGCAGGAATTCTTTTAGTGCCCGTCTACGACCACTGGGTAACTCTACAGGCGGAATAGGAGTAGGTGTGGCCTGGGCAGGAACCGGTACAGCAGGAGCAGCTGAAGCACTAGCCTCATTCCGAGGAACTGGGGCTCTTTGCCTTTGAGGTGGCATCTTGAATCTAGGAAAACACGATAACAGAAAACATATTAGCATCGCAAGAAACACCCTAAGTCAGCAACAAACGACTCAAAAGGGACTTGCTCTAGATCAATGCAGATTTCAATTCCTGATACAACTCTCCAACTCCGCTCTGATACCAACTGTAATGACCCAGAGCCCAAGGCACCGATAACCCGGTACAAGTATCGAATTACCGCTACCATGAACTGGGGACGCTACCCAAGAGGCTGATGAGCGCGGGTATGCACCCGCTCGCCGCGCTGGTGTAGCTTTGACCTGCTCAAAGTGTTTACAACACTACGCCTCTCGCACGAGGGGGATCTTGGGGTGGAGGTTAATTTCTTACAACCAAAACTACCTCCACGCCGGGAGGAGCCTTCAGTCGGCCAAGCGGGGAGGGGAAGAAAAGGGGTAAGGAGCTTCAACGGTCGGCGAAGTTGGTTCTATCCTCTCTCAGGAATAGAGGATAGACAGTCGTTGCTGGAATTATTGTGGTCGCTCCCGAACTCCTTTGTCAGCGGGACTAGTGCCAAAATTTCGTTGGTTGAACCAGGAAGTGCTGGAATTTTGGTAGGAGCTTTGGAAGCCGACGCTGGTCGGGGTGGGACTGGAAGCAGAGGCTCTGTTCACTAGTTCTAACTGTCTCAACACCGCAGCATCAAGAATATGAAGGCGCCACGAGCTTTCCTGAACTTCAAATTGAGCGTGGTCAATGGCGTTGGAACCGGTGACGAGTTGCCTTCGAAACGTGACCCACGGGGGTGCCAGCCGATGTCAGAATAGGTCACAACAGCCCAAATAGTGACAGGGTGTCAGTTCAGTCCTAGGGAAGACAGAGCTGCGCACCCTGGGGAGAAAATGGAGAAGAATTCACTCGGGTTGCCGAATGGAGTGTCACTTCTTGGAGGAGGAGGGAGACTTGTAGTAGAAGGTCCCGGTCGAACCCCGCCTTCATATCTTCAGATAAGTAGGCGTGGCAGCTTCTGCAAGCCACCTCTGGATGCTGATCAGAACCCTTCTACACAGTCAAAGTAGATTGCTTGCCTCGGGCAGCCACGAACTCAGAATGAGACGAGATGACTGTCGTTGCAAAGAAGACTCGAAGAGGCTTCCAGAGATAGCCTTTTGCATCCTGAATCGCCTAGATGACATCGCAACTTCCTCTGCAATCTTCACGTTCTTTGGGTAGTGAACATGTGGACTGTGTGTTGCTCCAAAGGTACAAGGAAGGGGGGTGGGGATGGGGCACGCTTTGCGTAGCCTTCAACGGCACACCAAGTGCCCCCTTCAGCGGCACACGCCCAAACAGCCCTTCGCCGGCATGCTCGTGCGAACCTTCGCCGGCACGCCCATGCGGGTCTTCGCCGGCACACCCTTCAGGGCCCATTCGCCGGCACGCCCAGCGAGCCTTCGCCGGCACACCCTTCAGGGCCCATTCGTCGGCACACCCTTGTGCCCCCTTTCAACGGCACGCCCCGTGCCTCTTTCAACGGCACACCCTTTGCCCCCTTTCAATGGCACGCCCTGTGCCTCTTCCAACAGCACGCCCCTGTGCCCCCTTTCAATGGCACGCCCTGTGCCTCTTCCAACAGCACGCCCCTGTGCCCCCTTTCAACGGCACGCCCAGGCCAAAAGTATCTTCAGCGGCACGCTGGCTATGGTGACCCACGGCACGCCCAAGCGTCCTCTTCACCAGCAAAACGGACATGGCACCCATCCCCAACAAATCTTTGGCGCGCAGTGACCAGTCTGAGGTGTCAAACAGAGAGCTAGACACGCTGCCTACCCCCTATCACCAGGGACAACCAAGGTCAAATCTACATTAATGGCCCACATTCCCACCTCTGTCGGGTGTGTTCGAAGACTCCCGCCACTGGGAGTATAAAAGGGCCTCTCCACCGGCGAACAAAAGAACAAGGCACAGACAGAGAGACACCAGGCAGACAACAGAGGAGAGAGACACGAAGAGAAGGAGATGGAGGAAGACGCCCAGAAGAGAAAGAGAAGGAGAAAAAAGAGGAGGAGGGTTTTCTGCCTTCCCTCACTGCTGCACCGCCACCACCGACTGAGAGAGAGGAAGAGAGTAAGAGAGGGGGAGAGAGAGAGCATGTAGCGGGATGTTAGAGGGAAGCAGGGAGTAGTCGCCCCCGCTCAACCTCCACCTTCCCCATTTGTTTCTTTCTTTCTTTCTTTCTTCTTCTCCTTCCCATCGCCTGTATCCTCCCCTCCGGTGTTTTGAAATATACATGGTCGGTAACTCGTTGTTTGATCCCACCATGTCGTCCTATGATTTCTCCCGTACCCATGAGCTCCTCGAGGACCCATCCATGGGCCCCCATCTTCTGCTGCCACTTAGGGCGGTCAGCCCTCCCTCTCTGATCCTCCCGCCAATAACTTTGTGGATCACATCCTGCAGATGATGGCCCAGCTGGACCTGGCCCAACTTCAAGCCCTTTACCAGACCTTGCAGGGGTTAGGCGCCCCGTCCTCCACCATTCCCTAGGGTCTATCCGCTACTTCCACTTCTCAGCCCTCGGCTAATGGGCCAGGGACTTCACCTGCGGTCATTGACCTTACTCCGGTTCAACCCAAAATCCTTCACTTCTCTAATTTAGAGGCGAGCCAATCTTCTAGTTCGGCCCACCAGATCCTTGACAAGGGGAATATTGGCCTTTCGCCTTCTCCTCAGGTTGATGCCTACAAGTCCATTCCCTTAGCACTGCAAGTCCTCATGGGTCTGACTGATTTCTCGCACACTCAGGCTGGTGTGGCCCACATTGCATATCCAGATATGGGCCACTCCTTGGCCTGGTATCCTTCTTATGGGGCTCCTCCTCCGACTGCTTATCCTTCAACCCCTCACTCCGAGCCTGCTCCTTTTGTTCCACCTACTCCCTCCTGAGAGTAAGAACTTCTCGATAAGTGGGCTACCATGTAGCAACAACTTGACTTTTTTCAAAAGCGGGTCAGCCCACAATCCTTGGTGGATGTTCCGGTCCCCAACTTTCACAATATCTGATTCCCTTCTCAATCTGAGCTCCCCACGTACCGCAAGTATGATGGGAATGATAATCCATACATTCATGTGAGGGATTTTATGTACGAGTCGACGCAATTCCAATATGATGACTGCCTTATGGCGTATCTGTTTCACCACTTGTTGGATGGGGTAGCATTGGAATGGTTTTACACTTTTCCACTAGAATATGTTGAGAGCTTCAAGATTGTTAAAGAAAAGTTCATCCAAAGGTTCAAAGACCGGGTTTGCACAGAACCAGTCTGGCCTGCAACCAGAGGCGACCTACTGAAGCTTCAGCGACCACACCCCAGCTCCCCTTGGGGCGCCATTTGGCTGGGACGTTCCTCTACTGGTCCTCTATCCAACACAGCTGGCGGAACCTCGTTTGGAGTCCGGATCTGTCCGTTCCAAATTTTCTTCCCCGGGTGCGCAGGTCAGTCCACTCAGAATTAGAGCAGAAACCCCTCCACTCTATGTCCTCTATCTCCCTATTCCGACATCCCCTGGTGGCCTTCCTGGTTGGAGATCGAAGAGAATTCATTCATGAGCGCGCTTGTTTTGGTCCCGCACCATTTCGATGATGGGAGTGATCGTGACGGTGCCGCCTTCCTGAGAGTCATTCTCCACAGACTGTGTAGAACCAGTCAAGCCTGCAACTAGAGGCGGCTTATAGAAGCTCTAGAGACCACACCATGGCTTCCCTTGGTGCGCCACTTAGTCAGAGTGGAGTCCCACCAGTCACCTGTCCAACAAAACAAGCGGGGCGTCGATTGAAGCTCGGAGCAGCCTATTCTGATTTTTCTACCCCAAGGTAGCAGATCAGGTCAGTCAGGACCCATCCAGACCCCCTCCCACTCTTCGGGACATATCTCTCGACCCTGACATCATCTGGTGCTCTATCTGGCTGCCGCTCGAAGAAGACTTGACCACGGTCATCCTCGACTTGGTCCTGCCTCGATCGGACTTCGGGAGTGGGCGTGACGACTTCTTCCAATTGCTTCTGCACCCCAGGACTAGTCTGAGCCAGAGTGTAGAGGTCTAGGACCTGAGCCCGCCCCGACCGGTGATGACGATGGGGTCACCCACAGAAATTGACAGGTGTACCTGGGCCTGTCAGTGACGTTTTGGCACCAGCCATGGTGACTTCCAAGCTCAGGGGAGTGTGTGGCAGGGTCTACAGCGACCCCCTGTCCTGCTGTCCCAGACCTGGACAGAACTACTGGTTCTCTTCTACATCGGTTTTTCCCTCCCCTCGCTTTTACTGAAAGTCGAGGGGAGACCGAGTGGCATGGAAGGTTTCTGGGTTTTAAGGGAAACGTAACTGGGATGCAGGCGTGCCAGTCGATTTCTTGACAATCACCCATGGAATCGAGAGTGGACCGGGGAAGCGCCGTCAGGGCGTGGCACGTGGACTCGAGAGGTGAGAGACACATGGAGGGAAGGTCGGTTCCATAGGTGCGAGTGCGGAGGTGATTGTAGGGAGTCATGTACAGGACGCCTTTCCCCATTGATCGCAAGCAGACGATGTTTATTTACATCAAATTGAATCCAAACACCTTCGTTCCACGCTGAAGAGAGGTATGTATGTGTCTGAAGTCCTTGGTGGAGAGCAGGGAGCACTTCGCAGCTATGAGTTCGCACTAGATAGGACGATGTTAGCTGGGGTCAGAGGTGCTGAGGGATTCACGCTAGGTGACACAAAAAAGGGGGACTTAGGGCCCGAACGTTGATGCGAGTGCATACATCCAAGTGGCGGTATAATTTCTAAGAGCTATATGGCTTTACAGGCAGGCCATAGTGGCCAAGGTACAACAGGTACAAGCCGCGGGACAATTCTGACAGGGTGATCTGTCCCCGGGTTAATGCGTGACAAAGCAGATATCTGCATGTTTTACAGAGGGTTCCTCTCGTGGCGCGGGCCGTGTCTGCTCTGCCAAACGGGGGCTTGCAACTGGATGACTGGTGAAAGCATCAGACTAGTGCTTGGGCGAGGCTCAATCATGGCTCGGGTCGAGTAATCGAACATGGCCTCGCGATTGTGGGGAAGCGTGACGTCATGGGCGTGCATGGCTGCACCCTTGTCATAACGTCTCACGCGTGGTGGGGATAGACTTGTGTGTCATGGTAAAACACCGTGTGAGGGAAGTACAAGCGACATACCCTCGGCGTCCTTAGTTGACGACCAAGTCACCCACACACAATTCTCCTTGCTGGTTGCCTTGCTGTGGAGCTTGAAGCTTACAGGTCCTTGTTTGATTGATGCACGGAGGCACATTCAAACTCAATGGCATCAAACCCAAATCATCATGCAACATCTTGGAAAACCGCTTGGACACAAACGAATCAGTAGCACCGGTGTCGAATAAAACTCTAGCATGAAAACCTGACACTAGAAGTGTACCTTCTGTCGTGTTGTCCGCTTGCTCTACATCCTCTCTAGCCAATGCGAACACTCGTGCCGGCGCTCGATGGCGTCTGGCTGACTTCGCTGCTGCTGGTGCTGCCGCGGCTGCTGGTGCTGGAGCTTGACTAGGAGAAGGTAGCTACATCTTCGGACAATCTTTGATCATGTGCTCCGAGCTTCCGCACTTGAGACACTTCCCGGCTACCATCCAGCACTCCTTACCACCATGCCATTTCGCCCAGTGCTTGCATTCATTTTTTACTTCGACCGACGATCCTCCTGATCCTCTTGCTTGCGTCGAAGCCGGCTTTGTTGGTGTATAATCAGGCAACCGAGTAGAGGGCTTCTTCTTGCGGTCCTGGCGTTGGAAAGATGATGGCGGCCTCTTCAGCTGGGCCTTCTTCTCTTCTTGGTACTGCTCCATGGCGCTTTCTTGACAGCACGCGGCACCGAGAGCTTCTTCCATCATGTGGTGGTTGAAAGCAACCAATTTCGTCCTCAACGACGGTCGAAGACCCAATACGAACTTCTTCACCTTCCTTCGCTCGTCAGTTACAACATGAGGTGCGTAACGCCCCAACTCCGTGAAGCGAGCTTCATACTCCAGCACTGTCATAGACCCCTAGGTCAAAGTGAGGAACTCCTACTCCATTCGTTCTTGAACATGTTCGGGAATGCGTTTCGCCTGGAACAAGCGAACAAAATCTCCCCATGACACATTTCAACTGATCTGCAGCCATTCGTTGCATCCTATCTTTTTTGCCTAGAAGACGCTAGCGCATTTCCTCTGCCACCTATCCGGGACATCTATCGCATTACTTGACCTCTCCTCTTATCCCTATCAAACACTACTTTCCTCTAGTAATTCCACCGAAAACATTTGGGGGTAGTTTGGTAAAGTTTCAAAGAGTTTTCAATGGGTTTCGATGACATTCACAAAACACGTCCGGAAAGAATCGACTCTTCCTGCATATGTATCACAAAATGCCCAAAATAGAACTCTGCCAAAAAAGAGTCAACTCTAAGAGTTGACTCTTGTTTCATCCCGGGAGGTCCATCGGGGCGGTGTGGGCGGTGACCGGAGTGAGGGGTAGGATACAGTCACGGGAGAGATGCCAGAAGTTAATGGGCCTGGGGCACCCCCTCTCATGACCGTATCCGCCTCAAGGCGGCACCATGCACTCGTCTTTTACGGAGAGTCGAGAGGAGACCGAGTGACACGGGAGGTTTTTCGGGTTAACAGGAAACATGGCTGGGATGCGGGCGTGCCAGTCGATTTCTCAACAATCACCTACAGAACCGAACGTTTAACTGGGGATGCGCCGCCAGGGCGCGGCACGTGGACTCACAGGGTGAGTGACATATAGAGAGAAGGACGGTTCCGTGGGTGCGAGTGCACAGGCGACTGTGGGGAGTCGTGTACATGACGTCTTTCCCCACCGACTGCAAGCAATCGGTATTTATTTACATCGGATTGAATCCGAAGACCTTCGTTCCATGTCGAAGCGGAGTCCGTATTCCTGAAGCTCGAGACGAAGACCCAAGAGCACTTTGTAGCTGTAGGTTCGTCTCAGACTGGGTCGTGTTGGCCGAGGGTGAAGGGTGTTAGGGGTTCACGCTAGGTGACACAGAGGGTAGCTGGAGGCCCGGACGTGGATGTGAGAGCATACATCCAACTGGCGGTGTAACACTTAGATGTATATATTTTTACAGGCGGGCCGTGACAGCCCAGGTACAACAGAGGCATGCCTCAGGACAATTTCGACACGCTAGTCGGTCCCCGGGCCGATGCGTGACATATGAGCACATGTGTGTTTCACAGAGAGTTCCTCCCGTGACGTAGGCCATGGCCGCGGTGTCGAACGGGGGCATGTGGCTGACCGGCTGGTCTGCCTAAACCCCTTGGGGAGGGGGTTTAGGCGGACCAGCCTCACCCCCTGAGGATGGTCTGCCTAAACCCCCCCAGGAGGAGGGGCTTAGGTGGACCAGCCTCACCCCCTGAGGCTGGTCCGCCTAAACCCAACCCAGCCTCCTCCAGTGACCAAATTATCCCTCCGTGGAGGGGTTTACGTAGACCAGACCAACCCATTGGGCTGGTCCTCCTAAACCCCACCTAAGGGAGGGGTTTACGTGGCCCAACTCAACCCTATGAGCTAGTCCGCATAAACCCTTACTATTCACTTGGGTTTACGTGGGCTAGCTTGACCTTATCAGGCTAGTCCGCCTAAACCCCTCAAGCCCCTTCAACTTCTCTATGGAACCCCCCTTAGAAGCTCAAGGGGTGTATACACACATAGATACCCAGCATACCCAGCATCCTTTGTAGCTTCAAGCTTCAAGTGGCTCTGAGCAACGAGCTAAGGAGAATTGTGTGTGGGTGACTTGTTCGCCGACTTAGTACGCCGGGGGTATGTCGTTTGCACTTCCCTCACACCGTATATAGACGTAACACACAAGTCAACACCCACCATGTGCGAGACATTATGACAAGGGCGAACGTCCCCTCATGTCGGGATTCCCCCTCACGTGCCCGTTGGTCGCAACCATGCACGCGTCATGATGTCACGCTCTCCCGCAGTCACGAGGCCATGTTTGACAGGTCAACTTGAGTCATGATCGACCCTCGCCTAGACACCAGATCGATGCATCCCTCTAGTTGTCTAGCCATAAGCCCCCTGTCCGGCATCGCAACCATGGCCCATGGGAGGAGCCCCCTGTAAAACACATGTGTGTTCATCTGCCCGGCATCGACCCGGGGACTGATCATCACGTCGGAATTGTCCCACGGCATGCCCCAGTTGTACTCTGGCCACTACGGCCCACCTGTAAAGACATACATGTAAGACCCTTATCTTATCGGATCCTTAGTGGTTTAGATCTAGATTTTTTTTGGTTCACACAATTCAAGGATGTGCGCATATATATGACATCAAACAAATGACATCATCAAATGTAAACAAGACTCATCAATCAGTCATAGTCAGATATCATCAAAACAATAGAATCAAGCATGTTCCACATATGCCCAACAATATCTTCATCACTTTCCTCAGAGCTTTGGGTTAAGTTGAACAAAGCTGAAAAAGTATTGTAGGAGACGATGCTACTATTCTTTTTATTCTTT
The DNA here is from genome assembly GCA_024336825.1 of Amorphophallus titanum. Lineage (NCBI taxonomy): Eukaryota > Viridiplantae > Streptophyta > Magnoliopsida > Alismatales > Araceae > Amorphophallus > Amorphophallus titanum. The sequence continues at coordinate 14,373 of JANBPO010009106.1, forward strand.
GATTTCTTCTTTTCCTTTCTTTCCTCCGCAGGTATCTACTCGGGTAGAGCATCTTTTGAGGTAGTCCCTCCCCAAAACTCATCTTCACCTTCTTGTTGCTCTAGCCCGAGGGACTCTAGATGTTCCCAAGGGACATATTCCTTCAGCTGCACTGGTTGAATCTTGGGTTATTCATACTCATCCAACCGACCTATGATCGCCTGCAGTTGCTTGACAACCGGGCTGACTTCTTTATGTACCCGCAATGGGACTTCCTTCTTCTTATTATCAGCCGGCCTCCTGATGACCAATCGAGGGGCCATATCATCCCAAACTGGGGTTACAGTAGGTGAATCTATCTGAGGTGTAACACCATGAATTTGGACTCCTAAGGCTGGGCGGGACACTGGTCTTATTCTTGCCTTTGTAGGCACCGTCTGCCAACCTTCTTGGTCTTTGGCTGGGGAGAGAACAAAAAGCCTCATAGGTGTGCTTGGTGCAGGCTTCAACCACCTCTTTGGGCAATTGTTGATATAGCAATATCATATTGATAGTTGCCCATAGAGTAGGCATTTCATGCGGGCGCGGATGATCTACCTGGTAATCACCCATTTGTAGCTCCGCCTTTTTGATCAGACTTTCAATAACATCCTTAAAGACATAACAATTTTCAATAGGATGTCCGAGCATCTGATGGTATGGGCAGAAGCGAGCATCATCCTTCCACTTAGCATTACCTGGCCTCTTTGGGTCTAGTAGCGTAATCTTGTTGTAGCGGGTAGCCCATTCAAACAGGACCATGCTTATTAGCGTAATCCCAGTAATCAGTGGAGACAAAAAGTAAAAATATGAACACAATTAATATGATGTCCATTCAACTCTCTGCCCTACAGGTTTCAACAACATGCGAAAATAATGATCATCTGCGAGGCCAGTATTCCGGCGCATATTCTCATTTTATTGGATGCTTTTTTACCTATACAAGATTAATTACGTGTATATGTAGGAAGAACATGATGAATTGAAGAACCCAGTTTTTATAAAAGACGTGGAGGTCATAAACGACACTCTGAATAGAATTAAATATGGCCCCTGAACGGAGGGGATGGAGGGAATGAGGGAAAGGAACAGCCCACCCAGTAGATTTATCACCGTACGGAATGCCGCTCCATTAAAATCACCAGTTGTGTTCGTTTGGTTACTATCAATGAACAGGAAGTGGAGGGCCCCCAAGTAAAGCTGTGTCTGGGAGGGGGAGTTGGACGGCCCCCCCAAGGCACCAGTCAAACCTCAGAGGGTAGCTTCCAAAAGTGGGGGTGACTCCCACACTTTACATGCAAAACAGTATCCTCACAGATCACAACATCCCCTTCTGCTTATATAACCTTAAGATGCCCAGCTAGTGATGAGGTCTGGTGTTGCAAAGGATGGAAGGTGGCAACCCCCCCACTAGGGAGGCTCTGGAAGGGGCAAACTCTGAGGGGAAGAGAGAGGGAGGAGGAGAGATGGGGGTGGTCCAAGGGGAAGAGGAGGAGGTGCTGAAGAGGGAGATCTCATGCCACCCCATGTTTGAGCTCTTGAAGGATACCCAACTGAACTGCTTGAAGGTCTGATTTTTTTTTTTTGCGTTTTTGTTTTCATCCACTGCTTCCCTCTTAGTTCCCGTTACTTTTCTTTTCCTTGAATCGTGTGCTTTTTTGGGCTGGAGATGCATGGTTTGGACCGCGAATGCCAAGGATGCATTTGTACGGGTTATATATCTCATTTGTGTTGGGGTTTCCAAGTTATGATATGGATGGCATATCTTGATTCCAAGACCTTGGAAATTTTTAAAACTATGCCTGGGTAGTCTCACGGAATTCTGTGTTTTGTGCACAGATCTATATATTTGAGTTCTCCATCGATCACTACAGCCACCAAATAATATGTAGGGGAGAAAAAGAAAAGGAAAGAAAGAAAGAACTTGGTACCCTCTCACTGCTGAGTACTGCAGCAGATCACAAGCTAGCTAGAGTACAGCAACACATCCAATATCATGTGGCCTAAGCAGCATGTCCCCTCTCTCTGCATGGGCATGCATATGACATTCTGATCTCTTTTTCTTTTTATAATTTTTCCCCTTCCCATCTCACATCTTCTCTTATGAAAGCATCCTTCTGTTCGGCTAAAACACACATCAGATATGCTCAGGAGATCAAGAAGAGGAGCCAAGCGTCGTGCTGGGTCAAGTTCAGACATCAACAAAAGTCACGTCGACGGAGAACCACCACTCAGACTTGGATCTGTTCATGGTAAACAATCGATCCTGCTCATTTCTTCTCTCCTTCGCATAATCTTTTTTATAAAGAATCAAAGGATACTGTGCGCACGAGGGCGCGCAGCAGATTGATGAGCCTGGAACAATGGCGTACATATATATAAGCCAGCATATCTGATGGTTTTACACAAAGGACCTTTCATTAAAGCCAGCCTGCAGCCCCATCTGTCACATGTATGCTAGTTTTTTGTCAGCTTCAAAAGGGAATCCTGGGGGCCAAAAGAAAAGTCTCAGTTTGGACATATAATATCTTTTCGAGTCACAAAAACAAAAAAAAGTTCATGAGAAAGCCATTGGAGTCCTAATATAATGCTTGACGGGCATGCATCTGCATAGTTCTGCATGAATGTTAGTACAAACACCATCATCATTGTATAGTTCTTCTGCATTTGGTGGGGTGGCTGCAGCAAGTAAATCATGACACTTGAGCTTGTGGGTGTGAAGGAAGCATACTACACTGCACTCGCCGAGCTCACGCAGGCAATTCAGAAGCCGATGCAGGAAGCCACAGCGTTCATAGATTTCATGTACTGCGTACTCGACGACATCGCCTCGGCCGACGCATCCCGCGGTGCAACGGGCACTCCGGACAAGTAGGTGTTGGGGGTAGTGTTACCGCGCGCGCGCCGCCGGTGTCGGCCACAGTCGCTGCGGACCAGATTGCTGCTGCTGTTGCCGCCGCCGCCGCCGCCGCTGTCGCGCCTAGTGTGGCCGGCGTGGGGTGGCAGACAACCTTGCTGTAACGCAACTGATCATGGGCTCCCTCGGTGGGCTTTAATTTAACAGGGATATTAATTGTACTCTCTCCATATATATATGGGAGGGAACTATGGACTCTAATGAATAGATTTGCTAGCTTAATTGGACGTCGATCTATCTGTAAACTTCTGTCTCGATCGAGGAGGAGCTTGCTACTATATGCGTTATCCGATCACCACGCCCACTGTGAGCATCGCCATGCACTATATCGTCGATCTCGGAGCTTAGCATGGATCGTTATGTGGGTACGCGCGTTTAAGCACCACCATCATATACATCTCTAAGTTTAATTAATGTGAATAGTTCTGGACGTAGTGGGTTGGAAGTAGGAAGTGATCATCAGGAACATATATATAGTGCTGGGGTTAGCTAGCTGGGGAGCCACCCCAAAGCCATGGGAGGGCATCTTCATTCCCGGGCCACACCCAAACTGATGGTTCTTCACATGGACTACGATGACGACAATGTTCAGATGGTTCGACCTATAATAAAGGATCACCCCCCTGCAGAGTGCAGACTTCACTGATCCACCCAGAAAGAGGAAGCAGCTGGAGGCCTCCCATTGGTGAGGGGGGGGGTGTATACATGTGATGTGACAAAAACACATCCTAATTAATTAACCAGCTGTTCAACTATCAGACAATCCCCACCGATGGGGGACTGTGGATGGGCAGGGGGAGGAACAGTAGTACTCCCGCTGCTGCGCGCCTCTCCCATCTATCTACTTGTTGTGGCCTGGCCTTCCATCACCTGTGCACCGAACAGTGTGTTTTAAGTAGATACTAAGAGGAATAAACAAAAGCAAAAAGCCTGGCGAGTGACGCACACCTGCATTATTCAACCTTTGGCAGGAAATGGAAGTGCCCGTGATATGGAATTCGGAAAAATTCAGACGTCACCCTGAGTCAGCTACGAAGCTTTTACAACTAGTATCATCATCGAAAAAATTTGGGAGCGGCTGCAGTAGTGACAACTCCGATGTCTGTCCGTTGTCCCAGAGAGTGGGCAGAACTAACGTCGCCCACTCGTTCGGTCTCATTTTGGCTTTTGCCTTCCCCGCCTGGCCGGCTTACCACCCCTCCCTACGTGGAGGTAGTTTTGGTTGTAATTTGATTCTCGCTACCCCTAATCCACCCCCTCTGCGAGGGCTTAGTGCATGTATTAGTAGGTTAGCAATCCAAGTTTCACCAACACAGTGTGCGGGGAACCCACACTTCCCCGCTTGCCCATGTTTCTGACTCAGGATCGATGTCTTCATGCCGATCAGGTATATGCTGAACCCTCCCTGGATATTTGTGTTTAACTAGTATCATTTCTAAGTTCAGCCGGCGAGGAAGAGAGTGCTCGATCCCATGACTTCCCGCTCAAGAGTGGCCACCGCAGATTGAGTGAGGAGAGAACCCGTGCCCTCAAGACACGACGTCTGCCCCGCTGATGTGGGTGCTCCAATCCTAGGAAGGGAAACTCATTAGGCTAAGCCATCACCCCAGCCAGCAGGGTTTAGACCCTTGAACCCACTCTACCATCACTTAGTCACCACAGGAAAGGGTTGTACTACGATATCGGTCCGCCAACATTGAGTCCGTCAATTTGAAAGTGTGCTTGCAAGTTCGCCAACATAGGTCCGAGGCTCACTCAGTCGGTACCTTTGCATCCATAGTCCGTGTCACATCAGAAGGCATTGTAGCCAGAATATTAGGGTTACAGTTGGTGATGGCCAACCCTCGAGGGTGTGCTGGCCCCCATTGCCATGGACTGATGTCAAGGTTGTCATCGGTGAGACATTATGGTCGACGACCTTCAAGGAGCGAGGTGTAGAGTGAGAGTTTTTTTTCCTCTTTACTAACTCTACCGCCCTTGTAGGTTTTCGCCAGAGCTGGCTACGCTAAAAGTAGTGAATCTTGTTCTAATGCATTCTCCGCCATGTTTAAGTTATTTTATGGATTAAAAACATATCTTTATGTCCCAGTAGCACTGCTTTCTCTTTCCTCGTGATGGAGCCACTAGTCATAGCCCAGCGACCTTAGTGTCGACCCACCCGGGAGTGGTGGAGGGGTGTTCCCGTCTAACGGTTTTTAGGCTAGTTACCGTGGGCCCCCGCAGTTACCATAGTGTCCTAGGGGGGGAACTAGCTAGAGGCCTGACCCTAGGCAGGGGTCGGTGTGTGCACTTAGAGACTTGGACTGACACTGACGAGTGTTACTCTGACTAGTTCTTGTTCTGGTACTTTCTACGTCTCTCGCTCATTGTGTTTGTCTGACTTGCGAGTTGCCTGAAATACAGTGTAAGCCGTCAGCGGACGCTTCTGGTTTCTGCCTTCTAGTGAGTTCTCTATCTCTCATTTCACCTGGTTAGTTGAGGTTTATTCTATTGGTAGATCTAGCCTCTGTCGCTATTAAATTATATTAAATTGGCAAATAGATAGCTATTTAAACTGCTTAGTTAGGTTTTACAGCTTCATAATCCATATGTTTAAGTTACGCCAATGCTTGTTTATTGCATAAATACATGCTCTATTGGCTTTATATTTGCATGCCTGTTTGCTTAGTTGCGTGGTAGGGTTCCACGTGACCCCTACTGAGTCTGGCTGTAACTCACCCTTCTCCTTTTTAAGTGAGTTACCGCAGCCTTCGATCAGAGGTCCCCATGCTTTTCCTGACCGTGTTTAGCCAGCCAGCCAGTGTCGGCGGGGTCTGTTGTGTATTTTTGACTGGGGTATGCCCTGTGTAGTTGTACATTTAGACTTTTTATAGTTGTGGACTTGTTCTTTTGGCAATTCTGGACTAATGTAAATTGACTATCACTCTGACATATTTTAATTACTTCCGCATTTCAGTTTAAAATATTATTCTAATTTAAATTATGCGTGGTGTAATTCTAATTTGTTATACGGACCATGATCAGCCCACGCCATATCCATTTGATACCCATGGCTCAATGGATAACCGCTTATTGCAAGAACAAGAGCAGAAGATTTGAAGCCATAGCCAAGGCTACTTCAATTTGCTTGTGCGGGGTTTTCCTTTTCTCCACCACACCACCTCTTAGACATCCAAAATCTCAGTATTATTAGTGGGTTGTGACGGGGTTTATCCATTTCTCAAAGGGTCCTTTCTTACCTCTATGAAGGCCTTAGTTCAGCTTCCCTAGGAGGACCACTCTTTGGGTCAATGATCATCCTTGAGTGTTGGATGGGAGTGAGACTTAAGTTCCTACCCAAAGAGGGCATACCTTCAGCTAGCCACATATTTGGGAGCCACCCTCTATTCTTCATGGGAGGCACATTTGGGTTCTCTCCACAGGTCGAGTGCCAGACGGTGGACAAGAAAATACGGGACAATTGACACCTCTATCTCAACACCTTGCCAATTGAAAAGTTCATGATGCGACCGAGGGCTCTTCGAAGCACTACCCTTAGACTACCTCGGTGAATGGGCCTAGACCTGCAGCTAGTGGGGGACACTACATTGGCGATCTACAACCCACACTGGTGCTATCTTCAAATTGGGCTACCCCGTACTACGGTTCCTGCACTATCACATTTTCCTCCCCTTCAAGCTAGGAATATCGGGACCGAGGAGGACGAGAGAGTTGTCCGGAGAGCTCTGACCATGTGGGAGGTCAGCCGGATACGTGCCTTACAAGCAGAAGTGGTAGAGGATGGAGAGGAGTACCGTGTTTATGTGAAGGAATTGCGTAAGATCTGACCTCGCGCGGATGAAAGATTGAATGTAATTTGAGCTTTGTTCTTCATGTTTTTGAAATTATGGATAAAATAATGTTCAATGAACTTGATTGGATGGAATAAGAATGCTAAGTTTAAGATATGCATAGTGAATGACTCATTGAACTTGCATGAGTGGACAAATTAGCTTTAAATAGAGTTCTCTGTCTGACAAGCGAAAGAAGGAGAGAAACTCCCGATCCCGGAAGAGCTTTCTTTCTTTTACAAAGATGAAGAAATCACTATCGAGAAGCTAGAGGAGATGCTCCAAAGTTTCTTGTGCAACGTGTTTGCAATCCCTGCTCCCGATAGTATCAATTCAATCCCCGAGAACGATGGCCCCCCATCTGGCCATTCTAAACGCAGAGTAGCCCTGGTCACATACCAACGGCATCCAATAGACAAAAGGAGCCAGGGTCGAGGTCGAGGACGAGGCAGCGACTATGGCAGGGGGCCAAGGCCAATCACCGAAGAAAGGGCTTATGTCTCTAGTCCTGATAAAGTGATAATATTCCAGGGAGAAAAATCCGGCTCAATTCTGGAGGTGGAGATAAGGGGACGCAGTTTCAAGTTCGGTCCTCAAGAGGTAACAGAAGAGTCCACAAATCTAGTGGCGCCATCAAAGGCAAAACTTGAGATGGCAAATGAGTCAGTCGGGGAGGACAGTTCTTCTGGAAAGGAGCAACAAGATGCATCTTTGTCCTCGGAAGAAGAGCCATCTCCGGCTCTACTACTCCAAGGAGAGACAAAAGAGCCAGAAGGGGTAAGCCAACCCCCCAAGCAGAAGAACCCCACTATCTTACCACCCAACTTGGACAATATATTCCCTTCTCTTGAAAGGGCTCGTGCCAGGGCGGACCGCAAGATTATTGAGCAAATAAAGTAGTCCCCTACCACCATCACTATATGGGAGGCTATCTCTTGGAGCAAAGAATTGAGGGAGGCCCTTGCGAGGATTCTCCAGAAACTAGAGGCTTATGAAGCCCATATAAGCTAAGGTGCAGAGTCAAGCCTACAAGGCATTCGTAGCCAATGTCACACTTTCAGAGAAAGATATGTTGTTGTCTTCCCCCTATCATAATCACCCATTGTATATGCAAGGGAAGATAAATGACCATGAAATTAACTGAATCATGATTGACGCCGGCGTGGCCGTCAACATCATGCCCTTGAAAACATTCAAGTCCCTGGCGCGCTTGTATGTTGAAAACATTGTCAGATTACATGGAATTTCAGAGTCTATCATTTCAGACCGAGATCCTCGCTTCACATCAAGACTTTGGCAAGGATTGCAGAATGCCTTTGGGTCTCAGTTGAAGCTTACTTCGGCTTATCATCCCCAAACGGATGCCCAGTCTGAGAGGACGATTCAGACACTGGAAGATATGTTGAGAACTTACATTCTTGACTGGAGAGGAGATTGGGAGCGTTACCTACCTTTAGTGGAGTTTACTTACAATAATAACTTCCACGCAAGCATAGGTATGGCTCCATTTGAAGTCTTATAGGGAAGACCGTGCAGGTCTCCTCTATGCTGGGAAGAGGTTGGTGACAGACAGTTAATCAGACCTGAAGTAGTGCAAGAAACGTCTGAGAAAATTCAGCTGATCCTGCAGAGACTGAAAGTAGCGCAAGATCGGTAAAAGAGTTATGCAGATGTCAGAAGGAAAGATCTGGCTTTTGAGGTTGGTGAACATGTATTCCTCGAGGTGTCACCTACCAAGGGAGTGGCTAGATTTGGCAAGCAAGGGAAGCTGCATCCGAGATTTATCAGCCCTTTCGAGATTTTGGATCGAGTGGGTAACATGACATATCAGTTAGCACTACCTCTATCTATGGTAGCTATCCATCCGGTGTTTCATGTATCTATGCTCAGAAAATATGTTCATGATCCATCACACATCATCAGTTATAAAGATTTAGAGTTTCAACCGGATCTATCATTTGAGGAGCAACCAGTCAAGATCTTGGATCATAAAGAGCAGATTCTTAGATCGAAGACTATCCCATTGGTAAAGGTTCTATGGAGAATTTTTTCTCAGGAGGAAGCATCATGGGAGCTTGAAGACGAGATGAAGAAGAAATATCTACATCTGTTCGGTATGTGCTTTACCGTAAACTTCGAGGACGAAGTTTGTCTTAAGGGGGAGAGGGTGTAGTGCCCGAGATTTTTTCGAGAAATTATAAAATATTTCTGTTCATGTAGTGGGCTCCATGCAACCTGGGGGATTGTTTAAGGCATGCATAAAGTGTTCACCTATTCTTATACGCATGTATATGGCAGCAGGTGACATCTTAGAATAAGGTGAGCATGTGTAGTTGTATGCATGAGATTAATAAATAAGTCAATATATATTCACACATACGGGATGGGCTTAGAAAAGCATGGTGAACAGGTGTGCACATGGGTTAACAGAGGGGGGCTAAAGACCATGGCGTGAAGTGATATGACTAGTGGGATCATGCATACGTGGGATGGATTAAACAATCGGACCTCTCATAAATGCAATACAGCGGGTGGGCCCTTCTTGCAAGGTAATGAGTACTGTGTGTGCCTGCACGGGCAACGAATGAGAATGTCAGGTGGTCTCATGTGTTCTGCGCCCAGCTGGGAAACTCACGTGCGCGACGTAAAGGAATGAAAGGGATCTCGGCGTAGCAACTGTTCTCGGTGCTGATGGGGGTTTCGGCGTGATCTGGGTCTCGGCGCGGAAACACCCGTGCCGAGAGGAAACGGATGCGCCAAGAAGAAATAGCGCCGAGAGCTTTGAAAGGGGATCCGAGTTTTGGAAGGGTTTCTTAAAAGGATTTCTGATTCTGGGTATTTTGGAGGTCCTAAATGCTTGGGGGATTGAAGGAGTTTCCCGCAGAAATATCATCTGGAGCAGATTAACCACCAGGGCATTTTGATCATATTCCTCACAGCACCACGAGTGAGGGCCATGAGATGGGCTGTCTCAGGCTCACACTGTGATTATGAGGTTAAAAAAAAATGACGGGGAGGCAATCAGAATAATTTTCATACAAGGGTATAAAGTGTTCTGTAGAGCATAAAAATCAACACAGATGAAACTTAAACCGCATGGATCTCAATATCATGATAGAACAGGAGCTAACGGAAGGTGAAACAGAGTGCCGTAAAAGCTATGTACCTCGTTATTTCACTGTGCCTCATTCTCTTATAGAAGGGTTAGAGGCCATGTCACACATGCTCTCTGACTATTTTGGTTCCATTCATCGTTTGAGTATCTAGTTGTCTCGCACCTATTTCGGGTCTCTGTGCTATAAATTTTTAAAAGGTCAACCTATTCACCCCCTCCCCCTCTAGCTTGACCGCCCTCTGCACTCAACATTATGGACAATTAGTTGGGTCGTCTCCTTACTCATCTTAAATGATGCTCCGAGTTGTTCACCCTTGCCGAGTCTTCTTGGAGAGTTAGAAGTCTCTTTCTTGGGTCATTGCCTTCCTTGGTTGAGTCTTGCCCTTGCTTTGATGCTAAGCAAGCACTTCCGGTTCATTTGTCTCCCTCTTGAGCATAACGCATTCTCTATAGCACGTTATAAGTAACATAACGCACCTAACGAGGTCTGTTATAGTCTTCTCACCCATCGTCTCACCCAACGTCTCACTTAGCATCTCTATGGTTTAACGGTCTACACCTAGCCGTTATAATTAGCCTAATGCATCTAGTAAGAGCCGTTATAGTCGTCTTACTCACTGTCTCACCCATCGTCTCATCCACCGTCTCAGTTAGCGTTCCTGTTGTTTAACGGCTCTAAGTTCCCCGTCATCCATCACATAACGCGCGTACCTTGATCCGTTATATACCTCTTAAGGTCAAGTCTTATCACCACCTCAGCCCCGTCTGCCTTGACATCTTCAGGTCCATGACGGACTTACTTCACCCCGTTATAATCTCACTATGACGCCTTTGTTCACATCCATTATGCTCGCCAGAGTCCTAAGCCCGAACGTCTCGCCTGTTGTTCTTATCTCTTGCGGATAAGGTCACATGACAAACCGACGGAGGTGCGTTATGTTAACATGGCGGTCTATCGCGGATGCGTTATGCCTCACGGAGGTGTTCTAGCAGAACTGTGCTTCTCTACTGTTCCGTAGATGGATTGTAGAGGTTGTTGTCTTGATTTCTCCCCCAAATCTGATCCTTAGGACCTTCTGTTGGTTTCTATGGACTCTTGGGAGTATTATCTTCAAGCCATAGATATGAGATCCTATCTCTCACGGTGGCACCTCCTAGGCCTAGTCACTCATGCCAATCACTATAATGATGTACATCTAGATTGGGTGGCAATGGGAGCCCTCATAGAACTGTGGCATCCAAGCACCGATACTTTCTTATTTTCCACCTTTGAGGCCACCATCCTCTTAGAAGGGATGGAGAAGCTCCTTGGATTGAAAAGAATGAAGTAAGGTGATGAGGACAAGATGGCAAGCATGACAAGAAGCATAAGTGCACAAGAAATGCTTTCAAGTCTTATTCCAAACTCAAGCTTGGTGAATCAAATCAAGGCTTCAAAGGGAATCAATCTCATGAAACTCACAGCGTGGGTTTATAAAAGGATGGACCAAGCCATGGAGGATGAAGACTTAGAGAAAGTGATGAAAGCTTTCGTCATATGCTTAGCGGGGGCATTACTTTTCCCTTCATCGGAGGATTTCTTAGAAGAAAGCCAATTGAGCGTCATTACTAGCATATGGGAAGGAGAGAGGATAGGGCCGACAGTGCTAGCCTATCTCTATAGTGGGCTTGCTTCCGCTTCTATGGGATGCCCCCTATATGGGTCTATGCTCCTATTTTCTAGTTGGGTGGACCTTCAATTCAAATTTGATCCATGTGAGGAGACCCAACAAGCCTCTAGGATTTATTCCAAGAGCCCACTTCACTATATGATGGTTGCCTTATGATTACATGAGAGAGTGGTCAACCGAATTCCCAAGCTCAAGAAGTGAGTGGATTGGCGCGGCCACTTCAAGACAATGTCACAAAATGGCTTCACATGCACACCGGGGTTCCTCAAGACCCAAGACCTCCATGCAAGGCTCTCCACCGGAGTGGAACTAAGGCTAATAGGCGCCACCGAATTCGTGCTCTATAATGCTCATCGATGCCTCTTACAACTCGGTCTTCCTCGCCATATATTTGAAGACGCCTCTCATCTTCCACCAATCAAGAAAAGAGAATTGGGCTCAAGCGGCGATCGAGAGCAAATTCATTAAAAAGCCCAAAAATAGCCCAAAAATCTGTAAAAATCACACGGATTCACCGAAATAACTTCTAGACTTGACCCGCTACGGATCCATTAAATTACGGATGTTACAATGTTGATGTGGATCCCTCGGGGGCGGTTGTCTATCTCCTCTAAGGGATCTAGCGGGGAATCCCAATGCTCGGCCACGTACTGGGCCTAGTACCCACGGTGGATGAGACTTTCAATGTCATCCCTGAGCTACTGGTAGTCACTAGTATGGTGGTTATGGTTGTCATGGAACTGGCAATGCTTTTGACGGTTGTGGTGCCGAGGGTCATCCTTCATCAACTCGGGCCGACTAAGCAACCCTGAATATGTAATCTCCTAGTAGATCTTGTAAGTGGGAGTGGTGAAAGGAGTATAATGCTTGAACTTTTTAGGCAGCTCCCTCAAGTCACCCCCCAGTTCCTCCTCTTTCCTTGGCTGGAGGGCTGCTCAGACTGGTGCTTCCTCTCCCCCTCCTTCCCTTGGCTAGGGGTATCCTGACAAGCAGTTAAAACTTCCTCGCACTCCGCATGGCACAAAGCTAAGGTCACGAGTTTCGCAAGGGAGGTGAGGGGATGGAGCACCAACTCTCACCGGAGCCCTTTGCCATGGGTTCCCCCAGTCAATGGGGTGATTGCGGATGCAGTGTTGAGGCAGGGGATGCGTAGGGCCTCCACCTTGAAGCGGTTAATGTAGGCCCGCAGCTTTTCCCCTAGGGCCTGCTTGAGCATCAGGAGTCCCACAATCGACCTTGGGAGGACTGCTCTCGGCAAAGCTCTCTTTATATAGTCACCCAAACTGTCGGAAGCTAGTTGTCATGCCCCTGACGCAGAATATAGAGGCACGACGAGTCATAACACTTGTATCGATCAGAGCATCTGTATAAGGAGTCCAATCACAAAGAAGATAATGACCAAAGGATACTATTATTTTATCGAAGTAAAGTTTTACAACATAATTAAGTCTTAAAAGGCATAATATGCCCACCAGGACGCACCAGTCTATCACCACCCTGCACGTGATGGAGCGGAAGAGAAGAAGGCAAGGGGCCTGGCCCCAAGGAAGGAACAGGTGGTCATGGACCCTCCACGCTGTGAAAGCTTCAGGGCCTGCGCCCGACAACCCAACATCCCCACAGTGGGAAGGAGATTCTAGCACCTCGCCGGACGAGCCAGGCTCGCTTACATCCCTCCCATGGGAGGTCAACAACTATCCCCAGTCTTACATCAGGGACGAGGGGGAGAAGAAATGACCAACATGGTCAGGAGCTACTTCAGGGGTCTAGGCAACCCCTCGTTGGGCCAACAATGACTGCTGCAAGCAGCTGTGGCTGAAGAAGACCATTGCCCGCCAATGGCAGTAGAAGAAAAAGAAGAAGAAAGAAGGATGATGTCATCGGTCGACGACAATGGATATGAAGATGGCTTTGATGCTGAAGCCGATGAAATTGCCCCTCGGTGAGAAGAAAGAAAAAGAATGTCTGTGTTCGAGAGACTCACCTTCCCGGACCATGCAAAGAGGAAGGTTCACAGATGAAGAAGAAGGATGCAGATTTTCACCTGCAACATGGCTCGGATATCCGGCCAATATGGGTGATGTGAAACGACCTAGGGACCGACCAAATGACCCTCGGACTTAGCAAGCAATTATTAGACAGATCGGTGATTTCAATCGAGTAGACTCACTCGCATAGCGCACACTAGTGCCCGTAGGCAACTCGGCGATGGTGTGAAGGATCCGAGGTGGGACCTTACTGCTCCGGGGGTTGGCTAGCCTAAGATTGAACCCCTAAGGGTCTGGGATACCTAACTCCATAGGCGGCCAGCACACCGAGGGCGTGGGTTGTAGGGGTTGCTCTCACCTCACTCCGCGTTGGCCACTCAATTGATGGGAAATTTAGATCGGGCACTCACTCACCGTCCGACAGAGCTAAAAGGCAATACTAAATAAGCAATAGTAAACTAGCAAGGGATGTGGCTCGGAGCTCACCTCCCAACCCTACCCTGGAAACATCTGTACACACCACGAAACCTCCTGATCCTGAAGGCAACACCAACGCCGGAGCGGTAGTGAGCAATCTCTTCAGCTCCATGAAGATCTGCACACACTCCTCCGTCCAGACAAATGGCACATCCTTCCACATGAGTCTGGTCATCGGGGCCGCAATACCAGTGAAATGCTGAATGAATCGCCTATAGTAGCCCGCAAGCCCCAAAAAGCTCCGAATCCTTGTGATGGAACTCGGCCTCGACCACTGCACCACAACCTCGACCTTGGCCGGATCCACGGAAACACCATCACCAGAAATCATGTGCCCCAAAAAGTGTACCTCTCGATGCCAGAACTCACACTTACTGAGCTTGGCATATAGCTGGCGATCCCACAAGGTCTGCAACACGACCCTCAAATGATGCACATGCTCCTCTGCAGACTGCGAATACACAAGGATGTAGTCCACGAACATGACCACAAACTGGTCCAAGTACGGACGGAACACCCAATGCATCAAATCCATAAACACCACGGGGGCATTGGTGAGCCCAAATGGCATCACCAAGAACTCATAATGCCCATACCTCGAGCGGAACACAGTCTTCTCAATGTCAGACTTGTGAATCTACAGTTGATAATAACCCGACCTTAAGTCAATCCACGAAAACACCTGGGCCGACTGAAGCTGATCAAACAAGTCATTGATCTGGGGCAATAGATACTTGTTCTTAACAGTTGCCTGGTTCAACTGTCGGTAGTCGATACACAACCTCAAACTACCATCCTTCTTCTGCACAAACAACACCGGGGCACCCCAAGGGGAAAAATTAGGATGAATGTACCCCTTGGCAAGTAACTCCTGTAATTGGGCCTTCAGCTCTCTCAACTCCCCAGGCGCCATACAATAAGGGGCCTTCGACATAGGCGCCGTACCCGAAACCACCTCGATCATGAAATTAATCTCCCGCTACGGTGGCAACCCTGGCAACTCATCAGGAAAAACATCAGAAATCTCGCACACGACAAGAATATCCTCCACTTCCTGACGCTACTAATCTACCACGACCACCGAAGGGAGAAAACCCTGACAACCCGCATCAAGCAATCTACGGGCCCTAACGACCGAAATAAGGAAACGAGAAGAGGTAGACCAGATACCTTGGAAGTAAAAGGAAGATCGACAGGGATGCTTGTTGTAGACCCTATTTGAGCTGTAATCCACCATAGCACCATGGGCCTTAATCCAGTCCATACCTAAAATCACATTGAAGTCCTGAAGCGGTAACGCATAAAGCCTGGCCGGTAAGTTTCGCCCCTCAACCCACACAGGCACCTTGTCAAAACAATACGGGGTATGCACGAAACCTTCGGTAGGCAACTCCACTGCCAAATCACACAACATCACGGTCACCGACTCCTCAACACTCTGAGCAAAATCCACTGATATGAACAAATGAGACACACCCAAGTCAAACAAAACTCGAGCTGCACAACCCAAAATCAGAAGAGTACCTTCCACCAACTGCGACGCCTCAGCCTCCGCTCTGGTCATGTGCATAACTCTGCCTCAGGATCTCTACCTCCCTATAGTAGTTGGCCGCGACAACTGAGGAAACTGACCCTACTGCTGGTACGATTGCTATGGTGGTGGTAACTGCTGGGGCTGAAACTGTTGCTACTGAAGCTCGTGCGGCTGACGCAACCTCTGGGGACAGTCACGTGCCACCTGCCCCTCCTGGTCACACCTGAAGTAGATCACGGGCACTGAGCACTGTCTGCCTGGATGAGAATCGCCGCACCGAGGACACCCACTCCGAGGACCACTCACCGAGCCCTGACGCTGATAGGGTATGGGCTGTTGAACACTGCTTACTAACTACTGCCTTGACTCCCTGCGTTCTTGATGTCTCTTACTGAACCCGACATCTCTGAACAACTTCTTGAGCTTTGAACCAAAAGATGATGAGTCTGTTACTGATGTCATGGACGGAGACGCCCCTGAACCACCCACTGAAGGCTGGACGATAATCTACTACTGCACAATCATCGGCTGACTGGGACCTGTCTGAGTCTGGCTGACACTGCCCTGCCCTTAAGTGCTCTGTAAATCTCTCTCCAATGCCACCACTGCTCTGCAAGCTGTATCCAAACTGGCCACTCCTAAGGCAATTAGGGGATGCATCAGCTCTGGCCTCAAACCCTGGACAAATTGCTCAGTCTTCAGCTCCTCATCTGTCATGATATGAGATGCATAATAGCCCAACTCAATGAACCTAGATCGGTACTGCATCACTGCCATGTCCCCCTGGACCAACTCCAAAAACTCGCGCATCTTCTATGATCTAATAAAGGACGGACAAAAAGCACGCTCGAATGTCGTGACGAACTCCTGCCATGTAATCTGCCGAAGGGGATGAGACTAAAATGCCACTCCCCACTATGCCGTCCACCAGGTCCAAGCTAACCCCTACAACCGATGGGTCGCCAACACCACCTTCTCCTCCTCAGCACATTCCATCGAACTATATATCCTCTCCAGCTCATCCAACCACTCTCTGGCTACCTCTAGATCTAGTTGTCTGCTGTAAAGGGATGGTTAAAACTATAAGAACTCCTTTAGTACCCGACCGCGACCACCCCAAGAAGACGAACCCTTGCCAACTTCACCCCCCTGCTGCTGTAGAACATATTGATACATGCCTCTAATGAACTTATCTGCTCCAGGAACTCACACCTCTCTAGCTGCGCCTTCTGGGAGCATGGCTCTTCTTTGCTCCTCCTGACCCTCACCTGACTCTCCCTACTGGGAACGAGTCCTCCTCCTCGGTGCCATAACTCCCTGGTAGCAAGAAAATAATGAACATAATCAATAAAACACATGGCACCCTAAGCCAGTCACCGACTGTACAGGACATTCATGGACCTTCTGAACCACTGCAGTCATTTCAGATCCTTATACACCTTCACAATCTCCCTCTGATACCAGCTGTGGCGACCCGGGATCCGAGTACCGGAAAGGAACCAACGCTACTCGAACCTCGACCCGCCTCCCACGAGCCTGAAGACTCGAAAGGGAAGAAAGGATGGTGTGAGGGTGTGTAAGAAGCTAAAGTAACTGCAGAGATAGCACAATGATCAACTAAATAATTACTAAAATTTTGGGTTGCCTCCCAAGAAGCGCTAAGTTTAACGTCTTCAGCCAGACGCAATGTAAGTCAATAACTAACATGTGGCATTCATAATGAGCCACCAAGTGATCTTATCCTTCGTTAAATTCTAGCCCTTGTACCATTGGAGGAAAAGATTATGTCTTGACGCATGTGGGCTAGAAGTACACCAAGGTGGGTCTAGCAATCTAGACGGACCCCCTAGTCAGAGAATGGTAGATGGATTATCATATCTTCAATTAAGGTCTTTATAAGTGTTGAACACATCAATGAGGACCTTATTATCTCTCAAATTTTCTTCATCAACCTCATTTTTAAGATTTACTTGCATATTGTTGAGGTCAGAAAGGATGAGGGTGTCATGAATTTTTGGGGATTCCATCATATGGCTAGTGTCAAGGTGGCAATGATGATCAGGAACGAAATAAGTGTGCTCCTTGGCACAAGGAAGCTCATAAAGTTCAGATGAATCTGACCATATGGCTAGTTGTAGGATGTCCTAGATGATTTTGGATTTATCAAGGTCAGGAATGGGTAAAAGATTCACATCCTCCCCTAAATCAAGAGATGCCCGGCTAGAGTGAATTTCAAGCGGAAGGGTCGGCTCCTCCCTTACCCAAGAAGATTGGTTTATGCAAACACTCAATTCTCTCTCCACCATTTCATCTTCCTTGTCCGTCACTTGGAACAAGGGCTCCTCAAATATAAGAAGGGAAATTAAAGGGATTTGGCCATCAACAAGCACATCCACTTCCTTTTCCTCTCCTCCCAACTTAAGATCAAAAAACTCATCATTACCCTCCTCACAAATGGAATTGGGCATGGGCTTCTTGGGCTACTTCTCAAGACTAACACCAAGACTGCTATCACCTCCCTCTAATTTGTTCTCCTGGTATGACTCCTCCATAATCCCCTCATTATTTAAATCGATAATGATATGATTTATGGATTGGGGAATCATGGGTTGATCATATAAACTTTTGTTATGGTTTTTTTAAGAGAGTCAAAATGTCTCTCTCTCCTGATCCCTTCTCCCGACGTTTCCCCCCTCTCTCTCTCTCTCCCATCCTCTCTCCTCTGACACACTCTCTCTCTCCCAACCTCTCCTTCCTCTCTCCTCTCCCCTCCGACGCTCTCTCTCTCCTAATCCTCTTCGTCGGTGCTCCCTCTCTCTCTCCTGACCTCTCCTTCCTCTCTCCTCTCTCATGCGGTGCTCTCTCTCTGCACCGGCATGTTGGAGAACTCTGTCGACGACTTCTACAAGAGTGCCTACCACATCAACGTGTCCATCGACTTCTATGGCCAGAGCTTCGTGGCTGAGGATGACACCTCAGAAGAGGAGGCCTTCGTCGTTGTGGAGCCACACTATGGCAACAAATGCGAGGAGTACTACTCCCAATAGCACCCGGTGGGGGACATTGACCTGGCCTTCATCACGAAGAAGAAGAAGCTGCAGAACTTGATGGGGAGGCCGACGGACCTAATCATCCCGCTGGCCAACGAGAAGGCCGAGGATCAGAGCGGGTTCTGGTATAGGGTGGACGCGGAGGCGAACGTGCGTGGCGGGAAGGTGTGGATCCCATGGAACGCCTACAAGGCAGTGTTGGAGGTGTGTGTCTCCTTCCACGGAGAGGACAAGTTTTGGTACACGAACTCGCCGGACGAGTACAACATGTAGAACAACCTGCCGAATAGGAGGGGGAACTAGGCGTTCAGGGAGGTGGTGCTGACGGTGGACAGGCTGTACGCGGGGTTGGTGATACCTTTCCTGGTGGTGTTCCCCGGGGGTGTCAACCCCATCATGTGGATGCCGGTGGTGGCCATCAAGGCCTTCGACCTGCCCACCTACCACCTCAACCTGACGCCCTTTCTCGGCATGGAGTCGTTCGGCAGGTCCGTCACAGGGGGGGAGGTGATGTTGGGCGGGCTCGCCGCAGCCGTGCTCACCGCCGTCTTCAGCTACATTTGGGTGATCCGGCTCCCTCCGTTATAATAAAAATGGAGTGCTCAATGGAGGGTCCTTCCTTAACCAAGAGAGGGGTATGGTCTCCTAGAAGTGTGGGGAGAGGAGGTCTCCTAAACCAATGCCCTGTATGCAAATGCTCTTACAATAGATGAATAACATCACACAAAGTGATACAAAAATGCAAATGAACAGTATGCAATAGGTGTGAATAATGGATGCAGGAAAGAGCAAGCAAAGATGGCAATTGACAGCAATACAGGAAATGGAGGGATGTGAAACCAGATAAACAGGATGGATGTTAATGCAAAATATGTGACAGAATGGATGCACAGGTTAAAAAAAGAATGATGACACATACACAAAATAAATGCTGCTGCATAAAATAATAATAATAATAAAATGAACGATAGAATGGGGTATGCAACAATTCTATGAAATCTCAGCAAAGCAACATAATATGACCATGATGCCCAATAAATGCAAACATGAATTGAATATGATATGCGTAGGGAATGCAAATGGACGTATGACAGAGAGCGGCAATAAATGCAATAGATGCAGAAATGGGAATCTGCCAACCTGGGCGCTCATTCAATGGACGCCCAAGCCACTGGATGCCATTTTGTTTGATTTTTTAAGGATAACAGAAGTGGAATTTTAAATAAATCTATAAATTAGCAATCACGTGAGAAAATAAGAGAAAAATAGTGCTCATGGAACACTAATGAGATATGCACTGTGGGTGTAAAATAGGAGAGGCACATCGAGTGCCAAAGGAGGGGGTAATCAAGAGAAACACAAGGAAGTCCCACCGTGATCGCCAATTTGTAGATCTATTTAAAAATTCACTAAATAAATAATATAATCAAATAAGAGCTAAGAAAGGGAGAAAAGGAGAAGTGAGAGCATGCGTGGATGCTAAGGGCAAAGGTGATCGCCAGAGGACGCGAGGGCCTCAAAATGATATAACAATAATGAATGAATGGAGGGATCGCGGAATACCTTAAGTGTGGGGAGATGTGAGTTGACTTCCTTCTCTTCCGATTGGCACACCAAGGATCTTGAAGAGAGGGTGCGTCCAGTCTCTGGACGACGATAGTCTCAATGCTCCGACTGAGAGGGAAAGATAAAGAAGAAGCGAGTGACGCTAGTGCATCAACGAGAATGTTCTGAGATCGAGGGGTATAGATATAGATCAGTTTGTGGAACTGCCTAGCTAGGAGCGTGACCAAATCTTGATATGGCTTGAGCTTTGGGTCACGGGTGCGGTAAGTAGACAGAACTTGCCGCAGAATGAGCTGAGAGTCTCCTATAATCTTCAAGTGGTGCGCACCCAAGAGGTAGGCGTGTTTTAATCTGGCTAGGAGAGCTTCATACTCGACAATGTTATTAGTAGCAAGAAATCAGAGATGATAAGTAAAAAGAATCGTCACCCCTTCTGGAGTTAGGAGGACAGTGCCTATCCCTCAGCCTTGAGAATTTAGTGCGCCGTCGAAGTACATAGACCAAGAGGGATGATGAGTGATGACAGAGAGATGCTCATCAGGGAAATCATCCTAAATAGAATCAGTGCAGGGGATAGGAAGATGGGCTAGATGCTCAGCCATGGCATATCCTTTGACTGCCTTCTGAACGACGAACGCGATATCGATTTGAGAGAGAAAGCTCTGCCAGCGGGCTAACATACTAGAAAGGATAGGATTTTCTAGGAGATAGTAAATCGGGTCCATTCTAGAGATCAACCTAACTAGGTGGGCTAGAAAATAGTGTTTGAGCTTCTGAGCTACCAACACTAAGGCGGCACAAGTCTTCTCCATGGCAGTGTATTTGGCCTCAGTTAGGTTGAATAATCTGGAGAGATAATAAGCTGCCCACTCTTTTCCTTCATGGTCCACTTGTGCTAAAACCGCCCCTAGGGAGTCCTCAATGATCGAAATATATAGGATAAGGAGTTTCCCAGGGATGGGAGGTTGCAAAACCAAGTGATTGGATAGATAGACTTTTAAGTCCTCATAGGCCTTTTGACAATCTTCATTCCATTCAAATTTTACCCCTTCAACTCGATGCATGTCTTCATGTTGAGTCATATAAGGTCGGTGCATTTCATGCTCACACCATTTCTAAGGTCGGTGCACATTTTTGGTTCCTCGTTGGACGGCCGATGCACGTACTGTTGCTTTGCATACAAACTCGATGCAGTTTATTGATAGAGTCGGTGCACCTACGTCCTAAGGCAACACAAGGTCCGTGCATTCCTTGCATCCTGCACACATGAGGTCGGTGCACATTTTGCCATCCGCATGATAGAGTCAGTGCACATTCTGGTAGACAGCATATAAGGTCGGTACATTCTTCCTGTTGATGCACACATGAAGGTTGGAGCACATAAAGGGTCGGTGCAGGTTTTGCATTGGGCATGATAAAGTCTGTGCACACCACTGTAGAGGTTGGTGCAACTGCTATTGAGGTCGGTGCATGTTCTATCTCAGAGGCACAAGGTCTGAGCACATTTGCTCACATGCACTTGTTAGGTCTGAACATGCTAGTATGAGGGCAGTGCTAGTTTGCACTTAAGATAGCCAAGGTCTGAGCATGTTTTGCATATAAGTCCACTAAGGTCTGTGCATGTTGCTTGGTCTATGCCTTAAGATCTGTGCACAGTTTATTCTTCCTAGTTTATAACACATGACTATTATTCTTGTTCTTTGCAATGATAGGTAAGGCCCAAGATCAAACACCTTAAGGGTAGAACTAGAGAAGCACGTGAGCTCAAACTAAGAACATGCACGTGATCCCAAGTCAGCTAATGATGGGCATGTGATCCTAAGAGTGGCTGGATATTGGCACGTGGTTCTAGGGAGGTTGTGTCTGGACACGTCATCCAAGGTGAACACATCTTGGATATTCAAACATGTGGATCTGTGCTCTCACCTGATCGTGACACGTGGACTTATCTGGAAAAGGTGGGAATGAGCCTTCCACATGTCGGAGGCGTGAGCTCGTGGGACCTTTGTCTGAAGCCCTATAAGAAGGCCCCTCCTATGATCAAGAAGATAAGAACGAGGACACTCTGGAGAACTCGGTGGGATGGAGTGCACATTGAATAGCGTTAATGGCACCCCAATTCAAAGTGGACTTACGAATATGTTCCTTAGTCCAGAACTCCTCATCTGGAGGTAAATCAAAAGGACCTTTGCTTACTACCCTCCAGATCTCGTAGTCCTTAGCATAGAGGAACACTTACATTCTGTTCTTCCAGTATGCATAATCGCTACCGTTGAAGAATGGTGGATTACTCGTTGAATGACCCTCAGCAACAGTTCCTTTAGAATCCATCATTACTCTCTAGGATGTTAAGCCCTACGGGAGAGTCAGGCTCTGATACCACGTGTTGGGGTTAGATAGACTCTAAGATCTAGAGTGGGGGTGAATAGATCTACCCTCTGAAACTTCTGCCCTCTAAGACTTAATAGCAGCAGGTAAACAGATGCGTAATTAAAAGAGTACGACTGGTACCAGAATCGGTACCTGTCAGGGCTGGTACCGATACCGGTACGACCAGTACCGATACCGGCACTGGTAGATACCGCCCGGTACCGGTTTGGTACCAGGCAGTTACCCAATACCCACTTCCCCTCCTTCCAGTCCCTTTCCCCATGAGCCAAGCTGCCATTTCCCTGCCGGCCCGCTGACCCAACTACTAGAACTGCTGACCGGATCTGGTTTTATTTAAATCCCTCCCCGTGTCACCCCCGCGGCCCCAGAACGCCGCCCGCCCCCGCGGCGATGGGGAGGTCGATGCCGACGAGCGCGTGCCGCCGGCTCTCGCCGAGGAGATCGCCCCTCTCGTCGCGACCTCGACCTTCGACCGGCACGACATCCCGGTCGACAATTATGTCGGCGCGCATCTGGTGCGCTGGGGCTGGGGCGCGAGCTTCGGCAAATCGGCCTATGCCGGGCTCTTTCGCAAGGGCACCAAGACCTGGGGGCCGCAGCGTGTGCATCCGGCCTTGAGCTTCACCGGCACGAAAGGCCCGGCACTCGGCAACCGGCTCGACCATTTCGTCGACCGCAAGATTTTTCATGTAAGGTGGCAGCAAAATTCTGGGATATGAATGAATGGGAAGCTCTAGTATCAAATAGAATAAAAGTAGTTCTAGAATTGATGGTGAGAGTACCATCTACCACTCCTCCTCCTTCAATAGGTGTAGGTTCTATCAGAACTTGGAGTCTTCCTTGATGCCTTAGTCCTTCTTGAGTTTTCTTTTCCGATGGAGACTCCTTCATAAGGGGACAATCGAAAATGCGATGATCCCCACTTCCACAACACGAGCATACTCTCTTCTTTCTCCAACACTCTTCAATCTTATGGCCAGCTTTGTTACAATACGTGCAGATATCTTTTGAAGATGTAGCAGGGATGGCTTGTCTATTTCCATCTTGAGACTTTTTGTCTTGTTGAGGGGTTCTTCCTTCATTTGGCCTCTTCTTTCCCAATGTTGGTTTAAAGTTTCCGACGCCAATGACTTGTTCTTTCACCACTCTTCCCTTGATTCTATCCGTCGTCTCCATGGCATCTTCTAACAGTTGGGCCTTCCGAACCATCTCGGCATATATTTAGATGTCCACAGGCGCCAGTTGGGGAATGTATTGGGACCTTAGCCCATTCATGAATCGCTTGGCCTTCATTCTCTCCGTATTAATGAGGTGTAGAGCATAACGGACCAGTCGAGAAAATTGGGTCTCGTATTCAGCTACAGATAGACTTCTTTGTTTAAAGGTGACAAATTCTACGGCCTTCTTTTCTTGGACTCTCTCCGAGAAATATTTGCCATTGAAATATTCTAGAAACTCCTCCCAAGTGATCTGGGGACCGGGCAAGGTTGCCTCCACGGATTCTCACCAAGCTCTTGCATCCCTTTCCAATTGGAAAGTTGCAAGGAAAAGTCTATCTTGATCCGAGCATTGCATGACTCGAAATATTCTTTCTATCTCCTTGACCCAATATTTGGCTTCATCCGGGTCAGTGGAACTGTTGAATCTCAGGGGATTCATGTTTTTAAAGTTACGATGCAGGTCTCCCGCCTTCAGGGGCCTCATCAGCCTCTTGGGTGGCATCCCCAATTCTTGGTAGCGGTAGTCCGATACTTGTATCAGGTTATTGGTACCCTAAGCTCTGGGTCGTTACACCCTTATCCCCCGACATATATTCTATGATAGCTAAAGTTAGGCCTTGGGAGTAGTTGCACCGCGGTGGAGTGAACTCCTCATACCTTCGCTGAAGGCGTGAGCGCTCTCCTACCTTGGCAGCTTGTGTATCCTAGGCTACATGAATTAGATACATGTCTATGCCTAAGAGAAAGAGAAAGAAAGGTAGAAAATCTATAGCTCATGCATAAAGTAGATAAGGAAGAAATTTCATTTGCTTAAAAGGAGAAGGGTACAGGGTACTCGAGGCATCCCCCAGGATACATAAGGACCCAAAAAAAGGGATTATGAAACAAAAGAACTATTGTAGGGGGAACGGGAAGATATCTTTGAATTCAAGCAGTCCTAGGGATGGGAAGCGAACCAGCTCCTGTAGGTGTGACTCCTCACCTTCGAGCCTCGCCAACTCCGCTCTATAAGACACAGCCTCCCCCGCTGCCAATCTTAACTCATCCAGGCTTGATGGTCAGAATCTTTTGGCCGCCTCCAACTCACTCTGAAGGCAGACCAGTTCCACTTGGAGGTCTATTACCCTCTTCAGCGAAGAGTCGATAAGCCCAGTAACACTCTTGGCATCATCTTTCGTACGCCGCTCCACCTCTTTAGATGACTAAAGGGCAGCCTGGCACTCGGCATGTTGAATCTTTAAGGCTGTCATCTGGTCAGCTGTCACGCCCCGAGCACGGAAGATTACTCGGAAGTGACGTGATGATGTCTATAATGATCATGTCAATCAGAGCACAGTGCATTCAACACATACAGACAGAGTGCGCAAGATAGAAATAACACAAATCTTTATTCATAACCACGTTTCTCTCAAATAGTATGAAGACTAAATGAGAAGAAAATTACAATCTCTGACTCAAGAAAATAAAAATTACATAATAAGGGACTGCACAGCTGAAGGGTCCAAAGAAGGGTGTAAAGGAGACTCCAACGTGTTGACAGGCCAAGGGATGACTGAGGAGCTAGGTTGAGGGGGAAGGCTATGAGGAAATGCCACCACACACGAATGCTGACCTAGCAACGAGGAGAAGAGGTAACAAGGGTGACCCAAGGACACCGACCTCGGTCGACAAGATCAGCGCCGCGTCGGTGTTCTACCAGCGTGGCATGGCCTTCCGTCATCAGGGTCAAAACCAGCGCGCCATCGACGATTACACCAAGGCGTTGCAATACCGCGACGATGCCCAGGCCTTTTGGCGACGCGCCGATGCCTATCAAGCCCTCGGCCAGATCGACCAGGCGATCCGGGATCTCGACAAGGCGGTCGCATTGGGCGGCGACAACGGCAATTTCTTCGACGAGAGTGGCCTTGCCTATAACAAGAAGGGGCAGTTCGATCGCGCGATCGCCGATTTCGACAAAAAGATTTCACTGCAACCGCAAGATGCGCTGGCGTTCAACGGCCGCGGCGTGGCGTATCTTGCGAAGGGCGACGTCGATCGCGCCTTGGAGAATTTCGACAAAGCGGTAGCGATCTCGGCCACGGTTGCTGAATTCCATGACGGTCGCGGCCTTGCGCTGGTCAAGAAGGGCGACATCGCCGGCGCCGTCGCGGAATTCACCAAGGCCATCGACGGGGCGCGTTTTGAAAAGAAACCTGAACTCGCCGACTACTTCGTCCACCGCGCCGAAGCGCTCGGAGGCAGCGGGGAGTGGCTGAAGGCGCTGGAGGATTATCAGAGCGCGCTGACCTTGAACCCCTATCACACCAAGGCGCTGGCCGGACGTGACGCAGCGCGCCTGGCGCTCACCACGGTATCCCGGCAGCCTGCCGCGTCCGCTCCGCCCGCGCCGCAGGCCGTGGTCGCCACGGCAGGACCCACCCCGGAGAAGCCGCAGGCACCGGCGGTCGCCGAACGGCGCATCGCGCTCGTGATCGGCATCTCCGCCCCTCACTCTCCTCCTGAGGGCACATCTGTGGAGGGGGCATGGACCCCCGCGAAGCTGATGGGGCTCGGGCCACTGCTCTGTATTGTCCCTCGGGCGAATCAAGGAACCAATCATGTAGGAGGCGCTCGCAAAAGCGCTCGAATGCCCGGTGGCCCGTGCCCGCTCCCTGCCTCGCTGGAGCCGCTCCTCAATGATCCGCAGTCGCTCCTGCGTCGCGTCGAGCTGCACCCTCAGATCTGCATGCTTGCCTCTCTCTCTGGTGTGCTCCCTCCGCTCCATCTCGAGGAGCATCCTCAGCTCAGCCACCTCGGTAGGCAGCTCCTCCTGCTGGCCCCACGCCTGCTCAAGCTCAACAACCCGCTGGTCGAGGGAGGTAACCTCAGAACGTGCCAATGATAGCTACTTCCTCGCCTCTGTCAGCTCCATTGCCTGCATCACATCATATCATATCATTAATTTTTTTTTGAAAAAGGATGAATGCATGAAAGTTAATTCACAAAGCAAAGCAAAAACTCACTAGCACACTGCGGTCACGACGTTCCCTCGCAACGCAGGCGAACGACGCCTGTAGTTCCTCAGTCTGAACGGGTAAAAAGAAAAGAAAGACATAAGATTTTATGAACACATAATGGCATAATTAAATTCAAGTTTAAAAGTTTACCCGAGCGACGAGCTCATGCTCCACCTCCTCTGCTCGAGCAACTGCCCCTACAAGCTGCTCCTCCAACACGTCAGTCCCGGTGCTCAGCCCCCTCGAGCTGGAAGCACCGTCAGTCCCTCTCCCCGCTGCTCCCTGCTGGGCATGCTACATCCAGAAAGAGACGATCGTCAGTGGCTAATCATCAATAATTCAACGAATCATTTGCATATGCATAATAAACACTCACTAGGGTCTCCAGGTTAGCCCGTGTGGCTGCTAACTGGAGATGGACTTGCATGTCCATCGCCACCAAGTCCCGCGCATCCTGCATTCATCACATGATTAGTTGCATAATAAGCATAACATCATAGAGGCCTGTGCTCACACGCGAAGGCCCACTCTAAAACCACACAATCTGAAAATATGGTCACAACCTCACTGTCGTGAACTCGATGCCGTCTAGGGAAAAGCCCTTAGTGACGCTCACCGAAAATCCTAGACCTTGGCTCCGGAAAAATGTCCAAACTACACACAAAACCCCGTCTCACAGACGAGAAATGAAAACCTGCGACACGACAACTCATGTCATGTGACGGAAGTACCGCCTACCAGAAGCAAGGCCGGATGCGTCCATCGACGACTTAGTCTGCAGCCTCAGGTGACTCGCTACGACGCCCCAGGCGGAGACTGAGACACCATACAGTAACCAGTAATACAGAACAAGGACTAGCTAGGGTCACGCCCGTCAGCGCGGGTCCGACGCCCCTAGCTATGTGTGCACACACAGACCATGCACCCTAGGTCAGATCCTCTAGCTGGTTCTTCCCCTGAAGCCCGGACTCAGGCTGTGCATGGGGGCCCTACGGTAACCAGCCTAAAAATCATCTCACTCGGGTCACGCACTCCACCACTCCCATGTGGGTCCGCACACACGTGTGCAGGAAAGCTACGACTAGTGGGGGATCACAAAACGTGAACACTAAAAATCACGCACGCACTCATCGTGAGTAATGCGGAGTAACAGGTGGCTCAGAGCCACCTGGCTCTGGACAGCCCACTAGACCTACTAAACCCAACGATCCTTGAGTCACGAGACTCAGGTCAAGACCGTCGCAAGTGACAGCACAGTGCTGTCAATCTAGCCTAATCCCTAGGTCTGAAATAACGGTGACATGATTCCCAAGGTAGCTCACAAGTCACTGAGTTAATCCCTCATCCAAGGGACACACTGTAATGCCCCAGATTTTTCAGATATTTTTTCGCGGGTCCCGGATTGAGTTTACCGATTTTCGAGTGTTTTTGTCAGTCAGACCTTTGGAACCCCGTGTGGGGTGAACCGTTGTGTTCTCCAACTCCGGGATGTTACTACCGTATTGTGTGAAATAAAATATAAAAGCTACATGACATGACTCAAAGAAATGTAAGATCACGATGGCACATGATGATGATCCATCCGGACTTCGAAAAATGTGGAGGGGGTAAATGATGTCCCCATCATGTTGTCTTAGTGATGCCTTTATCTGTGTCTACTTAAGTGTGGACAAAATTTATTCTGGGCCTAATCTGCTTCCTTGCTTTACAGTTGCTTAGCTTTGGACTCCATCACGGTGTTAAGAGCTGTTGCATATCATGTTCGTCGTGCTGTGTCCAATGGCTGATGTGTTGTGAGGGCTCATTTATCATTTCAGGACGTAAAGGTAAGCTGAGATTTACATTTTTTCTTGTGCTTTGTGCTGAAGCTGGTACTCATTTCTGTTGCACTTAGGCTTCCTGTGACCGGTTGTTCACTAGATCAGTACTCGTGGCGTGGTAAGTTACGATTTTCTTGAATTGTGATGACGTCAAGCGTGTGTTGAGATGTGGATACCGAGATTTTTTCTAATGCCTGTGTGCATTGTGTGAGTGCGCAGCGGAAGCGTATGGGCTGATAACCCATTGGTCGAGAGAATTACTTCTTCTCGATGTGACTTCATCTTGGCTTCCTGTGCCCTAATGTCGTCTATTGCTGTGCTATTGCTGGTAATTTTTTTGGTGTTGGCATCGACGTTTGCGAGTGTTGGAGAATTTATCGGCATTCCTGCTGATTGAGTACCCTCTGCTCCTCTATATTGTCTCTCGGGTGTTGTGCTCTCGAGGCGTGCCTATAGTCCTTGAGATGCATCCCTTGAGATTGTGGGTCCTCCTATCGTTTCTTGTTGTCATCGGTCTTTCTTGGTGAGCTGTTGATGCATGACCTGTTCCCTATGGTCGCGTGTTCAGCTACTTTTATGCCTTGATGTGACCCTACTTGCAGTTGTGTTTCATAGTTCTGTGTGTTGTACGGAGCAGGAATCCTGCACGTGCTGTCGTGTTGTTGTTTTGAGTGTTGTTTCTATAAGATTTTGTGTTTCCATTTTTCTCCTCTTGAGCGGCCTTAGGGACTCCAAAGCTTTGTAAGTGACCAGTGGTGCCAGATGGCGAGCAAATTATTGAGCATGAACATCCTGATGATCTAGCAAAGAAGTGATTATTGTGGTTTGCTCGCCATCATTCTGTTAAGTAGCCCCTTTCACAAAATGGGAGTATAGAGACCATGTAAGTGGCCGCCTGTTGGTCTTGACTGTGGAGGTCATGGCAGCCCATGGCTTATCACTATCTTCATTAGTCCCTTCTTCTTTTGGCCCTTTGTATCCTAAGCCACCTCATGGGATCAATTTACAACTTTTAACAGGCTTCACTTTGCCTTGGAGGTTGACGCCAAGTCCCTTATCAGTTTTATACCCCATCTTCATCAAAATGTTCCATCTTGGTGTTTTTATCAAACTTTTCTTCTTTTTGCCTTTGGATGGTGATGGTGACGTTTGAACGGTTGGAGGGGTTGAAGCTGATGGCCTTTCCAAGTCTTACCGTGGATCAGCAACATCTAAAACTGATAATAGGGGCCTATTTGCCGGCCATATAGAGGGAACTGAGGAGGTAGAGTGTAAGTCATCTGTCGACAAAATGGGCATGCTGGTGACTTTAATGATGCGCCCTTTATGTGGGAACTTTATGCAGTGGTGGTTTGTGGAGGGCACAGCATCAAGCTCTTGAATACAAGGATGGCCCAGAATGTCATTAAAGGTCGGGTCCATGTCTAGGATATGAAAATCAGCCGTAATTGTCACAGGACCCACTCTAACCTTTAGAGTAATCATGCCCAGAGGTGGCTTTTTTGTATTATCATAGGCTGTCACTGTGATTGTAGATGGCCGAATTTGACTCTCCAGAATGCCACACATTTTGACGGTACTAGGTGGCAAAACATTAATTGATGCTCTAGTATCCACTAGACATTGCTTGACGGCCACTTTGTTGATGTCAACAGTAATACATAATGCATATTTTCTGGCAGGCTGGGGAGCTAGCTCATGCTCATAGAGGTTTCTTACAGAAGTTTGGTCGACCGTCGGCCAATGGTCGGTCGACTAATCGCCATCGGTCGACCGCCACCACTGGGTCGGTTGACCGATTTTGTCAGAACCGAACAATATTCTGTTTGCAGATTTTAGGTCGACTGACCCAGGTGTTCCGGTCGACCGATAGCCCCGAATCCCCCATTTTTGACTTTTGATTTCAAGTTCGTGGAAAGGAATCTTCACCCAATTGCTTCCCCCAATCAAGGAGGACTTTGTGGATCTGGTCTGGGACTTGTCTTTGGACCATTCAAGGGTTATACAACTCTCTTATGGAGTCAGAAACCCCAGCCATCCAAGGGGATTCAAAGGAGATCCAAGGGAGATAAAGGGGGTGTTGTCCAAGGAAGGAGAAGAAGGGTACTGTAGCCGTGAACAGTATTCCATGCCGAGTTCTTCATACATCTCCAAGGTGATTCAAGGTATATCTGAAGCCAACCTCCTCCAAGGAAAAGAAGAGCCAAGAAAGCAAGCAAGGATTCCAAAGAAAAGTGCCCAATGGAGAAAGAAGAGAAGCCAAGCAAGCAAGAAAGAAGAAGATCCAAGCAAGCACGGATTGAAGCTCTGCTCAAGTGAAGATTGAAGCTACGTTCAAGATTGGCAGCATACACTCAAAGGGAACCCAAATCAGGGTATTTCTAAATTGAGCCTCATTGTATTGATGTTTTGGGTGTCACATTTCTATTCCTCATAAACTCTAAGCACTTGTGTGTGTGTGTGAATCATTGTTAGATCCGTGGTTGTGTGTGTATGTGTGTGTCATGTTTGATTCGTGTGTGTGCGTAGGTCTTCTTAGATCTGCGCGTGTGTGTGTGGATCTATTTAGATCCGGTCTTTCTTGTGTGTGGATTGCTGCACTTGTGGCAGCATGTGGTTGTGTTGGTGATCCGGTTGTCAGATCGTGTTGGAGACATCATCTCTGTGTGTGTGTGTGTGGTCGCGACCGAAACAATGAGTGCGTGCAGCGAACGTACGGGGTCTATGACCTGCATGAAGGGCGCAGAATAGATTGGGCTGAAATGCATAAGGCCATTATGGAGATTAAAGAAAAGAGAAGGCAAGCGCCGAGGCAACAAATGCAGCAAGTGCAATAGTAACAAGCATTGTCGCCACAGCAGCAGCCACCACAGCAGCAACAGCCAGTCTAAGACTTGGGGATCCATTAAAACCCCATGCCAAATCATCCTCTTGCTCCGCAGCCTCAGTCACCGGCACCGGCTCATGTTAACCTGGTTCAACCCTAGACTCCTGATGCCAGGTGGTCATATGATGATGACGGTTCAGTCCAACAGCTCCTCGCCCTCCACCATAACCACCACAACCCTTTACCCACTACCC
Source organism: Amorphophallus titanum (assembly GCA_024336825.1). Lineage (NCBI taxonomy): Eukaryota > Viridiplantae > Streptophyta > Magnoliopsida > Alismatales > Araceae > Amorphophallus > Amorphophallus titanum. The sequence continues at coordinate 46,049 of JANBPO010009106.1, forward strand.
TCGTCATTCTCATGCCTAACCACCAAACCCCTCCTTTGCCTATCAGACCACTTGTCCTACCACCAAACCACCTTTACCCTGCCTACCTCTACTCCACCGATGCTCGCACCCATCCTGCCATCTCACCCTCCGCTCATCACCCCCGCCGTCATCACCACGCCCCCATCCAACCCCTCGCCCGTCGTTCTTCCTCCACCTACCTTCACGCCTTCACCTGCACCCGCGCCCATCATCGCCATGCCTCCGTCTAACCCTTCACCCGTCATTCTTCTTCCGCAACCCATTACCTCCACCATCATCCCTACCACTCCCATCATCTCCACCACGCCCTCTTCCACACCACTTATCCACCTTACTGGGCCCATTAGACCGTCAACTAATGCCATGCCGGCACAAAATCTTGCCCTACAGAGTGGGTGTTTGTTTCACAGGAATTATACGTCCACTGGTGCACCTGCACCTAATCCCCAATCTTCACAACCGGCGGCCGATCAAGAGGAGGCCGAGCCACTGCCAGGTACCCAATACGATCTATTGCATCACTTAGACCAGGTGCCCGCCAAAATATCTGTGCTAGAGTTTATAAAAAGGTCCACCCTTCACCAAGATGCATTAAGGAATTTTCTTCAAAAGGTGATGGTTAGTGAGGTTCACGTTTTTCAATTTAATTCGGTGCGAGGGGTGAGCACGTCGGTTTAAGACCGTTTGACTACTCTTTGCGCACCGGAATTAGTGGCGTCGGGTGTAACGGGGCGCGTCGGTATCAATGGCGTCGGGTTAGCTTCCCTTAGCACGTTTGTTCTGGCCGCGTCAGTCCGTAGATCTCGGACTAGCTCTGGGAGTTAATTCGAGCCCTTATCTCATTCTGGCCCTGTGGAACCGTCTTGAGAGGTATCGAGAAATCCTTCAGGCCACTGACCAGCCAATTCTGGTGCCATACGTACCCTTAATTCGGTCACTTGGGTTTCTTGCTGACATGGCTATTGGCACTTTGTTCAGAGGACCCAAGGACATTTCTTCACCTTAGGAGGGTTTCTTATCAGGTGGCAGACCACCAGGTATATTCTCATCCTGATCGGACGAAGGATGGGGTTTATTCAGCACGATCGCATCGATGCCGATTTGTTGGGCAGGCCGTACAGCGCTACCAGTTTGTTGTAGTCTTCTTGGGAACATCCTAAAGTGATGAGTTGCAGATTCCCCGATGCTCTTGTCAGGTGACCTGAGGCTTTAGCAGTCCAAAAGGACCCCTCTCTATTGAATTTCTTTGGCTTTTATGTTTTGGCGGGCCACATCCTTTGGTCGTTCAGGCGTGATTGCCGTCTGATTATATTTCGGGTGTCAACAAATGTCCCCTAGCTGTGGGTGTCGTAAGTGAGGAACGAATGACACGGGACTGGGAGATGTACTTTAACTAAGCACAATTCTTCAGCACAGACCCTCGATTTGGCACTACTGTGGTATCGTTAAAATGGCATGGCTTTATAACAACCTTAAAATGGTGTAGAGATGGCACTAGGGGCCTTAAAACGACATGGTCGTGGCAACCACTGTAAAATGGCGCGACGAGCTTTAGGCCGTTAAAATGGCGTGGGGTTTCTTCTCTTTAATCTGGTGTGGCCATATTCGGCATGCAAAATAGACGAAATTGACGTGGGACCCGGGGGGGTCCAGGCTGGTCCGCCTAAACCCCCTCTCGGGGGGGTTTAGGCGGATTGGCACGAGGGTGAGGCCCCACCCTATAAAATCTGATTTTTTGGCCTATTTCTCCCTAAATTATCTAATAAGAAAAGGAGGCTTTGACTGGGAGGATACGTGGAAGCTTGCGAGCGTGTTGGACTTGAGGAATTGCCCCGTGCTGTTGCTTTGTGCTCTCGCGCCCGCGTGTCGACTTCTCGCACTGGTACGGTACACGAACTGCGTCGTAGGACCGTGAATCGGACGAATCGGGGCTAAGTGGGGTCGTGGGACCACCAAGCTGGAGGGAGGGTGCGGCCCCCAAGGTGGTTTGCCCTCCCTGAGGCGCGCGGTCGCCCCTAGGGCGATCTGGCCCCGGGGGAGGTTGTAACCCCGGGGGATGGCCCCGGGGGGTCTTCTTGCATCGTTTGGGGTTGTCCTTTGATGGACTTTGGACCCTGGGAAGCTGGAATGTGCCTGTGGGGGCTGCCGTTCTTTGAGTTGTCGTAGCCGCCCGCAAGGTGTCCAGGTAAATACCCGACACACCCCGGATTGCCAAACGTCTTGAGTAGATGGCTGAGGGGCCGCACGGCGGGCCTTGGGTTGATGACGGAAACTCGTGGGAGCTAAGAGGAGGCACTTTGTGGCTATGAGCCATGCCTCGGGCTATGTGTTGCATTATTCGGCGGGTTGGCAGGGTAGCCTCGGGTTGGCCCAAATGCTAGGATTAGATGGCTTATCACCACGTGTCTGAGTGTCGGGGTCAACCTTGACTTGTCGGGGGGTCGTTGTAGGACCCAATTGAGGTGCTGGAATCACGGGTCGGCCCATGGTTGGGTGTAGAAGGGCTGGAACATACGTGCCTATAAGGTGTTTGACGAAATGCCGAGCATGCCCGTGTGAGCTGTACATGCGCGTGATAGGCCCCCAAAGCCTATGATTGACCTAGTTAGGCCTCCCTTTGATCTTGGAGGGTTGAAAGATGTGTTTCATTTATGACTTTTCAGACTTAGAACTGAAGTGACCAAATGACTTCATGTTGCATTGACATCATCAAAATAAAACTATACCCAACACATCTTTCAAGGGTAATCACGATAAAGACCCTCTTCATCAGCATCAGAAGAGGAAGTGGAACTCACTAATCTCCCTGCATTAAAAGGTATTTAGTGATCATTCCCTTTTTCTTTTGAGGTATTCACCTCTAGCGATCACGATTTTTTTGCATCTACATGCTCCCTTCCCCACCTTGGTTGATTATTTGATCGTCTTTACTTCATTATCACTCATCTACCCATCATCAATTATTTTTAAATCTTCTTCTTTCTCTCTCTATTTTTTTGTGACATTCACAATGTAGAGGCTCCGTAGTTCCTCCGCTTACCGTTCTTGTTGTTCCAGCCACTACTGTTGTTATTATTGTTACTGTTGACCATTTTCATTGTGGTGGGGATCTGTGGGAGCCCTATTGAGCCAATGAGATGAGGCTCACTCCTTACTTTTTCAGGTGCAACACTTCTCCTCGAGATGGTACATCTCGGTCAGAGGTCCTTTAGGCTCCAGCTTGCCAGTGCCGGGGTATGCTACATAGCTGTATACGTTTCTCTCTTAGTTGACTGTACTTGTGGATTGGACTTTGTAGTTATATTATGTTATTATTGAGGAGGGAAAAATTAGCTTGGCCCAAGAGCGGCCCAATAACGCTAGGCCCACAAAGGAACGAGCGCCACAAACCCTCTTAAGAGAGTGGGTACGCGCACCTGGCCCAGTAAAAGAAGGCCCAGCCCAGGAAGAGCCTCAGATTCTACAGCGCGGCCCACGCATAGTCGCCGCCGGGGTATTCTCCGACGATCGACCGTTACTCCCCACGACTTCGGCCCTGACCCCGTAAACTGGTGAGCACGCCCCATGAGCGTCGTAAGACTCGCCCAGGGACCGGCCAACATCGAGAAAGCTGCCCTCCAACGGGCAATTCCCCCCATGGTAGGAGAGGAATATTACATCCCGACATCCAGCCACTTTACAACCTCCTTCTTAACCACCTCTTTCATGTTAGGATTCAGCCAGTGCTGCATCTCCCTGCTCGGCTTGGCATTATCCTCTAAGTAAATGTGGTGCATACAGACATCCGGACTGATCCCCGTGAGATCTGCCACCGACCAACCTATTGCCCTCCTATGCTCCTTAAGAACAGTTAAGAGTTGGGATTCCTGAGTAGAAGTGAGGTTGGAGGCAATGATGACAGGTAGAGTGTGGTTAGGTCCCAAATATGCATATTTAAGGGAGTCCGAGAGAGGCTTGAGTTCTAGAGGGGGAGGATGTTCTAGAGATGGCAAGATTGGTTCAAATTGAAGTGCAGGATGTGGCTCTACCCTGTTCTTCACATTTTCAAAGGAAGATTGGGCTAAGTCGTGCATGCTGGTTTTAGGGTTTGCATGGCTATCTAACCTATGGCGGCTGTCCCGCTGGGGTATGGGCCGTCCCGTCCCCCTGGTACCTCTCCCTCCTCGAAGCTCTCTTATCTTCAGTCACTTGCGCACTCCATCGGCCCTCCCAAAGTCTCCATCGATGTCAAGGGGCCGTTGTTCACAGTTTGCGGAGAGTCTGTGGTCCTCTTCTCACATCAGGAGGTTTTGCAATCCTACAAGCCTTTGGAGTTCATAATTAATGCAAAATGTTCTTATGGAAGGCCTCCTATCCCGGAGATCAAGAGCTTTCTGAATCAGCGGCTCTCCCTCCAGAATGACTTTTTATACAGTGCGCTCAACCCTCGTCACCTCTTATTGAGGTTCTTTGATGAGGAAGATTTCTTGAAGGTTTTCATGCGTAAGAACATCTATGTGAAAGGTTTCTTCTTCAGATTTTTTAGGTGGTCACCGGATTTTGACTTTACTTTTGATCTGACGTCCTTGCCAATATGGGTGAGCTTCCCTTCTCTCCCTGTTAACTTCTACTGTGAGGATTTCTTACGTTCCATTACATGCAACTTGGGAAGGGTTTTACATATTCATGCTGGGCGGCCAAAGTGATGGCCGCTGAGGCCTATAGGCAGCCCACAGTATGGTTGCCCAGGCCCTACTCTTGGGCGGCCAGTGCTGTGGCCGCTCAGGCCCCTGGGCAGCCAGCAGCCTAGCCTTCCAAGGCCTTCGGGCCTATTTCACCCATTTTCTGCTATCCCACGTATCTAGAGGTTCCGATCTTCGCCATACTCACTGGCAGTCATAGTTTAGCTGTCTAGCTAGTGGTCCTTCATTCTCATGCTAGTGAGCCACCTCGTGGTGGATTAGTATGGACCGGTGGTACTCTAGTGGCTTCCGTGGTTACGACGAGTTCTCCCTCTTGGTGACTCTACCCACTAGACATAGTTGACTTGGGCACGTCTATGTCGACCAACTTGGGAGTGGTAGAGGCTTGTCCCGTGTGGAGGTTTCTAAGCTAGTTACCTGAGGGCCCCTAGCCTTTATAGCATGAGTCTGACTAAGGGGAAAAATTGGCTAGAGGACCTAACCTGGAGCAGTTGGTCTGTGTGTGCACACGTAGTTGGGGGCAGTGGATGCGTGCTGATGAGCACGACCCTGACTAGTCCTTGTTCTGTGGTACAGTGTATTGTGTCTCATTTTCCACCTGGAACGAGTATAGAGGCACTCGAGGCTACGGTGTAAGTCATCAGAGGATGCTTCCGATCTCGTTGTTAGTGGGGTAGTACACCTGTCACTTGGGAGGTTCTAGCGTGGGTTTCCCTTCATTGTGGTTTATTGTACTGGCAGCTCAGTTTATCCCGTTCCGCTTGGCTGAGGTTTGTTTAGTGGCATGTGTAGTGGTCTTGTGTAGAGTTCTTTTACTTATTGTTCCTTGCATCCCTTGCTAGTTATTTATCGTTCTTATGCTTGATTATCGCACTGTTGTTTCTGTCGAGTGAGGTGGGGATCTGTGGGACCCCTACTGAGCCGATGAGATAAGAGTCACCCCATTTATTTTTAGATGAGGAGAGGCTTTCGCGCAGTACTTTGGAGGCCATTCGTGGTGCCAGTGGTCAGAGTTAGACGCCAGTTTGCTAGAGTCAGGGTATGCCTCATGGACTTGTACTTTTCTTTTCAGTAGATTGTACTTGTGTTGGACTTATAGTTCTGGACTGTATAACTCTATTATATCATGTAATTGTTTAGTTCTTGTATTAATTAAAGTGTGCATTATATATATTCCTGTGTTTATTTTAGCTTCTAGTACATTCCCACACCAACCCTTAACCCTTTTGGGCCTCTCGGCCTATGGGTGATGGGCCAGGATTCGAAGTATCGGGTGTTTTCTGGTACTCAGATTCTAGGTCGTTACACTTACTAAGTGCCGACATGTTCTGAGCGTGTGGTCGAGAGCTATTGCCGATGTGACGATTTTTAAGTTGGTTACTATAGGGCCCCTCGTCTTTGCAGCCTGAGTCAGGCTGGGGGGAAAATAGGTTAGAGGACCTGACTTAGAACGCATGGTCTGTGTGTGCACAATTAGATGAGGGCAGAGGACCCACACCGACGGGCGTGACCCCAACTAGTCCTTGTCTTGTTCCGATTCTGCCTCACTCTCTAGGAGAGAGGCAGGTAAGCATGAGCATAGTGGGCGGTGTAAGATGTCCGGGACGCATCTGACCCAGTCCTTGCCTCACTCTCTGGGAGAGGTAGTCAGGTTAGGGAGAGGCAGCATGGTATATAAGACGTCAGTGGATGCATCCAGCAAGTGCTAATGATGGAGTACTCCAGTCACCCATAGGTTTAGTTCTCGACAGATAGTCATGGTTCTCCGAAGTAGGGGTAGCGTGTTCTGACCGGGTGACTTTAGTGTGACTTCTCACCTGCGAGGTCGAGGTTGGAGGTAATGGATCTTCTTTTTTCCTGGTTTACAAAATTTCCAAGGATGACATCAGAGCCACATCCTTGATTGATGTTCAAGGCCCTAAGCTCTGTTTGAATTCTCTTTTTTTTGTGTATTTTTTCGATGTCAACAAATGCCCCCCACCCGCGGGTGGCGTAAGCGAAGAATGAGTGGCACGGGCCCTACAGGTGTATCCTTCAATATACTTTGTACAATCTTCTTACTTGGCCTTTTGACTTTGTCTATTTATAGCTTGATGTCTTCGCTCTGTTTGTACAATCTCATCACTCATAAGTGTTTTGGCTCATACTAGCCTGCTGAGTCTTGGATAGCCAGCATCTCATCTGCAGCATCTTCTCGGCGCGTTCAAATCGGCGCGGGCAGCGGTCTCGACACGTCCTTTCTCGACGCGGCGTGGGCGATGGTGTACATCTCTATTTCTTTATTTTGTAATGATTAACAGTAGTTTGGTAACTCTCACAAAGTATACATGTATCTGTGTCGCAGGAGTGTGCCCACCCTTTTCGAGAAAGGATGGGGGAATCGCTCCACCGCACGACGGGGTGTTGAGAGTCCTCAAACTGGAATGTTGACATAAGTAGATGTTTCATCGGCCAAGGATGCCGAGTGTAGGAATGTTTGTTGATGTGTGGATGAAGGGTTCATAGGCCTCGTCGAAATAGATGAAAGGTCTATCCCGGATAAGTTTTAGCATCGATCGAGGCGATGATACCGTGTGATCGATGAAAAATTCATCATCGGCATTGGGTTTATGCTGATGCAAGGCGAAATAGATAAGTTTCATCAGAATAAATGGAAGGTCTTTTCCGGATATGTTTTAGCATCGATCAAGGCGATGTGTCATATGATCAATGGAAATTTCATCATCGATATTGGGCTTATACCGATGCAAGGAGTTGAATAAGTTTCATCAGAATAGACAGAAGGTCTATCTCAGATAGGTTTTAGCATCGATCAAGGCGATGTGCCATATGAACGACAAAAGTTTCATCATCGATATTGCGTTTATACTGATGCAAGGAATTGAATAGGTTTCATCAGAATAGACGGAAGGTCTATCCCGGACAGGTTTTAGCATCGATCGAGGTGATGTGCCATATGATCGATAAAAGTTTCATCATCGATATTGGGTTTATACTGATGCAAGAAATTGAATAGGTTTCATCAGAATAGACGGAAGGTCTATCCCGGACAGGTTTTAGCATCGATCGAGGTGATGTGCCGTATGATCGATGGAAGTTTCATCATCGATATTGGGTTTATACCGATGCAAGGCATGAAGGATCCAACCTAGATCCGAACCATTGACACTCCTAGTGGTTCCTTTGCATGTCGGGTGACATCATCATTATCATGATGACACCTTCTTATACCTAGAGAAGCATGATCGAGCAGTCATCGGTGTAGCTCTTGGCTTTCTCGCTAAGTGAACTAATGTTGGCGATTGGGCACTCGTCTAGTTGCTTAATTAGAAGCGTCAAAACAAGGAGGACACGCCATTTTTTGGAGCCTTTAAGAAGGGTGGGAAGCGCCTAAGGTGGCACCTCTACAATCTCCCTCTCTGGCGCTGGTGCTCACTGTTGGATAAATTATGTTTTGATGATGTCTTACTATAAGTCATTGGGCAAATAAGTTAGAAACTCATGAAACATCCTTTATTTGGTTAGATATGAAGAAGCTTAAGGCGACGGCTCAAAATGGCTAGCTTGGGAGAAACAAGGCTATGACTACTGTTTAGGTCTACTCTGAGCACAAATGTCGAGCACTCCGAGCACAAATGTCGAGCTATCAAGCAGCAAGTCCAAGAGCCGAGCATATCGCAGCCTAGCTCAAGAGGTCAAGCCTGCCACTGTTCCAGGTGCCAGAAGACTCTTGCTAGTAGTGATGAACAAGGGTGACAAATGGACGTTAACGGTGACAAATAGGTGAGCAAGGGTGGCAAATGCCTTCCAAGGGTGACAAATGTCTAGTAAGGGAACAAATGAGCAACAGAGCTGACAAATAGCTTAATAAGGGTGACAAATACCGTCCAAGGGTGACAAATGCCCTGTAAGGGAAATAAATGAGCAACATGGGTGACAAATAGCTAAATCTTGTATCTTCTACACGAGGTTCATTGGTTGACCAAAGCTCAGACCTAATAAAGTCAAGCTCAAATCTAAAGCAGTCAAGCTCGAACTTAGCTCGGATTCATGCCAGCTAGCTCAGATTTCAAGCTAACAAGTTAGAAGTGATGAAACCGAGCTTGAAAGTTCAGATTGCTGGGGGAAATCAAAGCTCGGACTAGAGTTTTTAAAATTCGTCACCTAGGCCAAGGGGACAATTCAACCCCCCTTCTTGTCCGCCATCAGTCTGGGCCAACAATGGGGTTCATCTTAAGCCCATATTATCAGAGACATTCGAAGACCTGGCGTAGATCACACAGATGGTCTTCCCGCCTTTTAGTCTTGATGACGAGGTTGTCGACGTAGCATTCGACGATATTGTGTAGCATCTCATCGAATATTTTGGTCATGGCCCTCTGGTATGTAGCGTCAGCATTCTTCAAACCGAAGGAAATGCGCTTGTAATTAAAAATCCATTTGGGGGATCTGAAGGCAGTGTGATTTTTATCTTTGAGGGACATCTGGATCTGGTTATAACCAGATGACCCGTCCATGAAAGACAAAGCCTCATCTCCGGTGGTCATGTCGACCATTGTCTCTGTGATTGGGACTGAAAAATCATCTTTCGGACATGCTTTGTTGAGGTCGCGAAAGTCGACGCAGATGCAGACTTGACCACTTTTCTTTTTGACTGGGACGATATTGGCGAGCCAAATCGGGTAGATGCATGGCTCGATGAAGTTGACCTCTACCATCTTATTGACTTTGGCCGATACCTGGAGCTCCAGCTCATGGCGCATGCACTGTTGTGGCTATTTGACTGGGGTTGTTGAGGGGGAAATGGCTAGCTCATGCTCTGCTACGGAGGGATCTAGCCCTGGCATCTCCTTATATGTCCAGGCGAAGCAATCTTTGTATTCGAGCAGGAGTTGCTTGGAGTCCTGCCTTTCTGCCTTGGTGAGGAGAACGCTAACGAACGTAGGCTGGGGGCTTCATCTTCGCCCAGGTTGATTTCCACAAGTTCGTCAACAATTGTCTGGCCACCGTCCTCCAGCTCGGGAGGAGCGGGTTAGATGTCGATGAAATCTTCATCGTCAGTGTCGACTTCGTGTACATGTGCTTCTTGGTTTTCGAAGCCACCCATTGAAGTTGATGGAGCTAAGAAATTATCATTGCTGGGCTCGGACTGGAGCGGCCCCGGGCAGATCGCCATTAACGTACAGATTATATTCAAATCATTATTTTACTAATTATGTTTCATCTTGTTAGGCTACATGCATGGGATAGAAACCCACTAAAATGACTGGATTATATGGAATAATTTTAATTGGAATTAAGATCTTACCCTTTCATCTATAGACATATCTCATTACTTGTTCAAATGATAAAGCATAAGTAAATTGCCACAATGTTTTGCTAGGTTTGTTCTGACAGTCACGCCACTCCGGTGGTGCTGGCTGACCGTTGCATACTGGTTTCGATGTTTGTTAGCCCTTAATCTCGTAATAGTTGGGACTCTCTGCCGGACATTCCTTCCGTCGTACTAGGACCACTATTATGAGACCTCCGTAAGTCCCCGTGAGCTTGGGATTCCCACTAGGACGTCGGGCGGGTTGTATCCCCAAATCCTACACATATTGACTCGATTGGATCGCATGGTTTATAGCCTGAAATTGAGACTGTCCTGTTTAATTGCGGCCCAGGTGTGACCGCCTAGACCTTGTAGCGGCTCTATTGTGACAGCATCTAACTGGCTAAGTGCCAGGTTCTGCTGGTCGATTGTCCTTGAATTTCAGTCGACCTAGCCATGTTTAAGTCGACGTATAGCCTCTAACTCGACCTGAGAAGTGTGGGCGGGATGCTGGTTCAGTTCCACCATGTCTCGGGTGGGCTGGGAGCCCATTAAGTCGATTACTTTAGTCTTGCTGGGCCCAAATTAGTTACGATTATCACTTGACCGTCTTTCTCTCCTAAACGGGTTTTTGAGGACCGTTTGTGTGGTGGAGCGGCCCAATGGAGACTGGTTCCTTTTTGTTGTGGCCCACGAACCTTCCTGTTCTAAATGGCCCATCGAGGACCATCCTTGTCTTCTTGCAGCCCAATGAGGACCATTTTCATCCTTTGATGCTGGGCTTTGTCCCTATGGCCTAGTATCGATTGTTGCGGTACATGATAGACCACTTTTGCCTTGTTACGGCCCCATACTTACACTCTAGAAGCCCATCCCGGGGAATATGCAGAGCTCGGTGAAGAAACTTGATGGATAGTTTAATTTTTACTCTTTTTACTTCTATCCGAAGGACGTGGCGTTCCTTATCAAAGTAGAGGTTTTTGTAAAACTACTGGACTAGGAATGGGTAGTATATCCTATGATCTGACAGAAAGCTTCTCCAGCCTTGATATTCAAATGGAGGCAGTAGTTCAGGAAAATTGTCGAGCAGTTGGAGGTCACTGAAATCCACAAACATTGGAAATAGTATGCAGGTAGGATCACTCTCAACCTTCCTGACCACTTGAGTAGCACGAGGTGGAGGAGGAACAGATGGTGCCTTGGCCTTCCCTTTTTCAGCTATTGACAGCCATGTCTTCTTTGCAAGAAGGTCTTGCGGCAAACCCTCGTTGGGTTGCGAATCCTGGGCTTCCACGGCTCTCTTTTTGGTAGGATCAGCGACAGTAGGACGGTCGTGGATGAACTTGGAGCAAGGCTCCACCCTCGAATCAGCCTTTACGGGAGCTCGAGCAGCTTTCTTCTAGCCGCGGGTGACCGGAGGAGTCATGGCGATGGCGAAAGGAGGAAGAAGATGGTAGCTAGGGTTGATGAGTGGAGCAGAGTGAATCGGAATGTGCAAGGCTTAGCCGCGAAAGGAGACAAAGGAGCGTGTCGACCTCCGTAAGGGGCATGTTGCATCTCTATGATTTTCATGATGTCACACACTATTTGTCATAACATGTTTGATTTGTTATCACACATCCTTTTATTCAATGCATTTTCTCATCATTTTATTTTTGATCTAATTCTGCAATAAAGCCCTCATGCAATAAAACTCAATGCAGTTAAGTATGGATTTCTATGATCAAGCAAACACTGGTCAACTCTGTGCATATTTGCTCATGCTGTTCACTTAACTCCCTGCATGTTTGTCCATTTACATACAAAGTCCGTGCAAGTATTTTTGAAGTCCATGCATGTCTGAAGTCCGTGCAGGTTTTCTTTGATGTCCCCATCAATCTCTCTTGAACCTTTATATAAAGTCCCGATATCTCAGATGAGATAGGCATCGAAGATGAAGAAGAGCAGAAGCAACTGTATTAAAGAAGAAGAAGATTGAGAGCATCTGGAGAGCAGAAAGCCAAAGTGGGAGAGCAGAGAGCTAGAGTTCGAGGGAGAGGGAGAGAGAGAGAAGAGTCCCGAGAGAAGAATAGAGGGAAGAGTCTGCGTCAGGAAAATAGAGTGCCGTAAGTCGCTAGGGCAGTCTAAGTGAGATGAGAGCTTGTGAGAGTTGGTGTCTGTAAGTGACTCCTGGATCAGATCCAGGGTCGATCTGCTCCTAGAGAGCTATAATCTTTCTTGGATTATTATTCTTTTTGTTTGACTTCTGATTTCATTTTAAGCTGTGTATCAGTGGGTGAGGTTGAATCCTCGGACAGCAAGCTATGAGGCTCAGCGGAGCAACCTGTAAGGCTCAGCTGTTTGGGATCTATTCCTCGAAACTGTGGATCAGCGGTCTGTAGGGATTTTGTCCCCAAAGCTATGGATCAGCGGATTGAAGCTGTGTATTAGTAGTAATCCACACTCTGGTCTGAGTGTGGGGTGGATGTAGGTGAAAGTCGAACCACCTAAAAACCTCTAGTGTCTCTTATGTGATTGCACTCTTAGTGTTTGCTTCTTTGATCTATTATCAGTTTAGATGAATGCATAGGATCGCTCAAAGCATGCCTGCATTTCAGATCTATTTTGTGCATCTACTACCTATGCTTGCATCTATCATCCAGTAGGTATATAAAAAGGCGTGGTTAGAAAGATAGGTTACGCCTATCTAGAATTCCACCCCTTGCGTGAGGCTAGCCTCCACCAGGTATTGTATCTGGATGTGTGACCATTTGTTGATCTGTATTACTTTATTCAGCTATACTTTGCTATTACTGTGATTGATCAATTCAGTTGAATTCTGTTAATTGATAGTCTGCATTGATTTGTCTGTTATCTCTTCACATATTACAATTTCCTACTCTAATAAATTTTAGTATGCGCAGTGTAATTCCAATTGTTTATACGCCTCCTCAACAACTCCCACTAACCCTTCAGGGGCCTCATCAGCCTCTTGGGTGGCATCCCCAGTTCATGGTAGCAGTAATTCGATACTTGTATCAGGTTATCGGTACCCTGAGCTCTGGGTCATTACATCGGGTGTCTCCCTACTCACCCCAGGCAGACACTGAGATACCATACCAGTAACCACAAAACAAGGGTCTAGTCTTGGGCGTGCTTGTCAACACGCGTCTAAAGTCCCCGACCGTGTGTGCACACACTGACTGACTGCACAACGTCAGGCCATCTAGCTGGTTTTCCTCCCAGCCCGGACTCGAGCCGCTACAGTGGGAGGCCCTACGACAAACTAGCCTAAAAATCATCTCACTCTCGAGTCTAGCTCTCCACCTACTCCTAGGTGGGTCGGCATACACTTGCCCAGGTAAGCTACGACTAGTGGGGGGCCACCAAGCGGACGACTCTTGACGGAAACCACCAAAATATAGACAGGCTATGCACAAGCCCATCATAATTAGCTAGGGAAACGGGTGGCACGATGCCACCAGGCTCTGGGCAGTCCATTAGACCTACTAAATCCAACGGCCCTTGAGTCACAGGACTCAGGTCAAGGCCGTTCGTACATGGATACCTCCATGCTATCAATCTGGCCTATCCCTAGGTCAGAAATCATGATAAAATAATTATGAGGCGCCACACGACCGTCAAACTTAATCCCTTTCCAAAGGGAAGCTAAGAAACCCTCCATGACGAGGATGTCTAGGTGGGGACATAGTGGCCCCAACTTCTTTGGTGGGGAGATCGCTCCCATCCCATGGCCCATTGGGTCAGGCGCGACAATGCTAGGAAATTTTCTCTCTTTATGATGATGTAAATTTTCTTTTATTAGTATTTAGTTCTTAGTGGGTCAGCTAATTGGGCCCAAAAGGCTGGATTAGCTATTAGGTCTAGTTAAGGGTCGTACGTTTAAATGTTAAAATCAATTCCATGGGCATCGCATTTCATTTCTAGTGGCATGCGTAGGCTTGAAATGTTGGTAGGGTAAAATAGGATGGTTTGGTTTTTCGCCGCGTCCCCCGTCGATTTCGATCGACCGGGAAGGGGTTTCAAATTTGAACTCCGGAGTCACGAAACCCAGGTGACATAACGTGCCTGCCCCGGTGTGTTATGGTCGTTTAACGCATCCCTATAGGTGCGTTATATCGTCCGTGAACTGAGTTTGCTGTAGATTTTCATATTCGGGTGGCTTTAACGCACCTGCCCTGGTGCGTTATGCTCCATGTGTGTTGAGTTAAAGGTATGTTGCCTTTAACACCCCTACCCCTGTGCGTTAAATTCATATAATGCCCCTGTTGAGGTGCGTTATATACCGTGGTTTCCTGTGGATTTTAATCGTTCTGGAAGGCATAACGGCCCATAGGAGGTGCGTTATGTTCACTATAACGCCCCACCCTTGGTGCGTTATGGCCCTTGTCTGTGCGTTGTGTGCTTACTGACTTTAACGCCCTTGCTCCAGTGCGTTATAGTCTTATAGCGCGCCTGCCCTGGTGCGTTATAGTTCCGTTTCCCTGTGGAATTTTTGAGTTCTGTGAAGCATAGCGGTCCTGCCCTGGTCCATTATGGTATATAACGTGGTGTTCCTCGTCCGTTATATACCTGGAGATTTCAAAAGCTTGCATGTGTATTTTCTAATGGAATTCATGTTCCATGTGCGCCATGTTTAAAATATTTTATGCACTGTGGCATTATTTTACATCCCAAGTGAGCAGTTTTCTCTTTCCTTATGATGGAACCACTAGTTATAGCCTGACGACGCCCGTGTCGGCCCACCCGGGAGAGGTGGCTGGGTATTCCCGTTATACGATTTGTAAGCTAGTTTTCGTGGGCCCTCTCTGTGGCGACCCGTGATCCGAGTACCGGAAAGTAACCGGCGCGACTCGAATCTTGGCCCGCCTCCCACGAGCCCGAAGACTATTTTTCTCAAATTAACTGCCTCCATATGTTGAATAGTATCCTTTGTGTTTATTTATTTCCTGCTCTATTTATCATGACTGTTTCACTGCCACGTTCTGAGCAACGCTTTCCGCTGTTATCGATTCGGGACGTGACAGTTCTACTCCAAATTTAGACTCTAGGTTCGATCTAATCCTTCAAACCAAAGCAAACCCTATAAATAGATCCCAGGTCTGACCTCCACGAATCTTTATTTTGACAGGCAAAGTTCGATGGTAAGGAGACATTATCTCAGGTTGGTCCATTAGAACTTTATGTTCCCCTTAGTTTTATCTAACTCCCCTCCAATTTTCATGCTAGAACACCCATCCGTTGGGGATTTAGGGCATCTGCAAGTCGCTAATTCGTTACAGGCTGCATAAGAACCAGTGTGTCTGTCCAGCGAAGATCAGGAGATTAGAAGCCCTAAACGATGTTAGTTTATGTTGTGTTTTTAGAACTTTTCATTCCCCTTTATATCTTCTACCTACCTCCAATTTTCACATATATAGGTCAAGAGAATCAGAAGAGAGGGAGGCGAAAAGTTACTGGTTTGGCACAAGATGTGCAAGAACCTGAGCGATCTTCCAGTTAGAAATTCAAAGTCTAAAGCTTATCACAGAGGTAGGTTATCTTATGGATGGCTAAATTAACGTGTTAGGAATAAAAATCCTCTGATTTCATGAGTTTCCATGCTTTCTACACGGAGTATTTAAGGTTTTATTGGCACTACACATCTAGTTTATTTCTGCATGCATAATTCCTACCCTTAATTACAAAGATGATAACCTTAGCTTAATTCATGACAACCTACACATCTCCATGACTTAATTCTCATTGTAGCATGTTTTACATTCCTTTCTAGCATGATTACACGCTTTTACTTCCTTAGAATAGGCCCTACATGCCCTAATTTACTTCTGTCTGGTATAGTATATAAACGGTCTCCGTGAAACAGCCAGAATCCTTTAGCGGCCCTGTGACAGACCGCGCAAATCTTAAATTACCTCTTATAAGTGAGATGAAGGCAATTCCATCAAGGGCACCCAAATGTTTGTTAAAAAGATGTCAAAATTTCTCGAAGATAAAGCTCTCTTCTATATACAACTAAGTTCACTTATAATCCTTCACTTAGGATCTTGCAGTCAATCAATTGCCGATGTAGTTTAGAAGCCTCTTCTACCATACCAGATGCAGCTATACCTTTAATAAGAGAAGTGTAAACTGTTGTGTTAGGCTTGCACCTACTGGAAATCATCATGCTCAAAACTTCTATTGCAAAATCCACTTTTCTCATCTTGCACAATCCTTCAATTACTAGAGTAAAAGTAGTAGCCCTAATTCTGCATTTACTCTTAAACAACACCTTTAGCATTTCCATGGCCTCCGCCATCATATCATTCTTGCAGAAACCAGCGACCAATGAGCCATAAGTGATATCATCAGGAGAGATCCCATCCTTTATCATCTCATCAAAGAGAACAATTGCTTGCTTGATGCCGCCATTTTTTGCTAATCCATCTATCACAATGTTATACGTGATTAGGACAAGGGAACAACCACTACTTCTCATAAAATGTAGAATTTCCAGGGCCTGGCCAACCATGCCCTGTTTACACACGGTTGCCAATAAAGTATTGTAGGTGACAATGTCTGGTAGACAGCTCTCCTGCACCATCTGGAACAAGAAATCAATGGCGCGGTCTAAAAGCTGATACTTACATAAACTGTTGATCAAGATGTTATATGTAACAACAGTTGGAGGGAATGATGACTGGTTCATTATTGAAATGATCTCATCAGCTCCGGTCCACTTACCTCCACTGCAGAAGCAGTGAAGCAAAGTGTTGTATGTTACAGCATTCGGCTCCAGGCGCCGGGACAGAAGGTCAGTAATGACTGCATTTGTGTCCTCGGACCTCCCTTCCTTACAGATCACATTAATGAGACAATTGTAGGTTACAATATCGGGAAAACAACCCTCAAATGCCATGGCATCTATGACCTCCAAAGCCCGTTCAGCACCACAGTTCTTGCAGGTGAGCTCCACAAGTATTGTGTAAGGGATAAGGAATGGAGGACAGCCTTTTCTTAACTGGTCCTTCCAGAATCCAGCTGCCTCAGTATACTTACCCAGCTCAAACATACTACGAAGTATTGTGTTATACGTGATCACATCAGGAGGACAGCCACTGAGACTCATCTCTTCTACAAGTCCAAGTGCAAAACTCAACTGCCCTTTCTTGCAAAGGCTGCCGATCAACTTGTTGTAGGTAATGACGTCCGGAATCCCTCCAGACATAACCATGACTCTGAGAACCCTAGCAGCCTTTTCCATTAGATTGACATTGACCAGTCCCCTGACCAAGTTTATGCAACATGGGAAATCGGGAACCTGACCTAGCCGTGCCATTACATCGATCAAGTTGGAAGCTTCAATCACCTTTCCATGCGCGCAAAAGCTGCGGAGGGCGTTGTTGTTGGATGCCTCGTTGTTCTCCACAAAGGACCCATCAGAGGATACACCCATGGGGATTGGATAACAAGACCGCTTCGGCTTACTCTGCACCATAGTTATAGCGCCATCGAAGCTACGTCTGCTCTTTCCTTTTTCACTCACTCCATCGATGTAGACATTCCTCTGCCGCAATCCATCTTGTGAAGAAGAAGAAGAAGAGGAAGAAGAAACATGTTCTTGGATATACTTGTAGTGTCCAATCTCACATTTGTCTGATGAATCGAGCCTGAACGCTTGTGGTCTAATCGAAGGACACCGGACAACCCCAAAGCAAGGAGCAGAGTGGAAGGGGAAAGACCGTAATCCATCAACATAAACATAACCCATTCCTTGTCCAATAGAACCTGTCAATCTGAGATGCTGCTTCGGAAGAGAACTCCAAGAAGAGAGGGAAAAGATTCCGCTAATATTCGGCCCATCTACGACCATCACAGTGAAAGCATCACGACGAAAAGGAAGAACGCAGGTGAAAAAAGGGGTCAAATTTGTTGATAGTAACTTATATGTAAGAGAATCCGCGTATGTCTAAAACAAGAAGCCCATACACGCCGGTGGGATTTCGATAATACCCAAACAAGAAGATGACCGACTGAACTCAGCCCACATGAGAAATTTAGAGACGGGAGCCTGATTCGCGCATCGGCCACCGGAATTGAATCGAGCGCACGCGAACGAGATAAAAGAGAGGACACTTTCGAAGAAGAATTCTCTGTTGAAACCGAAAGAACGTCAAGGGTTTAAACCAAGCTCACCAGACTGTCGAATTCAGGCAATGGCAACCGACGGAGGAAAGCCCATGACGACATTTCCAAGAATCCGCGAAGAACGCATGGATTGGGTGAAGCCTGAGGAAAGCGAAACAAGGAAAAAAAAGGTAATGGGGGGAAACAAAAGGGATTCAACAAGCGAACAAAATGGAAGTGCTAGATGACGGTGATTATGGAAAGCGAAGAGAAAGAGTGGCAGTAAGCCTTCCTCGTGGATCTTCTCGGTCTCGGAAGAGAGAGAGAGGAGGAACTGACGCGAAAGAAGAAGAAGAAGAAGAAGAAAAGAAAACTAGGGTTTGGGTTAGACGGCGTAAACCTCTCGAAGCTCCCACATCAGCAAGGGTTCGTCTTGGCGGCAATCTGAAGAAGCCCGGCATCCAAGTAGGGTGATCTAATCGGGCGGCCAAAAGTCTCCGAGGGCCCATCTTGTGCGGCCTAAAACAACGACAACCGTCTGATATCCGAATCACGTGACAAGGGGCAACGTGGGCCCCGCTCAGCCACGCTTTGGATTTAGGCTGCGTTCGGGAAGAAATTCAGCGGAGATTTCGATCATTGAGATCGGGATTTAGTTTTTATCAAATGAATTAATCAATTCTTTGCTTTCACAAATAAGAGGTTTTAAAGTGGAGAGAGAACAAGACACAAATGGGCCTAGTTCTTCAAATTCTCTGAAACATATCGAGACAAATCTCTCAGCCTCTCTTTGGTATGGAGTTAGTCTGAAGGTGGGTTAAGTCAACTCGATTAAAGTAACCCGAAATTAATCCATTTTTGATTTGGTAGGAGGGTAGTTAATGTAGGAGTAAGGATGTGGGCTAACCTGATTTTAATCTAGTATGATTTGGTAAATACAACACTGGACTAAGAGAACCCTGCAGACCTCGCCAAATCGAGCTCAACCGCGACTACTGTCTGATATGCATCGTCCATGACATTCACACGGGTAGTGAGCAGCGGCACTCTCAATTCGACTCTCAATCCCCGGAGAAATTACTCGGTCTTCAAGGCTTCATCAGTAATAATATGCGACACATACCGACCCAACTCGATGAACTTGTTCCGATACTACAGCACAGTCATTTCACCCGGAACCAGATCTAGGAATTGGTGCATCTTATCCATGCGAAGACAGGCCAGACCATAGGTGCGCTCAAAGGTAGTCACGAACTCTACTCAGATGATCTGACGAAGTGGTCGGGAACGGAAGGCAACTTCCCACTCCGAACCCCACCACATCAACGCTGCACCCTGAAGTTGAAAATTAGCAAGCATGACCTTCTCGTCGTCTGCGCATTCCATCGATCGAAACACACGCTCAATCGCCTCAATCCAAACCCTGGCAGCATCCGGATCTAACTAACCTTCATACGTCAGCAGGTGGAATAGCAGAAATTCCTTGAGTGCTCTACCATGGCCACCGGGTAAGTGATCTTGCGGAGCTGGAACAGGCACGGCAGGAGCAGGGACTGGCACAATCGGGGGAGGAGCAGGCACGATAGGAGGCGGAATGCTGCCACTCTCTTCCAGGGGAACAAGAGCTCTTCTTTTATGGGACGGCATCTAAAACATACGAAAATGGAAAACACATTAATAATCACGGAAAACATCCTAAGCCAGCAACAGACGACTCGACTGGACTTGCACTGGACAATCACATGTAATTTCAATTCCTTATACGATTCCCCAACACCACTCTGATACCAACTGTAACGACCCAGAGCACAGGGTACCGATAACCCGATACAAGTATCGGACTGCTGCTACCAAGAACTCGGGACGTCACCCAAGAGGCTGATGAGGCCCGTGAAGGGTTAGTGGGGGTTGTTGAGGAGGCGTATAAACAATTAGAATTACATCACGCCCCCGTCGCCGCTACGCCCTCCCGTGATTCGAGAAGTCCTGCCTGCTGCTCTCTACAACCAGCCTGCAGCAGAGATCAAGTTTGCAGAGACTACCCCAGCGTCCACAGTGCGAACCAGCCAAAGTTGTCTTCTATGGAGTCGTTCTTCGTCGAGCAAGCTTCTCTCCAGAAGTGGCCCCGCTGCGATCCGACCTCAGCTCCGTTCACGTCGTCCATTCTCGGGCAACTGCGCCAGATTCAGGTCTGAACCTGAATACCATTTGGTAGCAGCTCCACCGCCCACCCCTGTGTGAATCAGTCAGAGCTCTCTTCATGAGAGTTCTTATTCTCTGAAGTTTCGACGAACCAGAGGTGGTCCCGCCTGGTTTTGACAACGCCTCCATCCAGGGTGTCCAATCTCCCTCAATCGCGCCAGACCTAGAGTCCCCTGTTCGCCCAGGTCAGATTGCTGCCAAGTCAGCCCCGACACCCCTTCCTCCTCTCTGTTTTAGGTCGTGTAGTCTTCAGTAAAGTTTTGGATTTTGATGAAATGAAACCAACGCAAGTGGTTTCGTCTCATTCTACCATCGAAACTAGAAGTTCCACTGAAGCCATCGGCGTCCTATCCTGCTCTTTGCCCAGGAACCTGACGCCAACTATTCAGGCGACCACAACCAGCGAGGAGATCAGACGGCTGATATCTTTTGAGGGTTCGTAGATCTCCCTATCAGCTATGTCCATGACTTGGTCCCATCCCATTTCGAGTTCCACAGTGCCTGTACCGACCGACGCACCATGACCGTGCCATCCTGTCTGGCAAGATAGAACTGTGCAGGCCATTGGCTGTGACCATTCCCACCCTCCGGTGACCTCAGAACGACGCTAGACTTTCAGAAGCACATTTACACTTCTCAAGCTTTGTCTGGGCACATGCGGCGTCTTCGTCAGACCCCGGAGTACAGCGTACCACTCAGATTGCTTCAGTTCTGTCCAGCAGGACAGATATTGGGCATCAGGCCCACCTCCCCTTCAGCACACTATCAAAACCTCCGTCGGCTCGCACTGAAGCCTCCTCACTTTGAGGTGACCATACCAGCTCCCACGACGACTCCTTTGCCGAAGGCGAAGAAGCGATCTCGGGCGAAGTCGCCCGTGAAGGAGGCACTAGCTGCGGCTAAGGCGGCAGGGCAACAGCAGGCAAAACGGAGGAACGTAAAGGCTACCTCAGCTTCGACCACCCTCCGCTGAGTTCCTCCAACACCTTCCTTTGAGGAATTTACCACCGCTCAGGCTGAGCCGAGCCAGCCTGCCGGTTAGGCCCCTTTTAACTCTTGCAACTCTTCAGTGTTCATTTGCACCTCGGGGCGAGGGTCTCATGTGAGTGTCTTTATTTTAGCTGCCGTGGAAGAGCCTGCCCCCGTCTCCATCCCCAGCGTGGGCAAAGCCAAGGGCCACGAGGTGGTGCCATCTGTCGAGGAGCCTGCCTATGAATCACCCCCTGCTGTGGAAGTCGGGGAAGGTAGCTCTCCTTCACCATCTCAACTGACTTCCAACATCCTTCAAGAGCTTACGGGCCCTATTTAATCTACATCGTTCTTCTATTTGACAGGTATTGACATAACGGCTGTCCCGCTGGTGGTGACTTCTACAGTTCCCACGTTCAAACAGACATACGTGAGAAGGGTGTAGATCTATTTAAAAATCCACTAAAAAATATAAAGAGATAAGCGTATGAGCACGTGGTGCTATATGGAGGTATGATCACCAGAGACGCGAGGGCCTCGAAATGATAAACAATGAATAAAAGAGGGATCGTGAAATACCTGTGGAGCGGGGAATGTGAGCCGACTTTCTTCCCTTCCTACCGGCCGACCGATGGAGGGAGTTCCTCTTTAGATTACCCTTGCAAGAAAGATAAGCACCAATAAAATGTGGAATTATAAACCAAGTGAAGTACCAAATTCAAAATAAGATATGAACATGAGCATCATGAAGTAGAACACACCTGTCGGGGCGTGGCCCCTTTAAACCCCAATGCAATCCACTAGCGACTTGTCGGGGACAGAGCTCCTGGCTGGAATGTCCGCTGGGGATGAGACTAGAGGCGTTGGAAAACTTGACGTTTTAGCTTGCTCCTGGAAGAAACCTCGTCTCATTCTGATCTCGGATGCACCGGGTACGATAGATTCTGTAGAACTGCACCGTGCTTCTCTGCTGCAGGCCAAAGAGGGCGTGGACGAGGCCGTACTCCTAGATGGAGTATCAGATCGAGGCGAGACCAAGCCCCACTGAAAGAGGACTCAGTCTAGTGCTCTTAAACCAAAATTCTGTTCCTGAATCGCCCGATCACACTAGTGGTGGCTCCTGGATATTGACTGGGTCGAGCTGGTTGCAGGGATAGAATTCTAGACTCGAGTCTCTGATGGCGTAGCTATCTGATCTGAGGTCGGAACACAGCGGGGCCAGAGTCTTCACGAAGAGGGCTGTCCCAGAGATCTTTCAGAGCTAGAATGGTCCCGTTCTGAGGTGTGAGACACCGATACCGAAGATTCTTGTGAAGTCACGCTATGTAGGACACCGGTCGGATAGGGGAGACTTATTGGGGGTATAACTCCCAGTGGCAAAATCAGAATGAGGCGAGACCAAGCTTGACTGAAAGCTGACTGACCTCTAATGAACTCCTCCAGAGGGCTCTGGTAGAGGATGATAGAAGAGACTGTGGTGCTTCCTATGGTGGACTACTTACTCTGGCCGCCAGTAATTTAGGCGTCAGGATTGGTTCAACTTGTCATCATCGGTGCTCTCGAACGGGAACTCCAAATGGATCAGGGTCGGCTTTGGCTGAGATCTGGATGACCCTAATGGGGATTCTCGAAGGGGCTTGATCATAAGATGGGAGATGAGGCCGGAGCAGCTTCTGGAAGGCACACAGGTTGCTGGCCAGACCTGACTTGCGCAGTCGAGGGAGAACGGCTGTCCCGGGCGGCCCAGATGTCGGATGGACGCGAGACCACCTCGCCTGCGAAGCTGTCTTGAAGAGCTTTCCAGCAACAAATTTGTAGCTCACCCTCTCCCCACTTGCTAGACCACCTTCCTGCCCCCATTCTCCACCTCTCTCACCTTGGTTTCCCCCCTCCCAGACCCCCTAACAATCAAGGGTTGCCTCCACACCCTTCCACTCCCTTTCCCCTCTCGTTTACCTTATTTCCTACCTCCCATCTTCAGCCTGCACTTCCCAGTTCACAGGTAGCAAAGTACCCACAACTTGCAGAGCCAATCACGACGTCATCCCAGCATCCCTGGAGGCCTAAGTGGTACCGTCGGAAGCTTCTTTGTGTCTTCTTCACAACGACGGTGGTCTCGTCCCAACCTGAGCTCGTGGTTGCCTGAGAGAGCCAATCTCCCGAGATTGCGCGTCTCCCTACAGACTGCCAACCTGAGACTGCTTGCAGAGGCTCCCACGACCGACCACCTGAAGATTTGAAGGCAGGGCATGGCCGAGACCTTCTATGACAAGTCGGCTTCTAGTGCCAAGAAGCATCTTCCTGATTGGACCCCGGACAAGTGAGTTCCTAATTTTCTCCCCAGGGTGTGTAGTTCTGTCCCCTTTGGGACTGAACCGACCCCTATCCACTATTTGGGATCTGCCGATCTGCTCCGACATTCTATGGCATCTCCGCAGGTCTTGTTTTGAAGAGGACTCGACAACAATTCAAATGACTTTGGCCACGCTCGATTCAGAGGTTGGGAGCACTCATGACAACCTCATCTTTCTGCTACTGAGGTACCATAGCAGTCAAAACCAGAACTCAAGGACCCTGTTCGTGGCCCTTCCCCGACCAGCACTGCTGACCAGGAAATTCCCCAAAGATCGGACGTCATCCTGATCCAACCCTGAATATTTTCCCACTGGTCTCATCGACAACAAAATTTGGGAGCGATAGTAGCAGTGTCAACTTCAACTACCTGTCCCCTGTTCCAGAGAGCGGACAGAACCGACGTCGTCCATCCGTTCGGTTTCTATTTCAGCTTTTTCCTTCCCCGCCTGGCCGGCTTACCGCGGTGCAGCGGCTGGTGATCTCCTCAGGTTTCATCATTAGCAAACTGAACCCTTGGCACCTTCTTTTCTGTTTTGATAGTGAGGCAAATTTTATGAAGCTTCTTCTACAGAAAAATTTGTACATAAAAGGTTTTCTATTTCGATTCTTTCATTGGACCTCTGATTTTAACTTCGATGCTGATCCACCGACAGTGCCGGTATGGATTGGCTTCCCTGGCTTGTTAACGAATTTGTATCATGAAGATTGTCTGCGATCAATTGCCGGGAACTTTGCGGCTGTATTGCGTATCCATGAGAGAACTCTAGTAATGACTGATACGTTGGAGGCCTTGGTTTGTATAGAGATGGATCTTTCAACTCCACGCAGGGAGCGATTATGGATAGACCTTGACGGCATAGGTTACTAGCAGTCAGTAAGCTTTCATCATGTTCCTACCTTGTGCTCTTTCTGCCATAAGCTTGGTCATGCTGAAGGAGATTGTAAGAAGAAATTGGGAAGGATTGGCCATCCTCATGTAGCTCAAGAATTAGATCCAAAGAACTTCCGGCAGGTCTTTAAGCCAGGGCCTATTGGCCCACGAGCTGCTCGACATAATGTGGCTTTGGAAAACAAGTTTGAGGTGTTGCTACAGGCAGTGGAAATGCAGGAGTCTAAAAATGCCAACCATGTTATCCACCAATAGGATGGGCCCGCTAAAGGTCCGTTGCACCTGGAAGGGGAGAGTTCTGCCCCAGTGATCCAGCAGACGACTGTAGTGGAATGTTTTCCCTTATATAAATTTGTCATTGGAGGAATTGATGAGGGACACTGTGATGCTAAGCAGGAAACTGGTTCATGTTGCCAGCCAATAGAAGAGGGAATTGGCCGGCCTTCCCATCCCAAAGGTCTAGAGGGTAGTCTGAGATCAAATATTCGACAGCAAAATGAAGCCCTTGAAGCCCCTGAGGCTATGACTATGTCTACTGTTGAGGCCCCTTCTGTGTCTAAGGTCACTTCTGATGTTGAGATCTTGCCCAAAGAAGAAAAGCCCAATAACCCCCCCCCCCCATAATAGGTTCGATAAGGGTAAATAGCTAATTGTCCACACATGGACTACATAAAATGGGCCCAACAAGGCCTAAAAGCAAGAAATAGTTTTGCTAAGCATCCATGTCCTCCCCTAGCCAAAGGGACTCTGTGTGTTCCTCGTTCCTCGGCATGTGCTGCGGTGTGTGTCCTCGCTAATTCTCCTCGGGTGGGAGGAACTCAACACTATTGAGTAAGGGTCCCGATCATTGAGTAGTGCTCCAGTAAGTCTAGATCGAGCCGCTTGAGCTCCCTGCATGTGATCCAAGTGTCGTTTGTCGAGGGGCGTCCCCTCCAATGCACTAAGAAGCGTTGGTAGGCTCTATTCCTAGTGGTGGTCACCTGCTCATCTAGTATGCAATCTATATGCTCACGCTGCTATAACAAGGTTGGAAGAGGTGGACTCTCAAGTGGTGTGCCACTCACAATAGGAGGAGAAGGCCCAAAAGGCTCACTAGGGATCACCGCGGGGTCCCGATATGCCACCAGATCTGAAACATTGAACATCGAACAGATGCCATAGTTGTCTAGTAGTTTAATAACGTACGCATTAGACCCCACTCACTTCACGACTCGGAAGAGACTAGCACTGTGAGCCTGGAGTTTCTTCATGGTCCCCGAGGGAAATTGTTCAGGTCTAACCCTGATCATGACGTGCTCTCCCTCTCGGAACTCACGGGCACGTCGGTGCGTGTCAGCTAACTCCTTATAACGTGCATTGCTGGCCTCTAAGTGACGACGTACATGCTTATGCAACTACCTAATATGCTCAGCAAAGGACTCAGCTGACTCAGACACACGGGACTGGATAGGAGATGGGACAAGGTCTATGGGTTTCCTAGGCCTATGACCATTAACAATTTCAAAGGGGCTCATGCCGGTAGACCTATTAACCGAATCATTATATGCAAACTCCGCTAATGGTAAGACCAAATCCCAATCCCTGACTCTATCTCACCGGAAAGTCATCCCTGGGATAGGCTTTATTCAGGTCCCGAAAGTCAACACATATCTGGATCTGACCGTTCTTTTTCTTCACGGGGATGATATTCTCCAACCACGTGGTGTATTGGTTTTCTTCAATAAATCCCACTTCGATAAGCTTGTCTACTTCCTTGCAGATTTGGGTGATGAGCTCCGGCCTCATGCGTCGCGACGACTGCTTGACCGGCTCGGCTTCCGGGCTGATTGCCAGCTCATGCTGTAAAACTGCGGGACTCAGTCCTGGCATCTCCTTGTAAGTCCGAGCAAAGCAGTCCTGATATTCTTGTAGCAACTGGATGTATTGTTCCTGCTCCTTTATGGACAGCTGGGCGCTGAGGAAGGTGGGTCTAGGGTGCTCCTCGCCTCCCAGGTTGACTTCTATTAGCTTGTCGACTATGGCTTGCCCCCCGTCCTCTATTTCTGGAGGTGCTGGCTGAAGATCAACGAACTCCGGAGCATCATCTTCGAGGTCGAGGACCTCGATTTCTCCGTTTGAGGTTGCCAAAACTTCCAGAGGATCTTCTGTAGAAATGGCCTTTTCTTCCCTGGTAGCGTACACCTTTTGATCAAGGCGAGCTGAGGTCTCCCCGATTGACAGGAGAGGCACGGACACTGCCATGGGCAGAGTTCTGCTAGAAGGAGGAGTCCCCGTCTCCTCTATGTCTTCGACTTCGCTGTTGCTGGCCGTATCAAATTTGGCTTGGAGAGCCGTTTCTTCGGGATGAACCTACCTCCAGCATTGGCAAGGGATCACGGCCTCTGTCTTTCGACTAGTGAGCTGAACCGGCTCAGCATCTTCAGCTTCTGTTGGGTAGTCATCAAAAGTTGTCCCCAGAGAGCTATCTTCAGCAGGGTAGAAGGCGGACACAGTGTCAACTTCATACCTTCCACTGTAATAGTATTCCTCCAGGGTGAAGCCCAACCTCGGATGCTGATAGACTCGCCTCAGTTCTTTGTCTAGGCTCGTGGGATGCCACATCTGGGGCGCCCTTTGATTCCCTCCTTGAACTAAGGGAGACTTTTGACTTTGGTGGTAAGCATCTTGGACATTTTAAATCCTTTGTCCCCCATGTGTCTATTTGACATTCAAACCTTCTAGATGGCCATCTAGGATGGTTGACCAGCCTCACATGGCCTAGGTGGACCAATGGAGAAGGAGTGAGGGCCCCCTAGCTGGACCTACTACACATTTGCACAAAACTCACACAATCCTAGGGAATGACGCATTGGCTTATAGAGCCTTACAATTATGCATATACTTTTCAAAGGATATAAAAATAAATAAAAGGACACAAATATAAAAAGAAAATGTACATGCTCGATGTTGATTCCCATCAAACCCTCGCCCGGTACGCTCCTAACGACCCTCACCTGGCACGCCCCCTAGTGCCAGCGCCTGGCTCACTCCCCCTGACTCTCAGCCGGCATGCTTGCGTGGCCCCTCCACCCGGTGTGCTGCCTTGCATTCCTCACCCGGCATGCCCTCAGCACCCTTCAGTGGCACAATCTCTGTGCCCTACCCGGTGCACTCCTGGAGCCCCTCAACCGGCATGCTCTGAACGCCCCTTCGCCGGCACACCCTTTGGGTGTTCCACCGATACGATAACTCATGCCCTTCACCGGCATGCCAGCCCCTGCCTCCTCCCGGTACACTCCAGAGCTCTTTTCTGGCACACCCCGTGCCCTCATCTGGCGGCACCAGCAGTGCTTTCCATCATCCCATCATGCCAGAAAAGAGAAGGAGAAAGGGAAAGGAAGACGAAGAAGAAGAAGGAGAAGGAAGGGGAAGAGGAGGAGCTGAGGGCTCCGTCACCCTCCTCGCACAAAGAAGAAGAGGATAGGAAGAAGCCCAGGGCTTCGACCCCCTCTCCCTTTCGAGCAAGGGAAAGGAAGAAGGGGAGAATAAGGAGAAGGGTAGGGGAAGACAAAATAAGAGAGGAAGAAGAGAGGAGAAGGGAGCGCGACGCAGTGGCCTCCTCACCCCGATGACGCACGCATGATGCTACACTATCATTCACCATTTTATGCGAATCTCATCTCTTACCTTAGGAGAAGTAGGTCCGGTTACTAGGATCAGGGATATTTTCATGGTATTTTTTATTCATTTTTTTTCTAAGACTGTCCCTATTTGAGACCTCTCCTGTATTAGGGAACGCCTAGATTTGTTATCTCATCCATCAGCCTCTTATCCCTGCACTTGGCCGAGCAAAGAAAAGAAAAGGCCTTCGTGCATACCCATGGTATGGCCAAAGTAGTAACGGTGTTGCACTAGAGAGATCAGCTATGTCTCACTGTGAAGTGTGTGAAAAATACATACTCAAAGGATCACCCTCAATGATCGCGGATAGAAACTAGACTCCCAGCATGGAGCTATCACCAGCCTGAGATACTGCAAAAGCAATTACATTTTTATTTTAATTTTTGACCAGGACCTGACTAAGACTTGCTAAAGCCACTCAAGCATGTTGAGGAATTACCATTATAATCATGCGCGGAAGAAAATAGAAGAACAGAAATGAGAGCATGTTCATAAGCAAAATAAAGATACCTTGCAAATCCATAACGCGGAAGTAACATCTTGAAGCAATCTTTATCAGTGAGCTTCGCGTAGCACGAGCTTTTGTATGCCTTACTTGATAGGAAAAGGAAAGGATAACAAGGATCGAGATTCTTCAGCACGGAGGAGAGATGGATACCAAACTGGACAAAGAAGAATAAAAAGGAAAAGAGATGAGGTCTAGAACTCCCTCGTTACGTTGTAGAGACCCTGATAACAAGGAATCAAATACAGAAGAAATGGAGATTAACTAAGATCAAGGCAGACTAAAGCCTCAAAAATAGCATGAAAAAGGGCAATGACCCCGAAAGGGTGAGGATTGAATAGGAAGATGAGAAGGAAAATCATCCGACGTGGTCAGAGAAGGAGAATAGCGATCACCAGATAGAGGCAGGGAAGAAGAAGGAAAATCACCTGATAAGGTCGGGGAAGGAAAATAAGAGACACCCGACAAGGTCAGGGAAGAAAAAGGAGAATCATCCGATAGAGTCGGGGAAGGAGAATGAGAGACAGAACCTGGAGATACCGAAGGAGGGGAATCAGAAGAAGTCCTAGGATCGGGATGATGAGAGGGCATAGACCGAGACCTAGAATAATGAGAATGAAAACCTGGAGGACCCGAATGAGAAGAAGAAAAATGGGGGTTCACGGACCCGAGAGGAGAGGAGAAGATCATGGATGTGGTATTGGAAGAAGGAAGGTACACCACCCAAGGGTGGGAGTTGAGCAGAAAGAAAGATGAATAAATGGAAGAAGAGGAAGGTGAAGTGCACCCCTAAGTACACAGCTGACGGCCCCTGAACTGGTGCCGCCACCTCTTCTTGGCAAAAACTTGCTTGTACTTGACCCGCCTGGCGTGGACTTGGACCTTTGGGCTTCTGGATTTGAAATATCTTCTCAAAGTACAGGCCCATCTAGCAGACGGCCTAGCCCGATTATGAACATGCATCCTCCTTAGGGCTGTTACCCCTAGACATTCAGTGCTAATAATATGTGGACATTCTTGGACAAATAACTCCTCAAAATGTCGAACATCATGGAACCATGGAGTTTTATCACTTGACACTAGCAGCATGAGATTCGGCATTTCCACTCCACAATCTGGCATGAAGTACAACTCCCTTACTAGAAGAGCAGGATGAAGCTGAGGGAGTGTAATGCGCGGCGTTGACGTGGCCGACTCACTAATAAATCGAGGAAGATTGTATAACAAGTGCAGAATATCTTTGGAAAATCTTGAGGATACGGCCCATTGCCCCTTGAACATGGAATTCATCAAGCTCTTGGCGGCTGTATGGGTTAGCACAATCCTAGTAGAGAGCCCTTCTAGGCCAGTAATCTGAATGGCGGTGGAGCGAGGAGAAATAATAGCATCAATAATCGAACCTCCGGCAAGCAATGAGATTGCCACCGGCCTCGCTTATGAAGAAACTGGCACTAATGCAGAGGGGCTCTTCTTGGCAACTATCTTCAAAAGTGTAGGCTCATCATCCCTAAAATAGCTAGGGACCAGGATGCGGATCGTCATCCGGCAAATGAAATCTTGAATCTTGAAATGCATAACTGACACTGACTCATCCTGACTCTGCTCATTATCTCCCTGGAGACCAGACACGAGGGGCACCGTAGGTAGCGCACACCTGCTCCAAGGGGTGGAAATGGATGGAGAAGTGGAGGTAATAGGTTTGGAAGGCAGAGGCGAAGGTTTAGAAGGCATAAGTGGGGGTAAAGGCAATACGAGTGGTGGAGGGATAGCGGCAATGACAGGCCCAGGTGGAGGCAAAGGCAAAGGCAAAGGTGGAGGTGTAAGAGGGGGTAAAGGTGTAGGGGTAGCTTGCTTAGGTTTAGGCGAGAAGGGTAATGGTGGAGAAGGAGACAGCGATGGAGATGGTGTTGACAAAAGCGGTGGAGATGATGGGGACGACGAAGGCAGAAGCAATGGGCTGGGCGATTTGGGGAGAGGAGCTGGCGTAAATGATGGAGGGTTGGGCAATGGTGAGGATGAAGGAGATGGTGACGCAGGCAATGAGGGTAGTGGAGGTGGCAGAGATTGAGAGGGTGAAGAGGAGGGTCGCGACGCCCACCGTCGATGTATCGACACAACATGTCGAGTGACGTTGGGAGTAGAAGTGGGGGTAGAAGGAATGGGAGTAGAAGAAGTAAAGGTACTCGCCTGAGCAGAGGCTTGGGTAGGTGGCGGCGATGGAGCCGGAGTAGGAGATGGCGATGGGGAAGGTGGAGACATAGGTGAGGGAACGGGTGATGGACTAGGCACCAGAGTGGATGATGGAGCGGGTGCAATGGTAGACCAAGAGGAATCACAGGGGTGCCCCTGGTCTTGTAGTGACGGGGATGGCTGCCTGGGCGGTGACTGCTGCTGCTACTACTTGCTGCGAAGATATAAGATGACTTTATGAATCTCGAACCAATTGATCATTTTTTGATCTTCTAAGCCATAAACGTACTCCTAGTGATGGAATCGTCGGTTCAAGGTTCAAAGTTTGCGATTAGATTTGACGGGATCGGCAAGCGGCTTCAACAAAATGTTCAAATAGATATTTATGTTTTAGTTGTCTCATGTTCTCTCTCACTCCCTTCACACACCCACGTAGCCTCTCTCCTACACCTCTCTCTCATCACACACCACTCTCCACTCCACCACCGACTTCCCTTCCCTCTCTCTCTGCTAACTACAGACTCTTCGTTTTACCCAGTGGCAGCCTCCCATCACCGACTTCTCCTCTCTTCTCTTTCCCACACACACACACCACCCTCGTTGGCTTCCTCTCCTCTCCATGCTAACCATCTCCGGTGGAGACACCTCCTTTCCTTTCCCATCGCATACACGCACGGCCCACTCCCTCTATCGCCACCCTTCACACTGCCAATAACAACCACTCCCTCCCACCGGCCAACTCTCCTCTCATCTCACTCTCGCCTCACCACACGCAACACACAACTTCTCTTCCCCAACCCCCGATCTCCCTCTCTCTCACGGTAGCACCACTACTGTAGCCACCTCCGCCATCTTCCTAGTCGCACCGCCTCTCTCTCGTTGGGAGCCTCCCTCACCCTCTCCCACACAACGGGGATCCCACAGGCCACCTTCTCTCCCACGCAGATCTCTCTCCCCCTCTCTCTCTCGCACCTCCACTTCTCACCACCGGCCCTCTCACCTAGCCCTCCTCTCTCTCTCTCTCTTTGCTCTCTCTTCCATCTGCATTCCCACCTCCTCCACCTGCGCATCTCTCTCCCCCTCTCTCCGGCACACATATACACCTGGCGGCCGAGCCACCCTCTCACACTCCTCTCCCCTGCAACCCACCACTACTTCCATTCCTCTCTCCCTTTCTCTCCTGCTCGTCTCTCTCATTTTTCCCACCGTAGCACCACCAGGCTCTCTCCCTTTCTCCCCTCCCTTCTCTCTCACCCCCGCGATTCTCTCTCTATCTCTCTCCCTGCTTCTCCCTCTCTGCCAGCCACCTCCACCCCGATTCCAAAACCTGACTGCACCAGCAAGGAAGCCGGCACCTTAAGTTTTAGCTCCATCCCCTCCCCCGCTTGGCCGGCTGAAGGCCCCTCCCTGCGTGGAAGTGTATCAAATACTGGTCCTAATATTGGTCCAGCAGAGCTGAAGTCTGGAGCTTCCTGAGAGGTAGAGAGTTGGTCTTCTGGGGGTGGTGTATGTGGAGATCCGAAAAGGACATCTCTTCTTGGCAAAGGACCAATAGTTGAAGCAGGATCTGGTAATTCTTGTGGGGGTGCCTCCTCTGCTCCTTGTTGAGCCTGAGGTTGTTCTCCCTGGCCCTCTTCTTCATAATGTTCAACATGCTATTCTTCACTTCTCTCTTCCGACCTTTGTACAGCTTGGTCTTCTTCAACTACTTGCTATTCCACATTTTGCTCTTTATCCAATGCTTATATCCTTTGTTCTGCCTGAGCACTTTCAAAGACTTGTTGTTCCTGATGTTGTTCTTCAAAACTATTTAATAGCTCTTTAATGTTCTGATCAAGTTCCTCCAATATTTGATCATCTGACAAGTTTATCTCATCAACATTTTGAGCTATCCGATTGTTCACCTGCCCTTCCGCAGGAATCCCTTCATCAGCTTCTTCATTCACATTAATATTATATGCATGCTCCTGCTCAGCTTGATGTTCAGTAGACAATTCAATCTGAGGTTGTGCTCCCTCGATTTGTTCAGCTTGTGATTGTTGTACACCCTGTTCTGTTTCAGCTTGAGTTTTTCTCTTTTCATTGAGTAAACAGCTTTCCTTGATTCAGCTTTTCTTTTGCTATCAACAAGAGTGATTTTTGACTCAGAGTCCTTTAGCTTCATGAATTTTTTAATGAATTCCATATTGTAGATATTTACCTTTCAGATTTCTGTTGGGACCTCATCATCAAGAGATATGTGTACCTTCTTGAATAAAGTAGTCAGATAAGCCGCATAGGGTAAATGTCTCCTAGACCCTTTACAAGATTTCATGATCTGAATCATTATTTTAGGCAGACAAATTCTGATTTTCTTCAGTAAACAGTACAGTACAAACCGTTGGGTCTCAGTTAATCTTCCTCTTCCTCCAACTTGAGGAGTAATCGCTCACACGATTCACCTCTAAGTAGGTTTAGTAATTATCCGTTTAAAATTCGAACCGAATTCGAATTCGTATTTATCCGATAATTATCCGAATAAAGTATCCGACGGATAATTCGATTACTAATCGGATAATTCGATTACTAATCGGATAATCTGATTAGTAATCGGATACGAATTCGGATATCACACTATCCACTCCGTATCCGATCCGTTTACAGGTCTAGTGTGCACGTCCTCATCCGAACTACTTGAAAAGGATTGGAAAGTAGGGGTAAGTAAAAAGCTCAGTAGGATTTTATATCTCTATCACCAGGCACAGTTTAAGTGATTAATCATTTTCTCATGAATAATAATGCGATTAAACAATAATAAGTAATTGGCAAGCGATAAACAACAGATAGGAAAAAGAAAAGATAGATTTCATGTAAAGGACAAGCACAAATGTAACAAGAACTTTTCACGAGGTTACGAGCAAGTTTTAAGATCTGAATTGGCCATAATAGGCATGCATGTCATGTTACACGAGAATTTCTAGTAACTGAGTGAAGTAGAATGTCATATACTAATCATGCTAGTCATGCACTTCGGTGTAATGTCACACCTTGTCAATACAAACTCTCCGGGGCACAAGTACTTTCGGGCGCTCCTCCTGGGATCAGACTGGGCCCTTATGATGTGTTGGCATTGAAAGGTTGGATCATAGATCCCAATATAGACATTCACCACATTGAATGGCCAAGAATTCCAAGGGTTAAGCTCATGAAACTTACTTCTAAGATCAAGAGAGATTCCAAAGAATATTGGAACATATGTCATGTGGACTGACTAGGAAGTCCAAAGTGAACAGGAATCAAAGCAAGACTTCGCAGTCCAAGCCATCCTTGACATGACTGCTATCACAACAAAAACATGAAAAACATGTTCAATCTTGGGGTTAGTGGTCAATAATTGGAACGCTAGAGCGAGACTGACGGTCTAGTTATAGACCACATAGGGTTGACTATTATCAGGACCTACCCTCAAAATACCAGCTTCATCAGACTTGGGGTCTGGGCACAAGAATTCCCGTGCTCAGCCTCTGTTCTGCAAGTTCTGGATCTGGACAGCACTTCGGCGTCGGTGTTGCGGTAGGCTGTCTTTGGGGTGAAGGCCCATCTTTTGGCATTGCTACCAAAGTTTTGAAAAACACGTGCATGTGTACATGTTGTCTTTCCATCTAAAAGCATAAGCTGATATGGCTAGACAAAAGTCTCCCCAATTTTGGTAGACCAAGACCCATAACCTACCGATACTTTAATGCGCCCTATCCTACCATATAAGGTGAATGCATGACTCGCAAATACATGATGAGTGCCAAGTGATTAACAAAGTTTTTTTTTGGTTTATTTTTTTGGGTTAGTTATGTACAAGTCTAATGGGTAGAATTTCATTAAATAGACTCCATTCTAGGGGTGCTACAATTCAACCCCTTTAGCATCCACCAACCTGTAGGCATTTGATGTGAAAGAGGAGGGCAAGGTCTTCAAGATCCTTAGCTGGAGGTCGGGGCGGACATCGGGCGTGGCCTTTCTGAACGCGATTGCCTCTGCAACTGCCCTCTTGAATGCAGTCCTGATGGGGACAATGATTTGGCATGAAGGTAGTGCATCACCCGACTGCGATTTGAGCTTCACCTACAAGCTAGTTGTGGCCATCCTGAACGGAGCTCTGATCAAAATAGATGGTCATCAGCAACATTCTAAGGCTTTCTGAAGTTGTTGGGAGTTGGGAAGAGGGTGAGAGAGGGAGAGAGGATGGATTATAGGCTAGTTATTTAGCTAATAGAGCTGTATGGTGGGGAAGAATGGTGGTGGTTTGGGGAAGGAGATAGCGACGGTGGTGGAGGTGCATGTCGGCGTAGGATAATTATCCTTATTAGCCATCTCTTTTTCACCCTTAGCCATTTATTTTTCACCTGAGCTATATATTCTTTACCTAAACCATTCATTTTTCACCTTTAACCATCCATTTGTCACCCTTCAACTCCTCAAGTCGTGGCGAACACAATGGCGAGCAGCAGGACCCCACGGAGTGAAAGGGTAAGTGATGTACCCATCACGTTGTTACCAACACCGCATCCAGCTAAAGCCCTTTTATGGCCAGGCTGCTGTCCGACATTGCCGTCACCCTGATGACATTGTTGATTAAACCATACCAACGAATGTCTAGTCAATTGACTGATGAGACCGGCCTTCTGAAGATTCTGAACGGATGTAAGAAGCCGAAGTACGTGTGACAGTCAGCACAATGAGACAGCATGTGACAGTCAACACCATGAGACAAAGAGAATTAGTCAACACAATGAGGCAATGTGTGTTATTTAACACAAATGAACCTAAAAGCCCTAAATGGTCCAAATAGATATGGCACCGAGATGAAGTCGAACAGGCCCAATGCCATCATGCTTTGCGCACCAGGAACTCCTTCTCCACCTTGAGGCACGCCGGGAACCCCAATAGGCACGTCGATAGCTTCCCTCCGAGAAGAAGAAGGAAGGGGAATATAAAATCCCTTCCTTCCGTGAATAAGATAACAGAGAGACCTATCAGACATCATAAGAACAGAACACATCCCACACCTGAGAACACAAGAGAGAAGAGACCAAGATAGAGAGAGAGATCGAAGAGGCCAGAGAAGATCAACAGGTGGCCATTGGGGAGGGAGTGGAGTCAATGCTCTGCCCTCCCCCCCATCCATTCTTTCTCCTTTCTGATGTTTGTTTTGCTCTTGAGATAGATGTATTTTTGATTTCCGGTTTATGAGGAATAATACTAGCTCTCTCGACCCCATGCATGTTTCTCTTTTACTGTTCTTCTCCTATAAATGATGCCAGCAGTAAGCTAATGAATACATTGCCATTGTTAGTGTTATTTTGAGAAGGGTTGAAATGAGAAATGATCGTCCCCCTTCACTGCCTACTTCATATATGTTTGTACATCGTGCTTGGATTAATTGTTCTTCACCGCGTTTTCATCATCGCTCGGTCTGATTGTGGCTTAATCTCTCTTTGGTATAAACAACCACCTTGCCCAATCGTGAAAGTCATCCTTGCGCTAATGCTTTCCATCTCTTGCAGGGAGAGGAGCTAAGGGCGTTGCCACTAGCTGGAGGAGGAAGAGGAAGAAGAGGAGACCACCAACAATAAGCCTCATCTGCCGATCTGATCCATTTCGAGCACAGCTACTGAAGATACCTTCACCTTGGGCGTCTCTCGCAATCGTGGCAAGCTTCCACTCCGCAGACAGATCTTCCGGCGCACCCCACTACTCCTTTGAGAGGGTTTTACTACAGATTTAAGGGGGAGTCATTCTTCTCTCATTTCTATTCTTCTAGTTGAGCATAGTTTGTCATTTGGGTGTTTATTGTATATCTTCTTCTTTCATAGAACTCAATATATCACTGTGTGTGAGTGGAGCTACATCTCCGAGTGTGTGGATTCATTGCGGGGCAAGTTTCCCTGAGTCCGTGTGTGAAGACGGAGCTGTGACTCCATGTGGTTTAGTGTCCGGGGTGTGTTCCTCGACGTTGTGTGTGTGTGTGTGTTGTGGTGACAACGTCTTGGGGCGTGTCCCTGTGTGGATATTACTGCAGTAGCAGCGTGTGGTGTTGGGGTTCTTCCCCATGTTGCTACGTTTCGTAGCGTGGAGTGAAGCCTCACCAAGTTCGGTGAGGGGTGGATGTAGGGAGCCCATTGTGGTCCCGAACCCCATTATAATCCGTGACAATTCAGGATCAGCCTGCTGAGCTTCTTTAATCTGCTGATATAAAGCTGAAGTTGCGGCTAAATTAGCACAAATAGCTGACCTCGAATCCGCAGGAAATTCCACATTGATCGCCTCACTAGGGAGCTGTCCCCACAATTTCCATTCATGCAACATCAAATGACTGACTTGTACTCTTCTACTTAGAGCATCAGCCATCACGCTCATTTTACCTGGCTGATAAGAGAGTATGAAGTCATAGTCTTTCATGTATTCCATCCAACGACGCTGTCGGAGGTTCGTCTGCTGATTCGCTAACCCTCACAAAAGAAGAAACTACGCACAAAATGGGCCTAGACAAGTTAAATGGGCCGAAAGATGCTGGAAATGGGAAGGAGAGGCCCTAAACCGGTATGGCACACTTTAATCTGGCGCCATACTAAGTCGGCACACAAAAAGCTCCATGGCCGATTAATCTGGCATGCAAAGTCTCATGCTGTTTTAAGCTCAGTCCCCTCTGTTGTGTCTCCTATGAATTTGATGATGGGTTTTAATGTTGGCAATAGTCTACGTTTTTGATGGAGTAATTGTCAATAAACATCTTGGAGTATTTCCTAAGTCAGTTTGAGTCTCTAATCACTAACAGGTCCATGCATGTTCTTTCTGGTGCATAAAAAGGTCGATGCACCTTCACACATTAAGAGAGGCAGGTTGGTGCACATATCAACACTTAGCGTAGAAGGTCAGTGCATATGCATCTCTGTTATGTTATAAGGTCGATGCATCTTCCTCTTTCTCTGAACCATTAGGTCGATGCACATATGTCACTAGGACTAGAAGGTCGATGCACATTTGTCACTAAGACCAAAAAGTCAATGAACATTTGTCGCTAAGACTAGAAGGTCGATGCACTTTGTACACAGAATGCATAGTCAGGTCGATGCACATTTATAGCACACTATATAAGGTCAATGCACTTCAAGCATCATGTTCACTACTTGTGCTATAAGGTCGATGCACCTTATACACAGGTTGGTGCTTGGAACTTGGCAGTTGCAGTAAGGTCGATGATAGTGATCTATCAACTACAACAAAGGTTGATGCATGTTTTGAAGGTCGATGTTAGTATGTTATTCTCTTAAACATTAAGTCAGTGCAATAGAGGTCATCTCCATTAAGGTCGATGCACCTTGTGTACTCACTATAAAAATAGGTTAATCCTCTTTCGTTAGGGTCTACCTATATTTCATTTAAAGGTCGATGCCTCTACTTAGACTTATTGCATGGATTAGTTTTATAGGATAATGCATCTCTCTATAATCCCAAAGCTAATCACTCCTAGCCTTCCACTTAACCCTATAACTGAACTTGAGCAGGGCCCACCTATTTTTACACCTAAGCCAACCCCATTTGCTTTCGAGCAGGGAGAAAAGCTCGACATGTTTGAACCTCCACTTACCTTCCCAACAATACCTCCCATTAAAATTCCATCATCCATTAAACCTACCACCTCCATCTCGCCTTCCTCCACCTTCGCTCAGAGTAGGGGTGTTTCTACAAGTGCATGTGCCGAAGGCAATGTTCGAAAGCTGGGCAAAAATAATTTGGTCACGGCTATGTTATTCAAAAGTCAAGATTTTATTTGTCGAATGCTGATCTGTGTTCTTGTGTCGAGTATTTTTGAAAGGTCTCCAACGATGATCACCAAGGAAAGATACCAAGACTTGATGCCATTAAGGGCTATGGCCAAGATTGTTAAAGTTATGATGCTCAGTGGCTGAGATATCTTTGATGCTCTCGTTACCCCTTGTTCTGTCATTATGCAAGTACTTTGCCAAGAGAAGGGGTCCTCCTTAAATATTACAATGACACATTCTTTTGCTAAGGGGGTGATGAAGTCTATGCTCAAGGACAGGGCGGGGCACCCCTTGTTGGAAGCTCTCAACTTCAAGTCTATTCCATTTTTACTTCCGTGCAAGGGGCAAGTGCTCGTGTTACCAAGCATTTTCCATAAAGATATTTCGAGAGCCCTGGGCATTATGAAGCTTTCAATGTTGAAATTCCAACTCCCTCATATTGACACTCCTCACTTTTCATGGGAGTTACTTTTGAAGAAGCCAAACTTGTTTTGTGCAAAACTCCCTAACTTTCATTGTGATTATTTACCAAGGGAGTTACCATTTATGTTGAATTATACAATTGTTGAAACACCTCATCAAATGAGAGCACTTGGGCATTGATTCCATTTATTGAGCTGTCTGTCCGAGCACGCTATTTGCCATAGAGGGGGGGGGGGACGTTCTTTTGATAACAGGCCTTCCAAAAATATAAAACGACTGAAAATGAGAAACAGATATAGCAATAAAAATAATGTAGCTCAAAGATGAGCAAATGATTCTAAATTTGATCTAGAAATCGTGACTGTAGCAGCTCCCCCTTCTTCTCCTTTTCTGATACTCTATTTTGAACATTCTTCACCAATCTGCAACTAACTCTCACACTCTTCACTTTTCTCTCAGACACTTATCACTACACTCAATTTTGGCTCTGCTGCTTTTCTCTTCTTCTCTCGTTTCTTTTCTTCTATCTGTCTCGACTGCTATCGACTTCTCAGAGATCCTCCTTTTTATGTCAGTGAGCCAGATGGCGTGGACCCCATACAGTTTTGCTCTGACACGTGGAGGGAGAATTCTCGCCAATGACTTTCTCAGAAAAGTAGCTTGAGTAGGTCCACGTGTCAGATGTTGAGGATAGGGCGAGACCACGTGGCTGATCAGTCTTGGAGAGCAAGTCGCCTTGGATCACATGTTTCATTAACTTGAATCTTGGATCACGTGCCCACTTGAGTCTCTACTACTCTCAGTCCATTAAGTGTTTGACTGAATCCTATCAATAAGAAATAAGACATTTTGTTAAACATCTTTTTCATCATCATTGCACAGGAGAATACATACTTAGCCAACTTAATGAAAATCAGATGCTCAGATTAAAGGAATGCATGATTATGCAAATGCCTTAAAGCTTGGACATTAATGCACAGACATGATAACATTGATTCTACATTTGCATCAACCCCTGGACTCTGCTTGTGCACAGACGTAGACACTACATGTGCACAGACCTTACATGTGCACATACTCTATATGTGCATAGACTCTTGACTCTGCATGTGCACAGACCCTACATGTGCACAGACCTTAAATGTTCACAGACTTTATATGTGCACAAACTCTTGATGAGCATGAAAAAGAATATGCATCGACTACATGCATCGACCTTATAGAATAAGTGTAAGGATGTGCATCGACCTTGCCTTACACAAGATAAAATGTGCATCGACCTTGCTTTGCACAAAGTGCAATGTGCATCGACCTTGCTAAGCACAAAGTCACTCATGCACCGACCTAATACACTAGTGGTGCATATATGCATCGACTTGTGTGACTTCATGCGAGTACATGCATCGACCTTATGTTAAATGTAGTATAGGGATGCATCGACTTGACAAGATGAAGACATATGCATGCATCGACCTTACAGACGTAGTATGAAGATGTGCATCGACTTGTCATACTTAAGAATAAAATGTGCATTGACCTATTAGACTTAAGCCTAAAATGTGCACTGACCAGATGTGAAGAAAATGTGAATGTGCATTGACTTTACCTAACTAAGACTTGAACATGTATTGACCTTAATTACTAAGTGCCTATATGTGCATCAACCTGAGTTCTAACACTTAGACAAGTAAATGGTTTGTTCAATGTGAAAGATTCTTCTACAGTTCAGTCCAAATATGATTCATAGAGTGTCATCATCAAAATCAGGGTTCCAACAATCTCCTCCTTTTTGATGATGACAACTATGAGTCATGTATGTGTTTGCACAAAATGAAATTGATACACTTAATCGCTCATTCAATTATTGATCCATAGAAATAGTCATTCATTCAAATTGTCATTCGTTTCAGACAAGAGTGTGCACATATCAAACCAACATTTTCATTTTTCATTCATCACATAAGAATAAAGTACAAGACTAATCATGCAGACATAATAAAACATAACAAATGAAAAACTAACTATAATGCTCTGACTAACACACTGTGTACAATAAGAAAAATAAAATGTTGTTTGTCTGAAACTTCAACATACAACTTCACAGCATCTCAGCATAGTTTAGTAGCATTAAAACATAGTTCATTACATCATTTTCAGCACAGCATTCTCAGAACATCATCTTCTTCAGCATATATAGTCTTCAGTACATCATGACTGCTCTCCCCCTTTGTCATTATCAAAAAGAAGATCAACAAATAACTGGCTGCCTGAAGCATCACACATCAGCTGCAGGAGTCCTGCTAGAGCTCCCACCCCTCTATGTGGGTCTTCTAGTGGGTGTTCTGCTAGAACTGTCATGCTCTGTTATTGGAATAGCTCGTAGGAAAGCATTTGCAATTCTCTCAACTTTAGTTCCTAGGGCTGCAAACTTAGCCAAGACCTTCTGATCGTTCTGATGAACTTGAGCATGTAGTTCCTTAACAATGGTAGTCAGATCCACAAACCAGTTTTGTAACATGCTACACATGTTCTCTAACTGTGAAGTCTGCTGGTGGTGGATTTCTTCCATGAAGGTAGAGGAACTGGTGTCCTGTGTAGTCACAACATCTTTAAAACTACTGGAAAACTTCTGAACTTCTTCTTGAACAGTGTCAAGCTTGGCATAGATGTTGCCCATTTGTATTATGCTGCCCTGGATTTCTCCTGTCATGGTTTTGATTCTCTGTGATAAAGCTTGTTGTTCTTGTTGTATGTTAGTCAACTATTCTCTAATTGTCTGCTATTCCCTTCTGATGTCATAAGCATGAACCAAAATTTGAGTTGTCTTTATGTGTGTTTCTGCTTGGTTCAATCTCAGATTCTTCATTAGGGTACCAGCTTGTTCACAAACATGCAATAGAGAGTCTAAAAAGCCATGTAATCTCTCATCTGATCTATATTTATCCCTGACAAACTTTTCCCATTGGCTGTTCACAGTTTCTTCTACATGAACCATTCTAGCATCTAGTCTCTCTACAACCATGTTTAAGTGCATGAAAGAAGCATTCATGATTCTAAACTGGTTCATTAATAAATTTACCAGAGAATGATGTACATCTGCAGAATATTGAGAGGAACTTGGTCCAGCTGACCTTGAGGCCTGAAATTCAAGTGGGACTTGAGGTTCTTCAGGGGATAAAGGTGGCTGAATACCCATTGCCATCACAGGACCCTGATATGGTCCCTGATATGTGGCAGGACCTGCATATTCTTCTTATGGTATTTCAGCTTCTACTCCTTGATGTTCCTAAAGTTCTTCTTGTTGTGGCTCTTCCACCCCTTGCTGCTCTTGCTGATGGGGGCATCTCTCGCCCTTCATCTTTTCTCACAGCCCCGGTGGCTCACCAGCATGGTCCCATTGTATTCCTTAATTCAGAATCTTAAGAGGCTTGTAGGTCGGTTTACTTAGAATCACATGGCTACATGTAGCCATTTCTTTACACCGGCCTCACCTAATCAAATTATTCCCTGTTATGCAAATTAAACCCCGCCTACATGAAATTTCTGAATCATCTTTTCCTGCACATTTCTAGACATGCATCTAATCTACAACAAAATGAGAAAAACCACTGTGGTCCAGAGGTACGAGCACTTCTACGGATGGCCCAACGCATGTACCAACAATCTTGATCAACAGTATAGGATCAGGAGCCCTACCCCACCATCCACCAGACTATCATCCAATCTGGCTTCCAAATTTAACCATCCGTCTATCCTCGGACGAGGACCACCAGGTAGACGCTTACCCAGCACCCTACCCCTTCTTACGGTGGCACTGTCAATGTGCTACATTTCATATTAGCATCTTCTTTTATTTTCTTTCATTTGAACAACTTTAAATGCACCATATGGAGCATGGATTATCACAACTATGGTTCACCACTAATCAAAAAGATGCATATGCTTATGCAAGTCATAATATACTGCTAAATGCAGATTTCAAGTTCTACCATGCATGATCACTACCCCTTTATAAGCACATCAAGATTTTGAATACTAAAATAGATTTTAGAGTAAGAAGACTAACAAATGACTTATGTTTAAGAACACTAAGAAATGACATATGTCTGGTCTGATTAGATGTTTACCTATGGTGTGAAAGGTCCTACTGCTACTGGTTTTCTGCTCTCCCTACTCTGTTGCCTCCCAGACGGTGTTCAAAGGCCTTCCTCCCATGCTAGAATGGTCGTCTGGCCCTTTTGAACCTCCCTCATTCTACGCTCCCACAGCTTGTAATGTCTTCGGGTCTCAAATCGTATTTTCATGGATTGTGTCTGTGTCAATTTTTAGAATTTAATATTGGTTTTTTGGACCGTTAGATGATATTTATAAGAATTATTTTGGATCCGTGGTGACGCGTTGAGCGGCCTTACTTTTTCTGGAACCTCTGGACTTCCTCCCAGGGCATCACGCCCCTTTCTATTTCCTTCCTCCGGGACCTCCGGACTTTTCTTTCTACTACACCATCCTTTTCGGGCATCACGCCCATTCTTTCCCATCTTTCTTCTGATTTATCCTCCTAGTTTTCCAGAACATCGCGTCCTTCATTCTCTTCTTCCTCTTCCATCATCTTTTCCCATACTGCTTTCCGGGGCATCGTGTCCCTCGGCATTTTCTCCCTCTGGAACTTTCAGATTCTTCTTCCCACTATGATTCTCCTCCCTTATCTCCGGACCCTCCGGATCCTCCTCTCTACATTTACCAATTCATCATTTTTCCTTCTGATCCCGGGTCCGACCCGACTTCTTCCACATCCACTGCTTTGGGCATCTGCCCTTTCTCCCACTGCTTCCGAGGCTTTAGTCCTCACTCCTCCTCTTGATTTTTTGCTTCTTCTGTAGACTGTTCCCTATGATTAGGGTCTCTACACCTT
Organism: Amorphophallus titanum; assembly: GCA_024336825.1. NCBI lineage: Eukaryota > Viridiplantae > Streptophyta > Magnoliopsida > Alismatales > Araceae > Amorphophallus > Amorphophallus titanum. The sequence goes on from JANBPO010009106.1 coordinate 90,082, forward strand.
ACTTAGCAAGGGAGTTCTAGCCCTCGCCTCTCTTCCCTTTTTTCCTTATTCGTCTGAGTCCGGTCTGGGCACCACTCCTCTTGTTAAGCCATTTCAAACCTTTACTTTCAATCCTTTTATCTGTCATTTGAGGACAAATCCCATGATCATCAAGATCACCTCCGACGGCTGCTGCTTCATAAGGTTGCAAGGTAATATTTTTGCACAAGGTTTGCATTCAATATCTTTCACGCCCAATTTTCAAAAGAAGTGCTTCTTAACATGATGAAGAGTGATAGTCAAGGCCTTTATCCTAGATTTTTATCTTTATTAAATTTCAGAAAAGAGTTTTTTGGCTTACTTTTGCAGCACCTCTGGTTAATAAGAACCCCGCGCTTGGTGTTCTGCATTCCCTCACCGCTTGTTAAGGGCAACCTTTAGCTGAGCACTCCACACACTTCACGACGTCCTTAGTTGGCCTCCTTTGGTAAACACCGTTGATGCCTTGACCATGCCATGGGTATGCATGAAAGCCTTTGCTCAGTCTACACTGGACCGTGGATCAAATCCAGGCCAGTCAGCTCATCAGGAGCCATATTTGTGCTTTATCATTTGTAACTTTTCGATTGCTGTGTCTTTCCAATTCTATGTTTTTCTTTTCATCCTTTCTTCAAGCTGTTTGTCAGCGGAGCAAGCTATGAGGCTCAGCGGGCAAAGGAGGGTTCCTCTGGATGGGTAAAGCTGTAATCCCCAGTGGGCAGAGGTGTGGTATCCTCTGGACAGCAAGCTGTGTTGCTCAGCGGTCTGTAGGCAAGCTGTGGTGCCCAGCAGACGTAAGCTGTGTTGCGCAGCAGTGAAGCCACACTCAGGTTGAGTGTGGGGTGGACGTAGGTTTGAAAGACCGAACCACCTAAAAATTGAGCGTGCATTGTGTTTGATTATCTTATCTGATCTGCTAGATGAATGCTTAGGTCCGAGCAACTTTCCCTTCCAATCTAGCAAGCATTTCATCTGCACTTTGCATGTTTGGGCTTGGTCTAATGTGAGTCGGATGACTTAGGATCTGTTTATCAGTCTAATGCTCAGAACTCAGTAAATCTGGTTATCAGTCATTCACTCATTATTTGTAGAGAGCATCTAATTCATCCTAGGGACTTGTTCATTCTGCTTCCGCATTTCTGATAGATATTTTTAAATCGGTCCAGATTTTTGGAGAGGGATTAATTCACCCCCCCTTTGAATCCATTGCACCTATCCCATCAGCTGGTATCAAAGCGGGTCTCTGTACATTCAAGATCCAACGATCTTCAGAGGATCCTGCTGTTTAAGGTGCTATTCTCGTTATTGTCTGTTGGTTTTGATTGAGTAATTTCGGTGCATTTCAGAGTGGGTCTGGTTTTATTACTTTTGGTGCTTCAGTCTCACTGATTTGGTGTCTTGCTATACTTCTGTCTTCTCTGGTGCATCTCTTATCCCTTGCTCTCACACTTTCAATTGATCAAGTCATTCCTCAATGGCTCATTTGCCGATCTTCAAAGGTAATGAGTTTTAAACCCATGGGAACACTATTCGAGGTAAAACGACACCTTCGGACCCCCAAAAATATGGTCACGGTACTCACAGGGTGTCTGAGACACTCACAGGCCAAGGGAGGCACGATTATTTGTAGACTACCCACCCTGGGTCGCACGACGGGTCTCCATCCTGAACGCGCCAGCCTTGCATAGCGTGTTCAGAACACGCCACCCACCCCTAGCACGTTCAGAGAAGAACGCGCTAGGCCCCTATAGCGCATTCAGATAGAACGCGTTGGCCACCTGTAGCGCATTCAGACCAGAACGCGCTACCAGTCCATAGCGCGATCAGAACGCGCTATACACCTATAACGCGATCATAACCGCCCTACTGTTCATCTTCCCCGATAAACGCGCTTGATCGGGGCGGCGCATTAACTAAGAACGCACCCACTCGGGTGAGCGCGTTCTCAGTCCACGCCTGAAAATGATGGAAAGCACAGGAAAACTCATTCCACATCCCAATCATCCCCAGGTGAAGGGGAAACAAAAGGAAAAATCTTCCCCAAGCCCCTAGGCATGCATCCAAATCCCTAGATCGGCCATAAACATCGTAAAATGAAAGATCCGACTCACACCCCAAAATATAGATTTTTCCCAAAATACCCCGTTTAGCCCACTCGGCTCACCGTGGCCTACGAAACTCGCGGGAAAGGAAGTACAGAGGTTAAGGATCTGTCCCCCTACCTACACTGAAGAAATGATGCATCGTGGACGTCGATCCACGAAGAAACACCCCACGAAACCCCACCGACGCCCCACGCTCGCGAACTGGCTTCACTGTGCCCTCGAGCATCGATCCTCGACCCGTCCCAGCCCTCCTCAACGCCCATGCCACCCCCCCACGCCCCCGCCCTGGTCCATCGGTCGTCGGAGAGGTTAGAGTGAGAGGAGAGTGTGAGAGAAGAGAGAGAGGGAGAGAGTGAGACATGAGAGGGGAGAGAGGGTAAAGGGTTTATATATAAGAAAAATTTAAAAATTTCATGATCAGACTTCGGCGTTGTCGAGTACTCCTCAAAATGGCACTAGGGGGAATGCCGGCGGTGATCGGAAATGACCGGATCAGCCAGAAATGTGGGTGGGGGTCTGTTCAGTCTAGGAACAGTCAGAACAGAGCACTAGAGGGAGAAAATTAAGAAAATATTCTTCCGGATGCCGAACGGGAGGCCGCCTTTTGCTGATGAACGCTGACTGGTTGTAGTAGCTCTCGGGCAAGCGGCGCCTTCAAAAGCTATAGGATGTGACCGTGGGAGCTCAAGCAAGACACCTCAGGTCACTAGCATGTCCTGATCTGTGTAGCACAACAGCAACTAGATGCAGGCGCCACGGCTGCTCCCGAAGTCCAATCGAGACGGGACCAAGTCGAGGATGACCGTGGATGAGTCTTCTTCAAGCAGCAATCGGGGGGAGCTCCAGACGATGTCGTAGCAGGGAGGAGTAACCCATTGAGTGAGGGGGGGTCAGGGTAGACTGATAGGAAGCAGGACCGCGCACCAGGAGGAAGAAAATGAGAACTCTTGATTCCGGGCACCAAACAGAGCTCTCCGTTTCTTGATCCTGGAAGTAGACTTGTCGAAGAAGCTCCCGGCCAATCCTCGCCTCCAGATCTTCAAGAGAATGGTCGTGGTAGCCTCAAGAGTCAGCTTTAGGTTTGTCTTCAGGGAGGAGATGCATAGTCGGGGAAGATTGACTGCTCAGGACAGCCCCAAACTCAGAACATGATGAGATACCTCTGTTGCGAAGTAGACTGGGAGACGCTTCCAACGGTATATGGTATGCCCTCTGAAGCCTCCAGATAAAGACGTGGCAGCCTTTGCAACTTGGCGCTCCCACTACTGCCTGCCAACTGAATAGGGTCTACAACTTATCGATGAGAAATGGAGTAGGAGGGTGGGTGAAATGGGGGTGGTTGAGTGTGGGGTGACCCTTGGCTATTAGGGGGTCTGGGAAGGGGTGTTCTAAGGTGTGGAAGGGGGAGAATGGGGGCTAGAAGGAATGGGAAAAAGCTAAAAATTCAAGAAAAATTTAGAAAATCACTTAAATAAGCTAATTTGAGAGTCAAATTGGGGCGTTATAGGGTAATATGAGATGCACTCATAGTAATGTCAATTTTGGCGTGTCTACGCCGTCCTGGTGGTCAACAAGGGTGGCTGGTCCACCTTGGACCCTTGACTATGGGTCCTAGAGACTCTAGGTGGTCCAATGGGAGAGAGGGTGGGGATCTCGCCGGGCTTACGTGGCCTTTTTGCAAAGAAACCCAATAATTCCTAATGACCAACCCTTTGGCTTATAATGCGATACAATTGTAAACCCAATTAACCCAAGGATATAAATGCACATAAAAGGACACATATGTAAATTAAAAAAATATTAGTGCCTAGTGTTGATTCCCATTAGTTCTCCCCCGGGGGGGAAGAACTCAACCCCGTCGAGTAAGGGGTGCGGCTGCTCACTCCTGCGGATCTCGATCCATCCTCCGTAGCTCTGCCCAGGTGCTTGCTCTCCACCATACCAGGTAGCGCAGGTATGCTCCACTCCTACTAATCGTCACCTACTCATCCCGTATATGTTCTATGCTCATATTGCTATGGAAATGAGGCTAGTGGTGGACACTCAGGGGTGGGGTCACTCATAAAGGGGAGGCGCCTCAAAGACTCACTGGGAATCACCACTGGACCAGACCCGATGCACTGAAGGAGGAGCTGATCCCTCAATCCTCAGGCAAGTCCACAACATGTATGTTAGATCCGACTCATCTCAATACACGAAAAGGATGGGCACCATGAGCTTGCATGAGATCGACTTGGCTTGACATATGTAGACTCAGAACAAACTATACAAATAAGGAAAAAAAGTACACTTTATATCTTAGTCAGACCTAATGCTATATAGACCCATGCAATGGTGGACCAGGACATCCGAATATATGACTAGCATACACTTGACGTAACTGGTGGTTGGCGGAGTCATGGAATCCTAGGCATCCTAATATGAACCAATCATGTTGGCTTCTTATCAGCTTCAAGGTACTACACGCACGTGGTGGACCACGGAGTGGGAGGTTGCCTTCCATTCCCGTCCGCTTCAACAGATCACATGGGAGGAGTTTGTTGGTGTATTCGAGCGTGCCTATACTCCAGCCTACCTGAAGTTAGCCAAGATGTACCAGTTCCTGGAGTTGACGCAGGGTGAGATGTCAGTGCTGCAATACCGAGACAAGGTCATTGAGTTGGGCCGGTATGTGCCCCACATTTTTACTGATGAAGTCGTGAGGACTCAGCAGTTTATGCGCGGACTTAAAGCAGAGTTGAGCTTGCTGTTGTTTGCGACCTGTGTAGCAGAGTTAGATTCTGCGTACCAAGCAACCATTGCGTTAGAGTTAGAGTTGACGAGGACCCGAGGACTTCCTCAAACTGGGATAGTTCAGCCGGCCGTGCAACATCAGCCGCCCTACCAGCCGTCTGTTCCAGGAGCTCCTCCCGCTTTCTCTGCTACTGGTGGTACTTCCTTCTTGCAATTCCAGGGCAAGGGATTCCGATTTAAGAAGTTTAATAAAAAGAAGTTCGATCAGTCGGCATTTTCTGATTCGAGTCAGCAGTCCGTTTCTTAAGTTTGACCACGTCAGGATTTTTCTGTTTCTCAGTCGAGGTTGTGTTCCAAGTGTGGTGGCAGCCATCCGGGTGTGCTGTGTTCCCTGCCGCCCATCTGCTATCGCTGCGATCAACTGGGGCACATCTCCCGAAATTGTCCGTTGAGGTCGCAGACAGTATAGTTCTCGCAGACTCCCCAGCTGCAGCAGCCGCAGTTTCATCTTCCTCCGCCGCCTCAACCTCAACCGTTTTACCTACCAGTTCCCGCTCCTTCCCAGCAGTCGTCTGTAGCTAGTCGTCCGCCGAGAGTCAAGGTTACTCACATCACTCATGCGGAGGTGTTGACATCTAATCTGGTCGAAGGTACGATTTTGATTCATAGTCGTTCAGCTTGTGTTCTTTTCGATTCGGGTGTGACCCATTCCTTGGTTCCACCAGGGTGAATAGCATACCTTGATTTATGAGGTTCTTCCATGATCAACTTCTTAGTGTCGGCATGATCCGACACATAGATTCAATTTTTGAACAATAGTCTTCCATCAGTTGAAATGGAGAATTCTGACTTTTAATCAATGTTGGCCTTGATTTCCATCAATGTGGGGTCATTTTCTTGTAATTTGACTAGATCTTTAATCAGTGTACGTTGTGACCTCATATTAGCAATTATACATCCTTCCTCTTCTTTATCAACATCGAGATTCAAACGAGCGAAATCCTCGATAAGATAAGTCGTACCCTTTCTAAGGCTTGCTAGTGTTGCCATTGGTCTTCTACTAAGAGCGTCAGCTACAGCATTAGCTTTGCCTGGATGATATTGAATAGCAAAGTCAAAATCTTTGAGATACTCAAACCATCTGCATTGCCTCATATTTAATTCCTTTTGGGTGAAGAGGTATTTCAAACTTTTGTGATCTGAAAATATAGTGAACTTATCTCCATAGAGGTAATGTCACCAAATTTTCAAGGGGAACATAGCCGCAGTATGTTCCAAATCATGTACAGGGTAGTTTGCTTCATGATGCTTTAACTGTCTTGATGAGTAGCAAATCACTTTGCTATTATGCATAAGAATGCATCCTAGGCCAATGCCAGATGCATCTGTATAGACTTCAAAGCCACCGCCCTCAATGGGTAGTGCTAATATGGGGGCTGTAGTGAGATGATCTTCAAGAGTTAGGAAACTTTCTTCGCAATCCTTTGACCATATAAAAGGGTTCTCCTTTCCTGTAAGTCTAGTCAAAGAGACGACGATTTTTGAGAAATTTTTAATGAATCGCCTATAATAACCAGCCAAACCTAGAAAACTCCTAACTTCGGACATGGTCGTTGGCCGACTCTAACTTTTAACAGCTTCTACCTTAGAAGGATCAACAACGATACCTTCCTTTGAGATAATATGTCCAAGGAAAGAGACCTCCTTTAGCTAAAACTCGCCCTCGTTCCTCTTCAGGTTGAGCTCATATGTCATGAGCGAACCTATTAGTCCATCAACTGTCATCGTGGACAAGTCCTTTGAGTCCTTAATAATAGTGGCCTTAGTGTGCCATGCTGTGGTGAGAGATCTAAGGATCTTTCTAACCAAATCATTGTTAGTGTATTCTTTTCCTAGAAGTTTCAAGCTCTTGGTTAATTGGGCTAATCTAGCATACATCTCAGATAAATATTCATTGGGTTTCATTTTGAACATTTTATAGTCAGAAATCAACATGTTGGCCTTGGTAGCCCTTACCTTAGCCTTCCCCTCATTGATTAGCTCTAGCCTATCCCACATTTCCTTTGCAGACTTGCAGGTGGGTACCCTTGAGTACTCTGTGGGGTGGATGGCGTATTCCATGATGTTCATAGCACTCCAATTGATTGTGGATTTCTTAACCGTGTCAGGTGTCCAGGTATCGTCTACTTCCAGTAAAACAAACATACCTCTACTAACCACCCGCCAAATCAAATGATCCTGGGCACAGAGAAACACTTCCATTCTATTTTCCCAATACAAGTAATTTGTTCCATCAAAGGACGGGGGACGATTTATGGCATGACCCTTAGTTATGTAGCTATGAGGGACGTTCCCATCGAATCTCCAAGGGTCATTAGACCACATCTCTAGGGAACCTGCTCTGTTAGCAACTATAGTATGGTAAGAGAGGATCTAGAGGGGGGGTGAATAGATCTGGCACCTAATTTTTTATGTAAGCAATCTTAGTAAGAAACGGTAAGGCAGTGTAAGCAAGTCTCCAGCACGGTTCACTTATACCACAGGGAATTACAGAGACACAATGCTGTGAGGAAGCTTAAATAAAAAAAAGCACCTGTGAAGGGGATTGAAGAAATGGAGCGCACCCAAAACAAACCACAACACAAAGATTTTTAAGGTGGTTCGATTGCACCCTAGCATGCCTACATCCACCCCTCACCAACCCGGTGAGGCTTCCTGCTGACTAACAGCTCATACCGGGGGGTTGGACTAGGGGAGGGGAACTTAAATTTCCATCAAAATACTACCTCCACATAGGGAGGGGCGCTAAGCTGGCCTGGTCGGGTGGGGGAGGAGATCACTAGATTACCGAAGAAAGCCACTCGACCGGTTCTGTCGGCTTCTGGAATGGATTGACCGATAGTTGCTATTGTTGGCGCCATGATCTATAACGAACTCGGATGGCGCCGAAACCAGCGCCAATACGTCACTATATGGTTCAGGAAGTCCTCAAAATTTTTGAGGAACCGTCGAGAGTCATCACTGGTTGTGGCTGACTCTGGGACAAGGTGGCTCTGCTCTGACTGGGACTGTTCTTAGGGTGCAGCAGCAGGAAGACGACGCCGTCACGAGCACTCCCGGAGTCAGAATAGTACGGGACCAAAGCAGACGTGTCCGTCTACAAATCTTCTTCAATCTCCAACTCGGAAGGCCTCCAGGAGAGGTTAGAGCAGAGAGGTAGAGGGTGAACAGTGATAGGGTATCAGTGCTGGTTCTGAGTAGACTGACCTGCGCACCCGGGAGAGAAAATTCAGAACGGACAGCTCCGGACTCCGAATGAGGTTCTGCCAGCTGTTCTGGATAGAGGATAGATAGAGGAACATCCCATCCAAACAACGCACCAAGGGGAGCTGGGGTGTGGAAGTAACAGCTTCTGCACCTGTGCTCTGGTCTTCCCTCGGATGCTAGAAATGCACTTTGACGAGAACGGACCTCCCGGACCGCCCCGAACTCAGATGAAGGTGGGATCACCTCGTTGTCGAGGCTGACTTGAAGACCTTTCCGTCGATATATGGTAGACTTCCAGAAGATCCCGGATGGCCCTAGAGCAGACTCGAAAAGCTTGATCTTCTACTGTTGCTGGCGAACTGGGTGTGCAAGAGTGTGATAGGTGTAGGGGGCGATGGGATTGTGAAGGGGTGATGGCTAATGGCTGTGGGAGGTGGAGGGGAGGTTGCTGGGGTGATGGAGGGGTGCAGGGGATAATAGTCCTCGATCGGGTGCCCCAGCATTTGGTGATATGGGCAGAACCTGGGGCTGTCTCTTCTTTTCAGGTCTTCCAGCCTCTTCGGCTCGGGCAAGGTGACCTTGTTATACTGGGTAACCCAGTCAAACAGGATCTTGGTCTTCTCCTTCGGGAAAGAGTAGGCCTTCTTCATCTTGTCTCGGAGCGAGGGACCCTCTTTATTGTCTCCGACCTTAGCAGGCTATGGGGCAACTGCCTTCTTGCCTTTATCATTCTGCTATTCAAATACCTTGATATCAAGAGTATTTGCTTCTTTAGGCGCTTGATGCTGTTCTGCTACCTTGCCCTTTTGTGTAGTGGCAGTAGCTGATGTCGGGGCAGGTCTCGCCAGGAAGGCTTCTACCTTGGCCACCACATTGTTCAAATAGTCAAACGATCGGATTTCTATCCTGATCATCTTTTCTATTATCTCTCTGCTGAGGTTCTGTTTGCATATTTGCATAGCATCCTCCTGGTGCGAGGGCCGCTTGCATCTCATTCCCTTGCATCTCATTCCGAGATTCCTCCACCTCTTAATGTAATCAAGAGTTGTCTCATCTGCCCTTTGCCTTGTTGAGTAGAGTTCAACCACCGTGACCTCCCTTTCGGTGACATAAAATCTTTCTCTAAATTTCTTCTGCATATCCGACCAGTCGCTGATCTACCTGACCGGGAGGCTGGAGTACCATTCAAAAGTGAGCCTCGTTAGCAAGGACCCAAAATTTTTTAGCAAATATGACTCATCGGTGCCTAGATCACCCATGATGGTCATATAGTAAGTGACATGCTCCTTCAGGGATCCCTTCCCGTTGAACTTGTCAAATTTTGGCGGCTTGCTAATCCCAGGAGAGAGCTGCTTGGCAGCATGATGTGGTGAGTATGACACCCTATATGCATCAAATGCGACATAATCGCCTTCACTTCATTCATCAAGCTTTAGCTCGATCATCCTCTCCACCATCACCTTATTCATGATAGTTGGATCGACCGGCTCTGTATAAAAATGTGCCAGCTACTGATAAGGGGTGACCAAGGTGGTCGCCTACAGAGGAGGACACAGTAGCGGAGGTGTCTGGAGCACCTGCGACAGCACTGGCGGCATCAGTGGCTGTGGTGGGCATTGTTGAGTTGTTGCTAGACTTGGCTCTGCCGATTGGGGTAGGGTATAAAGTGGTGGGAAGTCACTCTGGTTGACGGCTCCCCGTGATGATTCGGCCTGCATCTCAGGATGTTTGGAAGCTGAGGTTTGCTCCGTCTTCTCCACAAGCTGCTTCTTTAGGAACTCTATCTCCTGTCGGTACTTCTGAAGTAACATCAGCACCGATGGGTCCATGGTTGCAGTGTTAGGGATAGTTTTTATTGTTTCCCCTGACGCACCTTCTGGCAGGATGTTGAGTAAGACATTTTCTTCCTCCACCGTCACTACATTGGCAGTCAGAATAATAGCCTCATCACATTGCTGAGCTAAAATTTGCTTTCCCCTAGCCGTTGCCAGCATTTCTCTTGTGGCTTCCGCCCTTCGAGTATTCGGCCCTGACCTCCTAGCCAATTGAGCTAGCTCCTGAGGTTCCTCAGGTAGTCTTCCGTAGGGGCCAGACACCCTAGCCATATTACAGGTGAAAATCTACATACTTTTTCTTTGACTGTGAACCCTTCACCTTGCATGCTCCGAGAAGGTGAGTCTCTCGAACACGAAGACTCTTTTTCTCTCCTCCAGGCGCGAAATAACTTCATCGACTTCAACATCGAAGCCATCTTCATATACATTGTCATCGACTGATGATGTCATTTTTCTTTCTTCTTCTTCTTCTTCTACTGCCATTGATGGGCAGTGATATTCTTTAGCCACGGCTACTTGCAGTAGCCATTGTTGGCCCAGTGAGGGGTTGCCTAGACCCCTAAAATAGCTCCTGACCATATTGGTCATCTCTTCTCGCCCCCGTCCCTGATGTAGGATCGGGGACAGTGGTCGTCCTCCCACTAGAGGGGTGTAAGCGAGCCGGGCTTTTTCGACAGGCTGCTGGAATCTTCTTCCCAGTGTGGGGATGTTGGCTTGTCGGGCGCAGGCCCTAAAGCTTGCACGGCATGGGGTTAAATCCCTCTCATTCTTCTTCTCCACTCCAACACATTTGGGACGGTGGCGAACAGGTGTGTCCTGGTGAGTAGGCTGGATCTTCTTGGGGACCTAGACTTGCTTGAATATCTTCGGCCTGGGGGCCAACTCCTTTTGGCCATGATGGCCAACTTCTTGTTTCTCGGTTCTCCTTCTAGAGAGGACCTGGTAGGAATTGTAGGTGGGTACAGTAGGGATCATTCGATCCAGGATTACTCGGGCATCGCGTCCATCCAGGAAGACACGAACTCCCCCGAGCAGTACAGATTTGCCTGACGCGGAGAGACGCTTGGTAACAATAGCAACATTCTTACAGAAGCTCCTATGTTGGCATCTCCTAGAGTTCTTGGCAGGGACGGGGTGAACCCCGTCAGTAATATGGTGCACCATGCAACTGGCGACTTGGACTGGGCACCTGAGTGGGCCTGCATAGTGTCGAGCCTTCGGGGCCTCGACCTCTTTCACAGTCTTCTCCCTGGTGGCTTCCGGGGACGCGATTTGTAGCAGGTCAGCGAAGGCTAACCCTAGAAAGTTGGGGAAGCCTACCGCTAGCGGGGATGAGCCGAAGATAGTGGGCACCGCCAGGTACCCGTGCTCAGCATGGCCGGTGACGATCGTGGGGCCAAAGGTGAGAGAGGCAAATCCCAGTGACGTCATTGTTTATCTGAAATAAACAAATAGTCAATATTCTTGGGGGGAGCCCTTGGAGGCATCCTCTTGGCAAAGAGATGAAGGGAGACTTCGGTCCCACTGAGCGTGCCAGACTTGTGGGGAATGGAATCTTACATGTTTGTGTTTTTTTGTTGGCAATTAATTAATTAATAGCTAATCAACTAATTATTGTGTAGGCATGCCAGCCACTAGAGTGACAGATTTATTATGCGCTCGATCTGACTCGGTCAGTCAATTATGAGGTTTGTGTCGGGACCTAGAGTCTGTCATACCATAAAGGTTATGACGTTAATTACATCTCTCTGGAAGAGAGAAAAACTTTGATTAATTGCCAAGATGAGACGTTGTGCGTTATGTCTTCCAACAGAGTATTTGACTCTGCTCATTTTCTTTGGTTATCTTGTTATCTGAGTCTGTGAATCTGTTGTATCATTGTATGGCTTTGTTTCCCCTATGCTACGGCGTGCATGGGGCGTGGAACGGGCCGATTCAGCCGTTCTACCGTTTCATCCGTCGGACTGATTTAGCGGTCCTACCAAACACCATTATATGAATAACGGTCCCTCGACAGACTGTTATGGTTTGTTATTTTTAGTCTTTTGAGGTCATGGAGCATAACGGATCAGGCTGGTCCGTTATTTGGATATAATGCCCTAGGATAGGCACGTTATATTCGGGTTGCTTCTGAGGCCGTCTGCCATTGTCAGATCCCTCGACGACCTTGTTTTCCTTGTAGACTATGTTGGTCGGTTCACTCTAATGGACTCCTCCCTGTGTATTACGGTTAGCTAACGCTCCTATGTGAATCCGTTATGTCTCATTTGACCAATGGTTGACTGGGTATGGTGGTCGATATAACGCACCTAACCCTGTGCACCATGTGGCTATGACGGACTCATTGTATTCCGTTATATGCTTCTTTTCTGTATTAGTGTTTTGGGTCTGTTGGCCATAACGTGCCCGTCCTGGTGCGTTATGCTGACATAGCACCCCTATCTTTGTGCGTTATATTGTCTGTATTGGAGTTTTAGATCTGTCTACCATAACGCCCCCTCTGTGGTCCGTTGTAGCAGGTAATGCCCCTATGCTGGTGCGTTACAGTCCTATTGACTATGATAGCCGTTGGCCTATTTTGTTCTGTGTCAGTTTGTCGTAGATTGTGTTCTAGGGTGGTGTCTGTCTGTCGGTAGTTTTCTGGATAAGTCAGTTTAGGTGACTGGGTGCGGTCTCTTCCCTGACTGTGATGGTACCCTAATGACTCAATCTAGAACTACTAGTGTCCTTGTCTCTGGTCGCATAGCGGTTGTTCCTTGGCTGCTAGGTTCACCTAGCAGTTGAGTGATGGTTCGCTCAGGGAGGAAGGCTTTTATACTCCCCCAGGCGGTAGCCTTCGAACACGAACGGTGGAGGCAGGAAGTGACTGGCTTTAACGGGGATTTGACTTCCCTGTCCTTAGTGGCAGGAGGAGTAGGTAGCGTGTCCCCCTCCCCGATTGACACCTCAGCTAACCCATTGCGTGCCAAGAACCCGTAGGGGATGGCGTGGGATTTCCTCTATCGGACCTGCCGGATGGTGCAGTTCAGGGCGTGCAACTGAAGGGCTGAAACGGCGTGCCGCTGGAAGACACGACAAGTGTGCCGCTGGATGGCCGCCAAGGTGTGCCGTCGAGGGCTTTGGCTGGGTGTGCCGCTGAATGGCTGGCGGGCTAGGCGTGCTACTGGAGAAGCCACCGATGGATGTGTCGGTGAAGGACTCCCTCTGTGGGTGTACCGGGCAAAATGGACAGTAAAGCGTGCCGGGGAGAGGGCAGGCGAGTGTGTGCCGGCAAAGGACCCAGGGGGTGCATCAGCGAAGGCCGTGTGCCGCTGAGCCCACTCCAGCGGGTGTGCATGGCAAGGAGCGTGCTGGCCAGGGAGGGTGTGCCGGCGAAGGAGCATGCTGGCCAGGCTGGCAGTGTGCTGCTGAAAAGGCACTGAAGTGTGCCATTAAAGCTTTGAAGGGAGCGTGCTACTGGGGGGCCCAACGGGTGTGCCGCTGGGAGGCTTCGGAGGGAGTGTGCCGTCGGGCAGCCCCTGGGGGGGTGTGCCGCTAAGGGCTTGCAGGCATGCCGCTGAGTGGGTGTACCGCTGGGCAGGGCGTGCCACTGAGGGCACACTAGCAAGTGTGCCATTGGGGAACTTCAAAAGTTTCATTTTCTTCTCTTCTTCTTCTCGTTCTCTCTTCTCTTCTCTTCTTTTCTCCTCCTCTTGATTCCCTTACATGTAAACATGAGATGAGAATTTTTTAGTGTCCACAAATGCCCCCCACCTACAGGCGGCGCAAGCGAGGGACGAGAGAGCGGGGCCTGCGGGTGCAAACCGAGAACCGCTCCATGAGCCCCTTCGCCTTAGTGTGGTAAGGGAGTAGCTCCGGCTTTCAGACGTCGAATTATCCCTGGACTTGCTTGACGACTAGCAATGAATCGCCAAATACTTGCAGCATTTTAATCTCCATTTGCAGGGCAATCTGGAGGCCGATAATCAGAGCTTCATACTCTACTTCATTATTTGTTTAGGGCTTGTTAATGTAGCAGGAAGTGTGCACCACTTCTCCGTCTGGAGATTTAAGGATGATGCCGACCCCAGCCCGTATTTTGGTGCACCCAGAGAAGGTCATTTCTATTCTGGAGGCCCCGTCGAAATACAACTGCCAGACCGCCTGCTGGACTTGGTCCACTTCTAGCACTTCATCTTCGGGTAGTTTCGTAACCAGAGGGGAGTCTTCGGGCATGGGGTGTGCCACGAAGAAGTCCGCGATGGCTTGCCCCTTGATGGCCTTCTATGGCACATAAGTGACGTCAAATTCCATCAACAGCACGGCCCACTTACCGAGATGCCCCTTCGGGACCAGTTGGGAGAGGATATGCTTGACAGGGTTAGCCGTGGAAATCAAGCTCACTTCATGGGACAGCATGTAGTGCCTCAGCTTCTTGACCCCGAAGACTAAGGTGAGGTAGACCTTCTTGATAGGAGTGTACTTAACTTCCGCCCCCACTAGTCTTCGACTGAGGTAGTAGAGATCCTGCTCCTTCCCTTCGTCATTGTTCTGGGTGAGCATTGCCCCTAGTGAGTATTCAACAGCCACTATGTAAAGGATGAGCGGCTTGCCTCGGGCAGGTGCCCCCAGCACAGGCGGGGCCTTCAAATAGTCCTTTAGTCTGTCGAAGGCCTGCTGGCATTCATCACCCCAGCTGAATGGTGCATTTTTCACCATCAGTTTATGAAAGGGTGGGTAGTGGCCTGATAGGTTGGAGATAAACCTGTGGATATAAGCTAGCCGACCTTGCAGGGACCTCAGATCTCCCAGGTTCTTCAGAGGTGGCAGCTCCTGGAGACCCATGGGGTCGACACTTTGTCACTGAGTTTTATTTTTGGCAGAACTAGTCTGCACGAAGGTTGACCCATTCGGGTCGACACTTTTTCTAGGTTTTACGATCGGTCTTCCGGATCTTTATGCGAACTCTGGGCTTCAAGGTCTGATTTGCTTGGGGTTTTACCCCAATGTCCTTAGGGTTATACCCTACTAGTAGGAGTGCATTTGAGAGAATTTTTAGAGGGGCTAATGTGTCTTTTGGTCTTCTTATTCCTACCCCTTTTATAACCTACGAATTCTATCGGATGAACCAATCCCTTGAGCTAATGTTCTTCATCTTTGCTTGCAGGAAAAGAGGGGAAAGGAACTGAGGGCGCCTCCCCACCTGGAGGAGGAAGAAGGAGAAGAGGAGACCGCCATCAAGAAGCTTCCATCTGCCGATCTGATATGTCTTCGAGCATAGCTACAGAAGATAGTTTTTCCTTTGGCATCTCCTGCGAACGTTGCAAGCTTCCACTCCACAGACCGATTGTTCGGTGCACCCCATCGATCCTTTGGACGGATTTCACTTTGGTTTGTGCTAATAAATTTCAGTAATCCTGCCTCCACTGTGATTAACTAAGAAAGTTTTTAAAATCTGCCATCTCGACAAGGGGACAATTCAACCCCCCTTCTTGTCCACCATCTCTCTGGGCTAATAAGCAGTGCAGCCTTCAGCCATGCAAGGGCAAGGTCGGTGCAGGTTTGCAATGTATGAAGGGCAAGGTCGGTGCAGGTTTCATGCACATAGGAGGTCGATCCAGGTTTTAGTTATGCACAAGGGAGGTCGGTGCAGGTTTTGGTTGTGCACACAGGAGGTCGGTGCAGGTTCTAGGTGTGCACACAAGAGGTAGGTGCAGGGAGGGCTAAGGTCGGTGCATGTATGGCCTGAGGTTAGTGCACATAGGCCAGAGGCTGGAGGAGGGTCGATGCAGATTCACCCTGAGGTCGATGCACATGGGCTGGAGGTCTGTGTAGTGAGGGCTATGGTATAATAGCGTCTTTTTGAAGGTCGTTGTTTTCTATTTAAAATATGGAAAGCTTCTAGAAAATCAGGAATTGACGGCTCTCCACATGGCATTATTATAAATAGCAGCCCTGAGAATGGCGTCATTTTAGTTCCGTGTCCGTTTCGCCCGCAACCTTCCCCGGAAGAGTCCTTCCTTGTTTTAACTCTATAATTCGATTAGGGAAGGGAGTCTGGCAGGGTAAGGACGGTCGTTCTTCTAATCCCATTAGAACAAGGTCCTTTTGAGGTTTCTCAGGCCTATAAATAGCTGCCTTGTCCTCCGGTCTAATGGTGAATGTTGTTAACGGTTAATGCTGTGAAGGTTAATGTTATTCATGCCATAGGAGCTCTGTAGCCTGTGAAAGCGCCGACGTTCCCTTCTCTTCCTTTACTGCTAACAGGAGCAGTAGGAAGCCCTTTTCTGTTTAGTCAATTGGTCTTTGGTCTTTGCATCGCATCATTGTCTGCATCATACTTCCTCTTCTTTTATTGCATAGCATATTCATCTCTTCCTCCCGTTTACTCCTCTTAGGGGTTTTAAAATTAAAAAAAAGGTGTGTTCATGCTAGATTGTCATATAATTTCTTTGAGGATTTGATACTACACTATTTGGCTAATCCACTTGTCTTTTCTTGTTTATTTTTTCTTTGCAAGGGTAATCAAAGCTTAAAACCCTCTTCATCGGCTGGCCAATTTGGAGCAGAAGGAAGAATTTGTAATCTTCCCGCTTTCATCTCAAGGTATTTCGCGATCACCTTTCATTTTTGAGGTAACCCCTCTGGCGATCACATCTCCATGGCGAGGAGGAAAATAGATGATCTGGAATGCGAGTGGTATAGGTGGTTTGACATGGATGACATTGCCATATCATTAAGCCCTTTGTTTATGCCTACGGATCCAGAATGGCCACCACTAATTCATGAGCTGATAGAAATGCCGGCTGTCATTTCCGACAAGAGACAGATGTTGAGAGATTTCACAGACACTGGAGATTTGGATCCCTCTTGGAGTGTTTGGTCGGCTTGTTTCAAATCCAGTATCACCATAAGAATCATAAGGAACAGAAGAGAAACTGGTCGGATTAAATCGAATGATGGTTCATGACGACCCCACCCATAAATAGCTGCCTCCTGTTGGCCACCTCCATAACCTGATGGATGCCCATACTGACTATGTGGATCATATCCTCCTTCACCCTGACCGTATCCTCCACCATACTGGCCACCGCCAGTAGTAGCACCTGCAGCTGTACTGGGCTGATCATCATCATCATCATCGTCATCAGTGTCATAAGAAACTAGTTGCCTTTTAGCCTTCGGGGATTTTTTTTCTCTTTTGGTGTCAAATGTTCAGTCACCTTTCTTTTCCCCTTGGCACGTGCCTCACGTAAATCTGCTTCAACTGCTCAATTGCAGGGTCCTCTCGAGCAACAGCACTAGTCCTCTCAATCTCAGGCATCCCATGCAGTTGCACTGATGTAGTTCTTCTCAATGACGCAGGTGACTTGACCATTTTAGGAGTGACTGGCCTGCTATCTGATTCTGAGTGTGCAGCTGGCTCAAACTCAGGCTGCTCCTTAACAACCCCAGATGGGTTCCTTCTCTGGTGCGCATGAGTATCTCTGGCCCTCTTTGATTTTCTTCTGAATTCGGGATTTCTTGGCTCATCTTCATCAAGTATGCCCTCTGCCCAGGTTGTATCGTCAATATCAAAGACGGGCTCATCAAGCCGCTCTCGTGTCTCCACCCAAGACTGCAAAGGATTATCATCATCAAATAAGGCATCCACATCAACTTCTGCGGTGGCATCCTCAGTGACGTGTTTATCTCACAGCTGTTGTCTCAACCTCATATTTTTTATTCTCAACCTCATATTGTAGTGGCAGTAAACTAATTCCTCTAACTGTTCAGCCTTTAGCCGATTGGGAACCTTTGAGTGTATAAGGCTGAACGTGCTCCAATTTCTTTCACATTGGCTTGCTGATGTGGTTTGACTCAACACCTAAAATTTGTAACAATATGTGTGTGAGAGAGAGAAAGAGAGAGAGGGTGGGCATTTATTACCGGTGTTAGAGAGTGGGAGGGAGGAGGGAGGATGAGCATTAATTAGGTGTGTGTGTGTGTGAGAGAGAGGGGGGAGGTGAGAGTACGTGAGAGAGAGAGAGAGAGGGATGATGAGCATTAATTAGAGAGAGAAATAATGAGACAGATGATGGGCTGGGTTACATAACGAAGCTCCCGGGCTGGGTTACGTAACCCAAAGTTAAGCCCGGATTATCCCCAACCCAACCCGGATTAGTTAGTCCAACATATCAAAGCACTTCCCGAGTTAATTTTAAGTTAAATTTTAGTTAACCTCAGGCTAACCCCGTATCAAAGTTAGGCTTCGGATTTGATACGGTGGCAACCCCCCTTGGCCATTTGATGCGGTGGCTACCCTCCCGTGATACGGTGGCAACCCCAGCCTAGCACCCTCCCCAGGTGATACAGTGGTGCAACTATTCCCCTAATACGGTGGCAACCCCAGCCTGGCAACCTCCCAAGGGATACAGTGGCTTAACCATTCCCCTAATGCGGTGGCACCCTTGCCGCCCCCTCCACAGGCACCTCATCCGGTGGTACTAGCGGCCGTCTGCAACCCTACAAGGGAAGGACAATAGAAGAAGAAAGAAGAAAAGAAGAGGAGAAAAGAAGAGGAAGAGAAGAAGAAGAAGAGGAGGAGGAGGATGAGAAGAGAAGAAGAAAGAAGGGGAAGCTGAAGGGGTTTTGGGCCCCGTGGTGGCCGCCCCACCGTGCGAAGCGAAGAGAAGAGAGAAAGGGGGGAAGAGAAGAGAAGAAGAGAGAAGGTAGGGGAACGGCCAAGGTTTGGTCTCCTCACCCTCAGAGCAACGACAGCAACGGCAATGGCAGCGACCGGCAACGGGGCTGGAGGAGGCCGAACGGGAAGAAGAAGGAGGATGGGGGGGCTCTCTGGGCTTTATAGTTTCAAAGTGTGGGGGGGTGAACCGTCGCCAGATACTACACTTGTCCAAGGGCTAATTGGGTTATTTTTTCTTTGTGTCTATACTATTTTGCAGGTCTACAAGACTCATTACACGAGGCCCAGCTCTTCTGGCCAGTCAGGAGGGGTGGAGATCTAAGTTCCACATCATTGCTCTAGGTGCACCTAGCGACCATTTGCCAGACTGTTTGGGGATCATTAGCAGTCTATCGTGGGACCGTTTGTCTTCGCCTTGCGGTCATCTAAAGACCATTTATCTTTGCTGCACTTGGGTTGTTTCTCCTGCGGGCGGGTGTGCTTCACTTGGTTCTTTCCAAGGTACGTAGTGTAGTTTTACTATATTATTTACTTTGGTGGCGATCACATCTTTCTTATTTAGGTATTTATCATCATCCTCCATCATCTTTTCTTATTTCCCTGCTTTCTTTTAGTTGCTCCACACCCACGGTGTGTGTTTACTTTTTATTTCTTTGCTCCATGCCCACGGCGTGTGTTTAGTTCCTTCTTTGCTTTAGTTTACACTGTTAAGGTGACATGCCCACATGCTCTATACTGGATGTTGTTGATTGCATGAATTAGTACACATCATCCACTCACATCATATATCTATCTCTCTCACACCACACTCACATCATCACCACCATCAAAATATCTACAACCTTGATTTTTTGGCGATCATGGTGGGACATCTAGTGCCAATCGTGTTTAGTGATTGTTTGACCTGCTCATCTTGCTTTTTCCAGTTGCCCTTGTGTTTTCCTCGATTTTCTTATTTTATTCCCTATTTGTTTCTACTCTCTGGTTCCCTGGTGGTCTCCTCCCGGTCGTTTCTAGTCTAAAAGTAGTATAGGGATAGACCGTCTTATCTCCTTAGCGATCCCTCAGACGTCCATTTCTCTAGTTACGGGTACGTACTCTGAGGATTACTATTATTTCTACATTTTTACTGATTTCTATTGTTCCTGGGACTATTTTGTCTCCTCTTTGGTTGTTGTGGCATATAACTATATCATTGTTTGCATGTCAATAAAACAATCACATAAGAAAGAGATTTTTAGGTGGTTTAGTCTCTACCAGAGACCTACGTCCAACCCACACTCAGATCTAAGTGTGGCATACTGCTGCCTAACAGCTTGAAACTGCTGCGCATCATAGCTTGCGTCCGCTGAGCTTCACAACTTGCTTATAAACCGCTGAGCATCACAACTTACTGTCTGAGATATCCACCTCACCCACTAAGCATTACAGCTTAGCTCTGCTGACACACAACTTGATAAAATCAGAAATGAAAAATCAAAAGATGAATTACAGTAACGAAAAGCTGGAAATAAGGACAAAAAAATGTAGCTCACGATGGAGCAAATCTGGTTTGGATCTGATCCAAGGACCAGTTGAACGGATCTTCAGATTCCTCTCCTCAAGCTTGCTCTCTTTCTTCCTCTTTCTTTCTCATTGCTATATGACTCCTTCTCTTTTTCTTTTCACTCACTCTCACTGAACCTACAGTACTATATTTTTCTAACTCTCAGATCTTCACTTTTTCTCTTACAGTCGTGCTCCTCTTCTTCTCTCTGAAGCTTGCTCAATTCATAGGGCGTAATCTCTTCTCTCAACTGACAGAGGTCTTCTTTTTATAGAGCTTCTGAGATTTGTGGCCCCCACAGACTTGACAGTTCGACGTGTGGAGGGAACATTCCCGCCCATTTTTTCTAGATAAGATAACTCAGGAAATCATCGCTGGACTCCACGTGTCAGATACTGAAAGTGTGTTGTCCACATGGCTGAATCACTATGCAAGATTCCTTCCTGGATCACGTGCCATAGGATAAAGACCTTGGGCCACGTAATCGATCTGAGAGAAAGGCATGCTGCCTTTCATATGTTTGATCCTGGGTCTTTCAGTAACTTTAGGGCACTTAAGTTCCTGCCAATCAGTAAACAAAACATTTATAAAATGCTTTGTCAATATAGATCGATGTTCACTATGCACAGACTTAGAGACACATGTGGAAGCATATTGGCATAGACCTTCCCATCATTACACACTCCCATATTCTATAGTCCAGTATCCCCAGTCATATTTAGCCAGTGGGATACATCCCTCGGTCCCACAATCCCATAACTCGCAAAAGCCTCGGGTAGGGGTAAAGCCATGTCCGATTGCTTACATTCCCCAGTTTTCGGACACGTCCCTTAATAGCATCATGCTACGGACAACGATCTCCGGAATAAAAAAAAAACATCAAAATGGGGTTAAAAATAGAGATACCCCGATAGCCTCAATCGGCTCCCGTTACGAGACCACTGGGGGCAAAAATTGCCATCAACCCAGCTAAGGTGAAAACCCGAAAGGGTACCTCAGGCAAAATTAGGTAACCCGTTGGTGTAAAAACCTGTAAGGGCGTACTGGAAAAAGTTAAAGGGGGCCAGCTCTGGCGAAAACTCAAAAGGGCGGTAGAGCTGGTAAAGAGAAAAAAAAGAGAGAACCCTCACCTTCTCTACTCCTCACCGACAAAGGTCGTCAACCATGACGGCCTGCGAACGACAACCTCAGCAACACCCAACGGCAGTGCTGGCCACTACACCCTCGAGGGTTGGTCAACGCCAATCCTAGCATCAGCATTCGGTTACCCACCTTGACGATCGGCCGATCAGTTCTAGAATCGTGGCTACAACGCCTTCACAGGGTAGTCGCTCAGTTCCAGTACCAGTTACTAGTTCCAGTATCGTGGCTACAACGCCTTCACAGGCCAGCCGCTCAGTTCCAATACCAGTTACCAGTCCCAGTATCGCGGCTACAACGCCTCCGCAGGCCAGCTGCTCAGTCCCAGTACCAGTTACCAATTCCACCATCGTGGCTACAACACCTTCACAGGCCAGCCGCTCAGTTCTAGTACCAGTTACCAGCTCTAGCACGGCGGCTACAACGCTTCCACAGGCCAGCCGCTCAGCTCCAGTGCCAGTTGTCAGTCCCAGTATTAAGGCTACAATGCCTCCGCAGGCCAGTCGATCAGTCCCAGTACCAGTTATCAGTCCCAACATCGTGGCTACAATGCCTCCGCAGGCCAGCCACTCAGTTCTAGTGCCAGTTGCCAGTCTAGTAGTTCAACTATAGTGCATCTGGGAGCCAGTCACCCAGACCCAGTATCAGCATTCAACTCCCGCATTTCGGCTACAACCCCTTCACAGGTCAGCCGGCCAGCTCCAGTCTCCAAGCCCAGCTTCTGGCTACAGTGCCTTCCAAGGCCATTCGGCCCGCTCAGCTCCGATTTCTCAAGCCAATGTGAACCACATTACTGGCTAACGACATAAAGACTGCCAATATCCAGGCATTAACCTACAATCGAAGCATTCCAGAATCAATTCCTAGCCTTAACCCTGTAGGCTACCACGTCCCGACGGGCCTACGCTAACCTTGCACAACATGGGCTTTCCCCTTCAAGGGATTGACCCCCAGCACTTGGTCTTTTTCCCATCTCCTAGCACCCAACACTCAACTCCCAGCATTCAAAATACAATCACACCATTCCCCATACCCATTCCTCCGTTTCAATGCCCGGAAATCGGGTAAGCCCAGTCTCCTACCCCCTGCACTAGCACATAGTAGGAGAAAATCAAGCACGACTAATAGTAAGTGGTCGCTAGTCCCTGCACCCAACACAGTTCCATAGAATGGGAAGTAGAACAACTCAACAGATAACAACACCAAAATCTGGATGTTTGTTATTAATACTCTGTAAAAGGGAGCCCAAGACATGCCCTTGGGGTAACAAAACACATACAGTCCGGATAACACAAAAAAAGAAGAAAAAGGGGTAATACAATCATATCCCTACTTTGGTGGTCTCGGCCACCATCAACTAGTGTACTGTGCGTCGCACATTAGTAGATAATGGAAGCAGACTTGATGTTATTGTGCACGACTACCTTGTACTTATGGGTGTGGATATGTCTCGACTTGCACCATTGCACACACCACTATACAGATTCTCTGGCACTACCATCCACCCGGAAGGGCGTATCTCACTCCCGATCACGCTCGGGGCCGCGCCAAAAGAGGTAACATTCCTCACCGACTTTATCATAGTTCATTCGATGACAGGATACAACGCCATCATTGGTCGAGGGATCCTTGGCACGCTTTGAGGTGTCCCTTCTTCGTATCATCAAAAGCTCAAATTCCCCACCCCCTTGGGGGGTAGGGGAGGTCTGACGTGATCAAAGGGAGTCCAAGAGATGCTACCTCATCTCCATGCGCGAGCGACATCCTGAAGAAGCACCGCTTGAGAAGAAAGCCAGGACCCAAGATCCTGGCCCGAGCATGAGTGCGCCGGTGAGGACCTGTACCTCATCCAAGTGGGAGAAGATCTGGGTAGAACTCTAAGGATCGGTGTGAACCTATCCGAGCACGATAAGCAAATGTACACAAACTTCCTCGTGGCCAACCAGGATATGTTCGCTTGGGTTGAAGATGAGCTTTTCGAAATCTCACCAGAGGTCATCACACACCAACTTAGGTTGGATCCCACTGGTCGCCTAGTACAGCAGTGTCGAAGGCATTATAACCTCGAGCGATAGGCTATCATTAGGGAGCAGGTGAGTGAAAAGCTACGCTCAGGGCCACTCAGGCCTCCTCAATATCCAGACTGGGTAGCCAACGTGGTCCTGGTCCCCATGAGCAATGGAAAGTGGCAGATGTGCGTAGACTACACTGATCTCAACAAAGCCACACCCAAGGATACCTTTCCCGTGCTACGGATCAACCAACTGGTCGACACAATGGTCGGGCATGAAATGCTAAGCTTCTTAGATGCCTATTTCGAGTATCACCAAATCAGCATGCAGTAGCCCGACCCAAACAAGACTACATTCGTCACCGACCACGGCCTGTACTGCTACACCCGAATGTCATTCAGGTTGAAAAATGCGGGGGCAACCTACCAATGCCTCGTTAATCACATGTTTGACTCATAGATCGGACGCAACATGGAGGTCTACATCGACGACATGATCGTAAAAAGCCTCCGAGCCACCGAGCATTTGGGAGACCTGGCGGAGACCTTCACCATGCATAGAAGGTACAACATGAAACTTAACCTGGCCAAATGTGCATTCGGAGTATGGTTAGGGAAATTTCTAGGTTTCCTCGTCACCCACCGGGGGATCGAAGCTAACCCCGACCAAATTCGAGTGGCGCTGGAAATGTAGTGACCTGGGAGAGTGAGGGACGTACAGAGCCTCACCGGCACATCGCCGCCTTGGCTCAGCTCCTATCATGAGTCACCGAATGGTGTCTCTCCTTTTTTCGGTTGATGAAGCAAGCCAATCAAGCGCCGGAGAAGAGAGGGCGGATCGATTGGGACCAAGAGTGCGAGCAAGCATTCGAGGAATTGAAATGATACCTGTCGACCCCTCCCATCCTCGCCAAGCCACAGAAAGGAGCGCATCTACTCCTATACCTATCCGTGATGCCAAGCACGATGAGTTTCATGCTCACACGAGAAGAGGCAGGAGTTGTGAAGCCCATCTACTACGTCAGTCAAGCGTTACAGGGACCGAAATTCTGGTACTCACGAACTGAAAAGTTCACCCTAGCGCTCATTACGGCCGCTCACAAGCTGCGACCATACTTCTTGGCTTACCCAATCGTCATCCTCACCGACCAGCCACTCTACAAAATCCTCCAGAACCCCGATGCTTCGGGAAGGCTGGTCAAATGGGCTATCGAGTTGGGAGAGTTTGACGTCAAGTTCTGACCGAGGACTGTGATCAACGCTCAAGCTCTCACTGACTTCGTCATCGAATGCACCATACCCGTTGAAGACTCGCCTGAGCAATCTTTCGGGCCCACATGGTTACTGTACGTCGACAGAGTGTCCTGCGCCGTAGGTAGCGAAGCAGGGTTGGTCCTGCTTTCATCGGAAGGACTAGTGCTTCAATACGCCTTGTGATTCAACTTTCCGACCACGAATAATGTAGCCGAACATGAGGCACTCCTCTCAGGGCTATGCATGGCGAAACACTTGGGGGCGACTAGCGTGCAAGCGTACAGTGACTCCATGCTCATCACCAACTAGGTAAAGGGAGAATTCGAAGCACGTGAACCTTCCATGGTTAAGTACTTGGAGCAAGCCAAGGCCATGGCAAAGGAATTCTCCCACTTCGAGGTGGTCCACATCCCACGAGAGGAGAACATCCGAGCAGATGCCTTGTCTCGTCTGGCATCAGCCACCGTGGTCTCCAACTCAAGGTCAATCCTAATAGAAGAATTATTAGCACCAAGCATAGACGAGCCAACACCTTAGGTAAATGCCATCGACTATGAGCCCTCCAGGATGGACCCCCTCTTGGCTTACCTCCTTCGACAACAACTCCCGAGCTACCGTGCCGAGGCTGGGTGCACGCGAGCAAGAGCAGCCCACTTCACAATGGTGAACGACAAACTATATCGCCCCTCCCTCTTAGCCCCACTGTTAAAGTGCTTGTTCCCTATGGAAGCCAACCAGGCCATCCATGAAATCCACGAAGGACTCTGCTAGAGCCACATAGGAGGATGAGCACTTGCGCGAATACTGATCCGAAAAGGATACTGGTGGCCCACCTTGCGGCAAGATTGCCTTGACTATGTTCGGAGGTTCCCTCAGTGCCAGAAGTTCTCTCATCTACACCACCAACCAGCTATGCAACTTTAGACCTTGATGGAGCCTTGCCCATTTGCTCGGTGGGGAGTAGACATACTAGGTCCCTTCCCTGAGGCACAAGGGAGGAAGAAATTCCTTATGGTTGCCATTGACTACTTCACCAAATGGATCGAAGCTGAACCATTGGGGGAGATCACGAGCGAAGCAGCTTAGAAGTTCATGCTGTGAAGCATCATCTGCCGCTTCGGGATCCCAAGGGTTCTCACAACTGACAACGACAGACAGTTCGCGAGCACCGCTTTCCATGAGAAGTGCTCCGAGCTGGGGATTTGGAACCACTATACGTTGGTGGGGTATCCCCAGGCTAACGGGCTAGTAGAGAATGCCAACCGACTGCTCCTCCACGGCATCAAGACTCGGGTGGATCAAGAATGTGATTCCTGGATAGACTTAATTCCGAGCATTCTATGGGCCCACCGAACGACCGCAAGAGCCGCCACAGGGGAGACATCGTGCCATCTAGCCTACGACGTAGAGGCGATAGTCCCGATAGAGATATCCAATCTGTCTCTATGAGTGGGACATTTCGACGAGGTTAGGAACAACCAGGCAATGCGAGAAAATTTGGACCTGTGCGAAGAAGACAGAGCAAATGCCCAAGTGAAGCTCGTGGCATATCAACAGAAGCTAGCCCAATACTACAACTCCCAAGTCAAAGAACAACTTTTCTTACCAGGAGATTTGGTACTACGGCGAGCAAGTGTGGCTGACCCAAGGGGGGCCACCGGGAAGCTCGCGCCGAATTGGGAAGGCCCATACAAGGTAATGGAAGCACTCGACAAAGGAGCGTACATGCTGGTAATGTTGGGGGGGAAGAGGTACCCAGGGCGTGGAACTCCGTCAACCTCAGGAAATTCTTTTAGTGAAACATCACCAGCCGTACTCCACTAAAGTTACATATGTACCCCGAGAAGGTAACCTAAGGGCTTCCTAAAGGCGAGCACCACTCCCCTTGAAAACGATGAGGTAACCCAAAGGTTTCCTAAAGGTGAACACCGCTCCCTTGGAAAATGATAAGGTAACCTAAGGGTTTCCTAAAGGCGAGCACCGCTCCCCTTGAAAACGAGAAGGTAACCTAAGGGTTTCCTAGAGGCGAGCACCGCTCCCTGTAGGCAGGAAAATGCCTCCTTCGACCTTTTGACTCTCTTTTTGTCTCTCCTTCCTCGACCCACTTACTTATGCTATTAAAATGTGTGAAAAGGAAGGACAGCAAATGAACAAGATGGGGAAAGGAAACACTGACCGTGATCGCCACCCAGATGCCGGGGTATGAAAGGACCCACCCACGCCTGAGAAAAGTAGAGAGACACTCGCCGAACAGCACAGGGAACGGGACGATTTCCACAGGACCGCTCTGTGTGTAAACGGTCTGTCGAGGGGCCATTCCACTATGCTGGAATGAACGCGGGAGGAAGACTCTGGCTTCAGGAAACGGTCTTCAATGAGCCGCCTGGTCCACGGAATGGTCCGCGGAGAACCGCCCAACGACCCAAACGGACGTGTCAAGGCCGTCCTATTACGCCAGCTTCCAAGTCGTGGTTCTCAACCTCCACCCTTTCTGGCCGGCCAGAAAGGATGGGCCTCGTGCTGGATGGTTGCTGACCTGCAAAACAAAGGTGTAAACCACAAAAACAGATCCAAATTAGAACTTTAAAGTGTAGTAAATGTAAAGAATGACAGAATTAAAACCAAATAACATGAACGGGGATTCACCTGGGAGTTTTTAAACCCCTAGGGCACCAAAAACGTGGGTGAGGTGTGTGTGAATGAAAATGAAAATGAAAATGAACAGGTGACAATGAAGAAAATGACAAGCATGCAATGAAATGAGAAGACGACTAGAACGATGAACGAAATGATTAGGACAACGCTACTCCCTGGACCGGTGGCCTATGCGGACGTGGAAGGCCTCCCTCCTTGGCTACAGGTCGCTCGGCAATTTCTCTGCTACAAGCCTGCAGCAGAGACTCAGTTGGCAGACCCACTAGCGGCATCCACAGTGGGATTCGGCTCAAGGCGTCTTCAGAAGAGTCATCCACCTTCGAGTCGGCCACGCTCCTGAAGTGGTCCCACCTCCGTTCGTTGACAGCATCAACTGCTATAGTCATTTCCGTGCAACTACGCCTGGACTGCATCTGTTCCTGAGTGCCACTTGGCAACACCGACACTGACTTCCTCTGTGTGAATCGGCCAGAACTCCCTTTACGAGAGTTCTTCTTCTTCAAAGCATCGATGAAACAGAGGCGGTCCCGCCTTCTTTCGACAACACCCCCGCCTGGAGCGTCTATTCTCCCTCAGTCATGCCAGACCCAGAGCTCATTGTTCACCCAGGATTGACTGCTGCCAAATCGGCCCCGATACTCCCTCCTCCACTCAGTTTCAGGTCGATCAGTCTTATGAAAAGTTGTGGCTTTCGATGATACAAAACTAACGCAAGTGGTTTCGTCCCATTCTGACCTCAGCACCAAACATTACACTAGGGCCGTTGTTGTCCTATCCTGCTGTTTGCCCAGGAACCTAACACCGACCGTCTGGGCGACCCCGACCTGTGAGATGATCTAATGGCTGCCAACTTTTTAGGGTTTGTAGTACCCCCTGTCTGATACACCCACGAGTTGGTCCCGTCACTTTTGGAGTTCTACAGCGAGCGCACCTGTCGATGCACCTCGACTACGTCATCCAGTCCTGTGAGGCAGAACTGCGCAGGCTGTCGGCTGCAACCTCCTCCACCTTCCAGTGACATTGGCTCGACGTCAGACTTGTAGGCATCCTTCGGAATCCCCTAAGCTTCCTCCAGGCATTGGCAGCACCTCGATTGGATGTCGGAGCTAGGCGTACGATCGTAGATTGGTTTCCCCTCCCCTCGTTCCCCATTCCTGCGTGAGGGTAGTGCATGTAGTGGATTGCCCCACCCCCGTGATCCCCCTCCCTGCGTGGAGTGTAGTAATTGTGACTCCAATGTTCTTTGTTCTTGGTAATATAGTGGTGGCTGATAATGGCTTTTCCTTTGGCACATCCAGAGGCCAACGCCCCTTCCAGTGACTCTCCGGGGCACGGCATTATATGGCCGGACTCTCCACAACCCACCCCTTTTGCGGGGATAGACTTAATGCTGACAGCTACCAAGGGTCCCAACCAGCTAGCCGTGATCTACGGCGACATCAACAATTGATCGAGATTACTCCCGATCGCCCAGTTGCGGGCTTTTCCCGCATTCTACACGGCCACCCGGGCCAACCAGGGGGCGCCCCGACTACAATCCGTGCCACATAGCACCCAGTAACAAGGCCGGGACCTACCCCCAAGACGCCTTCCCCCAGCCCTCCAAGATCAAAGGGAGACCTAACTAAGTCAACCACAAGCTTTGGAGGCCCGCAGCACGCATATACGGCTCACACACGTGTGCAGGGCATTTCCCCGAACACCTTGTAAGCGCGTATATCCCAACCTCTCTACAGCAAACCGTGGGCCAACCCATGGCTCCAACACACCAGCCGGGTTCTACAACAACCCCCCAGCAAGTCGGGGCCACCCCCGACCCTCAGATATGCGGCGATGAGCCGTGAACTCTTAGCTTCCGGGGTAACTCGGGGCTACTCTGTCAATCCGCCTTGCAACGCGGCATATGCTACCAAGGCGGGGCCCACACACCCAAAGCGCGTTCCCCGGACTTGTACGAGCCCCTACCCTCAGCCCAATGCCAATTTTAAGGCCCCTCAGCTAGTTACCCAGGTCGTTCGACAACCCGAGATGTGTCGAAAATTTATCCGAACACCTTGCTAGCGACAACTACGACTCGACAACAACAGCCCCCACGGGCTAATCCCAACATCCCAGAGTCCTTTGTCCTTCAAAAGACACCCCCGAACAATGAAAGGAGACCCCGGGGGCCATCCCTCGGGCGCGGCTCGCCCGGGGGGAGTTCGCCCCAGGCACAGCTGCGCCCCGAGGGGGGCGAACCGCAAAAACCTCCTCACTTCTAAGCAGCAGAGCTGGCCCCTACTACTACTCCTCTGTTGAAGCGCAGGAAGCAATCTCGGGCGAAGTCACCGGTGAAGGAGGCATTAGAAACTGCCAAGGCGGTGGAGTGATAGAAGGATAAACTGAAGAAGACAGAGGCCACCCCAGCTTCGACAGCTGTCCCTCCAGTTCCTCCAACCCCATCCTTTGAAGATTTTGCCGCTACTCGGGCAGAACCGAGTCGACCTGCAGGTTAGTCCTTTTAACTCTTGAAGCTCTTCAAGGCTTGTTTGCATATCAAGGAGCCTGCTTCCATTTCTATTCCTGGCGTGGGTAAGGCCAGGGATCACGAGGTGGTGTAGCCGTTTGAAGAGGCTGTCCACGAATCAACCCCTACTTTGGAAGTTGGGGAGTGTACTTTTCTTCATTACCTTGGTTGATTTTCTTCATTTCTTATGAACCCACGGGCCTTATTTGATCCGGATCATCCTTCACTTGGCAAGAATTGACGTGACAGCTACCCGACTGGTGGTGGCTCTAGTGGTTCCCCTGGTAAAGCAGACATATGTGAGAAGGGGGCCAACGTCCGAGAAGTCACCGTTGCCGAGCCCGATTGAGGATGCATCGGCCATAGATCCCAACGTGGGGGATCCCTCATCACCTAAAGAAGTGCCTACCCCGACCAAGTATTCATCGGTGAAAAGGTAGATTATGATTATTCTTCTGGCGAGGTGCTTCTAGACGAGGGCACATCCGGGGAACCCGAGCCTCCCGCACTAGTGCCGAAGGCTCTAATGTTACCCGCCTCTCTGAGCTTGGTAGAGAAGGTGCTTGTAAGTGTGGATTTGCTCACTCGAGCTCCCCTCGAGACTGTTAGCTAATTTTTTTATTATTGTCATTCTTGCACCTGACAGGAACCAACCCTGCTGGAGGCCATGGAGACCCACATTCTGGCCTTAGAGGTTGCCCGACAGGGGTAGTGTAATGCCTTGAAATGTTTGTAAATTATTTTCAGGGGCACTACCATTGTCGACTAATATTCTATCTACATTACAATGGTTTATTGTGGCCGATACAACTAGGGCGTCATCATGCGGAGTTGTTAACCCTTCTAGGTCTTGGTCGGAGAACACCAAGGCTCGTTGTTCGCTCGCCTACGGGGCCTTGGGGGGCTTGGAGGCCCGGCTTGCCCACTCGGCGTGACGCTTCCTTCCTTGGCTACTGTCTCCTCCTGATGTCGCGCCGCCAGCAATGACGTTGATGTGGACCTCGTGGGGGATATTGTCGATCTCCTCGGGGGCAGCAGCGTCTTTTTTGTGCTCGGACATGTATCGGGATAAATGCCGCTGGAAGATGAGATGCTCGATCTCATCTTGTAGTTGATGACAATCGCCTGCATGGTGTCCATGGTCACTGTGGAATAGACAGTGCTTTTGGCAGTTGTAGTGCTTTGCCTTATGGGC
This sequence comes from Amorphophallus titanum, assembly GCA_024336825.1. Lineage (NCBI taxonomy): Eukaryota > Viridiplantae > Streptophyta > Magnoliopsida > Alismatales > Araceae > Amorphophallus > Amorphophallus titanum. Next base: position 121,009 of record JANBPO010009106.1, read on the forward strand.
TCGGGTTGGCAGAGAAGGCCCGAGCCCTTGATGTCTTCATAAATCTAGTAGACGGGGGCGGTCAGGGGGGTGTACTACTCATACCTCCGAGAGGGCACTTTGTGGTCCCCGTCCTGGTTCCGCCTCTTCCCTTGTCCAGAGCCTTGCTCGGACTGTCACTTTTTGCCCCCCTCCTGACCCGGGCCCATTGTGCTGCGGTAGGCGGTGAGGACTTCTTCGCACTCGGCGTGACGTAGGGCCAAGGTCACAAGCTCGGCGAAGGAGGTGGGAGGATGAAGGACCAGCTCACGCCGTAGGTTCTCATCGCGGGTACCCTCGGTCAGTGCGGTTATGGCCGAGGCAACATCCAGGTGGGGGAATACGTAGGGCCTTCGATTTAAATCGGTTAATATAGGCCCGGAGTCTTTCCCGCTGTTCCTATTTGAGGGCCAACAGCCACGCTACTGACCGTAGAGGACCGCTGCGGTGAAGCTCTCCTTGAACACTCGCCCGAACTGTCGAAAATCACGGATGCTGCCTGGGGCGAGTGCTCGGAACCATGCCTGAGCGCCCTGGATCTGTTAAGAGTGCGCAGCGGAAGCGTGTGGGTTGGCTACCCACTGGTCGAGGATCGTTATGGTGAGATTCTCACTGGTTGAGAGGTTTTGCTTCTTCTCGATGTGACTTCGTCTTGGCTTCCTGTGCCTTGATGTTGTTCGTTGTCGTGCTATTGTTGGTAATTTTCTGGTATTGGCATTGGCATTTGCGAGTGTTGGGAAATTTGTCGGCTTGTCTGTTGATTGAGTACCCTCTACTCTACATCTTTTCTCATGGGTATTGTGCTCTCGAGGCATGTCTGTGGTCCTTAAGAAGCATTCCCTGAGATTGTCATTTGTGTCACTCTTTCGTGTCGTGGGTCTTCCTTGGTGAGTCGTCTGATGCATGATTCGTTCCTTGTAGTCATGTATCTGGCTGATGTTATACCTTGATGTGACCCTGCTTGCAGATGTGTTCCGCGGTTCTGTGTGCTGTTTAGAGTCGGGATCCTGTAGGTGCTGTCGTGCTATTTCTGCATGGTTTTGTGTCTCTATCGTGGACCATTATCTTGTTAGTTACCGTTGCTGTACTCTCCTCTCCTGGTGAAATTAGCTTGCGACTCAGTCAGATGTGTTATTCGGCTGAGGACTGACTCGATTCTCCTCATGGTCCAGTACTATTGTTTTGCTGTCATTCTTTCCATGTATCTGTCATTGGTGTCCTGTGTGCCAGGTGTTCCCTGTCGCCTTTGGCACCGGAACCAATGATGTTGTTAGGCTGTCAGCTGAGAGGACTATGTTTTCTTGTGTAAGCTGATGCTTTGTGTGCCTGTCGTTTCTGTCATTCTATTTCCTTGATGTCTGTTGTTCAGGCAGTCGTGTCTCTTTTCCTGTGAGACGTAAGCGACGTGGCCTTATTTCGGAGGAATCAAACCTGTGTTCACTAGTGTCGTGCTCACTCCCGAGCATGTCCTCGTGATAATGATCTGACATTGTTCCTCTAAGCTCTGTCTCTCGTGCTTTGTGTTGGTAGTTGTTGGGTTGTTCTTCCCTTCCGCTCGAAGACGAGGGCGAGCGGGGAAGTGTGGGTTCCCCGCACACTGCGTCGTGGAAGCTTCCCCCTGTTCAAGAATACATGCTCTACTTCCCACCCAGGGGGGTTGGACTAGGGGAGGGGGACTTAATATTACATCAAAGTACTACCTCCACACAGGGAGGGACATTATGCCGGCCAGGCGGGGTGAGGGAGAAGAACACTAGGTTATCGAAAAGCCGATCGACCGGTTCTGCCGGCTTCTGGGACAATTGACTGATAGGTACTGTTGATGCTGCCATGGATGGTAACAAACTCAGATGATGCCGAAACCAATGCCAATCTTCCGCTGACAGGTCCAGGAAGGCTCCAGAATTTTCGGGGAACAGTTCGTTCTCATGGCTGGTCGTGGATGGCTCTGGAGCTAGGGTGTTCTGTTCTGGCTAGGACTACTCTCAGGATGCAGCAGCAGGAAGATGATGCCGTCACGAACACTCGCGGAGTCAGAAAGGTACGGAACCAAAGTGAACGAGTCCATTTGCGAGTCTTCTTCGATCTCCCACTAGGAAGAGCACCAGGGGAGGTCGGAATAGGAAGGTAGAGGGTGAACAGTGATGGGGTGTCAGAACTGATTTTGAGCAAACTGACCTACGCACCTGGGGGAGAAAATTCGGAACGGACAGCTCCGGACTCTGAATGTGGCACCGCTGACTGGGTTGGAAGGAGGACTGGTAGGAGAACATCCCAGCCAAATGGCGCACCAAGAGGATCTGAGGTGTTGGCGTAGCAGCTTCTGCACCGGTGCTCTAGTCTTCCCATGGATGCCAGATGCGCGCCCCGACGAGAACGGACCTCTCGGACAGCCTCGAACTTAGATGAAGGCGGGATCACCTCACAGACGAAGCTGACTGGAAGTGATTTCCAGTAACATAGGGTGGCCCCTCTGGAACTCTAGAATGTAGTGGAGTCTGGTACTACAGCAGGTGGGTGCCCCGCATGGCTTCACCAGGGCGCAGCAAGTAGTTAGGGGCAGGGTTCGGAGTTGTAGTCAGATCTCGTCGATTTCGCTCGGGTTGACCTCCTGTGGGGACTGGTTGGAGGAGGCCTCCTGAGATCCTCGGCGGGAGTTGGGTCCTTATTGGGACCCTCACCCCCGGTGGCTGGCATTGCGATGACTTCCTCGGGGCGCCATGGCTTCTCGCTCGCCTTCCCACAGATGGTGCCAAGAAGTGTAGTGGCAGAAAAATAAATCCTATGCCACGTACCTCCTTCTCTATTTATTTGTTGGGGAAGACGTCTCGCGCCCGTGGAGCCCTGCAAAGACCAAAGCCAAAAGAGGCATCAGAAGGAGTCCCGGGTGTTAGCTCAGAGGATAACCCTCTGATGCTTAAGTCAGTGACTAGAAGTGATGTACAGAGAAGATTAGGAAGGAGGATGAGAGGGAGAGATCGCCGTAGCAGGCTGAAGAGTCATGGGTGACCTCTAGGATGAGTGCTCGCCACTCCCGATGGACACTTAGGGAGTGCTCGCCGGGCAGTAAGGTCGCCAGGAGGAGACATAGTCGATCAGGGGCGGAGACTCTCCTCTTCTCCCTAGATCGCATGGCTGGTCGCCTTACTTCTCTGTAGTGTGTGCTTTAGTGGAATGAACCACCCTCCCCTTCTGTATATCTGTCATCCTTCTTATATGGGGTTGTCCTGGAGTCAGGCCTCATCCCTTAGCAAGGAAGGGCCGTTGTAGTAGAGTAACGTTCTCCCGCTACGATGGCGGGAGTTACCCGTTGGAGGGTAACTTCTCCGGCGCAGGCCGGTGCTGGGGCAAGTCTCACGTCGCTCATAGAGCATGCTCGCCCGTTATGGAGTCGGGACCGACGTCGTAGGGGCAATGGTCGGTCGTCAGAGGGTAATCCGGCGGCGACTGCGTGGGCCGCACTGTAGAATCTGAGGCCGCCCTTGGACTGGGACTTCCCTTAGTGGGCTGAACGCCCTAACCCATCCCGTAGGAGGGCCTGTCGCGCCTTTCCCTTTGTGGGCCTGCCCTTCAGAACCTATGCAAGGGACTCTAAGATTTCTTTGACAATTAAACAAAGGTGTTTAGACGTTAAGCCGATGTAAATCAACACTGACTGCGGTCAGTGAAGAAAGGTCCAACACCCGAACCCGAATTGTCTGATACAATGCACATCCACGAAATAAACCATGCACAGGCTATTTACACCCTCCCCATGTGCAATCCTTACTATCTCTTTTCTTAGAAAAGGGAAAGCTATATTCCGTGACGTCCAACAACGGCTAATTGAGTTGAGCTTTCTCGGGCAGAGGAGAGTTGATTGGGAGCAGCTAAAGAGGGAAACATTAAGATCTCCTCCTCTTCATCCTCAGAGCTATCGAACTTTACTTTAGCGCCCATCTGATCACTGGAAGAAGGCATCGGCCCTATAGTATTGACGGCACAGTAGACTTGAAAGTCTTCCTGTTGGTTATAGTCGAGTTCTCTTGTGTCCTTGGAGAAGGGAGGTTGCCCTCGGACCTATGGTGGATATCACAATTGCCAGAAGTATTCACATTGAGAGGTATCCTATGTTTGGGGAACTTTTTGCTTCCGACACATCTCTTTAATGTATTTAGACATATCATTCATTTCTTGGACCAACTCCGGACCATTCTTGGCTGATTCACTCCAGCTAAAATCATCCTCTGGCGGGCTTGCGGGACCAAATCTTCTTTGTCAAAGATATCGACTTGACTATCTTATTCTTTTTCTTATTTCTCTTTCTCTAATTAGAGACTATAGAAGTCTTCAATTGCTCCACCTTGTACTCTTCCCGTTCAAAGAGGAGTTGCATGCACTCCGGGGGTAAAGAGATGCTCTTATCAATGACTCTACTGATGAGGTAGCCCCAAAGTTGACTTCTCGCCTTTCGGGACGAGTTGGTTTGGCACTTGGCCTATCGGCTTTGAGGCTCAACCTATGCAGCTTTGCCATGTATTCATTTACTACGAATGGTTCTCCTGTAGGACTCTCTTTTACTTGCCCTGGTCTTTTGTCTTCCTGAAAAGAAGGGGTGAGCCTCGTGTCACTGGCTCAGTAGGGGTCACGCGGATCCCCACTTAAAAATAACGCAGTAACATGGAAAAACATCTAAAACAGCAGCAGTAGTAAAGTAGGAAAATGATCACTAAACAGATGTAAAGGAAAACCGAAAACGAAAGGAGTAGAGCAGCTAAAGAGAAGGGAAAGAGCCATACCGAGCAAAACACGACTGTCAAACTAACCTCGGCTCCCAAGCTACTCCAGACGACAATAGAAGGGGAACTTTGAACTGATGAAGTCAGGAGTCACCGATCCATCGACGAGACATCAGGCAAGCGAAGGCCTACAAGAAAGAGACAAAAGCCCTAGAAAAGACCTAGATAGACAAGACACAGACCCAACACGACTAGAATGTTGGGCACACGACACAACACTGACCGCGGGCAAGACCATGAGAGGGCTAACCCAGGAAGGTCACGACGTGCGAGAAATGCGAGAGTCATGCGCCACGTGACGGAAGCACCTCCTCACTAGAAGAACAGCCAGCTGCATCCACTAACATCTTATGTTGTGCCTCGAGTGTCCATCTACGATGCTGAAAACATGACAAAGATTAAGACACTGTCTGAACAGAACCAGGAACTACAGTAACGAGTGACTAGTCGTGGTCACGCCCGTCGGCGTTCGTCCAAATGCCCCTGACCACGTGTGCACATACAAGCTCAATGCCATGAGCCCGGCCTCTAGCTAGTTTTCTCCCCCAGTGGACGCTACTGCTAGGCAAGGGAGCCCACAGAAACTAGCCTACAAACAGTATCTCAGGAACTGCCACGCCATCACTCCCAGGTGAGCTGACACGCCAAAACGTGTCGTCACGCTACTACTAGTGGAGGCTCACTAGACACAGAGACTCGAAAACACAAGTGCTAAAGTATAGACAGGCTAAACACGCACTGTCACATGTACTACAAAGCACCAAGGCAGCACAACAACTGCCAACAGACTCAGGACAGGGCAACTAGACCTACTAACATGTTATTATGAAGTTCAGTTTATCCTATAAGTACCCTTTAGTTGTCATCATCAAAACCAGAGGGACAACACCCCACACGTCGTGAGTTCTCCGGAAAGTGGTTTTCGAGTAGGCCGTGTGTGTGGCCTATGGACTGTGAGTCCCATTTACCCAGCCTAGGGCTGGAGGATTTCTCAGTTCCCTTTTTGAGGGAATGGTCTCGATGGTTGTGGACTACCTCGTGAGTCATCGTGCTGCAGTTTCTGACCCTAGGGTTAGGGTAGATTGACGGCATGGCACTGTTCGGTGCAACGGTCTTGACCCCGAGTCTCGTGACTCAAGGACCGTTAGATTTAGTGAGTCTAGAGGACTGTCCAGAGTCCGGTTGCTTAGCTCCACTTGATTCTTCGTCACTTTTGCGCAGGGTGCATGTGTGATTCTCAGATATTCTCCTCGGAGAGTGGTCGCATCAGTGACTCCCCACTAGTCGTAGCCTTCTGACACGCATGTGGTCCCACCAGGGAGTGGTGGCGAGGCTACTCGAGAGATACGGCTTTAGGTTGGTTGCCGTGGGCCTCCTACTGTGGCTACTCGAGTCCGAGCTGGGAGGAAGAACCAGCTAGAGGGCCTAACGTAGTGCAGTTAGTCAGTGTGTGCACACGTGGTCGGAGACTTCAGACGTGTTCTGACGAGCACAACCCCAACTAGACCCTTGTCAGTGTTACTTGTGTGTGTGTCTCAGTTTCCGCCTGGGGTGAGTAGGGAGACACTGCGACACAGTGTAAGTCGTCAGGGGAGGCATCCGGCTGTGTTTCTAGTGGGCAGGTACTCCTGTCATGTGAGTCGTGACTCTTCTATTTTCAGATTCCACTTTCCGTATGCGAGACGTAGCTTCTGGACCGTTCCAGCGTGTTTTCCCGAGGTGGTGACCAGAGGTGCTTGGTAGGGATTACCGTGGCCTCGCCGGGCCAGTGTTGGACCGTACGGTCCCGGTTGGTCATGCCTGTGTAGGTAGGCTTCCGCGGTGAAATTTGAAATATATGGGCTCCATTTTCCCTCCTTGGAGTTTGACTGTGAACCCATTTGAAATTTGAAATCTATGGGCTCTATTTTCCCTCCTTGGAGTTTGAATTTGAACCCATTTGATATTTGGGGGTGAGATTTGAGCCATGGCACCCCGCTTAGTCCAAGTGGGCCTTGGGTGCACCCAGCCCCTTAGCACAAAGAGAAACCCCTAACTCTAGCAGAATAATAATGTCTAGATGGCCCATAAATGGCCTACAAAATAGACACAACTAAAAAAAAGAGACGATAAAATCTAGCTATCTCCGAGCCATAACGAAGCCTGTGTGGCTCCGTGGGTCCATCATCGGTGGCTCGTCTATGAGGCCTCATGTCGATCTAGGCCTCTGGTGTCCTCACTAGACTGAATCAACCCCAAGGTGCAAAATGCTAATATCCTTGGCTGCATAGAAACCAAGAAAGGGTTGGCAGAAGAAGCTAAAAAATCAAGAGAACAAAAGACTGCGTCGACACCTTGGTGTCGCTACGTTGACCCCATTGCGCACAGAAGGTAGAAAAGCCAAGGCGATCTCATCAGCCGCGTTGACCCCAGCACATCACTGTGTCGACCTCGTGGGCTCATTTCCAGCACGGGAAATGAGAGTGTAGAGCCTTGGTGTCGACACCCTTTTGTGAGTGTTCTGTCGCGCCCAGGTGCGTCGACCTCACGGCTCTACTGCATCGACCTCATCAGCTCTGCAATAATCTGATAGGTGATCAATGTTAGCTGCATCGACCTCACCTTCACAGGAGGTCGACCTTAGGCTGCCTCCTAGAAGCCATTGAAAATGCGCCCTCAACAAGTGCATCGACCTCACCTTCACAGGAGGTCGACCTCATGCTACTATCTAGAAACTTTTCAGCCTATTTTTATCTAAACACGCCAGATCATCCAGAGAATAAAAAATTCTGACGTAAACCTCCAAAAAACACTTTTTTTGATGTCTGGAAAGGTTCCTAGGATAGTGAACTGGAGAGAGAGAGGAAGCGGGTGAGAGAGGACCGTGGGAGGGGGAGATGGAGAAAGATAGAGAGAGATAGAGGGATCTCAGTGGTGGTGGTTAGAGAGAGAAGGTGAGAGGGAGAGGAGTGGGGAGAGAGGTGGCGTCCGCGTCGGGAAGTGGCTGGTGGCCCGGTAGCTTGGGGATGGTGGCTGGCCGGTGGTGGCAGCGATGGTGGTGGGCGATCGGAAGGTGAGGGACGTAGAGAGCAGTGAGGGGGAAGGCCTGTGGTTGGCGAGGCGTTCACGGTGGGCTCACGGTGCATGCACGGTGTGTGGAGACAACGACGTGGGGTGGTTCTCTGGAGGTGAGAGCAGGGAGCAGGGGGAAGAGATGGGAGGCCGGTGCGGTGGCACGTGGGTGAGAGGGAGGCTGGGAGTGCAGGCGGTGGGGGGTTTGGGCAGTGGGTGTGACCGGAGGTGGGTTTTCAGAGAGGGCTGTGGCTGGGTGCGCACAGGCTAGAGAGAGAGAGAGCGTGGGTGCGTGGGAGGTGGCTGGCGAGGGTATACTGCAGTGGTACAGGGAGGGATGGACGACAACGGTGGCCGACGATGCGTAAGTGTAGGAAGAGGGGCAGGCGAGGACGGTGGCGTGAGGGGGTTAGGAGTGGGGCGATGTGGTGCTCGCCGGAGGAGGGTGAGTCGCGTCTAGAGAGAGAGATGGTGGAGGGGAGGCCACCGGCTGGTGAGAGGGAGAGGAGTGGAGGCTGGGAGGGGAGGTGGGACATCTGTGGGTGAAGTAGAAAGAGGGAGGGAGTGGTCTGGTAGGAGGGTGGTGCATGAGAGAGGGAGAGTGCAGGGGGGATCTCGCTGTGGTGAGGGGGGACTCGGCTCTCGTGAGCAAGGAGAGGGAGGTCCTGTTTAGAAAGAGAGAGGGGTGGAGGGGGTGTGAGGGGGAGGTTGCAGTGCGGTGGTGCATGGAGAGAAGGAAGGAGAGGGAGTGAGGGCTGGAGTGGGGGTACATGGGGGGTCCTCCGGTGTGGTGACCCCCCTAATAGTCAGGGGATACCCCAGCCCATTCCCACCACATTTCCCTCTCCTCATCTCCCCACTATCACCCCCTTCCACAACTATACCCTATTCAGTTCGCAGGCAGCAGCATACCCCAGAGTATCAGAGGCTTCCTCCTTGTCATCACGAATTTCCTGGTAGCATATCCTATACTGGTGGAAGGATCGTCAAGTCAGCTTCGCAGGCGAGGTGGGCCCACCTCCATTCGACGTCCGTGCTGTTCGGGGGAGTCATCCTTGCCAGACTACGCCGACTGTCTCTGGCAGACAACCAGAGAAGACTTGTAGAAGCTCTTACGACCAGATCTGTGAGGATTTTGGTGCGCCATTTGGCTGGAGGAAAGCACTACCAGTTCTCTATCATCGCCAAGAAGCGGAATGAGATTTGGAGTCCGTCAGAAAGAGTTCTGAATTTTCTTCCCCATGGTGCGCAGCTCAGTCAAGTCAGGGCCTAAATAGACACCCATTCACTCAACAGGCTCTATCTCTCTACCCTGACCTCCTTTGGCATTCTTTCTGGTTGATTCTCGAAGAGGACTTGACCAAGCTCGTAACCGTTCTTGTCCTGCGACGTTTGGACTTCGGGAGTGTTCGTGGCGACGTCATCTTCTCACTACTGAGGCACTCCTGTGGACAGAACCAGAAGTCCAGGGCCCTGCTTGCCACCAGCCCCCAACCGGCACCAGCAACCAGAGAATTCTGAAAAAATCAGGCTTCATCCTGACCCAGTTACGAAGACTCTCCCACTGGTTTCGCCTCTGGAAAAAATCGTGAGTGACCACAGCAGTGACAACTCCAATGGCCTATCCCCTGTTCAAGAAGGTGGCCAGAACTGCCGTGACCACCGACTCGATTACGCTTAAGTTTTCGCTTTCCCACTTGGCCGGCTTAGCGCCCCTCCCTGCGTGGAGGTAGTGTTTGTGTGTAATCTACATCTTCCCCACCCCTTGTCCAACCCTCCTGTGTGAGGAGTAGTGCATGTAAGAGATTGGACAAGAGTGAGAGAGTGATTTTTCTTTCACCTAGGTTTATGTAGGTCATTAGTGTTTTTATAAGGATGATGTATTTTAGATTGTAAGTTTGTAATTTACCTTTATGACTTATCAATTAGTGTTGTAAACTTTATTTTGATGAAATAAAATTATCATTCTCCCATTCATTTCTGTCCTTAGAATTAAATTTGTACATGCTCTGATCGACACGCTTGTTTTCGACTCTTTCGCTTCTCGATATTCCGCGTCGGGGCATGACATGGAGAGTCTGGCATGAGCAAAAAGATGTGATACTAGATGAACAAACTACCACCACCAGGATCAGGGTATACTAGAGTTACCTTGTGAGGTGGAAGGGCCAGCCCCATTAGAGGACACATGGGCGAGCCAGGATGACCTACTGTAGTGCTATCAGAGCAGGGAGGACCCTTACTCGATAGGGTCGAGTTCTTCGCACCCCGGGGATATGATGTGGACATCTCCCTCTACTTCATTTTTATCCCAGGACCCCATGCTCACCGACGACGTATAGTCTTGTTCGCCACTTTATTTTGAGTCATGTCATGTATTTTTTTATTTATTTTGAGTCATAAATCATGTAATTTCCCTTTTCCTTGAGTCATGTACCTAGGTTAGCAAGTCATTTACCTATGTTTAGAGTCAAATGGGACTCTAGTCCATCAATTGGGCCCATTGAATCACCCTTGGACATGCTTGGTCTTCAGTGTAAATGTCAAGGGTAGTCTGGTCATGTAAAATGTTGGGCTCCTATAAATAGGATCCCACTCCCTCCATTTGAGAACTAATGAACAATTGTTGCATTTTGAGAATTCCAAACTTGAGTGATCCCTTGGAGTGAGAAGCTCCCTTACCCCTCTCTCTCCCTCTCTCCCTCTCTCCCTCACCATGAGCCTGTCAACATATTATGTCTGATTGCATTTTATTCAGGACACATTGTGCATGCTTGTAATTCATCATATGTGCCTGTCAATGCATTCTGCTTTATTTTTCATCAATATATCTGTGCAGTCAGTCGCAACATTTTTCAGCCAGGTTATGGCTGCCATAGGTGGGAATGCAGCTGGTCCCGGTGTGTACTATGCTTCCCATGTTTTAACATGCCTTTCTATCTGCATGGCTGCTCAGTGTTTTTCTGCCCTTCCTTCCAGGTGATGCTGTTGTCAATGTATACATCAACCATGAAAAGAAGTTTGCATTTGTGGAAATGAGATCTGTTGAAGAAGCCAGCAATGCTATGGCATTGGATGGTATCATCTTTGAGGTTTGTAGTTTTATCCAAAGTGGAATGCCTTTACCTATGGTCCTCCATTGACACATGCATGTTGTCTGATGGTTGATCTGTTTGCATCTGACCTATATTTGTGTATGCATTCAGGGGGCTCCAGTAAAAGTCAGGAGGCCTAGTGATTATAATCCTTCACTTGCTGCGGCACTCGGCCCAAGCCAACCAAACCCAAATTTGAATCTTGCAGCAGTTGGGCTAACCCCAGGTTGTGTTGGTGGTCTTGAGGGACCTGATCGTGTCTTTGTGGGTGGAGTTCCATATTACTTCATGGAATCACAGATTAGGGAACTGCTGGAGTCATTTGGGCCTCTTCGGGGATTTGATCTCGTTAAGGATAGGGAGACTGGAAACTCAAAAGGTTATGCCTTTTGCATTTACCAAGACCCTGCCGTTACGGACATTGCCTGTGCAGCACTTAATGGTATTAAGATGGGAGACAAAACTCTTACGGTGAGGCGTGCTAACCAAGGTGCTGCCCAGCCTAGACCTGAGCAAGAAAATGTGTTATTGCAGGCACAGCAGCAGATTGCCATACAGGTATTTAAACATTCTCGCAGTCTGTTTCCTCTCCCCTCTGAGCACTGTACTTTCCTTTTCAATAGTGAGAAAATGGTGGAAGATATTCAAATTAATTTGGAGGGTTTTTGTTCTTTGGACTTGAATTTTATTTTCTATGCGGTTGTGGTGGTAAATGTTGCGTGTAAGCGCACCTCCATTGGCACGTTACAGTCATGTGACGGCCCTATACTGGTCCGTCACACCAACCAAGCCTCGAAGGACCCAAAATGACCAATGGTTGTGGTGGTCTATCGTAGGACCGTCACACAGTGTAACGGCCTCTGGTAGGACCGTTACACCGAACCGGTGAGCAAAATAGTGGAATGGTCGAATTGACCCATTCCACGCCCCATTCACGCCGAAGCGCAGGGGAAACAAAGCCATACAACCACAGAAGACATCTGGAAGCTAAAAATGGCACATGCACGCACCCGATCGCGAAAATGGGGCAATTCCGACAAATCTACCTAAATCGGGTCGCCGGGATTTTCGGACTCCTACCAGCCCCAAATGACAACCGATCGATACGAAACTGGCGGGTACGGGATCCTGACGTCCCAACGACCATTTTTACAGTAATTATACTGCAAACCGTCACCGTTTTCCAGTAAACGCTACAAACCCCAAAAATAATGATTTTTCCTAAACTGGCCCGATCTCACTCGATAGGGCGCCAAACCGCGCACAGAGACAGGGGAAACGTGCAGAACGAAGTGGCGATCCGTCTCCCTACCTCCATCGAAGAAACTGCACGCCAAAGTGACTAAACCGCGTCAAAAATCACATCACGAACTCAACCGTCGACTTCGAATCCACCGAACGGGATCGCGCCAATGCCACGCCCCGCTCGTCACACCCTCACGCATCTCAGCAGCCTCCCGGCGTCATTAGCTCACCCGCGGTCGCCTCCATCTGTAGCCGGAGCCAAAGGGGCGAGAGAATGAGAGGGAACGGGAGAGAGAGTGAGATCGCGAGAGTGAGAGGAGAGAGAGGGTGGGGGTTAAAAGGTTAGGAAATTAGGAAGTTTCCTAATTTTCAAAAAACTGTAAATCTCACTGAAAAAGTACTAATTCAGAAAAATATGTAAAAATAGTCAAAACGATCCTCACGAAGAGTACATCGCAACTGTATCGTTTCCCAACTCCCGGCTTCCCCACGTTTATTTCTATTTTGTCTTGAGGACAGATACATAATCTATTTGCTAAGTGTGCATGTTCAAGCTTCTTTGCTATATCTCTTTCGCTCTATCTCTGGTTCACATCTCTTAAGTTGTTCTCATCTTTTCAATCTTGCCTCTTGATCTATGCTGAAGTTCATGACCTTCTCAGGTTTCACTTATTTGCTTGATCATATCTCCATGGGAGGGCGTTGCCTCATGATTATGAACCTGGTGGTTCTGCTTCATTATGATCTTGGGCTTTGGTTGAAGAGCATATTTGTCACCTGTCTATGTCCTTCCGTGTCTGTTTCACACGTGTCTATGTCCCGTCATATCGTCAAACGTGTCTTTGTCCCTCCGTGTCGTCGCACGTGTTTTTGTCCCTCCCGATCTTTGTCCCACCACGTGTGTTGTCTCACCGCTTTATGTTGCCTTGTCCCACCATGTCATGCATGCCTATTGTTTGTTCTAGTGATGTTTTACTTCTTTCATCTTTTTATGTGTTATGTTTCATTCATATTTGTCTTGTTATGTTTTCATTCATGCATGTTGTTTTGTTATATCCATGGTCATGGTCATGTTCATGTCATTATCGTGTTTGGTTGTCTTATTAAAAATCTGATAAAAATTAAAAAATAAAAAAAATATTATTTTACTTGACAAGTAAGTCAGGTATGGCTCTCCATCCCTCCTCACTATTGCATTACTATATGGTATCTACTTATTATAGCCTCTCAAGGACCGACTGGTTGTCCGTATGTTCTGTGATCTGATGTTCCCCTTTAACAAAAATGATGATGATCTAAAAGTATACGGTTAATCATTGGATAAGTCGCACGGTTGAGTCGAGTGGAGGACGATGGACTCTGTCTCGCATGCCGTGGTTGCAGAAGACTCTTGAGCCCATCTTGACTCGTTGTAGTAATATTATCCTTGAGTACTTTCTATTTTATCTTTCTTTGCATTCGTTTTGATGATTTCTTTATTTTAGCCTAGCATACATCATGTAATCGGCAGATCTGACAGAAATGGATCTAGGTCCTAACCATTATGGATCCATTAAGAAACTGGCACTACAAGGAATCTCCTCAAGTCCATGCTCGACCTCTCCCAGTTATTGGCATCCACATAGTACACAACACGAGTCCCACTTTCAGTCCGCTCCATAAATTCTTCCAAGGACTCTTTATCATTTGGACAAGTGTTAGTAATCCCCAATGCCTCCATGATAGACGTCTTGGCTACTGACTTGTTCTTTCGATCATCTAAGTCCAACCCCAATAGCTTCTAAGCCCCATCTCGATAGTCAGGGTAGGTGACCCTGGTCACCACCTCGCCATCCACTCTGAGGGCCGTGATTCAGACCACATCTTTCAGACTGGGCACCATGTGCCCCCAGGGCATTAGGAAATCCTGAGTCACTAGGTCCCATCTTTCACACAATGCTTTGATGAGGGCGAGGTCAAGCTTAATTGGCTCAATCTGAAGAAAGGCCCCAAACCCCATCGCGTCTAGTCGAGCTTTCTAGAAGTCTAGAAGACCACGATATGGGGCCACCACCAACTCCCATGAAATGTGTGACCTCATCATACTCTGCGCATATACAAGAGATAAGAAAGGGGTGCATTGTCGGGAAAAGAGAGTACGAGGGGAGAGATGGAGTATAATTCACTTACAAGCTACAATTGAGTCCTCTTACTGAGTTGCCCTTCATTGTCAGAGAGCCTCCTGGAACTACTGTTGGATCTACTTCTCTTCGAGGAGTGGGAAGATTCAACCTCCATTCCAAAACTTAAGAAATGTTCACTCCTTCCCTTCCTTAGAGGCTTTCACTCTTGAAGTCCGCTTCCACTACCCTGAGTCTACAAGTATAGCAGAAGGGGAAGGATTGGAAGTGGTCTGATCTGGAATTGTCACCATTATCTCTAGTAGTGGCCTTCATGATGTAGCACCCTCCTTTCACTTTCATGTGTCACTTCGCCACTCACATGGAGTAAATGATTTGGTGGCAATACCTATTGACTCACTCCCTACACGGTATAAAGGTTCTCTGTATTCGTTGTCATATTGCCAATAATTTTGAGAAAGAATGAAAAAAAATGGCAGCATTCGCATGGAAAAAGAAGACTAGAGGTTGGGGTTGTTGAATTTGGTGGCGGAATCCTTTTGAAAAGAATGGCCATGACGAGACATGATTCCCCATTTCGGGGTGAGATTTTGTCAAACACATCATGTGGGAATAGTGTAGAAGAGAAGAGGTATGAAAGGGAAGGAGCACACAAGGGATAAACAAGTGACAGGAAAATAAATCATTCCATTCATTTCATATATAAATTATCATGTACATCATGAGTGAGGGGGTGGGTGTACAAATGTCTCTCTAACTCTCACCACGGCCCTCCTGATCGTCACTCTTCTCTCTTCTAGGACGGGGATCCTGGGAGGCCTCATGGAGCTCTGTGAGGCAGTACTCGCCTCGCCCCGTAGTGCTTGGTCAACCTCAGTGGTGTGGTGCTCCTCTATGGAGGAAACTGAGAAGCTACCCACAGAGAAGGAGCTGGACTGACGAAGGTGAGCAATGCACTCTCTGCCCCTCTGTTATCGCTCCTCACTCTCTCTCAACCTCTACTCTGCCACACTGAGGCCTAGTCTGAGCTCCATCACCTGGGACTCTAGAACCCTCCTCTCATCCCAATCTCACTGCCGCTCCACCCTCCTCTCCTCTCCTCTCTCTCTCCTCTCTCTCTCTCTCTCTCTCTCTCTCTCTTTACGTCCCTCCTCGCCACCTGGAGGGAAACCCTCAACTCCAGGACATCTCGAGGCAGCTCCTTAACATCATGACGTCACTGCTCCTCCTCCAGCTCTATTATCTGGGCATTGCCCTTTGCCACCTGAGCGACGCACTCCTTCTCCACTCGGACCGCACGAGCTAGCACATCCTAGATCTCCACCACCTGTCAAGAACCAATTCATGAAGTCAGTAAAAGAGCGGTGCATAATCAATATCCAAGCCAAGCAAGTACTGACTTGAGCCACGAGCTCGCACTTGGCCTCCTCGGCACGTGCCATCGCGCCAGCCAATTGCTCTTGGAGGGAGGAGACTGCTAGAGGAGGAGCCTGGGAGTTGGAAGAAGGTCCACCTATTGCCCTTGCTGCCCCCCCTACTGGGCACGCTGAAACAAAGGGACAAACGACAATTAGTGACTAAGCATCAGGAATCCGAGCACAAAAAAAAAGCATTGCATAAACTTACCAAGATGTCCAGCTCCTACCGAGTGATGGTCAGCTGCCATCTAGCATCTGCCAACTAAGCCTGCAGGTCGGTGATCATGGCGTCGCGAGCATCCTGCATTTGTAAGCTTGTAGGTTAGTGTCACAGGCATATGTAAACATTCATAAACATAAAATTCATACTTACCCCTAGTGGTCTTCCAAGCTTGAGACGGGCCACGTGGGTCTCCCGATAGCACTGTAGGTAGTCGGTGTTGTCTTGCACCCGGGATACCATGGGGACGCCACCCTGTTGCCAATCCTGAAACTGTGCAAGGAAGTGTACACGCCAGTCGATGGGCTTTGCCTTGCCCCGGGTCTTCCACCCGATGTGGCTCGGCACGTCTCCCTCCACCCACTCCTGGACTAACCCTAGGGTCATCATCACTAGCCTGAGCCGAAGCGTGTAAAACCCTAGATCCTTTGGATCGAAATCTGAGAGCTTTTGGAGCACTTTCGTGGGTCTCGAATTGTATTTTACGATCCACGTGGATTTTTTCTTGTATAAGTTCCAGAATCCCATGGAGAGTGAACCGTTGAGTTTTAAGGCTCCGAAACACTACAGGTGATGAGGGCATCTCACAGCGCTCTCTTTGGCTCGAATCACCGGCATCATTTTAAGGAGTCCGATTATGTTATCATGTGTAATTTTCATTTTATTGAGTCATGTCTTATGTAATTTTCTATAATTGAGTCATGTTATTAGCCCATTTCCCTTATTATGCTTAATTGGGCCTTAGTACCTTAGTTATGGGCCCATAGGATTGAGTCTAGGATAAGCTTGGTCTTTTAATTATTTGTCAATGGTGTTTTAGTCATGTGAAAAGTGGATGCCTATAAATAGGCCACCCCACTCTCTCATTTGTAACTTTTGATGAATCAATTTATTGAGAAGATGCTCGGGCGAACCTAGGATTTTCCCTTCCTGGTGAGCTTCTGTTGGTCGAGCTTGATGTTTCTCATTCGTTTAGTGGAGTCTTCTAGAGGTAAGCCTTGGAATTGCTGTCTTAGTAATGCCTTTGGCCTATGTTTGCTTAAGTGTGGACAATTTTATTCTGAGCCTAATCTGTTCCTTGTTTTACGGTTGCTTGGCTTTGCACTCCGTTATGGTGTTAAGAGTTGTTGCGTACCGTGTTTGTCGTGCCGTGTCCAACGGTCGATGTATTGTGAAGGCTCATTTATTATTTCAAGACATGTGGGTAAGTTGAGATTTACATTTTTCCTTGGGCTTTGTGCTGAAGCTGGTACTCTCTTTTAGTTGCACTTAGGCTTCTTATGACCGGTTGTTCACTGGATCAGTACTTGTGGCGTGTTATTTGTGATTTTTCATGAATTGCGATGGTGCCGTGTATGTGCTGAGATGCGAATACCGAGCTATTTTTCTGATGCCGATATACGTTGTATGAGTGTGCAGTGGAAGCGTGTGGGTTGGTTACCTACGGGTCGAGGATCGCTGTTGTCAGATTCTCATCGGTCGAGAGAATTGTTCTCCTCGATGTGACTTCATCTTGACTTCCTGTGCCTTGATGTCTTCTATTGCCGTGCTGTTGCTGGTATTTTTTCTGGTGTTGGCATCAGCATTTGCCAGTGTTGGGGAATTGGTCGGCATTCCTGCTGATTGAGTACCCTTTGCTCTACATTTTATCTATTGGGTGTTGTGTTCTCGAGGCGTGCTCATAGTCCTTGAGATACATTTCCCGAGATTGTTGTTTCTCATTGTCGGGGGTCGTTCTTGGTGAGCTACTCGATGCATGACTCGTTCCCTGTAGTCGTGTGATCAGCTGCTGTTGTGCCTTGATTGTGACCCAGCTTGTAGTTGTGTTCTGTGGCTCTATGTCCTGTACGGAGCCAAAATCCTGCAAGTACTGTTGTTATTGTTGTTTTTGCAAGTGTTGTTTCTGAAAGTTCATGCACATGGTATTTAAGACTAAGTCCGAGCATTTGTATGTCCAAGCATCTATATGTCTGAGCATCTGTATGTCCGAGCATCTGTATGTTCGAGCAACTCAATGTCTGAGCACTTTCTCATAAGTCCATGCACATTTTGGCTTTGTGTTAAAACAAAGTCCATGCACAAACAACTCTGTGCACATTTCGCAATTCATCATCAAGTCTGTGCATGTGTCCAAGTCCGTGCATTCCAAACCTCGTGTATATTTCTGCATATGTCCAAGTCTGTGCATTCCCAACTTTGTGCATATTTTCGCATAGAACAAGTCCAAGCATATTCGATTTTGCTCATCCGTTAAGTCTGTGCACATAAGAGTCCGTGCACATTTTTCAACAAAATAGGTCCGTTCACATTAAAGTCTGTGAACCTTTTGTCTAACCCAAGTTCGTGCACTTTGTGTTAATATCCGTGCACAACAAACCCCGTGCACATTCTGGACTTCAACTATTTGCCATCGGGTTGCATCGCAAGTCTGTGCAAGTTTTACCCTCTAAGTCCGTGCACGTTCACTCTAGTCCATGCACATCTTTGTAGGTCCTTGCACTTCTTCATAAAGTCCATGCATGTCAAACCCTATGCATGTTTTGTCTTAGTCACTAAGTCTGTGCATGTTTGTCTGCACATCTTAAGTTCGTGCATCTATTTACTTGCACATTCGAAGTACATGCTTGAACAGCGGCCATTTGCCTTACGCTAAGACAAGCCCGTGTAGGGTATGATCGACTTTTCTTCTGACAATATACTGAGTCCATACAATTCTTTATCACTGTCTGATTATTCCTTTTTTTGACAGGACGCTTGTTCTCCAAGAATGAGGAATGCATGTGATCCAAGGACAAAGAAAACTCCTGATTGCGGCACGTGGAAAGTAGTGAATCTCAGATGCTGCCACGTAGCAAAGAATCTCAGAAGAAGCTTCCAAGGAAAAGGTGTTTTACACATGCCCTCTATCCGTAGCCACTGAGCTGGCTGAGACTCCATAAGTCCAGGGATGTCTCACCCTCTACGGTATAGAATGTATTGGTCTCCGCGCTAAACACTTCTAGCATCCCGCAGTAGAGCCCCTTGGAAATCGGGTAGTCATAACGGGAGGCGTAAACATTATGATATACGCCAGCCTGGATGAGTATGGGAGTATAGTTGAATAGCGCATACTCAGTGAACTCCATTGCTCCCTCTTTAAAGCTGTGTGCAGTTTGAAGCTTCAATTCCCCGAACCAGCCCAGCGACACCCCATGCTTGAATCGGATTGCCAAGTAGTCCAGGATAAAGGGCTCCTCCCTGTAGCCCCACTTCAGGAGAGCCAAGAATAGGCCCGAGCGCTGCTTCTCACCCTGGACACATCCAGCAGCCGTGTCCCACCTGGCCGAGATGAAGCCCGGAGACCGCACCAGCTTGTCCTCTGTCGGCAGCATGGCCTCCTACCCCAGCACGGGCTCCCATTCATGGGCCTCGCCCACCAGGTACATTGGAATACTTCTGGGAATGACGTGCGACAGGTTGTCTCGAGCCCACAGGATTGTACGCTCCACCTCCTTCACGGTCCACAGTTCCCGCCGATCGTGAGTCCGAAGATGCTTGAGGTGGCGAATGAGGTGCCTATCCTTTGGGAAATCTGCCGGGTAGTCCCCTGTGGCACGATCAAAATTGAACCCCTTTTCTGCCTTGACAACTCTCCGGACATCCAGGCTCTCAGTGTCCGAGCCCGAAGAGTCGGCCAACGCTGCTATTTCCACGTGGTCCCGGTCCAAATCCTCCACATTGAACCAACTGACGGTCGGCACTGGAGGCAGAGGAACAGGCCGGGCACCAGTAACGGGAGCAGAGGAACCACTTGGAGCAGCCATCTATCTGCAAAGTGTGATAGAAAAAGATCAGAATAAACTGTAGACAATGAGAAAGCAAGCTACAAAGAAAGAGGAACATCCCGCTATAAGCAAAGGTGATGGGAATCGACTCCGAGCCGCAAACTCTATAAATAGGGTTCAAGTTTGACCTTCGTGAACCCTTGTTTTGGCTTGCGGAGTTCGATGGTAAGGAGGCATTATCTCTAGTTAGTCCTTTGGAGTTTTTTGTTCTCCTTAGTTTTATCTAACTCCCCTCTAATTTTCGTGCTAGGAGAGCAAGTCTGAAAGGAGATAGAAGCTCCCAAAGTCACTGTCCCGCTACAATTTGCACAAGAGATAGCGTGTCGGTCTAGTGAAGATCAGGAGATTAGGAGCCCGAAACGAGGTTGGTTCAAGTTGTGTCTTTAGAACTTTTTGATCTCCTTTATATCTTCTACCTACCCTCCAATTTTCATGAACTTAAGTTAAGAGGATCAGAAGATTGAGGGGCAAAAAGTTGCTGGTTTGACATAGAACGTGCAGAAGTTAGGGTCATCTTCCAGTTAGAAATCTGGAGTTCCAGACCCAACCCAGAGGTAGGTTATCTTGTGGATGGCTAAATTATCAAGTTATGAGTAAAAGCCCTTTATTTCATGAAGTTTCATGCTTTATGCACGGAGTATTTAATGTTTTATGGTCACTGCGTATCTAAATTATTATTGCATGCATGTCCTCGCACCCTTAACCACAAAGATGTTAACTTGGCTAAATTTATACCGATTTATGCATTTTACACATTATAGAACATGTCAACATGTTTTAACTATCTATTCTTATTAGTTCCATGCATAACTTTTCCTACAAATTGGCCCCAACCCTTAGTTTTAACTTCTGTCTGCTATAGATAGAAGGCGGTCAGACATCGATTGTTACTGTATATAAGCGGTCCTCGACAGACGGCGTATGGATAGAAACGGTCCTATGGTGATCGCGACTATGTTTCAGTTTCCTGCACTTTGCTAACTCCAAACAGATTGTAGATTGACCCTATTGTATATATGTTATGTCACGCCCCGAGCGCGGAAGATTACCGAAAGCGACGTGACAGGTCTATATCATTCATGTCAATCAGAGCGTAGTGCATTTAACGAGATATTCAATGCCAAATTGAGTCCTCAGTTCGCCTTATTACCATTTTGGGTTGTTTCCTTGAAGACTCCTTTGTTTGGATTTTCTATCCCCTACTCAATCCTTTTCTATTGATCCACTTTGACTGCAGCACGTCCACATTGGTTGGTAACCACTCACCAATGGTGAAACCTACAGGTTTGTGACTCAGGATACTTCCACCACGCTGGAAGTTGATCGCCCTCTTTTTATCTTCGTCGTGCCCACGTGCACGCTCCTTCCTTTATCCAAACAATTGATGCTTTCATTGAATCTCCTCAAGATTGCTTTATCTCGAGTTTTTGAATCAATTCCTATTAGGTGGTGTTGATTGCATGTCTCATCATACCTTGGTGCCGACTTTTCAGTTCACTTCATTACTTTCCAGTCCCTTTATTGCACTTCGTTCTATTCCATTTCATTCTACGTCACTCCCTTGCAAAGCAGACGTTATGACGGGGCAGCTGTAGACACTGTAAATTTGACATCATCTTAAGTACATCTCCTATCACCTTGCAATGTCCCAATTTGACCCTCAAATTGACTTATTTGAGTGGTTTTCCTCATTTTTCTTGATTATTTAGCTTTCACCAACTTTCTCACATTTTTCTCTATTTTTTCAATTTTTTCTAGATTTCTCTCCAATTTTTCGGGCCTGTTCTGAATTAGCATTAGACCAGTGGGCGCCAATTCTTTTTACGTCGGGGCACTTTCTAAATTCACATCCACCATAGGGGATGCGTCTTCATTTCCTTACTCTTTTGGGCCTAATTATTTCATGAACTAATGTCTTTTTGAAAAGGTGCTATTTTTGGAAGCCGTGTTTGCCACAATGGACACGTTCTTCAATGCGCATCTAACACAGTCGATGCCAATACTCTTTCCTATTTTGGCCTTTTTAATAATTACCAAAATTTCATAAAATTTGAATTTGCATCTTTTTGTGTGGACGTCATTTTCTTTTACAATTTTTAGTAATATTCGACTTTCTAGAACCTCCGGACTGTTCTTTCTACTACACCGTCCTTTCCGGGCATCACGCCCATTCTTTCCCATCTCTCTTCCGATTTATCCTCCTACTTCTCCAGGACATCACATCCTTCGTTCTTTTCTTCCTCTTCCATCATCTTTTCCCATACTTCTTCACAGGGCACTGCGTCCCTCGATATTTTCCCCCTCCGGATCCTCCGGATTCTCCTTCCCATCATGATTCTTCCCTTTCTACGCCTCCGGACCCTCCGGATCTGCCTCTCTCCATATACCAATTCCTCCTCATAATCCCTTCTGATCCTGGGTCTGACCCAACTTCTTCTGCATCCACTACCTTTGGCATCTGCCCTTTCTCCCACTACTTTCTAGGCTTTAGTCCTCACTCCTCTTGATTTTTCACTTCTTCTGTAGACTGTTCCTTGTGATCAGGGTCTCTACACCTTAGCAAGGGAGTTCTAGCCCTCGCCTCTCTTCCTTTTCTCCTTATTCGTCTGGGTTTGATCTAGGCACCACTCCTTCTTGTTAAGCCACTTCAGACCTTTCCCTTTCTATCACTTGAGGACACATCCCACGAGGATCAACATCGCCTCCGGTGGCAGCTGATGCTTCAAAAGAGCACAAGGTAACATATTGGGGTAAGTACACATTTTCATGATGTCATTGCTCATTGCTTCACGTATTATTTTCAAAATGAAGTGCTTCTTAACAAGATTAAGAATGGTAGTCAAGGCCTTTATCCTAGGTCTTTATCGAAAAGAGTCTTTAGGCTTACTTGTATAGTACCTTTGGTTATGAGAATCCCATGCTGGGAGTTCAGCATTCCCTCACCACTTGTTAAGGGCAACCCTTAGCCCGGCATTCCACACACTTCATGGCGTCCTTGGCCGGCCTCCTTTGGGTAAAATATCGTCGCTGCTTTGGCCATACCATGGGTATGCATGAAAGTCTCTTCTCTTCTTTGCTAGGTCAAGTGCAGGGGTAAGAGGTTGACGGACGGGATGACCAACCTAGGCATTTTCTCTGGGAAAATGTCTGGGTACAACACTAGCTAATAGGTTGTTCCCTTAATTCTCCTTAGAATTTCAAAGGGTCCCATGTATCTCAGATTGAGTTTCCCTTTCTTGCCAAACCTCATGACTCCCTTGGTAGGAGACACCTTCAGAAATACGCGATCCCCCTCTTCAAATTCTAATTCCCTTTTCTTATGATCAGCATAGTTTTTCTGCCTTGATTGTGTTTCCAATAACCATCCTCTGATCAGTTTCACCTTCTCCACACAATCCTACACCATCTGATGCCCAATCAGCTTTCTTTCCCTTACTTCATCCCAACGTATCGGTGATCTGTAGGGTCTTCCATATAGAGCTTCATATGGAGCCATTCCAATACTTGCATGATAGCTATTATTATAAGAGAATTCTATTACAGGAAGATGATCATCCAAGCTACCCTGCCAGTCAAGAATGCAAGCCCTCAACAAGTCTTCTAGGGTCTGAATAGTTCTCTCTGATTGGCCATTAGTTTGGGGGTGAAAGGCTGAACTGAAATTCAATTATGTCCCCAATGCTACCTGCAGACTCTTCTAAAATCTTGCTATAAATCTGGGATCCCGATCAGAGATGATAGAAATGGGAACTCCATGAAGTCTCACAATCTCCTTAATATACATTTGAGTTGAATCTTCTAGGGGTTGGGTCTTCATGATCATCAGAAAATGGGCAGATTTGGTCAATCTATTCACAATTTCCCATATGGCATCATGCCTCCTTCTGGTCTTTGGCAAACCCATGACAAAATCTATCATTACATGCTCCCACTTCCACTGTGGAATCTCCATTTGCTAGAGCAAGCCTGCTAGTCTCTGGTGTTCAACTTTCACTTATTGACATGTCAGGCATCTACTTACAAACCCCACTATATCCTTCTTCATACTGGTCCACTAGAATTACTTCTTCAAATCTCTATACATTTTTGTACTACCCAGATGAATGGAGTATTGAGATTTGTGTGCCTTAGAAGCTTGCGTTATGCTGGTGTAATGCCCCTGTGCTGGCGCGTTATACCGATTGTTATAGTTTTCTGTCTGGTTGGCATGGCGCTCCTCTTGCGGTGCGTTATGTAGGTATAGCGCCCCTTTGTTGGTGCATCATAGACCTGTTGGTCGTGTCAGCTAGTTATTTGTGGTATCGTGCATCCGTCTGTTTTAGGTCCTTGATTAGGGCGGTGGTTGTCTGTTGGTGGCTTTCTGGATTGGTCAGTTAGGTGACTGGGTGTGGTCTTCTCCTAGACTACGACAGTACCCTAACGATTTTATCTAGAAGCTACCATTGTCCTTGTTTCTGGTTGCGTAGTAGTCGTCTCTTGACTGTTGGTTTTCCCCCTAGCAGTTGACGGATGAGTTGCTCTGCCCAGAGTGTCGTCGTCCTCCGCTGCTTGTGTTCTTGGTGGTTCTGCTTGCTTGTGCTGCGGTGGCGGTGGATGTGTTAGTGTGTCGGTGTCTGAGTCTGTCCGTGTCGTGTCTGGCTACCCCAACCCGGGATTGCCTAGAGGTTGATAGGAAGCCTTGTTGTGTCTCGACGGCCCTGTCCAATTCGAGACGTTGGTTCTGGATGCTTCGAGATACTGTTCTATCTCGACTTGCGCATCCAGGTGTGCTGAGGGTTCTCGATATTCCCTCAGGTCTCCGTGTTTTGGTTCTCGCGGAGTGTTATTTTCCCTGGCTTAGGATTAGACCGATTGGCGGCTTGTTTTGCCGTGCATGACGATCCTGACTCAGAGTCGTGGGACTCAAGGACCGTTGTGGTTGTAGGTCTAGTAGCCTTACCCAGTGTGGTCGGTAGAGTTCTGTGCTACCACAGTGCGCGTAGTACTGACTGTGTGTACTTCGGCGCTGGTGTTTCGAAGTCCTCGAGTTTTGTGGCTCTTCTTTGGTTGGTGCCTTACGGTGCGCCTGGGGCGTGACGGCTTTTACAGTGGGGCACTTTCTCCCTGAGACGCGGTTTTAAGCTAGTTCCGAGGGCCCCCGACTAGGCGTAGGTGGCCTTCCTATGTCTGTGTGTCTGCTGTCTCTTCTTTCTGTCCGTCTGTGTCTGTCTATGTTCGTTGGGGAAGAGGGGTGTCTTATACTCCAACGGCAGGGGCTTTCGAGCGCGATATGACAGAGGCGGAAACGTGGTGCCATTAATGGGGATTTGACTTCGATCATCCTCGGTGGCAGGGGGTAGCCAGCGTGTCGCTTCCTCCATTTGACACCTCAGCACACTCACTGCGCGCCAAAGATTTGTAGGGGATGGGTGCCATGTCCGTTTTGCCGGTGGTGCCGGTGAAAAGGACATTTGGGTGTGCCGTGGGATGCCATAACCAGTGTGCCGCTGAAGGGATGGCAGGGTGTGGCTCTGGACGGCCACCCTAGGCGTGCCGCTGAAGGGGCCCGCAGGGGCGTGCCGGCGAAAACACCCAGCTGGGTGTACCGGTGAAAGCGCAGACGAGGTGTGCCAGTGAGGAGACCAGAAGGGGCGCATCGGCGAAGGGGGGCACATAGGGAGCGTGCCACTGAGGGCACCCCAGGGGGTGTGCCGGGGAAGACCCGTCGGGGTGTGCTGGGGAAGCGACACTGCGGGTGTGCCAGGGAAGCAACACCACGGGTGTGCCGTTAGAGGGAGTGTGCCGCTGAGGGCGCGGGCTGGCAGTGCGTGTCGCTGAGAGAGCACGCGAGAGTGCCGGTGAAGGCCCTCAGCGGTGTGCCGGCATAGGCCTTTGATCATGCCATTGAAGGCTGATAGGCGTGCCGTTAAGGGCACGTCTAAGCCCGTCAAGAGTACGACTCGAGACCCGTCTGATTTTCTTCGGGGCCCACGAATCGTGAGCTTACCGGGGGTTAGTTTCTCTTTGCTGTCGTGACTCCGGAGGCGGCTTCACGGTAGTGTGTGTTTGTTCGGAGGGTCCGGATGGGACGCGTTCTCCGCATTTTCTTTGGTAAAAGTTGTTGTTGACGCTGGATTGGTCGGGACATGCGGACGTGCGATTTTACACGTCTATAGAGGGCAGCCGTCACCTACGGCCCCCAAGTCGTTGCCAACCATGCCAGGTTCGGATACCTGGCAACCCCAATCGTCTTCGGCGACTTTCCTGCGGTCGTCGGCTCGTCCTTCTTCTTGGGCGTTGTACCCGTGGTTGATACCAGCTCAGCCACGCCTGCAGTAACAACCACCGAGGGTGTTAGGCCCTCCACTTCAGCATCTGGCCAAGTACGTCCGGTCAAGAAGACAGCAGTCGGGGATGTTAGGCCCTCGGCCCCAGCAGTCCAGTCAACAAGCCAACAGTCGGGGGTGTCAGGCCCTCGGCTTCAATCATTGGTCGGGTTTACCCGGCCACCTCGTCACAGACCAGGGGTGTCAGGCCCTTCCTCCCATCAGATGGCCGAGTCCTCTCGGTCAACCAGGTTACAGTTGACGCTGCTCCAGCACAACGGGGGCAGCGCCGTCACCGCAACGGCCCTACCTTTACGACGGCCACCCTCAGAGGTACTGTCCCTGCACAACAGGGGCAACGCCGCCGCCGCCACGCTGACGTCAAGCGTACGGCAAGCGTCGCTAGCACCGCTCCTGCTCAACGGGGGCAGCGCCGAAGCCGCAAGGGTACCAAGCCCGCAACGACAGCATCACGCTCCGGCAAGACTGTAATTGTCGGAGACATTCGCATTCAGCTTGATGGAGGCGAGCCAATCCTGCCACGGGACCGTCATGTCCCAACAGTCTCTACCTCTAACCGCTTCGAGCTTCTCCGACAAGTTCGGGACGACGGAGCGAGGAAGAAGAAGCCCGCCGTACCAGCAGCAACACAGGGTCCCCTGCAGCGGCCCAAGCCATCCGCTCCCCGGTCAAGGACAGGGGGCAATTCAGTGGAGGAGCGCCAACTCCACTTGAAGAAGATATGGGTCACTAAGGCGGAGGCCCGAATCATAAGGCGCGCAAGGGAAGAGAAAGTTTCTGATCTATCTGATTTCAGAACCTGGTTTCTCCGGTGTCGGACACGCCCTGGAGTTCCATGGGCCAAATATTTTAAAAAATCTAAAAAATACTCATCATTCCTGCATTTCATAGCATGCATTGCATTTATATTTTTATTATATTTTTGCTTATTTAATAAGGCTCCACCCCTTGACCAAATATCAAAGATCAGTCATTTCTAACTTGCTGCAGGCAAGGGGTCAAGTCTAAGGATGGATCTAACTTGTTTTGTTGTTTTAGTGTGCGTAGGAACAGGTTGCAATGCCCCAGAATTCAAGCCTCGCAGCTTCTCTTTGTTTCTTGTCCCTTGCGGTCTTTTGGTAGACCGTTAAGCTCATCCTAGCGGTCACTCGGCGACCGCATCCCTCACCCGAAAACCAGAACTCTTAGGTTTCTCTGTTCCTCACACTTTGCGGTCTTTTGGTAGACCATTAAGCTCATTCTAGCAGTCATGCGGCGAGCGCATGCCCCACTCGAGAGCCAGAAAACCCATAGTTTTTCCTGGGTCCTTGTCCTTGCGGTCTATCGCTAGACCATTAGGCGAGCCTGGCGGTCCTTTGCTGGACCATTTTTCAAACAGGGAACTCTGTTCTATCTGATCAACCATGCCAAAGGAACATCTTCACTATAATTCATGCAACCAATCCTTTTATTTCATTCATTTTCAAACTCAGGATACACTGTTCTTTCAATAGAAATTCAAATACATGATTGTGGAATTCAAATTGCATTCAATTTTACATCCGCGCGGGGCCAGATCTTGCGCAATTCTTTCACATAAGCTCGGTAATTCTCCTCATTCTCTGTCACTTTCGCCTACAAGGTGCGCACTCGGCTGATCTCCCACAAGGTCAGAGTGCTCCGAACCACCTGTTCGTCCTCCTCGGTCTTGATCTTTCTTGTTGCACTCCTGTAGTTTTGTTGATGTCTCACACTATGAGTTAATCAAGTTTTATTTTTGTTGATTATCACAATGTTTTTCTCATGAATTCTGTGCAAAGTCCATGCAAGTTCCTCTCATTGTAAGTCCATGCAAGTTCTTCTCATTGCAGTACCTACAACATAAGATGTCATCATGTTAGATCATTCAACATAAAGAGCCCATTAAACATAAAACACACAATATATTACAATCATCAAAATCATTGTCAAAGGCAACGAGGGGGCGCACTGAACCCAACATTTCTGCATCGAGGCATGATAGTTTTGTGGTATCAAAGCCTAGGCTTTCTTTAGACCCTAAGTTTCTAGAAGTGTCATTAGAATCTGTGACATTGATAGTGTCTTAAGATCAAACCAAGTGATATGAGGTAGAGACTTGGGTTAAGTTACTTAATAATTGGGCCCTAAATAAATTCTGTAGAGTGTTCTTAATCCTTTCTCTACACTTGTAGGTTTGGACTAGTTCCTTCATTGGCTATAGAGCGCGCTCAGTAGAGAGAGATGCAGCAAACAGTACAGGGCTTGGCCCAGGCTTTGCATCAGGTGGCGTTGGGCGGAGCACATCACGACACTAGTCACCTCCATCAGAATTTTTGCTGCTTGAATCCCCCGAGGTTTAGTGGTTCTCCAATCCCGAACAAGGCTGAGTACTGGGTCAAGGAGATGGACCATGCCTTTCGTGTTATGTAGTGTAGTGATCAAGAGTGAGTGCTGCTGGTGACCTTCCAGTTAAAAAGAGATGTCCACACTTGGTGGGAGTCAGTGGAGCCAACTTTAGCAAATGGCTCTATGTGGGAGGAGCTTCTTGAGCATTTTAATAGCAAGTGTTTCTCTGACCAAGTATAGGAGAAAAAAGCTATCTAGTTTGCTTCATTGCGACAGAGAAATTTATCTATAGCTGAGTATGAGGCACAGTTCTCCCGGTTATCTTGCTATGTGATGCACTTAGTTTATTCTGAGAAGATGAAGGCGAAGCACTTCTTAAATGGTTTGAGGCTGTAGTACATCAATCAGTTGGCCCCGTTGGAAATATACAACTATGCTGACATTGTGCGAAAGGCACAAGTGTTGGAGGACACTATGGAAATGACCGACCAAATCAAGGGAAAGGATAAGAGAAGATTTTCTCCAAATGATTGTCACCTGTCGTTTCTCGCAGGGCTTTCATGACCCAGTCTGTGAGCTTTTGGAGATTGATTCCCTTTTGGGTCTGGATGACTTTAATAGCTCCCACAGGCATAAAGCTTCCAAGGACATCCTCAGAGGTTACCTTCTTTAGCATGGGCAGGATCTTTATCTTGCCACCTTCTTGAACCTCTTCAAACCGAGTAGGAGTTCTATCTCCTCGAGAAGAATAGTCGTCTCGAAGGTGGAAAAGATGAAGATGTGAGTTTGAGGGTGCCAAACTTCTACCAAGGCATCCATAGCTGCCCAATCCATGTGGACCACGTCGTAATACTTGGTATGAATCACAAGCCCTTGTAGGTGCCATTTCGAGATAACGGCCCTCATGTCGATGGTGAGGACTTTGATTTCATTATGGAAGGTCATTCATGTATTCATGTAGGACTTTGATTTCATTGTGGAAGGTCATTCACTTAACTCGATTGTGAGAGCTGTTGTGCTTAAATTCTTAACTAATGTGAGATATTCCATTCCAAATTGATTACTGAGTTCTCGCGAGATCGCCCTGGGTTGTTCTCCTGAAAGAGACCCTTGTTTGGATTTATCAACTTTCTTTTGCTCCATTGGACCCACATTGGTCGCAGCACTTTCACATTGGCTGGTAACCGCTCCCTAATGGTGAAACCTGTAGGTTTACGACCCAGGTACTTCCACGTAGAGAAGTTGGTCCCTATTTTTGTTCATGCCCAAGTGCACATTATCTCCTTCTTTATTTCCATCCAAACAATCGTTGATTTCGGAAGACCCTCTTCAGGGTTGTTTTGTTAAAACTTTGGAAAGATTCCAATCATGTAATGTTGAAAGCGTGTCTTATCACACCTTGACATCCACTTTTCAGTCCATTCCCCTGCGTTTCAATACACTTCGTTCCATTCCACTATGTGTCCCTCCCTTGCAAAGCAGATACCAAGGCGGGGCAGCTGTAGAGACGTCATTTTTAACATTGAGCCCATGTGCTGTACCCGCTTTACTCACCCCGAAGAAGGATGGCACGTGGAGAATGTGCATTGATAGCTAACTTCTGCAACTCCGTTAACAGTAACCTGCAAGGTTATGCACGCAACACCAACAGTAAGTACTTGTCAAGGAACATGGTTACATTTCTTGCCAAAAAAATTTTGAAAGTGTCTCAGCTTTGCAGTAAAAAGGGCAAAATAATAAAGAGGACTCCAAGGAGCGGAGGGGTAACCAGAATGAGGTCAATATTTATGCTCGGTTCTTACCCAGACCAAGTTACAATTAGATCAACAGCTACTAATCAGGGAGTAAAAAGATATGTAAGGACTAAGGAGGGTTGAACCCCCCCCCCCCCGCACACACAAAGAATTACAGTTCAAGGTGACTGCAGAAACACCGTTATCTATGGGCCATAGAGATTATTACCGCTTCACCAGCTAAGTTAGATTAGCTCTACACAGGTATCAGCTACCACCCACTCATGGGTCTGCCACTGCTTCCAGCAGACCCATTACGCACGGTGGGCATCTTTTCTAAAGGCCATCACCAGGTGTACAGTTGAGATCAAAAAGGACCATGCGGCCTGGTGCAGCGCACTGGGGCTCTCCAGCAGGCCGCTCTTCTCCTCCTCCGGGTGCAGCAGAAACTGTGCATGGTACGTTCACTGCTTCAGACTCTGGAGTAGATTCCACATGCTGGGGATGTCCAGGCTTGGCTTGCCCACACGGTACTTGAATCGAGCTTGGACTGCTCTCCACGTCTGAAGACAGACTTGACTGCACAAAAGAAACGGTGGAATATTATTAGCAGTCCACAAAAGGTCGGTTTGATTAGTTTCCACCGGGGGATTAAACATGATATTCTTTCCTTACTAGCTACATTCCTCTACCAGAAAAAAAAAAGTCAACGCAGCAGTTATGCTTATCCAAACCTATCGAGGGCAAGGGCTTAGTTTGACCTGGGTTTGAGCCAGTAGTGGTTTTCATTGTGGTAAACCCCGAGGGGACTAGCATGGAGCCATTGGACACAATCCGTGCCCGATCTGTATCTTCACGTTATAAATTCAGCTACTTCCATGAGTATAACAATAATTTCAGCCAGTAAATTCAATTCCAAATAATAAGTTCATGATCAAGTAACCAAGGTATAGAACGTACCAAAGTTGATATAAGATTTCAAAGAAGAATTAAGAGAACATTATGCTACAGCAGCACTCCGGCAGCATAACGGTACATTACTTAAGTTCCATAACTTAACATTAACTTATTAACATGGGTTGAGACTCCAGATAATCCTAAGATCATCTAGGAATTCAAAAAAATCAACCCCAAGGATCAACCTCGGGTTAGACAGAATCAGGAACCATGCAGTCGTTTGCTAGACCATTTAGGGAACTCAAGTAGTCAAGTCTGGACCGTTAGGCAAATCTATGCGGTCGGGTCAAGACGATTTATGCTAAGAAGCCAGAATAAGGAAAGCTTGATTCAGAGAGACATACGGTCATGGGCTGACCATTTGACAAAAGAAACGGCCACGGGAAGATCGTTAAGTGAGCCTTAGTGGTCGCCTGAGGATCATTTGGAATCCAGAACTCAGAAAATCACCGATTGTGTAAGTGCTTTCTAGACAAATGAGGTTTTAAGGGTACAACCAGCTCGGCGTCCTAGTGGAAATTCCAGGCTCACGGAGACTTACGGAGACCTTGAAACAAGATCACCTAGTCCGACAGAAGGAATATCCGGCGGAGAGGTTTACAAGTACAAGATTGTGTGCTTAAGTACAAAGTGTGACTAATGACTTCATACTGGAATATGTGCCATGTGCTTAAGAAAATGACTCATAGATGAGGAAGGATTGTGATAAAATGTGATCAAATCAAACTAGACAAGTCCATGAACCATATAAAATTTTAAGATAAATAAAAGAGTATATGATTTTTGACATGAAATTAACATAAATTTAAAATAAGTCCCAAGTGCATAAACAATATGAAATCTATTAGGATGAACGATGAGATAATGCCAGGAGTCTCGTGTTCGGGCTCCAATAAATTTGAAGATGGTCGAAGGGCCGGATGTTCGAAGGATGCCCCGCAGAGGGGAGGAGAAAGAAATAGAGTATCTGTGTTTGATCAGTTGACCTTCCCTGATCACGCCAAGAAAAGAGTTTAGAGGCAAAGAGGAAATTGCCTGTAATATGGCAGGAATTACTGGAGGGTATGTCACTTTGCCTAACCAGTCTGAAGAGATCCTCAAGTTGGCTCAAAGTCCCGGACCCATAACAATACGGGGCCAGGCAGCAAGAGAGAAGTTTGCAACACCTGATGATTTGCCAGAGATCACCACCTTAACTGTAAATGTGGTGACTTCAGAAGAAGAAGATGTACCACTGATGATCCCTACTAAAAGGACATCCAGTCAGATGACAGAGAAAATGCCCGTGGCTGCAGCTCTGGACCCAACCATACTAATGATGTTGAGGAGATATCAGCAGGAGATCGAGTCTCTTAAAAGGCAACTGAATGAGAAAAATGAACAAACCCTTGTCTCCAAGCACGCTAAGCCAGCAAAAGAGATTTCCAACTCAGCAGAGGCTATGATGTCTGTCGCCTCCCACCAAGCAAATCATGGGAAAGCGCCATGTCATCCCTTCCCGCAATAGCCGATAGTGCCGCCTGTGGCATTGCAAGTGCAACCCGCTCCATCAGCAGTGCGGCCAGGCTTACATGTAACAGTCATGATGACCCCCTTTACACAGCAGCAGGCACACTTCTACCCAGAGCCTGTGGACCCCGTTGTAGTGAATAGCCTGATGGTAGAAAAGATGATAGAAATGAAGTTATCTAAAAAAGCTGATGGTGATCTTGGCACCTTTGATGTCTATCGAGTGTTGTATCCTCCGTAGTATGCTACAAGGAGATTACCCCCAGGTATCAGTAAACCACCAAAGTTTGAGAAATTCAGTGGGCAGGGCTCCCCCAAGGAGCATATTGCTTACTACACAATAGTCATGGGAGACTAAGGAGTAGAAAGAGGATGGAGAGATGAAGCAAGAGCGTGAATTTTATCGGCATGGAGTTGGCACCGAAGACACCTACGGACATAGGTGGAACAATCTTCTTCTAGGGTTGGCCAGTAATAGCCCTGCCTAAGAATCTTCTCCGCCAAAGCCTGAACAGTAATGTGCCCTCCACACTCGCTAGAGTGAGCCGCTTCAACAACTTTTCAATCCTCATCATCGTCTAGACATCTCATGAGAACTCCATTGAGAGCGCGTTGATACAATTCTCCTATAATAATCATGTATCTTGAGGCAACTCTTCTGATGGCCTTACGCTGCTCAGCATTGGTGGATTCTAGGAATGAACCATCCTTGCAGTATTTCTCTATCTCATGATACCACGACAATTCCTCTTGTTCCAAAATCTTCTCAAGCTCAGTTAAAGATACTTCTTTCAAATCTTCTTTCTCAGCCTTCTTCTCTACGGACTTCCTAAGGTTATCAAACCACAGATCCTGATGGGAAGGGGTGTCTAATCGCTGGACTACAATGGTCTCAGTGGAATGACTGAGAGGGTAAGAAAGGGAAGAAGCCAGAGATGCAAGTGCACCGGCGACAATATTCTGAGAACGAGGGGTGTAAATATAGACCAACTTGCGGAATTGCTTAGCCAAGAGCATGACCAAATCTTGATAAGGTTTAAGCTTAAGGTCACAGGTGCGATAAGTGGAAAGAACTTGACGTAGCACCAATTGAGAATCTCCTATGATATTCAGGTATCGCGCGGCCAAGATGTAGGTGTGCTTTAATCCGGAAAGGAGAGCCTCATACTTGGCTATGTTATTGGTGGCAGGAAAAGAGAGCTGATAAGCAAGGGGAATGGTCACTCCCTCCGGAGTGAGGAGAACGGCGCCAATCCCATGGCCCTGAGAATTGAGCACACCGTCGAAGTGCAAGGACTAGAAAGGGAGATGAGTGAGCACAGCAAGGTGTTCATCAGGGAACTTGTCCTGGATTGAATCTGTACAATGCTGGAGGATCATTGTTGACCGGTTCCGCATTAACAGGAGCGGCGCGGTCCTCGGTTGGAACTTCTTCTGCTCGTTCCGACGCCTGAGGTCCGACGGAAGTGCCGACATGACTTGTCGGGGCCGGAGGCTTGAGTCTGATGACGAGGCCTCCTGAGCTGGGCCAACGGCTGGTTCAGATCGTCGGACTGGGTGTCGGGCTGGTGTCCGGTAGCATAACATGCGAACACCCTAACCGCGTCGTTGATGAGCTGGACCGTCCGCTTCCTTTGGGAATGTTTTTCGGGGCGGACGGGCGCCCTCAGTCTATCGAAGACCGAGGTGCGTTGCAGAGGAGTCTCCATCGGGAGATCGACCCGAGGAGAACTCGGGGCTGGGTGTTGGTGAGGCCCGGAATGAGCCCGTCGTTGTTTCCGCCTACTTAGGCGAGAGGCATTGGATGGCTGGGCGTCGTTGGACGGTGCCGTCCTGGAATCAGCTGTCTTGCTCGACGGCGCGCTTGAGCACTCGAAGGGGGTTTCTGGTGCGTGCCCTTCGAACAACTTGAGCTTCTTCTGGTGTGACCCAGATTCTTCTCAAGCTGAGTTGCTGATCTCCCTTGTCATTGTTTCTTCGACGAGACTTGGGAGATTGTGTATTGGGCTGGTGCGTGTGCCCTCGGACTACTGCCGAGGTGGCTGCTTCCCTGAGTTTTGCTTCGTCCTCTCGCGTTTGTCGCAGGAGGGCGAAACGGTTGGAGGTGGGGATCGTAGGAACGGTCCGTTCCCGGGGTATGATCGGTTCGCCCCCGTCGAGGTGGATTCGTCGATCGCCGACAAGAATGGTCTTGCCGGACTTACTGGTTGCAGCGGCGGGTCGCCTGCCTTTACGGCCGTGGCGACGCTTCTTCTGGGAAGCCGAGGAAGATCCTGCGCCGAGGTGGTAGGCCGAGAAGGCCCGATCTCCCATTGTTGGCGGCGCGAGGCCGTTAGCCGAGAACAATAGGGTCGGCCCCCGGGGCATAAAATCCGTATCGGGAGCCGGTGGCTGGGTGGCTCGGGTGTAGGCTCTGGCTCGAGCCCATCAGAATGCTGCCGATGCTCGAGACGACGCTCTTGCACCGAAAATCGACATCGCAGAAGGTGCTAGGGTGCCAACGACCCAAGGTTGTGAACCCGTACCGAGCACCAGCGGAGCTGGAGCGCGGGACAAAGGACCCACAGCCGACATTGGGGTTGCCGCGTCCCATAGAGGAAGACCCGTGCTGGGAGTTGGCGTTACTGAGTAGTAGGGGGAGGGACCCCATAGCGGAACTGGGAGGCCCGGAGCCCGATGCGGAAAGTCCACACCGGGGGCCGATCTTAAGGAGTCCCGGGGTTGTTTGCCCGGTCTGGATGCTGGGGAGCCTTGAACTCGGGGTTGGGAACCCGCGCTAGATGATGGTTCTTTCGGGGTTCGGGTCAAAAGACCCTAGCAAAGTACTGGGGAGCCTTGACCACGGGGTGGGAAACCCGTGTGGGGAGCTGGCTCGGCTGGGACTCGGGGTTGGACACCCGAGCAGGATACTGAGAAGCTAGGCACCCGAGGGCGGAAACCCGTGTCAAATGTTGGCTTGACTGGGGCTCGGGGCTGGAGGCCCAAGCGGAATGCTGAGGTGGTGGCCGAAGCTCGGGGCACAGGGCCCGCACAAGAAGTCGGTCGAAGCTGGGCCCGAGGGCTGGCGCTTGCCCGGGCAGGAACTAGTCTGGGACCCCCGCGGGAGCTGATGGTGGAAGGCCCGAGCCTGACGCTCGAGCGGCTACTGACGCCGGAGACCGGCGCGGCGTGTCTACCGCACTGGCAGGCGTAGGTACAGGGACTGGTTGCGGAGCAGCCACCGGGACCACACCCAGGAAATAGGGTGATCCGACAACTGGGGCGAAGTTGCCGAAGGCGATCGGCGTCGCCAAGTAGCCCACCCGTGCGTGGGTGGCGATGACGATGTGGCCATATGTGACGGCCGCCATGGTTGCTGGAGCACTGGACACTGTG
Source organism: Amorphophallus titanum (assembly GCA_024336825.1). Taxonomy (NCBI): domain Eukaryota; kingdom Viridiplantae; phylum Streptophyta; class Magnoliopsida; order Alismatales; family Araceae; genus Amorphophallus; species Amorphophallus titanum. The sequence goes on from JANBPO010009106.1 coordinate 157,024, forward strand.
GAGGCGACGGTCGTCGGACGCGGTCCGGCGATCGGAACGCGAGTTGGGAGCTGCTGGGAAATGCGCGCGAGTACCCTCCTCTGCCTCTCCTGCAAGGACAGGAAAATGGCACCAAGGCTTCAGGGCTGGCATAGGCTTCTCTTCAACAAAAAGAAGGAAGGCGAGAGACGTCCCACTGGGCGTGCCATCCTTTTTGTTCCCCCACGGGGGGGTTTTTGGGATCCGGTGACCGGACTGAGGGAAGGGATAAAGCGATGAAGGGAAAACACGGGAGTTTGCATATCTCGGGTATCCCCCTTCGTAGCCGTGTCTCTCTCAAGGTGGTATTGGGCACTCGCCTCTTACTGAGAGTCGAGGGGGAATCGGGTGGCACGAGGAATTTTTGGAATCAGGGTAACTGAGCTAGGGTGTGGGCGTGCCAGTCGATTTCTCGACAACCACCTATGGAATCGAAGGTTGACTGGGGAGCGTCGTCAAGAGGCGGCACGTGGGCTCGGGAGGTCGGGCGACACATGGAGAGAAGGGAGGTTCCATAGGTGCGAGTGTACAGACGATTGTGGGAAGTCGTGTACTGGACGTCTTTCCCCACCGATCGCAAGCAGTCGGTGTTTATTTACATCGGATTGAATCCGTACACCTTCATTCCATATTGAAGAGAAGTCTGTATATATCTGAAGCCATGGGTAGAGGGCTGGGGGCATTTCGCAGCTATAGGTGCGCATCGGACTGGTAAGTGCAGTTTACTGGAGTCAAGGGCACTGGACACACACTGGGTGGTACGGAGGAGGGCTGGGGCCCGAATACGGGTGCGTAGGGATGCATTCAGGCGGTTATATATTTGATGAGAGCCACGTGGGCTTTACAGGCGGGCCGGCGAGGCCGAATTACAACTGGTGCAAGCCGCGGGACAACTCCGACACGTGGGTCGGTCCTCGGGTCATTGCATAATGAGGCGGATATCTGCGTGTTTTTACAGAGACTCTCCTCGAGGTGAGGGAAGTGCCCAATTCGACGAGGGAGAACTAGACCGGTGGCCGGCTCGCGCCTCGCCACAGATGGAGAAGCATAGCGTGGAGAGGCCAGAGGGCCTGGAGATCGTCTCCATCGGGTCCCTCTACCGCGGCCCCTGGGACAAGAAGAAATCGCAGAAACATAATGCACCAAGGCTGATGCGTTATGAGAATATAACACATGGGTCCAAGTCCGTTAAAGTCACCCGAACGCCAAGAATCAACAGAAACATCACAGTTCTAATACATAATATAACGCACCAGATCTGGGGCGTTAAATGACTATAATAGATCTACCCTACACCGCTATGCTAACCGCCTTACTGGGTCAATGGTTAAACGACCAGTCAAGGGTCAAATGACAGACCTAGAGGAGTCCGTCAAAGGGCACATAACGCACCACTTTAGGCACGTTAAAGGACCATAACGCACCAGTCCTGGCATGTTATGTCGACTGGGTTACGGGTTGGACGAGTCTGATACCGAACTCCCTCCCGGTCAATCAAAATCGACGGGGGACGTGCAAAAAAAAACTAACTTGCCAAACCATGCATCCAAACATCCATTCTACAACTAACCATGCCATTAAAATCATAATACGGTGGCTATGGAAGTAATATCATAATTTTAAACTAAAATTATGCTAACATAGAATAATGCACAGAAAATGATGCAACTGGCGTCGGACCACGGCGCATGTGGTACCGGTGGGTTCCTAGCGAGGAAGAGAATCCATCCCCTTACCTCTGACACGACGAGGAAGCTGATCCGATGGCGAACGGATGACGAGGGCCACGGCAACCTCCTAGCTCCACGTGCCTCCACGCTCCGCGGATCGAGGGAAGAAGGATGCCCACGTAATTCTCGTGACACGACCTTCCCAACGGCGCCTCCCGCGCCTCGATCAACGACCATCTGGACCAAAACTGAGCGAGGAGAAGAAAAACTCTAAAATTAGGCCTAAAATTCTCAAAATAGAGTTTAGCATGTAAAACGGTGAAAACGCTCGCCATTGGCGATCCATGAGGCGTCAAAATGTTCCTGGGGAGATGAGGAACCCATTCTCCTACCTCGATCGCGATGAAGCCCGCTAAACGAAACAGATCGGATGACGGGGCGTCGCGACTCCTCTCTATCTGGTCGCTCATTAATTAATCAAAAGCTAACACCTCAGGGTAACAGCGACAGTCTACGAAGGCTCTATTTAAATAGCGCCTATATCAAGGTCGCGGTATCAGAGAAAAATAGAAAAATCTACTTCTTAAGCTAGCAATGAAGTCTACTTTGGGGCATTATATTGTGACATGGAATTTACTTAACATAGTATCAATTTTGGCATTTCTACGGCTGTCCCGCCTTGGCGTCTACTTTGCAAGAGAGTGAGATAGAATGAAACGTATTAGGAATGAAGAGGAATAACGTGAGAGCGGATTGAAAAGTAGATGTCAAGGTGTGATGTGACACGCCTTTGACACTAAGCATTAGAAATCTTTCCATGGTTCTGAATGAGACAACCTCGGATGATTACGAGAAAGTAATAATTGTCTGGATGAAGACTAAGCTAACAAAACGTGCACTCGGGCATGAAAGGGAGAAACACTATTGGAGAGCGATTACCAACCAATGTGGATGTGCTGCAACCAGGGTGAACTTGCAGAAAATAAAGAGAAAAGCAGAGATAGGGAATCCAGATAAAGAATGCTTTCAGGGAATCAGCCAAAGCGGCCTCAAGGCGAACACAATACTCGATTTTGAGTGGAATACTTCATGTCAACTTAATTCCAGAGCTAGCGACCCTCATTACTGTCTCAATATGAGGATTTTTCCAACATTAAAGCTCAAAGTCCTACATGATGCATGCTGGGCTAAAAGAAAAAATCAAAACAAATTAAAATAATCAATGATAATATTGCTAAGCCATCCAAACTTGGTCAAGAATTTAATTTTCTGAGCAGACACTAAGCCAAACCCCGTTTGTCCGCGCACCAACATAGAGAGTGGAACCGTCATTCCAAGCCTAAGATGACTCAACGGCCTATCCGTGCGATCAAAACTCCCCTAGAATTATCACCATTTTCGATGAAGGGGAACTCAAATCCCAGGTTCATCAGGATCACAGGATTCGTGATATACTATAATAGAGTAAGTACATTCCCATCCTATTCTACCCCTATTTCATACTTTGAAAAATCAAAAATAGGTTTTTGAGTCTCTTGGCCTACCTCAAACGTGGGAGTTCCGGCCGCTGCCTTAGGTGCCTCCACGGTCGCCTACTCGCCGTCATCATCTCCAATAGCCTCCTCGGGCACTGTGGATGCCGTCGATGGGCCTCCCTCCTCCATTTGAGCCAGCGGCGGTCCCTCCTCCGTTGGCACTGCGGGAGCACCCTCCTCCGCCATGTGTCGTAGAGATCGCTGCACCGCCCTCTTCTTCGCCATCCTCGCGTATAGGAGAGTGCAACTCGGTGATGGTTTTTGCTAGGACGATCGCCTGTGGTGGTCCCCGGTGGTGATGGGGGTATGAGTTGAATGAAAGGAGTGAGAGAGGGAGAGTGAACGGTCGCCCTCGATTTTTGAATTTGCCCAGAGCCTAGCGATCACGCAATGGACTGTTAGGAGACTCTTGGCGGACCTCAAGGGACCGTTTTCCCCAGAGTTACGCCCATTAAAGAATTTGAACCGCCTTAGGGTAGTGGTCTGGCAGTGGACTACTAGGCACCACTTACGGTATTGACATGGCCATTTGCTTGCTAAATTTATTGTGATTGAAATGTCATATCTATTCCATTTTGTGTGTCCTTTGCCTTATTTTATACATCATGCTTATTTATTTGGCTTAATTATTGATGGTTGATCTATAAATTGTAAAATCATAAGCATCATCACATCATGCATCACTCCTCGCCAGGCTGGTAAGTCAGGTAAGTTTCTCAATCCTGAGTCCCTAAATGCATTACTACATGATATCGATGATATATTCTCTTGAGAATCCGGTGGTCATTCATGTGTTCTGGGATCTGATGTTCCCCTTTAACAAAAATGATGATGATCTAGGTGCACATGTTTAATCATTGGATAGGCCATTGGGTTGGAAGAGTTGGGGGACGATGGTTCTATCTTGCATGCCGTGGTTGCAGATAGTGTCTTGACCCTGATTTGTAAAGAAAAGTACAAGTCCACGGGACATACCTCGGCTCTTACAAACTGGCGTCTAACTCTGACCACTGGCACCACGAACTATCTCTGAAGTGCTATGCTCAAGCCTCGCCTCACCTGCAAATAAAGGGGGTAAGCTTCGTCTCATCTGCTCAGTAGGGGTCCCACAGATCCCCACCTCACTCGACGGAAACAACAGTGTGATAATCCAAGTATAAGAATGATAAACACTAGCAAGGGAGGCAAGAAACAATAAGTAAAACAACTCTACACAGGACCACTACACCTGTCACTAAACAAACCTTGGCCACGCGGAACGGAACAGACTAAGCTGCTAGTACAATAAACCACATGAAGAGAAACCCGTGTTGGAATCTCTCAAGCGACAGGAGTACTACCCCATTAGTGATAAGGCTGGAAGCATCCTCTGACACTTATACCACAGCCTCAAGTGTCTCCCTACACTTCCCAGGCAGAAACTGAGACACCAATACAGTACAATAGAACATGGACTAGTCAGGCTCATGCTCATCAGCACTCATCCACTGCCCCCGACTACGTGTGCACACATAGACCATCTGCTCTAGGTTGGGTCCTTTAGCCAATTTTTCCCCCTAGCTGAACTCAGGCTGCACAGGCAAGTGGTCCTACGGTAGCTAGCCTAGAAACCACTTACGCGGGACAAGCCTCCACCACTCCCTCGAAGGTAAGTACGACGTGCCTAGGTCAGCTACATCTAGTGGGTAGAGTCACCAAGAGTGAGAACTCGTCAAACCACGAAAGCCACCGGAGTACCACCAGTCCGTACTGATCCACCACAAGGTGGCTCGCTAGCACGAGAACCAAGGACCACTAGCTAGATAGGTAAAGTATGAATTGCTGGTGAGTATGGCGAAGACTAGAACCTATAAACACGCAAAAATCGGGCAAATAGGCCTGAAGTGTTGTGCCCCTGTGGTTATTGGTCATTTGTATCTCATGATTTTGATAATGGCTAACACTATAAGTCATTGTTCCCCCTACCCCCCCCAACCCACGCGGCTGACCACATCAACACTTCCATTGACCCCGGGGCCCCAGGGGGGGGGGGGTTAGAAGATGGCATTTTGGGGCAGACCCCGACCTTATTTTTGGGTGCCACATGGCATGACTTGTATTCAAGGCACCCTCGGGTTGGCCCGGGAGGTCGTGTGGAGCGCAAGCAAAGCCTGCAACTGAGCGGTCGGGAGCAGTCCCGATTAATTGTTGGCATAGTTGTATACCATGGATAACTGGTTAGGGTCCTGGGTCGGGCCCATTGGGTTGTAGGAAGGGCTAGGTAGCCCATGTCTTGAAGATGTTTGAGGAAATTTCTGAACCCTTATTCGAGAGCATTTTGCTAGGAAATTATCCGAGTATAACAGCTGCCCTGTCTTTTCTTTGCTCGTGTTTGTTGATGTTTTTATCTCTCTCATTTACCCCACCCCCTAACTATGCTAATAACATAATAGCATGAAGGGCATGGAAGATGATGAACAAAGGGGCGAAGAGAAAGATGAGGATACTGACTGTGATTGTCACCAAGGGTTAACAATGCCAAAAGGATGAAGAAAGGGTGCAACGACATTGTGTACCTTGGAAAAGAATGAAGACTTGATCACGCTTGAAGAATGGGGTGCGGGGAATGGTGTGAGATTGACCTCCTCTCCTTCCAGTCGGCTAGATGAAGAGGGCCTTAGGTTATAGTCATGCTCTCTTGTAAAACAAAGATCAAACACAAAGACAAAAACCTTTTAGAAACTTGCATGTGTAGTATCAATCCCAGAGTGATAAAATAAGGATACAAATTGATGGAGAACGCACCGAGGGGAGGTTTTTAACCCCTGTGGAATGGTACAAATAATAGGTATGTGTATTGTGATGAAGTAGAAACAAGTAGGAGAAGAAAACACACAGTATAACTGCGGCAATATGATATGCAATATGAAGAAAAATCCAGACAGAGTGCAGGAAAGTGTAGTTGTGATGATTTATGAAATTAGAGTTGGGTATTGTTTTGAAGGGTTTTAACATGGGGTTTCTTGTCATTTGTCTATCTATTCTTCACCCTATATATGCACTACGATTCTCATTTGAAAAAGATAACTCCAATAGCTAACAAGGTTTTATTTTGTGCAGGTGAAAGAGGAGGGAGCTAGAGAGGACTTCCATGCCATATTTGATCTCTTCCTGTTGTGATTTGAAGGTTGTTGATGAAGAGAGTTCCAAGCAGAATGAAGGGACGAATCTGAAGACATCTTCATCGCGAGGAACGGCTCACATCAACTTGGATATCTAAGGCGTCTACAAAAGGGAAAATTTCTGTATCCATCCCTTAATCATTTAAGATGTTTGCCATGCTCTATCTTTAATCTGGACGCACTCGAGATCCTACTTTGGTCCATCGTTTATCAGTTTTATGCTCCATATAGTGCTGTGATTTTATTTCTTGGAAAAGAAAAGAGCTAACAGGCTCTATCTTCTTGCGAGGTGGTTTGTGAACAAGGAAGAGGTGCTGCGCACCTTGAAGGAAGGGGAAGGCAAGGAGGACGCCATCAACAAGTCTCATTCTACCAGGGCGGCACCTATGGGTTCATCCGACTTCCACTTGGTGAACAAAATGTTCAGCGCACCCATCTATACTATCTAAGGGATACAGTGTAGATCTGAGGAAGATTATCTAGTCTTTCATTTATACCCCTTTAATTGATCATAGATTAATATTTGTTTTGGTTATTGTAAATCCTTTGTGTTTGTTAAACGTTGAATGTCCTTGTGTGTGTGGACGGAGCTGTGTCTCTATGTGGTCTTAGTGTCCGGGGTGTGTTCCCCGACGTGTATGTGTGTCTACTGCAGTGGCAATGTGTTGGGGCTTGTCCCTGTGTGTGTACTACTGTGGAAGTAGTGTGTGTGGTTGGGGTTCATCCCCGTGTTGCTATGAAAGTAGCGTGGAGTGAAGCCTCACCCGGTTGGGTGAGGGGTGGACGTAGGGAGCCCGTCGTGGTCCCGAACCACCAATAAATAAGTGGAATGTCGAACCTAGTAGCCTAGAATCCCCATTGAGACACATGAGGAAACTCGCACCAAACGGTGAAACAAAAATCCACATGAAAAATTAAAATACGTGATTGATCCTAGTAGTCGGGAATCCCCATTGTGACATATGAGGTGACTCGCGTCAAATGGTGAAGTACTTTAAAAAGAAAAATAATCAGGGTTGTGCGAAGCTACCGATAATCGAGAATCTAGAGTGGAGGTTGTGGACGTCAAAAAAAATGATGATGATGATGATGATCATACGGCATGCACGTCTCGACACTCGAGAGCAAGTCGAAGATGAAAATGCCTAATAAACCTCATACCTCGCCTGACTAGGATGAGAGATCACTTGGTGGCTCGCCACCCGATAAGGAAGGCCCTCAAGCAGAAGACATGGCCTCGACTCTGAGAAGAATCCCTCTGATGCTTAAAATGGCGCGCCAAGGCCTTAAAATGGCGCGCCTGAAACTGGCGCCCCCCCTTGCTTTGTTAATACGGCATGCCCCCTTTTGATGCTTAAAACGGCGCCCCTCCTTTGCTTTGGTTAAAACGGTGCCACACTTGCTTGTCAACTAAAACGACGCGTCAATTGCACTTGGGCTTAAACCGGCACGGTCACTGTTCCACCGTGCCAGTTTAACTCAAATGCCATCCCATCTACACTCCGATGCTCTATTCTGCACCATACGCTATGTAGAGGACATTTAATGCTCGAAGCCGTGCCTTCACCTCCGTTTGACAGCAAGGCAGCAGTGATGGCGGCAACATACATCAACTGCGAAGGCATATCTTCAGATGAAGATCTCTTGGCAAACCCGTAAACATGCTGTCCTCGGACGAGCAACGGCGTACGGCACCAACCACCGGATGCCAGCGACATGCCAACCTTGTTCGTCTGGCAGAGGAAGTAAGTGGCAGGAGTTTTTCTTCCGTTCGAGCAAAGAAAGGGCAGCCCACTATATAATATGCTCTGCCTGCTCCCTGGCTCGTGATTAAGTGTGATAAGTGTATATTTACTGATATTAAAGCTCATAAAAAGTGCGTGTGCTGTAAGTTAATATGTACAAATGCACACTTATCAACCCTCCGGCCCCGACCGACTCACCCCTGGAGCCTCCACCTTGCGCTCCTCCGACTTTGCCTGACGCTCCAGCATCAGCAATCACCACCCGAGAATCGTCCGCCTCCACTACGGCCTCATTAGCCCCTTCTTGCTCGGTGAAAGGGCGAGCTAGCCGAATAGGCTCGGCCCCTTCCAGCTTGGCGGAGGGGAGAGCTGAGCAACCACCATCCTTGATCGAGCGGATGGCCCTGGCCTTCTTGGCCCGCTTCTTCTCAGTGGATTGAGCCTTCATAGAATCCCATAGCATCTTCTCCATGGGGTCCTTGCGCTTGGTCCCCCGCCACTCGGAAGCCCCTTCCCAGGCTACCCATTTGCCTTTGCCCCAGGCTCGGGAAGTACCCTCGGGAGCCCGCGAGTCGGCGGTGACCGGCGTGTCATCCACGTCGATCACCTCCAGCTCGGTCGATGGTAACCCCTCCTCAACCGGTCGCCTCGCGTCTGGACAAAAGAGGATAGGGTCATGAAAAGAAGAGCACTTTCTCAAATGAAGGGAGAAGCTATTTTTTGAGGCCCTTACCCATCGACAACAGCCGCTTGGAAAGGCATTGTTCGATATTAGCTAGAATCACCAGCTTACCTGTCGGTCGGCGATTTTCCAAGAGAACCGCAGCCTTCTGCTCCACCTCCGGGGATACCTCGGCTGGCTTCGAAGGAATATTCGGTTGGAAGTTGGGCACGGTTAGGAAATTCCAAGACGCATCCACTAAAGTTGTACCCACCCAAAAGTACTGAGTCTTCCACCCCTTGTGGGACGAGTCCTTCTAGGACAGAGACACGCAGCTCCTATTTCATCTCGTCTGGATAAAATAGAATCCCTTGCCCGCCTGCGGATGCTCCTTCAACTCGAAGAAATAATGGAAAAGATCCAGCGAGGACCCACAAAGATCACATACATATATACACACACTATAGATAAAATATGTCCTTAATTGATATCCTATAATGAAAGGAGAATTTAGAATATAAAGTGAAGTAGACATTTAAATCAGCTTTTGAGCCAAGGTTTCATCCTAGTTACGAAGGACATCAATCATCCTATGAAGTTGCATAACTTCATTAGGCGATGAACTATCATCGAAGATGACAATCATCGATACATATTCTATGGCATACACACCATAGAATATGTATATAATCTGCAATATGCTATAATGTTAGGAGAGTACTATAAAACATGGGCCGAAGAAATGCATGGTCTTGTGCATGGAGTATGGACTCAGAGCTTTCTGTGTTCGCTTATTTTTGTTTGCGCCCACTACAAACCCACTTTCTATTTAACCTTGTATAATCCTTTATCTATAGATTAGGAAAGAATTGTTCACACTTCAACGAACCCAATATAACTTATTAGAAGCCCAAGATGAACAAGTGGTGGGGATGACCGTACGATGTCAGCAAAAATCACAGGTCCACCTTTGGCTCTGAGGTCACCAGCTGTTTCACCGATAGCAAAGTTCCCGAACAAGCCAATGGGCCACCTGATGGCCCAGCTTTCTGGTTGGTGGCGACTACCGGAGGCCCACCACACGGTAGGCCTCCAACCAACATGCGATGCCGCCTGCTGTTGCTGGTGGTAGTGGTCCATCTCACACGCAGGTGGCCCGTGACGACCGTCGGGCCCCACCGACAGCGGGTGGGCGGTGGCATGGACTTAAGGGCGGTGGGCCACCACCCAAGGGGAAAGACCCGAGTCGAGTGGGCCCTCGGTCAAACAAGTTGCCCTACGCAGTCCACTTAGAGCGGCCTTTTGGAACCTTCGCGTCAGTCCACGGTAGATTCACCGTAGTATGGACGTCCTGAATGCTAAGGAAATAGACTGACAACCACAAAAGATGATCTTTGACTACAATCGACATATTTGCTTGATTTAACTATTTAAAATATGACCTAGGACCACCTGTTCAAATAAATTTACGTTTCAAAATCATATTACGCACTTGAAATTTACATTCAATAACCTTCTTTTGAAAATGCTGCGAGACACACCTTTGATAGACTGAAACGTGATTGGCTGCATTAAGCCTCTTCTCATCTAAGAGTTCCAGCTGGACCAGCAACGCCTCTCGACGCTTGTCGAGATTAAGTTCCTTGTCTAGCTGTACCCTTAGGGAAGGGATCAAGATCTCGTATGAGAGTACCGCCTCAATCCCATAGGTGAGAGCAAACGGGGTTTGTCCCGTGGGAGTGCGGATGGAGGTGCGATAAGCCCATAGAGCTTCTATCAATTTGTCGGCCCAATCAGCATATCTGCATGACTCGTATGTTTTCTTAATGATTTTAAGAAGGGTTTTGTTTGTTGCCTCGGGTTGGCCGTTACCTTGGGGGTAATATGGTGATGAATGATGTAAAAAAATATGGAACTTCTTACAGAGGTCTTGGAGTTCTTACGATACGAATTGAGGCTCGTTGTCAGTGACGATATCACTTGGCACTCCGAACTGCGCAATGATGTTCTTCATAATAAAGCGGCACACTGTGATTGCTTTGTTCTCTGCATAAGCTTCGGCTTCCGCCCACTTGGTGAAATATTCGGTTGCTGTGAGGATAAAAGACTTCTGTTTAACTTGAGCATTAGGGTCACCAAGTGGGCCAACAATATCAAAAGCCCACATAGAGAATGGCCAAGGAGTAGAGAGGGGATGGAGAGAGGAAGCAAGAGCGTGAATTTTATCGGTGTGAAGCTGGCATTGAAGACACCTACGGACATAGGTGGAACAGTCTTCTTCTAGGGTCGGCCAGTAATAGCCCTACCTAAGAATCTTCTTCGCCAAAGCCTGACCATTAACGTGCCCTCCACACTCACTTGTGTGAGTTGCTTCTACTACTTTCCAGGCCTTATCGTCATCCAAACACCTCATGAGAACTCCATTAAGAGCACGCCTATATAATTCTCCCTGAAAATATTCCTAATATTTCCTAACTTCTGTTTCTGTTGGTCTTAAGTTCTGATCGAGTGCTCCTGTGCCAACGAGAAGGAAAGAAAGAAAGGAAGAAAAAGAACGACAGAAGCCGAACAAAAGATGCGACCAAAGAAAAGAAGAAAAGAAAAGATGATCGGCTCCAACGGGCAGCTGCTGAAGCAAGACCTGAGAGCTCAGAAGAGTATTCGGGACCATCCCCGAAGAAGTAAACAAAAAGCTACAAATACAAGTGAAGCAGGCTTGGCAGCACAAATTACAGTGCCAAAGGTCATGTCAGTGGAAAATCTGAGTGTCCGAACCAAAGGCACAAAAGGTTCCAGAATTGGCTATTCAGTGGCCCGAAGGCTTTACCAAAACTTCTCATCGCGATTTTAAGAAGTCGCGATGAGATGAAGGACCAAGCCAACTCCTAGAGCCAGTCTAGGGCCCACAGTCTGACCCGTGTCAAATGAATGCGGTGAAAGAAGCTTAATCTGGCGCTCCCCCATACCCGACGTGCCCTCTTCTCTGGCGCCCCTTTAACTTGTGCGCAAAAACACCTTGTTGAAGCCCTCTTCCCGATGCCCTATCAATTGGCGCGCCAAAATGATCAAAGGAAGCCGGAGAGACTTCTTCTATAAAGCACTAAGTGGTTCGACCAATTGAAAAAGAGAGAAGAAGTGGAAGAGAAATCCAAAGAGTGAAATAGAGAGAGCCATCCGATTGGAGGAGAAGCCACTCGTTCGAGAGAGAGGGAGCCTCAAAAGAGAAATAGGGTTTCTCCTGAGTGTGAGCCAGCCGCCACCCTCCTCTATTTACTTGCCTGAAGCACGCCGGAATCGGAGAAGGAGAGAAATCTGATACTCTATTTTGCTGGAGAAGTTTAGGTGGGTTCTGCTAGTTTCTTCCGTCGATCCCCCTTCTATTTTTCCCTCAATATAGTGTTAGTGAGGGGGGAGGGGCGATGATGTGAGCCCATCTCCCCCCTCACCATCTCATCACTCAAAATACTTTAAACATGGCGATAATGCAGCAATTAAATGCATAATAACATGAATATGCTAATAAAGAGAATCTGCAGGGATGAAACGGTTGGGACACGGCCACTCAAGGTTTGGGCGGTCGGTCAACTGGCCGTTCCAAGGGCCTAAATGGCTTGGGATTACCCGCTCAAACACATGAGGTCCTAAGGGCTACGCGGTTGGAAACGAGCCGCTCCAAAACTACGCGGTTAGAGTTTAACTGCTCAAAGGGATGAAGAGTCCACCTAGGCGGTCAGACGACAAGCCGTTCAAGGAAGATGAATGGACTGCCCTTGGACGCTCTAATTCTACCACCTTATTGTTCATGGGCTTTAAATGGTTAAGGGTATACCGTGCTAAGAATGGAACGGTCTAGTTTGGACCTTCAAGGGTATTAGGCGGTCTGGAATGAACCACTCACCACAGAACGGTCGCGGGGTAACCGCGCCATTACCGCAGTGACGAGAGCGGGATGGCCAGAGCCAAAACCTCTCTCGGTCGGCTCAGATCGACGGGAAACAAAAATCTAGCTAACCTGCCCAACTCCTACAACCATTCCACACACATTCCATCCATCAAAATATAAAGACAATGCCCATGGAATCAATTTCAGAAAATTAGGCTAAAATATACTAACATGAAATATTACACAGAAAATGAGGAAAACGGCGTCAGACGGCAACGCATGTGGTGTCAAAACGTTTCTAGCGAGATGAGGAATCCATCCCCCTACCTCGATCGTAGCGAAGTTGATGTTCCGGTGCCGAACGGACGACGGAAGCCACAATGATCTCACGACCCCTCGCGCCTCCACGCACCGCAGATCGAGACGAGGTTAGCGTCCACGCGATCCTCGCATCACGACCTCTCCAATGGTACCCTCGGCATCTCCGTCCGCTGTCATTTCGGGCGAAACCGAGAGAGAGGGAGAGAGTGAGCGTCGCGTGAGAGAGAGAGAGAGAGAGAGAGAGAGAGATAGATAGATAGAGAGATTCACCTCCTTCCCCCCTCCCATCTACCCCATTCCCTATTACCTATCTCCACCCTTTAATTCCAGTTCACAGGCAGTAGAGGAGCATCTAGTTTCAGAGCCTGCCATGACTCCCTCATGCATCCTCTGGTGGCGTATCCTACATTGCTGGATAGCTCTTCGAATCAGCTTTCCAAGCATTGTGGTCTCGCTGTCGTCCAACTTCGGGGCTGCCTAGGAGAGTCATTCTTGTCCGACTACACAGCACAGGTCCAGTTAGCAACTTGAAGAAACTTCCAGAAGCTCCCATGGCCACATTCCTATGCTTCTTGAGGCACCATTTGGCAGAGAGCTTCTACGACAAGTCCTCTTCCATTACCAAGAAGGGACACCCCGTTCGGCATCCGTAGCAATAATTTCTCAATTTTCTCCCTCGGGTGCACTGTTCTGTCCACTCTGGGACTGAAGAGACATCTGACCACTGTTTGTGATGCTGCTGTCTACTCCGACCTCTTGTGGCATCCCCGCAGGTCTCATTTCGAAGAGGACTCACCAACGAATCCATCGACTCCAGCCACGCTAGAATCAAAGCTCGGGAGCGGCTGTGGTGACTTCGCCTTCCTGCTGCAGCAACTCAAGAACTACCAGAACTAGAGTTCAGTTGCCCTATTCACCACTCTGCCCCGACCAGCGCCGTCAACCAGAAGTCCACCTAAAATTTGGATGTCCACCTGGGCCAACCTAGGAGGTTTTGCCACTGGTTTTGCCAACAACGGAGATCAGGAGAGCCCGTGGCGGTGCTGACAACGACTTCCTATCAAGCTGCCCTGAGAGCTGGCAGAACCGACGAGCTCTCGCCAGTTGGCTTCTAGCTTAGTTTTCCCCCACCCCGCTGTAACATCCAAAATAGAACGATCAGAATCAAGGATAAAATAATATGATGAAATGCATATCATCCATCCACCTTCCGAAATTGATTAAAAATATAAAAAGGGGGTGAAAGGGGAGGATATCAATAATCTGTGATCGCCACATGTCGAAGAGCAATCGGAGCTGTGAAAAAAATGTGAAGGGCGAGAGATGCCCCCATCATGTTCACTACCACGCCGAGCCCACCGAGGCGGGGAAGAAGAATGAGAGGGGGCTGACCCCAAGAGCGGAAGAGATTGTCATGGATCCTCCATGCCACGCAAGTTTTAGGGCATGCGCCTGACAAACTGATGTCCCCACAGTGGGGAGAAGATTTGAGTAGTCAGTCAGAAGATCCTGACTCGCTTGTATCCCTCCGGTAGGAGGTCGACAACTCTCCCCAGTTCTGCACCAGGGACTAGGGTGAGAAGAGATGACCAACATGGTCAGAAACTATTTCAGGGGTATAGGCAACCCCTCATTAGGCCAACAATGGCTGTTGCGAGTAGTCATGGCAGAAGAAGACGACTACCACCAATGGCAGTTAAAGAAGAAGAAGAAAGGGGAATGACGTCGTTAGTTGACGACAAGGGACACAAAGACGGCTTGAGATTTGAAGCCAATGAAGCTGTGCCCCTTCAAAGGGAGACAAGTAGAATCTTTGTGTTTGAGAGGCTAACCTTCCCTGGGTATCCAAAAAGGAAGGTTCATAGACAAAGGAGATGCATGCGGGTTTTCACCTGCTACATGGCTAGAGTGGTCGATAAATATGGAGGCCTACCTGATGACCCCCGGGAACTGGCTCAATTAGCCGAAAGGCCAGGGCCGAATACCAGAGGGGCGGAAGCCGCAAGGGAGATGCTGAAAATAGCAAAGGGAAAGCAGATATTGCTTGAAGAAGTCACTACCCTCACTGCAAACTTGGTGACGACCGAAGAGGAGGAGGTGTTACCGAACATCTCGTCTGAAGAAGCTTTAGGGGAGACGACAGAAGCCATCCCCAGTACGGTGACAGTAGATCCGTCTATGCTGATGCTGCTCCAGAAGTACCAACAGGAGATAGAACTCCTGAAGAAGTAGCTGATGGAGAGGACAGAGCAAGCTTCGGCCTCTAAATAGCCAGAGATGCAAGTATTTCTCGTGAGTTTTGTAGGCCGTGGCAAGCCGAGCGGGCTTATTTGAGCATTCGGGGAAAAATCCATATTTTTCGGGCGTGAGTCGGATCTAGCATTTTAATGTGCGGTTTTGAGGTTTGTGGGCATCAATCGATGCTCTGAGGCATCGGGAAGAGTTTCCCCCATGTTTCCCCATCACCCGGGGGTGATCGGGGCGTGGAATGGTATTTTTAGGCCATTCCCGTCGTTCTCGATTTTCCAGAATGTAAATGGTCCTAACAGGAGCCATTTTTTGGTTGGCGGTCTGGCGATAGACCGTTAACTTCGTCAAGCGGTCTGGGCCAGACCGTTGCAGGTCGCTGGACGGCCATAGGTAGACCGCCTACGGTTGAGCAGCCATCTGGAGTCTGTTTCATGGTTATTGTATTATCAACAGGTTTTACGGTCTATTGTTCGACCATTTAGTGTATAGGCAGCTTCGTAGCCGACCGTGTACCCCGTGGAGTCAGCGTGACTCTAGAGGCATTTTGATCGTGGGGTTTTGTGCCATTGGGTGGCTAAGCGGCCCAAGGGAGACCGCTTAGATACCCATGCGGCCTAGCCTTGGACCGTTTAGCTTTTGAACGGTTCGAGTAAAATCGTTTGGGTTTTTGTGCCGTTAAGTGGCTGAATGGCCCCTTGGGAGACCGTTCACCTTCTAGAGCGGTCCTGAGAGGGACCGTGTGTGTCTTGCATGGTCTAGGGCAGACCGTGTGTGTCTGTTTGGGGGTGATTTGATGGTGACCGTTCCAGTTTGTCAAACGGCTTTCAGTGAACCATTTGAGTTCTAAGGTGACTCATTGTCAAACAATTTATCTTTGGATGGCCCGAGGTGGACCGTCTACGTCTTGGAGGCGTCTGGGTCTGCGTGGTCCTAGATGGACCGTCGTGCTTGGCTACGTGGTCCTAGCAAGACCGCCAAGCTCTTGGATGGCCCAGGGTGGACCACCTATTGGCGTTGTGCTTGCCGTGACTGTTTGAGCGTTGTGGTTGCCCCTTGTGCTTGGGCACCCTTTTCTTTTCTTCTTTTTCTTTGGTCTTATCTTTTATTCGACTTCTGCCATTTTTTTCTTTTCCTTCTCTGCCAGTGTAGGGGCACTCGGTCAGAGTTTAAAACCTGCAAATGCAATTATTAAGAATTAGTTTGGAGAATATTTTCAGTGTCAACAAGGGGCTACGGGATCAGCCACATAGGGGGGCTGCTGTATGGGGCATATAGAGGCTGCCGGACTAGCCACGCAGAAGCTGTTGGATCACTTGCATGGAGGGGCTGCCATATGGTGCGTATAGAGGCTGCAGAATCAGCTACACAGAAGCTGCCAGATCAGCCACAGAAGGGGGGGCACTGGATCACCTGCATGGGGCTGCCGGATGAAGGCTATAGCAGGCAACCGTTGGATCAGGTTGAGAGGGGCTATTGTATCGATTGCAAAAAAAGCTATCAGTTCATGCGAGCTCAAAACAGAGCATCAGAAGTTCCTCATGAGTGTGATTTTTGTGAGGAATAGGGCAAGGAGTAAGACATGAGCATGAATGTTCATCTTCCTAGCACCGTTTTATCCTTTCTCTGGGAATCGCGTGGCGGAGGATAAGGAGCAATCACCCTTTTCCAGAATGATCCCTCCTCACAGATTTAGAGATGAATAAAAGTGTAGAGGGTGTTCAATGGGTTCACCGGTGTTGTCCCCACCCCCTTTTCCCTTTTGCCCAGAGCCATATCCACAATGAGGGATAAACTCCGAGTCTAGGCTCTCATGGGGGCAATGGATATGTTTCCAGATCGACAAACTGGTATTTATTCCCATGAAAAGAGAAATGATCGCGATGTAAACGGCGGTAAGAGGAGATAAAGGAAGCCAAAGTGGCCAATAATCACGGGGATCGGGAGACACAACCATCGAAGCTTAAGAATCATCCACAAAGGGGGGTTTATTCATTCTTGTTCATTGATTTCATCAAAGAAAGTCATGAATCGAAAGCAACTACAGTATGGAGAATGGACTCGAATAAAAGAGAGAAATATATCAAAATGATCCTGATAGATAGCCCAAGTGTCGTGGCGGACCCGCTTTGTCAGCAATTCCTCTAGCCAGCTTCGCAAAAGTTGAGTGCGTGCAGATGAATTTACAATGAGAGCACGAAGCTCTTGAAGGTCTGATTCTAGAGACCCTAGAGCAGCTTGACACTCAGCTTTCTGCATTCTCAATGCGACCAGTTTATCATTTCTGACACACCCTAAAAAGTCTTGGCGGTTCATAAATTTTAACAATAGAAGCACCCGCTGAGTCCATAGCTTCATAGGGCATCCCAGTGCCTGAAGGCCTACTGACAACCGCTCGGCAATCTCCCGCAACTTGGGATAAGTTAAGGTCAGCTGGGACGTGACCGCATGCCGCAACATCTCCAGGTATGCCAAACCAGCTCATCTGAAGAAGTAACACCAAAAGATGTTACTAGATGCAAATGGAACTCAACTTCCCCATCGACATTAGCCCATAGATTGGCATCTGTAGCCGAGGAAGAGGATGGCAGAGTCGGTACAATTGCTGTGCTTGACTTTTCGATGGCTTTATTCTGTCCCACCGGCTCCTCTCCCTCCGAAGAAGCTTCCTCTGGAGTGATCCTGCTAGGAAGTTCTGGAGCTACCTCAGGCCCTAGTTCAGTGCTCTATCCTTCAAGAGTAGGAAGTATCGGAATAGACACCTGCACCACTGTAGAAGTGAAAGCTGATGCTGGGGTAGAGTCCATCTCGTGCCTCAATTCTGGAGCACGGGCCCATCTTGGAGCTTCTCCCAATATATCCCACTCGATGGGCATTACATCAGATCCGAGCTGAGCCCTGACAGGCACTAGCCGTAATACGGGCACAACTTCTTCAGAAGCTACGGGCACAGCAGGCGGGGTGCTTAGTGCCCTATCTGGGGAAGCACTGCTGGTGACCAGAGCTGGGGCCTCATTGGGAGCAATTGGCATCTAAAGGAACAAAACGGACAAAGAATGTTAGATAGTCTAGTTGGCCGAAGAAGGAAAAGAAAGAAAATCAAAGGGCATAACACTCACTTCAACTGTTGCAGGCTCAGAAGTTGATAGTTCGGGGGCTGGCTTGATGAGTGGTTCTTCCATTGGGAACTCAGCTGTAGAGATTGTGGGATGCTCTTCCACACCAATCTTAGGGGTCACCTCAGGCACGGCCTCTTCAGGGGTTCTAGTAATAAGCCACGGGGGGCTGAACATGGACAATCCTTCCACCAACGAATAAGAGGATGGGGTTTCTACCCCATCAGCTTCAGTAGCTCCCTCATCATCGGAATAGCCATAGTCCACCTATTCCTCGGTGGGGGACGATGAACTCTCAGAGGAGCTTTCTATATCGACGCTTAACTCTGCAGTAATTTCTGCTGCATGACGAGTAGTTGAGCTAGTAGCCATGCATCGCACAAGGGCCGCTACCTCTTTTAAGGCCATTCGGCACCCTTTCGATAGCAGGGAAGTACCTGAAGACAAAACCCCAATAGCAAGCACGGTCTTAGGAAGCCCTAAAGCACATCGTAAAGTGAACGGTGAGATAAGGGGGCCGTGAACCCTAGAAGATAAAGTATTGGAAGCAATCTTGCTTGACCTACTTGCTGCCTCACTGGTGGGGGTGGGGAAGGAAGAGTTCCCTCTGAGGGCTACTAGTAGATTCTCTTGCCATGGTCTCATCAGCTACACCAACACCCGCTTCAACAATCGGAGTTGGCGCATCTTTTGGTGATGCTACAAGATGGAAAAGCACGGAATAAGCACAGAAAAGCTCCTAAAAGAAATGTCATCATAGTAATAGCAATGCAAAATTACCCTCATCCCTAGTCGGTGAAGGTTGGTGAGTAGCAAATTCTTCAAATGTTAGTACAGGAGGCAGAGCTGCCTTAGTAGCAGGAGTTGCGGAAGCCACCTGCTCAATTACAATTTTACGGGCTCTCTTGGCCCGTGCCACGACATTTTTCACTGGGGATGCTTCTTTCTTCTTTCTACTTCCCCGAGGAAGAGGAGTGGCAGTGGGAGGCAATGTAGGGACGTTGAAATAAGAAGGCTTCTGAGCCTGCATGATTATCTTGCGATAGTTTCCCTGCTGCTGCACATCAGGTCCTTTGACCCCTTGGCCGTCGTATCAGCAAATAAGAAGCCCAACTAGCCCAGCAAGTCCAAATAAGCTTTGAAAAGGTTGAAATTAAAAAGAATATTGATGTATAATAAGGGAATAGGGTCAAATGTTACACCCACAGGTCCCGCATCACTTGTCCTTCGTTTGCGCCACCTGTGGGTGGGGGGTATTTGTTGACACTTGAATAAATTTTTTACACAAGAGAATTCAAACATGAGGCTTGGGACACCCTCGAAGTCATGAGAACCACCAACTATGGCGATTAAAATACCAAACAACATCGGGATGCATTGACAGCTGAGTCATGATATTAATTGAGTTCCCAAGATGATCCCAGTCTCACTCTACGACGGGAGGAGCTCGCTGTAATACACTACTTCATCTGGCCATGCCTCTATGGCAAAGCCGATGTCTCGACAAGATCGTTGCCCATCACAGAGTCGATCGAACCGAGTAAACCACAAATGATAGTCCTGGAAAGGCAACGAAACATCTGAGCGACAGTCCGCCTGATTAAAACCTCTACAGCTGCCATCCGAGCATAAGAAATTATTGGGACACGTCTGGGGCATTCTCAAAGATATAAGACAACATTTCAAGTTCAGAATACTGAAAATAGGCCATTCGAGTGGATTAATGGTGCAACAAAAGAAGGAATGGGCTGAAGATGCATGAATGGGCCTCGAACGAGCTTAAGAAGAATGAAGTGGGCTGGGCCATAGCTATGATCCGACGGCTAAGCCTGATCCCACGGCCAGAAAGGGGCCTCCACCTGAAGCCGTCGTATCACCCACTCCGCCTGATGGCGCCATATCACCCACTCCTCTTCTGGCCACCATATGAAGGGAGCCATCTTCATCTATAAAAAGCCTACTTCGAGCGCAAGAAAGGGGGACGACTGGAGAAAAGGGAAGAGAAGAAAGAGGGGGGCGAGCTTCAGAAAAGAAGGAGAAATCCAGAGAGGAGGCAATAGGAGCCCAGGAAGAGAAAATAGAGCGGAGAGTTACCCCCTCAAGCCAGTCCGCGTAAACCCCTTGTGACCCTTCAACTTTTCCTATAAAATCCCCCCCTTTGGAAGCTCAAATCATGGACGAACATCAACAACCAGCCAGCCTCAAGCATCAAGGAGCAAAGAAGCGCTAAGGAGATTTGTGTGTGTGTTTGCTAGGCTCACGCCGAGGGCATGCCTCATTGAGCATCCCTCCTACGGCGTCTAGCCCAAACACCCACCTCCGACTTCTTGTTGTAATGGACGTATGTTGGCTCGATAATCGTGCACGACCTCAGATCTTACTTGGTGAAAGTACTCTACCAGGGTCCTACCTCGATAGTCGTGCATGACCCTGATGCCGCTCGGTGAAAGCACTCTGCCCGAGCCGTGCCCGGATAGTCATGCGCCCCCAGACACCACTCTACGGGAACACCCGGCTCGGCCCTGCCTTGGCATTCATGCATGACCCAGATGTCGCTTCATGAGAGCGCCCCTACCAGTCCCTGCCTCAATAATCGTGCACTCTTAGTTTCCACTCGATCGAGACACCCTGCTAGATCTCTACCTCGACATTTGTGCATGACACAGACATTGTTCGATGAGGCACCTTATCTAGTCTCTGTCCCAATGGTCGCGCACCATCAGACACGGCTCAGTCGAGGTGCCCAGCCTGGTTCCCCTCCTCGATGACCGTGTGTCACTTTGGTGTCACCTCGATAAGCGTGCCCACGGTGCTGTTACCCAGACAATGGGCATACTTCACAAGTCCCGGCACAAGATGAAGCGCTAGGCCCCTGCCTCCATCAACGGGCCCCGAGCACGTGGATCAAGGTCCAATGGTGCCCATCAACTGCAGTCACAATGGTGCCCCCGGCACCCGACTGCCAGCCACTCTAGTCACAACGGTGCCCCCAGCACTCGACTGCCAGCCACTTCTGTCACAATGGTGCCCCCGGCACCCGACTGTCAAGCATTCCAGTCACAATGGTGCCCCCGGCACCTGACTGCCAGCCACTTCAGTCGATGACCAAATCGAAATCGACGACGATCGGGTGGGTGTGAGCAGGCAATGTGGAGAGGTAGTGTTGGCCAAATGGGACCATACTAGATGGGGAGCTGTGGCTAGGTATGAGCAGGTAGTGTGGACTACACAATCTCAGTAGAGTTGCGTGGGAAGCACACGAGCGGTGGATGGGGTCGTGGTGGCAGGAGGCTGATGGGGTCGACACTGTAGGCAGGGGGCCAGTGAAGTTGGTTGCTATGCAACTTCGTAGTTACTGGGTCTACGAACAAATAGAAGAGGAATAAGAGGAGGAAGGGGGTAGCAGGCTGAAGGAGAATGGCTGAGGGTGAGAGGGGTTGGGGTTGATGGTAGCTGGTTGCAGGGTCTGGGAGCAAATATGTACGAAAGAAGAAGAGGAAGGGGGCAATAGGCGATGGAAGAAAAAGAGGAAGGTGTGGCAGGGATCCCGATGGTCGACGATGGGGCTGGCGGGTGGCGCGCGTTTGTAGGAAAAAGAAGGGGGGAATAGAGTGAGCACGTTGGAGGCGGTGTTGATGTAGCCCGTAGTGGTGGTGACAGGGCTGTTGTTGTCGTTGTTTGTGGTGGAGGGTAGGTAGAAGGTGGGAGGCGATGGCGGCTCTAGGGAGTCGCAGGGGCCGCGGTCCTGTTCACGTGCTGAAGTAGAGGGAGGCTACTATTGTCGGGAAGGAGGGCGGGAGAGGCAGTCCGGCGGCAAGTAGGCGGTGGTGGCGGGTGAGGCCGATGGAGAGCACGGCTAGGGTTTTAGTGGGGAAGAGAATGAAGAAGGAGAGGGAGAAGATCAGGGGATGGGGTGGCGAACGAAGACGAGGGGGAAGAACACATTGAAGCTCGGGCTCATAAAAGCTCAGGCGACATTTTTGCCACCATCGAGGTCAAGCCTATTGCAACATTCATTATTTTTTTTAATTTTTTCAATCAACTTATTGTTACGTTTCAAAAAAAGTGAAACCATTTCTAAGCTCTATTCTCACATTTATGAAAAAAATGTTCCCGAGTGAAAATGGGAGAGTATAGGGATGAATTTTGTCATGGGTCTACCTAAGTCAAGAGGAGGACATGACGGTATTTGGGTGATCAATGACCACTTGACCAAATCAGCTCACTTCCTACTTATTAAGAGTTGATGGTCTGTGGATGTCTTGGCTGTCTTATATGTAAAGAAAATCATGAAATTACATGGAGTCCCTGTCACCATTATATCTGATCGAGACCCTCGATTCACATCTCAATTCTGGAAGGGTCTACAACATTCATTAGGGACCCAGTTGAATTTCAGTACTACGTTCCATCCACAAATTGATGGTCAAACTGAAAGAACCAATCAGGTAGTGGAAGATATGCTCAGGGCATGTGCAATAGATTGTGGTGGAAGCTGGCACGACCACTTGCCTTTAGTGGAGTTTACCTACAATAATAGATATCAAGCTAGCATTAAAATGGCACCATTTGAAGTACTATATGGCAGGAGTTGCCGCTCACCTATATGCTGGAGTGAGATTGGAGAAAAGTAATTTCTAGGCCCAGAACTCATTCGGGATACTACTGAAAAAGTCAAGCTGATTTGAGAAAGACTCGAGGTGGCTGAAGATAGACAAAAGTCTTATACTGATAATCGAAGGCGTGACTTGAAATTTCAAGTAGGAGACCATGTATTCCTCAAAGTTTCTCCGGGTCAAGGTAGTTGAAGATTCGGTATCAAAGACAAACTTACTCCAAGATTTATAGGCCCTTTTGAAATCCTCGAAAGGGTGGGCGAGGTTGCTTATCGACTAGGCATGCCTCCTTAACTAGCAGGAGTTCATGATATTTTTCACGTCTCAATACTAAAAGGGTATGTCCCTGATCCAATCCATGTCATCACTTTTAATAACCTGGAGATACAAGAGGACTTGACGTATGAGCAAAAGCCACTCAAAATAATTGAGCAAGAAGTAGGTCAGCTTCAGAATAAAAATATTCCCATGGTCAAAGTCCAATGGAACAAATCTTGGCCATACATGCAAATATTCAAGCTCGAGAATATCTGAAAGGACTTCTACAAACAAATACGTGGGAACAAGACCTCTGCAAATATTTTCAACGGTGTAACTTTTCAGAACATGGGACTTTACGACGTTACTTAGATGAAGAATTGATTATTGAAGAAGATGCCGACACAGACACACCTAACAAAGCGTCATCTCTACTCTCCTTAAAGCAGTTATGCCAACTCATAGAAGAATGTCGAAGCTGCTCCAAAAGGACAAATGGATTCTGTATCGTACATCAGAAATTATTAAACCAACTGTAGCATTAACAAAGTTAGAGAACGCAGACATGTCCGTTCCTTATAAACATTGTAAACTTCGGACACATCCGAAAGTTAGTGAATCTCGGATACGTCCGTCGATTGTATTAGATTTAAGTTTGCGGATATATCCGTCCTCTTCAAAGTAGTGTAGGGACGGAGATATCAATCTTTCTGTAATAGTGACATAGGAAGGCCTATAAATATAAAGCCTTCGACGCTCACAAGGGCATCGAAAGTTTGCAAAGCAAAGCTTGTTTTCTTCTTTAAGTGTGATTGCGCTGCGAATTTTTGCAACCAAGAAACACGAAAGAAAGCCCTTAGTGCGACGAAACCTTAACTGGTATCAGAGCCCTAAGAAGAGTGTCTCCGGGCATTGAGTTGTTCCAGACGCTACCGAAGACTTACGAAGTACTGCTAAATCTGTAAGTCGATTGCACTCCTTTTGTTCGCCTTCAATGGCCTCCATAGCCAACAATTCCTTATTTCATGTGCTCCTGGCCTCTGGCATTGAACACCCTATTGCAATGCAATATCGCAATTATAATTCCCTTACTCCTTTTGCACACAATGGTTATGAATTTGAGCAGCACTTTACTACGATTTGGGATCACTATGATCAGTATCAACCCCCAAATCTCGATATCTATTATTTCAACCCTGCCATGCGCTCCTTTTTAATATATGAAGATACAACACAGTCTTTAGAATTGGTTGTTCAACACAATAAGTGAAAGTGTGAAGGTATGTATGTTATGGCCTTCCCTATAAATAGGGGGCTAAGGGTGTTACGTAGGAATCATATATGAATGAAAGAAAGAAGCTTTGTTTTGCCATTGTGCTTCCTTCCCTTCCCTCTTTCTCCTTTGTGAGTTTGAGTGAGTCGCCCGGTGAGAGACCGTCCGGCGTGAGGCCGAGTTGCGCGAGATAGCATCCTATCCGTCCCGTCCGTGTCTCAGAGCTGCCGACGATCCAATCTCACGTCTCTGCCGCGTCACGTGTGATGAATGGGGATTGATGCCCCGGGTGGCAATAGATGTGACTGGTGTTTGGAGACGATTTGAGGACTGTTGGTGATTGCAGCCATCCCTCTTGTTGATGTTGTTGTTGAGTGGTTGGTTTTGAAGCTTGAAGCACTTTCCCTTCTCCTCCCTCTCGCAAATGGGAAAAGGGGTATCACAACCTTTGCAAAGGTGTAAAAAAATTTTGGCAGATGATGAAAGACAGGAAAGTCCCATCGGGCATGTCAGTCTACTTCATGGAAAAATAACGGAAAGATTTGTGCATTCATTTATTAAACAAAGATGCACATTTGTTAGCTATTTCATTAGCATGTGCACGATTATTTTTACGTTTTATGTTTTAACATACGATTTAGGGTTCGTGTACTAGACTTTTCCTCACCGACTATAGTCGGTGTTAGCTTACATCGGCATAAAATCTGAACACCTTTGATTAACTGTCAAAGTGACTCTTTGACCTCTACAATATCCATTGTGATATTGAGGTTTTAGTTTAAAACGACCGTCGGATTTAAATCGGACTTATAGATCGGACCACCAGATTTTACTTCGGGTTGAGATCTAGCTGTTAGATTTGCATCTAATGCAAATCCAACTGTTAGATTTAAATTTCATCACGATTGGATCATTGGATCGTTGTATGATCACAATCGAACTATCAAATTTTTTTATGAGAGGACATTTAGAGCTAAAAGCAGGACATATTTGATATATATATATATATATACATCCTTCCTTGAAAAATTTCTAAGATCAAATACTCCTTGACAAGTAAATGTGGCCTAGTGACCTGAGGATTCTAGGTAGTCACTGAGGCGGAGGTTCAGAAAGACTCCTTAAGTAAATTTGTGTCAGAGGTCAATCACACTCCATGTCTTCCCAAAAATAAAAAAAATGATGATGAAAAAGAAAAAGGAAGCAGGAAAATGGAAATGAAACACATAAAGGGAGACATGATGGAGTTCAAAAACAAAGGAAAAGGAGGCACGATGGAGTTTTTTTAAAAAAAAAGAAAAAGGGAAGGTCGACCAGTTTGGTCGACCGACTGCATCCATTGGTCGACCGACACCAGAGAACCGAGCCGGCCGAACCGCATTTGAACCTTCTTTTAAGAGGGTTCTCACCCTCATTTCTTCACTCCTTCTCTTCCATACATCCTCCCAACCTTTCCTCAAACCCTAGAACACTCCACATCTCCATCTTACACCTAAAAATGCCCTCTTTCTTCCATCCGCACAAGATCTGGCCAGTTCGTCAACATTTCAGAAGAAATCTCCGGAGTAGCTTATGCGGCTCCAACATTTCTTTTTTGGCTTCCCGGTTGTGGGAAAAATCTATCTAGCACCGACTGTGTGTCCTTTTGTGTCCTTCACCTCTCAAGGGAAGAAATCAGTCACCTTCAAGGTTTTCACACCGGGTTTCTTGTCTGGATGGCGTCTAGAAGAAGTTCTCGATGTCTCACCCAAGGAGAGTCTAGCACCAGGAGAATTGAGGGCCAAGCTCCTCCACCACAGCAGGAAGCTCCACCTCCACGGGCACCGATGATACGGCCATGGCCCATTCTTGACCCACGTCTAGTCGACTTCGACGAGATGCATGAGTTCTTCCCCGACCTAAGTGCTATTTTTGAAGTTCAGGATAGTTGGGTTGATTTCATGACAAGGTACCCCCGATTTTATCCCAACCTTGTTCAAGAATTTTATGGGAATCTGAATGAGGATGCCGTTTTCCGCTGCGACAGGGCCGCCGTTGACCCCCCGCCCCGCGCCCTTCCGAGCTTCACGACGGGCGGCAACGTGACCTCGACCGTGCCCGCATCGGCCACGAACATCAAGGAGATCACCCTCCTGACCAACGTTGCCGTGGACACCACGAAGCGCTTCGTCTTCCGTCTCGGCAGGCTTGGGAGCAACGGCAGCGACACGCTGGTAGGGGACGCTCAGATCACCGAAGTGCGCCTCATCAATGCCGACGCGTGACCCTGACTTCTACGACGACTTCGTGGGAGCTGACGGCCTTCTTGAAGGCCGCACCGCCCCTGTCGGCGGGCAGGCATGGGACGACCTCGTGGGCGGGCGGCTCGCCATCGTGAACAACGGGATGACCCGCGTGTCGGGTGTCCCTGGCGGGGCCTATGGACGCATCGACCTCGACGCAGCGCCAGCGCGGGTCCGAGCCAACATCTCGTGGACGACCACCGACGACGGTGGGATCGTCATCATCAACGCCACGGGCGAGGAACCACAGCCTCTGGAGTGGATGATCCACCCCGTCTGGACGACCACACAGTGCGTCCTCACGTTCTGGCAAGAGCTGACCGCAGGAGCGGACCACGAATTCGCCTACGCAGCCCCACTCGCCCTCGACACGGTGTACGAGGTGGGCTGGGACATCGACGGCGATCTCATCACGCTGCTCATGCCAGACGGCACCAAGGAGCGAGTGCAGGACCCGCTGGTCGCCCGTCTTCGTGGCCCCGTGCTCATCTGCCAGTCGTGGAACATCGACGCCCCCGAACAGTCCCCCCGCTACGAGGACGTTTCGGCCTGGTATGGCACCCCCCGCAACGTAGGAACACCCACAAGGCTCACCGCCTGACCGCTTCGCTTTCTGACTGCTACGCGGAGCCCGGCGAA
Source organism: Amorphophallus titanum (assembly GCA_024336825.1). Taxonomy (NCBI): domain Eukaryota; kingdom Viridiplantae; phylum Streptophyta; class Magnoliopsida; order Alismatales; family Araceae; genus Amorphophallus; species Amorphophallus titanum. The sequence continues at coordinate 184,449 of JANBPO010009106.1, forward strand.
AAGCCTGACCCGTGCTGTCACACCCTCGCTGGTACTATCCGTGTGTCGGCTAGTCACCGATGCCGGGCGTAGAGCCTGGGTGAGCATTCTCGTAGACAGACCAACTCGAATACCAACCTAGACTCTAAGATACTTTCCCCCCCTTTTTATGCAATGACGACCCTAGACTCAACTAGCTCTGATACCAATTTGATGCGGGATGGACCACGGCGGGACTCGAGTCCAAGTTGAAGACCGACCTTGGACTCTAGCAAGCTTGTGTCGTCCCTTAATGAGGGAAGCGTCGAACGTGCGCGGTTGAGAAACCGACTGTGAGCTAGAGTGGTCAACTCTCAACTACGTGTCCGGATCGGGTCATGGGACGTATCCGCTCTCTCTCGCAGCGGTGATTTGAAATAATATGCTAGCTAAGTAAACCTATCACTCATGTAGCGGCATATAAGAGTATATACGAGGAAAGTAAAGCCTACGGGGAGGGTGGCGAGTTTACCTCCACGCTCCGGGCATGGGGAAGACGACCCCGGCCAAGTACGATAACTCTCGGTAAATAATTAATTACAATGGTTACACAATTTAAGTTACTGCCCACTCCACGCAGGGAGGTAAAGGACTACAAGTGGGCCTGGGAGGACCAATCTTGGGTTGATGGGATGCAAGTTGGAAGGGTTATTGGGTCGGAAGCGGGCTACTGGTCTGACTCGGTACTGTTCCGACTCGGCACTATTCGGACTTAGCTCAGCAACTCAGCTCAGCCCGCAGGATAGCAAGTGAGCTCCGCTGCTGGGACGGGGGCTTCCGATCATCTTCTGACCGTGGCGGTTGGCTGGGACGCTGTTGAGGTGTTGCCGATCGAACTCTAGGAGTGGCAGTCGCCGAATGTGAGCCGGCATATTTTTCGAGGAATTAATTCCCAGACTGCTCCTATTGGCTTGACTTGAATCAGATCTGCGCGCCTCCACGACAGGAATTTCTATGATCAGATCCGAAGGCGGATCGAGGTGAGACTGGGACCGTTGGAAAGCTGCCTCGAAGGGCTACAACATATAATTATTTCAGATCCATCCAACAAGCGGATTGGAAATGAAAATGACTGTGGATTGCTCTACTTGGGGTGAAATAATAAAACGAGATTTTAGGGCTGGAGTGGTTGTCCAACTAATGGAGGAGTCCTTCTCCAGTGAGGACTTATAATGGCTACAACTAATCTCAAGGGTCGCCAAGTCATCGTCCTCTTTGGCATTGGCGAGCGAGGTGTCTATCGGTCTAGTGACCAAAGGGGTAGCCTCCGCGTAGGGGGGCGCGACGCTATTCCGCCTAGAGATGCACATTCCCAGGAAGGCCCGGAGCAAGCGCTCTAGCCCGACGCCCTCCAGTTGGTCCCCCCTCCTACTCGTACTTTGCTTAGCGGTGCTGATAGGGGGCCTCGGTGGCATGGGTTAGTGGTGCTAGTGGCATAGATGGTAAGGGATTAGATAGTGATGACTAGTACGAAGGCGACGGTGAAAAAGACGACACCCATGGAGTTCGGAGCCATCTTGTGGGGTTTTAAGGTGGAGAGCTTGGCTCCCTTGTGGGGATGTGGGAAGGATGACAAGGGGATGTCCATGGCAGGTCTTGGGCAAAAGTTACATTTGCTGCAGGTCCTTCCTTTTAGTGCAATATGTTTCAATCCAATGCAATTGAGTTCATGTGAAATATATTCCTATTCAATACAATATGTTTCAGTCATGTGCAATCATTTCTTTTCATTGTAATATACTTCAGTCCTATGCAATTAAGCTCCTTTTTGTGAAATATATGTTATTTTGTGTAATGAACTGTGAGGTGTATTGTCTCAAGTACATAGAGTGATTTTCAAAGAATGTAGATGGTGAAGTTCAATGGAACTTCACATATGACAATATTCAAGCCTAGCAAGGAAGGATGCCGGCTAATCTTTTAAAGGATGGCATTGTCATGCAGCCCTGTTGACATGCAAATTATGAACAAAAGCCAGATGAGACCAAAGAGAAGATCAAGATAGAAATGAAGATCTAGAAGACTCTTACAAAGTCAGAACTGAAGAAGAGCCGTTGTTACCAACACCGCATCCAGCTAAAGCCCTTTTATGGCTTTCTCCAGCCTCCCCCACTTAAAAGAATTTAGTCCCCAAATTCAATTGTATATAGATATGGATAGTGTAGAGCACATACCATTTAGAATAAGTCTGGGAATCGTTTCTTCATAGACTCCTCGGTCTCCCACGTGGCTTCGTGTTCTGAGCATTTACTCTATTGCACCTTAACCATGGGAATGGTTTTACTCCTTAGGGAGAATCCGCTCGTACGGCAGCAGGCGCACCAGCTTCATCAGTTCGATGTCGATGGCGAGGCTGCCCTCGTAGTGGAGCTTCGCGTCGGTGACTTCCGCGCGCAGGAGCTTGGACCGCAGGACGTTGACTTGCACGCGTCCGAAGGAAAGCCCGCCGGGATGCCCGTCAAATGGTAAATGGAACGTGAAGAGTCGCGTGGCGGTCCGCCGATTTTCCCCGGCTTCCGGGTTGAAAAGCGCCCGGGCGGCGACACGTCCTCTACCGCCATGTCCGGCAGCCTGAAACACACCCTCCGTTCGCGCGCCGCGCGTTTCGCCGAATTCACGGCGGACGTGATCTACGACCGCGCGGAGGGCACGGCGGCGACCGTTTACGGCGCGCTGCTCGAAGGGCTTTCGTGGATCTTCGCCGGCATCGTCCGCGTCCGTTTTTTTCTCTACGACAACCGGCTGATGCGCGACACGCCGCTCGGCTGCAAGGTCGTCGTCGTCGGCAACCTCACCGTCGGCGGCACCGGCAAGACGCCGGTCGTGGAAAAGATGGCCCGCAGTCTCGCGCGCCGCGGCCGGAAGGTCGCCATCCTCTCGCGCGGCTACAAATCGAAGTCCGATTCGCTCCCGACCAAGCTCAAACGCTGGTTTCTTCAGGGCGAAAAACCCGAACCGGCGGTCGTCTCCGACGGCCGGCGCGTCCTGCTCGACTGCGAGATCGCCGGCGACGAACCGTACATGCTCGCCCGCAACCTGCTCCCGGAAGGCGTCGTCGTCGTCGTGAACCGAGACCGCGTGCAGGCCGGCGCGTTCGCCGTGCGCAAGTACGGCGTGGATACGATCATCCTCGACGACGGCCTCCAATACCTGCCGCTCCGGGGCCAGATCAACCTGCTGCTCGTCGACAAGAACAACCCTTTCGGCAACCGCCGGCTGCTCCCGCGCGGCATCCTGCGCGAACCGGTGAAACACCTCCGGCGCGGCACCTACATCTTCATCACGAAATCCGACGGCAAACCGGACCCGGCGTTGCGCGCGGAAATCGAGAAATACAAACACCGGCGCGCGGGCGTCATCGAATGCGCGCACCGGCCGAAATACCTCCGGTCGCCCGACAACACCGTCGAACATCCGCTCGATTTCCTGAACGGCAAACGCATCGCCGCCTTCTCCGGCATCGCCACCCCGGAACGTTTCGAGGCGTTCCTCCGCGAACACGGCGCGCAGATCGTCTACAACCGGCGTTTCCTCGACCACCACTGGTTCGACCGGGAGGACATCGCCGAAGTCCTCGCCGGCGCGCGCAACGCCGGAGCGGAGCTCGTCCTCACCACCGAGAAGGACGCCGTCCGGCTCCCGGACGACCTCAAAACGGACATCCCCCTGCTCTACCTCCGGCTCGAAGTCGAAATCCTCGACGCGCACGACACCTTCGACGCCGCCGTCGAGCGCATCGTCCTCGACACGCCGATCACCGGGATGGTGCTGCGGTAGCCCAATGAAGAAGTAAGAATGAAGAATGAAAAGCACCACCGCCTTCCCTTCATTTTTCAGACCGCATTCTTCATTCTTACTTCTTCATTTTTACTTTCACGATGACTCCCTCCTTCGACGCCGCCCACCGGTTGCTCAAGCGACTGCCCGGACTCGGCCACCGCTCGGCCGAACGCGTCGCGCTGCACCTGCTCGTCGAACGGCCGGAGACGCTCGCGCCGCTGCTCGCCGCGCTGGAGGCGGCGTCCAAGGCGCTCCGGCGCTGTCCGGAATGCGGCAATCTCTGCGAGGCCGACGTGTGCGCGATCTGCGCCGATCCGCGCCGCGACGCCGCGCAGGTGTGCGTCGTCGAACACGTGCCGGACCTGCTCGCCATCGAACGCGCCGGCGTTTTCTCCGGCCGGTACCACGTCCTGCACGGGCGCCTTTCGCCGATTCGCGGCGTCGGACCGGAAGACCTGCATCTCGCGCCGCTGGAACGGAAATTCGCCGCGGGCGACATCCGCGAACTCATCCTCGCGCTGCCGAACGACATCGAGGGCGAGGCGACCTGCCACTACCTCACCGAAACGTATGCGAAAACCGGCGACATCCGCGTCTCGCGCATCGGCTTCGGCCTCCCGAGCGGCGGCGCGCTGACCTTCGCCGATCCGGCCACGCTCAAAAGCGCGCTGGAAAGCCGGAGGGGCTTCGCCTGAAGCCATGGACACTCCGCTTTCATCCGTCCTCTTTTCCCGGACGACGATCGCGACGCGCGTCCGGGAACTGGCGGACGACATCGCGGCGACGTGCCGGAAGGAAAAGATCGGCGAAATCACGCTCGTCGCGGTCGCCGACATCGTGTGGTCGCCGGAAATCGGTACAATTTACAATATCGCCGTCAGCCGCACGGCTGGCGTGACCCGCGTGTTCATCGACGGGTTCCAAGTTGGCCTGCCGATTGCAGACGCGAACCTGTACTACCCGTCGACGACCCTCGCCAAGCTGACTGTCGGCGGCGAGATGAGCGGCGTCGGTACGACTGTCCTCGCAAACTCCAGCTTCAACGGGATGATTGATGCTACACGAGTTACCGTCGGTGTGGGACGCTATACGGCCAACTACGCCCCCACTACCGTTCCGTACCCAACTACAGTGGGCGGCGACCCTGATTTCGCCGACGTCCAACTCCTCGCCGAGTACGACGAAAGCATCGCCGACCTCTCCAGCTACGCGCACACGCTGACACCGCGTGGTAACACCGCGTTCATCATCCCGACCGACGGCGCCGCGGCGTATGAGACGATCAACCCACCCGGCCCGATCGACGACCGCTTCCTTGAGGCGGCGCTCCTGTCGTCGCAGGGCATCTTGACGCTCACGGCGAACCCGTTGAACACCGAGACGGTGACGCTCGGTGCGACAACCTACACGTTCAAGAACGCCATTCGCGTCGCGAACGACGTGCTCATCGGCACGGACGGCGCAAAGCTACTATTTGGAGCGATTGTCTTTCGATGATCGGTCTGATTAAATCTGATTTAAATTTTGGGCAATCATCTGCCTGTTGAAAGAGATCTTCAAAATATCATGACATTGGAAGACCAGGGTTCATGACATCCGTCATCGAATGATAATGCAACATAGCAGAGAATTACAAAATAATGCATGAAAATGTTTCATAAATGGGTCATATGGGCCCTAAAGGCCCATACGCATATGAGAGGCACCGAGGCCAAGCTGAATAGGGCTGAAGCCCACGGAGGAAGGCGCGCCGAAATGAGGGCTGCCGATAAGCCAAAAGGCACCCCGGCCAAGGAGACGTGTCGATGCTTTCAAAGGACCATTATAAAAGCCAAGGTTCGATGAAAAGAAGAGGGAGTACACAGAGAGAGGGGGCACACTGCAAAGAGAAAATAGTGAGCACAGGAGTGAGGGGCGAAGAAAGAAGAGGCGAATTAGAGAGCTGAGAGTAAAAAAAAGAGAGAGAAGAGAGCAAAGGGAGATTGGAGGATCGAAGTAGAGAATAGAAGAGGAGAGAAATGCTATAGAAGAAGAAGGAGAGGCTCAGGTGGGTGTTGCCGCCAACTACCATTGCCCTGCTGGGCTATATTCTTCCCCTCCCACCATCCTTTGTTTTATCCATTTCTTTCTTTTTCCTTTTACTGTATTGTTATCACTCGATGTTCAATAGGGATGTAATCCTGTGGTCTATTTTCAAAGGCCTATGATATGCTCGGTTACCGAGATGAGAATGTGTAGTTTATATTTGATCAAATGAAAATAGGATGAGACATTTACCCCCTTTGATGCTCTCTCCCTCTCTCTCTCTCTAAAAATTACCTTTGTAAATTGCTTTGCCCTATGATGTATGCACCATCGTACTGTGTAAATTTGCTCCCGTCAATTTATTATTCAATCCTCATCCTTAGCATTGTGGCTATGATCTTTTGCAGAGACAATGGAGCTTCCCACTCCATTTGTCTATGATTGATGACCACTCTTACATTTTAAATTACTTCCGCCTTATTTTAATTAATCATTGTCAAAAATTAACAATGTGCGCCTGTGAATTCTAATTTCGAATGCAATCCCTCAACAAACCCCACTAACCCTTCGGGGGTCTCATCAGCCTCCTAGGTGGCGTCTCCAGTTCATGGTAGCGATAATTTGGTACTTGTACCAGGTTATCGGTGCCATGGGCTCTGGGTCGTTACAGCTGGTATCAGAGCGATGTTGGGAAATTGTATCAGGAATTAAAATCTGCATTGGTCCAGAGCAAGTCCCTTTGAGTCGTTCGTTGCTGGCTTAGGGTGTTTCTCGTTATTACTAAAATGTTTTCCATTGTCGTGTTTTCCTAGATTCAAGATGCCACCTCAAAGGCGAAGAGCCCCAGTTCCTCGGAATGAGGCTAGTGTTCCACCTGCTCTTGCTGTATCGACTCCTGCCCAGGCTGCACCTGTTCCTATCCTGCCTGCGGAGCTACCCGGTGGTCATGGACGGGCAATGAAAGAATTCCTGCTATTCCATCCACCGACATTCGAGGGTCAATCGGATCCCGAGACAACGAGGGAGTGGTTGGATGCTACCGAGCGTGTCTTCCAATGCATGGAGTGTGTTGAGGATGAAAGAGTTATGTTGGCTTCGTATCAACTTCAAGGTACTACACGCACATGGTGGACCACGGAGTTGGAGGTTTCCTTCCGTTCCCGTCCACTTCGACAGATCACATGGGCTGAGTTTGTTGCTGCATTCGAACGTGTCCATACTCCTGCCTGCCTGAAGTTAGCCAAGATGCATCAATTTCTAGAGCTGACACAGGGTGAGATGTCAGTGCTGTAATATCGCTATAAATTCATTGAGTTGGGCCGGTATGGACCCCACATCTTTGCAGATGAGACTGTGAGGACTCAGCAGTTTTTGCACAAACTGAAAGCAGAATTGAGCCTGCCACTGTTCGCTACATGTGTGATTGAGTTGTATTCTGCATATCAAGTCACTGTCGCACAGCACAGCAGTACGATGTAGACAACATGTACGCCGTATGCATGGCTTATTTGTAAGAGTAATAACCCAGTTTCCAAAAGCAGTGGCATATGAAAGCGAGCTACATCTACAGTATATGGTTTAAAGAAACCCGTCAGTCTAACAGGCTAATCGCATATTCTTCCTAGTCCCACTCGACACTCTGAAGAAGCAACCACCGTTCAAAACCAGCGCATGCACCAATCCAATTCCGGACAACAGGATCGTGAACGCCACTAAGAAAAAAAGGACCAAGGGAAGCTTGCCTGAGGAAGGGGGTCGCTTCGACATCACCACCGGCAGACTCCATATCCGTCCAACCCGCCTGGAAGAAGAAGAAAACGACGCCGCAGCGGATCGGGATTCAGAATGAGATCTGGCCAAACAGCCCTCCCCCCCCAATTGAGAACAAACAACCACCGGAGAACTAAACAAATGCAGAAGTAATCGACAGCGCCGGAAACCCAGATCCCGCAGACATCCAACCTGACAGATCCCACACTACATCGAAGGCAGCAGATCAATGACCCCCCCCACGGAAATCCTCCGGCGCCTCTTCTGCACCACCACAGCAAAGAGCGAGCAAGGGAGAGATCCGTGCTCCTCCACCTCTGCGCCGGCCTTCTCTTCTTCCCCTCGTTCTCTTTGGGAGAGACTGGAGTGGGGAAGAAGACAAGCGGGGAGATATAAGGAAATGGGAGGAGGGATTTGGATCTGGCGGGGAAGGCTGGCGTGGCGATTTCCACGCCCCCTCGGTGGGGAGAGCGAGGCGTCGCAATCGCATGGTCGCGCTCGTGATGCTGCCTGCCTGCCAAACTCCGGCGCACTTCCGCGACGCGCTGCGTTCCCCCGCTCGCTTCTTCCTAGTCCTTTTCTACGTTTTACCCCTAACCTTCTCGATAATTGAGATATTTTACTCGTATTATCATGTACTTCATTTCGTGGATGAATCCGGACTCCCCGGGGCGTCTTTAACAAACGGTTAGGTCAGGTCGATGCACGTTTGCATCTTATGTTAACTAAAGTCGATGCACATTTGAACTTTAGTTCATTAAGGTCGATGCGCATCAAGTGGGAGCAATAACTATGGTCGATGCACCTCATGCCAACGTAGAACAAAGGTCGATGCACATTGAGTGGGAACAATAACTAAGGTTGATGCACCTCATGCAAGCACTGAACAAAGGTCGGTGCACATCGAGTGGGAATAGTAAGTAAGGTCGATGCACCTCATGCCAGTGTAGAACAAAGGTCGATGCACATCGAGTGAGCACAATAGAATGGTCGATGCACATGAAGACTTGAAGCACTTAAGGTCGATGCACATGAAGACTTAAAGCACCTTCAGGTCGGTGCAGCTACCACGGCCAAAGAAGCAAGGTCGATGCAACTAAAAAGTAAGGTCGGTGCAGCTGCCATGGGTAAAGAAGCAATCTCCAAATGTATGTCTTCATGCAACTGAGCACTGCCTCGATGCAGCGCTAGCCACAGAAGAAATCTTCAAGTGAATGCCTCGACGCAGCAAGCAGATGTCTTGATGCATGGATGCTCTCAGAAGCAAAATCAAAGTAACTACCTAAATGCAGTAAGGCTATGGGAAATCAAATCATTAAAGCTACAGCAGTAATGAGAATAACAACAAGCTCATGGAGCTCTTAGCAGCTCAACAAGGTAGCAACGGCGGAGGTACAAGTTGAAGGAGCAAAAGACCTTAAGCCACTGAGGTTGGCATATCAGCAAGCACCACAATGATAGCAGCAACACCCAAGGGACAGTGTGATAACTCAAGGCAAGTTAGCTCGAACTAAGTAGTGGCACGTGATCCCAGGTTAACTAATGATGGACACGTGATCCCTATTTGGCGTAAAAAGTTATGTCCTCATTGTAGAGCCTTTGAGAGACCAATGATTGAGGAATATTCTAAATCCACATGGACAAATCTGATTTGCTGGCTACCTTATCTATTTTGATACTTCATTTTATAAAAAGAGGGCAGTCCTGGTATGGGGCGTGGAACGGGCCAATTTGGCTGTTTCACCGTTTTACCTGTCGGATCGGCATATCGGTCCTACTAGAGATCGTTATGTGCATAACGGTTCCCCGATAGACCGTTATGCATCGTTCATTAATTTTCATCTTCGGAGGTCTTGGAGCATAACGGACCAAGATAGGTCCGTTATGTGGAGCATAACGCCCCTCCCTGGGTGCGTTATGGTCGCGTGGTCTTCGAGGCTGACTGCCATGTCAGTCCTCTTGACGACCGCGCCTGCCTCAAAGACTGTGTCAGTCAATTTTCATAACAGACTCCTCCCTATGCATTATGGTTAAGATAACGCCCAGGTGCAGATCCGTTATGGTTCATTGACCGATGCTTTGACTGGGTATGGCAGTTGATATAACGTGCCTCACCCAGTGCGTTTTGTGGCTATAATAGATTGGGTGTGGTCCATTATATGCCCTTGGTCTGTGCTTAATGTGTTTTGGTGTCTGGTGGGTATAACGCACCTGCCCTTGTGCGTTATACTAGTATGGCGTGCCTGTTGAGGCCCGTTATACTTCGTTTCGTTCGTGTTTAGGTCTGTTGGACATAACACCCCTCCTTGGGTGCGTTATGTTGATATAACGCCCCTATGCTGGCGCGTTATATCATCTGTTGTAGTTTTCAGTCTGGTCGGCATAACGCCTCTCCGATGGTGCGTTATGTGTGTATAGCGCCCCTATGTCGGTGCGTTATAGTCCTGTTTGCCGTATTGACCATTTGCTTGTGCTGTGTTATGCGTCTGTCCGTCTTAAGTCCTTATTTAGGGCGGTGTCTGTCTGTCGGTGGTTGTCCGGATTGGTCGGCTTAGGTGACTAGCTATGGTCTTTTCCTAAACTATGACAGTACCCTAACGACTCAATCTCGAAGCTACCATTATCCGTGTCTCTGATCGCGTAGCGGCTATCTCTTGACTGTTGGGTTTTCCCCCTAGCAGTTGACTGACAAGTTGCTCTTCCCAGAGTGTTGTCGTAAGGAGTTATCTGTCCAAGAATGTCCAACTATTCTAGCACCAGATGTCTAGGGGCAATTGCCCCAGTGAGGCTGAATGTTCATAATCAAGCCAGGCCATCTGCCAGATGGGCCTGCTATTTGAGAAGATAATCAAGAAGCCCGAAGGTCCGAGCCCATGTCAGGCGGGTCCATTACAATCCAATTTCAGCCAAGAAGAGGCAGCAACGCATGTTTAAGGGCCGTCAATTGTGCATTCAGGGGTCCACCTCTTCTTCCCCTTCTTTGCATTTATCTTTCCTTCTACTCAGCTCCCACCCTTGGGTGGTGTATCTTCCCACTTCTGATCCCGTTTCTATATTCTTCTCCTCTCTTCCCAGGTCTGTGAATCCCCATTCCTCTTCTTCCCATCCGGAGCCTCCAGAATCTCCCCACCCTCACGATCCTAGGCCTCGGCCTATGTCATCCTTTCATCCCAATTCTGGGACCTCTTTCAATTCTTCCTTTCATCCGGAACCTCTAGATCTTTCCTTCCATCCCAATTTCGGGACATCTTCTAATTCCTCTTCCCCAGGACTCTCGGGTGTTGCCTCTGCTCCTTCTCCTACCTTGTCGGATGTCTATCTTTATCCTTCTCTGAGCCTGTCGGATGTTCACAATTCTTCTTCTCTGACCACGTCGGATGATTTTTCTCTTTCTTCCTTATCTTTGCAGAAGTCCAATCATTGTCTTTCCAGTCCTTCTGTTTCACCCTTTCAGGGTCCTCGCCCTTTTTCTTACTATTTTTGAGGCATTTGTCTGCCTTGATCCCAGCTGATTCTTATTTATTCTATATCTTGTTCCTTGTTATCAGGGCCTTTGTGCCTTAACGAGGGAGTTCTAGCCCTCGTCTCTCTTCCCTTTTATCCCTCTTCGTCTTGTTTGGTGTCAGCCACTCCTCCGTGTCAAGGAATCATTGATCCTTGTTATCCTCTCCCTTTTGTCTTGTCAGGCATGGAATGTGAAGCTCGTCGATCAAGTTTACTTCAGGATTTGAAACGTACCGATTGCAACGGTACCACTCTCGCCTGGGTGAACGACTCAGTTCGCCCACAGCGGAGTTCCGCAGGATTTGCCGAAAACTAGATCGAGAATCGAAAAACACGTAAAAAAAGTCACGGAACATCTCCGGGCCTCCGAAACAACTCCGGATCGCATCGATCCGAACACGAAAGATATCCGAAACGTAATCATGGACATAACAGAGTTAGATACTCTGAGAAAATAGATCCGAGACCCGAAAGCACGGATCTGAAAGGGTCCGGGACATCACAACTAGGCCTTAAGCCATTCATGAATCTCTTCACCTTCATCTTTTTCGTGTAAATAAGATGAGTAGCATACCATGCCAACTTAAAAAATTGAGCTTCACACTCCGCTTTACTGAGACTTCGCTGCGTTAATGCTGCAAACTCGGTAGCCTTCTTCTCTCAGACTTTCTCAGAGAAATACTTGTCGTTGAAGAACTCCAAGAATTCGTCCCACAATACGGGCTCTTGCGGGCAAGTGGCCTCAATAGACCACCACCAAGCTCTAGCATCCTTCATGAGTTGGAGTAATGTCGCCAAGAGGATCTTCTCCTGATTTGTGCATTGCATCACACAGAAAATATGCTCTAATTCTTTGATCTAGTGCTCGGCCTCATCCGGATCCATCGATCCATGGAATCTAGGGGGATTTAAGCTTTGAAAACTCCGATATAGATCTCTCGCGCCATGATGCGCCGCTCCTTGCGCCATCTGCTGGAGAGCCTGAGTCATCCCTTGCATAGTGTGTTGCATCTCACGCCATTGAGCTCTATCAGCCGCCATGGTATCAATCAGCCTTCAAAACAAGAATAAAGTAAGTTATCTTATTTTAAGAACAAGTCTATTTAACTTATTAAACTTGTTTAACCCTTAGCCCTTAGCTCTACCCATTCTCACCGGTGAGGTATACATATTGACTTAAGTTATGGATCCTATGGACTGAGACTTTCTAACATGGGGTCTTAAATAAACGTATCAGATTCTCCTGCTCTGCAGATCTTCTTCTACTTCGTCTTCAGCAGCTTCCACGGCAGACACAACCGCGCTATTTATTGCTTGCCATACTCATGTTTACAGTTTTTTCCTCTGCTTTTTCATTTAGGTTTGAGCATCGGGAGGAGAACAGGAAGGATTGCCTTAGAACACTCTATGCCTTGATTGATGATGCCCGCAGTGCTGATAAATTGGTTGAGGAGACACGAAAAGCTTATGTCAAAGATAGACTCAAGGCTAATCCACAATTTATGGAGCGATTGCGTACAAAGCTTGCTAAGACACATGCTGCTGCTGCTTCAGCTGCTGCCTTGTAAGAATCATATTGTTGCCAAGATGAGCTTTTCTTCGCCCATGTTTGGAGGGCACATATTTCTTTCATTTGTTTCTACTTTTTCCCCGTGCTTTTTCCAGTGTGGGGTGTTGGGGAGGGATTTAGCAGGTGGTAGGTTGGGCTTGGGAAGAGGCACCGCACACCCTACATAGGAACCTCCGATCTTAAAATAAGCATCCTTCCAAGGAAGGGAATCAGAGGATCTGTCTGCTTAGTTTGTGAACCGTCCACACACATTGCAACTTTTGTAATTAAACCAGCAAAGCGTACAAATTATGCACATCTTTTTTGAAGACTTGTGCACTGTTGTTGAGTATGTCATCTCTTCCATTTCACTGTTTTCCTCATGGATATTTACTGGAGTATCCTATGCTCCTTAAATTGGTAACAGTTTATTCTTTAAGATTGTCTAAGCTGAATAGATTGCGATGACTATTTAATCAGGCCCAAGGGGCAACTTTCTTAACATGCAACAATGGGTGGTTTTCTTTGCAGCTTTGCCATAGAAGTCTTATTTCACCTCTCTTCGCGGAATGTCCAGTTTTTTGTGTTCTGACTCTTCTCTTTAATATTTATCATGATGCCGGTGGCCCTCTCCCCTTACTAGATATTATTAATTTATTATTGTATGGGTGTGGGTTGTTTTGGTGGGTTGTGTTCCTCCCCTACTACCAGCTGGCACTTCGCTTGATGGCGAGATTCTATTTCATCAAAATCAAGCATGTCAATCGGGGATAGAATGCCCACGTGGGCGCCCTCGCAAAGCTGGCTAGCTCTTTGGCGATTCCGCCAGACACTAGCCTGAATGTAATAGTAATTAACCGACGACAGGTCCCCAGCATGACAGAGGTCCTGGTCAATGAACAAGAGAATGAAGCGGTAGCTATAGAGGAGGTCCAATAGCTCGATCGGCGGGAGCATCTCTTACGTTTGTCCTAGCACCAATAGCTCCCAAAAGGAAAAAAATAAAGAATGAAGCTCTTGAAGGTCAAAGACTCTTACGAAATGAGGAACGAAACTTTGTTCCGGATAATGGCAAATGCCCAAAAGAAAGTTCTCCTCCGTTGCTTGTCTTCAGCAGAAGTTGGGCAGGTGATGCAAGAAGTCTATGCCGGGTCAGCTGGAGGGCACCAGGCCCGCCCGAAAATGAAAATTGAAATAAAAAAATTGGGCTATTATTGGCCCTCCATGTTCGATGACTGCTGCAAGTTCGCCAAAGCTTGCCAAAAATGTCAAGAGCATGCCAAAGTGTCAAGGAGACTGCCAGTGCCGCTACATCCCACCAAACCAAGTAGATCATTTGCTTAGTGGGGCACGGACGTGGTGGGGCCGCTACCAGCATCTTCGTCAGGGTGTAAATATATCTTAGCAGCTACAGATTACTTCTCCAGATGGGCAGAAGCAATAGCACTAAGGGAAGTGATGGGAGAGTTGGTCGCAAGATTCTTCTGACAGAATATGATATTTCAGTTCAGGATTCCCAACCGAATTATCTTTGATAATGGCAGCCATTTTAGAAACCAGAAGGTTTACCGACTGGCCGATAAATATAAGATTGACTAGAGGACATCGTCTCCCTACAACCCACAAGCCAATGGGCTTGCAGAACCCTTCAATAAAATACTATGCACACTACTGGCGAAGACTGTCAAGTCTAATAAAAAGGATTTATTACGTCACAATCTCGACGTGATGCATATTGAAAAGAATGTTTGCGAAAGTTTGCTCAATACTATATTTAATGACAAAGATGGCTCGAAGGATAACTCGAATGCTCGTTTAGATTTGCAGGCTCTGAACATAAAGCATGCTCTTCACTTTGTATCAGATGGCCATAAAACTAGAAAGCCTGTTGCATGTATCAGATGGCCATAAAGCATCCTCCTCCCGTTATCTTGCCTTTGGTTTCTTTCTTTAGAGGATCAATATTTCTTCCTTGACAGTTGCAATCTCATAAACTACATAGTACAATTGGATGAATTGGAGGATACTGTTTCAAGATGTCATAGTTAGAACCTCATGGCTTGGAAAATTAGAATACATTTACTTTGAACCTCACGACTCTATTTCTGTGGTGTGGGTTTGGTCCTTTATGTTCTGATTGTTTCTTGTTCTATACTCGTTCTTCACTTTATAATTTTCTATTTCCAATATAGTGGTTGAAGGTGCATTAAGTTCTGGTCTTGATGTAAAGGTAAGATAATATTCTATTAGTTGGGATCTGTCTTCACGTGTGCAAGGCTTTTCGGATTTGGATGGGGGTGGGCATAGTTTGTAGCCACAATATTGTGTTTTGAGGTTTTGGGTTTGGGTCGTTTGAGCTTCATCATGTCTTAGGATTGGGGATTGATGTGTTTTCTTTTTCTTTTGAAAGTGGATTGGGGCTTGATGTTTTTCTTGCCTTGCAATACATGTCTTTTCACATCTTTCTTTTGTTGATTGATAAAATTTGTGGTACACTCACCTTCCTTTTAAAATGCCCAGGCAACTTCTTAACAACAGTAGATGTCAGTTTGACCAAAAAAAATTCTAGTTGCATCTGCCGACATTTTTAGAATGTTCAATTGGTACTCTAGTACTTTAAATAGTGGGACACTTGGGTACATCCATTAAGTTAGAATTTAAACCAACCTATTAAAGTCTCCACTCTCCAAATTTTTCTTGAGAGCATTGTTACAAGCATAGTTGCGTAGATGGGAAATGAAAGTAGGAAGTGGAGTTTGAAGTGAAGGCAAAACAAACTTTCCTTGGTAACATTTTAAGTTATTTGCCATGGTAGAATGAGAAGCGGGTGTGAGAAGAGAAGTGAATTTTGATGGCTTTTAAGGCATAGTCGTTTCTTGCTAATGATGGTGGAAGTTTGACTATGGAATTACATTTTTTTTCTTTTGCCTTTTGCAGTAATTGTAGAAAGTGCTGGAAGTAGTGACATAACCATTATCCTATCAATCTGGGTTAGCTAGACCCAGTTGGGATCTAAATTTTGACCGAGTTTTCCAACTGGCTGCTTGCTAATCAGTTTCTTTTTTTGGAGAGAGTGGAAGGATGCTTTTGCCTCCAAAGGTTTGCGGCAGCAGAGGAAAATTTTCTTACAAATCATTTTAAAAAAATAGTGAGAGTGAATCTTCCCCTGCCAACCTGCAATCTTGGATTTGATTTTGTCCAGCAAGTAATCAAAGTATGCCATTTTTGAGCAGCCAGAAAACAGAGGAGCACCCAGGTATTTGATGACTTCTGCAGCAGATTGGAAGTCTGAAGAAAGGGAGGAAAAAGGATAGGAGGACATCACTTTTGACAAGGGAGGTCATCATTAGCACTCGATGGTGCTCAAGTGTCCTTAAAAAATCGTTTTCACAAAAATAGTGAAGATAAAAAAGGATGTGACAAGAAGACATCACTTTCGACAAAGGGCGTCACTATTAGCACTCAATGGTGGCTCAATGTGAATGAGCCGTATTGGGTGCTAGTTAGAGTTTATTCAAGGGATTTTATTCATTGGGATCAGCAAGGAATCATTGGTGGCACATAATGGCAGCCCCTCTTGGCTACTATTTGTGTGCAATGGTGGCCTACACTTTTGCTGTCGGCTGCTTCTTGAGCTGTCATTAACATGTGGCAATGGTCTGCCTTGAGATCAGCTGCCTTTGGTGCTTGGTGAGGGCTAACTTGTAGTGACCCAATTGTGAGCTATGTAGGAGGAGAGAACTACCTATAGGTAAGGATTACTCGGAAGTAGGAGTGACAATGCATTGGTATATAGCTACCATGGCATGGAGCTATCATTATGTATGGAGGCTGTGGTATGGATGTTTGTATGTAACCTAGATCCATAACTTGTGAGGTTTCTTTTGGGGACAAAATCGTGCGGACTTAGTCCAAAGTGCACAATACCTCACAATGGTTGGATTGGATTGTGATAGTATAGTCTTAGAGTAGGGTCCTTGCAGTACGATATGGGTTGCATCGGGGACAAACCAAGCGAAAGCTGATGGGCTTGTAGTGGCCTATTAGTAAGCTATGCAAGAGAAGAGGGCTACTTGTAGAAAAGCACCACTCAGACATAGGTGTGAAATGTGCCCGTGTGGAGCCGCCAAGGTATGGAGCTACCACTCTGTATGAGGGTTGGAGCAGGGATGAACTGGATTAGTCCTATTACCTATAGCAGAGAGGGAAAAAAGGTTACTGAGCTATATATGTAAGGTCTAGATCCATAACTTGCGAGGTAGCTTTTGGGGACTCTATGGACTTGGTCCAAAGTAGACAATACCTTACAGAGGTTGGATCAGGTTGTGACATAACGTGTCTGTTCAATTGGCCTATGTTGGCACCTTGAAGCCACTGTTAGCATGTAATGGCGGCTTATGCTATTTTTTTAAAGCTATTCTAGTGCATAATGATGGCTATGCTATCCCTTTTGAGCCATCACTAGCATGCAAGGTGGCCTATGATATTCCTTTTAGCTATCGCATGCAATAGTGGTTTGTGCTAAGCCACTGTTAGCATGCGATGGTGGCCTATGTTATTCACTTTCAGTTCACAATTGTGCACGATGGTAGACTATATTATTCCTTTTGAGCTACCATTAGTGTGCCATGGCAGTCTACCTGATTCTTTTTGAGCAATGATTAGCATGTAATGCATTGTTTAAAAATCAGTCACCTAGGTGACCAGGTGGGGTGGGCCACCTAGATGCTAGGATGGCAGTATCGGCCGAAATCCATACGTTTCGGCCCATACCGAAACGGTTTCGGACCTGCTCTCTGTAGCAGGTCTGAAACTAATTTTTTTTAATGGTTTCGGGCGAAACCGATACTGGCTTCCACGGGGTGCCATAGCCTTTCGCTCGAGTTCCCACAGACGACGTCAAGAAGTGTAGAGGCTAGAAAATAATTCCTAGGCCACGTACCACCTTCTCTATTTATTTGTTGGGAAAGTCATCTTGCGCCCGTAGAAGCCTGCAAATCACTAGGAAATCAAAGAGGCGTCCAAAGGAGTCCTTGGTATTATCCCAGTGGACAACCCTCCGATGCTTAAGTCGGTAATAGAGTGACAGAATACAGAGAAGAGCAAGAGAGATAGAGAGAGAGAGATCGCCGCAAGGGGTCGAAGAGCCGATGGAGATCTTTCCCGAACGAGTGCTCGCCTATCCCAGTGCTCACTCGAAGAGTGCTCGCTGGGTGGTAAGGTCATTGGAAGGAACTCCTCTTAGAATGTAGGCACTCGCTCTCTTCTTCTTGCTGTGTCGCAAGACTAGTAGCTCTATTCTCTGGGATAGCGTAATAGTGGAATGAACCACCGTACTCTTCTCTTCTATTGATCTCCCTTTTATATAGGATTGTCCTGGAGCGAGGAGCCTCACCCCTTGATAGGGAAGGGCACTCGTAGTAGAGTAACGTTTCTCCGCTATTGTGATAGAAATTTTCCGTTGGAGGGCGATTACCCCAGCATCGGCTGGTCCCGGGACGAGTCTTATGGCGCTCATGGGGCGTACTCGCCCGTTATGGGGTCAAGGCTAACATCGTGGGGGCAACGGTCAGTCGCCGGAGAGTCCTTCGGCGATAACTGCGCTTGGGCCGAGCTATTTTGTATTGTAGAAGCCGATGTCCTTCTGGGCTGGGCCTCCTCTTATTGGGCCGAGCATGCCCACCCGTCCCTTGAGAGGGTTTATTGTGCTCAATCCTTAGTGGGCTTGTCGGTATTGGGCCTTTCCTGGGCCAAACTAAATTTACCCTCCTCAAGTCCCTTCAGTGTTTAGAAAAAATTCTCAAAATGATATCTTTCAAATAAATATGCAACTGTGATGACCCATTGTAAATAAATGTCTGGGCTAAATCAGCAAAAAACCCCGATGACCCGCTCAGGGTGCCCGGAATGTCCTAGTGGTCCCTAAGTGACCAAAAAGATGCCCAACCAAGGTATAAATGCTTCGAGGGATTACCCTCCTCATGAAGACTCTCCACAAGCCCTCAGAGTGGAGTTGGCGGCATAAATCAACGTGTCAAATGCTAAATCAGGGAAAGCCTGAGTTACTCAATTCGGGTACACACGACACCAAAAAATGAGTCATAAATGACCTCAAAGATGCTCAGTGAAGGAGAAAGTGTTTCAAGGGATGGCCCACTCGATGAAGAAGCCCCACGTGGCCCTAGAGCATGCCTGGCAACACAAATCAAAGTGCCGAAGGCCGAATCAGGGTAAAACTCGAGAAAAATTGGTATGGGTTTGACACGTGCCAGAAATCACCAGAAGCCCAAAATCAGGGCTTCGAAGTACGTTCTGGGGCCACTGGATCAATCCTGGTGCTACTCTGGGCCACGCGATCTCACCAGGTCTACTTTAGAAAAAATATCAAAATTACGAAAATACCCTCCGGTGAGTTGGCGGCGCCTTAGCTGTTGAATCGGTGGCGTTGGAGGTGGCTTGATTTGGCAGCACGGCTGAGTCAGTGGTGCCCCTGGCAGGAAGCACGCCACTGAATCGGTGGGGCACAAAGGAGTAGGCTGACGATTCAATGGTGTCCCCACCGACTCGCCTTACCCCAAAAGTCTTATAAAATAGGCTTCTTCTGTGCCCGATAAGGGAGAGGATACAAAGGAAGAAGAAAAAAAGAAGAGAGAAAGGGAGAATAGAAGAATAGAGAGAACAGAGCGGGGAGATATCCAGAGATTATAAAGAAGGGTCGTGAAGAGGAAGGTAGGGGTGGAGGGCGACAGTTCTTCTGTTTCTTCGCTCTATACTTCACATTCTGTGAAGAGGGGTGATCTCGCGCTGGTCCTGAGCTGGAGCAAGTGATCACCGCGTTGAGACCTGCAAGGAAGGGAAACGGATCAGGGGGCGCGATTCGACATTTTGATGGCCTAGAATCATGCTAGGGGTCCCCGGGGGGCTTCCCCTTTGATTTCCCCCTCTCTAGTGGAGGTATGGGGGCATGGTTGTAATTTTTGTGTCGAGTTCGCCATTTCGCCACCGGGACGCTGTGGCAGTCGTTCCAGTGACCGCCACAGTGTGTAACGTGTCTGGGCAGGTGCGTTACGTTCGTGGGCCTGACGGTCCCACGATAGCCTGCCAGGTGACTGTGACGCACCTGTGTTGGTCCGTCACAGTGTTTCGACCATTGGTTTTTGACCATTGGGGGTCATAGTCACCTGACGCGCCTGGGGTGGGGCGTCAGGATGGTGTGACGCCCCTAGGAAAGGCATATTAGAGCTAACGCATCCAACCTTCCACCTAACGCACTTGAGATGGTCCGCTAGGTACTGTAACGCCCCTGGAGGAGCGCGTTATAGCCAACTTGGTCCCGTGGCCTAGTGCATATGTGTTGGTCCATTAGGTGACGTAACGTCCCTGGAGGAGCGCGTTACGTTCTGTGTTTGCTCGTGACCATGACGCACCTGTGTTGGTCCGTCAGGTGCTGTGACACATCAACGTAGGTGCGTTACAGTTCGTTTCACACCAAGTGTCTGACGTGCCTGAGTTGGTCCGTCAGGTTACTGTGGCGCACCAGGGTTGGTGCGTCACAGTACGTTTTGCACCGTTGGCCTGACGCCCCTGTGTTGGGCCGTCAGATTGTTGTGACGGCCCAGCGATAGACCGTCAGAGCTTGTGGCGCGCCTGGGTAGGTCCGCTAGGCTCTGTACTGCACCAGGTGATTTGCAGTCCCGTTTCTTCTCCGATTGTGGTCACCGTGCGACGGTGCTGGTACGTGGGACGGTCCCCGTACTTCATCGGGTTCGAGCGTTGTTTTTCATGATTTGAGAGTCTACTCCTTCAGAGACACTCCACTAGTCGTAGCCCGCCAGTACGCGTGTGCTGATATCCACCTGGGAGTGGTGGGACGGCTACCCTGGTTTGATAATGTCCTACCATGTCTAATCTGTAAGCCTTAATTGATCTTGAGGATGCCTCCAGGGATTAGTTTCAGGCAAAGATGCAACTGCACAGAAATCAAGGCAAGAGACTGCACGAAAATCAAGGCAAGAGATTACACAAAAATCAAGCATAAAAATCAAGGCAGGAGACTACATAAAAATCAAGGCAAGAGACTGCACAAAAATCAAGCCAGATCTCACTAAGGGTCATTGCTCCAAGGAATTAAAGAAACTGAAGAAGTTTCCAAACATGCACTGACCCTTTGCTTCAAATAGTAACTTGTACTAACCTTCATGTGCATTGGTATGAAAGCTGCACTGACCTGTACGTGCTGGAACAATAACTTGCACTGACCTTCATGTGCATTGGTATGAAAGCTGCACCGACCTATACGTGTTGGAAGAGTAACTTGTACTAACCTTCATGTGCATTGGTATGAAAGCTGCACTGACTTGCATGCAAGGAAATATGAAGAATGCACTGACCTTAGTTGCAAGCTATAAAATGTGCACTGACCTTCACTGGGTAGCAACAGTAATCTACACCGACCTTGGCTAGGCAGAAATATGAAATGTGCACCGACTTTCACTGGGAAGCAACAGTAATCTGCATCGACCTTGGCTGGGCAGAAATATGAAACGTGCACTGACCTTCGTCTGGTCGCTGCAGGAACTTGCACTGACCCTGAACTCTCCAGGAGTGAAAGCTGCATCGACCTTCATCTGCTTGCTATAGGAACTTGCACCGACCTTCATCAACTTGCAACAGGAACTTGCACCAACCTTAAGATGTGCATCGACCTTGAATGATCAAAGTATAAGATGTGCACTGAGTTATATGCTTGAAATACGAGATGTGCACCGACCTTATCAAATGTGCACTGACCTTGATGCTTGCACGGACCTTAAGAAGGGTGCACTGACCTTAAAGCTTGTACCGACCCTATCAAATGTGCACCAAACCTGCAAAAGACCAAGCTTCTTATCTGGAGCCCCGAAGGGGGTCGGTGGCAGGAGTACCAGCTGCTCTGGCTTCAGTGCTAGCACCTGGGCCGCTATCATCACGGCCCCCCGGATGTCCCATAGAGTGCAAGCGCACTCAATCTGGGACAAGAACTCCACGGGTCTTGCGGACTCGATGGCGTGGCCGATATGCCGCTGCCAGTCGTCGATCGCTGAATCAACAAAGCTCCTGTGCGGGAGCTCCCAGTCCAGTGAACCCCCACTCTGAAAGTCGCAGTCGGCCAAGAACTGGGCCCACCAGGCCTTAGGTGCCCTTGACCCGAACACCTTCCCTCCTATTGCTGCCGCTCCCGCTGACACCTGTCTCAGCGGCTTCAGTGCCCCTCCATTGCTTCGGCTCCTAGAGGTCAAACCCTGGCCACTCCGGGGCCACCTCTCCATGACTCACTTGATCTCTCGGCAGATTTGAGCGACACGGGTCCTCAGATACCCCTCATCCAGTGCAATAGAGGCAGATCCTCCCTCAACAAGTGGCTCTCCTCCGCCTTCCAGATTGAGGAGGTCTTTTGTCAGTATAGGTGGCTGTGCTCGAACCACCACCTGGCATAATGAACGTCAAACCTCTCTCGACGTCCCTGTCCCGGCATCGAGAACTGCTCCAGCTCCTGACAACTGTAGAAGTCCCACCATGCCGCCGCAAGTAAGTGGGTGTCCCTACCCCGGTACTGCCTACCTGCCAAAGGGAACTCCCGGTTCGACGGGATCCCCTGGTCATACCTAAAGTTCCTTGCAAATCAGTGTGGATAGTACGGCTCCAAGGAACTTGTCACTGACTGGTGTAACATCAGCACCGTTGACCGGGTACTCCGTATCCACTCCGTCTGTAGCCCGACATCTGTCACCTCCTAAATAGGGTGCGCGCTTGTCGCCCCTCCACTTGAAGGTCCCAGGAAAAGGTGGGAGTCCCTCGTGGCACTGTCGAAAGGCAGTCCCTCCTCGCCCCGGGTGGGCAAGTAGCAAAGGGCTCTCCTAGCCGGTCCCCAAGTGACCACCAACACAGCTACACCCAATAGCACCCAGTTGGCCTTTTGCTTAATGGGGAACATATGTCGTGGGTCCATTGCCCCCATCCTTTTCAGGATGTAAGTACATTCTAGCAATAACAGACTATTTCTCCCACTAGGCGAAGGCTATAGCCTTGAAAGAAGTAATAAGAGAAATCGTGGCCCGATTTATCCGACGAAATGTGATATTCCGATACGGTATCCCCAGCGGGATCGTCTCAGACAACGGAAGCCATTTTCAGAATCAAATGGTCTACATAGTGACTAAAAAGTACAAGATTGACTAGAGAACATTCACTCCATACAACTCACTGGCAAATAGGTTGGCAGAAGCATTCAATAAAACCCTCTGCACCCTCTTGGCAAAAACTGCCAGTTCTAACAAAAGGGACTGGGAAGATAAGATGTATAAGGCGCTCTAGGCATACCGTACTATCTGTAAAACCCCAACGGGCTATTCACCTTTCTCTCTGGTGTATGACTCAGAAGTAGTTGTCCCCATTGAACTAGAGTACCCTCACTTCGGGTCACAAGCCAACATGAATTGGTCAAAGACAACCGAACAAACATTGAGTGAAGACTAGAAGAGCTCTCTGACCTAGAAGGGAAGCGACTCCAGGCCCAGTAAAGTATACAAGTCTACTAGGCCTGCATAACTCGTGCCTTCGACAAGTTTGTCAAAGGGCGTGAATTCAAGAAATGAGACCTCGTGATGTTCAAAAGAAGAGAAGTCATGGCTGTCAACCCTAAAGTCAAGCTGAATGAAAATTGATTTGGGCCCTATGTTGTCCAAAAAATCTACGAAGGAGGTGCGTACATAGTTGACAATCATAACGGGATGACTCAATTCCCACCCCTTAATGGCAAGCATTTGAAACTATATCATGCATCACTTCCCCAGTTCCACAAACAATTAGACCCCTTGCCTCACGCGGAACAAGAATGTTTCTTAGATCTGTCGTGATACTATGCAATATCCATACTATTTGTTTCAGATGGTGTCTTACAGGGATAACTTTCTACAAGGGCCAAGGACATGGGATGAGTCCTCAATTTTCATTCACATCAATTCTTCGATTCCTCCCTTGTTCCCAAAATAATGTCATCCACCATCAACTTCACTTTGTTATTCCTGCCGCTCTAGACATCATCACTCTGATCACGATTCTTCAATTCCAAATCTTGATCGTTGGTCAAATTGTCATCCTCATGGTTTATCCATAACGACAAACAACAAGTGATGATTACATGCTTTAATGATCTGAACTATACCATGTCTTAAGTGTTTTGAACACACTTTGATCCATTCGTTGATGCTATGATACTATGCTATCCATGCTTTGATGCTATGAGGGGCATACTATGCTTTTTGCTATGATGGTATCCATTCTATGCTTTGTATGTTTCAAGCTTTGTATGCCTTCATGCTCTTTATGATTTTATACTTGACGCTATGCTATCCATGCCATGATTTCACTTCGAGGCTTTGATGCTTGATGCAATGCTATGCTTTATTCACTGCTTATTATACACTTCACATTGTCTTGGCTAACCAAATCTTTGAGTGCAGGAAGAAGCTTTTGGTCCCACCATTAGGACGACATCCAGGTCCCATGGTGATTGCAATGCATTGCATTTCTTAGTTCCCCATGCTTATTCCTCCACTATCTCCCTATATGCATTTTTACTATATATTATCAACGTAATTAGATTATATCAAGGACCTTGTGACTTTGATAAATCTAAAATTTGAGTTTCCCTTCATAAAAAATGATGATAATTTCAGAAGAATCTTAGTCACACGGATAGGCCGTTGAGTCATCCAAGACTGGGGATGATGATTCCTTTTTTACGAGTTGGTGCGTAGATAAACGGACTTCGGCTTGGTATCAACTCACAAATTAGTACCTTGACTTAGTCTGGATAGCTTAATAATATTATCCTTGATTATATTCTATTTTAATTTATTTTAATTTTTCTCTTTAAACCTAAAATTATCGCATGTCTGGTGATCGACATATTTGTTTAACTCTTTCTACTGTCGGTCCCAATATTCCGCGCCGAGGCGTGACAAGTGCTGGCACATGCTGGGCGCCTATTTGCATTGTGGGAGCAGGGTCCACCGTATCCTTGAGTGTCCCCTCCTATTTGAGCAAGCTACACCAAACAAGCCTCAAGGAAACTAGAAGCGGCAGGGCAAGCCCCAAGCCCTACAGGAAACTGAGTCAGAAGCCACCGAGGAGGGTGGATTGGTTGAAGGTACACTCATTATTTTTGATAGGCCAGCATTTGTTCTCTTTGATACCGGAGCAACACATTCTTTTATTTCTCAAGGTTTTGCTGAGTCCTTATCTATGGAACCTGTAGTGATAAACTCTCAACTAGAAATATCAACCCCTATTGGATCAGGTTCAGCAATTAAGCACTACTATCCTTCTAGTAAAATTTTTGTCAATGGGCTAAATATGCCAGCTGATCTAGTTTACATGAAGATGAAGGATTATGTTGTAATCCTAGGAGCTAATTGGTTAGCTAAGTATGAGGCTAGTGTTCATTGTAAAACTGGCACCGTGTCTTTCTTTGGGCATCCCGAGCATTCTTTTATCAGGGTTAGACATTCTAAGTCTATATCACTTATTTCGACACTTCGGGTTGAGAAATTGTTGAGGAAAGGATGTCAGGCATTTTTGGCGTTGGTTTCTTTGACCGACAAGAAGGAGTTGGAGATTAAGGATATCCCTTTTGTCTGAGAGTTCCCAGATGTGTTTCCTGAAGAATTGCAAGGACTTCCACCAGAGAGAGAGGTAGTCTTTTCTATGGATCTAGTCCCTGGTGCATTCCCAGTTTCTAAAGCTCCACACTGTGACGACCCGGATCCCGGATATCGGATATACCCGATAGGACTACCGAGCAGACCTGATACTACTTGGAACCCGTGAAGCCTCCCAAGAGCTGTAAAGCTCCGAAGGGAAAAAGGATTGTCGTGTAGTACATTGAAGCCCTGCATCTGGCAGATAGAAGGTGAGGAACAAGACCCAACCAAGGAGAAATGACCCAAGAAATAAGCCTTAAAAATTGACCAAGAAGGCTCAGTAAGGGTGAACAACTCGGAGCATCATAAGGATGAATAAGGAGATGAGCCAACTCATTGGTCATAAAATGGGTGTCAACAGTTGCCCCTCCTTAACGTCCTCTTTGTAGGGGAACGAGCGGAGGTGAAGCGAAAGCAAAATAAAACATGGAGATGAAGTGGAAGTGAAGTGGAGTAGACCGAAAAGCGGGCGTTAAGGCAAACGGCACCCGTTCTCACCCAACGAGCGATAGGAATCTTCCGAAGAACTTTGAACTAATCACAAGGAATGGAAAACCAAATGACACATGTCTGGAGGAACTAACAACTAAGGAAAGAAAAACACGGCCAGCGGCTGGAGCAATGGAAAGGAAAGAGATGATTAATTAAACTCCAGACAAGAATCTTCAGCTAACCAGACCGAGCGAGTAGACCGAAGGAAAATCTTCTAACTCAGAGTGGAATGACTCTCCATACTCGAGATCATGGACACACAATTACCCATCATTACTGAGGCACATAAATGCTCAAGGATGCGTATGGTGCATGCTGGGCTAAAGGAAAAGAAATCATTAAAACGAATGCTAAGAAAGATAAAATAGAAAGTACTCGAGAATAGTATTGGTAGACCAGATGAGCCAGGGTCAGGACACTATCTGCAACCACGACGTGCAAGACAGAACCATCATCTCCCAACCTTTCCAACCCAGCAGTCTATCTAACGATTAAACATGTGTACTTAGATCATCATCATTTTTGGTTAAGGGGAATATCAGATCCCAGAACACATTAATGACCAGCTGGTTCTCGAGATAATATATCATAAATAACATATAGTAATGCAATAAGGGTTATAGGGATAGGGATACTATACCTGACTTACCTGCTTGGCGAGCGACCGTATGACATTTCATAATTTGTTTACCAAGAAGAGCGTTAGCGATCAAGGTGTTTCCTCAATGTCAAAGATGTGATCTACCAACTTATCTTTTGATCTTTCTGAAAAACTCTACA
This sequence comes from Amorphophallus titanum, assembly GCA_024336825.1. NCBI lineage: Eukaryota > Viridiplantae > Streptophyta > Magnoliopsida > Alismatales > Araceae > Amorphophallus > Amorphophallus titanum. The sequence continues at coordinate 211,110 of JANBPO010009106.1, forward strand.
AGTATAATTTCTATCTGAAGAATCCCTAGTATCTTCTGAGTGGCTTGTTTGTTCTCAATAACTCACGTATTTTCTCTGAAAGTGTTTCTCTTGGTGACCTAGTGTCCAGTGTTTTGAATAGCCTTTCTCTTGACATACTTGTGCTTTTTGATCTTCATCTTCTTTTATGTATGTCGATACACTTCACTCATATCCACGGCCCCTTCTGCTTTCTGACATTGCAGATCCTATTCAATCACCTTTGATTCTCCTACTTACCTGTTTAAGATATGTTCATGAGTCATTTTCCTCTGTGACTGCACTGTCTCTATCTTTTCTCTTCTTTTGATGATGTCAAAGGGGGAGAGGATGTCATAGATGTCATAGGATGTATTGTGAGATGAAGAGAGGAGTTGAAGAGAGGTTGTCTGTGGTGCCTTGTCTTGTGGAATTTTAGGGGAGCAGTTGTCTGAGTTTCAGGGGGAGTTTGTCTCAGGGGGAGAGTTTCTAGGAATCATTTTGAGCATCATGTTAATTCATCTATTAGCATTGTAATTTTTTTGACATAGTGTTGCCATCATCAAAAAGGGGGAGACTGTTGCATTCCTACAGTTTTGATGATGTTACGCACTACTTGTCAAACATTGGTTGATTGGGAATCTAACACATTTTTTATTTATAGTGTTTCTCATTGCTCTATTTCTGATATAATTCGTTTACATCTGTGCATATCTTCTCATAATTCTCAAGATCAGAGTCCATGTAGGTTTCTATTTGTTCGTTTGTCTAGTGCTTGCACATTAGAAGTCCATGCCTTAGTCTTGTGCACATCGCAGAGTCCATGCATAGTTTGTTTAGGAACGATTAAAGTCTGTGCACTTTTTGAACTAAGTCCGTGCACGTTTATGTGAAGTCCGTACACTTCTAGAATTGTTACATAAAGTTCATGCACACTAAGTTCGTGCATGTTTATATGAAGTCCGTGCATGTTCGTGCACTCTTAAGTCTGTGCATGTCTTTGGTCCAAAAATGAGTCCATGCACGTTTCTTTCCAAGTCCATGCATGTTGTTCACCTTTCAGTTTCTAAGTCCGTACACTTTTGTGTATGTTGAACATTCTAAGTCCGTGCACTTTTATGTGTGTTGAACATTCAAAAGTCCGTGCATGTCAAAGTTCGTGCACTTTCCAAGTCCGTGCACGCTATCCACCTTTCAGCTACCAAGTCTGTGCACATTTTATCAAGTCCATGCACGTTCATCTGCATCTCAAGTCCGTGCAGGTATGTGAGTGCTTAAGTCGGTGCAGGTTTGTGAGTGCTCAAGTCAGTGCAGGTTTGTGAGTGCTCAAGTTCGTGCAGGTTTATGTTGTTCATACCAAGTCCATGCATGTAGAAGTCTGTGCACTTTTGTTCATACCAAGTCCATGCATGTAGAAGTCCTTGCACTTTTGCTCATACCAAGTCCATGCATGTAGAAGTCCCTGCACTTTTGTTCATATCAACTCCATGCACATTTTGTGTTAACAGGAAACAAAGCCCGTGCATGTTTCAATCCAAGCACATTCCCTTTAACACAAGTCCGTGCATTTTTCTCATATACGCACCTTGACTCCGTGCACGTTTTTATCTTGTGAATGAATCCATACTGGCCACAGTGATATAAGTCCGTGTATGTTTCCACCACTGCATATGAAGCTTGTACACATGAGCCATTGACAAACTATTTTTGAATGCCAACTACGTGTTTGTTATAATGATAGGTACTTCCTGAGTAACAGGAGTGTCGTTCGAGGAAGCTAAGGAAGGGCACGTGATCTGAGGAGATAAAGGTGCAGAGGATGCTGACACGTGGAAAAAGGGTTGAGATGTTCTAGATAATTCTCTGGGCAGGATGTGTGATCTCCAAACTCCCATTTTCTCAGTGAGCACCTATATAAAAGGATGTTGCTCGTACAAAGGGAGTTGACAAGGACTGAAGAGAAGAATTGAGCCGACTGAAAAGAGAGAGAAAAAATGATACCAGTCCTCCGTCCCTGCTGAAACTCCACGTCTGAGAAAGAGAGAGAAGAGTCCAAACAGTAGAAGAGAGCCAGATCAAAGATCTTAATCTATCATGATTTGACGGGCGTCCATTTGGAATGGTTAAGATAAGTTATGATTGGATAGCAATCAGATAGTGCTTGTGTGTGGAGGTCCTTGATGGGACGTAGGCATTGGATGGTGATCCTTGTTCTGTGACCAGTAAGGGGGGATTTCCCAGTAAGTCTGAGTCGAGTGACGTGAGGATAAATGATTGTGAAATCCTATCATGTGGTTTCACCGTGCTCCCCTGAGAGGGTAGAGTTGGAGTGAGGATCGGATCGGATGCAGTGTCTGAGCGAGATTGGGATTGAGGTGTGATAATGGCCTGTGGGTGGTCAGCGGATGGCCTATCGCGATTCAGATCATGTCTGTTGGGCCGGTGGAGGTTTCCCTTTGATGAATATCTGGTGACCGGTGGATGGTCTTTCATAGACAGAAGATGTTGGTTGTAAGGGCTCTGTTGGGACACAGAATGGAGGATCTAGAGGGGGGTGAATAGATCCTTGAACAATTAAAAATGATTGAGAGTGCCAACCCACAATCTACCAATCAGAAGTGAAAGAATTCCATAGTGTTGTGTATGTGATTTTGATGATTACAAAATGAGTTCATGATTGCTTGGCCTTATGCTTGAATGGTTCTTCATGTTTTCATGTGCTTGAAACATCCATGTTCTCTTGCTATGGAGTCATGTTCTAAAAGAATTGATTTTGTGGGTAACATACTTGAAAGAATGCACTAAAAGCTTGATTGAGGATGCTTTGTATTGAATGAGTGTGGAGAGTTAAAAATGAGCTTCATCATGGTTCTAATTTATTTCATTGGTCTTCATTTGATATGAGTCAAAGAACCTTTAGAAGATTGATTGTGTTGACACAAGATGGTGTACATGGGTTGGTTGAAATGCTAACTTGATACAATCTTGTTTGGAACTCATATTTTCACTATTGAGGTCATGGCTTTTGAATTGATGAAGTTTCGGGTTCATTTGGATGCCATTTTGTTCATATTCATCTTATTCTCAAGCCCATTAAGCCCTTGCTTCTCCGCTTGTATTTTTTCTTGATATTCTTGTAGAAAGTCTCCATTTGTTCTCATGGAGCATCATCATCGTATGTATCCTTCTTCTTTCCAATCTTCTTCTTGTTCTCGCATGGAATCTTCTTCCCACGTGGGTCCATCTTCACATGGCACCCTTGACCCATCCAAGGGGTAAGCTAACCACATGGTCCATCTATCATGTCTTGTTCGCCAAATGGACTCGGCCCAGGCTCAACACCTTATTGCAAATCATCTTCATGGGCCTTCTGCTCACAATCGGCCATCTTCTCTTAATGGGTCGCCTTCCCTTAATGAGCCCTATTCTTCTAATGGGCCTTGTTCTTCTAATAGACCTCATTCCCTTAATAGGCTCTCTTCTTTTACTAGGCCTTATCCTTATAATCGGCCTCATTCTTCTTCTGCTTATGCTGTCAGCCCAATGGGTCCGCATGCTTATGCTTCTTCCAGGCCCGCATATCCTTCCACTCATGGAATGGGCTTTCCTCCTTCTTCTCAGCTAGGATCCTCTCATTTGGCCCATTACCATCATTCTGGTCCACATTCACAATCTCTTACTCAGGTTGTCCCGTATTACTCTCGATCTCTCCCTTCTCAGGAGATGATCGCTTAAGCCCAATGCCAACTTGATAAACTTCAACGCCAAATCGATCATAAATCCTCTTTGAGTGTCCCTTTTACATTTTAAAATCTTCGACTTCCACCCCCTTCTCAAATTCCCACATATTGCCATTATGGTGGAGTCGGTGATCCCTTTGTGCACTTGAAGGAGTTCGTTTATGAGTCTGCCCAGTTTCGACATGACCAGCACATGATGGCTTATCTATTTTATCTGTCTTTGGAAGGCCTAGCTCAGGATTGGTTCTTTTCTTTTCCGCAAGAGCAAATTGTAAATTTTTAAGCCGTTCAAGTGAAATTTCTTCACCAATTTCAAGACCAGGTTGGGCCCAGATATTCTATGGTGGATTCTCAATAGCTAATATATTGACTATCCATAATATTTCGGTAGCAACCTTGAACTTTTGAAAATAAAATTTTAAATAAAATAATAAATAATGACTTCTATCAAGTCGCCATTTTACTAATCAACGGCTCTGTTAACAGGCGTCACTTAATCAAGTAACGATCCTTTATAGGCCGTCATTTCATCTCGCAAGGATGGTAAGAGTCCAACCAGGAATAGAAAGGACATTAACGCCTTGCCACAAGGCGCCATATATAAAAATAAAGACACAGTAGACATGCGTCAATTGTATAAGTAACGCCCCCATTCAGGGCGCCATTTAAACAACGCCCTCAAGTAAGGTGCTATTTCACTGAGAATCGTAACAACGGCAAGACGCTGTCGTGACGGGTTCAAATAGGGAAGATAAAGTCGAAAGAGTTATCGTTAATCTAGGAAAAGGATTTATACGTGGAAGGGGTAAATATTAGTAGGTTTCTTTCATTATTATCTCAAATCCTAATCAAACTCTAACCTAATAAGGTTCTCTAAGCCTATGAATACCTCTGCCCTCAACCCATAAACCTCCTGTTCGTCAATCGCTGCCCAACTACGGTAAGGAACATATTGATGTTTCTTCACTATTGATATAGTTTCTTCTTATTAATTCCTTTATGGTATTCCTACAGGAACGTTGGTAGAAGAAAGGGGTTAAAATTTCTGCTTGTTGTTGTCTTCTTCCTGCTTTTTCTGCGTGCTGCTGTAGTCATCTTCTCTGGTGTTGCAGTAGTTCTGTTAGAATAGAGTATCATTTTTCTTCTTCCCCGGATCACCTAGGACGTCACCCGGTTAGCATCCCAAAAAAGAGGTAGGAACTATTTCTCAAATTCTAGATTAAACCATAACTAATAAGATCATGCATGCATATAAGTCTAGATACCATGATTTTACTACATTTTTTTCTATATTTCTGTTTCTCAGATAAATAGCGACCCTATCAAAGGTGCTATTTCTTAGTTTCACGCCTTCCTTGTGATCGGATTGATTGGCTCGATTGAGTGTGAGTTAAGTTTTTAAACTGGGCCAAAATTTTGTACCGGACCTATTCAACCCCCCCTTCTAGATCTGGTTGCACTCCAGGGGACCTAACAATTGGTATCAGAACTAAGCTCTATTTTCCTTAGATCCAACAATCTTTAGAGAGAGATCCCAGTGTATTTGATCTAATGGTGTTCTCCACTGGTCAAATTTCACTGATTTCCCTGCCCATATTTGATGGTTCTGATTTTACCATGTCACTAGGGAAGACGTGCATCTTTGTCAACTCCATTGATACAAGGTTATGGAATCTCATACACTATGGTCTGCATAAGTTGCCATCAGATACATCTGAATGGTCTGTTGAACATAGGAGCAAAAATATTGATAACCTTTCTACCTTCAATCTGAGAAAAGCTATAGTAGATGTCAACACGTTTCCCTTTGTTTTCGGTTGTAGCACTGCCAAAGAAATTTTGAATGGATTGGCCAGGATCCATGAAGAAAGGAAAAGGCATGACTGCCTCATGTCCGACAATCCAGATCATCCAAGTGATCCGTCTACATCTCAGGTAAGCTCTGACTTAGAGGACTTTACCTTTGAAGAATTGATGGATGCATATGATGAGTTGGCTAAGGAATACAAGAGGCTAAAATATGAAAATTGAAAATTGAAAAAGAAGTTTGAAAGCAATCATGTTGATTCCTCTCCTTGTAAGAAATGTTCTACTCTTGAGGAGCTTAATAAAACTCTCATGATTGACTTAGACTTGCATAAAGAAAACATTGGCTGCTTAAGGGATGAAAATGGTATCTTGCAAGCTAAGATGACAAAGTTGGAAGAAATTATAAGATAGCTTCAATAAAAAGACAAGTCTATGTCAAATGATCAACACCCACCTAATGAGCTGACTGAAAATCAGAATCTCATAAATGAAAATGAAAATTTGAAAAAGTAAAACATTGAGCTACTTGCTAAGCTTCATGCATGTGAAAAAGTGAAGATCGTTTTATGTTTTGATCTTCCATGGGCATCGTCTTTTATGTTTTCTAGTCTTAGATTGATGTTATGGATGCGTGCGTGAGCAGGGAATAGGTTTTCAGCGCGAGCCCCGTTGATTTCGGTCGACCGGGGGGTGTTTCGATTTCGAACCAAACACACTTGCCATCCAGCTCGTGTGACGGTCATTCCAGTGACCGTCACACGCGTAACGCGCCTCACCAGACGCATTACGTGAGCGTGACAGACCCAGTAGGCCCGTCACAACTCGGGGTAACGGACCTCACCAGTCTGTTACGTCCTTCAGCCTGGGTCAGCCCTTTGAGGGTGGTTGGCCTTACGGACCACCCCAGATCCGTCAGGATTGTGTAACGCACCATCCCAGGTGCATTACATTTCTGTGGAAAACCTATGGATCGAATTAGTTCGGGTGAGCGTAACGGTCCCTGATGGCGCGTTACCTCATTTTAACGCACCTTTCTTGGTCCTTTACGCCATGTGTTTTCTACATTTTAGTCTAAAACTGCTCGGGTGTCTGTAATGGACCAAGGGGGTGCGTTACGGTTCACGTAACGCGCTGCCCCTGATCCGTTACGGCCTGCTTTCCCTGTATTTTTTGGGAAAAGCTCGGGTGAGCCTAACGGCCCGAGGAGGCACGTTATCATGAGGTAACGCACCTTCCTTGGTCCGTTACGCCCGGTAATGGGCCGGGCTGGTCTATTACATCCTCTGGCACCTTAAAAGATTACATATTCATAATTTAATGCATTCAGTGTTGCATAACCGCCATGTTTAAATTATTTTATAAACAATGGCTCACTTTTAGATCCCAGTAGAGTACTTCCACTTCATTATGATAGAACCACTAGACGTAGCCCTGAGACTATCAGTGTCGACCCACCTGGGAGAGGTGGAGGGGCCTTCCCGTCGATCGATTTTTAAGCTAGTTATCGTGGGCCCTCGGCTCTTTACTGTAGCATCCTACGGGGGGGGAAACTAGCTAGAGGCCTGGCTCGAGGTTCGAGAGCGTTGCGTAGAGGTCCTTAGCTGCCAGCTCACTGGGCTGAGTTTTCACTTGGCATGTGGTACGTTTGACTATCTTAGACTATACTTTCTGTTAGACTGGACTCTGTTGTAGTTAGATTATTTATTTCTCTTAATTGTTAAATTATCTTACTTTATTTTCTATTTTTTGTACCTCTACACTCCTTTTTAGCCCTTCCGAGCCCTCCGGCTCGTGGGCGGCGGGCCAGTATTCGAATGGTATCGAGTTCCTCCCAGTATCCAGATCTTGGGCCGTTACACATGGCCACCTGGGTCCTCATCAAATCTGAGTTCCCGGATACTGGTTGCCCCCCTGCGGGTGGTGGAGGTAGAATGTTAGCTTGATCGTTCGATCACCGATTGATGCTGAGCTTTGCCATGACAGACTAGATCTCTGTAAGGTAGGAAACAGATCAGAAGAGTCCAGGGTTATAACCTCGGGAAAAATACTCTGATGCCTAAGTTTGCAAGATAGTAGAGCTTTGTGCGAAGAGGAGGAAGAATGAGGCAAAGAGTGTGCATGAGATCGCTCTCCACCAACAAGAGCGGCAAATAGTGCTCAGGCTGGCTTACCTTTCCGGAGGGCTTCTTTTGATTTTTATAGTGCTTCATTTTCATTTGAGTGAGGGGAAGAGGGAGTGTTTAGGGGGCGTTTGCCCTCCTCTCCTCTTGACCCTCGGGCTTCTCTCGGTCGGTTATGTTCGGTTACCGTTTTGACTTTTCTCGATCGATCGTTAGGGAGTGTTCAGGGGGCGTTTGCCTTCCCCTCCAGTCGGTTATGTTCGACTTCCTAGGAAGTATCAGACCGAGTGATTTGAGCTTCGAAATAAGTGGACCCGTTAACGAGACTGTCACTTGTAGAGTTCAACTTTGTTGGGTCTAGCTGGACCTAATTGGGCCGATATGAGTCGCGTATCTTTTTGTGCAGTTAATTTATCTCTCTCCAAACTCTATATAAGAGTTATGTTTAAAAGGAGTTTTTTTGAGAGATTGAAAGAAAATCACATAGAGATATACATGTCTATAGGTCTATTGTGCTTCATGTAAGGAAAGATGAATGAAAGGGGCAAATGAGAAATCTAGACTCTGACGAGTGTGGGAGAGGTGGCGAAGCCCTCACAGCTCATAGGAGTGAGTGAGAGGGCGACCGTCATTCTCAAACAACGCGTATCAAGCATAGCAATATGCGCTCATAAGAAAGGGGAAAGAGTATCTACGCTAGGAGGGAGAGATAGAAGGCAAGCCCATGACATCAAAACATCAGGATCCTTTTCATTCTCTGCAAGAGCAACAGATTACCGGAGGAAGATACATCATGTTTAGAACAAAACGGGAAGGATGAAAGAGGGGAGAACAAAAGTTATACAGAAATAAAATGGGGGGAAGAATCGGAGCACAAACTCCTCTGCCCTTCGAACCCTTACCTCTCTCACTCTCTTCTCTCCTTCACTCTTTCTCTTCACTCCGCAAGAGCGTAGGCAGATGGATCTCTCTTTCTTTCTCTCTTCGGCTGGCCTCTCTTCTGGTTGTCAACCTCTTCGAGCGCCCTCTGCCTCTTCCTTTTATGCACGCAGAAGGCCCAGCATTGATGGATGCCCTCTGCAGCACCACGGGGGGAGTATGGGGCTCTCTGACGTGTCGAGTCTCCTCATCGTTCGCCTGCGCCGCTCGAACAGGTGACGTGGCGAGGCCCCTCGCTTGCCAGCTCAAGAGCACGGCACGTCGCCGACGTGCTCGCCGCCTACAGGTTATTAATGGTGAACAGAGTCACCGGATTTCTCGCGCCGATTCGTGTAAATGGAAGGGGTGCCGATTCATGTTGTACATTAGCTGGTGCCGATTCGTATGGGAGAAAAGAGCTTGCTGATTCAAGAAGCAAAAAGGGAGGTGACTTTGGTGTGCTGCCAATTCAACATAAAAGAAAAAAGGGAGGTGGAGTCTGCCAATTCAACACCTCCCCCCTTTTTCTTCTTTTTCTTGTCTTTTTGCCGCATCTACTGCTATTTTCATCAAGTTCAAAGCAGTGAGATTGTCAGCATATCTGGACTTGTGTTCATTAGTCCATTTGGATTTATTTGCTGGCAGGCTGGAAAGACCATTGGTAATAATCCTCCAGAGGTTGGGATCACGTGAGGTAATAAACATGGACATTTTTCCTAGCCAGTCACTGAAATTAGAGCAATCGAAGATTGGAAGAGAAGGCACTGAAAACTGATCAACAGGGGAATACGTGATTGAGTTGCACTTGAATCCACTCTGCAAATCGTTGGATCTATGAACGATAGAGCTAGGCTCTGATACCAATTGTTGGGTCCGAGAGGTGCAACCAGATCTAGAAGGGGGGAGTTGAATAGATCCTACTGAAAGACTATGACCAATTACAACTTCAGCTAATTAAAACACAAGCAACAACAACTAGAGTTTACATGAGGCACTTAGACATAAAGCACAACGGAATAAGTAGATGGCTCAAATGAGAAAGGCAAAGTACGGTCCTACGGGCATGAGTGTACGATAGAGATAACCAAGATTACATACGTTGAAACACGTACACAAATCTGTGAATGGGGATAGAGAAGATGGAGCAATCTCACAAAGATCATAAACCACAACACATGAATTTTTAAGGTGGTTCGGTTGCAAACCCACAACCTATGCCCACCCCTCACCAAACCGGTGAGGCTTCTACATACGTTGTGAATGCAGCACCACACAGGGACGACGCCCTAACCACGAACCACAAAATACCTTCTGTCTGTCTTCCTGCACTCAAACTGGCAGGGACGGTTCACCACTGTCACGTCCCGAGCCTTTAATTTACAGCGGAAGACTAGCTCGAGGAAACGTGAACAGCCGGCATGGTGAGCCTCTTGCAAGAAAGAAATAATCAAACTGCAAGACAATCGCATATTAAGTTACAATTGCACAAATATGTACTCAAACTCTATCTTTATTCCATTAATAATCAAATATTTAAACACATCAACTATTTCAACTTCCGGACATGGCAAGGCCCGCAACCTCAACATTCGAGCCAATTCCCACCTCAAATACTTCAAAATTGTGAGGCAAAGAAAAAAGTCAAGTGAAGTTACTAAAATCATCAACAAAAATTACATAATAAAGATGACCAGACTTTGAAGACACTTGGGTTGGACCCCAAACGTCTAAGAAAATGAGATCTAATGGACTAGATGAACAATGAGGAGAGAGAGGTAATGGTGATTTGGGAATTTTGGCTTGTTGGCAAGCTAAACGTACATGATTCAAGGGAGACGAACAGGATGGGAGACTGTGCTTGGCAATGGCCATGAGAACTGTGTGCATGGCTGAATGACTAAGCCACTCATGCCATACATGAGATGGTGCATGTTCATCGAGTAATGCCTAAACCAGATGACACCTAGGAGAGAGCTGAAGACGATAAAGACTATTACTGACTCGACCATTGAGAAGAGCCTTCCCCATAGCACAATCCTTGACATACACAAAGTCAGGATAGAATTCAAAGAAGACATTATTATCTCGTGTGAATTGAATAATTGAAAGAAGGTTCTTCGTAATAGAAGGAATGTGCAAAACACAATATGTAGAAAGAGAAGAAGAGTGAGAAGAAAGATGGACATCACCAATGTGTTTGATTGACAAACCTGAGCCATCGCCGATTTGAACTTGGTCAAGGCCGACATAAGGTACTGGATTACCGAGATGGAGAACGTCAGATGTTATGTGATGTGTGGCCCCCAAATCAGGGTACCATGCAGAAGAGGATGCTATGGAGGGGGTGCCAATGGAGAAGGTGGACGGTGAGAGAGAGTGCACGGGCATGGAGGAGCGCGGGTACACTAGTGGTGCATCGTACCACTTTGAGCAAGCATTGGTGGTGTGGCCATAGAAATGGCAAATCTGGCACTTGTAACTATTGTTATGGTTACCACGCCCACGACCACCAAGATGGCCCAAATAGTGGCCACAACCACAACTTGAGCCACCATGGCCACGATTTCTAGTTTTTTTCTTTTCTATTGATTTTCTTGTGTTATGTGTGGATGAATGCATGAATGTATGAAATGCAAACTATCAGACTGAGGGAGACATGAGAGCGGTGAGAGGAGAGAGATGATGACTGACTTACGAGTGGGACACACGAGAGAGGCGAGGCACGCTGACTCCACGGGAGAGACGACGCGAGAGGGGAGAGACACGCCGACCCTGCGGGAGAGATGACATGAGAGGAGAGAGGCACGTCGACTCTGCGGGAGAGATGACACGAGAGGAGAGAAGCACGTCGACCCTGCGGGAGAGATGACGCGAGAGGAGAGAGGCATGTCGACCCTACGGGAGAGATGACGCGAGAGGAGAGAGGCACGCCAACCTTGCAGGAGAGACGACGTGAGAGGAGAGAGGCACGCCGACTCTGCGGGAGAGACGACGCGAGAGGAGAGAGGTACGCTGACTCTGCGGGAGAGACGACGCGAGGCAAGAGAGGCATGCCGACCCTGCGGGAGAGACGATGCAAGAGGAAAGAGGCCAGGTTGACGAGAGGAACGAGGGAAAGTATCAAACAAGAATAGCAGGGGGATGGGTGGTCATTCTTAGGCCGCACAAGATTTATACGGCCCCCTCTAGGCCGTATGTGTTAGGAGTTGAGCGATCAGTAACCGGCCACAGGATATGATGGGTGGTAGTATATAGGCCGCACGAATCTAGGGTCATGCGGCCCACGATTGGCCGCCCAAAAAGAAGGGATGTCTATCGCGAGACCGTCCAACCCACTACGCAGGCAGTCCGGTCGGGACTCTCTTGAAGTGTCCCAACCTGAGGTGTCCTACCTCAACTCGACCCAAACACTATCCCAACCCATTTTAGGCTTATCCCAACTCAATCCCAATGGGTTTAGGCCTCTTGAACCAAGATCTATTTATGAAAGGGGGGCCAAATTTGTGATTCATCATTCTGCCCTTTCTCTAACCCTCTAAACCTTTGTTTCCTTTGCCAAAACATCATGAAAAGGGCCCTAGGGACCAAGGCTCTCATATTAATATAAATCCCCATTAGGAGCGGTTACTCCCATGAAGAGTTGTCTCCCTTACCAAGTGTTGCCTCTCCCATCAAGAGTCCTTATTGGAGTTAAACTAATTCCATCTAATTTGGGCCCAGAGATAAATAACCTTAATAATTAGTTTCCTTAATATAATACAAAGACCAAGGTTAATTAGGCCACCTTACGGATAAATGCTAACATTCTCCCACTTGGCCTAAATATAAAATAATAATAATAATTGTTATAAAATATGATCTTTGAATTAAGTTTGAAAACTAGATGAGTGCACTCATTTTGAAAACACAACCAGTTAGTTTATCTCAAAGTCAACTTTCATACTTAGATTAAGAAAAGTTATCAATATAGATCATGGCGGTCATATGTTGCAAACGACATACTCCCTTCCATGCATCATAATATCAATAAATCTTCTCAACTAAGTCATTAACGATGGAAGAGCAACTATTATGCCGATACTTACGGTCCCACTTTAATGTCATATAGACTTATTCTTCTATTTTCTTTATTCAACCATAATTGTTAACAAATATATTCATAATGAAAATGGAAGAAAACAATCATCTAACCATTAAGAGATCTCAAAGTGTCTAATTACATCAACTTCCCCATGAAATAAGACCCATTTTCTTTACATGTCTTGTAAAAACTTTAGGTGGTAGAGCCTTAGTCATGGGATCAGCTAACATGTTGGCACTACCAACAAAATCAATAGACACCTGATGATTGTGGATCCTTTCTTGTACGGAAAGGTACTTAATATCAATGTGCTTATTCGCACTTGTAGACTTGCTATAATTGGAGAAAGAAATTACAGCAGAATTGTCACAACAAAGTCTCAGGGGTCTGAAAATTGAGTCCACCACTTTAAGCCCTGAGATAAACTTCTTTAACCACAAGGCATGTGAAGAAGCTTCATGGCAGCCAATAAATTCAGCTTCCATAGTTGAAGTAGCCACAATATGTTGTTTAGCACTTTTCCATGAAATTGCTCCATCAGCCAATAAGAATACAAAGCCTGATGTGGATTTTCTACTATCCAAACAACCAGCAAAATCTGCATCTGTATAACCAATCACTTCCAAATGATCAGTCATCTGATATGTGAGCTTGAAATCCTTAGTACCTTGAAGATACCGCATTACTTTCTTTGCTGCTTTCCAATGCTCTATACCCGGATTGCTTTGGTATCTCCCAAGCATTCCCATAGCATAGCTAATGTCAGGACGAGTGCAAACTTGAGCATACATCATGCTTCCTACAGCAGCAGCATATGGAATAGACTTCATTTCATTCTTCTCAATTTCATTCCTAGGACACTGATGCAAACTGAATCTATGACCTTTAAAGATTGGCACATCACAAGATGAGCAGCTAGACATTTTAAATCTTTCTAAGACCTTAGAAATATAAGCCTTTTGAGATAACCCAAGCATCCTTTTAGATCTCTCACGGTGAATCTCAATTCCTATCACACATGATGCATTACCCATATCTTTCGTATCAAATTGATCAGATAGAGAAATTCCTTCGTTTCATATAAGATACCTAAATCACTACTAGCAAGCAATATATCATCCACGTATAGGATCAAAAATATAAAGTTGCTCCCACTAACCCTTAGATATAAACACTGATCAGCAATGTTTTCTGTAAATCCAAAGGATGTAACAACCTTATTGAATTTAAGGTACCATTGACGGGAAGCTTGTTTAAGTCCATATATAGATTTCTTTAATTTGCATACTAGTGTTTCACTCCCTTGTACTTCAAATCCCTCTGGTTGCATCATGTATACCTCTTCTTCTAGATTCCCATTTAAAAAGGCTGTTTTAACGTCCATCTGATGCAATTCTAAATCAAAATGAGCCACTAGTGCCATGATAATTCTGAATGAATCCTTTCTCGAGACAGGAGCAAATGTCTCTTTGTAATCTATGCCTTCTCTTTGACTGAATCCTTTTGCAACAAGACGGGCTTTGTACCTCTCCACATTACCATTAGGATCACGTTTGGTTTTAAAAATCCATCTACAACCAACAGCTTTGAATCCCTTAGGTAATGTAACAAGATCCCATACTTCATTCTTATGCATGGATTCTATCTCATCTTTCATCGCATTCATCCATAATTTAGAATTATCACTTTTCATGGCTTCCTTAAATGAGAATGGATCATCTTTTATACCAATATCAAAATCACACTCTTGCAAATATATGATGTAGTCATCTGAAATAGCAGATCTTCTTACTCTTTGAGATCTTCTCAATTCGTTAGTAAGAACTACATCATTGTCATCATTAGTGCCATTTTGAATTGGAATAGGTTCAATAATAATCTCTTCAGTGGGTAACAAAATGTCAGCTGGCTGATGATCTATCTGATCATGACCAATACGCTCAGCTCTGTTGTTAATTTGAATATTTCCAGGAAATGGATCCCTAATCTCTTCAAATTCCACAGTTCGTGGTTTTGAGCTCCCACTAGTATTATCATTCTCAATGAACCTAGCATTTCCAGTCTCAACTATTTTAATGGTGTGTGATGGACTATAAAATCTATACCCCTTTGACCATTCTGGATACCCAATAAAAAAAGAACTAATGGTCCTTGGGTCTAATTTCTTTTCATCTGGGTTATACAATCTAGCCTCTGCTTGACATCCCCAAATATGCATATGTTTTAGACTAGGTTTCCTACCTGTCCATAACTCAAAAGGAGTCTTTGGAACAGCTTTACTGGGAACCCTATTCAAAATATACATAGCAGTTTTTAAGGCTTCACTCCAAAGAAATAAGGGTAAAGATGAATTGCTAATCATACTCCTAACCATATCCATGAGGGTACGATTTCGCCTCTCAGCCACACCATTTTGTTGGGGAGTTCCAGGCATTGTATATTGAGGTGTGATGCCATTCCCTTCTAGGAATCTAGCAAATGGTCCAGGAATACGACCTAATTGACCATGTCTTCCATAAAATTCTCCACCTCGGTCAGATCTCACAACTTTAACTTTGCTATTAAATTTATTTTCCACCTGATCTTTAAAAATTTTGAAGGCATTTAAAGATTCAGACTTTTCATGTAATAGGAAAACAAAACCATAACGTGAGAAATCATCAATGAATGTGATGAAATATTTTTCACCTCCAATGCAAGGAGGAAGGGGACCACAAATATCAGTATGAATCAATTCCAAGAGTCTATCACTTCTCGTGGCATGTTTCTTGTGAACTCTTGTTTGTTTTCCTTTTATACAATCGATACAGATACTAAAATCAGTGAAATCTAGAGTAGGTAAAACTCCATCTTTCACCAATCTTAATATTCTTTCTTTCGATATGTGTCCTAATCTTTTGTGCCACAATATAGAAGAGTTTTCATTGATCATACTACGTTTAATACCAATATTCACATTCAAGGTGGAAAGACAATGAGGGAATGAACTATTCAAATTTATTTTATATAGACCATCACATAACATCCCATTACCTACTAAAATAGAATTTTTATATAGCCTAAACCCAGAGTTTCCAAAACTAAATGAATAATCTTCAACATAAAGTTTTGGTAAAGAAATCAAATTTTTAGATATTGAATGAACATAAAAGACATCTTGAAGATCTAAATTATGTCTAGTGTCGAGACGAAGCCTACAGGTCCCCACAGTCTTGACCTTGGATTTTGTTAAATTTCCCATCAAGATGGACAGCTCATTCTGGCTTGACTTTCGGCTTGAAAGGAATACTTGTAAAGAGTTTGCAACATGAATTGCGGCTCCAGGGTCAATCCACCATGTATCAGAGGAGACATTAATGAAATTGGTTTCAAAGTAAACAAATGATTGAGGATTACCTCTTTTTTCAAACCAATTTTGACGTTTTGGACAGTCTACATTAAAGTGCCATTTGTTTCTACAGAAGTGACATTTGTCATCCTGCTTTACTTTGTTGTCCTCTTGTCCTTTCTTTGGTGAGACTTTCTTTCCTTTTCCCTTTCGTGACTTTTGCCCCTTTGATGTTGATGCATAGTTGATGACTAGAGTCCTTTCCTGCTTTAGTCTCTCTTCTTCTTGTACACACATAGATATGAGTTCATTCATAGTCTATGTTTCCTTATGTGTGTTGTAAGATATTTTAAAATAAGAGAACTGTGATGGAAGAGAATTAAGCACAAACATAACTAGAAAGGAATCAGAGATTGCCATCCCTAATGCTTTAAGTTTTCCAGCCATGTCACACATTCCCATAATATGCTTGCGCACTCCACTTATGCCATCATACTTCATTGAAGTCAAGTTGTTAGTGAGCATTCCAGCCATTGCCTTATCTGATCCGCTGAACTGTTCTTCAACAGAATTGAGATATTCTTTGGCACTTTCCTTATCAGGGATAGATCCCCTGATAGTATTTACGATTGTACTCTTAACTATCATGAGTGACAATCTATTAGAACGCTCCCATTTCTCAAATTGAGCCTTTTGATCATCAGTACTTGTCTCATTCAAAGGATTGGGTTTCTCAATGCGAAGAGCTAAGTCTAAGTCTAAGCATCCTAGAGTAATTAAAAGCTGCTCATGCCAATCACTATAATTAGATCCATTCAGTGTCGGAATGTTAGACAGATGTGAATGAAGTGAAGCAGGAGTCATTGCTGCAAAATTACGATCAAGCTCACATTACTATCATGATGCAGATTACTATTAAGACAATTCTACTTTAACACTAATCATTCATAGATAGTATTGCAACAATAATATCATGCAAAAATCAAGTGCATAATAATTAGCAATAAAATACTATAACCTTCCGATTAGTTCAAAAATAATTAACTAAGAATGCATAAAGGCGAAGATATTTTCACCTTCGGGTGAAGAATTCTTCGTGTTTAAGCAGTTCTAATTAATTATTTATCTTTTAGTTTATTTATTCCAATTAGGATTAAGAATTTTTGAAAATTCAAATTAGTTTCTTCTTTTAAGCCCAGTAAGTTTTTAATTATTAGCCCATTTCATAATTATAATAATTACCAATTTTTTAGCCCATAATAATTATATTGAAATTATCCTTATTATGTTCAAGAAATTATATTAGTTTAATTATATTTATCTTTTAATCTAGGTTACTACACTCTGCCCTCTCTATGCCACTATGGACGAGGGCCTCTATTGCCAATCCCTTAATCATCGTCGATGACAACGACAGTGAGGATCTCTCTCTCTCTCTCTCACTCTCTCTCTCTCTATGTGCAAGCTAGAGGGGAGAGTAATGTAGGATAGGCAAGGGGGTCCCACATATTCAAAGTCGGAGGCGAGAGGAGATCGACTGGCTGCCTCCTGGACTGGGCTTGATCTGAATGCGGCCACCACAATGACCACCTTCAGAAGGCAGTTGCCGGGGTTACCGTGACTAGCTCTGGTCACGACTGGTCATCCAACCATGTTCTCAATGTCTCGGCTCCCTCGTCTGTACTTCAGAATGGCGCTCTATTTAGGGTGGGCCATCGGTGGATGATGGTTGTGAGAGAGCGAGGCACGTAGGGGAACAATTGAAGGTGTTTGATGGTAGGGTGAGTTGCGGAAGGGTGTGTAGATGACGTTGGATGGTGGGTGTAGCAACCCGAAATTTTAAAGAAATATAAAAATAAATTAATATAATCTCTTGAACAAGATAAGGATAATCTTAATATAATTATTATGAGCTAAATAAAATTTACAATAATTGAATGGTAATTTAGGCTAATGCTAAGGCCTAATTGGACTTAAAGGACAAAATAAATCTCTAAAATTCGTAATACACAAAATCCCTAATTATAATTAGGGTAAATGGGCTAAAACTTAAGTAATTGGGTCTAGAATTGTAATTAAATCCTAATCCACTTAGATAGGGTCATTCTCTTGTGAAACTCTAGCCTAATTAGGGTTAATCTCCCGCTAGGTAGCCCTAGATATTGATAGAACTTAAGATTTTTGGAGTAGAAATTATCTCTTGAATAATAGGTTGAATTTGGATTCTAGGAGGCTTAAACTCTACAAATCGAATCTTAAATCCCTTCTATCCAACCCTAATAGCTCTTGGAGGAAGCCGGGGGTTGTGTTAGGGCATGCTAGGGCGTAGATTGAGGAGGAGGATTAAAGGTTTAGGCGTTTCATGTTCTTATTCCTTTTTTTTCATAATCTGATTCTAAGGTAGGTGTCTCTCAGGCTTAACTTAAATTGATCAAGTAACTAGGTTTAATTACATGTCTAGTGCATTTCTATACCTTTTCCCTCAATTTTTATCGATTGTTATGCAATGGATTTTGACTTATATTACATGAGATATCATCATTTTCGTATTTGCTCATTGGAACAACTTTTCTGTTAAGATCATGTCTATTACAAGGAGCACGTTTTGAATGCAGCCCTACAATAGACCACATTCTTCTCATCACGGCGCGCCACCAGACTGCATTCTGACAGAGATGCAGTGTTTGAAGCAACCACATTCTGCCATAGGTTCACATGAAACCCTAGTTTTCCCAACATGTTATATTCATAATTTTAAGTTAAAAATCTTGTTTCTCATTAGTGAGATCTTGTTCGTGTGAGATGAGAGCTTGCATGTTTGATTAGCTTAAGTGTTGTAATTGGATAGCTAACTTTTAGTTGGCCATCAATTCACCCCTCCCCTCTTGATTGCCACATTCCGGGACTCAACACGCTCCTCTGGCGCCCCAGTGGCACACCCCTCCGGTGGCCCTCCTACGGCACGCTTGGCCAGGACACTCCACCGGCACGCCTAGTTTGGGTGTCTTCAGTGACACGCCTGCAAGCTCCTTCAGTGACACACTGATTCAGTCTTTCAACGGTATGCCCTGGTGGCCTCTCAGTGGCATGCCTGCTGTGCCTCCCAGCGGCACATCGTTCCTTCTCCTCAACGGCACGCTGTGACTTGCCTCCAATGGTGCATCCGACAAGCCAAATCTCACACCATCCCCCACAGATTCTTGGCACACAATGGGCTAGCTGAGGTGTCAACTGGAGATGAAGGCACGTTCCCTATCTCCTGCCACCAAGGACGCCCAAGTCAAATCCTATTCAATGCCTCACGTTCCCACGTTCACCGTTCGTGTTCGAAGGCCCCCGCCACTGGGAGTATAAAAAGCTCTCTTCCTCCCCGGTGAAGGGGGATACGGAGAATACAAAGATAGACACATGCACAGAGACACAGAGGGAAGAGAAGAAGAGATAAGAGGAGGAAGGAGCTGCGCCGAAGCTGTGCCAGCGTGAAGGTTCTCCGGTGGCCACGGGAAGAGAGAGTAAGAGAGAAAGTGAGTGAGAGGGAGGTCCTCCATGTAGCAGAGGGAGCGGGGGAGAGCAGGGAGTAGTCACCCCTGCTCATTCCCCAAACACTCTCCTCACCCATCCCCCGTTCCTCATGCTCTCTTATTCTTCTTTTTCCTTTTTCATCTGTAATTTCAATTAGAGCAACTCTTGTAGCATTCGTGACCAGCCGTGGTCATTTTCTTGCATGAATAAAAGTTGTTTCCCTCCGGGTGGCTTGCTATTTCCGTTGTCTCTCGGGCTATGTAGTTCGTCCACCTTCTTATTCCTCTTCCTTCTGATGGTTTGGTCCCCAGTGTTGACCTTCTCCCCCTTGTTATGGCCTTTTTGTGGGATCCCTGGCCTCCACCCTCGTCCATTTGCCTGAAGGGAGGTGCCCTTCCTTCCTTCTTGAACACCCAGGCCCAATGCCCCCATCCTGATGTCTCCTCGAGCCCTCTCTCCCTCCTGGCAACATTTTTTTTCCTTGGCCAGGCCAACTCCACCCCCAAATCACCCTTGGCCAGCACACTCCTAACCTGGCGCAGCCCCTGGCAGGGCCTATCTCGGTACAGCCTTTGCACGAACCTAGCCCGGCACAGCCCCTTTGCCTCCTGCCCGGTGCACCCCTCGCATGCCCTTGGCCGACACACCCTGGCTAGCCCTCCACCGGCGCACCTTCAGCCCGGCACGGCCTTCCTGGCTGGTGCACCCCCCCTTGGCCATCCTATCCGGGCACACTCCCTCTTGGTGCCAACCAGCCCGGCATGCCTCCTCATACCCCCCCAGCCGGCACAGCTTCTCTGGCCGACACACCTTGGCCCCTCCAATCTGGTACACACCTCTTCAACCCTCCTTCCCTTTTTGGCCAGCACACCAGTCACCTTCCTTTGCCCAGCGCACCCCTGAGCAGTCTTGGAGGCGCCTCTCATTCGTCATTTCTTCCGGGTTTTCTGAGGTTTTATTAAAGGTGTTGTCGCCCTTGGCATGCACCTCGTATTGTCGGGTTCCGCCACTCCATGTGGGCATGTTCTTTTTATCCCCCTTACCATCTGGGTCAAGGGGAGATGCTGCCGAATTTTTTTTTGTCAGAAATAATAATATGTTAAGAGACTAAAGGAAGCAACAAAAGAATGGAACAAGTAGGGGTAAAATGCTTCAACCAAGACAAGAGAATTGTGGACAACACGAAAAGAATCAAACTGGGAATTAATCATGTCAGCTTGAGCGTTGGTTATATGAATAAAATGGGGGGGAGAAGACTAAAAGAAAGGGGAAAAGGCTAACATGCACTACATAAACAAAAGGGGGGAAGAGAGGAAAAGATTTATGGAGAAGAAGAGAAAACCCCTCACCTGGAAGCCCCTTAGCCTGACACAGCCTAACCGTGCCTGGTACAGCAATGCACAACCCTGCCCGGTACACCCAGCCAGGCCCCCATCCAGTACACCCCTTAACCCTCCTCTAGCGAAATGCCATCCAATAATCTTGCCCTTCACACATCCCCTACATGCATAGACCCTTGCCTAAACTAGCGCAGACCCAACCCAAACTAGCATAGACTTTGGCCTGCATGTGCACCGACCTTGCCTGTGGTTGCACCGACCTTGCCCATGCATAGCCCCCAGCTACACTGACCTTGCCTATGGCTGCACTGACCTTGCCTCGCCCTCAGCCCGCATGAGCACCAACCTTATCCTTATGTGCACCGACCTTGTCCCCGCTTGGCCTCCACATGCACCGACCTCATCTGGATGTGCACCGGCCTTGCTCAGACATGCACCGACCTTGCCCCTTCACATAATCCAAACGTGCACCGACCTTGCCCAGGCCATGCACCAACCTTGCCTCCAGTCGCACAGACCTCGCCAGTGGCTGCACCGACCCTTGCCCAGCATGCCCTAGCCCTACCTCACCCCGGCCCTCATCCCTCGCCGGCACACCCCCAGCTTGGCCTTCTTCGGTACACCCTGCCTAGGGCCTACCCGATACACCCAGCCCCAGACCCCAGCCGGCACACCTCCAGCTCAGTCTTCCCCGGCACAGCGTAGCCTGGCCTCCCCAGTACGTTCATAACCCCGCACAGCCCCTCGCTTGAGCCCTGGCTAGTACACCAACCTGCGCCCAGCCCGGTACACCCTGCCATGGCCTGTCCGGTACACTTCCCAGCCCCTAACCCGGTGCAGTCTTCCACCCTTTTTATGTTCTATCAGGCACGTCCCAAGCCTACACCAACCTTCCCATAGTCTAGTCTGACTCTGCACAGGCTCAACCTTGGATTGCACAGACCTTATCCTAGCTGCACCAACCTTGTCCGGGCATTGCACCGACCTCCCTTTGGCCTCCCGACGGACTATTTCCTTACACATGCTACAAATGCAAATAAAAGAAATGCGACGGCCATGGTGGTTAAGAGCGTCAGAAAGAGCTCAATGCGTTATCTCAGGGGACAACCCTCTGATACTTAAGTCAGCACGGGATCAAGCAGAAAGTAAAAAAGAGTAGAGGAGAGAGAGGACGATGGAAGTCGCGGTAGCAATTCTGGGAGAGCCGTAAGGCTTTCGGGCGAGTGCTCGCCGTTACCAGTGACCAATCGGAGAGTGCTCACTGGACGATAAGGGTACTCGGAAGGAGATTTCTCTCTCAGCGGACGATCGTGACCTCTCCGTAGCAGGGGATGTAGCTCTCATGTTTGTCTCTTAGCGGACGTTTCTTGGTGGAGTTCACCATGTCATGGTCCTCTGTCGAGGTCCCGTTTATATAGGGGGTTGTCCCGATGTCGGAGGCCTGTCCCTTAACAGGGAATGGCATAGATCGTGGAGTAACTTTCCCGACCATTATAGTGGGAGTTTTCCATTAAGGGACGGTTATCCTGGAGTCGGTCAACTTTCGGGCGAGTCTTACGGCACTCGTGGGGCGTGCTTGCTTTTTGTGGGATCGACGCCTATGTCGTGCGGAGTAACGGTCGGTCACCGGAGCGTCATCCGGCGGTCATTGTGCTTAGCTCGAGGCCTTCCCTGCTTGGCGAATCCAAAGACGATACGTTCTGGGCGATCGTTGCGGGTTGCGGCTGTCGGGGTCCGTCGGACGCGTCGTGGATCACGAGTCGTGTTGGACTTGAGATAGATGTGCCTTACGTGGGCCGAGTTGATTTTACCCTCCTCCGAAGATAATATTGATCACCTCCGTAACCTATTTTTTCTACATTTTAAGAAGCTCTGAATTAAAACTTTTAGTAAAAAACATCGTAAAAATAGAAGTAACTTGCAGATAAAAGTTCCATTGATGAAAAAAAATCACAAAACGGAAACAACTTCTAGACAAAATTTCTATTGATGACACCCTGCATGTCATCGACATGTCTTGCAGAACTTTTCCCAATCAAAGTTCATCGATTTGGTGATTCTTATCGGATCAAGATCGTGAGCCATTATGTCTTCAGTCGGCTTGACTGTTCCTTGCTTGAATTTTAGTTGAGATGCAGCTGCCCTCACTTCCTGTGGCCGGGGCCGCTGAGGAAGCCTCTACTGGGGAGAGGACCACTTCAGTTGGTGAGCATGCTCCCGAGATCTGTCCAATCGATGTTTCCATTGCGGGGTCGACCAAGGAAGCCCTCGCCAAGGGAGATGTCCCTACTGGAGAGGCATCTACTCTGACAATGGAGTGTCAGGAGCCGATAGAGAGCCCTTCCTCCTCCGAGCAGGTTGATTATGGTGGTGACTCCAGTGACAAGGAGTTCCCACCTACTGGTATGGAGACTGACGATGCCTAGACGTCTTCAGCTTATGAAAGTGATTATACAACATTTAGTCTGCCCCGACTGGCATGGAGCTGCTTTGGGTCATCTGGTCCACTTGTAGGTGAAGGGGCCAGATCTACGGAGGCCGCTGTTGGAAAATTGAGGTTAGCACCAGTTGAGGTAGGCGATCCTCTGCCGTCTTCCCTTCACAGTTCTTCTCATTATTTTTATATCAGATGTCTGGCGCATACTATGTTCATGGTGCAGACTGAGGTGGTACTGCCAACTATAACTGTATAGATACCTCTCCCGACTTTAGGTGTGGGTCAACCGACACTCCACTAGTCTTGCGGCCTATCGCTCTGCGATATCCCAAGGATTATATTGTGGCAGCAGGCATGGAGGCACCTGGGGCAATTGTGGGGGCTGGCAAATTGACTGAAGTTAAAGAATCTCAGCTGCCCGTTATCGACAGAGAGCTGCTCCTGGAGAAGAGGAGTCCTCCCGAAATAGAAGCAGGAGAAATTGTTGAAGAAGAAGCTTGGACTTCCACGGCCTTAGCCCTTGTTACTGAATCGGCCTCTGTGGAGGCCGGCCAGGTTGGTGGCGAATAGCAAGTGTCCCTGACTATGGAGATTCTCAGTGCAGGTTCGCCGCAAGAGGTTGGCAGGGAGGTTGCCATTATCGAGACTTGGTCATTAGAAGAATTAACTTGAATGCCACCCGTGGCCTGGAGGGGATTTGAGGAGAAAGAAGGGATGGATTTCCCTTTGAGAGTAGCCTGGACGTTTTGGCGCTGTGCTTCATCTAGTTGAGAGAGAACATTGATGAGATCGTCAATGCTCAGCATGGGGGCAGCTTCCCCGAATAAGGATTGAGTTGGTTGTACTTGAGATGAAGGATCCCCTCCTTGATTAGTGTCTACCATATAGACTAGGAAAGTTTGGTGTTGAGGGGTGAGACAGTGAATGGGAGCATGGTCTCCCTGATAATTGAAAGCTTGATATTGAGAGGGGGAATATTGCGCAGGGACATAACCACGCTCCACTTGGAATTGTGGTTGGGAAAATTCACGGGCCTGATCAAATTGACCGGCCTCACCCTCTTCTTGCAAGTGCTCCAGGTTTGCCATCTTAACAACTCTACCAGACCTGAGCATCATGTTTCTAATGACTGACAGAAGTAATCACAATATTCAACAAGTGCAATTCTAAAGAAACAAACACCACTCAGCAAGTTGCTGACAAGTTGGTATGAATTATGTACATTTTTTCATTGGTTCTCTGTTGAAGTTGAAATTATAGATGACTTATTAACAGATCAGTGAGTTTTGACTCTCAGTGAAAGAAGCTAAGTCTTAGTTTGAATGTGCAATCCGGTAGCCTAAGTTTTCACTCTCTCAACTGTGATTAAGCCAACTAAACACCTAGGTACTTTGAAGGTACAACCTGCCTAGCTTCCATGAGGTAATCCACAGGTGCGAGGGCTTATGGAGGTCTTGGACAAATAAATTCCAATGTAATGAGACGGAATGCTCAATTGGAGGGTCTTTCTAAGCCCAAGAAGGGGTAATGGACCATAGAAGTGTAGAGGGAGGAGGTCCCTCGGCCAGAATGCCTATATGATGCAAGTGATACAGGTAACAGTGAAAAATCAATCAGTAAGAAATGGCATCCAGAAGGGCGGACGCACAAAAAAATAGCCCCTTGTAGTCGTACTTACTTTCTTAGTATATGCTTGTTTGCCGCTGCTAGAGAGCATGTGTTAGGGCCATTAGCTCAGTATATTCATTTCACCACTGTGAGAGTGAGCGAGACTGTCCCGTGACCCAACCCGGGCACGAGAGAGTGAGCTGACCACCCTTGACTCGCTGCCGGTTTGTCAACCGTGCAGGTCCGAATGCTTCACATGTTAGGGACGAGTGCGAGCTTACTAGAGTCTCAGGTTTGTGTCTCTAATTGGCGTCGAGTCCACGTCTTCATCCCGCATCACTGCACACCTGTCAACTAGAGTCTCACCTCAGAGATGACCTTGCCTCTCTCTATGTTCAGATGATGCTCATCTTTTGATGGTACGTATAGGCTCCTATCAGGCATCCATCCCCACTGGTCTCGCTTCATTCTAAGCCCTGTGGAGAGCGCACCAGCCTCTACATGCCAACTGCGCAGACCTGTACTGTAGAACAGATTCACGCCAGCTGTCTTCCATGACCTGCCCTGCCCTCCTGTGGCCCCTGAACGACACCAAATTTCTTGGAGCACCTCTGCACCTCCCCAGCTCCGTCTGAGCACCAACGGCATCCTCTTCGGACCTCTGTGCGTAGCGTACCAGGAGAAACAAGTCAGTTCTGTCCAATAGAACTATTGGCAGGGAGCTAGTTCATCTTCCCCTTCCCCGTGCTCCCCCCTCCTACGTGAGGGTAGTTTTGTGTTGATTAATCCCGGCCCCATGATCCCCTCCCTGTGTGGAGCGTAGTGCCATAAGGTTTTGCTCACAGGTTCACATTTGAAGCCCCTGCCGACAAAGGGCTGGCTGGGTGATCGAGTTTCCATGTGCATACCCATCCCGCGTCAAATTTGGTATCAGAGCAAGTCGTCCGATTTGTTCCATCCAAATCGGGATCCTAGGTGTCTCATGTCCGCTATGTTCTTCAGTTTCAAAGTAGTCCTACCGCACAATAAACTCACCACCGTGTTTCTCGATGAGGGTCAATAGGCCAGACTGATCTAGATGCCGCCAGGGTATGGTTGGACACGACCGAGCGCGTATTTCGCTCTATGGAATGCGCGGAAGACGAGAAGGTGATGCTCGACACTTTTCAGCTCCAGGGCACGGCGCTGACATGGTGGAATACAGAATGGGAGATTTCTTTCCAGTCCCGCCCGCTTCGGCAGATTTCGTGGGCTGAGTTCGTCACCACTTTTGAACTCACCTTTAGCCCGGCTTACCTCAGGATGGATAAAATGCATCAGTTTTTGCAGCTCGTCCAGGGAGGAATGTCGGTGCTAGAATACCGAAACAGGTTTATGGAATTGGGCCGTTATGCCCCCCATGTGCTAGCAAATGAAGCATTAAAGACGGAGCAGTTTCTTCGTGGCCTCCATGCTGAATTGAGGCAGCCGCTGATCGTTGCCCGTGTAACTAACATGAATGAAGTTTATCAGGCTGCGACAGCATTGGAGTTGGATTTGGCGAGATCCCAGGTTCCTTCTTAGGCAGTGTCGGTTCAGCCGACAGTTCAACTTCCATCTGGTTATCCACCTCCTGTTCCAAGTTTTCCTTCAGCCACTCCAGCTGCTAGTGGTGTTGCTTCTTCGGGCAAGTCCCAGTTCAGGATATTTAAGAACAAGAAGAGGTTTAAGAAGCGATTTGACCAGTAGGCATCGTCTGGTGCAACACAGCAGTCAGCCCCTTCTATCCAGCAGCGTCAGGATTCTGCTAAAAGCCAATTCAAGGGTTGTGCGCGGCGTGGTGGCAGCCACCCAGGCAAACCATGCTCCTTGCCAGTGGTATGTTTTCGGTATGACCAGTCGGGTCACGTGGTGAGAGACTGTCCCTTGCGAGCGATTCTAGTGCAATTCGCTCTAGCAGCTCCGTCCCAGCCGTCTCAATCGCAGTTCAGGCCTCTACTTCCACCACCGCCTCTATCTCAGCAGTTCCAGCAGATTCACCCTCAGGCTTCAGCAGCATCTTCCTTCCAGTCCTCTGCAGCTGCCAGTAGAAGGTTGAATAGATCGACTCTCTAAAAAATAACCCAGTTAGCCAACTCAAAAACACACAAGAGCTTTTTCAAAAATTTGATCAAATGTAGAATCAGTCCTTGAGTAGTACCATAGCAAGCTCACTAGAGATGTCCTTGGAGCGTGTATCTTCAGTGCAGAACACTACTCAAAACTAAATGTGTGTGGAGAAGAGAAGTGTCAGATGTAGTAAGCAGTGAAGTTAGTGTCCTGTGAGTTAAGGAAGAAGAGTAGATACCAAACACACAAAGAACAAACCATGACACAAGATTTTTTAGGTGGTTCAGTTGCAGACCCGCAACCTACGTCCACCTCTCACTAGATTAGTGAGGCTTCACTACTTGCAAGTAACACACACACACACACACACACACACACAAGCGGAATCAGTCCACAAACATCCACTGACTAACAGCTTGAACTGAGGAATAGCCTCCTCAAACTGCTGACTTACAGCTTGCAACAAAAGAAACAACCCAAAGTTGGGTGCCAGAAAAACACACACTGTTGATAGATCAAAAGATGAAAAACGAGTAGAAAACAAAAGAAAATAAGAAGAAACATGATCAATTACAATGTTGCTCCAAATGAAAATCTGGGAGCTTTTTTGATGGATAGCCTTAAGACTCTCAGTTGAGTCTGAAAGAACAATCCTCACGTTCAGTCACACAGAGCTCTCTCTCTATGTCTAATGGCTACTCTCTTCTCATCTTTACACACTCTTCTTCTTTCTCCCCGCGTGCTCTCTGAGACTACTCTCAGCTTTTCCTTATCTGAAACTCACATGAGCAGCTCTTTC
This sequence comes from Amorphophallus titanum, assembly GCA_024336825.1. Lineage (NCBI taxonomy): Eukaryota > Viridiplantae > Streptophyta > Magnoliopsida > Alismatales > Araceae > Amorphophallus > Amorphophallus titanum. The sequence goes on from JANBPO010009106.1 coordinate 238,897, forward strand.
CTCTTTGAGCTCTCTCTTCATCGTCTTTTCCAAGGGGAATGGGTGCCTTTTATAGCCGAGTAACCTAGATAGAACTTATCTTCCAAGGAGTTCTCTGATTGGTCCAATGATGGGAATGGAACCTTCTGTCTGAGGGCCTTTCCAGAGAAGTGATCTGATTGGTCTACTATAGAAAGAAATGTTTTCTACTTTAATAGTGTAGATAATGGGGGTGTTGGGCGTAGTGGTGGAGCTGACAGGTCGTGGAGGGAGGATAATTGGTGAAGGACTAGATGGAGGTGTGGTGGTGATGGGTGCAGGCACTGGCGATAGGGTGGAGATGGGGGAAGTGGATGGCAGGACAAAGGGTTTAGTGGATGTGGAGGATGGAGGGTTTTGATAGTTAAGCGGGAGGATGACAGGGGTAGGAAGTGGAGCGGGGTTGCAGTAGGAGTGGTGGAGGGCCATGAGCCAATGTGTTGAAGCCTCGTCGTCATAAGACCACTCAGCATCGGGAGTCAGGGGTTGAACAAGATTAACCTGAGCCGGTGCCGGCGGCTGAGGCTGTGGAGCGGGCAGATGGTTTGGCATGGGGTTTTGGTGGATCCCTAAATCCTGAACGGGATGCTGCTATTGTGGCTGCTACTGCGGCTGCGGTGCTTGTTGTTGCACTTGCTGCCTTGGCGCTTGCCTTCTCTTTTCTTTAATTTCAACAATGGCCTTATGCATCTCGGCCCAGTCAATGCGCTGCCCTTCATGCAAATCATATACCAAATCTCAGAACTGAAAACAACCTTTAATAGTGTGCCCGGGTTGCCTATGGAACATGCAATATTTGGTTTGGTCAATGGCCGGGTTCTAGTTGGGCCGTTCTGGAGGGAGTTGGATCATGCTTATAGACATGAGGGCGGAGAAAATGTCCATAAGGGACTCGGGCAAAGGAGGATATTGTGCCCTTTTTGAAGCCAGGCATTTATTGGTATAGCTGTTAGGTGGAGGGACGTTGTGGTGTTGCGGGGGCTGTTGTAGCTGTTGTGGAGCAGGGAAGGCATTTTGTGGAGCGGGGAAGATAGGCTGGTGTGAAGCGGGAAAAATGGGTTGGGAATTTTGAGGGGTGGAGATCTGGGGATTGCGTGGGGTCTGAGGAAAGCGGAATGGAGCAGACTAGTTAGGGAAGGGGAAGGCAATGACTTGCACTTGCTCATTGGTTTGGACTCCTTTAGTGCACCTCTCTCTTTCGCTCTTTTTGGATGGTCATCAGAGGGGAACCTCATGGCCGAGCTTCCTTCTTCTTCCCCTCTCCTCCTTCTTCTCTTCTTTTCTGGCCCGTGCCTGTGTCGACTGTGTCTTCTGTGAGTGTCTATTTGTGTCTCTGTATGTCTATCTCGTTCGCCGGTGGAGAGGCCCTTTTTATACTCCCAGCGCCTGGGGTCTTCAAACGCTGACGGGAGACGGGGGAACGTGTTCAATAATGGAGACTTGACCCAGGCATCCTTGGCGACATGGGGAGTAGGCAGCGTGCCATGCTCTCCGCTTGACACCTCGAACGGGTCACTGCGCTCCAAGGATCCCGTAGGACGTGGCGTGAGATCCGTTCTGTCAGACACACCGCCGATTAGACCATGTCGCTGAAGCTTCAGGTTGTGTCACCGAAAGGGCCGTTGGGTTGTACCGTTGAAGGCCCTTGTGGTGCGCCCGGTGTGCCGTTGAAGGGCATTTGAAGCTGTGCCACTGAAGGGGCGGCTGAAGCTGTGCCGCTGAAGGGGCGGCTAAAGCATGCCGCTGCAGAGGTAGTTGACTGTGCCGTTGAAGGGCCATAGCGTGCCGTTGAAGGGGGCACGAGGGTGTGCCAGGGAAGCAACGCTGGGGCGTGCCGGTGAAGGGCAGCTGGGAGCGTGCCGGTGAGGCTGCGCTGGGTGTGCCGCTGAGGGGGCAATGAGCATGTCGTTAAGGTGGATTTTGGGCCAATTTTGGACCCGATCGACGATCCGTTCGATTCTCTTCGGGGGCCCACGAGTGGTGAGCTTCCCCAGGGGTTGGTTTCTCTTCGCTGTCGCGATTCCAGAGACGGCTCCACGATAGCATGTCATTTGTTCGGAGGGTCCGGACGGGACGTGCCCTCCATGATCTCTTCGATTGAAAATGTTGTTACTGTTGGACTGGTAGGGACACATAGACGTGTAATTTTACACGTCCACAAATGTCCCCCACCCACGGGTAGCGCGGGCGAAGGATCACTTAACCATCTCCAAATCTGGTGAAACTTTAAACAAAGTCTTTGTCCACCTCAATCCACATCCCATAATTTTTTCATGAGTTTTGAAGCTTTCTACAATTTTTAGAAATTTCTGCAATCTCCCATTTTCTGTCTGTCCCCAGCTTTCCAGACCCGACCCCTGTCCATTAGAAAACCCACCAAAAATCCATATCTCCATAAAAGTCCACAAAAAAAAATACCCTCATTCTCCTAACTCCCAGATCTACAACTTTGGTGAAGATCCCAATGCCTAGATCTACCACTACACCCCCAGTCAACTCATGTTCTCAGACAAGTCCAGTTCTGTTTTGCTAGATCTAGTTCTATGAACTAGCACATTGAAAATTCTACAAAGACCAACTCTGAGATGTTCTGAAGTGATGCACTTACTAGCGATCGAAGCTCTTCAAAAGAGCTTTCCAACGCCGCCAACCTTGTGTCATTCTGACGACAGGGATGAAAGCAGCACCAATTCTCGCAGGGTCACGCGCTGTGAAATAGCAAATTTCAGCTCGAGGTCGGCATCCAACGACCACCCCGAGGAGACCGCCTCGCCTTCCGCGAGTCCGACCAGCACGCCTCCGCCCTAGGAACACCCAACCTGGAGCCATCGGTGTAGCAGCAACCTCTCGGCGTTCCCGACCCACCAGTCAGACATGGGCCCCACGAGTGCGCGTGCTTGCCTTGTCAAAGCGGCCCCGGGTGCTACCCGTTAACCCGATCGCGTCACTCCCGGATCCCGCGTGTAGCCCCATACCTCCCTACGTGGAGTGGGCAGTAATCTATTTGTTGTAATAATTGTGTAATATCTGTTCTGGGAGTACCGATTCGGCCAGGGTCATCTTCCCCACGTCGAGAGCGTGGAGGTATCGTGCCCTCTCCTTTGCTCGACACTTGGCTTTATTTCATATATACTTGTTTATGCCGCTGCTAGAGAGCATGATAGGGTAATCTAGCTCGATATATTTATTTCACCGCTGCTGCGAGAGAGAGCGTGACCGTCCCGTGACCCGATCCGGGCACAAGAGAGAGCCGACCACCCTAGCTCATTACCGGTTTCTCAACCGTGCACGTCCATACGCTTCCCTCGATAGGGACGATCGCGAGCTTGCTTAGAGTTTAGGTCGAGTCGTGGTCCATCCCACATCACATAGCCTAGGGGTGGAGGAGGAAACCAGCCATCCGATTCTATTTTCTTCTTCCCTTTGCCCTTGGTAGCCTAAGGAGCCTACTTTGCCTTCTCCAGGTACAGGTTAGCATCTGACAGGTGACACTCGAACACCTCAAAAGGGTGGAGGTCTGCAAATATTTTGATTTCTTTCCCCTCATAGGGGAACTTGATGCATTGGTGCAAGGTGGACGACACCACTCTATTCTGGTGTATCCAAGGCCGACCAAGCAATGCCTTGTAGGAGGTGTTGAAGTTGATTACATGGAACTAGACCTTGGTGATGAAATCGCCGAAGGCCAGGACACATTCTGCAACCCCCATGGGCACCTCGCATTTCTGGTTAAAACTAGCAATCTTGACGTTCTTGACTTCGACCAAATGCACATCAAAGTAGTGCTTCTGGTACACCTGGTAAGGAAGTATGTTGACTGCCGCTCCTGGGTCAATCAGGACCCTGTTGATGGGCTGTCCATTCAATTGCCCTTTCATGTAGAGCGGCATGTTATGATTGCAGGTGGGCAAAAGCATGTCATCTTCTGTAAAGGCTACGGCCACCTCCAGTGGCATCTCCATCAGGTAGGCTTCAAGGTGTGCTGGCATCTGGAGTGCGACAATGATGGCTTGCTGTGTCTCTTCATCTAGGGATAGAATCTCCCAGACGGTGAACCGGGTCGGGATTTCTTGAGATGACTAACTATTCGGTCGGCAGCTTGAACCTTGAGGAGCTTCATTTCTTCGGCCTTGCCGCATCTACCCCCACCCAGGGCTTGAGGCACTGGGTCGGAGGATACCTGGTCTACCGGGTCTGCTGCGGATGGTGGAGCTTGCTGGGTCGACTGGGCTTCCTCTTTCTCTTGAATGAATTCGGCGAGGTTGGGGATGCCATCAAAATCTCCTTTCGGCTGAGGAGGGGCTACTGTCGGCAGAACTGGAGGACCGCTCACTTCTTTGGTTGGTCGGGGCCCCTGTGGACGTGCCTGCCCTTCAGACTGGGCCATCAGAAATTCGGTGAATGAGGGGGTGGCCTGACTTTTGGGTTCTTCGGGGTAGAGACCCGATGGAGGAGGGACCTCCACGCCTCAAACCTTAGGCTCGGGGACTTGGTATGGTTGTTCCCCTCTGAGCAAGATGTTGCGGTCAACTGGAGGAGGGCATCCCCATTTCCTTCTCGATCTGGTGGCGTGCTGGGAAGTGGATGCTTTAGTCGGATTCGCCTCCGCTGGTTCATAGGGTGTTTCTTCATCCTCTTCCTCCAGGGAGAGGGCAGTGTCGAACAACACCGAGAGGGTGTTGTAGGCAACGATGATCTCCTTTTTCTTCTTATTCCTAGGTCTTCTCTTCTTCTTTTCCTTCTCTGCAGCGGTCGGTGGCTGCTCTTGAGGGAGTTCACCCCACAAGGGAGGCTCTTGCTCTACCTGGGTCTCTGCTTCGGGGATCAGTTCGAGGGACTCGAACTCCTCCCAGGGGATGCATTCTTTCAGCTCGACAGGCCAGATGATGCGGGACGAAAGGCGGACTCGACGCCAATTTGAGATGCAACCTGAGACTCTAGCAAGCTCGAGTTGGTCCCTAACGAGGGAAGCGTTCGGACCTGAACAGTTGAGAAACCGGCAGTGAGTCAAGGGTGGTCGGCTCACTCTCATGCCGAGATCGGGTCACGGGATGGGTCTCGCTCTCTCTCTCGTAGCGATGATTGAGTTGGTTAATGAGCTAGGATCCAAGCATGCTCTCTATCAACGACAGTACGAACTATACTAGGAAAGCAAGTAACTACGACTACAAAGGGTTGGCGAGTTTACCTCCATACTCCAGGCGTGGTGAAGACGATCCCGATCAAGACTAACTCCTGGTACAACAGTGACAATTAATTACAATAGTAAAAATGATGGCCCACTCCATGCAGGGAGGTAATAGGCTACACACGACTCCGGGAGCACCGAACTTGGGTTGGCGGGCACAGAGCTTCCTCCTCCAGTCGGCGTTTGGGCAGTGTTTCCCCCCCTTCTGCTGATTGATTCCTTACTTTCATGAGCCGTAGAGCTCTATTTATAGGGCTAAGATCCTTATTCTAATAGGATTAAAACAAGGGTATAATAATCCTCCAGCAAGGCTTTCCTCTTCCCAATCAAATACAGCATTATAATGAGGAAAGGGATGCTATAGGAAAGATTGTAGACGAAACGGAGACGGAAGATGAAATGGTGCCTTCAGAGGGGTCGCTACTTAAAATGACGACCACTTATGGACGCACTTTTTTTTTTAAATTGTTTGATTCATTCGTTTATTGGTTTTGTTAAGTGCGTGGGCGTGCCAGTCATCGAGGTGACAATTTATTCGGGCTTCACGGAAGCCCATGGTGTGCTTGGTCTGACTTCGTCAGGTGTATGTGTGGTTCGGGTCGGGGCCCAATCCCACCATGCCATAAAGGTTATGACGTCATTTACATCCCCCATATGGGGGAACACCCTTGATTAATTGCCGAAACTAGGGGCTCTGCAGCCGAAGGAGATAATACTAATTGCATGAGAAGAGGGTGAAAAATAAATCGCACTGAAGACCTGCATCGAGAAATGAGCCAGGGGCCATATCGGTCACTCGCGGACCTTGTCATATTCGGACGAAAGTCCATGACGGGGAAGCACAGTGAAAATCGGAATAAATATACTCAAATGTCTGTCGGGTAGACGGTAATTTTAATGATATTCCGAGAAGCTTCGGCTCGGAAAATGATCCCGGTTCGGTCAGAATGTCAACCCGAGGCAACGCCGAGCCATGAGTATTCTAGGCTAATTCCCAGGACCCAGGCTCGACCGGCACGGGGCGGCGGCGTTGTCCCTTCAATTCCCAGCCGAGGGGGGACGGGGCTGCAGTGTGGAGTCTTATTAATTGATAGGGCCCTAGGTTGCAAATTTCACGTCACTTACTATTTATCCCCTCTTTTATTACTCAGGGTGCTCTCGTGGCTAGAACTACAGCATCACGGGAGTGCAAGCATTCGTCTAAATCACCATGAAGCCAGGATCGAGTCTCTCAATACTTAAATCGGTGCAGCCAGTGCTTAAACCGGCGTGCCCCTCCAAGAGGCTTTGAACTGACACGCCCCCTTTCATTCCCTTGCCCCCTGTCCGTGCCAGTTTAACCCAATGTTATTCCCCCATGCCAGTTCAGCTCAAAGGCTGTCTCATCTTAGATCTGATACCCTATTTTCCATTGAACAGACTGGCGAATAGGGACAGTCTTTGCTTGAAATGGGAGGGACGCCCGCACCTGACTGATGGACAACCGTCTGCACCACTCAAGCCCCCCAAAATGGGAGTCTTCGAGCACTGCACTGAGCATCACGTCACCACCAGTCGTCGTCAGCCAATCCTGGGTGAGCAATGCCCCTACTCTACCCCGCCCCTATTCGCAGGCTGCTTGACGCCTTCGAGCGGGAAGGGATGAAAGAGGAAAAGGAGGAGTTGGATTCAGGAGGGATCTCCCCCATATAAAAATGAGGCATGCTCCACCAACCCAAAAAAATGAGAGAGGGAAGGAAGGAAAGGAGAGGAGAGGCAGAGAGAAATTCTAGAATTACATAGTGCTGCACTGAAGAAAAAAGAGAAGCTCCGCCCCAGTTCATTTTTCATGCTTGAACGTAGCCCAAATGTAATTAAGATGAAATTCGTGTCTAATTCTCACAACCTATGCATATTCATGGCCTAATTACCTTCTAACATGTCTTAGCTATGTGGTTACATCATTTTTCATGCATAACATGCCCTAGATTAGCATTTTATTTCATTATTTTATAGCTTCTATCTATCAGACAGAAAATAGTCAATAAAGTGACCGTTACATCTAACAGCGGTCTATCGCAAGACCATTTATGACACCCTTGCGGCCAGATCTTGACCGCAATCTAGTTCTGAGGACCAGTTTGAACTCAAATTATTTTCTATGATATTATTTATAATATATATGCCATGTTTCTTAGGCCCACCCAGATTAGCTTATTCTAACTGGTTATCAAAGTCACCCTTAAAAGATAGAGGAAAGCCAACAAAGTAGCCTGCAGTCAGTCCCCTCTGCCCTGATAGACTGCAAACCCCACACACATGCACATTAAACCCCCTCACACCTATCCAGCAGACAATGAAGGAGGGACGGAGAAGCCCTCCCCTCAGATGGGATATCACTAGTGGTATAGGTAACCCAACATAGACCATAACAATGCAAGAAGATATCACTAATGTTTCAAAAGCAAGAACTTTCATCAACTGTATTTGCTAAGCAAGGCGCCCATGACTGTAGGGACTTCCGACCCATTACTTTGTTGAATGACACCTACAAGATTATTACTAAGATGTTGGTTGGTAGATTGACCGCAGTTATAGACAGGGTCAGTTGCTATCAGGGAGCTTTCATCAGGGAAGACATATCCAGGATAACTTCTTAGTGGCCCATGACTGCTTATATGCTATGAAGACCCAGAGGAGGAAAGGAAGTCCTCAAGATGGATTTTGGGAAGGCTTATAATAGAGTGAATTGGGTGCGCTTATTTGATGTGTTAGAGAAGATGGATTTTGGAGATAGGTAGATTGGATGAATCCAGGCTTGTATCTCTTCTGCTTCCTTTGTTATCCTTGTCAATAGGAAGCTAACTTCCTCTTTCCTCAGTGGCAGGGGGCTGCGGTAAGGAGATCCTATGTCTCGTCTTCTCTTCGTTTTGGTGGCTCATGTGCTGAGTAGGGTGTGGTAGAGAGCAGAGACAGTTGGCCGGATCAAGGCTTCCAACTTGGGAGAGGAGGTTTGTCACTCACTTACAGTATGCAGATGATACGATCTTATTCCTGTCAGAGGATGAGCAACAACTTTGTGATGCTACATTTTTGTTGGAGTTCCTAGGGATCCAGGAGAGATGCTCGTGATCTTCAAAGAGAGCACGTGATCCAAGTATGGAGGAGGTGTCAAGATGATGACACGTGAAAGGCAGTCAAGCTGGGTCCAGGATTTGGGGATCCATCAAAACCCCATGCCAAATCATTCTCCCGCTCCGCAGCCTCAGCCGCCGGCACCGGCTCAGGTTAATCTCGTCCAACCCCCGGCTCCTGACGCCGGGTGGTCTTATGATGATGATGGTACCACTCCCCAAATAATGGCCCTCGACCATAATTACCGCAACCCTTCTCCATCCCCTGCTCCCACCATCCACACTCCTAACCATCAAACCCTTCCCCTACCCGCCAGACCATTCATCCTTCCACTCGCCCCCACTCTACTAACAACACCCTCACCTGCGCTTCCATCTCGCCCACTACTCATCACCCCCGCTGCCATTACTACCCTTCCTTCCAACCTTTCAACCGTCACCACACCTCCACTTCCCCTTTCGCCTCCACCAGCTCCCGCACCTGCCATCATCACCATGCATTCCTCCAACCCTCTGCCCATCATTCTTCCCCCGCAAACCGTTACCTCCACTACGACTCCCATCATCTCCACCGTGCCCTCTTCCACGCCACTCATCCACCCCATTGGGCCTATTAGACCATCAGCCGATGCCGTGTCGGCACAGAACCTTGCCCTGTGGAGCGGGCATTTGTTCCACAGAAATTATGCCTCCACTGGTGCTCCAGCACCCAATCCCTAGTCTTCACAGCTGGCTGTCGATCAAGAAGAGACTGAGACACTATCGGGTACCCAATATGATCTACTACATCACTTGGACCGAGTGCCCTTCAAAATATCTATGTTGGAGCTGAAAAAGAGATCTACCCTTCACTAGGATGCATTGAGAAATTTTCTTCAGAAGGTTATGGTCAGTGAAGATGTGGCAGTTGATAGCCTACCCCAGCATTGGCAACTATCTCCAAGGGGCCGGCAATCACCTTCTCCGAAACTGAGCTTGCACCTCCAAAAGCTCGACAGATGCCGCTTTTGATGGGGACATCATTTACCCCCTCCACATTTTTCGAAGCCTGGATGGATCGTCATCATGTGCCATCGTGATCTTTTTATTATCTTTTGCTCTTGTTCCCCTTTTATTATTATTTATTCATTTATTTACATTTTTTTTACGTTTTTGAGCATGTAAGCATTCGCTAACATCAAGCATCAAATAGATACATAGTATATCCCCTATATTGAGGGAAGGATAGGGACGAAGCCCTGAATTCACAGACCACATGCGGCTCACGAGTCACAACTAAAAGAGCTGTGCATTCGCCGAAAAGATATCGCATGGCCTCTGCATATAGTTTAAATCACGATCTTCACCCAAAACGAATGTTTCGTGGTGTGAGAGTGCAGGCATATGAGCCATGGCTCCTAAACATAGGGATGCGCAAACGTTCTAAGCAACACTAATGGATTGCTCTAACGTCCACGTGTACATTTCAGGCTTTCGACTTTCGGTAGCTTTACACAACCCCATTTTATTTATTCTGACTTCCAGACTTCACCGTTCGGCACGAGTTTCCTCATTTATTTCAGTGGGGATTCTCGGCTACTTAGATTCATCCTTTGCCATAATTCGCTTCGCCATTTTCGCGCGAGTCTCCTCATTTATTTCAGTGGGGATTCCCGGCTACTTGGATCCCCGTTTCATTTATTTTTTTTCTTTTTTTTTTCTTAAAGGGGGTAGGTAGCTTTTTCCTCACGATTACTGTTCGTGCGAGCGTAGGAGGTTTTCGCATCCACAGAGTGTTGGGAAGAAATTCTGCGATCCTTATGGTTAGAGACCACTGATCGCATGGTGCGTAGAGTGTGGGAACATCGTCTCGAGTATATTTCGTGAGTTACGCTAACAACATAGTTATGACTCTTCCTCTCGACGCGTGCACTCGTCACGATGGACTTTTTTACTTTAGCACGTGCCATGACGCACGTATGTCTATGATCGGGGTAAAATTATTTATTCAAGGAGATACCGTCCTAGAAGAATCAAAGGAGGTGTATTAAATATAATATAGACAATCATGCAAGTAGGGCGAGCACGCATTCAAAGTCAAGCTCATGCAACTACATGAAGTGTAGTTAGCATCAAAATCATAGCATTACACACTAAGTTTAGTTATCATCAAAATCATAGCTCAACACCCTAGACGTTCCTTTCAATGGCGGTGGCGGCGGATTTGACCAAATTCAGAGTTCTTTGCCGAGTTGTTCCCCTTAAGACTCTCCAAGCCAATTTGACCTCTTGAAGCATCTATACACCCTATAAATAGATGGCTTTGTCGACCTAAAGACCCTATTTGATGATCCAACTAGCGGTGGGTGCTATCGTGGGCGAACTTGAGAGAATTCGGGCGTTTGATGGCAGCCTGTTCTAGGGTTCCGGCGAGCGCGTATCCCCCTCCCTTCTTTAATTAAGGTAGGTTTCTCGCAGGCCCAATCTAATTAAGTAATATGAACGTGTAGATCTCGTCCTTAGCTTTCTTTTGAATCTATTTTGCCCAATTTTGGCCGTCTTTATCATGCGTATTCTTGATTTTAAGAGGAGCATGTGATTAGGGTTCTTACTTTCATCATTTCCGTTTGACTTAAATAGATTAATCATAGTCTAATCTTTATATTGACCATGCTATGATGTGCATTTTTAAGTTACCTATCTTTTGATAGTAAATAGCCCAATTTTTATGTCATATCCATATTTTAATCGTGCTTCCATTGGACCAGTGTCATGTTCTTCATGATTTGGGGCTCGGGTCAGCAGAAACGGACCTTCCAAGGACCGCTAGGAAGGAAGTGGTCACATGATAGACTGTTTGCTATGGTCAGGCGGCCCTGCGACAGACCGTTTCAGGGCGACGTAGTTGAATTAAAAAGGGGTTTTTTCTGAATGCTTAGTGGCCTTTCTCTTGACCGCTTATGGTCTTCAGGCGGTCAGTACATGACCATTTTCCACCCCTATTTCAGCAACAGGCATTGATTCGACATGTTTTGTCCTGATAAGTAGCTTGTTGGTCAGGTTAATGACATGGTATAAACGCACTAAAACTAGGGTTTATGAAACATATGAATTAAGTATAACCTAGCACTCTCAAGCCGACCCACTGACTCTACCCGGTGTAGAAACTGGCTCGAATGATGGGATGACTGACCCTGTTTGCTCAGAAAATTCAGAGGCAAGGTACCAAAGGAAGAGATGAAGAAGAAGAAGGAAGCCTCCACAAACTCTTTGGAAGGGCCCTTTGCGGGATATGATGAAAAAGAGGATGGTAAAATACATCCCCTAAAGAGTCAAAGAAAAAAGAAAAGAGGTTAGTCGAAGAACAGAAGAGGGAGAGAAGAGGCAAAGAAGGGAACTGGAAGAGTTGCCCCCCTTGCAGATAGGATTGACGGCAGAAAGAAAGAAAGTGGGGGAGGGGAGGAGGAGAGGCGAGAACAGGATAATGGTGCGATGCCTGATGCCCCTATCCGTCCGCTTCTACCTTCCTCGAAGATAGTGTTGGTGGTCCAGAAGAAGGGAGAAGACATGTCACTGCATGTTGAGCCCTCCTTCAAACTGCCCGCCGACTGTTGAGCACTCTTTCAAACCGAAGTAGCCGGAACCTCCCCCTACCGCAGTCTGCATCTTCGTCCTCTGAAGCTCCCTCCATGTCTCATGAGGACCAACAACCCAACACTTCGAAAAAATGGAGAACTGCAAGGGATGGCCTTAAGCGATGAAGAGAGGAGGTGACGCCCTTCGAGACCTTTTATAGGCCGAAGGAGAGCTGTTGCCTTAATTGATTTTTCCCTCGAAGAAACGCGAAAGGCAGAAACCCTTTCCTCAAGGCGGTTATCTCGTTTCCACCAACACGCCCTCAATGGGAACACGCGAAGTGGCAAGGCATTCAAAGCATGGGAAGATGGGCAGGCGCCAGCGCCATGCCAGTTGCCTGCCCAATCGGCACGCGAGATATCCTCAGAGAAAATCACCGCCTTTCCAAACAACTACAGATATGGTGGTCAAATCGCGCCAAAGGCGGTAAGAAGCAGTCAATTTAACATTTAATATTGACGTCATCATATACACAAGGGAAATTTTTACATGGCTACCTGGATGACGATGAAAATGACGATACGCTGCCGATCCGGGGAGAGGGCGACGCGGCGCCTCCCAGCCCGGCTCGACTCCACCCTCCGCGAATCGAGGAAAGGTGGACGTCAACGCGGTCCTCGCGATGTGACCAATCCAACGGTACCTCTCCGGCTTCGATCAACGACCGTCTGGATCAGAAATCGAGAGAGACACGTAAATCGAGAAATTAACCCTAAAATCACCTAAAAAAGAAATTACACAGAAAAAGAGGAAGATGACGACGGATGGCGACGCAAAGGGCGTCAACGGATTCCTGACGAGATGAGGAGTCCATTCCCCTACCATTTACGCGGCGAAGACTGCGAATCAGTGCAGATCGGACGACGGGGGCCACACCGTCTTTCTGCTCGCACGCGCCTCCACGCTCCACGATCCGAGGGAAGAAGGGCATTGGCGCGATCCTCGCGTCGAGCCCATCCCATCGGTACCTCCCACTCGTCAACCGAGGTCTGTTTGGACCATGAACCGAGAGAATGGGGGGTGGAGGAGAGAGAACGTGTGAGGGGAGAGAGAGATTCGAGATGGAGAGAGAGTGTGTCGAGAGAGTGAGGAGAGAGAGAGAGTGGGGAGAGATATTTGTTAAAATTTGATTTTTCTTATTTTTTTGAAAAATTACCTTAAATTACACTTTAACCTTTTAAAAACTAAAATTGCCAAAATACCCATTTTAATTACATTAATACTTTAACTAATTCATTTAAATACCCAAAAATAGCTTAAAAATCTATAAAAATCACCTAAAATCACGGGATAGTTCTAGACCCGGACCACTAAGGATCCACTAAAACACGAGCATTACACCATGGCCTTACCCAGCGACAGCACGGAGCCCTCGGCGGCGAAGATGAAGATGGCGGTGGCAAGGAACTCTGCCAGCACGGCTAGTAGGAGATGTGACACGACCTCGGACTTAGGCAAGCAAGCACATTTACGCATCCAAATGGGCCGTATTGGGCCGCCGCTCTCCGTGTATGTGGCATTCAGAGCAGCCATGTTCTTTTCATATTTCTACACTCAAACACATGGTCCCTTTAATTTCAATGAAAACCCCTCACAAAGCTAGCAAATCCATTTTTACTTTAACTATATATATTTAATGTTGGAACATGAGAAGAGCTTACACTTTCTTTTGAATATTTCTGACAATGAACTAGAGAAGAGACTGCTCTCATATTGGAAGCCATTTTTGTTCCCCTCCATGTATAGAGATGCAGGACGAACACACAGATTTTGCTCAGGCCTTGAATCCTGCTCTGTAGTATTCCACGGAGCCATGGAAAGGTTGACCATCTTTTCTGCTCCCATAGAATGGTGATCTGCACCAAGCTTGTTTTCTGATGTTCCAAGTGATTCCAGTAAATTTAGGCCTATTGCTAAAACTTATCCGGTGGAGTAAGAGACTTGCTTCCAAAGGCTAATGGCAATCCCTCAGTTCCTGCAGAGTATAAGTTGCTATTTGTATTATCTTAAGAGACTTTTTGCATGGCAATAAACCAACATAATAACGGCCCAGAATTTCTGATAAAAAAGGTGAATGTTCATGATTCATCATATATTTAGATCAGAAACATGCAAAGAAGAGTTATTTCTAGATCACAACACTATAACAACAATAAATATGCAGTACCAAGGACAATAACTCCAATACATATTGGCCAACGATACCACCCAAGAAAGCAGGCACATTCTTAAGAAAGCCAAAAGTCATGGTTTAAAACATGACCTATGTAATAGCTTCTTGAGCAAAATGTTCTGGAATTGACGAAATAGGCTGACTGATCATGTGACTTGTCAATAATGCACACTCCAAAAAAACATATCCAGACAACTATTATTTCGATACGGGTTTTTTGAAGCTTGGCATCTGTGTGTGAGTATCCCATGACAAAAATCAAGTTAGGGTAACTACCTCACTGTAATCACTGTAGATTTTGCTTTTGGAATTACACTTTGGATAGCATCTGAATATTTTAGGAATCATATTCTGATTCTCATTGTTTATTTGAAATAAAATCAGGGTCAGAATTTACCGCGGCTGAGTCATCCTCATGTGTCATGAGGCATAAGCATTCCCCGAGCTCCCCCAGCTCCCCGTCGGATTGTTCATCCTCTTCGTTGCTCAATATGGCAACCATGGCTTTGGCTTTGAACTTATTCTTCTTGAATTTCCTTTTCAACTTTGGGCATTCTCCTCTCATGTGTCCGGGCTTCTTACATTCGTAGCAGATAATATTGTTGGGCTTGCTTGGCTCGCCCTTGTTGCATTTTGTGTTTTGATGATGTCAGAACAATACAGCTTATTATTTCTAAGTCAATAATTTTCAAATATTTTGTGTCAAGTCTAAAAGCTCAAATTGACCCAAAGACCATCTAACAAGTTGCAGGAATAGAAGTCAGTGTATCAACACACTCATCAAGGAAGAAAAAGTATCAACTCTCATCAACTAAGGTCAACACTAGTTCTGCCCTCCAGCAACTAAGGTCGATGCTAGTATAGGTTTCTAGTGTATGAGGTCGATGCTACTTCAACAACCTAGCAACTGAGGTCGACTCCAGTCTGGACTTTAAGTAGCTGAGGTCGATGCTATTTCAGTGCCCCAACAACTGAGGTCGATGCCACTTCACCTGGGCCTGAACTAACTAAGGTTGATGTACGTTTCTTTTGTTAAAAGCATACAAGGTATGTACAAATCACTGTTATAGGTCAATGCTAGTTCTAGGTCGATGCTAGTTTTGGCTTGCATCAACTAAGGACGATGCTAGCTCTAGGTCGATGCTAGTTTTGGCTTGCATCAACTAAGGTCAATCTTAGCTCTAGGTCGATGCAGGTTTTGGCTTGCATCAACTAAGGTCGATGCTAGCTCTAGGTCGATGCTAGATCTGAGTTTCATCAACTAAGGTCGATGCTAGTTAGTCTTGCATGCATGAAGGTCGGTGCACCTTTTTTCCTTGCACATAAGGTCCGTGCACTTTACTGTTTGAGGTCGATGCATATTTTTACGATAGTGCATTTGCATAGACCTAGGTCGGTGCACTTTCTGAAGTCTCGCATATGTAGGTCAATGCTAGTATGCCTGCACTTGCATTTCATGTCTGTACATCTTTTTACACCTATCTGAGTCCGTACACTTCTAAGCATCTATGACAATCATATGTTTGACAAAATGCCATCTATCATATTGTCATATGATTTCCATGGTTTTGTTATATCATGATTATCTTTATAAATCATGCATAATGAATATCTCTCTGATCTACTTACGATAATAAGGTGTTTGATTAAATGCCTTTATCTTGTTGACAGGGACTTAAGACTAAAAGGTCTAAAGCAACAAGATTAAACACCTGAAGGGCTGGAGACAGTCACGTGGCTTAAGTGTCTAACTCACAAGCATGTAATCCAAGGCGGGAGTCTTGACTGGAGATTCAGTCACGTGGACAATGTTATCTTATCACTTGACACGTGGATTCTCTGAAAAAGGGGGCACGAGCCCAACACATGTCCGAGGCTTCCCGTCAGAGATTAAAGAGTAGCACATAAGTTCGAACTGAAATAGGCACGTGTTCCCAGAATGGCTGGAAGCTAGCACGTGGTCCCAAGGAGCTTATGTTCGGGCACGTGATCCAAGGCTCTATGGAAGAGGAACATTCTCATCCCTGCTACGTGGTCCAATAGGACACAAAAGGAATGAAATCACCCTATCCAAAGAGTTCCTACGGAGCCCCTGTTTTGGGTATAAATATAGGGTGCTTTCTCTTCTGAGAAACATAGGGCACCAGAAGAAAGAAGTGCAAGCCAGTAGAAGGAAAAGAGAAGAAAGAGAGCGAAGAAGTAAGGGCTGGCCGCCAACTGAAGCAGGAGATGAGCTAAGAAGAGTGAGCTTGAATCTGAGAGAAGAAGTAGAGAAGAGAGCTGAGAGTGATGAGCAGAGAAAGAGAAAAGAGAGTGAGCAAGATAAGAAGAGAGAGATCGAGATAGGAGCAGCCAGTGCTATACTGAAGATCTGATCATCTATTGACTTGTGGATCAAATCCAGAGTCAGCAGAGCCATATCTATTTTTGCTTTCCTTCTTTGTATTTCATTTTGTTCTTTACCATTTCCATTAGTGTTTTTCGATTCCCTGCTTTGGTTATCGGGTTCCTCCTGTGTGTTTCAGGAGAAGGGAGACTTGGGTCTCCGGTTGTGAGTGACTGGGTGTCACTCACGATTTTCCTTTTTAGATTCAGAGGAAAAGAGAATCTAATCCTCTAGATTTTGGTGTGTAGTGGGTTACTGTTCACATCCCTTCTGCGATAGCAGAAGAAGGGAGATTTATCTTTGGCTCCCCTCCAGTTTGGAGGAAGGGAGGATTGGTCCTCCAATTTCTAATCTTGTGGGTTGCAAGGTCAGGGATCAGATCCTGTGGGTTGTAGGATCGTTGTCGAGGGATTTGTCTCCCTCAAGGCAAGCTGTTAGGCAGCGCTTGTTTGTAGACTGAGTTTGCTTGTTCTTACTTGGAGCAAGGGAAGCCTCACTCTGGTTAGAGTGGGGATGGACGTAGGCCTACGGGCTGCAGACTGAACCATCTAAAAATCATTTGTGCAATGGTTTGATTGCTTGCTCCTTTATTCGATAGATGTATGCTTAGGCTCGATCGCATAATTTTGAATCTTTTGTCTAGTGAGGAATTTGCTTGCACACCGTGAATTTGATACTGGTCTTGAGAGAGTAATATTGAATATATGAACTTAGTCATATCTCTAGTTTACATAGAGTTGATCAGAAGCTCAGTCTGTCTGATCTTCTATTTGTTACTGGAGAGCATCTAATTTGTTCAAGCCATCTGAGAGTTTTATTCCGGAAAATTGTCTAGTTATAGTTTTAATTAGGTATTTTTTATAGGGGAGATTCATTCACCCCCCCTCTGAATCGGGTTTGCACCATCTCTTAGACTCAACAATTGGTATCAGAGCGGATCTCTGATTGTCCAGATCCAACGATCTGCAGAGGATCCTGCTATCGCTTTTGGTGCTTTACTCATTGCTCTGAATTTGCTTGATAAGTGGTTTCAATGACTCCTCTTTCGGTTTTCGATGGTTCGAATTTCAGCAATTGGCTAGGCGGCCTGTGTGTTTACATGAACGATTGACATGAAAGTTATAATTACTACATTTTAATTTTTTACGTCGGGACGTGACAGACGTAGAGTTGGCCCCTAATCCATCTGAGGAGGTGGTTGGTCAACTGTTGTGGTATCCTCTGGCTCTGGAGCCACTTAAGACGGATCAACTGTAACTTCTTGTTCCTCCAAAATAACATTATGAGGAATGAATATGAGAATAAAGTTGTCAATTGTTACAAGTATTTCAGTCTGATCTCGTAACTCCTCAAAAGAAATCTCTCAAGAAGGTCCATCCCCATTGACTCTGACATCTTCAAGAAGCCTTGCCTTATCTGTCTCTATAATAATGGGAATATATGATGGACAATGAAACCTATACCCTTTTGATCTCTCTAGATAACCAATGAAAAATTCACTAGTTGTTTTGAGATCAAAAGCCTCTTCTTGTGGATTGTATGGTCTGGCCTCAGTTGAACACCCTCATGTGCGCATATAGTTCACTGAAGGTTTCCTACCACACCACAACTCAAAAGGAGTCTTAGGTGCAACCTTCGTAAGAACCTTATTGACAATGTGTGTAGCTGTCTTAATGGCCTCTCCCCACAAGGATAAAGGTAGGGTAGAATGACTTAAATTGTCCTGACTATTTTCTTATGCGTTTGATTCCTTCTGTTAACTCCATTCCAATATGGATTGCCAGAAGTAATGTATTGAGGTATGATACTCTCTTCTTTAAGGAATTTTGCTAATGGTCAATGCCTTTGTCTCATCTCTATGTACTTATCATAGTACTCACCAATTCTATCGGACATGACCATCTTGATTACATTTCATGATTGTTTCTCTACTGCCTTCTTGAAATCTTTAAAGACATTGAAGACATCTGTCTTTTCAAGAAGTAGATAGAGATACATGAATCTAGAATAGTTATCTATAAAGATGACAAAGTACCTTTTGCCAGTTAAACAGGGTGAGAAATGACCACAGATATCAGTGTGAATTATTTTAAGAATTTCGGAACTTCTAATGGCGTCCTCCTTGGGCCTGAGCAGATATGACCCACTAACCTCTATTAACCTACTAAATACAATTATGTCACTAATAGACGTCCAATTGGCCTCAATTTGCCTACAAAAATCTAGAATGAAGAAAATAAAAGCTCCAAGCTCATGACTAGATCTCCATGCCGTCTCCAAGCCACAAGGAAGCCTACAAGTCTCGAGTAGTGCTACGTGTCCTATAGTGACGCTCGATCGCATCATGCCGATCTCTAGTTCGGGTGTCCTCACTAGCGCCACCGATTCAAATGGTGGGGAGAACCACGGGATCACATCGTTAGGGGGTGCCACTGGTTCAACAGACTGAAACGCCACCGGATCAAACCGTTAAGGGGCCATCGGGTCAAGCGCCCGCGAGTGCCACCGGATCAAATCCGCTGAGGGGGCACCGGATCAAGTGGCTTGGGGTTTGAATGCCACCGGTTCACTTGGGCACTTATTTTTGACACTTCCAAGTCCCAAGTTGTTCCTCTTTGCGATCCAAGGTTTAATTCACCTATCTGAGTGTAGTCTGACGGTACATACTTTGTTATTCGCAGTTGCTGATCTTCTTCAAGGACTCGGGGATCTTGAGTCTCGCGATGTACTTTTTGCTACCACTGCCACGGTGGTGAACCCAAGGCAATGTATTAATTTAGGAGCGTCTAGCTCCTTATGGTTTGATGCACCCTTGTGAGCGTGAGGTGTTTTCGGGGGACGGACTCCCTCGAGGTCGACCCGCTAGGTCTTTCTGAGATTCTCGTGCCTGGTGAGCAGTTCAGACGAGCTTTGACACCACTCGTCTAGAGTTGTATGTATGACATTCTTAGCATATCTTAGGAATCTTTTGTACGTGAAATTTTACATGTCCACAAATGCCCCCCACCTATAGGTAGCTAGGGCGAAGGATGAGGCAAGCGGTGCACATGGGTGCACTTGCCCTTTATTTACTATTACTGAGGTTTTGGGGTACGCGATCAGCACAAATGTATACATATGTATATGATCTACTTAGAGAGATTTCTGGAGCTCGTAGTAGAAGAGAAAATGGAGCGGAATGAAGAGAGGATCGAGTTGATGCTAAAATCATAAAAGAAAGCTTCGAGAAGAAGAAGAAGAGGAAGAGGAGAGGAGCTCACTTCCCCATGCTACTGAAGCCAAGGTTCTTCATCTGGATCATGTTTTGAGCAGATTGTGCTGCATTGATCGTCATCCTATCATCCTCGTAGCTATTCAAGCATCAGGCAAAGCTATCTGAAGGAGGAAACTATTACTACAGAGTTTTCTATTGATATATCTGAAAAATCTTGTGTCATTTGCTATCATCTTGATAGATATACTTGTATAAACAACTACGATTACTGTGTGTGGTCGGAGTGTGTGGTGTGCACATCCGAATGTGTTCGGTTTACTATGGTCTATAGCGTGTATGACTATGGGCTACGTTTCTGCAGCGTGTATGCTTATTTCGGGGTTCATCCCTGTGTGTTATTGTGTCTTCGTAGCATGTGCTTGTCTTTGGGGATTGTTCCCCGTGTGTGTGGTTGAGAGTTTTCTCTTGTATGTGTGTAGGCATCGTCTTGCGTGCGTGTGTGTTGGAGCTTGGCTCTGTGTCTGTGGGGATTTATCCCTATGCTGATTTTTCAGTAATGAAATCTCACTCAGTTGAGTGAGGGGTGGACGTAGGGAGCTCGTTGTAGTCCTAAACAACCTTAAAAATTCTCTGTGTAGTGGTTTGCATTGTGTGTTTGGTTCCTTATCTTCTACCCCATTCACATTAATTTGTTCTTTAGAGTTGTGCTTCTTATTCTGTTTGGAGATTCACACACACTGTGAGCTGGTCATTATCTATTAAACTTCTTATGCTTTAAGAATCGCCCACACATTTAATTTGCATACATTAAGAGCTAAGTTGAGTTTAGATACTCAAGTCACTTTTAATTCTTAATGTCCATATGTTGCCTCTTGGTAAATCTTTGTGATGCCTAATTGTTTAGGCGTTGTGTTAGTTTCCGGGTTGACCCCTCTAGGGGGTGGTTCCGTCTGGGGCCGTCCCTATGCAAAAATCTGCACAATAGTCGACCCCTCTAATCATGGGGGTCGACCCCCCCGCCCCTTGAGGGCTGGCCTACTCTAAAAAAAATAGGAGAAGAAAGAAGAAGAAAAATGACCAAAAATTGCATCCACATGCATGGCATTCACATCTGAATAACCCCTTTTAAAATGGCGTTTGATGAATTTGCATGTGCTCACTAAAAAATGACATTCGCATGTATATGGCCTCATGAATAAATTTCAAACCTGAACAAAGGCTCATATGCATAAACAAAGCCAAGGAGCTTGCATCCATTGTGAGTTCAAAAATTTATAGATAAATTCAGAAAGCCATTTCATGGGTAGGTTCGGGGGCTCATGTGCATCTTGTTGAGCCCTTTATGAATGGGAGTCAGATTCCCTACATTCGTTTTAGAATTTTGCATAGCATGCATAGCCCCATGTGCCTGCATGACAATTTTTGCATGCATCTTTGATGCAGAGAGAAAAGAAGAAGAAGAAGAAGAAAGAGAATCCCCTACATGTTGTCTGTAATGAGTCTATGAAGACTTCTATGGGTCTCATGAACAAAAAGTAAAAGATGAAAGGAGAAAGAAAGCACCCAAAAAAGGGGAATAAATGCAATGTCATGTGAGATAAATAATAACAATAATAAGATCTAACAACCCTTGGATTTCCATGTTAAATCTGTAACATGAACCTAAGACACCAAAAAAAGGAGAGAGCAGGAGAGGGCCTGCCCCCTTGAAGTGCTAGGTTCAGTTAACCGAACTCAAGCTTCGGTCAACCGAACTCAAGCTTCGATCAACCGAATTGAATCTTCAGTCGACCGATCAGTGGATGAGTCGACGCACCCTGATGGCTATGTCGACCCATCTAGTAGCCCCTCGTCTCTGGGAGGATTGGTCGACCAAACTCCCTGTTCCTAAAAAAAAATACAACAAAACATAGCCCATAACAACAAAAGCTGAGATGAACTAAAGAAGATCTGTGGATATCATCTACATCCGGGTGGTTTTAGTGATCGTGATAGAAGATAAAGAGGAGTGGATTGAAGAGAGGAATGCATTGACATTCAAATCGACAACATTTGACTTCCCTCTGACTTGTTCTTCAACAAAGATCTCCTCCAACCTTTTCATCATATGTGGATCAATTTCTTTAACCCTTTTTCATCTATTCCAATGCTTTCCATTCTATTTTTGAGCATGTATTGAACATATCATTTATTTCTGAACTCTAACTCTGCGTGTGTTGAACCGTCTGCGTACGGTTGTGGTATATTGTGCTGCGGTTGTAGCAGCGAGTGTGTGTGTGTCTTGATCCGTGGACGGATCGTGTAGAAGACTATGTCTCCGTGTGTTTGGAGCGTAAGCTCCATGCGCTTCAGTTCGAAGCGAGTGGATCCTCATCGTTTCGGTGAGGGGTGGACGTAGGGAGTCTGTCGTGGTCCCAAACTACCTACAAAATCTATCTCGCATCTGTGTGATTGTGATTTGCTTGTCTATCATATTCGTATTGATCGTGTGAGAGCGGAGAGCTTGAGAGAAATAGTTCTTATATAGTGATAATTTCTTCTATTCATATTTCGTGTTGGTAGTTAATTTTATTCTGCTGCATTTATTTTAAAAACTACCATTCCGCTTGGTGGGGACAATTCAACCCCCCTTTTTGTCCATACATGCATCTAGAGGTCAACAATCTTGTATCAGAGTGGGTATTTAATTTTTAGGACAATCTCACGATTATAGAGTAAAGATCCTTTGCTATGGCCAACAATAGAATGCTCCCCGAGGGACATTCGATACACCGACCACCTTTTTTTGAAGGGACTAACTATGCTTACTAGAAAAATAGAAATACTGTGTTCTTGCGAGCACCAGATTATGACACCTGGAGAGTCATATGTAAAGGTCCTTATCAATTGCCTGATGATGAGGACAGTTGGACTAAAGAGCATATTAAAAAATCTTGTGTAAAGTAAGAGGTGTAGGTGTAGACATCTTAAAAAAAATCAAACAACAAATTTAAATAATATTACAAAAAATAAATCAAACAACAAATGTAAAAAATATTTTTTATTGATTATTTATTGTCATGAATTCTCCAAAGTCAAAATAGAAGAGAGACGGTTGCCGTCGCCGACATCGATTATCCTGCACGATTGATCGTCACTGTGTGAGACAGAGAGAGAGAGAGAGAGAGGGTGAGACAGAGTAAGAGAGGGGATTGACCCCTCCCTCTAACTGTGCGTGTGTGTGTCTGTGTGACAGAGAAACAGAGAGTGAGGGAGTGAGAGAGCAGAGTGAGAGAGGAGGAGAGAGGGGCTCGACTCCTCCCTCTGATTATGCATGTGTGTATGTGTGACAGAGACAGAGAGAGAGAAAGAGAGAAGGAGACATAGAGTGAGAGAGAGTGAGACAGTGTGTGCGTGTGTCTTTGCATGTGACAGAGACAGGAGTGAGAGGGAGGCAGAGAGTGAGAGAATAAAGAGAGCCAGAGTGAGGGCGAGGGAGACAGAGGGGCTCGACCCCTCCCTTTCACTGTGAGGGAGATGGAGAGGGGGGAGAGAGAGTGACAAAGTGGGAGAGGGGCCGAGCCGCTCTTTGTGTGCGCTTGTGTGAGAGAGAAAGAGTAAGAGAGGGAGACAGAGTGGAGGAGAGGGAGATAGAGAGGGGCTCGCCCCTCCCTCTCACTGTGAGGGAGATAGAGAGGGGGAGAGAGAGAGTGTGACAGGGGTGAGAGAGAGTGAGAGAGTGGGAGAGGGGGCGAAACCCTCGCTGTGTGTGCGTGTGTGAGAGAGAGAGTAAGAGAGGGAGAGGGAGACGACGAGAGAGGGAGACAGAGAGGGAGCGGGAGATGGAGACGGCGAGAGGGTGTGTGCGTGTGTGCATCTGTGTGAGAAAGATAGAGAGAGGGAGAGGGAGATGAGTACCGGACGTCGTTGTCACTGCTCGCGTGTGTGCATCCTGTTCATTTCAAGCTCTGACAAGTTGTTAGGCAGCAGTAAGCCACACTCAGATCTGAGTGTGGGGTGGACATAGGTCTCTGGTAGAGATTGAACCACCTAAAAATCCCTTTCTTGTGTGATTGTTTCATTAACTATCTGTTTTGAGAGATGAATGCATAGGAATTCTTCCAGTTGAGTTTAATTGTGAATGCAAGATCACTCATTTGATTTAAGTGTGTTATCAATCAAAGAAGTATATAGAAAGGCATGCCAGAAAAGTTAGGTCACACCTAGCTGGACTAGCATCCATTGCATAGAGGCTAGCCTCCACCTGGTACGAGATTTGATTGACCACTTACGTTAACTAAGTAATACTTGTAAGTTTATTTCATCTCCGGTTAATACCACAACTAGGTTCAAATTGGTTTAGAATGTGGTTTAAGTTTTAAATTCCCGAAAGTGTCATTGGGATCCATTCACCCCCCCTCTGGATCTCATGCTCAACAGACCACCAATCCTAACAATTAGTATCAGAGTGGGTTACTGGGACATCAGATCCAACGATCTGCAATGAATCCTGTTGTCTTTGGTGCATCCATTGTGTTTCTGTCCCTGATTTTAAATCTGTCTTTATGGCTAATCCACCGAAGTTTGACGATACTAGTTTTTAAGGCTGGCTAGGGAAGTTCAGAGATTATGTTATCTCTGTAGATGCAAACTTATGGGTCTTGATAGCACATAGTCCATACGACATTCTAGAGGATCAATCCACATGAACTGTCATTGAGACACTAAAGAATGTAAAAAATTTGAAAGCCCTGGAAATGATAAAGAGGGTGATAGACATTAATGTGTTTCCTGATGTGGCTGTATGCAGGACTGCTAAGGAAGTCTTGGAGAAAATCAATCCAGTCCTGGAACAGAAGGAATACAACAAATGCCTTGTGACCAGTGGGGAAATGTCTGATGAAGAGGTAAGCTCTCCTTTCAATGATTACATAGTAGATCAATGGGAGAGAGGTTATACTGATTTGTTTGTTAGATATGAGATTTGAGTCCAGCTAGCCATCATGTCAAAGAAGTAAATATACTTGTATATTATTCAATAAAGTGAAGTTTAAGTATATTGTCTTACGCATTCCTCTTTCTATGAATGAATGTGTTAGCGCTCTGATTATATTGCTCGCTTGTGGCGTACTAGCCAGCTGTTCACTATTCCCGAAGATCTTCTGTTGTACGTTATCTCGGTGTGTGACACCGCCTTTGCACAAGGAGAGTCATACACACTGGGCGATCCAACCGGGTCCAACTACGATCGGCCACTAGGATGCTCCACCGTCTCGCGGAGTCTCGCCGAACTCTAACATCCGCAGTCCCGCGGGAATATACCACAAAACACTATCAGTCACGGTATCTCAAAAATCTTGAGAAAGGCATACACATGCACGCAAACCATCGGGTGACATTAAGGAATGCTAAGGAAACTACCCCCGATCGAATAGCAAAACTAGTGGACACTAGCCCACTAATTCACACAAAAACCACCCACTGTGATCACGAAACTCAAGTGGATATGACCCTCCATGGTCACTGAACTCACGCTGTAAGTAACTCACTACGAGTGCACATGCCACATGGCGACAATGCTACAATTGCACAAATAGCACCTAACATAGGGAACCCATGAACCCTTGAACTACGTGAAATCATTCTCGAGCGACTGCCGCCCTCACATGATAGAAATGGCCCAACTTCCATTGATTTATATATACGAAACATTAATTTTATAAATTGGGGGTGAAAACCCATTCATGGGGGGTCAACTCAGGCTGAACATGCCCCAATCGATCGACCAACGGTGCTGGTCGGTCGACCAACATGAACAATAGGCAGGGTCGATCGACTGGCCAATCCAGTCAGTCTACCGACTTGGTGGGTCAGTCGACCGACCAACCCTAGCGGTCGATTGAAACCCCCCAGTGGGGTCTGGGCCAAGACAGGTGCCCAACCGATCAACCGATCCGAGGAATCGGTCGATTGATTCTAGCAGGGCAGTGACTGATGGACCGTTCATCATCTAAGGCCTAGCCGATGATTTCTTCCGTGCCGATTTGAGTCCCGGGTGAGCAGACCTCGATCCACGTGTTGATCCGTGGTCTGACTGATGCTAGGTATCATGTGGGGAGCCGTGGGGGTCCAGATAAGTGGTGTCTTCGACTTACGTCACCGTGAGTCGGTGTTGTACGAGGAGTGATCCTTGTACTTGTCTACCTCCGGAGTCATTTTTTGTGACTTGTGAGTCCTTTCTTCCGGTGACACGTCCACTAGTCGTAGCATTCTTACGACACACGTGTGCTGACCCACCCGGGAATGGTAGAGCGGCTGACCTGAGTGAGACGGTGAGTAAGCTGGTTACCGTAGGGCCCCCACGTACAGCCGAGTCTGGACTTAGGGGGAATTACCAGCTAGAGGACAGACCTAGGGTGTATGGTCTGAGTGTGCACACGAGGCTGAGGGTGTCGGACCCGCGCTGACGAGCGCGACCTCTGCTTGTCCTTGTTTCGGTGGTACTTCTGGTTACTGTGCGTGTTTGAGTCTCGTGCCCGGGGTATTGTAGCTAGACACTTGTGAAGCGGTACAAGACGTCAGGGGACGCATCCGGTCGTTCTTCTAGTGGGTGGTGCTCCTTTTGACTGGCAGGTATGGACTCGAGTTTTGATGGACCGAGGTTCAGTAGTACGGTACTGTTAGAATAGATAATTTTTTCATTTATTATTCCCGCTTCTTGGTTCTACCGTACTCCTGCTAGGTAGGGTACTTTCCTACTTTCTTGTTTCCTGCTTTGTTTCTCGTGCGAGGTAGGGTTCGAGAGATCCCTACTGAGCCTGTGAAATGAGGCTCATCTCCTGTGTGTTTTCACCATATTTCAAGCAAGGCCGGTACTTCGGGTGGTGTAGCAGGTGTTCGGCATGGTTCCAGTAGCCGAGGTTAGTGCCAGTTGTCAGAGCCGGGGTATGCTCCGTGTACTTGTACCTTTCTTTCAGTTGACTTTATTTTATTTTAGACATGTTACATTCTCATTTTCAAGGGGAGTGGTGCTCGCCTTTAGGGAACCCATAGGTTACCTCCTCGTTTTCAAGGGGAGCGGTGCTCGCCTTTAGGGAACTCGTAGGTTACCTTCTCATTTTCAAGGGGAGCGGTGCTCGCCTTTAGGGAACTCGTGGGTTACCTTCTCGTTTTCAAAGAGAGCGGTGCTCGCCTTTAACGAACTCGTAGGTTACCTTCTCGTGATATGTGGGAAACTTACCTTAGTGGGGTACGGCTGGTGACGTTTGTGCGCTCTACGTCCTGGGTATCTCTTCCCCCCCCTAGCGTCACCAGTTTGTGCGCTCCTTTGTCGAGTGCTTCCGCCACCCTGTACTGGCCTTCCCAATTTGGTGCGAGCTTTCCTGCGGCTCCTCTTGGGTCAGCGACGCTTGCTCGCCGTAGAACCAAATCTCCAAGGAAGAAGTATCATTCTTTAACTTGGACATTGTAATATTGGGCCAGCTTCTATTGGTACGCTGTGAGCTTTATTTTCGCGCCTGCTCTATCCTCTTTGAGCAGGTCCAAGTTCTCTCGTATTGCTTGGTTGTTTCTGGCCTCATCGAAGTGTCCCACTCGTAGTGAGGGTTTGGATATTTCCACCGATAGCACTATCTCAGCACCGTAGGCGAGGTGGAAGGGTGTCTCCCCGGTGGCGGCTCTAGCGGTGGTCCGGTGGGCCCATAGAATGCTCGGAATTGAATCTATCCAGGAGTCACCTGCTTGGTCCAGCTGGGTCTTGATGCCGTGCAGGAGCGTTCGGTTGGCATTCTCTACCAACCCTTTGGCCTGGGGGTGCCCCACCGAAGTGTAGTGGTTCCAAATCCCCAGCTCCGAGTACTTCTCCTGAAAAGCGGTGCTTGTGAACTGTCTGCCGTTGTCGGTTATGAGAACCCTTAGGATCCCGAAGCGACAGATGATGCTCTGTAACACGAACTTCCACGTTGCTTCGCTCGTGATTTTCTCTAATGGTTCAGCTTCGATCCATTTGGTGAAGTAATCAATAGCGACTATGAGAAATTTCTTCCTCCCTTGCGCCTCGGGGAAGGGACCCAGTATGTCCACCCCCCACCGGGCAAATGGGCGAGGCTCCATCAGGACGTGTAGTTGTGTAGCCGACTGGTGATGTAGGTGAGAGAATTTTTGACACGGAGGGCACCTCCAAACATAGTCGAGGCAGTCTTGCTGCAAAGTGGGCCACCAGTATCCTTGTCGGATTAGCGTCCGCGCGAGTGCTCGCCCCCCTACGTGGCTTCCGCAGAGTCCTTCGTAGATCTCCTGGATGGTCTGGTTGGCTTCCGTAGGGAACAAGCACTTTAATAGTGGAGCTGAGAGGGAGCGGCGATATAATCTATCGTCCACCACTGTGAAGTGGGCCGCTCTTGCTCGCGTGTGTCGAGCCTCGAGGTGGTCGCTCGGGAGCTGTTATCGAAGGAGGAAATCCAAGAGGGGGTCCATCCAGGAGGGTTCGTAGTCGATGGCGTTTACCTGGGGGGTTGGCTCATCTATGCTCGGTGTCAATAATTCTTCTATTAGGGCCGACCTTGAGTTGGAGACCGCGGTGGCTGACGCCAGGTGAGACAGAGCGTTTGCTCGGATGTTCTCCTCTCGTGAGATATGGACCACCTCGAAGTGGGAGAACTCCTTTGCCGCGGCCCTGGCTTGCTCCAAGTACTTGACCATGGCGGGTTCGCGTGCTTCAAATTCCCCCCTCACCTGGTTGGCGATGAGTATGGAGTCGCTGTATGGTCGTACGCTGGTCGCCCCCAAGTGTTTTACCATGCGCAGCCCTGAGAGGAGTGCCTCGTATTCGGCCACGTTGTTCGTGGTTGGAAAGTTGAATCGTAAGGCATACTGAAGTTCGAGCCCTTCTAAAGAGAGTAGGACCAATCTTGCTCCGCTCCCCATGGCGCAGGACGATCCGTCGATGACTACTCCCTTGTGGGTCCGGAGGATTGCTCGGGTGAGTCTTTAGTGGGTATGGTGCACTCGGCCATGAAGTCGACGGAGGGCTTGAGCCTTGATCGCAGTCCTCACATGGAACTTGATGTCGAATTCTCCCAACTGGATTGCCCATTTGATCAACCTTCCCGAGGGGTCAGGGTTCTGGAGGATTTGTCGCAATGGTTGGTCGATAAGGACAACGATTGGGTGAGCCAGGAAGTATGGTCGCAGCTTGCGAGCAGCCGTGATGAGCGCAAGGGTGAACTTTTCAGTTCGCGAGTATCAAAATTTCGGGCCTTGCAACGCTCGACTGACGTAGTGGACGGGTCTCATGACCCCTGCCTCTTATCATGTGAGTACGGCACTCATTGTGCTTGGCGTCACAGACAGGTACAGGAGTAGCTCTTCTCCTTTTTGTGACTTGGTGAGGACGGGAGGGGTCGCCAGGTAGCGTTTTAATTCTTGGAACGTCTACTCGCACTCCTGGTCCCAGTCGATCTGCCCTTTCTTCTCCGGCGCTTGATTGACTTGCTTGATCAACCGAAAAAAGGGGAGACACCATTCGGTGGCTCGGGACAGGAACCGAGCCAAGGCGGCGACGCGACCGGTGAGGCACTGCACGTCCCTTACTCGCCCTGGCCGCTATAACTCCAGCACAGCTAGGATTTGGTCGGGGTTGGCCTCGATCCCCCAGTGGGTGATAAGGTAGCCCAGGAATTTCCCCGATTGTAGTCCGAATGCACATTTCGCTAGGTTGAGCTTCATGTTGTATCTTCTGAGCGTGGCGAAGGTCTCCGCCAGGTCGCCCAAGTGCTCGGTGGCTTGGAGGCTCTTCACGAGCATGTCATCGATATATACCTCCATGTTGCGGCCGATCTGTGAGTCGAACATATGGCTGACAAGGCGTTAGTAGGTCGCCCCCGCGTTCTTCAGCCCGAACGGCATTCGGGTGTAGTAGTATAGGCTGTGATCGGTGACAAACGCGGTCTTGTCCTGGTCGGATTTATACATGCTGATCTAGTGATAACCGGAGTAGGCATCTAAGAAGATCAGCATGTCGTGCCCGGCCGTTGCATCGACTAGTTGGTTGATTCGTGGCATGGGAAAGCTATCCTTGGGTGTAGCTTTGTTGAGATCGGTGTAGTCGACGCACATCTGTCACTTTTAAATGCTCTTGGGGGCCATGACATGTGTCACGATATGAAGGTGCGCTGTCCACATGGCTGATCAAGGGTAGTCGACTCAACTTCCGGACTTTGATCGAGTCGCGGGACAGGTCACTTTCACACTTACAATAGTGACATGAACACACGGGCTAGAATCCTACACTCTCGCAGCGGCATACAATCGTATACTAGACTAGCAAATGAACGCCAAGAAGTCTAGACCGTTAGCTCCACGCACCCGGCATGGCGAAGACGACCCCAGTCGATTTACGGATTCTCGGTTAAACAATTTTACAGCAGTACAAATGTTTGACCCACTCCACGCAGGGAGGTAAAAGGTCACAAGTGTGGCCTGGGACTCACGCGAATCAGGTTGACGGGCAGCATCTTGACGTCGCCTCCGTCGGTGCCAAACCAGCACTTC
This sequence comes from Amorphophallus titanum, assembly GCA_024336825.1. NCBI lineage: Eukaryota > Viridiplantae > Streptophyta > Magnoliopsida > Alismatales > Araceae > Amorphophallus > Amorphophallus titanum. Next base: position 269,134 of record JANBPO010009106.1, read on the forward strand.
GGTGCTGTCTGGACAGCACGATCAATGAGGCCGTGGGGCCCATGAGCCACTCTGTCCTCCGGGTCTGCTGTGCTGGGTCCCACGGTGACGGGACCCCTGGTGGTGCACCTCCACAGATGGCGGTCGGGCAGGAGTCACCGGTCAGAGGCCGATCGGCTCCAAACTCCAAGGCTTGGAGTTGCTGCTCACGGACCTGTCGCTTCTATTTTCAGGCACGCGCCTCGGCGAGAGTCACCGCTGTGACCAACCCCGACGTCTGATCGACGTAAGACCGGTGTCGTTGAAAGTCTCTCTCAAAGTCCTTCGATCTAGGAATAGAGAGATCAGCTGGATCTGCAGGGATCTGACCTTTATCTATTTTTGAACTCGCTATTGGACTGTACCCAAATTCTTAGATCTGTAGGACAGTTTCCTGAGAACTGCCATTTCCCTCTAGGTAGACGTCTGATTTAGCATCTGTGCTCTTCATCACAGTTGTAGGTAGTTGAGCTAGGAAAACGGACATATTTTTTTTGAAAGGATTGGAGGTGGCTACGAATTGTTATGAGTTTTACACTAGCAGGTGGTCGGATTTGGAAACTGGATGGTAGCACTATAGCTAACTCTGAGTCTCTCTCACTCCCCCCTTCGCGGGCCCTCTCACCCTCTTCCCTCTAACATGCACAAACACTCCTCACATATCCCCTCTCTTCCTCTCTGGTCTCTCTCTCTCTCTCTCACTTCTGTTCTCATTTCTCACGGGCACACATGCACGTAGCCCCCCATCCCTCCATCAGCACCCAGCGCAACGTCCACCTGACCCACCGTCGGTCGCCAACATTTGCTCTCTCTCACTGCGCACACACTCCATCGTCGGCTCTTCTCTCTCTCTCTATCTCTCTCTGTTCGCACACGCACGCATCGCATGCACACACGAAACTGTAGCTCCCTCACCCCGTCTCCCTCTCACTATCACACACGGCTACTCGCATCCCTTTGCCCCATTCCCATCTCTCACCCCCACATACACACTGTCACGCACGCACACACTGTGGTGTTGACTCCGCACCACTGCGGGTCGACCCCTTCCCACTTTGCACGCTCCCCCCCTCCAACGCACACACATCCTTCATCTCCCCATCACCTTGCCGCGTCCCTCTCTCTAACTCCCTTCACGCACACCATCGACCACCCCCCTCGCCGCTCTCTCTTTCTCCCTCCCCCCTTCCATCTCCATTCTCTCTCTCTTTCTCTCTCTTCTCACCCTCTCTCTCTTTATCTCCCTTTCTCCCTCTAACTCTCGCCCTCTCTCTCTACCTCTCTCCTCTCTCTTCTCACTATCTCTCTCTTTATCTATCCTCTCTCCATCTCTCTCTCTCTCACTTCTCACACAAGCACACACATCATTTTCATTTTTTAGTTTTTTTCTTTTATTTTTATGTTATTTAAATCCCAACTTCCTCTCTTTCTCTCTCTACATCTCTCTACTTTTTCTCTCCATTCTCTCCCTCTAACTCCTCCAAAGACGGTGCAAGATGGGCATCCTCGGCTCCAGGTTGAGTGGAAGTCAAAGGCTCAAGGAGACGGTCACCCTGACACCACGGCCATGATATCTCTTTGCCTCTTGTCCTCCTTGGTGGGGGGACGACATCCTCCAGTCAATCTTATACTTATCAACCAGTCGATAGACCTTCTGGTTTCTGAAATGGCTGCCATTGTCAGAGATAATTGGGCTGGGGACTCCAATCCAGAATATTATATTCTACTGGAAGAACCTGGCGACCAGCTCCCCGGTCACTTCTCTTAGCGCTATCACTTCTGCCCATCTGGAGAAGTAATCTATGACTACTAAGATATATTTGCATCCTGATGACGATGCTGGCAGAAGCCCCACCACATTCGTGCCCCATTGAGCGAACAGCAAACTTGGTATAGTGGGATGTAATAGCACCGGTGGTCTTCTTGATATAGTGGCGTATTCTTGATATTTTTGACAAGCCTTGGCGAACTTGTAGAACTCATCAAACATAGCGGGCCAGTAATAGCCCAGTTTCTTTATCTCAATCTTCATCTTTGGACCAGCCTGGTGCGCCCTGGCTGACCCGGCATGAACTTCTTGCATCACCTGCTGAGCTTCTACTAAAGACAAGCAACGCAATAGGACTTTCTTTCGGGCATTTGCCATTATTCGGAACAGGGTTCCGTTTCTCATCTCATAAGAATCCTTGATCCTGAGAAGCTTCATTCTTTGTTCTTTTTCTTTCGGGAGCTATTGGTGTTGAAACTAACATTAGAGATGCTCCCGCCAATCGGCCTGCTGGACTTCCTCCACAGTTGTCGCTTCATTATCTTCTTCATTAGTCAAAACCTGTGTTACATAGGGGACCTGGCGTCGATTAATTACTCTTATATTCAGGCTTGTGGCTGGCAAGATTGCCAAAGCGCTGGCCAACTTTGTGAGAGCATTCTGTCCTCAGTTGATGTGCTTGATTTTGATGAAATAGAATTTTGTCATCAGGCACAGCGCCAATTGGTAATAGGGGAGGAGTTCCTACTTTCGCATGTCGAACTCTCCTTCTAATTACTTTTTGACTAGCATGGAGTCCCAAAATACTTCCAGCATCTGAATTTCCATGGATAGAGCGATCTTTGACCTATTAAAAATGCATCAAGGATCAGTTCAGAATAAGTTACCTTGGATTTAATGTATATGAATGATAAATCATCATTGAGTAAGAGGTTGAACAATTATAGCCAAATGTCATCTTGAAGAGGGATAACTCAGTGATTTCCGTACGAAGTAAATATAACATATTCAAAGAGTTGAGAATATCTCTTGACCACACAAGTGAGAGTAGAAGGATAGTATGGAAGAGAATGACATACTCAGGATTGTGTGACGAGAAGTGAAGTAGGACACTGACTCGAGGCATGGAACGAATGCATCGAGGCACAAGGGTACCAACCTGTCAGATAGACAACTTTATATGTGCTGCTCAGACTTTCATCCTTAATGCTCCGACCTTCCAAGCTTAAATAAGCAACAAAGAATAACCAGCCTTGTCAGATGTGTCAAGGCATCGAACAGATGTATCGACCTATCAAGATGAACTGAACGACCAATACCAGCTGCGTCGAGGCATTGAACTAATGCATCAACCGATCAAGGCTATATCTTTCCAGCACATTCCAAGTGTCAACCACTGACATAGCTAATAAACCAACAGTGCAGCCATCAGAAACACTCCCCCTTAATCATGGCTTATCTGCTTCTAATCAACTGACTAGAGACAAGTTCCCCCTCACTTGAAGAACTGATTAATCCAATAGACCATGCAATGAATTGAGCTCCCCCTTACTCAATTCAGTTGTATACCAGTATCACAAGCATGAGGTGCATGATTCAACAAATATGGATTCATGAAGGTCTAAATTATGCTAAATACAGTTTGACCCATGGTACTTGGCGGAGAATACAGGTACGAAGACCATCATCACACATGAGGATAGTTTTCAGACAGGCTTGACCTGACCTTCCATATATCGCCATTTGATATACCATAGAACATGCAACAATCAATGCAATTTCAGTTGATATGCACAACAATGTCTAAAGGAAAGGCATATGTAGCAGATTTTCAATTTCAGCAAAGCATGCAATGATCACTCAATCAAGCACTAATTTATGAACGAAAGAAGTGACTCAAGAAGTTGCTATCATCAAATCATCAAAACAGCACTCCATCATAAGTTGCTATCATCAAAACAACACTCCATCATCAAAGCCCAAGGGGCACAGCAATGCCAACACAAAGGAGGGACTTTACGCCGATTCAGACGTAAGGCCCGTAATGGCAAAATTGTATGACTGTTGGCTAGGACACGAAGTCTTGCGCCAAAAAGGGGTTTATTCGTTAGCAAGAAGGTAATGCCAACGCAATGGATGGAATTTTATGCCGATTCGGGTGTAAGGCCCATAATGGCAAAATTGTAGAATAGTCGGCTAGGACATGAAGTCCTACGCCAGAAAAGAGGGTTTATTCGTTAGCAAGGAGGTAATGCCAACGCAAAGGATGAAATTTTATGCCAATTCGGGCGTAAGGCCCGTAATGGCAAAATTCTATAACAGTCGACTAGGACATGAAGTCCTGTGCCGAAAAATGGGATTTATTCGTTAGCAAGGAGGTAATGCCAACGCAAAGAAAGAAATTTTATGTCGATTCGGGCGTAAGGTCCGTAATGGCAATATTGTATGATAGTCGGCTAGGACATGAAGTCCTGTGCCGAAAAAGGGGCTTATTCGTTCGCAAGGAGGTAATGCCAACGCAAAGGAAGGAATTTTATGCCGATTCAGGCGTAAGGCCCATAATGGCAATATGGTATTTTGAGAGCTCGGTCAGGGCAGAGTGTCACTAGACCAAGTTAGATTTCGATCATTCTAGGAATGCCGGATAAACTGTGTGGTACAGCTTCATATGTTTTCCATTAAGGGGAGAGAATTGGATGACTCCCTTGTAATCTACAAGAACGTAGGCACCCCCTTCATATACCCGACGGATGACATACGGCCCGACCCAATTTTCAACCAACTTTCCCTTGGCGTTGGAAGCCATTATTTCTCTTCTTTTGACCATTACCAGGTCACCTTTCTTGAATTCTCATCCTTTGAACCCTTGATTAATCGCCAAGAAAAAGGGCCCTGCGGCCTGAAGAAGTAATACTAACTGCGTGAAATAAATGGGCGCAGGCGGGGCTAGAGCACGACGTGAGCATAAACTAGGTTATTAATCAATCTGATACCGTCGGGTCACTGTCGGACACCTATCGGCCTCTCTTTAATATTCAGGTGATGACTCGGTGTGAAAAACATGGAAAATAAGGTCGCGACGATGTGTCAATGTGTGCCCTGCCAGAGGTATGTTTAATGTTTATTTCTAGAGGAGATGAGGTCAGCTCTACAAGTAGATGAGTCGGCCTCTAGGAATGTCGACCCGTTGCGTTGTTTGGGCAAAGATCACGGCGGGGAGGATTCCTCGGGTCTAGGCCCGCACCGCAGGGCACTCTTAATTTTTTCTTTTGTGGAGTCACGGGGAAAGGAGATGCCGAAGAGATTGCGAAGGTGGTACTTTGCATGTTTTAAGTTCAACTTGCCTTAATTATGTTCGATTGGCTTTAATTCCATCATGGCGTGGGTTTTACTTTAGTCGTAGCATGCCGATAATTCCATTAATATATTCCACCCGCCCCAATTTATTAATGGTTTTCAAGTACACAAGGGTACGAACGTGCATAAGGTCGGATTAAATGTGCGGGACTGACCCCTTGTACGAGGCGGAGGTAGGTCCTCACGCATAGGGGCAGTCGTCGGTCGGGCGTGGCCTGACCTTCCGCATACCGCCATTTTATATACCATGGGGTCGTAGGACGCAAGCACAGATGAAATGTGATGCAATGGCTAAATGCACGCAGAATGAGCGTTCTTGTACCCCTTTTTTTTAGTGAAGTGTACAAGATGGTGTTACTTTATTAATGCAATGCATGCAGGGAAGCATCTTAGTTGACCAATTCCCTTTTCCTTCACTGTGTAATTAAGTCCAGAGTTATGTTCGGCAGTCTATCACTACAGTGTTTAGTTCAGTCTTCGAGCTCTCCACGGTCCTCTTCTTTTTTTTTTAGTTGTCGATGGAGAGGGTTCTTCTTCTTGATTACCCTTGCAAGAAATACAAACACCAACAAAATAAATGGAATTAGAACCATGGTGTAGTACCAAACTCAAATAAAATATGCAACGTGAAAAGAATATGGAAGTGAACGCACCTGTCGGGCGTTAGCCCCTTTAAACCCCTTATGCAAAGGGTGGGAGATATGATGAATAAAAATGTGAAAGTGTGCATACAAGTGTTGCACTGTAGGAAGTCTCAACACAGTCGAGAAAGGAAATAACAGGATGGGAGTAATGCATGCATGCAATTAAAGTAACAAATGGAAAAGCAAAGAGAAGGTAGAGCAGAGAATAGAAGAAGAAGGAAGAAAAGCCTGGGATTTCTCCTACCTTTGGCCTTGGATAAGCGATCGGGAGGAAGACTCTGTATGATGAAACAATGAAGTGCAGGAGTACTCCCTCTTCGAGCACCTCCCCTCTATGTGAAGTCGGCCTCTCTGGGTACGAAACAGCAGGGCTTTTATAGGGAAATTTACGTTGATTCATTGAGATAATCAATTTGGCAGGAGATAAAGCATGGCAAGAGTACTCCCCAGCTTGGAAAGCCACCGGGAGACTTACCCAGTTGAAGCGGTCCGCAAAACAGGGAAAGAAGGGGCTGACAACGATTTTGGGAAGTTATAGGAAAATGGCGTTGGACACCATGGTCGCCCATTGAATGGTCGTCCACTCATATGGACATTAATTCAATGTTAAAATTTGGAAGTCTGAAATAAAAAGAAATTTGCGTCTGAGTTCACAAATGCTAATTCTAAATAAAATCTTAATTTCAGATGAAATCAGAACTCAAAAAATGGCAAGAAAAATAGCGTCTGGTGTCACGGCCGCTATTTGAATTCGCATCCAATGAAACGAATGCATATAACCAGGAAGAATAGGTGAAAACGAGCAAAATCGCATATTTAAAGAATTAGCATCTTCCATGGAAGATACCATTTTAAAATATCTAAAAATTATTTCAAAAATCCCCCCCTTATAGGAGACTCCCAACTTGTCAGTCAGCCCTCGCATATGCTCCTCCTTCAGCCTCTCCATTGCCCCCAACAACTCCTTTCCCACTTCATTGCTAGAAGCCTCCAACATCTTCTCCTTCAAGCTGGCAGTCGTGGAAGGACTATTCGGGAGCTCGACTTCATCATCTAACAGCTCCAACAAAAGACTTGCCATGGCCTTCGGCAGGACCTGGTAGTCAGCATCAGCAACATTGTCTGGGAGGCCTGCTTCCACCCTCTTCAGGCCTTCCTCTTCAATCGCACCCAAGTCTAGAGTTGGTACCACCGGTGGCTGCAGGCGAGGGTGCAACAGGTACGACAGAGGGTCATGCCCCTCTATCCCCTTACCTCCCCTCGATAGAACAGTCCACTCCTCCCTGTGGCTTGCTTTGGCCTGGTGCTGCACAGTGCCGGACAGGTCGGCTTGTAGATGAGCTGCTACTTCTTGCTGTAGAGGACAACCGCCATGCCTAGCTTTCTCTCCCCACCATGGTAGGGCTAGGAAGCACACCTGTGCCGGAGCCACCCCCCTTCCCCCTGGTGATGAGGACGATGGCGTCGTCTTCACGCAGTCCTGGTGGCTAGAGATGATCAAGAGACCCCCCTACAACACCGAAGGACTCAGGCGGGGAAGAAGACCTTTGCTTGGCCCAGGCGTACCGAGCGTATTGTGTAATTTTCAGGTCTCGTGAGGCGACCTGGATTGACTACATGGTACGTCGGTTGGACTCGAACCAACTGGCTCGCCAACCTCCTGAGCCAGCGGCCCACCTATGACACCCAACCCGGTTGGATCAAATGGGCTCTGCCCGAGCTGAAGATCGCGGCTCAACAGGGCCTGACCTGTTCAAAATTTGAATGCCCGCCAACCCTTCGTTTCTAACCTTCGGCTTTCCACTGTGAAACCCTACCCTTGGCGGTAGCGATTGCTCCTCCCTATTCTCTTCCTTCACCCAGATCTTGATGGCCATGTTGGTAACGGGTTAAATTGCGTAAGGCTAGGTTCATTAGAGTTATCTTATATCCCCAGTGGGTGGCAAATATCGTCCCTGTCATCAAGAAGGACGGAAAAGTATGCATTTGTATTGATTTCAAGGATTTGAATAAAGCATGTCCCAAGGATGACTTCCCGCTGCCTCACATAGATGTTTTGGTGGACAATACCGCCAGATATGAAGCTCTATCATTCATGGATAGTTACTTAGGGTACAACCAAATCCATCTCGCTCTCGAGGATCAAGAGAAAACCTCCTTCACCACGCCCTGGGGCGCGTATCGTTACATGGTTATGCCGTTTGGTTTGAAGAATGTAGGTGCCACCTATCAAAGGGCGATGATGGCCATCTTCCATGATATGATGCATGTTTATATGGTAGCTTACGTGGATGACATTTTGGTGAAGTCGAGAACTAAGGAGGAACACCCCGATGTTCTAGCTAAGGTGCTGCAGAGAGCTAGGGAGTACAAACTTAAAATGAATCCGAAGAAGTGTATTTTTGGAGTCTCTCCAGGGAAATTGCTAGGCTTTATAGTTAGCAAATGGGGGATCCAGATTGATCCTAATAAAACAAAGGCCATCATAGACATGCCTCCGCCCAAGAATATCACGAAACTTCAAGGACTGATTGGACGATTGCAATTCATTAGAAGATTCATATCCCAACATTCTCAGAGGTGCCGTCCTTTCTATGAATTGCTAAAGGCGGGAGTCAAATTTGAGTGGAATGAAGATTGTCAGAAGGCCTATGAGGACTTGAAGGTCTATCTATCCAATCCCCTGATTTTGCAACCTCCTATCCCTGGGAAATCCATTATCCTATATATTTCAGTCATTAAGGACTCCCTAGGGGCGGTTCTAGCACAAGTAGATGATGAAGGAAAAGAGCGGGTAGCTTATTATCTCTCCAGGTTATTCAACCAGGCAGAGGCCAAATACACCGCCATGGAGAAGACTTGTGCCGCCGTAGTGTGGGTAGCTCAGAAGCTGAAACACTAATAAAGTAACTTTCCCACGCACATGGTAGCGTAAGATGATGGGTGCATGCACCCGAGAGCATTCTACCCACGTGGTCTTATGTACCGACGAGCGTCCCTGCACATTCACGAAGGTACAAGCACGAAGGCACGGGCTTGGGTCGTCATCTCCTCCGGACGACCGGCCTCGAATCTAACCATCAAGAACCAACACACCCATGGGCACCGCCCGGCTCATCCTTTGCCCGGGCTACTCGTGGGTGGGGGGCATTTGTGGATGTGTAAAATTACGCGTCCATATGTTCCGACCAATTCAACATCAACAACAACTTCAACCGAACAGATTGCGGAGAACACGTCCCGTCCGGGCCCTCCGAATAAACAACACACTACCGTGGAACCACTTCAGGAGTCACGACAGCGAAGAGAAATCAACTCCCGGGAGGCCCACAATTCGTGGGCCCCGAAGAGAATCAAGTGGATCGTCAATCGGGCTCAAAACGGACCCAAATCCCCTTCAATGGCACGCCCACACGGGCCTTCAGCGGTACGCCCAGCAGGTATTCAGTGGCACGCCCCTATGGCCTTCGCCTGCGCGCCCCCATGTCCCTTCAGCGGCACACTTGTGGTGCCTTCAGTGGCACGCCCTTAGTGGGCTCTTCAACGGCACGCTCTGCCAAGCCTTCAGTGGCACACCCCAAGGCCCCAGCGGCATGCCCCTTCAGCGGTGTGCCAGGTCATCTGCCTTCAACGGCACACCCTAAAAGTCTCTCGACGGCACGGCCCACTTCTTCAACGGCACGCTCCCCCCCACGACACGTCTGACAGGGAGGATCTTACGCCACTCCCCTGCAGATCCTTGGCGCGTAGTGGGATGGCTAACGTGGCGGCACGAGGGTGAGGCACGCAAGCTACTCCCCTGTCAACGGGATGAGGGGAAGTCAAATTCCCATCAATGCACCCCCTTTCCTGCCTCCACCGGCCTGCCCACGACACCGTGCCGTTGGGGTATAAAAACCCCTTCTTCTAGGGTGAAGAAAAAGAAGAGAGGCGATACACAGATAGAGACACAGAGGGCAAGCAAAGAAGAAAAAAGGGTACTCAGCAGAAGAAGAAGAAGGAGAAGAAGAAGAAGCTCTCCCCCCTTCGGCAGCCACCAAAGAGCGAGAGAGTAAGAAGGAGGGAGAGTGAAATGTAGCAGGGGAAGGGGGAAGAGCAGAGAGCCGTCGCCCCTGTTCAACCCCCATTCCCACTTCTTCCCTTTCTTCCTTTTTTATTCCTATCTCGCCCCACATTTGGTGCATTTCGATCCTTACTTGCCACGAATAAAATCTGCTTTGTTCTTTCTCTACCCTAACTATTTACGTTGTTTCTCATCGGATTGGGGTCCCCTTTGTACATTCCTCCGCTCCTCTTTATGGTTTAGCCCCCTCCTTTGAAGGGCCTTTAGCTTCCACCCCGTTCATTCACCTTGGAGGGGAGTTCTCCCTTCCTCCCTGAAACCCCAGGCCTCTACGCCATCTCTGATCTTTGTCCCTCAAACGTCCTTAGGTTTTCAGCCCCTTAATTCTCCTAGCTGAAACCCCTCTGGTCAGTTAAACCAAACCCTCAGACCTCATGGCCTCCTCTCTCATACTGGCCTCAAACCACCCGTTCGGTGCCTTCACCGGTGCACACACCAACCCTCTTTGCATCGCCCTCACCGGCACAATCTTTGGCTGGTACACCCTCAGCCACCCTTCCCCGGTACACCCCAGGCGCCTTCAACGGCACGCTTGCAAGCCTTCCCCAGTACGCCCTTGGGCCCCTTGACCGGTGCACCTCCTCCTGCCCTTTACCCTAGCTATCCATAGCCAGTCCGAGAGTTGCCTCCCTCTCTCACCATCCCCTCTACTCTTTCCGAGGTTTCATTAAAGGTGTTGCCGTCTGCGGACGTCCACCTTCTGTTGTTGGGTTCCGCCACTCCGTGTGGGCGCGTTCCCCGCCTCTCCCTTACGTCCGAGTCATGGGGAGATGCTGTCGAATTTTCATCAAAAGAAAATGATGTGTTAAAAGATCGAAGAGAGCGACAAACAAATGGAACAATAAGCAATAGAACACTTTAACTAAGGTAAGTGAGTCATGGACACCACAAAGAGATTTGGGCCGAGTAATGACAGGAGGGGGAAGGGACAATTTGTATAAAATTGTACAAAAATCAAGAAAAGAAGAAAAGAAAGGCTTTAAGAGAAATGGAGGAGGTGTGGGCCCTCATCGGTACACCTGTCAATCCTTCACCGGTACACTAATCCAACCCCCTAACACCCATCGCCAACACACCTGCCTTCCCCACCGCTACGCCCTTGACCCTTCAGCGGTATGCTACTTAAACTCCCCAACCACCACTCAACCCATCCTTCAGCGGTACACCCTCTAGCCCTTCAGCGGTGCACCCTGGATACCTCTCACTGGCACATTCCACCCTACCGTTCGTCGGCATGCCCTTGGGCTCCTTGGCTGACACACCCGCAGCCTGGCTCCATGTACACCGACCTTACCTCGTGTACACTGACTTCTTTAGCCCTTGCCCCCCCATGTGCATGGACTTGCACTGGCCCAGCATTCATATGCATGGACTTGGTTTGCATTGCATGAACCTAACACAAGCTCTACATGGACCCTGCTCAGACCCTGCCTTCCTACCTTTGCATACATGCATGGACCATGCATGGACCCCGGTCCCCATGTGCACTGACCTTAGCCTGCACGTACACTGACTTCGTCAGCACATACAGTGACCTCAGCCTGCATGTGCACTGACTTTAGGCCATGTGCACTGACCTTAGTTCGCATGTGCACCGACCTCACCCCTTGCATACCCCATAACTACACTGACCTCCCCCGCACGTGCACTGACTTAGTCAGGATGTGCGTCGACCTTACCCCATGTATGCTGACCTCGCCCCTGGTGTGCGTGGACTTTGACCCCCCTTTGTGAAGGCCCTGTGAGGACCTCATCCTTCGCCGGTGCACGCCTGGGACCTTCATCGGTACACCCTCCAGCACCTTCGCCGGTACGCCTAGCCTAAGCCCCCCCTCAGCGGTACATCTCCCCAGTGCCCATCCAATGCCTTCACCGGCACACCCCTTCTCAGCCTTTCAACGGCCCACTCCTCTACGATAAAAAATTGATAGCTATTTCATATTAGATCTCCTAGTTGTTAATTCATCCGATTTTAATAGTTCTATTCACAGTAGTTTCTTTTATTTCCGCATTGTCATTAACTACTGTAGAATTCAAATTTTGGGTAGATCTATTCACCCCCCTCTAGATCTTTAGTTCATCCTTTCACACATCAGTGTGAGGAGAGTTCTTGAACTCAGTTCTCCACCCAGTACCAGTTAATTGAGTGTTCACTTATGAGTGCTTCCCGCTGAATCAAATTTGTCCAATCTTAGTTCAACATTTGTTCAGTAGATTCCTTACTCTTGAGCATTCTGCCATGTGCTTGATAGGAATGAGAAGAGTTTTCTTATTGTTTAAAATTGGATTGCTGTTCTGAGGGCCTGTTTGTTGCTCGATGAATTGTGAGAAGTCTTAACTGTGAGATATATTTTTTGAGTTAGCCTCCTTGCAACATGATATTGTGTGTGTCTTCTGCTGGTGTCTATGCAACCCTGTAGTTGCTTGTGACTTGTTTTAGGTGAACCTTTGTCTCAAATACGTTCCATTGCATTCCTATTCACTGTGATTTTTTAATTGAGAGAAAAGTTTTTAAGGATCTATTCATCTCCCCTTCTAGATCCCATCCTGACCTCTAATAGAGGTATTCGGATATTCGGTGTTATGGGCAAGCTTACACCGAGATACATTAGTCCATTTGAAGTACTAGAAAGAGTTGGCGAGGTTGCCTATCGAATTGCCTTGCCACCACAACTATCGGAGATTCATAATGTATTCCATGTCTCCATGCACAAGAAGTATGTTCATGATCTGTTCCACGTCATAGAGCATGATAACCTGGTGATACAAAAGGATATTACCTATGAGCAAAAACCATTAAGGATCCTTGATCGCGAGGTTTGTATGCTAAGGAACAAGATGAACCCTATGGTGAAAGTACAATGGAGCAAAAGCTTAGAACAAGAAGCCACATGGGAGACAGAAGAATCTATGAAGAGAAGATTCCTTGACTTATGCTTACTCTCTTCTTCTTTGGTGGCCACCAAAGGGGAAAGTCCCTTTCTTCTCTTCTTCTTCTTCTCTTCTCCTTCTTCTCTTCTCTCTGGTGTGCCTGGTGGTCTCTTCTCTATTCTGGAGGGGTGCTCTATGTGTTGTCTCTATGCGTCTTCTCTCTCGTGTGTCTTCTTTGTTCACCGTGGAGAGGGGCTTTTAAACCTCAACGGCATTGGCCTTCGAGCGTGGAGCGACGGAGGCGGGAACGTGGGTTATAAATGGGGATTTGACTTGGGTTGTCTTTGGTTAACAGGAGGTAGCCTGTGTGTCCCCCTCCCCGTTCGACACCTCAGCTACCCCGCTGCGCGCTGAGGATCTATAGGACGTGGCGTAAGATCCTCCCTGCCGGACGCATCGTTGGGGGAAAGCCAAGTCATGCCGTTGAGAGGGCTGGGCATACTGCTGAAGAACCCAAAGAAGGTGTGCCGCTGAAGGCCCATACAAGTGTGCCGCTGAAGGCCTCACTGGGTGTACCGCTGAAGAGGCGCGAGGGCATGCCGCTGAAGGCCCATACGGGCATGCCGCTGAAGGCCACACTTGACGTACCACTGAAGGCCCATACATGCATGCCATTGAAGTGGATTTGGGCCCATTTTGAGCCCGATTAACAATCCACTTAGTTCTCTTAGGGGCCCACGAGTTGTGAGCCCCCAGGGGTTGATTCCTCTTTGCTGCCGTGACTCCAGGAGTGACTTCACGACCGTGTACTGTTCATTCGGAGGGTCCGGACGGGACGTGTTCTTCGCAATCTCTTCAGTTGAAGTTATTCATTAGAGCTGGATTGGTGGGGACACGTGGATGTGTAATTTTACACGTCCACAAATGCCCCCCACCCATGGGTGGCGTGGGCGAAGGATGAGCCGGGCGGTGCCCGTGGGTGCACTGGTTCTTCAAGGTTGGACCTGAAGTCTCGACGTCTGGGGAAGATGATGGTCCTGGCCTAATGTATGCCATCATTACATGTAAGAATATACCTCCTTCACAGGTTGTTTGAGCACCCTTGTTTCTATTTGAAGTTCCCTATATCATTATATGTATTGCTAAGTGAGTCCGGTCTGTGCAGTTCTTATCTACAGAGATAGAGAGCTATGCGATTCTTGAAGGTCTGCTAGTGTGCTCTGTGATATGTCAATTTGTATGCTTGCTTGGCATTTGATATTGTGCCTGGTAGAGCTGCAATTTAGCATGAGCTATTCACTTTGCATTTGCTATTTGATCATTATTCTCTTATCTCTGAAGAGCATTCATTTTGTTTGGGCTAACCTAGATTTTAATTCCGAAATAGTTTTTGAACGGGGATTCATTCACCCCCCCCTCTGAATCCGAGCCTAACACCCCAACAAGTGGTATCAGAGCGGGTCTCTGACCTTCTAGATCTAATGATCTATAAAGGATCCTGCTATCCTATATTAGGTGCATTTCTAGTTGTGCTTAGTATATTACGTGAATTACTCTTGAACTGATTTCCATGGCTCATCCATCGGTTTTCGATGGCTCTAACTTTAGTTTGTGATTTGTTAGTCCCCATAGCTATGTTAAACTGATTGATCCTGATCTGTGGAAGTTAATTTCACAAGATCCTCACAGAGTACCAAAGAAAAAGTCCAAATGGACTGACAGTCACAGATTGAAGTATGGAGAAAATCAGAAAGTCATGGAACTAATGAAGACAGCAAGTAACAAGGCCTTCCACACATGCTTTCACAATTGCAGGTCTGCTAAGGACATTCTGGACAAGCTGAAGCTAGCCCACAGGAGAGGGGAGGATAGCTGCATGATGACAAACGGAAGCAATCAAAGCAGTCAGGAGAGTGAGAATGACAGTCAGGTAAATCCCTTTGAGAGCTATACTATAGATGACTGGGAGGATGCATATGCTGATTTATTAGAGTCACATGAGAGGTTAAGAAAATAATATAAAAAATTGAAAAAGACTACTGGGTTGGATAGTTCAAATTCTTCTTGTGAAAAATGTCTGGAGTTATGACTCAAATGAAAGGGAAAATGACATGAGTCATCATAGGCGGACTTCTCAAAGTGGTGCCGACGATCCGAGCCAAAGAGAGCGCCGTGGGATGCCCTCATCAAGGTGTGTATTTGTCGGGGGTGACAAAATGTCGGAAACCAACATGGTCTCTTTGTCTCTTTGTGGATTAGTCAACACAGGGTCAGCGTCAACGCAAGGAGATGGTTTATTCTCTCTTCCTGGCCCTTGGACAAAAGGTCTGAGTTAGTTGTGCATTTGCTGGGGGCCGACAAAGTGTTAGAAACTGACACGGCCTCTTTGTCTCTTTGTGGATTCATCGACACGAGGTTGGTGCCAATGCAAGGAGATGGTGTATTCTCTCTTCTCGGTGGTTGGATAGAAGGTCTGAGTCAGGTGTGTATTTGTCAGGGCCAACCAAGTGTCGAAAGCCAATGCAGCCTCTTCGTCTCTTTGTGGATTTGTCGACACGGGTTAGTGTTAATACAAGGAGATGGTTTATTCTCCCTTCTTGGCTCTTGGATAGAAGGTCTGAGTCAGGTGTGTATTTTTCGGGGCCGACAAAGTGTCAGAAGCCAACATGGTCTCTTCATCTCTTTGTTTACCTTCACTGTCGCAGGGAGGGCACTGCATCGAGTCGGGGTCTCACTCCTTTTGACCCTGATTGGGCTTCCGGGGTCGGACACCTTTAGAAATTCCATTGGCTTGGGGTGCCAGTGGTAAAGAATTCCAGGCTCGCGTGCCAATAATTAGGAGTTGTCGGGTTGAATGTCGATACAAAGGGGACTATCGAGCCGAAGGCTGATACTCAAGTAGCTTCAGAGTTGCTGAGGACCCTGTTGTTCTTTCTCGCATCTAAAAGAATGCAATCCCACCCCCAGAAGGGTGGAGAATTGAATCATTCATTGAATGGCAGAATTGGGGCGTGATACAGCCTTAAATGTCTACCATTAAGGGGTGGGAATTGAACTTCCCTCCGGTGGTTGACAATCACATAGGGTCCTCCTTCTTGTATGTCCATCGGCGCCAATTGGGTGATATATTGAGGCCTGAGCCCATTAAGAAATCTTTTAGCTTTCATCTTCTCGGTGCTAACTAGGTGTTTAGTATACCAAGATAATCGTGAGAACTATGCCTCATATTCTGCCACTGACAGGGATCATTGTTTGAGTGCGGCAAATTCGAAGGCTTTCTTTTCCTGGACCCTGTCTGAAAAATACTTTTTGTTGAAGTGTTCAACGAACTCCTCCCAAGTTACTTTTTCTAGATCTATAGTTTCTTCGATAGACTCCCACCAGCAGCAAGCGTCTCTCTCTAACTGAAATGTATCTAACAAGACCTTCTCCTAGTCCGTACATTGCATAACCCTAAATATCCATTCGGTTTCCCAGATCCAATGTTCGGCATCCTCCGGGTCCGTAGATTCAGTGAACTTCGGGGGATTCATACTCCTAAAGCTTTGGTGGAGACTCCCCGCTCCACGCTATGCGCCTCCCTGTGCAACTCGTTGTAGTGCTTGGGTGAGGCCCTGGACGGTCCTCTGCATATCACGCCATTGGGCACATTCTGTGGCCATTATCCTACAATAATTAAATAACTATTAGATAGTGATTATTTTCTAAGGATTATATTAACTTAACCCTTGGCTCTACCCACTCTCACAGGGTAAAAGGTTAAACCTATCCTTGGACTTGGGTTTCCTAGGAATAGAATATCCTAGGCTCTGATACCACCAAAGAAGTGTCACGCCCCGACTGCGGAAGATTACCTAGGGGTAACGTGACGAGTCTATATCATTCATGTCAATCAGAGCGTAGTGCATTCAACACAAAGACAGAGTGCACAATATAGCAATAAACCCAATCCTTTATTTATTCATAATTATCCTTAATACAATCTCCAAATAGTTAGACTCAAATAAGAAGAAAGTTATAAGACAGACTCAAGAACTATAAAAGTAGACAAGACTATGGAACTCTAGACACTTGGATGGCTCTAAGACTTCACTCTTGCTCTTCAAAGCTCTAACAATGCCTAAGAGAAAACAGACCAAACTCGTGCAGAAATCACTGAAGACTGTTACCTTTGTGCAAAGCCCTGGGACAGAAATCACAAAGCAAAATATTTCCACCATTGGACAAGACTCCTTCGAAGTTAGACTCTTACTATTGGGCAAGGGAATGACGACAACACTACTTGCTCTTGCTGCTGGGGAGGGCAACGACGATGGCGTCACTTGCTCTTGTCGACGACGACGCCGTTTGCTCTCGTTGCTGGGTAGGGCAACGACAACTGCCCCGGTTGCTCTTGTCAATGATGGCACCGCTTGCTCTTGCTACTGGGCAGGGCAACGATGACGGTGGAGTTAGACTCTTGCTACTGGGCAGGGCAATGATGACGGCGCCACTTGCTCTTGTCAAAGATGGCACTGCTTGTCTGTTGGGCAGGGCAACGACGACGATGCTACTTCCACTTGCTGCTGGGCAAGGCAACGTCACATCTGGGTAGGGATCGATGACGTCGCAGCTTGCTATTGTTGCTGGGCAGCGGTCGCACTAGCAGGGGTCGATGGAGTAGCCGCCGATAGTGCTGCTTGCAGGGAAGGGAGGGCGTGAATAGAAGCTAGGGTAAAAATAGAAAAAAAGGGGGAAATGCTTTTGGCGAAAGGGGGAAATGATTTTGGCGGGCTGGGTAATGATCATACATCGCCGGCCAGAGCTCCTTCACTCACTGGGAGTTGAGGAGGTGGACGACACGAATCTTCTTATTCTGCCTCCATTCTTCACCATGAGGAGCGAACATGAGGTCCCCGTTGCTGGGTGAGATCACTGCTACCACCTTCGAGCGTGGCCTGCTGGCGAACACGAGGTCATGGCGAACGCGAGGGAAAGGGGAGGGCGGACAGCAACGGTGGTGGCTTGCCGCGTGAGGCAGGGCAAGGTGGGCCGGGCCGGACCTATTCGCAGTAGAAGAAGAGGAAGAAGAAGAAAGGGAAGCCCGGTGATGGTGGGGGTCGTGGGAGGCCGAGAGAGTGTGTGTGCTAGAGAGAGAAAGAGAGAGGGGAGAGAGCTTGTAGCAAAAACTCAATTTAGTAATTCTTCATTAACCTCCTCAAGTGGGGATTGGAGTCCTTTATATAGGAAACCGCCAATTACATAGAAGTCCCTGGAAAATGGACCAATAACAAAAGACCAAAAGGTAGGGGAAGGGGGCGCCCATGGGCCAGGCCCAATGACAGGCCCAATATGACATACATGCCCACTAATCCTATTAAACCACTTAATGAGTCCTTGGACTTAGTTAAATGACTCACCAACTTAGGTAATAGACTCAATAAAAGGCAAAATTACATGATTTTGACTCAAGAAAAATATGAAAATTATATAGCTAGACTCCGCAAGTCATGGCGAACACAATGGCGAGCAGCAGGACCCCACGGAGTGAAAGGGTAAGTGATGTCCCCATCACGACGTACCGCAACATCCTCCGACAGGGGGAGAAGCCAGCGTATTTTGAGGAGGCTCCGGCGGCCCCGACCACTACGCCTCTGCCTCCCCCGGCCAAGAGGTCCCGGGCACGGTCGTCGGTGAAGAAGGCGATCGGTGAGGCGAAGGCGGCCGGTAGGCGGGAGGCGAAGCGTCGGAAGATGGACGCTGCCCGATCTTCGAGGGACGTTCCCGCGCCTCCTCCGGTCCCGTCTTTCGAAGAGTTCAAAGCGGGCCAGGTCGCAATGAGCCAGCTGACCGGTAAGATTTTCTCTCGTCTCGCTTGTCCCCAAGGTGAACTTAATTTTATTTTGGCTTGGAGTGCTCATGTTGGGTGTTTTTCGTGTTCACCAGCTAGGGAGGAGCCCCTGCCTTCACCGACTCACATTACGGGCGAGCCTTGGACGGGCCCTGAGTTGCCGTCAACTCCGGTCCGTCCGTCTGGCATTACCGAGGAGATCCCGGTGACATCGCCAGTGGCGAAGGCGCTTGCGGTTGCGAGGGTGGCGACGGAGCAAGAGGCCGAGCGGAGGAGGGCAGAGGTGTCACATATAATAAGAAAAAGAAAAGGAGGATCTTCCTAACCAAGTAATGTCCCTAATATCATTCATAGCCTTGTCAAAACATCCAAACTATGGCATTGGGATTCATCATTAAGCTTGCTATATAAATACATTAAAATTATCTAATTGCTGTGGAGTACCCAACATCGATTAAAATTACCTAATTACCTAATTACTGTGGAGCTATTACAAGTTACTTATCTCTGATTGAGGGAGGAGGAACCACCAGCAGAAGCAAGGGGTGGTGGGGGAGCTGGCTCGCAGCATAGGCCTTGCACGGGCTTCGGTGGCGCAATGGCGATGGGCGGCCTAGGATGGTGGCTGCAGTGGTGCTGGATGATAGCCGGTGGGCGGGTCCGACTAGAACAGTGGTTGACTGCCACGGCACGGCACTGGAGGGGCAGCAGTGCTCTGTCAGCGTGGCTACAAGGTGGAGCGCGACGGTGGGCTGGATGACACTCACGGTGTTGCTAGTTTGCGAAGGAGAGGGAGGGTGCGCAGGGCACCCGTGGGCACATGGGGATAATGTAGTGATGGTCTACGACGAGGGAGGAAAAGCAAGGGATGGGGGAAAAGTAAATGACTTTTAAGGGTAAGAAATACCTTGTAAGGGTGACAAATAGGTCGTAAGAGTGATGAATTACTTCTAAGGGTAACAAATAGGTCCTAAGGGTGACAAATATCTTCTAAGGGTAACAAATGAGTGTCTAAAGGTGAAAAATAGCTTATAGTGGTGAGAAATGAAAGAGAGAGAGAGAGAGAGAGAGAGAGAGAGAGAGAGAGAGAGAGAGAGAGAGAGAGAGGGTCGTTAACAAATAGAAAAAAGGGTGACTACTGGCACACGTCTCTCCCTCCTATAGTCCTGCACTCTTGTTGCTGCTAAAGTAATCGTATTTGTTTACTAAAGTAAGTGGAAGACCTAAAGTCGGTGGAAGACGAAGGGTCTATCCCAACTTCTGCCAACTACTCATGAGTTGAGATTTTTAAAGACGAAGGTCTCTTTCAGTAGTAATGGGGATCAGGAAATGACTGCAGTCAAATTCCAACATTAATCAAATGCTTCTTTAACATAGTTCTTTTCTTATTACGTGGTTATCAAGGAAGTTCCAAGTTGAAGACTCCCTACACCTTAATGACTAGTTATGAAGCAAGTCAAAGTCAGTATTGAACGTAAATGCATAAATGCACATTTGTTAGCTATTTAAATAGTATGCGCATTATTGATTCCACGAATTTAGTTTTATCAGACGATTTAGGTTCGGGTTTGGGTACAGGACATTTCTCCATCCCTGCAATCGATGTTTATTTACATCGGCGTAAAGTCCTAATACCCTTGATTATCTGTAAAAGAAACTTTTAGCCTCTATCCGTTGTGATATTAGTGATCTCGATGATTGCCTATTATGGGTACACACTCTTGCAAGAAGATTTGAAGACCTTTCATTCTTAGAATATGTAATTTGGATTACAATTGGTCTTTCAAGACCTTTACACTTGATTCCGATCTTGTAATCGGGTCATCAAGTTTACATCCAGTCATGACTTGACCTTCGAATTTGCTTCAGTCTATCTTGGGCCTTTGAATTTGCTTCTGTCACTATCAGACGGTTGAATTTGAATTTCATCACGATTGGATCGTTGGATTGCCAAGATGGTCGCTATCGGTCCGTCGGATCTACTTCCAGTCACGATCTAATCGTCAGATTTGTTCTTAATTGATATCTGGCCATTGTAGTTACTCTGGATCAAGATTTAACTGTTGGATAGGTTCTTGGTCTCGATCTGATTGTTGAATTCACTTTGGGTCAGAATTTAACTGTTGGATTGGCTCCAGATTGATATCTGACCCACTTCCTCACGATCGGTCCGTTGGATCGCCATCATGATCACTCTCGGGCTGTCTGAGTGGCTTTGTGGCCATGATCACTCTTTTGACTGTGGTCAGACCCTTAAGTTGGTTTGTTGTTCATAAAGGACATTCGCACATAAGGCATGGGTGTATTTGTAATTATGTATTTTATCCAAATTTTCCTGAATTTCATTCATTCTTATTTTTTTGTATTTTTTTTATTATGGAGGAGTGGGCCATTGAAAGGCCAAGAAAGGGGTGTACTGGCGAAGCCTGGCTGAGCGCTGGGAGAGTGTACCGGTGAAGGTGGAGGTTGAGTGTGCCGGCGAGGGCACCAAAAGGTGTACCGGGGAGAAGCAGGACAAGTGTACCAGCGAAGGGCATTGAGAGCGTACCGGAGAAGGCTGGGGTTAGGCGTGCCGATGAAGACACTAAAAGAGTACGCCGGTAAGGGCAGGAAGGGTGTACCGGTGAAGGACCAAGGACAGGAGTGCCAGGGTCTGAGTGGGTGAGGCGCGTCAGTGAAAGGCTGAAGGGGAGATGCACCGGTGAAGACAAGACAAGTGTATCAGTGAAGGGCATGGGGAGCATGCCGGAGAAGACTGGGGTCAGATGTGCCGGCGGAGGCACTAAAGGAGTGCACCGGTGAGGGCAGGAAGGGTGTACCGACGAAGGATCAATGGTAGGTGTGCCGGGGAAGGTCTCAGTTGGGCTGGATGAAGGGTTAAGGACCGTGCATGTCTGGGCAGGGTCCATGCACGTTCTGGGAAGAAGTCCATGCAGATTGGGGCAAGTCCGTGCAGGTTTTGGATGCAAAGTGGATGCGAAGTCCGTGCAAGTTTTCGACAAAGGAATAAAGTCCATGCAGGTATTTAGGGGTTTGAGTTCATGCATGTTCGGACAAAGTCCGTGCATGTTTAGTGGTTGAAGTCTATGCCAAAGAGAGTGAAGTCCATGCAAATTCTGTGGTTTAAGTCCATGCACATTGGGGTTAAGTCCATGCATAATTGGGCAAGTCTGTGCACATGCACGGGGTTAAGGGACAAAGTCTGTGCAGCGGTTGGGCAATTCCATGCAGGTGTATGCAAGCAAAGTCCATGCATGTTTAGGTGAAGTCCATGCAGATGGGGCAAAGTCCATGCATGTTTGGACGAAGTCCATGCAAGTTTTGGGGTTGAGAAACAAGGTCCTTGCACATTGTGCACGGAGTTAAAGAATGAAGTCCGTGCATGTTATGCACGGGGTTGAAGAACAAAGTCTGTGCATGTTATGCACGGGGTTGAAGAACAAAGTCCGTGCATGTTCTGCATGGGGTTGAAGAACGAAGTCCGTGCATGTTATGCACGGGGTTGAAGAACAAAGTCCGTGCATGTTATGCACAGGGTTGAAGAACAAAGTCCGTGCATGTTATGCACGGGGTTGAAGAACAAAGTCCGTGCATATTTGATGAAGTCCACGTAGATCTGGGCCGAGTCCATGCACATGCAGGTTAAGTTCATGCAGATCTGGGCCGAGTCCATGCAGATGTAGGTTAAGTCCTTGCACATGGGGGGCAAGTCCATGCAGATGCAGGTTCTAGAATAAAGTCTATGCAAATGTACAAGGTTAACGGACAAAGTCCGTGCGGGTGTTCAAGTTGCAGGATGGAGTCCATGCATATGCACAGATGCAGGTCTTGGGCGAAGGGGTTAAGTCCATGCATGCTAGGGGCAAGGTCAGTGCAAGGTCTGTGCAGGACTTGTGCAAGGTCGGTGGACGTATGAGCAAGGTCTATGCAGGGGACGAAGGCCAAGTCGGTGCATGGGCAGGCAAGGTCTGTGCACAAGGTGCTAGGGACTGAAGGAAGGTCTGTGCACATGGGCGATAAGGTCGACGCACACGCTGGCCAGGTCAGTGCACCTGCAGGCCAAGTCAGTGCACCTATGGAATATGCCAAGGACAAGGTCAGTGTACTTGCTGGCGAAGTCAGTGCACATGTAGGGAAAGTCAGTGTAGTCAAGGAATATGTAGAGGGCAAGGTCAGTGCAGGGTCAGTGCACATGCAGGCTGAGTTAGTGTACATGGGATGAAGTCAGTGCATGTGCAGACAAAGGTCAGTGCACATGCAAACTAGGGTTAGTGCACAGGGGCTAAGGTCAGTGCACATACAGACTAAGGTCAGTGCGCATGCAAACTAAGGTCAGTGCACGGGGGCTAAGGTTAGTGCACATGCAAACTAAGGTCAGTGCATATAAAGTAAGGTCAGTGCAGGGTCCGTGCATATGCATGGGGTTGAGTCTATGCGATGCCGGGCAAAGTCCATGCATGTTCGGGGTTAAGTCCATGCAATGCTGGGCAAAGCCCATGCATGTTTGGGGTTAAGTCCATGCAGTGCTGGGCGAAGTCCATGCATGTTTGGGGTTAAGTCCATGCAACGCTGGGCAAACTCCATGCATGTTTGGGGCCAAGGATAAAGTCCATGCAAGTTTTGGAGTGAGGTCCATGCATGTATGAATGGAATCGGTGCAAGTCGTGCACACAGGCAGGAACAAAGTTCGTGCATAAGCATGGAGTTAATGGAGGTAGTCCATGCATGCTTTAGGTCAGTCCGTGCATGGTCCAGGCACGTGCAGACAGGGTTCGTGCAGCTATAGGCCAAGTCAGTGCAGGGTCCGTGTACATGGGCAGGGCTTATGTATGCAAAATGATGAAGTCCGTGCATGGTCTGCATGGGGTTGAAGTGCACCAGGGAAGGCCATGGGCATGCCGTTGGAGGATTGGAAGGGTATGCTGGTGAAGATGGTGTACCGGCGAGGGAGGTGTACCGGCAAAGGGTGAACTAGCAGGTGTGCCAGTGATGGGCTTAGCAATAACAAAAGGGCGGGGTGCACGGCTCAAGGAGCGTGCTGGTGAAGAGCAAGAGAGAGTGTATTGGCGACGGGGTCCAAGGGCATGATGTCGGAGAGTTTAGGAGCGTGCCGCCGAAGGGGGGTTTGAATGTGCCGGGGAAGCCCTGGGGAGGCATGCCGATGAAGGTTTAAAGGCAAAGGGGTGGACTGAAGGGTGTGTCGGTAAAGGGGAAAGTGATCTGCACCGATGAATGGCCCACTCTTCCTTCACCCTCTTAAGTCCTTTCTTTTCTTCTTTTATCCTTCTCTTCCTCCTTTTCATAATTGATTTTCTGTGTGATTCATGATGGGTCCCTTCTCCCCGTCTCTTAATCATTCTCTGTTCATTCCTTTCTCCAGTACGAATACTCAAAGCACTCAACCATCGTTCAGTCTGGTCCTCTTCATATTGCCCCAGGTTCTCTTCACCTTGGTTAAGTCAGCAACTTACAGAGGATTTTGTTGAAGGCCTCGGCCAACCCGTTGGCTTGGGGGTTGTAGACCGACGATGACCTCCAGTTAATATGAAACTTGGACGCTAGAGCATAAACAGTCTTGTTTCTAAAAGGCGTGCCATTATCGGATATAATCCGACTAGGGGTGCCGAATCTATATATAATATAGTGCCGCATAAATAAGGCAACTATCTCCCCTGTAACTTCCCGTAGCGGAATAGCTTCTGCCCATCTGGAGAAGTAATCAGTGGCAACAAGTATGAACTTGTGACCTTGAGATGATGGTGGGAATGATCCCACAATGTCCATACCCCACTCTACAAATGGCCAAGTAGGCGTTGTTAGGTGGAGTAGGTTAGGAGGTCTTCGAGGCACTGGCCCGAATGCTTAACATTGGTGACATGTACGAGCATATTGGTTGCAATCCTCGTACATGGTGGGCCAATAAAACCCCTTGAGCTTAATGCTATTCTTCATCTTAGCTCCTGCTTGATGGGCCCCACACAATCCGGAGTGGACCTCATGCATGACGGTCTTTGCTTCTTTGGATGAAAGACAGCGTAAGAGGACCGATCGATCCTTTTCATGGATGAGCCTGAAGAGTAGACCGTCAATCAGCTGGTAAGATGTCGCCCTGCGTAGTAGTTGCACCCTTTGAGCCCGATCAGGGGGAAGCCAGCCATTCTTTATCTTTAAGATTGGCTCACATCAGTCTTCTTCTTCGGGAGCATTCTTCTGTTGAATGTTGTCGACCTCATAACTAGTGAGGCCGGAGTCCTCATCAAGCACACTTGGCATGAGCCTTCGGTGTCTGACAATAATGTTCAACTCCCCCTCAGGCGGGAGTTTTAGGGCTGCTGCCAATTTTGCCAAAGTGTCTGCCTGGGAGTTACTGCACCTTGGGACGTGACCTATTTCGAATAGGTAAAATTTTTTCCTTAGCCTCATGACGGCTGCATGGTAGGGAATAAGCTCCTCCTTCCAGACGTCATAGACGAACATCTGGTTTTCTGAACCTTATCAGAATTGAAACAAAACTGAAGAGCTTGCACAGAGTTAAGAAAATATTTGCATTGGCATCATATTGCATAAAGGCGTATAAATGAGTCATAGTTCCACTGGGACATAACAGATCCTTTGGAAGAGAACAACTTGCTACATTGTTGTCCTTGCTCCCACAACGAAGGCATGCATTCCTTCGAGCAATGATTTCTTTTCTTGAACATCCTGTCTATCTCCTCCCTTTATTTTCTTTCCATTAGAAGACCCATTACTATCATTAGGTCTCTTCTTACCATTCTCGATTCTCCTTGCTAACACTTTCTTTTCCCTCCGAGCCTTGACTTTTTCTGCCATCTCTACGACATCTTCTAACAATTGAGCTCTCTTAACCATCTTCGAATAGGATTCTATATCCATTAGTGCCAGTAGAGGAATAAGCTGAAGTCTTAACCCATCCATAAATCTTTTAGCCATCATTCTCTCGGTCATAATCAGATGAGGTACATAACAAGGCAACCTTGAGAATTGGGCCTCATACTCAGTCACGGACATACTCATTTGTTTTAACAATGTGAATTCTGTAGCCTTCCTTTCTTTAATTCACTTCGAAAAATATTTATCATTAAAATATGCTAAGAATTCTACCCATGATACATGATTATCAAGCAATGTTGCTTCAACGGACTCCCACCATGCCCTAGCACCTTTTTCTAGCTGAAATGTAGCTAACAGGACCTTATCTTGGTCCAAACACTACATTATCTAGAATATCCTTTCAACCTCCTTCACCCAATATTTTGCCTTCTTAGGGTAGGTGGATCCATCAAAGCTAGGGGGATTCAGTCCTTGAAAATCCTTGTGTAATTCTCCCACACCACGATTCACTCCACCGTAAGCCACCTGTAGGAGAGCCTGAATCAAACCTTGGACCATCTCACACCATTGATTTTGCTCGGTAGCCATCTAGCTAGAGACTTGATTCTACAAAACAAGTCAAGAATTAAAGGATGGGTTCACGGGGAGGGAAAAATAGTTACATGCACTACCCTCGTGTAGGAGGGGGGGATCGCGGGGTGGGGAAATGAGCAGTTGACCATACGCCGAGCTCGGGCATCCGATCGAGGTGCAGCCAACTCCTGCACGAAGCTTGAGGGATGCCGAAGGATGCCTGAAGGTCTGGCGCCGAGTTGATGTCACTTGATGGAGACGGCGGCCGCAGCTGTGGGCCTATGCAGTTCTACTGCACAGGACTGGTTGGCGCGGTTGGGGTGCGTCGGCCGGTACGGGTGCTGTAGAACCCCAAACGTGACGGGACCAAGTCATGGACATTGCTGACAGGGAGAACTACGAACCCTCAGAAGATGGCGGGCGGCTGATCACCTCGCTGGACGTGGTCACAGGAATGGCCGACATCAGGTTCCTGGGCGAACAGCAGGACATGTCACCAATAGCCATGGTGGAACTTCCAGAGCTGATGTCAGATCGAGACAAGACCACTTGTGTTGGTTTTGTATCATCGAAAGCCACAACATTGCTGAAGACTGTATGACCTGAAACAGAGAGGAGGAGGGGGTGTCATGGCCGACTTGGCAGCAATCTGTCCTGGGCGAACAGGGGACTCTGGTTCTCGCGTGACTGAGGGAGATTGGACGCCCTGGACGGAGGCGTTGTCAAAAGCAGGCGGGACCACCTCTGGTTCGTCGGTGCTTTGAAGAAGAAGAACTCTCATGAAGAGGGATCTGGCCGATCCATACAGGAGAAGTTGGTGTTGGCGTCGCCAGGGGGCGCTCAGGAACAGGCGTAGTCCGGCCGCAGTTGAACGGAAATGACTGTAGCGGTTGACGCTGTTGACAAAACGGGACGAGACTTCCTCTGCTGCGAATACGACTCGGAGTAGAACAATCCCACAGAAGGGGGCTCGGGCTGATTCGTGCAGTAGGCAGAGTTATGGACACTGCAAGCTCAGTCAATGATTCTGCTACCAGTCTGGGTGCAGCAGAATGAGGAGAACTTCGTCTTTAGCAGGGTCTACGCTTATACGTGCATCTTTTCTTCAGGTCAGTGCACATGAATAATGTGTTGCAAAGTAAGGTCTGTGCATCGAGTGGGCACAGTAACAAAGGTCGATGCACCTTATGCCAGCATAAAATAAAGGTCGATGCACATCGAATGGGCACAGTAACTAAAGTCGATGCACCTCATGCCAGCGCAGAACAAATGTCGATGCACATCGAGTGGTTACAGTAACTAAGGTCGATGCACCTCATGCTAGCACAGTAACTAAGGTCGATGCTACTTCATGCCAGCACAGAACAAGGTCGATGCACCTCATGCTAGCATAGTAACTACGGTCCATGCTACTTCATTCCAGCACAGAACAAGGTCGATGCACATCAAGTGAGCACAGTACAAAGGTCGATGCACATGAAGATTTGAAGCACTTAACGGTGATGCACATCAAGACTTCAAGCACCTTCAAGTCGGTGCAGCTATCACGGGTAAAGAAGCAAGGTCGATGTAGCTAAGAAGTTAGGTCGGTGCAGCTGCCACGGGAAAAGAAGCAATCTCCAAGTGTATGCCTCGATGCAACTGAGCACTGCCTTGATGCAGTGCTGGCCAAAGAAGAAATCTTCAAGTGAATGCCTCGACGCAGCAAGCAGATGCCTTGATGCAAGGACGCTCTCAGAAGCAAAATCAAAGTAACTACCTCAATGTAGTAAGGCTATGGGATATCAAATCTTTAAAGCTACAACAGTCATGAGAAGAACGATAACAGCAACAAGCTCGTGGAGCTCTTAGCAGCTCAACAAGGCAGTAACAGCAGAGGTACAAGTTGAAGGAGCAAAGGACCTTAAGCCACTGAGGTTGGCATATCAGCGAGCACCACAATGACAGCAGTAATATGCAAGGGACAGTGTGATAACTCAAGGCATGTCAGCTCGAACGAAGTAGTGGCACGTGATCCTAGGTTAACTAATGATGGACACCTGATCCCAGTTTGGCGTGAAAAGTTATGTCCTCTTGATCGTGTCATTAGAGCAATAAGTATGTTCGACATACATAATTTACAGAGTGCGTAGAATTACTAACCACTAATAACCCGGGACTTCGTGGGTACAACCAACCTAGCGACCATGTAGGAATTCATGGTTCGCGAGGACTTATGGAGGTTCTCGATTGGAAGGAGCTAGTTACACCCGAGTAGGAATCAGCGGGTGAAGAGCCCAATCCAATGGCAAGGTGTTCCTACAAGTGTGATGCCAGCTCTTCCTAAGCCCACCCACACATTAACCTGTAGAGAATGCCAAATAGATAGTATATGCAAAACCGACTAAACAGAAAACTAGAAAATGGACTTAAACAAAACTAAGCAGGAGGTGGCCAAACTATTGGCCGTTGAAGGACCTGGGTGGCCAGGTCGATGGCCACTCAGAGAGATTAGGCGGCCAACAATTGGGCTATTTGTTCTGGGTGGGTAGCCAGCCTTTGGGCCGTCCAGTGCTCTAGGCGGCCAAAGTCTTGGCCATTCACAACAAGACCTGGGCGGCCACTGATCAGGTCACCCTGGTGTTTAGGTGGCCAGAAGTCTAGCCTTCTTCTACCTGTGAGCAGAGCTAAACTAACATATGGAGCAAGTGAATATAGGCTCTAAATCCTTGGATCTTTGGCATCTGGGAGTTACAGTAGGCAATAGTAGGTCCCACCGTGATCGCCAGAAGGTTGTTGGCACCAGAAAGGGGCAATGTCGGTCACGTCCATAGCAGCAGGGTTGTCCAGAAGGGAAGGAGCATTGGATGCCTCCCCCTCCAGAAATTACTATGAAAGCTGGGCCTACAGTGCACGAGTCAAAAGAACATGAACGGGGTGATCACCAGAGACTTATTCCTGAGCCTCACAGGCTGATGATCGTGTGGAACGCCTTCAAATAGGGAGTTTGTGAGAAACCGACTTCTCCATGCTCGGCCGGCCAAGGATGGAGAGCCTTGCAAAGTCCTGAGATGCTAAAAATCCTACAAATAATGATAAAGCCCATCGTAAAAAATCTGCATGCAGGTTCAGGGATAGACTCATAGGTACGTTTTGCATTGATGATTTCTTTGCCTACCGAGATCTGATTGTGCTTGTTCCTGGTCCTACCTTGTTGTCCTTTGTATTATCTTTATTTTCATATATTGGTTGCACCCATATCATTATCTTTGCATAGTTTAATCTTGTCTTGATTTTTTAATTTTAGGCTAGAAATTACATACACTCCGGTGCACATAGGGCCATACATTCTTCATATCATAGTTACATTCCTCCTTGGTAAGTGATCCTCTTGCCTCCATATTCCTTGGGGTTGACTAGGTGATCTTCTCCGGGACCTCCGTAAGTCCCCATGAGCCATGGATTCCCACACGGACGTCGGGCGGTTGTACCTTTCCACCCCTGAGGCTAGCATTTGCATACGTGTGAGGGAGTTAACCTTAGTCAATCCAATGTATGGACCTTATTTCCATAGGATTCCTATCTTAAGGGAATTATTCTCAATTCAAATAATTAAAAGGTCTATTAAAACTCCTAAAATATTTCCCATCATATTAACTTGCTTGACTTGGGTGAAATCCATCACATTGTTTGTGTTGTTTAGGCTTGTTCAGGCCCATTAATGACATTTTGTGCATGATCCACATGATCTTTTGTTGTTAGGCCCATTTAGATTAGCCCATTTTGTGTGTCCATTGTCCTAGGTCTATTTTCCCATGGTCTTTGCATTAGTGGGTTAGTCCTCTTCTTCTCAAGCCCATTAAGCCTTTGATTCCCTCCTTGTATTAAGTCTCCATTTTCTCTCATGGAATATCATTCCAACCCCTTGTATTATCCTTCTCCCCACTTTTCTTCTTATTCCCCCATGGAGTTCTCTTCCCACGCAGGCCCATCTTCCTGTGGCACTCCTAACCCATCCGAGGGGCAAGCCAACCATATGACCCATGTTTCTACCCTTGTTCGACAAATGGACCCATCCCAGGCCCAACGCCTTATTACAAAATCATCTTCATGGGTCAAATCATAAAAAAAGAAAAACCTACTTGTTAATCCAGTAATGAAGTCCACTTTGGGGCATTACATTGTGACATGAAATTTACTCAATATAGCATCGATTTTGGCATGTCTACAAAGAGTTCGAAAGGGGATTTCTTGGCAACTGGAGAAATGCGCATGTAGTTTATCAGGTAGATGGCCGTGAGGAAGGCGTCGAGCCAGAAAGATAATGGTAGCGAGGCATATACGAGGAGGGAGAGACTAGTCTCGACAACATGCTTATGCTTCTACTCGGCAACACCATTTTGTTCTGGAGTGTGGGGACATGATATTTGATGGCACTGATGCCATGTTGAGAAAGATAAGCAGTAAAATGGTGACTTGTGAATTCTCTGCCTCCGTCCGATCTAAAGATTTTGATCTTTCGTTCAAACAGATTTTCGAGTTTTCTCTTAAACGTAACAAAAATGTTGAATACATCCAATTTAGCTTTCATAGGGAACAACCCAAAAAAGTGAGAGTGATCATCAACAAATAAAACATAGTATTTAAACCCGTCAGGTGACAAATAGGGAGCTAGTCCCCAGACATCACAATGAAGAAGATAAAGGGGGCTGGGGGAATGAGACGTGGAATGATGAAATGACAATTTTTAGCTTTTTCCAAGTGGACATGAGTGACAGGGAGAGCATTGTGATTTATTCGACAATGATAGACTAGTTAAAATAGTAGCTTGGATGTCTTGTGAGGGATGTCCCAGACAGTGGTGCTAGATATTGGTGGAGATGGCAGAGAGTGTAGCTGAAGGAGATGGCATCGACTGGCTTGGACAAATAGGATAAAGACCATCTTCAAGTGGACCGCAGTGCAATATCTTCCCCGTGGCTTTGTCCTTGACAATGAAACCAGTGTCATCAAAGGTGAAGGAGTAATAATTGTCTTTGGAAAAATGGGAAATAGAGTGTAAATTAGATGTATTAGAGCCCATGGTTATGATCTGGGTTGTGCATGTTAGAGAATAGTCCCATTTTGATTCATGATCGGGCTAGGCCATCTACCAGGTGGGCCCGTTATTCGAGAAGATATTACAGATCAAGAAGGCTGAAGGTTTGAATCCGCACCAGATAGTTCCATGTTCAAGAAGTGTTAGCTAAGAAGAGGCAGCAGTGCAAGTACAAGGGCCGCATGTGGTGCACTTAGGGGTCCACTTCTTCTTCTTCTCATTTCTATTCATCATTTCTTCTACTCAGCTCCCACCCTTGGGTGGTGTACCTTCCTCCATCTGATCCTGTTTTCATCATCTTCACCTCTCTTCCTTGGTCCGCAAATCCCTCTTCCTCTTCCTCTCTTCATCCAGAGTCTCCAGATTATCCCTCCTCTCATGATTCCGGGCATCACCCTAGGCCCTTCTTTCATCCCCATCTATGGATATCTTCTAATTCCTCTTCCTCGGGACTTCTGGGTGTTGCCTCTAATTCTTCCCCGGGACTTCCGGGTGTTGCTTCTGATCCTTGTCTGACCTCGTTGGATGACTCCTATTCTTTTTCTCCAACCACATCGGATGATCACTCTTCTCCCTTATCTTTACCACAATGTTTTCATGGTTTATCTATTCTTTCCTCCTCACCCGTTTGGAGTTCTTGCCCTTTTTCTTATTATTTTTGAAGCTTTAGCCTACCTTGATCCCAACTAATCTCTATTTATTCTGCATCTGGTTCCTTGTTATCAGGACCTCTGCGCCTTAACGAGGGAGTTCTAGCCCTCATCTCTCTTCCTTTTTATCCCTTCTTCATCTAGTATGATGTTTGCCACTCCTCCATGTCGAGGAATCTAATCATTTACTCTCCTTTCATCTTTGCCTTGTCAAGCAAGGAAAACAAAGTTATTCGTGCTCCTCAAAGCTCGATGATCAAGCTCTTACTTCTAGACGCTACTTTCACGCTATGGATATACAAGGTATATTTATTTTGTGCAAGAACATGTTATTATTACTATTACTCTTATTATTCATGCGCATGGTCAAAATGCTAGTTTCTTAACATGTAATTTTCTATTTTTCTTGAGTCTATGATGTAAGAGTGTTAAGAGTCAAGGATCTTGTGTACTTTGACATTATTATGATAAAATAAAGTAGAACTTTTGGTTAATTACTTGTGCAATTACTTTGTGTGGTTGTCTTACGCTCTGATTTTCTTGCTCGCGAGAGACTTACCATGCCGGCTGTTCACGTTCCTGATATTCCTTCTGCTGTATTAAATGCTCGAGACATGACATTTTATATTTTATTTTGTAGAAGAAATGAATGAATGACAAAAAATCACAATGTATTGAATGAAAATAATGGTGAAAATGAAAATAAATGGAGAAAAGAAGGAGCAAAATGACACCAAATTAAATTATGGTGGCAAACAAAAAGAGACAAGAATTAGAAAAAACATCCCCTCTCCTCTCCATCTTCCCCCTTCCTCTTCCTCTCTCACGAGTCACGATCCCACCTCGCTCTCAATCTCTCACCGGCGAGCGGCGGAGTGGCGAGGGAGGGTGGGCGTGGCGGAGCTACCTAGGGACGTCGGTAACAATCCTGCGGAGGCGGCACCAGCAGCGAAACAACGGGTGTGAGCTCCAGCAGTGATGGTGATCAAATTCTTTCTGGTAGGCACCCCCCACCACAGGTATTCCCCTCTCTCCGTCTCCCGTTGGCCCCCTCCCCTGCCCTGCACTTGCCCTCTGTCACTCTCACTCTCACACATAGACACATGCACGGCTCGCCTCTGTCACCCTCCCTCTCTCACTCTCACTCTCACACACACAGACACAGGGAGGGGGAGGGGCTCCCCTCCCTCTCCCTGCTCCCGCCCTCTCTCACTCTCACTGTTACACACACAGACACAGGGGGGTAATATGTACTCAAGAGTTGCATAGAGATTACTTTTAAGAAAATCAACTATTCCTTTGAGAATTTTAACCTTCATGCCTGATCTCCAAGATGAACCTTTCCTCCTTATCACCTGGTGTACTCTTACAACATCAGATGAAATTTCACGCCCCTTTTGATTATGATAAAATAAAAATGATAAAAAATATGAAGAAAGTGAAATGAAAGAAATGATGATGATAAAATAAAAAATGATAAAAAATATGAATGAAAAGATGATGATAAAAGGAAAATGACACAAAAATGATGATGAATGAAAGGATGATGACGAAAATGATAAATGATAATAGATGCATAATGCTTTCAAGCGGATCACACCAACTGGCTCTGTTCTCTCCTCCTTCACTCGACACCCATGTCTATCCGGGGTCTCAGCCGAGCGATCCGACCTGGACCTTTCGTCTAAGTCGAAGAAACCCGATCTCCTTGTGTCGGTACAAGTCCAAGTACCGATGATCATTCGGCATCACGACCTTCTGTCTAAGTCGAGAATTATTCTGCCTTGATGTCATGACCTTGCATCTAAGCTAAGTCCTTCAGCATCATGACCTTCTGTCTAAGTCGAGAATTATCTCTCCTTAGCATCATGACCTCGCATCTAAGCCAAGTCATTCAGCGTCATGACCTTCCGTCTAAACTGAGAATTATTTCTCCTTGGCAACATGACCTCACCTGTAAGCCAAGTCCTTCGGCGTCATGACCTTCCATCTAAACTAGAAATTATTTTTCCTTGGCGTTATGGCCTTGCGTCTTAGCCAAGTCGTTCGACATCATGACCTTATGTCTAAGTCAAGAATTATTTCACCTTGGCATCATGACCTTGCATCTAAACCAAGTCGCTCGGCGTCATGACCTTGTGTCTAAGTCGAAAGTCATTTCACTTCAGCGTCATTACCATCCGTCTAAGCCGAGAATTATTCCGCCTTGGCATCATGACCTTGCATCTAAGCCAAGTCATTCAGCGTCATGACCTTCCATTTAAGTCGAGAATTATTCTACCATGGCGTCATGACCTTGCATCTAAGTCAAGTTGTCTGACATCATGACCTTCCGTCTAAGCAGAGAATTATTCCTCCTTGGTGTCATGACCTTACGTCTGAGTCAAGTCATTCGACATCATGACCTTTTTGTCTAAGTCAAAAATCCCTCTACCTTGGCATCATGACCCTCCGTCTAGGCCAAGTTGTTCAACCGAATTCCTTGCATTAATGCGATCCCAGCTTTGACGAATCTACTTATTACGGCATCTTAGCTGAAGGCTCGACCTAGATCTTTCATCTGAGTCAGAGAAAACTGAATTCCTTGCGTTAATGCGATCCCAGCATTGACGAATCTACTCTTTGTGGTGTCTTAGCTGAAGGCCTGACCTAGACCTTTCGTCTGAGTCAGAGAAAATCAAAATCCTTGTGTCGGTGGAATCCCAGCATCGATGAAATACTTAACTCGACGCCTAAGGCCTTTTCGGGGTCTCAGTCGAGCGATCCGACCTAGACCTTTCGTCTAAGTCAGAGAAACTCAAATTTCTTGTGTCAGTGCAATCCCAACATCGATGAACCTTCTTAACTCAGCACATAAGGCCTTTCCGAGGTCCCAGCCGAGCGATCCGACCTAGACCTTTCATCTAAGGTCAGAGAAACCCAAATTTCTTATGTCAGTGTAATCCCAGCATCGATGAACCACCTTAACTCGATGCTGAAGGCCTTACCGAGGTCTCAACTGAGTGATCCAACCTACACCTTTCGTCTAAGTCGGAGAAATCTGAATTTCATACGTCGATGCAATCACCACATCGACGAACCACTTTAACTCGGCGCCTAAGGCCTTTCCGGGGTCTCAGTCGAGAGATCCAACCTAGACCTTTCGTCTAAGTCAGAGAAACCCAAATTTCTTCAATCAGTGCAATCCCAGCGTCAATGAACCACTTAACTCGATGCCTAAGACCTTTTCAGGGTCTCAGTCGAGTGATCCGACCTAGACCTTTCATCTAAGTCAGAGAAATCTAAATTTCTTGTGTCGATGTGATCCCCACATCGACGAACCACCCTAACTCGGCACCTAAGGCATTTTCGAGATGTCAGCCGAGGAACACGGCCTAGACCTTCCATCTAGGTCGGACCAACTCAATCCTTTGTGCTAGCGTAAAACCTAATGTTGGCGATACCACTCGGGCTGGCACCTGTCTCTTGGACAGGGCCAATCCATCCATCCCACCACGATGAAAAATATGATTCCAATAGCTTAGACCTTCTGTCTAAGACCAGATAAACCGAATACCCTTGCATCGATATAGACCCAATATCGACGATTATCATCTTGATCAGCACATGACTCCCAGTCAGGACCAATCGATATAGTTTGCGGCCAAGAACATCTTCATGAAGCTGAAGACTCTCACAGGGAAAGAAGTTGTGCCTGCAGGCCCCGCTCTCCTGTCCCTCTTCGGTGACACCTGTAAGTGGGGGGCATTTGTTGGCATTAAAAATTGGGCTGAACCAAATACAAAAAATAAAGAAGAAGGGGCCCAAGTGAATGGGTCAACTCCGATTGAGCCCAGCCCAATACAAGAAGAGAAAAAGGGGTGCAGGGAACATATCCACAAATATAAGAAGGAGGGGATAAGAATGGAAAAAGAGGGATTTAAAAAATGGAAATAGGAGGAAAATGGGTGCACTGTTCACCCCAGTCACGCCCTCTCCCCTCGATTCCCTCTCAATGTTCATCTCTCTCCCCCGTCTTATGTACTATTCACCTCCCTCTCCTTCGGATGCGAGCATTGAATGCTCAAAGCTGCTCCCATCCACACTGGCAGCCTCAAGCCATCCCTCCTGTCTGCATGGCCAATGGAGAGGATGCCACCCACTTCAACCGGTGAGGCTACCACACTGCAGTGGCCTAGTAGCCTTGAGCCATCCCTCCCGTTTGCGTGGCCAATGGAGCGGATGCCACCCACTTCTACCGGTGAGGCTACCACACTGCAATGGCACGCCCTTGCTTCCCCTGCTCCACCACGGTCGTGCGAAGGAGCCACAACATAGTAGAGTAGGTGAAACGTCAGTAGCAGCAATGGCGGATGGCAATAGCAACTGTAGCGGCGGGCCTCACCTCCGGCCATTCCACAGGATAGGCACGTGTCTGTGCTCCCATCCCAGCAATGGAAAGACTATCAATGGTAGCAGTGGTGGCCTTGTGCGACTGATAGTGTAGCACTGACAACGTCAGCAGCAGCACGGTGTCAACAAAAAAAGGGGGAAACAAAGAAGCTAGAGGATTTTTTTGGAGGGTGACCAACATGCCACGATTCATTGAACTATAAGAG
Source organism: Amorphophallus titanum (assembly GCA_024336825.1). NCBI lineage: Eukaryota > Viridiplantae > Streptophyta > Magnoliopsida > Alismatales > Araceae > Amorphophallus > Amorphophallus titanum. The sequence continues at coordinate 305,495 of JANBPO010009106.1, forward strand.
AACAAGATGATACATAGGAACAACCTAGACAAAAAGAAGAAGAAAATGAAAGAAAAAGACTCTACAATATGGTAGAGATCATAGCCCTCCCCCAATGGCTACAATAGCCAGTACACTAAGATATCGGGTTACAAAGTTAACTTTTCCCCATCCCTCATCTTCTGCATAATATAAGATTACCTAGTTTGAGACCCAAATGTCTCCTATCTAAATTTTTCACCTCTAGCCCAAACGTCTACTATATGGCGTGACATCTTCTCTTGCAGGGACCTCCTCTCCTTTGGGGTCCGAATCCATCTAGGAAAAGACAACCAGTGCCTTTTCTGGAAGGAAAGATGATGTGGTGACTTCTCTTTAGAGGACTCTATTCCTAGTCTGTTCGCGATCTCGACAGACCCCTCGGGACGGTTGACCGTGCCTTCAACCCCCACCTTTCAGAGGGCACCTGAGCGCCGACATTCAGGAGGAGCCTCTCGAGTGCCGAGTTGGAGAGGCTTTAAGACCTCATTTTCTTCCTCCTGGACTTCACCCCTCACCCCCTCTGGCGTGGTCGTGGAGGTGGGACGGGGAGGAGATCTTCTTTGTAAGGTCTGCTTACATCACCATCTCGGATGGTGGCCTACGTCACGACTTCGTTCCCTACATTTGGAGAGTGAAGAGTCCTTTGAGGGTGAAGCTTCTTATTTGGAGGATATCCCATGGGAGGCTTCCCACTAGAGATTGGCTTAGGCACTTCCTTTCGGATATCCAGCTCTCTTGCTACTTATGTGCCCTACAGGATGAGTACCATCTCTTTGTTGGTTGTTAGTATGCACAGACTGTGTGGGAGAGGTTGGCTTCCAGAGCCCGGTGTGTCTTTGGCCATCAGACGAAGATTCGATCCTTCATCAGGTCGTGGGGCAGGACTTGGCCCATCAGAGGTGATCGTGTTGTGTGGTGGCTTATTTTGCATGCCACTCTCGCGGGGAGGGGAAAATGAACTAGGAACTAAATGAACGGAGGATGCTGATTCTATCCACCCTCTGGAATAGGGGACAAGTAGTCGATTGCAGCGCCGCTGCGACCACTCCCAAACTCTGTTGTCGACGAAATCAGTGGCAAAATCTTCAAGATTGGATCAGGATGACGACCAATTTTTGGGAAAATTTCTGGTTGGCGGTGCTGGTCGAGAAAGGGCCGCGAACAGGGTCCCTACTTTCTGGTTCTATCTGCTTCGATACCACTGTAGCAGAAAGACGAGGCCGCCACGAGAGCTTCCGAGCTCTGATTCAGGCGTGGCCAGAGTCGTGGGAATCTTTGTTGAGTTCTCTTTGAACGAAAACCCACGGGGATGCCAGAGGAGGTCGCAGTAGATAGGGACAGCCCAAACAGTGGTTGGGTGTCTATTCAGTCCCCAAGTGGTCAGAACATTGCACCTAGGGGAAGAAATTGATAACTCACTCATCCGGGGTCCAATCTGGGTGCTGCTTCATGGTACTAGAAGGTGACTTGTTGTAGAAGACCTCAGGCAAGCCCTGCCTCCAAATCTTCAAGTAGTTGGCTGTGGGAGTCTCTGCAATTGGTTTCAGGTTGCCAGTCTGGAGGAAGACGCGCAGTTTAGGGAGATCGGCTCCTCTGTGCAGCCACGAGCTCAAACTAGGATGAGACCACCGTCGTTGCAAAGAAGACAGGGAGACACTTTCGACGGTAGCACTTGTGCTTCCAGGGCTCCGAGATGACGTCATGGCTGGCTCGAAAACTTGCTGGTTCTCTGTTGTCTGCGAGCTACTACAGGGGCTTCAACTTGACGAGGATGAATGGAGTTGGAAGGGGGCCAACACAGAAAGGGGTGGGAGACTGATGGCTGTGGGGGATGGAGGGGGTGTTAGGGGTTGGTGGGGGTGGCTGGGAGAGGTAGGGGACGGAGCTGCAGGGGCTGAGGGCTGCTGGTTCAGCCTGCTCTCTCTGCACAAGGTGGGGGAGGGAGATGTGATAGGGCAACAGCAACACAACAGGGATAACTGGGGACAGAGAGACTAGTTCTAGCGAGGCGGGGGATCCGCTCCCTGACTAGATTACATGACTTATATGCCGTGAAAGATATTTATGTGGGGGCATGAGAGCCCGATACATGTGCTTGCAAGCCACGGGATAATTTCATCATTCGTGACAGTCCCCGGGTCATTGCGTTATTGTGTGGGTAGTTCTGTATCCATACATAGTGTTCGTCAGAGGACCTGTGACTCAGCAGGATGCCGCCTGAGGGGCGTCACAATGTCTTCCCGTTATGAGACAGTGTCAAGGTCGGGGCAGTCGGGGTGCCGTAGGCACCATTGTGCTGGAGTAGTTGGGCGTCACCAAGGCCGAGGCGATCGAATGACGTAGGCACCACTTGTCACTGGAGCGACCGGGCACTGTTAAGACTTGAGTCATTGGACGGCGTGAGCATTGCCATGACTGGCGTGACCAAAAGCCGTTGAGCTCAGGATTGCTAACTACCGTGGGCACCGGCAGGACTGGAGTTGTTGAGTGATCGGGCATCGCGGATCTTGATGTGATTGGAGTAGCTGGAAGTCGGGCACCGTTGTGACTGAGGCAGCTGAGTAGTCTGGCCCAATGGGCCCAGATGTGGCTGGCAGTCAGGTGCCGGGGGCACCATTATGACTGAGGTTGTTGAGTGGTTAGGCATTGCAGGCCCCGATATGACTGGGATAGCTGGCAGTCGGGTGCCGAGGGCATTGTTGTGATTGAGGTTGTTGAGTGGTCGGGTGCCGGGGGCCCCGATGTGACTGGAGTGACTGGTAGTCGGGTGTCGGGGGCACCGTTGTGACTGAGTGGTTGAGCGATCGGGGGCTGGGGGCCCTGATGTGACTGGAGTGACTAGCAGTCGGGTGTCGGGGGCACCGTTATGAATTAGTTGTAGAGCGATCAGGTGTCGGGGGCCCCGATGTGACTGGAGAGGCTGGTAGTCGGGTGACGGGGGCACCATCGTGAATGAGGTTAAAGCATTCAGGAATTGTGGCGGTCAAATAATGGGCTGCTACATAAACTTAACGGTCTAATAATGGGACATTATAATGGCTGAATCCAGAAAGAATAAAATTAGACTCAGTGACTGCGACGGATGTATACTGGACCGTTAGATGTGCTTGACGGTCGAGTATAAGGCCGTTATATGGACAGAATTCAAAAGTTCAATTAGTACTTTTCTATACAATTAGGCTTTAATGGTACAACCAACTCGACGTCCTAGTGGGAATCCCAGGCTCACGGAGACTTACGGAGGCCTTGAAATAAGATTTCCTAGTCTATTGGAAGGAATATCTAATAGAGAGGTCTTCAAGTTCAAGAATGTGTTCCTATAGTGTAAAAAGTGTAACTAGTGGAAACATACCGGAGTACATGCCACGTACTTAAAGAAAATGACTCTATAGAAAAGAATGTGTGTCGATGTGAAATCGTGATACAACTCCGTCAATACAACATTTAAAATCATAGATTTAGTACAAACTATAGTGTTTTGGCAAAGAAAATTAACATAGATTTTAAAATAACTCAAGGTGCTTTAGACATGCAATTTCTTTCATGAATCAATAGACAACTCAAAGTCATGGAAACAGGTTAAAAACTTAGATATCTAGGCTTTATTTATAAACTAAGTTGACTGTTTTCAATTCTGTCTCAGGTTAACAGATCACAATATTCTGACGGTCTAATGTGGGCGCGTCACAGTGCTTGCGACGGTTTATCGTAGGGCCGTCATAGTTTGTAACGCTCCAATGGTGGTCCGTCAGAGTTTTCATGGAAACTCAAGTATAACAAGGGGTGTGACGGCTTATCGTAAGACCGTTATATATATCTGACGGTCGAACTATAGACCGTTAGAGCCCTGTTGATAGTAAAATAGAAAATAAAAGAAAATTATGATTTGAAACATGTCATGTTTAAAAGACTTAACAACTCAGTCATGGCAAAATGAAGTAAAGGCCATCTAGATACATAGGTTGCTGACTCATTACATTTACTGTTCTTTTCTTTGATTTTTACTATTCACTCAATTTTATTTTTACGTCTAAAAATTTATTTTATATTTTTTTATGATAGAGTAAATCGAAATGATTAATGGGTAATAATTAGATTTTTCAAATTCTTTTTATATTATGAGATATTAAAATTTAAAGTGACTTATGAATAGTGATCAACATTCATACGTTCCGTGCGTGATTCCCAGCAGCGGTTTCTCATGTGCGATTGACCGTTTGAGAGTGAGTCTTTGCCATTAGATTTAGTTTAATTTGAATTAAGGGTTTAGATCTATAACCCCTGATAATAATCCTATAAAAAATCATGATCGAAGGAGGTTAGCACCCCCTTTTCTCATCTTTTTCTTCCCTTCAAATCGTAGAAAGCTACTCTTTGTGTCGAGAGAGGGTGTGAGCGCTCTTGCTTCCCGTTGTGAGTGAGAGAGGTGTTGGAGAGAAGAGGCAGTGCAAGGGTGTTTTCTTGGGGACTCTTGGGCTGTGCAAGTGCTGTAGCAGGCCGGGGATAGCAAGGAGAACCCATCGAGAAGTGCATTCGTTGATCTGTTGTTTTCTTCGTAAGGCAAGTTCCCAATGTTCAAAACATCCTTTTTGGCATGATCTAAACTACTTTCAGAGGTTTTAGGTTTAAAAGAAAACATGCATGGTCATAAAACATATCTCATAGCACTTATTTTGGTTTTGTTACAAGTTTCCATTATGTTTAACTAGTAGACCATGCAATATGTCAACACATCCATGCAAGTTCCTATGATTCAAAATCTTTTTTTTCATGTTCTAACTTGCTTTCAGTGGTTTTGGGTCAAAAGAAATATGTATAGACGCAAAACATGTTCATTGTATCCCTTTCTGGTTTTATTCTAAGTCAACTAACAAAACTACAGGGTGGTGTTGACACTGCCAATGGTGGTGTCAACACAGCCCTTTGAAACTGCATGGTGGTGTCGACACACCCATGTGCAATCTGCCTATTATATCCCATTTTTTTTTATCATTCAACGGTTTGATCATAACCATTCCAATACCACTATTTTAGAGCTCCACGGTCACCCATGGACCGCTCTACCCAATGGACGGCCCAATACGGACCGTGTAGTTCTCCCGCGCCCAACCCCTTAATGGCCACTCCCTGGCCGTTCGGTGAAAACACGGTCCCCAGCCGACCGTGCCATTCCCTTCTCAAGCCCCTGAACTTCTGGACTTACACGGCCTTTCTTAAATCGTGTGATGGTCCACGGTCCGATGAGGACCTCTCAGTTCTCAACACTTTAACTTTTGAACGGGCCAGTGCGAACCGTCCTGTGTTTACACGGTCCTCCCCAGACCGTGCTCCTCCCCAGCACCTCGTCATTTCAATTCCTTTTGAACGGCCACCCATGGGCCGTGCTATGGTTAAACGGTTCTATATGAACCGTGTGGTTTTCTTGAGCGATTCCTGTTAAACCGTTTCACGACCGCCGTCCCCGTCTTTCCCGCCGGCGGTGAGGGCCCTTAGGGCCTCCCAACCAGCCCTAAAGGGGTCGTATACCCCTATTCTATCCCCTAAAACTACATGCATGCATTAAAAATGGAAATGGGATGGGTTTTTGGGGCCTACCTCGGTCGGGCGGGGCATCTTCACCGCCGTCGCCACCGACGCCTCTGCCTCCTCCGACGCCAGTCCGGCTTCCTCCACCGTCGTGGGCTCCCCAACAATGGTCAACGACTCCTCCGTCATGGATGGCAGACCTTCTCCTTCTTCGACGGCAGGCGGTGGCACGACGGCCTCCTCCGCGGCGGCCGCCGGTGGCGGCATCGATGCTCCTTCACTGGCCATCCGTGGGCGCCTCGACTGGTGCTTGGAGAGCATAGATGAGAGTGAATGAGGGTGAGTGAGGGAGAGAGTGGGAGAGATTGAGAGAGATAGATGGAGGACATGGGGGAGTGGTATTCCTAATTCTCCTCTGTCGATTGTGGTGGAGAGGGTGGAGGAAGAGGAAGGGTTTTTATCCTGAAATGATCATCTGTAGTTCTTGATTTTAAGTGATCCGCGTCCACACTCATGGCTGCTATTTGATTCAGCGCCGAACGTTACAGATGCTATTTATCGGTGAATATTACATGCTACTCGTGATTTTTTCCTTATTTCTGAGAATCAGCGCCCTCCATGAGGAACGCTAATTCTTATAAGCGCCTAATGTACAGGACGCTATAAACCTGAGGTTCATGTAAAGTGTTATTCAACCCAGCATGTTTGTAGTTTAAATCATTGTATGTTAAAACGAAACAGTGCCTGTCAAAACGAACGCTAATTAGTATTAACGCCCTAGTGACTGGACGCTAAAACCCAGAATTATCTAAATGTTTAATGTTCACAATATAATGCATATTTTCTATGACATGAATTATACAGCGCTTGTTAAGATGACTGTTAATAAATATTAACACCTAATTGTGAGAACACCATTCTTGTTACCTTCTGATCCCCTGCAAATTTATTCTCTGTAAACTGTGAACCAAAATTACAGAAATGGGACTTAGCGCCTTCCACTAAGGACGCTTATTGTATTAAAAATATAACTGAATAAATGATTGAGCGGCTATCCCGACAGACACTACTTGGTATAGTGCCTTCCAGGCAAGATGCCATTTGCTTTGATCGGCTGTTTCCCTGAGCTTTCAACCCCACTGTGGGGCTCCGTTGGCACTCTCATCCCATTCCGTGGATGAGGTCCTTGTTTTGATTTGATCCTATACCCCCTTAGCTCTCCGAGGTGATTGAACCCTCCGTTGGACATTCCGTTCCTTCGGACTGGCGATTTCATCTTAGAGACCTCCGGAAGTCTCCGCTAGTCTTGGATTCCCTTAAGACAGCCGAACAGGTTGTACCCTAAAAACCCATTACACCGTGTTGCTGTCATGTCCTTCTGAATAAAACATGACGATTAAACCCTCAAATAATGCTGTTTCTAGCATTTTTGAGAAGTTATTACTTTCTAGTAATCTACGCCTATGGTAGCACGGCAACATGGACAACCGCGCCTCGCTATGGTTCCTCGACGACTGTTATGCCGCCGGCGACCTTACCCTCGCCGCAAAAGTCGAAGCCTCGCTGACAAAAGACCTGCAACAGCAAATGCGCTATTACCAGTCGCTCGGCGACGGCGGAGGCAGCGGCATGTCCGATGAACAGCTGGCCATAAACGCCCAGCAGGCCGCGCAAGGCAAACCAAACGCCCTCTCCGACCGCCAGCAGACCTTCGCGTCGGACATCCTCTCAACCTATCAACTATTAATGCAGATCAACGAAATAAAGCAACGCTACAAAGCCTCCCTGCTCAACAAGCCGATGTAAAAATAAAATTCACCCTATTCCCCCGTCTTCAACCCGGGAATGCGGCCCTTCACCAATTTGATCTGACCATTGTGATTGCCCTCATGCTCACAAACATGAAACAATTTGCAATAGTTATTCGTCGGCCCCCAGGGCCATTGCTGATCGACAGTCATCAGCCATGTATCATCCCGCTTCCGAAGTTCGGCAAGCGTGCTTTCCCTGGTCTCGGAGAGCAAGTTGAGATAGTGATCCAGGTTATTACCCTTGATGGCCTGGCGCGCCGGATCGCCCAACGCCATGGCGACCCCCCACTTCTGTTGCACACTGCTATCCCATTTCCCCCACTCCACGCCTTTAAAAACATGCTCATGATACAACGCATCGGTGGCAGCCAGATGATTAAGCATCGCCCCGATGCGATTAGCCTTTTCGTCGAGCAAAAAATCCAGCTGCTCCGTCGTCATACCTTTCACCGACGCCAACACCTGCCAACGCATAAAGCCCATCATCGAAACAAGCGTTCCGATCTGCGGGCTATATCCCTCCTTCGGCCCGATGATCGTCAGATCCTTATCCGGATCGGCGCCAATAGTCCTGTCAGCAGCGACAGGCGCATCAGTGCCGACAAACGCATCCATGGCGGCAAATCCCGCCGACGGCAACATCGAAAACCCGGCCACTCCGGCGCCAAGCGCTTGAAGAGGTTATCCAGGACGAGGAACACGAAGAACCTTCCCTTGCTACACAAGAGCCAATTCCAGCTCCCAGGGAGGTTTCCAGCCTCGTGGTTGAGGTTAGGGACGAGTCAGCTGTTGTTGTTCCGACCCTTCCTCCCCCCTTAAATAAGAGTGGAGGGGGGCCGACAATAGCTTCAGGGGAAATAGTAGTGGCTTCGAGATCTTCAGTGATGCTGTCGTCCTCCTCATCGGAACCCTCCGACGCACTTTGGGCCGATATCGACAGCAGAGTAGAATTTCACCATCCCAAAGTAGCACCTCTTGGGCTATAGTCTTCAGATGAGATGGTGTGGCATTATCTTGACCTGCTGCGGCAGAATGTATCAGCCCACCCCAGCTTAACCTATATGCAGCTACGGCCGATAGCCGAGTACAGCTCTGCCGTATTTCAGGGTTTTGGCTGCCCCCTGAAGAAATGGACACAGCGGGTGATTTTGCTTCTAAAATTTGTTAACCTATGTGAGTACCTTGATCACATCACGACTGACCAGATGACAGCCTTGAAGCTTCAATGTACCAAATGCCAGGCTGCCCTCCAGTCATCCGAAGAAGCGGAGTGGAGCAAGAGGTACGATGCTGAGGGAGCTGCCAGTCTCATCGACTCTTTGTAGAAAAGGGAAGCAGAGCTTTAAACTTGCCCGAGTCGGGGACAAACTAAAGCGCGCCATGCAGCTCCGAGTATTGAGCTTGGAGGAAGCTGAATCGGTAGTGGGGGAAGCTGCTTCTTACTGAGAGGAGCTGGCGAGGCTTAAAGCTGATGAATCTCGCTTGCAGGAGCTGGTTCGCTTCCCGTGTCTGGGGCTCCTCGAGTTTGAAGATATCTTCCGTCACCCCTTGCAATAGCTTTATATTTTTGACTCCTCATGTATTCCGGGGTGTGTGCCCCGCGTGCCATGTATTCCTCTATTATGCAAGTGAAATTTCTTCATTATCCACTTTTCACATTTGCTGGTGAATTACAAGTTTTTAAATCGCTAATTAGGCCCTAATTTAAAGATTTAACATATTTAACATATGAAAATTAATATATTGAAGAGAACCTTACCTACAACAAAAAAACTATCAAACCAAGCAAAAAACAAAAACTTACAAGATCTCTGAGGAATCTACGCACTCGCCACAGCAAGAAACGACAACAGCTGTGGCTACACGCTGTAAACAGCAAGAAATGGCGACGGCGATGGTGACGGCGACGGCGGCGACGACGGTGACAACAACAAGCTCCTCCACATGGCCTGCGGCAACAACCTCCTAGACCCAAGGACCTGCAACCCCTCAGATTCTCAGATCGGAGGGGAGGGCGGAACTGAACTCCCCTCTAAATGGAAGTTTGCGTTCAGTTTCGGGCCAAAACGGGCGAAACGAATAAAAAAATATTTTTTAAGTTTCGGACCTGGTTGTATCGGTTCCGTCTGAAACCGATACGTTTCAGCCAAAACGTATCAATTTCGACCGAAACTACCAACCTTGCCTCATGGGGTGGTTGGCCGCAATGGTTGCAGGCAATGGGATGGCTGGCAGTGAGGAGGTGGCTGACCGTGACGGCTGCTTGTAAAGGCGTGGTTGGCGGCGATGGGGGTAGCTGCGAACGGCTTCCCTCCTGTTCGTGATGGGTCAGTGGCAATGGGGGTGGCTGCGATAACTGCCCTCCTGCTCCTGATGGGTGGTTGGCCTGGGGGGATGGCTGCTCGTGAATTGGGTGGGGGGGTTGGCTAGCAGCGAGAAGGACTGGCCAATAGAGGGGTGGGTTGGGATGATGGGGGCTGGCTGAGATTGGGGGTGGCCATCAGCGATGGAGATGGCTGCCATTACTGCCTCTACTCGCAATGGGGTGGCCGGCACCGATGGTTGCTCGCAATATGGGGCGGCCAGGGTGATGGGGGCTGGCCGAAATGGGGGTGGATGGGTGCGATGGGGGGCAGCTGCCTTGGCTGCTCCTGCTCATGGATGGTGTGGGGTTGGGAAACAACTAGGGTATTTATTACATAAGAAAATATTATTATTACATATAAGCGTAGTGGTAGTAAAGGTATTAGGGAAGCAAACTGCATAGGGCCGAAAGGACATTAGGGAAGCGGGCTATAAAAGCCAAGGGACGTTGGGGGTGCAGGCTACGAGAGCCAAAGTGGGGAAAGCGGGCTAGAAGTCGAATGTTGGGAACATGCCACGAGGGCCCAAAATTGGGGAAGTAGGTCACGAAGGCCGAAGGAAAATCGGCTACAAGAGCCAAAGTCGGGAAGCAGGCCGCAAGAGCCAAAATTAAGGAAAGCAAGTCGCGAGAGCCAAAGATCGGGAAGAGCAGGCTACAAGCCGAAGTCAAGAAGCGGGTTGTGGATAGCCGAAGCTGGGAGGCAAGCCGCAAGACGAAGTCAAGAAGCGGGCTGTGGAGAGCCGAAGCTGGGAAGCGGGCTATAAGAGCTGAAGTTGGGAAGCAGGCTACAAGAGCTAAAATTAGGAAGCAGGCCGCGAGAGCCGAAGAGTAGGGTCTCTTTTGTTCTCTGGTCGGGGGAGGATCCGAACAAAAGTGCAAGGGTCTATTCTTTAATTCTCTGGCCGGGGAAGAATTCGAGCCAAAGTGAAGGGTCTTTTTGTTAATTCTCTAGCCGGGAAGGGATCCGAACCAAATTGGAAGGGTCTATTCTTTTGGTTTTGTTCTCTGGCTGGGAACGGATCCGAACCAAAGTGAAGGGATCTCTTTGTTGATTCTCTGGTCGCGAAGGGATCCGAACCAAAGTGGAAGGGTCTATTATTTTGGTTTTGTTGGGTGGCTAAAGGCCGAAGGTGGAATTGATTATTGGTTCGACATCTATCGGATCGAATGTCGATGGTCGAGAAGCTGTTGGCTCAGGGGCCGATAAATAGACAGCTGTTGGCATGGGGGCCAATAGTTGAATACTCATCGGGTTAAGGCCCCGTCGACGGCATGCTAGTCAGTTTAACGGCCCGTCGGTGGAATGCTAGTCGGTTTAACCCCCCGTCGGCGGAAATACCTTCTTTCAACCCTTCAAGATCAAAGGGAGACCTGATCAAGTCAACCACAGGCTTTGGAGGCCCGTAGTACGCGTGTACGCCTCACATACATGTGTTCAGCATTGTTCCGAACACCTCATGGGCGAATATCTCCCAGCCCTCCTATGCCAAACCATGGGCCAACCTGTGGTGCCAGCACGCTAATTGGGTCCTACAACAACCACCTAGCAAGACGGGGCCACCCCCAACCCTCAGACACATGGCGACGAGCCACTCATCTTTAGCTCTCGAGCCGACCTGAGGCTACCTTGCCAACCCGCCGTGCAACACGGCGAGCAGCTCGAGGCACGGCCGTGTGCCTAAAGCACCTCCCCTTAGCTCCCACGAGCTCCCATCCATAGCCCAAGGCCCATTTTGGGGCCCCCCGGACCTGCTACCCAAGCTGTTCGGCAACCCGGGGTGTGTCGGGCATTTACCCGAACACCTTGCGAGTGGCTACTACCACTCGAAGAACAACGGTCCCCATGGGCCCGTCCCAGTCCCTCAAAGCTTGGTGTCCCTCAAAAGACACCCCCCAGAAAATGAAACAAGACCTCGGGGGCCATCCCTCGAGGTTACGATCAGCCCTGGGGCCAGTTCACGGCCGCCCACCCTAGGGAGGGCGAACTCCTTGGGGGCTGCGCCCTCTCTCCGGCCCGTAGGCCCCACGGCCCTGCTTAGTCCCAGTTCGTCTAGTTCGCAGTCCTACGATGCAGTTCGTGTGTCGTACTAGTTCGTGGGGGCAACACGCGGAAGCACGAAGCAACAGCACGCAGGATCGGTCGTCAACAGTCAACACGCTCACAAGTCTTCCACGAATCCTCCTAGCACACTTGTCCTTTTCTTCTCAGTTAACTTAGGAAGAAAACACCCAAAAATAGGGATTTTATAGGTGGGGACCACCCCCTCTCACTCCCTAGCGCCCAGACCACCTAAACCCCCCGGGGAGGGGTTTAGGCGGATCAGCTTGACCCTTCAAGCTGGTCCAACTAAGTCATTATGCATGGCAATCAATTCTTTTTTCAAAATTTTAATTTTTAGATTTTAATTTTTTGTTTCTAGAGTTCATCTCACCAAGAGCATATTGAAGTTTTTTAACGGGAATTAAGCAAGATTCAAAACTTACCTCCTCTTCACGATCATTGGCCATGAAATAAAGATTTGTCATGCCATCACTATCTTCTTGTTGGAGGATGATATGCCCTCGTCACTCCATGCACTGACTATTGTCTTTTTCTTCTTTCTATGACCTTTGTCGCACGTTAACTTCTTTTTTTGTTTAGGACATTTGCTCCTCATATGACCAACCTTCTTGCATTCATAGCAAGTGAACTTAGCTTCTTCAGAACTCTCGCCCTTAGGATATGCTCTCTTGTAGTTCTTGTTTCTTAAGCCATTAAATCTCTTGTGCCTGAATTTTCTCATTTGTCTTGCTAACAGGTTGATTTCATCTCATTGATCTCATCTCATTCACTTCATCACTCGAGCGTGAGGATGACGAAACGGCTTTAAGTGGAATGCTCTTCTTCTTCTTAGAGTCTTTATACTACATTCTCATCTTGATTTTATGTCACATCATAAGAGAACCTATTAGCTCGTCAAGTGATAAGATAGAAAAATCCTTGGCTTCTTAAATTGTGGTGACTTTTGGACTCCATGAGGATGCCAAAGATCGAAGAATTTTATACACAAGATCAAAGTTGGAATAGATCTTATCTAAAGATTTTAGCCCATTCACTATATCATTAAAGCGAGTAAACATCTCACCAATAGATTCCTCCAAATTCTTTTAGAATAACTTGTACTTGACACAAGAAGGTTGATCTTCATCTCCTTCACTTGAGATGTTCTCTCATAAGTGATTTAGAACTTTTCCCATATCTCTTTTCATATCTCGCACATAGAAATTCTGTTGTATTCATTAGCATCAAGAACACAATGTAAAAAATTAATAGCTTTAACATTCAATGAAATTTTTCGAAAATCATCATTTTTCTCTGCAGCATTGCATCGAGAATATGCGAACAACACCTATGTAGCCGGCGTGCCATGTGGTTACATACATAGTGCACAAATTTAAAATTAAAAAAATAGTTCATTTAGAATTGATTCTCAATCGACAGGATCTCAAATCTCACCATCTTATGTCAACCGAACCAAGGTATAGGTCTGTTCAAGTTCTATGTCTACTTAGGTCTGTTGACTTGACGCCAGTCTAGGTCGACCGAACTAGTGTTAGGCCTGACCAGTCGACAATGGTCAATGCACCAATCGACTTGTTCCATCTTAAAACCCCATTTTTAGTCAACAAGGGTTTTGAAAACCCATTTGTTGTTCACCTCTCTCTTACTTTCGAAAATCCTCTTCCCGTTAGAAGCGAGCACTGCCCAAAGCTCTCTTCTTAACCTCGCAGCTGTCCACTCTTTGGCCTCTACCTCTGTCTCCTATCACAGACAAGAGTCCTCCAATTTTCTCTTGCAGTCTCCTACGACTTAATTCAATGGCGCCTCCATCATCTAGGAAACGTAAAGCTCTAGAACTAGCATTCGCGCAGAAGATCCTCCCTCCGCAAAGTGTGGACTTTGAAGATAAGGAGCTTCTGGATATGTTCCCAGCACTTCATCCCCTATTTCATGGTCAAGGGTGGATCCCTTTCCTATCTAAACATCGTCGATATTATCCTAACCTCATCTAGGAATTTTATCAGAATCTGAAACTCAATGACGAGGTCCTTACGACCAAAGTCAAGGGCAGAACATTTATTGTCAATCCTGTCTTATTCCAACAATCTCTGAACCTACCCATTGAGGGAATAACACCAGAGATTGGTAAGATGGATTTTGAAATAGCCTATAGAACGATGACTAAAAAATCTTATGATGCCCAGCAAGCCATGCTCTCCAAACTAAATGTAATTACTTTTCCACCCTTACAGTGGCTCATCCATCATTTTTTCGCTACAATAATTTATCCTAACGTTGGAGCCCATGAGCAAGTAAATGAAACTTAGGGAATAATGAAATGGGCTCGAAATCTATCCAAGAAAGGCTCCAAAATAATGGGTAATTCGGGACATCAAAAATAATGAATAAGAGAAATGACGCAACTTGCGGGATAAAAATGGGTGTCAACAGATGTCCCTCCTTGATGTCTACTTTGCAAGGGAATGAGTGAAAGCGACGTAGAGGCAGAGTGGAAAAGAGATGGAGCGAAAGCGATAGCGATGAGAAATAGAGATGAAGCGGAGAGAACTGAAAAGCGGGCATCAAGGTAAAAGACACCTGTCACAACCAACAAGCGATAGGAATTCTCCCGAAAACGCCGAACTAACCACGTGGAATGATTGACAAGAATGAGACATGTCTGGAGAACTAACTAAGGAAGGAAAAAGAAACATGACCAACCTCATCGGGGACACAATCCACGGAGAATGAGGGGATCGGAAAGGAACACAATTGAAAAGCTGGAAAAGGAAATGATAAAATTGAGATAAAATCCAGACAGGAATCATGCTGGCCAACCAGACCAAGCGGGCAGATCAGAGAATGATCAAATTCAGAGTTGAATGAAGATCTCTTATCTAAGAGAACTGAAGTGCAATCAACCATTGTTGAGGAGAAACCTTGAATGAATCATGAGACGTAAATACTCAAAATGACATGATGTATGTTGTGATAAAATAAAGAAATCATCAAAATGTATGCAAAAAAAGATAAAATAGAAAGTACTCAAGGATACTATTGCTAAACTGAGCAAGACGGGGTCAAGAGTCTTCTTGTAACCATGGCATGCGAGATGGAGTCCATCATCCCTCACCCGACTCAACTGAGCGGCCTATCCAACGATTAATCGTATGCTCCTAGATCATCATCATTTTTATTAAAGGAGAACATCAGATCCCAAAACACACAAAGAACCAGCCGGTCCTTGAGAGGCTGTAGTAAGGTAGATACCATATAGTAATGCAACGGTGAGAAGGGATAGAGAGCCATACCTGACTTACCTACCAAGTGAAATGGGGGGGTTAACGCAGGGCTGAGTGGGGATTTTTTTGGGAGTGAGAAATGGGTTTTTTAATTTTTATTATTTTTTCTGGAAGGTGCGGTCGCTTTAACACCGGTCTACAGACAGGCAGGTCACAGCCTACTCATGCTGGCGAGAATGGGCGCTGCGATCAGCTCCGACGATTAGTTTCGATGTCAGATCGGGGCGGGTGAGTCCTCATTACGAAGAGGGTTGCACGTAGTTTGGTGTCACCAATGGCCAAGCCCTAACTCGCAGCAAGGTGACGAGGAGAACTCCCACAATAGGGAGATATTCTCAGATCGGGCTTGTCTGGGTGAGTCGCGTAGCCCAGCGAGGATGGGTGCCGCGATCAACTCCAACGTCGGATCGGGGCGCCTGAGCCCTCGTTGCAAAGAGGACTTGAAGCAGAATGTCTTAGGGATAGGGGCTGGTAGTTGTTCCCAGTAGGATCACAGAGAAAGAATTCGCAATGGAGATCACATCCTGTCAGGCGTCTGGCGACGCAGATCAGCGCGGTCGGACGAAAATGGACGCTCCGGCCTGATCTAGGAGCATATGATGATGAGCCTAGACTCGTTACAACGAGGACTCAAAGAGGAATCCCCTGTGGGTTGGGTTCACCCAGAAGCGCTGCAGGGGGCTCTAGAGTCGGCTTTGAATCTGGACCTAGAATGGCTGAAGTCGATGTTCATCCAAGCTCCATCTTGAACGCGGTGGACCCAAGTGTGATTTGACTATTGGAGTCACCGGTGTCAGGGTGCTTGCAAAAGGTGTGTCGAGAGTTGTTCCCTACTTTTTCGTCATGCACAGCGTGACGCAATGGGTTGCTGGGAGTCATGGGTTGACCCGATTACTGGGGTGTCGGCACGATGATGCCATTTGTCTGGTAGTCGGGGTGACCGCCGCTCCTTGGCGAAGAGTCATATAGTATGGTAGGCTGTTCTAAGTTCTTGGTTAACACGGTTGTTGAGGTGCAGACGGTGTGACACTGTATGTAGAGTATCCCGGGGTGATCCCCGAATCTTTTTAGAGTGTCGTTCGGTATGGCAGGTTGTCTCGAACCTTGGATCCGACTCAGTTGTCAGGAACTGACTGGTGCAGTGCCCTTTGCTCAGGGACAATCCCCGCTTGTTATATTGTGTCGTTTGACCCAGTGAAATGTCTCGATTTCTGAGCTCAACTCGACTGGTAGAGCACCTTTGGCATTGTGCCATTTTACTCTATTGAGGGAGTATTTCCCTATGCTTAATCCTCGATTAATTAGAAAAAATAAGTAGGTGCCAACAAATAACCCCCACGGGGCGTGCGTCGGAGGCGAAGACGATGGCGTGGGGCCCGTACGCCTTGGAGATTTTGATTTCTCCCAGCCTTATCGACGATGTGGGAGTTGTTCTAGGAGTTGATGGTCCTGTTGCAATTTTCCATTCAATCGTGGCATGTTTGAAGAAGACCATTAAGCCTGGGAGGTTGTAGAGCCAGATTCTGGAGAGATCGGGTTGCTAGCGGGTAGTTTGCCAAAGCTACTAAGGGCGTAGAGCTGGTGGACATGGCATGTATTGGATACATGCAATGTGCTTGAAGTTGTAGTCCGTTATTTGTGTCTTGGGAATTCCGTTCCCATTTATCTCGCGTGTTGGGCTTATGGTAGAGGTGCACAGGGCCCGCGTCACGAAAGTAGTCCAGTCTGGACGCCGATCTCTCTATATAGGTGGCCACTTCAGTGGTTGATGGTGTGATTAGGCTGGACGCCAATGTCGATGGTGGAAAGAGGCCAGGGGAGCCTGGAGTAACAATGCTTCTGCCTTTGTCATCTATGTCTGGGGCCCTGCCTTGCACAGCGGGCTTTATAGATTCTCCAAGAAGGGGCAGCTCAAGGGAAGCTAGGATTGTCGAGCCCATCGCGCCTCGTAGGGTGGTTGGCGAGTAGTGGGAGACCCCTTGTGGCTCCCTTTTATCATCTGAGGTTGCACTGGCAGGGAGCCATGTCATGCCCCTAGAGGTGGACTTGTAGACTAAGATTTATGTTTTATCAGGTTTTCCACCTTGTCTATGTCAATGAGTGCTATGAGTATTTTTCACACCTTGGCTTGTTCCTCTGTGAGCCTGACTGTAGCCAGCGATGCTCAGTATGGGGTCTGAGACTCCCCCAGCCTTTTGAATCAGAGGGCCACCTATCCTTCAGCTTCTGGGACCGCTAGTTGGCGATAAGATGGCATGTCGCTCTGATTGTAGTAAAGCTTGTGGGTGGTCGCCATCGGCCCACCACCTACGTGGTGGCTGATTTTTTCGTAGGGCGCTGGCATTGTTCATTGAACGCCTGTAGGGGTGCATTGGCCAGGCGTGGCATTGACCGTCCTATGGGACGGGCTGGTCACACCTCTGAGGCGTTGCAGTTGGAGTTGTGTCGTGGACTTGCCTCAACAAGGCACACTAGTCCTTTATCGATGAAGACCTAGCACAGCTAGGTATGTTGACCTGTTGCTGCTAGAGACGAGACTCGGCAAGGCATGTTGGCCTGGTGTTACTGGGGATTAGTCTCGGCCAGGCCTATTGACCTAGTGTAGCTAGTGGTCGGCCTTGGGGAGGCATGTTGCTCGAGTGTTGCTGGGGGCTTGCCTCGGGGAAGCATGTCAGCCTGAGGTTGTTGGAGACTTGTCTTGGTGAGGCGTCTTGGTCTGAGGTTGCTGGAGACCTACCTTAGCGAGGCATCTTGATTTACAGTTGCTAGAGACCTACCTCAGCGAGGCGTCTCAGTCTGACATTACTGGAGACCTATCTCGGCGAGGCATCTTGGCCTGAAGTTGTTGGAGAGCTTCCTCGGCGAGGCATCTTGGCCTGAAATTGTTAGGTTTGCCCCCAGAGAGGCGTGTTGGCTTGAAATCATATTCGGCTGATCCTTGCGGTGTATGGCCAAATGTTGATGCTGTCAACTAACCGTCATAGTGAAATAGCTGAGGTCAAGGTCATCTGACACTTTAAAAAGTACAATGACCACAAATGATGTTAGGCACATAATCATCGTAGTGTGGTGGATGGTACCTATTAGTGTGCTGGTTGACCACCGAGGTGTATCGACTAGGAACCCTACTCGGATGATGGCAGAGGTATATTAACTGGGAACCATGATCGGGTGATCACGCTCTCTCTCTCTCTCTTTGGGAAGCGGAGGAGACGACGCCCGTTCGTGACGAGGAAGGTGCCGTTGGACTCGCGTCGTCGAGCAGAGCACGTTGACGCCCTCGATTGCACGGACCGCGGCTCGTGGAGGCGGGTCGGGGTGAGGAGGGGCGCGGTGGCTCGTCGCTTGCATGCGGCCCTGGAGGCCAATTCGGCTCGTTCCAGGTAGGGGAATGAAATCCCTGCCTCTGTAGGAACGCACTAGTACCACATGCATGCCGCCTCATGGCCAATTGGCACGCCTATCGTCAATTTTTAGTTTTTAGCTCTATGGGTGTAATTTTACGTTTTGATCTTGCATGGGCATCGTATTTGAGCTTTCTAGTCTTACATGATTGTCATGGAATGGGTTGTGGACAGGGAACATGTTTCTGGCACGAACCCCGTCGATTTCGGTCGACCAGGGGAGGTTTCGGGTTCGAACCGGACCACCCCGCTGCCCAGTTCGCATAACGGACACTCCAGTGACCGTTATGAGCATAACACGCTCCGTTGGGTGCGTTAAGTGACTTGGCAGACCTAGACAGGTCCGTCATGTGATGATGATAACGGACGGGTCATGGTCCGTTATATTCCCTGACCCTTCCCAGTTCTCAAAACATTGTTAGCATAACGGACTGGCCCAGGTCCATTATGGGGTTGGAAAAGTGTGGATTTTATGTCGTTCGGGTGGGTTTAACGGCCCGGCGTTGGCGCGTTATAGACCTGGGCGTTCTGCTTCAGAGGAGAACTAACTCGGGAGGGCATAACGACCTGGGGTAGGCGCGTTATACTAACATAACGCACCATCCCTGGTCCGTTATGTGCCCTGGCATTGTAAGATATTACAGATTCCACTCGTGAGGCATTCTATGTTACATACCCGCCATGTTTAAGTTATTTTGTAACTAATGACTTGCTTTTAGATCCCAGTAGAATGCTTCCACTTCCTTGTGATGGAACCACTAGTCGTAGCCCTGAGACTTTCAGTGGATTTTCTACTTCATGGGGAACAGTTTCCTTTTTCCTTTCCAACCATTTTACTCCTTGCACCCCTATGGTGGAATACATCCTTGCTATGTGGTAAAGCACGTATGAGTTAATAGAGCCAGGAGACAAAAGACAAAAAACTACCTGCTAAGCAAATGTTGTAGCCTCAATTGAAACAGCAGCAAGGCTACTTGACTGTGAGGCCCCAGATGTACCAAGTCCGGGTCCATGAATGCTTTTTGCATAAGCCACACGTAGTATCTAACCATTTCTCTTGACCATTGTATCATTTGTTGCTTCCAAAGCCTTTGTTGCATCCTCAACCTAGCAGTAACAACAGCATAACAGAGAATTCTTAGCATAAAGAGCTGTCAAAAAAGGAATGTTGTTAATTCATTTAGTAGGATTCAGTACGCACTGAATGAAAATGCGCAAAAGCAAATCCCCTAGATACATGTGTAAACTTGTCCCTCACAAGACCAAGATCCTACAGAAAGACAATAAACTTTAAGTACATGCCCTATGTGTAAGGAGAATAATTCCAGCTAAATCCGTGCTATCAAACTTTCCTACTTTAATTGGAGCATGCTTGGAAAATTCATATCAAAGCATTTCTTCATCAACATTTTCGTCCAATCCACGTACAACTAACACATGAGTTGGACCTAAGAAGACATTATGTTGATCAGCTATTTCTGCTCTGCACATATGGTCAGTCAGATAGGTACATAGCCCCCCAATGTAAAACTTACTGGCCTCTCCTTTTTTTCCCACTAGTGTTGGATTAGTTGCTGAGACATCAGTTGAAGGTGCATCCTCAGTTCGCGCTTCATTGCACTGGGATTGTCATGGAAGGGGTAAAAAAGAAGCTTAACCCAAACACATACACCCCCCTACCAGTCCACAAAGCTTACAGTATGCTAACCTAAATAGCTTACCACATATGAAGAACACATACAGACCCTACATGTTGTCCTTGTAACAAAGGAATGAAACTTTTTTTGTAAATATAAGCTGCTCTACCACAAGGTCGAGTGCTACATCTAGACTAAGAAAAAAGAAGACCATCTACAGGACCTTCTAGTCATATTTCAAAAGCTCATACAGTATAAACTAAGATGAACCCCATGAAGTGCACATTCGGAGTGTCGAGTGGTAAATTCTTGGGCTTCATTGTCAGATATCGGGGAATTGAAATAGACCCCGCAAAGATTAAGGGAATTTAGAAGCTACCTCTGCCAAGGAACCTCTCTGAGCTGAGATCTCTACAAGGCCGTCTAGCTTATATCCGACGATTCATATCCAACTTGTTAGGGCGGTGTCACCCCTTTCATAAGTTAATGATGAAGGATGCTCCCTTTTATTGGGATGAAGAATGCCAAACAGCTCTTGACAAGCTGAAAGATTATCTGAAAACCCCTCCAGGGCTGGGGGCACCGATAAAAAGATGGCCACTAATTTTGTATATAGCAGCCACACACTACTCCCTGGGGGCAATGCTCGCCCAAAATAATGAAGAAGGGAAGGAACAACCCCTCTACTACCTTAGTTGAAGACTGGTCAGAATTGAAGAGAAATGTACTTTCATTGAGAAAGTCTGCTTGGCACTAGTCTTCGCCATCAAGAAACTCTGACACTATATGCTATCGCATGAAATAAAGCTGATATCAAAGGCGGATCTGCTAAAATACATCATGTCACAACCAGCTCTCAAAGGCCACTTAGGAAAATAGGCGGTGATTCTCATGGAGTTCGATATCTCCTATGTGCCGCAGAGAGTTGCCAAAGGCTAGGCTATCGCAGACTTCTTTGTTGCGCACCTAGTGCCTGAAGACTATCCACTAGAGGTAGAACTCCCTGAATATGAGACCCTAGAAGCCGACCAAGTGTAGCCCGCCTTGTGGCAGTTATACTTTGATGGCACCCCAACAGTTGGAGCAGCCAGAGTCAGGGCTGGGGCAAGCATAGCCCTGAAATCTCCTGAGGGAGAGGTCATATATACCTCCTGCTCAATAAATAAACCGCAAGATTTCCGAGATGGCTGCATTGCCAACCTCTTCCTCTCCCCCGATAGGGAGAGAGGGGGAGGGTTCAATCGTGTAGCTGGCGTAGTCGCAGTAGTGGCACCTACCACCGTCTAACTCGTCTTCCCCGCACTTAGGACATCTCCCATCTGCCTGCGCTTCATCGGCGCAGCCGATAGGCGAAAGCCCCTGGGGCTGAGCCGTCGATAAGGCTTCGTTGCTGCGGGAACGGATGGCGGAGACACTACCCTTCGCGAGCTTCTTGATCGCGCGGTACTTGGGCGATGTGATCCAGTAGAGATCGCCAACATCGACATCGTCCCAGCCCTCGAAGGCGCCACCATCCGGCTCTGTCTCGCCCTCTTCGCGGGTGCGCCACTCGATCAGGCCATGGGCCTGCATGTCGTCATCAATGCAAATGTCGGGGGAGGCGCTGATGTACTTCATGGCATCATCGAGCGCCGCGGTGACGGTGCCAAGCGCTGCCGTCAGCCTCGCCTTCTCTGCTTCCAGGGCTTCGAGTGTGCGGGCTGCGGAGCGCACCTCTTCTCGCTCGCGGTCGTACATTGGTGCGCAGAATGTAATGTCGGCTATTGCGTCCAGCCGCTTCACGAGTTCCGCAGTGTCCGTCATGGGTTCACCCGCTTCTTTGCGGATAGCGCCTTTGCTAGCTCTTTGATCGCCGTTTCTGTCTGCTTCAGCGCCGGCACGGGGTCGCTACGCTTCGCGTCGGACTCGGCAAAAGTCCGCACGGCACTGACTAGGTTCCAGAGCAGTCGCTCGTAGTCATCTGTGCTCATGGCTTCGTCTCTTTGTCTGCCTGGGTCATGGCCTAGCTGTTCTCCCCTTCATTGACGGATGGGAGCGGGGTGGCGTCGGTATTCTGGCCGAGCCAATCCAGCACCACAGAGCGCGCAATTCCGTTCATCGTGTCGGTGATTTTTAATGCGGCGGCGTGAGCCTCTTCCCAGGTCGCGTATGGCCCCGTGGTGGCCGTCCGGCGCGCGTGATTAGCTTCCTTTGCATGGTTGACCATTCTCTGCCGTGCCTGTAGGTGTGTGGGTAGGAAGGGGACTATGACAACAATGGTACCCGCCTTTCAAAAGATATCTCTGTCAAACAAGGATCCTTTGGCACAGTAAGCTTCTTGACGACTATTTTCGGAGTGAATGGATCCTCTAGGACAAGTTTTGGATGTTGAATCAGTGGATTCTATCGGTTTCAGATCCGTTCTGGATGATCATGAATGTGTCGACACTTTCAGACAAGGTGTCGGCACGTTCCATTTCATTCTTTAGGAACTGTGGCTTCCACGCAGAACAGGTCGACACTTCGATGGGTAAGTGTCGACACGTTCGTCATACTTGCGTGCGGAACGTGCCAATGTGCCGAGACTTCATTGCGAGGTGTCAGGACCTATGCCCCGAAAGAAAGTAAAGCTTGCTTCTTGGAACCGAGGTGTCGACACTTTTCACACAGGGTGTCGACACTTTGGTCAAACAGAGACGTCTTCAAGTTCGATGATTGTCTTGTAATTGTTTAGTCTAGAAGTTAAGCCATACCTGTTAGATATATCTCAAAGATCTAATAATGATTTATAGTTTGTTATCATCAAAATTAGGGGACACAGCAATAGTAAGGTGCCACAAAACACTTAAACTCTACAACGCTATGCACATAAACGATATGTATTATTTAACGCCCTCTTTCTTTATCACGTGAGTGAAACTAAACTAAGGAGTGACGTTGA
Source organism: Amorphophallus titanum (assembly GCA_024336825.1). NCBI lineage: Eukaryota > Viridiplantae > Streptophyta > Magnoliopsida > Alismatales > Araceae > Amorphophallus > Amorphophallus titanum. The sequence continues at coordinate 328,522 of JANBPO010009106.1, forward strand.
ATAGTCAAACTGATCAATGTAGACACATTAAATGCACTGTATCTTCGTGATATGCATTCATTTTCAAGACAGAAAGAATGTTTATTTAAAATCCTCTTGTGCTCTTTGCAATATCGTAATGTATATTCTTACATGCTAAACTGGTAGCATTTATTGCATGCTTTTCTCTTCAGTATTTACAATTTGAATTTGCTTTCTATCTCATTCCTCTACACGAGAAAGAATATTTGTAGTATTATTTTAAAGATATAAATAGCAGCAGCCAGCTTATGGCTTCCCCGACACTGGCTTGTTGTCCTGCAGGTTCAGTCCAGACAGAACCAGTTCCCCACACATTCCCCGCCCCACCCCTGGTCGGCTGAAAGCCCCTCCCTATGTGAAGATAGATTTTGGTTGTAATAATTTATTTCCCTACCCCTGAGCCAACCCTCTTGTGTGAGGTGTATTGTTGTAACAATGGTTTCAGGTCAAGTCACATCGACGCAGCATGCAGGTTGCGAGCCCATGCTTCCCCTCTTGCCCACGTCTCTGACCAGCTTTGGTTTCTTCAAATCAGCAAGGTAAGCTCTCAACCCTTGCTCCATATACACTTGTTCATATTATATTCATCGTTTGCTCCATCATCAAGGGAGAGAGTTCCCGGCCCCGAGGTTCCACCCTCATCGAGTGGGCACCATGAAAAGTGAGTGGAGTGTTACCCATGCCCACTCGGCACAAGGTCTGCCCTATTGAATTGGGCATTCGTACCTCATGTAGGTTGACCTAAGCCCTACTGACCCGCTACCAGTGAGGGACTTCTTCCACATCCTCAACTCGGCATCCTCGAGTCACTCCGGGTTGGGTTGCATCACGTGAGTTGGCCCGACGAATTACAATTACATTTTCTAGTTGTTGTTCTCATCTCCGTCGGTCCTAGGTGCATCAAATCAATCACCCCAGCCCTTCGCCACTGTCTCACATCGAGTGGTATCAGAGTAAGTTATCGACTTGTTCTCACAAGTTAGGTCCAAGGCCACATCTGCATTGGCTGCACACACACACACCGAGGCGGTCTAATGTGCCCGTTCTATGCAGTCTGCCAAGTCCCGACCCGCAGGTTGGAACTCCCACTCCGCAGCCCCATGGCTAACCGTGTCAACACCCGACACCCACAGGTTGGCCACCTATCTAGCCTTGACCAGCGGGACGAATCCTCCCACCACAACTACGCATCCACCACCCATAGTAGCCCCGCCCGTTGTCTGACCGACCATGTGCACAGCTTAGACAAAATTCAAGCTACCACCAGATGCTGGGGCACACAAATGAAAACCGTTATGTGTTTAAATATGTAATTGAAGGTATGATAAAGAAAGGTGAAATAGAAAGGGGGGGTACAAAGTTGATCCCCTGCAACCCCATGAAGTGCCTCTGAGAAGGGCTGCTGCCAACATGATTTCCTTGTATTAGGCATTGCCAGAAGAAATTGGGGAAGCCAGCACTCAGCACGCTTATGAGGCGTGCTTTCTGGCACCTGTAAAGGAACAAGAGGGATGGCAGCAGGTCCCTACAAAGACCAAGAAGAAGGCTGCACCTTACCCGAAGGTGGGGCCACATATCCGTTATGTGACATCGCGATCTACTCTTCCAGCTCCTGCACCAGTGTTGGTTGATCAGCCTGTAGTGATCAGAATACCCACCCACAATCGGAGAAGACAGACTCCATTATCATTGAATAAAGAAATCAGCCCGAAACTCCGGTGGCTTTCAGCCTACATAGATGGGCTAGACAAATATGAACAGCCCAAATTGTAGCCCTTGCTGATAAAAGACCATGTCCCATGGAAGGAATCGGAGCAGCTCTCGCTGAAGTAGAAGGAAGAGGGTGACAAAGGCATAGAAGAAGATGATAGCCTATTCTTGGGGCAGGCGTCGGCCAAGGAAAAGTAGAAGAAGAAGAAGAAGAGGAAGGCTCGTAAAGCCAAAAAGGAGTTACTACTCTCCTGTAACACTCTGTCTGCCCTCTTCAACATGCCCGGGGAAGATGACAATGAAGGAATATGTTTCACGCCTGCAGTTGGGGCAAGCCAGGCCAAGGCCACAACTGCTACCCATGCAACATGGTCAGGCCAAAAATGGGGGCGCCCATCACCCGCCAACCATAATATTATTTTCAAAGGGGAGCAACCGTATAAAATACCCCCTCCAGAGGTCAAGGAAGTTCAAATCCCTCCTCCACTACCGCTGTATAATCAGAGTGGGGGCAGTGGTGGTGTCCCTTCTTTTCTTGAATTTCTGAAGATGTCTAAAACAAGTCTCTGGCTAGATTTGTCAGTGGTGAAGAAAATTTAAACAAAATTTTGGGAACAAAAGTGAATTTCCAACGAGAAGGACTAGGGTATAATCCTAGTAAAAAGGAACCCTTTAATCTAAGAACAAAAATATCATTTGTGCATGCCTCTTGCTTCTCTGATACCACAAATACTTCTTCTGCAAACAAACCAAAGTCTGATATGCATGCCAAAAAATCTCATGTGAATTACCATGCTTCAAAGTAAATAATTGTGTCATGTCACTACTGTAGTAAGCATGGTCACTTAATGCATGACTGTAGTTTGATGAGAGAAGATGATTTGAATGCTCATAGGAAGCATGCTAGGAAATTCCGCACTGCACACAAAAAGAAAATGAGTCAACATGCACATTGACATCATTGTGGTCGATTTGGACATTTTATGAATGATTGTTCTTTATTACATATTGATGATGTGAATGCCACGAGAGTGTGGAGAGCACCCACTAGAGGTGCAAGTAACCTGCCGGGACCCAAGATGGCTTGGGTACCCAAAACTCCAAAATGAGAATTTTACTTTGCAAGGGTGCCCTGAGATGGAAGAAATTGTTGATAAATAAAGATCCTCCAAGGCAAGTAAAATGATGAGCTTATGTGTTAATGAATTTCACTCTTGCTTCATTGTGTGAATAACAATCAAATTTTACAGTTGTTCATAGAGTCTTCTATACTCACTCTTGCTTCTATTTGTGAATAACAATTGAAATTTTACACACGCAGTATACACACATAACCTCTTGTGCATATCATACATTTCCTTGCATACTTGTTAATAGGTTCAGTCTTCTTTCATCTACTTGTACAGACTTGCATACATTTCATATTCCTATGTGTTTAAATGCCATGATTAACCGGTATATAAAATGACGTTAGTGGAAAGGTGAATTACATCCACCTGGAAGTTTTCCTTATGTGTGAGTAGGGTCTTTGGACCTTCACCTCTGCCACGTACCGGTAATCAACTTGAATCTCAGCATCCAGATCCACCACTTCACCTCCGGTCAAACCTCATTCTCAGGCAAATCCAAATCTGTCCTGCCAGATCTGAACCTGAGAGCCAGTCTACTAAAAATTTGACCACGGCAACTACAGAGACGGGAAAATTCCTGTAACAGTTTGAGTTCGAAGATCTCTGAAAGAGCTTTCCAACGGCGCTGGTCTCGCATCGATCCGACGTCAGAGTTGATCGTAGCAGGCGTTCTCGCTAGGTCGCGCAGGTCTGAAATAGCGGACAGCAAGCTGCCGCCCGAGCAACAGTGTATCGGACCGTCGAAGCTGCCCCAGAAGCCGCCCGTCAACCCAGGATCGGTCCTCCCGGGCCCCACTTGTAGCCCTTTATCTCCCTGCGTGGAGTGGGCAGTGAAACTCATTTCTGTAAATTATCGATAATTGTTGTACCGGGAGTACGGGTCTTGGCTGGAAACGTCTTCCCCATGCCCGGAGCGTGGAGGTATCGTGTCCGCTCCCCTCTCGGCACTTTGCTTTACTCGTATGTATTTTTATATGCCGCTGCATGAGTGATAGGTTATTTAGCTCGTCATATCAATTCAATCACCGCCTGCGAGAGAGAGCGAAACCTGTCCCGTGACCCGATCCGGGCACGAGAGAGAGTTGACTACCCGACTCATAGCTGGTTTCTCAACCGCGTAGGTCCCACATTTCCCTCGCTAGGGATGTCTGCGAGCTAGAGTCCCAGGTTTGCTGTCCGTCCCGCATCAGTACCCCAAAAGGCACACCTGTGGAGTGATCGGTGACCTACTGTCGTACTCATGACCAGTAGACCGTGAAATGATTGGCCCCATGTGGACGCACTTTTTATTAAATTATAGTTTATTCGTTTATCTGGTTCATTTATTTGTTTGTTAAGTGCGTGGGTGTGCCAGTCATTAAGTGATGATTTATTTGAGCTTCGAGGAAGCCCTTAGTGTGCGCCGTCTGATCGATTAGACGATTGTATAGTTCGTGTCGGAATCAATAAGGATGGACATGTAAGAATTCGTATAGATTTCCAAGACCTCAACCGCATGTGTCCTAAAGATGATTTCCCTCTCCCTCACATAGATATTTTAATCGATAATATGGCAGGGTATGAGACCCTTTCTTTTATGGATGTCTTTTCTGATTACAATCAAATTCGCCTAGCCGAGGAGGATTAAGAGAAGACCTCTTTTACTACACCTTGGGGTTCATATTGTTATGTGGTCATGCCATTAGGACTCAAGAATGCCGGAGCTACCTACATGATATGATCCACATTTATATTGAGGTGTATGTCGATGACCTGGTGGTGAAATCAAGAATGAGGATCGAGCATCCTGGGGTTCTAGCTAAGGTCTTGAAAGGAGCACGAGATTACCAATTGAAAATGAACCCTAAGAAGTGTGTATTTGGTGTTTCATCAGGAAAATCGCTTGGATTCATCATCAGTAAGAGGGGTATCAAGATTGATCCCAATAAGGCACAAGTAATAAGAGAGATGCCTCCTCCCAAGAATTTAAAGGAAGTTCAAGGATTGATAGGGAGGTTACAATTTATATGCCGATTTATCTCCTAGCACTCACAAAGGTGTAGGCCGTTCTACGAGCTTACTAAGTCGGGAGTCAAATTTAACTGGGATGACAAGTGTCAAGCAACTTTTGACGGATTGAAAGATTATATATCAAATCCTCCTATCCTGAGGCCGCCAATTCTAGGCAAACGGCTTATTCTTTATATTTTCATCTTGGATGACTCGGTAGGTGCTATCCTTGCGCAAGTCGATGAGGAAGGTAAGGAGAGGGTAGCCTACTACTTGTCTAAACTTCTCAACCCCTGTGAGCAGAAGTATACAACTATAGAGAAGACCTGCGCCACTTTAGTCTGGATAGTTCAGAAACTTAAGCATTATTTCTTAGCTCACGAGGTTCATCTCATTGCTCGCATGAATCCCATCAAATTTCTTCTTGAAAAATCTAACCTCATTGACCGATTAGCACGATGGCAAAGCAATTTCCTAATTTTTCCAATTTAAACCTTAACCCTCTCTCTCCCCTCTCATTTCTCACCCTCCCTTCTCTCTCTCGTTTCTCTCCCATCTCTCATCCTCTCGGTGTGGGGCACGTGACTGTGCGGAGCTTGCTGAGGCGGGGACGCGTCGAGGAGATCGGTTCGCGGGATAGAGCAACGGTTGGAGCGTGGTAGGTGCGATCCCTCGGTAGTTTTCAAGATCGGCGTTGTTCGTGTTCCCGGTGATTTTCGGCGTGGTTTAGTCGCTTCGGCGCGCGATTTCTTCGATGGAGGTAGGGAGATGGATCACCACTTCATCCTTTGCGTTTTCCCTTTCCCTGCACGTCGTCTGGTGCTCGAACAAGCGAGATCGGGCTCGTTGGGGTTTCGTGGGTTTCATAGGCTTCGTCGGAAATCAACGACGGTTCTGCAATGCGTTAGAGTCAATGGACTCCTTGGAACGTCAGCATTCCATTGATATCAATTTCGTGTCGATCAACGGTCCCGTTTGACTGTGGGGAACCCGGGAAGTCTGGTTGTCCCATTTGGGTGATTTTATTAGAATCACCGATTTCTTGCGATCCGTGCACCATTTTGACTCCAGATAGAGTCCATGTGATTGTATGTGTGTCCATGGCTATATCCCCTTTGTCTCGGCACGAATGGGGCTTGGGAAGGCCAAGATTGGGCCAACCCCATGGTTTCCTCACCGTCATGGTTGCACAGTCGAACCTGGTGCCGTTCATGGCATGGGTGGCCAGCCTTGCACCATTTATCTTTGTGGATTTTAGGGCTTGTACAGTCACACGATAGACCGCACATGGTATGGGCGGCCCGATAGGGTCCGCCTATCCCCCCCTGGGTGGCCAGGTTATAGCCGCCTGTCTTTTCGATGGGTTGAACGGCCAGCATCTGACAGCCCATCCCAGTTGACCGATGGTCAATAGTTGAGTGTCGGTCGCGTTAGGCGGTCTAGTCAAGGCCATTTTCACTGACACTATAGTAAGTCAGTTCTATTCAGCGGTCTGGTCAATACCGTTTTGACCAGGAACTAGACTGGGTCGTGGGCTTGAGTGGCCAAGACTTGACCGCTCATCCCCATGGGCGATTCTGTCCTAGCTACCTATCCCCCTTAGGATTTTAGGCATCTGACCCTTGAGCGACCCTCTCTAGACTATTCATGCCCTTGGGCGGCCCTCTTGTGACCGCCCATCCCCTTGGTGTTGTCCGTTGGCCATAATGGCTATTCCATGTTAGTCTATCTTAGGTTTGTGTTATAGGGCAGTGTCTGTATGTCGGTAATCTCTGGATAGGTCAGTTCAGGTGACTGGGTACGGCCACTTCCCTGACTGCGACAGGTCCCTAAATGACTCAATCAAGAACTACGAATGTCCTTGTCTCTGGTCGCGTAGCGGCTATTCCTTGGCTGCCGGGTTTGCCTAGCGGTTGAGTGATGGTTCACCTTGCCTAGAGTGTCACCCTCCGATGTTTTCGTTTCCGATTGTCTTGGCTTGTCCTTGTGGTCTACCCACTTTCCCATGGATGTCTCTTGACATCCTATGAGGGCTAAGACTACGTTATAAGAGAGCCAGGAGTCTTCTTGCTTGTGGTAGGATTCTCTTTCCTACTATTGAGTCATCATTGTCTGGTTTTGGTCAACCCGGGGTCACCCAGTGGTTGACAGGTAACCTTGTGTGTCTCAACGGTCCTGTCCAGTTCGAGACATGGGTCTGGCTACAGTGAGGTTATTTTACCTCATTCTGCATGTCCAGATGTGCTGAGGGTCCTCAGTGTTCCCTCAGGTCTTCACGTGTCGTTTCCTTCGATAGTGTCGTTCCCTCTGGCTTAGGATTAGACCGATTGGCGGCTTGGTCCGCTATTAGTGACGATCTTACCTCCAAGTCATCTGACTCAAGGATCATTACGCGAATAGGTCTAGTTGCCTTGTCCTGAGTCTGTCGACAATGGCTGTGCTGCCACTGGTGCTTTCGAAGTACGTGCGATAGTACTCTCTTGTCTGTCTGTACTTCTGCACTCATGTTTTCAGTGTCTGTGTCTTGTGAGCCTCCACTAGTCGTAACCTTACGGCACGCCACGGCGTGATGGCTTTTACATCGGGGCACTTTCTGGTTTACAGTTTGTAAGCTAGTTTTTGTCAGCTCCCATGGTTAACGTAGTGACCTACGGGGGGAGAAAACTAGCTAGAGGCCTAGCTTAGGCAAGAGCTAGTGTGTGTACACGTGGTCAGGGCCTTTGGACTTACGTCGTCAGACATGACCCTGACTAGTCACTCACGACTATTGTACTGTGCTGGTTCTGACAGTGTCTTGGTCTCGGTCGAGTCCTTGCGATAGGTTACGTGGACAAGACACTAGTAGGCACAACATAAGACATCAGTGGACGTAGCTGGCTGTTCTTATGGTGAGGGGCACTCTACTCACGTGGCACATGACTCTTCGTAGTTCTCTTCGTGCTTCTCATGCGTCGTGACCTCTCGGGTTAGCCCTCTTGTGGCTGCACTTGAGGTTAGTGTCCTGTCGTATGCATGGCATTCTAGTCATGTGTGGGACAGTGTGCACGATGTTCTAGTCATGTCGTCTGGGTCTGCATCTATCTAGGTTTTTCCTAGGTTTCTTTGTCTATTTTACAGGTCCCTTGCAGCGTCAATAGATCGGCAACTCCTGACTTCGTCAACTTAGAGTCACCTTCCTATTGCTACTTGGAGTAGTTTGGGGTGATGAGGTTAGTTCGACAGCCATTCGTCTGGTACGGTTTTTTTCCCTCTTTCTCGACTGTTTCCTACTCCTACTCCCTGTCTCTCCTTTTACTACTTTTTAGCATAGTGTTACAGCTTTGTAGTTTAGTTTTCCTGCTTTACTACCTGTTGTTTTACTTATTCCGTGTTACTACATGTTTTCCAATGGGGATCCGTGGGACCCCTACTAAGCTAGTGACACGAGGCTCACCCCTGCTTTTCAGGTGGGTCGCTGTTCGTTCAGCTTTCGCAGGTCTTGGTGTGCGAGTTCGTAGCTGCCAGGTGGTACTTTCGTCGGGCTTCCCCCGACTTTCTGGGTACGTCTTTCTTTTCTGTCCACTGTACTGTTAGACTACTTGTCATTCCTTTGGACTGGACTCTAGTATATAATTGAAACCCTAAACCTGGCCATCAGATTTTGATGATAAGCTCATTGAATTCGTCGACTGTGAATATCACGCGGAGGACTCTTCCCTTCGATCCCCTAGCCCACACACAACTCCTCCTTCGACCCTAGCCCTATAAATCGATGCCCGATACTCCCTAGTATCCCATTTGGCCGTAGCAGCCACCGATGAGCACGATCGAGAGCGTGGGACGGTGAGGAAAGCGTGGATTTTACGTTAGGGTTCCAGCAGTGTCGTCTTCCTTTCTCGTATTAAAAGGTAGGTTTCTCTCAAGCCCAATTTTAATTAAAGCATGCTATGTTGCTCGGCTTTGTGTCCTCTTTCCAATGATACTAAATTACCAAATTTTTATTTAGTATAGTGAACATGATTAGGTTTTTAATCAAGGCATGTCGAGTTAGGGTTCCGATAATGTTCCTTTCTTTTTAGATTGATCTAAGGTAGGATTTTTGCAGGCTAAACCATAATCAAATATATCCATGCTGTGTGGTTTTTCGCGCTCTTTCAATTGACAGTAATATGCCCAATTTTCATGATGTGTACCTAGAGTTATGTCAAGTTTTCCTAAGGTCTGTCAAGGCTCTCCGGAGCGGAACCTAGCCTCCGGATAGCGGTTCCACAGAAATCGTGACCTGGGAGCCATGGTCTCATGACTAACCGCAGTCGTCCGACCATGGGAAATTTAAATTTTTGGTCAAAGGGCGTGAATGCGGTCGCTGACCGATTGCTACCATCCAGTAGCAGTTCTCTCTTGACCGCAGTCATCACTTTGATTCCTGTTATAATGCGGTGCTTTGCCTGTACTTTTTCCTGCGTAGACAGCATGTTCTAGGGCTAGAAACACATGTAGTAATTAGGGCTTATGAAAGAATCATCGATTTTAATGTCTATTTGCATCATGATCCCATGATTATCAATGTTATCTCATGATTTTACCTTGCAAATTGCTAGATTAAACGCAGCTTAATTTGATCATAACCATGATTGATCTTGCACATAGGAGTATTAAATAGATTCACTAGTAACCCTAGTCAAGAACATTGATTTGCTTTAGAAAGAATTTTTAAATATCTTAAAGGAACAATGGATCTAGCATTAACTTTTTCATGCTTCCCTGTTGTCCTAGAAGGATATTGTGATGCAAATTAGATTACAAATTCTTATGATATCATTTCTACAAGTGGTTATGTGTTTACCCTAGGGGGGCAGCTGTGGCATGGAGATCTGCGAAATAAACTATAATTGCTAGATCTACTATGGAAGCTGAATTAATTACATTGGATATTGCATGTGCTAAAGCTGAGTGGCTTAAGAATCTTTTGTCTGATAATCTTGTTGTGAGTAAATCTTTACCTATAATTTCTATACACTGTGACAGTCGTTCTGTGATAGATAAAGTAAAACAAACTACAATTAATGAAAAGAGAAGACATCTGAGTATTAGATGGAACTCTATGAGAGAGAAAATATCACAAGGTGTGATCTTACATAAATTTATAAAATCATTGAATAATCTTGCAGATCCTTTCACAAGAGGGCTAGCAAGGAGGCTAGTACTTGAATCATCAAGGGAGATGGGATTGAAATCCCACAGTCAGTTACCATAGTAGATACCCGACCTATGTGATTGGAGATCCCATGAAGTAGGTTCAATGTGGAATACGAGCTATTAGGTAACTAGTGAGCACTATTTTCTATGTATACCTATCTCCGTGAATGATGATTAATGCTCTACTATAAAGGCACCAAGGTGAGCTATGCTCTTAATGGGATCAAGGCCTTATAAGGCAGGGTATGAACCGTGACAGGTACCTTTGGAGACTCACCTACGTGAGTGTGATTGTAATATCCCAGACCCTTCGGATCCTTTTTCTCGAGTCTCAGATTTATTTTCTCAGAGAAAATAATTTTATTATGCCCGGAGCTATTTTTTAGACATTTTTCAGGTTCGGATCTGTGAGTTTCGGATCAGTTTTGAGAATCCCGGAACATGTTTTGCGGTTTCTTAGGTAAAGTTTTGGCAAAAGAAGTAGAGATAAAGGAATGAGAAGCACCAGTATCATATAGCACAAATGCAGGACGAGAGTAAATTTGAAGTGTACCTTCCATGAGCTCACCGTCCCTGGGCGCTTCTCCTTCTTCTTCTAGAACTACATTGAGATAAGCTTGCCTCCTGCGTCCTCCTCCAGCTGCTTGTTCTTTCATGAGGGGGCAATCTGGCATGCGATGCTCCCTACTACCACAGTGCAAACAAGTGCTGAGGCGCTTCCAGCATTCGTCCGCTGAATGCCCAAATTTTTTACAAAATGTACAGGCTGCCATGACCTGTTTCTCCTCTTCTTTAACTTTCTTGTACTTCTGGGAACTTCCACCATTCCCATTCCTAGACCATTTCTTGTTATCATGGCTCTTATAAGGTTCCGTGATACTAAACTTCTCCTTCCTGAATCGCCGATCGGATCACCGACTACATTCTTCTCCTTTTCCTTTCATTTTCTCAACCTTCTCTAAGGTCCTTTCGCATAAATAGGCCTGCTGGACCATCTCCTCATACGTACGAATGTTCTGGGTCCCTAGTTGTTGGATGTAACCGGGTCGTAACCCGTCCATGAATCAATTTACTTTCAATAAATTAGTACTAATAAGATGTGGTGCATATGGTGCTAGCCTGGAAAACTATAACTCGTATTCTGCTACTGACATCATCCCTTGACGAAGGGACGCAAACTCCATAGCCTTCAGTTCCTTGACATGTTCTGAGAAATACTTGGCACGGAACAATGTGAGGAAACCTTCCTATGTGTGTGGTGCATCGGCTAGAGGTGCCGGGACTGACTTCCACCATGTACGAGCATCCTTATTTAACAGGAAAGTAGCCAAATGAACCCTCTCCTAATTGGTGCATTGTATAACGTCAAAGATCCAGTTCATCTCATCGATCTAGTTCTCTGCCTCATCTGGATTCGAAGACCCATAGAAACACGGATGGTTGAGACTCTGAAAATTTTGATATAAAGCAGCTTCAACATAGAGAGAACTCCTCTCTACAACCTGCTGCTAAGAAACCGTCAGGCAACATGCCTGGAAACCAAATCTGAGCACGCACGCACAGATCTGAACCCTCCTACCTCACAGTAGGAGGCGGGATACTATAGGATGAAAAATAAAATAGAAATAACATGAAAGTAGTAGATTGAGTTTAGAAGAACAAATCCTCAAATGCCTAAAGGACTCAATCTGGACTTGGTCGACCAGCTGCAACCTGGACGACCGAGGAAGGACTCCTTTCTGTTGGATCTCTAGTTTTGATGATGACATACTATTAATCTTGATGAGATGTGCTAGACTAAGTCTCATATGTGGTGAACAGGTATGTTGATGCATTGACAACAAATGGGTCACTAAAATCAGGTCGATCTACAAGTACACTACATCGACATAGCAGAAGAAACTAGTGCACTACATTGATGCAGTAGAAGAAATCTAAGCATCACTTCAAGTTGTCAGGTCAAGGCAGGGTCACCACTGCATCGACGTAGGAGATAACTACATCGATGCATATTGTCCAAGCTAGTCTTCAAACTTACCACATCGAAACATCAGAACAAATTGAGGGTTTACTTCAAACAGGGCTCTACATCGACGCATCGGAAGTACTGCCTCAACACGCCACACCAAACGTCTCTTCCAAGTCTTCTGCACCAAAGCCCTTGTCCTCAACTGCACCAACGCATTGGAAGACTACCACGACGCATTCATCTGTAAATCTGGATTTGATAATTAACAACATTGAAATAGTTTAGCTCTACACTGACACATCAAGCATATGCCTTGATGCATTCCGCTTAGAACCAGCTTCTAAGAGCTAGCTACATTGACACATCAAGTAGTGCCTCTACCCATCTACCTATCACATGGGGATTTTAATGGAACCAGGTGTATTCGACTTAAGTTATCGGGCAAGTGATCTTAGGCCATGTGGCAACCTTTCAAGACAAGAGGGATATTCTAATGGCCACCTGGCCCCGGGGTATCTCCTCGTTAGTGCAAAAACTGCACGAGGTATGAACCTTGTAAAAGCGACACGGGGTATCTCCTCGTCAGTGCAAAAATTGCACGAGGTATGAAACTTGTAAAAGTGACACGGGGTAGGCTGAAAAATACACGAGATAAGTTTTTTGAAAAATAATGCATGAGGTAAACATCATACAAAAGAGGGAACACAGTTCGTGTGTGCATTTCACTCCTTACTCATATCTTCAGTCGTAACCTATGTTCTTGTTCCTTTTGAGTACTCTGTTTTGCAGCAGAAAAACTAGTGTCTAGCCCGTTTGTCTGCAGGTTTGCTTCTCCAACAGAAGTGGTATTAGAGTGGCCAGGTTGGAGTTAGAGGGCAAAGGAGATAAGTAAAATAGGTGAAGCATAAATCATTTCTGCAGATTGGTGAGGAAACTTCCTAGGAAAAGTGGGTAAGTTTTGTGCATATCACGTGTTTGTTAAAATTCCTATAAGATGGCTATGAATATAAATGGAGCTATTACTGGGATGTCTTAGTCCCTACTTTAATGGTGAATCATATGAGCATTGGAGTATTAAGATGAAAATCTTGTTCTTCTCTCAAGATTTGTGGGATTTGGTAGTAAATGGATATGTAGATTTAGCTAAAGAAGAGAGATTGAGCTGGCTCAAAAGGTAGAACTAAAAGAGAATAGAAAGAAAGATGCCAATGCACTGTTCATTCTCCAACAAACAGTCCATGAATCGATCTTTGCAAGGATTGCTACAGCAACAACCTCTCATGAAGCATGGACGATTCTGAAGGAGTTTCAAGGAACAACGAAGGTAATGACTATTAAGCTTCGAACTCTTCATCGGGAATTTGAAACATTGCTTATGAAAAATAAGGAATCTGTCCAAGACTTTCTATCTAGAGTAACTAAAATAGTTGGTCAAATGAAAGTTTTTGGTGAAAAAATTTCTGATCAAACAGTTGTTGAAAAAGTGTTAAGGAGTTCAACATCTAAATTTGATCACGTAGTTTGCTAAAGTAGAAGAAATAAAATTACTTTTTAATTAATATTTTAAATTTAACAATTACACCAGAGTCCAATCCAAAGGAAAGACGAGTAGTGCAGTCCAAGTACAATCGACAGAAAAGAAAGATGTACACTGAGGTCAGGGGAAGCCCGACGCAGGTACAGCTGGCAGCTACGGACACATCACACTAGGAACCACGGAAGCAGAACGACGCCACCCACCTAAAAAGTAGGGGTGAGTCTCGTGTCACTGGCTCAGTAGGGGTCATGCAGATCCCCACTGAAAAACACACAATAACACGGAACAACAGGTGTAGCAAAGTAGGAAAATTACACTAGAAAGTAGTAAAGAAGAGGAAGCAGGAGTAGGGAACAAGCAAGGAAGAGGGAAGAACCCATACGGAAAGAGCATGGCTGCCGAACTAACCTCAGCACCCGAAGCTCTCCTAACAGCAACAGAAGGGCGAACTCTGAACTAGCGAAGTCAAAAGTTGTCGATCCGTTGACGAGACACCAAGCAAGTGAAGGCCTACAAGGAAAAAGGGAAAAGACAAATGCCCTAGAAAAAGTCTAGACATGCTAGATAAAAAGCACACACGACTCGATTGTCGTGCATGCTCATCTAGACATGACCACATGCACAACTAAAACGTCGTGCACATGACACAACACTACACTGACCTCAGGTAAAGCCACAAGGAGGCTAACCCGAAAAGGTCACGACGCTCGAGAAACATGAGTCACGCAGAAGTCATGTGTCATGTGACTAGAGTACCCCACACTAGAAGAACAACTAGCTGCGTCCACTTACATCTTATGCTGCGCCTACTAGAGTCTCGTCTGCCTGACACCAAAAAAGCATGACCAAGATCAAGACACTATCAGAACCAGAACAGAACTACAGTCACGAGTGACTAGATAGTGTAACGCCCATCGGCGCCAGTCCAAGCCCCTGACCACGTGTGCACACACCAGCTCGTGCCTAGAGCCAGGCCTCTAGCTAGTACTCCCGCCCTGGCTCCGCGCCATCTCCCGCGTGATCGTCAGCAACGCCGCCCCCGCCGGCTCGCCGTCGCAAAGGCCCAGATACAGCCGCCAGCCTTCCGCCTGCAGCCAGGGCTTCATCGGCACGCGCGGCCCGGTGTTCGCCCAGCCCGCGTGATAGGCGTTGGAAAAGGCCTCCAGTTCGGCCTCGTCCTCGACACGCCGCACCTCGACGCCGGGCGAAGCGACCTCTGGCAGGTCCGCGGGGCCGACGAAGCAGGCGTGGAAGCGCCGGTGCCGATAGCCGCGGTCCTGCAGCATCGCCAGCAGCGCGTCGCTGGGCAGGCCGGGCGCGATCTCGAAGCTGCCCGCCACGCCCGCCTCGGCGTACCAGTCGGCGACCTCCGTGGCCTCTGCCAGCGTCTCGTCCGAGAAGCCGAACGCGCGGTTGAACAGGTGCACGCCGAACACCGGCGCGCGGGTCGCCATGGCGTCACCGAACGTCTTCACCTCGGCGCGCAGCGGATTGCCCGGCCGGGCGGCGATGATCAGCACCCGCGTCGCGGTGCAGCCGCCGATGATGGCCTGGGCGCGCCGCACCATGGCGGCGTCGGGCAGCAGCGTTTCCATGGAGCTCAGCTTGTACCCCCGCCTGATGGGGGATCAAACAAGCGGCCATTCAACGGTCCGCCGGGTCGAGCCCGGCCCCGACCGCGGCCAGGCCGAGCGCGACCGCCACCGCCGGCCACAGGGCCTCCAGCCCGAGGCGCGCATAGGCCAGGGCGCCGACGACCGCCCCGGCGACCAGCCCCGCCCAGAGCAGCAGATACGGCGCCCAGCCCCAGCGGTCGCCGCCTGTCAGGGCCGCGGCCAGCCTCTGGCCGAACTTGACCAGCGTCCCGGTCATATAGGTCAGGCCGATGCTGACCTCGCCCTCGCGCTCGAACAGGGTGTTCTCGGCCCCCATGGCCATGGCCATGCACGCCACCGCCGCAGGTCGCCAGCCGACCGTCGCCGAGGTCGAGGCCAGCGCCAGAGATGGTTCGATGAGATTGTGCATTGACTACCGACAATTGAACCAGCTTACTATCAAGAACAAGTACCCATTGCCAAGGATTGATGAACTGTTCGACCAGATAGTAGGAGCACAATATTTCTCTAAGATTGATCTTCGATCAGGATACCATTAATTGTGGATCAAGGACGATGATGTCTTTAAAACAGCCTTCTGTAGTAGGTACAGACATTTTGACTTTGTAGTAATGCCTTTTGGACTAACAAATGCCCCTACAGTCTTCATGCAGTTGATGAATAGCGTGTTCCGGCCCTACCTAGATCAGTGGGTCATAGTGTTCATCGATGATATTTTGATATACTCCGAGAATGAGGAGGAACATGTTGAGCAGTTGAGGATGGCGTTTCAATTATTGAGAGATCATCAGTTGTACGCCAAGTTTAGTAAATGTGATTTTTGGTTATAGGAAGTGTCTTTTCTGGGACACCTTATCACTACGGAAGGTATTTCTGTTGACCCTTCGAAGGTGGAGGCAGTGAAGAGCTAGGATAGACCTACAAATGTAACCAAAGTAAGAAGTTTTCTAGGCCTGGTAGGTTATTATCGAAGGTTTATTAAGGGTTTCTCCAAAATTACGGTACCTTTAATGAGACTAACCTGCAAGGAGAACCGATTTGAGTGGTCAGAAGATTGTGAACGGAGTTTTCAGACTCTGAAAGAGTGTTTAACCACTGCCCTTGTTTTAGCCTTACCTTCTGGGGAAGGAGGTTTTGTAGTTTACACTGATGCTTCAGATATTGGCCTAGGCTATGTGCTTATGCAGCATGACAAGGTGATAGCTTACTCTTCTAGACAATTAAGAAGGCACGAAGAGAATTATCATGTCCATGATTTGGAGCTAGCAGCCGTAGTATTTGCCTTAAATATTTGGAGACACTACTTGTATGGAGAAACATTTACGGTGTTTTCTGATCATAAGAGTTTGAAGTACCTATTTTCTCAAGAGGAGCTTAATATGTGGCAGAGGAGATATTTAGAAATTTAAAAAATACTGAAAAATAGAAAATCACGTTTTCGCGATCCTCGGAACGCACCGATCGTAATGGTACCACTCACGTCCGGGTGAACGACCACGTTCGCCCGCAACGGCGGACCGAAGGATTTGTCGGAAACTGGGTCAAAAATCAGAAAAATACGCGAGAAAAGTCGCAGAACGTCTCCGGGCCTCCGAGACGACCCCGGATCGCGCCGATCCGAACACGAAAGATGTCCGAAACGAAATTACGTACACAACAAAGTCAGACACTGAGAAAATAAGTCTGAAACTTGAAAATAAGGATCCAAAAAAATTCGAGACATCACATTTTGCAACCCCCCTCTCTCACTGCAGGGAGACCTATGCCACCACTCACTCCCCGATCGACCACCCCCATCGATGACGTTGAGCTTGCTCTATTTCTCTCTCTCAATTAACCAGAGATAATTTGATCTTTTGATAACTTTGGGTCAAGTTAATCACAGTTTAGTTGACTTTCGTTGAACAGAACGAATGACACGGACTTGTTTGGATAGTGATAATGATTGTAGGAGTTTATATGCACACCACAATAATAAAGGGACTAATAATCAATTTGTTGAGATTGTAGAGACTAACACGTAACAATTTCAAATACTTTAGACTTCTACAAACTTGGGTCTACAGTCAGATCCACTTATCAATTTCGTGACAATTTAAATTCAATAATTTATTGACACGTCCATTTTAAAACTCAAATATGTGGGAAGACTTGAAATTAGACCTTTTTGTCTATTTATCTAAATTATAGAATCCGATATAAATATGCATTTTGGACATGGGCCTACCCGTACCCTGCCGGCTTAACTCCCCAGGGTTCGGCGAGATGGATGACCTTACTGAAAAGATCAAAGATTGAGAGTTCCTACCAGTTTCGCGGTGTGAAAGCCACGATCCCTGGTTAAGCCCGTGGGCCCGTGGCTGCTCGCAGCTCACGCAAAATGGTTATATATTCGGCAGTATGACGTGCTCGCCAGCTCATTCGCCAGGTCTCGGTCTTGGCCAAGGAAGTCGACGGCACCTTCCCACACAAAAGCCCTCGCAGGAAAAGGGCAGAGTGACAGAACAGCTGCCCAGCTCCTCCTCCACATCCCCGAGGCCTCCGGAGCTCAAAGTTGGTTGGCCCTAAGTTTTTCCCACCAGCTCGCCGGAGAGAGATCGCCATGGCGATGGTCCTCGACGCCTTCGTCTCCTTCTTCGTCGAGAGGCTCTGCACCCTCATGGAGGAGGAGGTGAGGATGCTGCTGGGGGTGGAGGACGACCTCGAGGCCCTCAAGAGCAACCTGCAGCTGCTGGCCGCCTTCCTCAGGGACGCCGAGAGGAGGAAGATCGCCGACGAGTCCATCCGCCTCTGGCTCGGCGGTCTCCGGGAAGTCATGTACGACGCCGACGACCTCATCGACGACTACATGCTCGAGGCCGACCCGTACCGCCAGCAGCAGCAGCCGCCGCCGAGGTCCCGCCGCTCAGCCCTCCTCTGCTTCTCGTGCGTCCCTTTCCGGCACGAGATCGGGAAGCGAATCGCCGACATCAACGGGAAGCTGGAGGGGATCGCGAGGACCCGGCCGCAGCCTCTGCAGGCGGAGGCGGCGAGCAGCAGGTACGACGTCGGCGTGCAGCCGTGGGGGTCGCGGCTCGACCGCGAGACCAGCTGGCTGATCAACGAGGCCGACGTCGTGGGGATCGACCTGGAGTCCAAGGACCTGGTGGATCGCCTCACCCGGGGGAGCAGCGGTGGCCGGTGCCTCATCTACGCCATCGTCGGCATGGGGGGCATCGGCAAGACCACGCTTGCTCAGAAGGTTTACAACGACGCCCGCATCGATTCCCACTTCCAGGTCCGCATCTGGGTGTGCGTCTCCCAGGAGGTCAAGGGAATCGATCTCCTCAAGGCCATCATCGAGTCCAACGGCGGCGAGTGCGGCGGCATCCATACGAAGGCGGCGCTCGAGGCCCGGGTCTCCCAGGTTGTCAGGGACAAGAGGTTTCTCCTCGTTCTGGACGACGTCTGGGATGGGAGGATCTGGGAGGACTTCTTGAAGTGCCCGCTGCAGTCCGGCGCGACCAACAGCAGGGTTATGATCACTACGAGGAACGAGGAAGTCGCTGGGAGGATGGGGAGGTTCTTCTCCCACAACATGAAGCTGCTGCCGGATGACGAGGGCTGGCGGATGCTTTGCAAGGCGTTCGAAGGGGACAAGCTTAAGCGGGTTCAGAAGCTCCGGCCCGTCGGCATGGAGATTGTGCAGAAATGCAAGGGACTCCCCCTGGCTATCAAGGCCATCCGAGGTGTTCTGATAGGGAAGGATCCGAGCGAGAGCACATGGAGGGGTGTCCTCGAGAGCCAGCTCTGGAACCTGCCGGAGAAGGACCTCCCAAAGGAGATCATGCCGGCTCTGTACCTTAGCTACGAGGACCTCCCTTCCCATCTCAAGCAGTGCTTCATCTATTGCTCCCTGTTCCCGGAGGACTTCAGGTTTCACAAGCTGAACCTTGTGCAGATGTGGGTCGCCGAGGGCTTCGTCAAACCAGACGGAAGCCGGGCGATAGAAGATGTCGCCGACGACTACTACAAGGAGTTGATGGACAGAAATCTCTTGCAGGCAGTGCCGGCTTATTTCGAAGATTGGGGATGCAAGATGCATGATGTGGTGCGAGAGCTTGCCCTCCATTTGTCACAGCACAAGTACATATATAGAGGCGCCCGCCACGCAGATGCTGTGGCAGCGCGCCTCCGCCATCTGACTATTGTGGGGAACGACGCCTCCACGGTGCCGGAGATCTACAAGAAAAATGAATGTTTGAGGACACTCCTGCTCTCTAAGAATCCGTCCATAAAAAATGTACCCATTGACTTCTTTGACAAGCTCAAGCGCCTGCGGGTGTTGGATCTTACGTACACAGGTATTGAGAGTCTGACTAATTCTGTAGGCAATCTTATACACCTGAGATTCCTTAATGTCTCCTTCACCAAGCTCACCGAACTGCCAGAGTCCATCCAGAACCTCAGAAACCTGCAGACCTTGAAAGCAAATGGTTGCAAGTTTCTGCACAGGCTTCCAAATGGAGTGGTTCGTTTGCTTAGTCTAACTCATCTCACTGTTGGTGCTACCGACACTCAACTGGATCAAATTCCAACTGGAATTGGACAACTTAGAAAGCTTCACACTCTTTATGGCTTTGTGGCTAACGATGAGAGCTTGGGTGGGAACAACATGATGGAGTTGGAAAATTTAACCCAACTCCGCCGTCTCACCATGCACAAGTTGGAGTCGGTAGCAGGCAAGGTTGAGGCCGAGACAGCAGTCTTGAAAAATAAGTCAAATCTGAGGTACCTCCGGTTGTCATGCACTCGAAAGGCCAAGGGTAATCAATTGGAGGATCTTGAAATTCAAAAGATTGAGGAGGTCTTTAATGGTCTTTTGCCACCTTCAAGACTAGAATCCCTACACATTGAAGGATTCTTTGGCCGTCAATTCCCTGATTGGATAACTAAACCTTCTCTCAGTGATCTAAGGTGGTTGAGATTGGAAGATTGCAAGCTCTGCAAGCAACTTCCACCCTTGGGTCAGTTCTCTCAATTAAGAGTTCTCCATATATGGAGTGTTACTTCAGTAACTACTGTTGGTCCCGAATTTTTTAGTAGTGATACAAAAGGAGCAATGGCTTTTCCCTTACTTGAAGAATTATACTTTCGAGGAATGCCCAATTGGAAAAAATGGTCAGGTTTAGAAGATGGATCATTGCCTCTTTTGAAGAAGTTGCATATTGTCAAGTGTCCAAGGCTGAGATCTCTTCCAGAGGGTTTACAGCATGCTACTTCCTTGAAGCAGTTAGTGATTGAAGGTGCTGAGAAATTGTTGGCTGTTGAAAATCTTCCAACAATTAACGATTTGGAGATTACACACAATCAGAAATTGGGAGTAGTTTCAAATCTCCCGGAGCTAAAAGTTATGAACATTTCCAATTGCCCATCCATAAAGCAGACCAAACATCTTGATGCACTAGGTCATATGATATTGTCAGGTGATAAAATGGATATCCTACCCATTTGGTTGGTACAAATCTCTTCACTCCAGAGATTGGACCTGACATGTAGCATAGAACTTCTCCAACGCTGCTCCACTGATGGCAAAGACTGGCCTATTTTACGCCCCATTCCACGTGTGGAAGCCCGGTCCAGTGATGGCTCAAAATATGTGTCCTATGTCAAGAGCCCATTGTGGTTTGAGAGCAATTTGGCTGAAAATAGTGATTCTGCTGCTGTGTCACTCTCTCCCTATTACACCTAAGGTGCATGAACTTTCTCTTATATGTGCCTATTGTGTCCATGATCTAAGAAGTTTTTCTTTTACTAAAATGTTTTCCACTGTTTTATACTCTATTATTTGTTCTTTGTATTACTTCATACAGAAAGCAGAGCTCATTGTTGCATGATTCTTAGCTTAAAAACATTATGCTAAAATATCAAGAACCTTTCAGAAAAGCACCTATACATTCATGAGAGAACCATATCAAAGTTCAGAAAGATTTCGAGAAACATGACTTGCCTAGATGCTAGATAAAAGTATGAAATAGTGATACCTGCTCTCGTTAAATACTGATCTTTGTGAAAGGGTCTTCAAACTCCTCACTCACAAAGGGGCTGCTTGCCAGGCAAAAAAAATATCTATTGTCCCTCACCTCTCTGTTTGGCAATTTGGCTATCATATTACATCATCATCAGTGTCTATAAACCTAAATTCTAATTATTGTCCCTTCTCTTATTTCATTTTTTCTGTTCAGGAAATCTACAGGTCATTTTGGAAGATGCAGCATCATGGGCTCTGGCTTGATTAAGTATATGCATTAAAGAGGGCTCCTTACATAAAGGTTTTGTTGGTGGGATTCGTGTATAGGATCCCTGTCAGCTCTGTTGTTACAGGTCTTCTACTTCATCTTTATTCTTCCAGACATCTTGTGACTTATGTTGTTAAAAGTTTAGTCCCCATCATCTGGTCATGCTTGTCTGCTCTTCTGGAAAAGTTAAATGCAGACAGGCTCTGTTTGGACTCTGGTGATTTAGTCAGTAATTAACTATGAGCCTTCTCACTTTGTTGATTGTCAAGGCAGTTTGGTGTAATGTCAGAATCTGTTACCTTGCTTAGGAAACTGGGTGTCCCAAGGTTCTAGTAAGCTTTAAGTGGTCATGTGATCAGCAAACTGGGTGCTGTCCTTGGAAACTCCTCTTGATGCTAAAGTGTATTAGGTTTTACTGAAACTCCTTTTCAATTTCATCTCTCCATATCATTTCATTGGCCAAACTCCAGTCCCTATGTCACAAAGGTTTCTTTTGCCTCTTCTCAAGAGGCCCCTTCACCTTTTTCTCTCCTTGTAAGATATTTTCTCTGCATTCCCCATTTGAGTTTTTATCATCATCATCGCCAACTAAGTGGGTCAGAGACAGAACCTCTTCCACCGTTCCACTCTCTTATAATGCAATTGGCTTTCCTTGCACACATCTAAACCATCTTAAATGATTTTTGTGAATAGTCTACTCTTATGGACGTCTATCTAATCTCGTTTTGGTGACTCCCATCTTCTCAGTATGGCTGCTTTGCTACTCAGGTTGAGCCTTTATCCAATTCCACTATTCAAGTGGTTCATCACCTTCCAAGACAAATTCTCCTTGTAGAATTTGAAAGTTGGTATGCATTTTTCCTCATTTTCATGTTTCTTTTTATATTGATAATGCTGCTCTGCAATTAACCTGACTATCACTATATTTCTGCTGTAGTTTCTTTGTGAGTTGCTTGCATTTGGGCTGGCATATTCTATGTAAAGGTGACTTCTGTTGCAAAGAGTTTGTTGCGTTGTCTATCCCCTGCCACTTGAGACATACATTTAATCATTGCTCAGTCTGTTGTTATCTTTTTGCCTTGTTGCTCATTCTTTGTGTCAGCATTGCTTTATGCTCTTCACTCTCTTTAATTCTTGATCAATTTTGTTATATAGTGAAAGCACTTATAGTGAAATAAATCTGTGAATAGGCCTATATTATTAACTGTCAAATAGAAGCCTAGCCCTGATATCTTGATTGAGAAATAGTAACCAGAGCACAGAACCCAATTTGACATTTCTCTTGAATGATGTCCTTGAAGGTGTTTGTTCAAGATAGACAAATTCCACTTCGGAGGTCTTCTCAGCCTATACTAGAGAAACATGGCCCGTGAAGCATATCTCTGGATTTACCATGTGATGAGGTGGGGGGTTAGAATTATTAATGTGATACAAGTGAAGTTGTGCTCTAAGTTGTTTTGAAAATAGTGGCAAAGGTGAGGACACAAGGTCGTAATTGATCATGATGGAAACTTTTCGGTTATGTTCTTACTTCCAAAGAAGCTGATGTGGTTGTTGTGTTGTCTATAAGCTATTCAGCAGAAGATTGCCATTCAGGCTTCAGATAAAACTAACTTGTGGTACTGTATGTCTAAGTCTCAATGATTGATTTAGTCAAATGCAGTGGCAATTTGACTAATGAATAAAATCTGATATCTTTTATAAGTCTTCTGGAACAATATTATCGATCTGCCCCTCTTTTTCTAGAAATAGAAGCAACCGTAACAGAATAGAAGGAACTACTTGAAAATGTAGGGAGAACACGCAAGTGATGCAAGAGTGCAGATAAATAACGGGCCTAGACAAGCATCTAGCGAAGAGTAATCACACATGCAAACCATAGGGACAATGATTTTTAAGGTGGTTCGGACTTTCTCCAAAGTCCTACGTCCACCCCCAACTTAAACCAAGTGAGGCTTCCCTAGTGCAACTGCACAACCCGTTGATAACACAGCTTAACAACCTGTTGCCTTAGAGCTTGCAGAGAGATTATCCCCTCTCAAGGAACCGTTGTCACACAGCTTGATGGCACACCGGCCAGACCACAGATCCAAGCACACTAGCTTGATCTGTCCTCCTACTATCACCAGTAGGGATGGTTGAAGTTAAGGTGCAGGGTTTCTTTGGGGCTCAAACTCAAGCGAGCTTGGCATCTTCGTCCAACCTCTGGCCGGCTATGGCCGGCATGGAGGGGGAACCGCCTCCCAATGCTCCTCTGCCTCCCCCTCCTGGCCCTCGTCGGTCTTTCGCTCAGGTCCTCATTTATTCGAACAGGAAGGCAAAGGTCGCTATCTCTGTAAAGGCACCGGGCTTCACCGACCTTGGAGAGTCGGCTGCCTTCTTCTCGAAGGAGGATGTGCAAGCCTCTTTGCTAACCCTCTCATTCGCCATTGTGGCGAAATGTGCCTACAGGAGGCCTGCGATACCGGAGATCAAGAGCTGCTTGAAGCAGAGGCTTTTGCTTGGTTCGGATTTTGCGGTTAGCAGACTCAATCAGCGGCACTTCCTGCTACGGTTTGATTGTGAGGCAAATTTCTTGAAGCTTTTGATGCAGAAGAACCTGTATATCAAAGGTTTTTTGTTCCGGTTCTTTCATTGGACCCAGGACTTTGACTTTGATTCAGATCCGCCACTGGTCCCGGTTTGGATTAGCTTTCCTGGCTTACCAGTAAATTTATACCATGAAGATTGTATGTGCTCTATTGCTGGAAATTTTGGCAATGTCCTTCGCATTCATGAGAGGACCTTGGCTATGTCTGATACTGCAGAGGCGCTGGTGTGTGTAGAAATGGATTTAGTAGCTCTGTGGAAGGAGAGATTGTGGATAGATATGGCAGGACAGGGGTTCTGGCAGTCAGTTAACTATCACTGTGTCCCTCTCCTTTGTTCTATTTGCCATAAGCTTGGTCATGATGAAACCAGCTGCAGGAAGAAGCAGGGAAGGAATGGCCGCGCTCCTGTTCAGCCCTCAGGTCCTTTGAAGATTCCTAAGGAAATCTATAGGCCCCGATTAGTGGACCCACAACCTGTTCGACAGAAGTTATCTCAGGAAAATAGTTTTGCTGCTCTCCAACTGATGGATGAAGGGGTTGTAGTAGACTCTGAAATTCCAAGTTCTGAGAGAACCATTGCTATTAGGGAGCAGCCAAGTAGTGGTAAGCTAAACTCTACTGATATGGAGCCTTGTAATCCTACTCCAGTATCCTCGCAGCAACTAGTGGCCTTGGAAGGGCTCACTTATGATCCTGGTCCTCTTCAGGTGGTTGGCGCAGAGCTTCCTTCAAACCAAAATAGAGTTCTGTCCTTAGTAGGTGAACAGGAAGAACAAGTGCAAGTGATGAATAGACAAGGCTATCAGGCTTATAATGGTGTTGAAGGTAGGCTTGAAACATCTGTCTCTATTTTGGAGGGACCAGTGGTTGCAGATGTTGGGGTCCTGCAAAGTCAGTCTATAGAGGCTAAGGAGAATATAGACCTTCTTCAGATACAAGAAGTGGGAAAAGTAGTAGCTGCTCAGGCTAAGCTGGACAACTCTCTTATGCAGACTCTTGGAAATGGAAGGGGTGAAGCCATCAGGCGAGTGGACAAAGAAGGGTGTATGGTGACAAGATCTAGAGCTAGATCAGCAAAGGACCGAAAACGATCCTCCCAATGATAAGTCCCATTTTAATTTGGAATATAAGAGGAATGGGGAATACTGGTTCCCGGGAAAGTCTTAAGAGACTAGTGAATAGTAATAAGCCATTGCTGGTGGCAGTTAGTGAGCCCATGATTGCGGTCGATAAAGCCCAGAAGTTAGGAAGATACATAAAATTGCCAAAGTGTGCAGTAAATTCTCCCAATGAATCAAAAATCTGGGTGTTTTGGCATGACAGTTGCAATCTAGAGGTTATTTCTTCCTCAGCCCAGCAAGTCACTCTTGGTTTGAAAACTGGAAATGACTTCACTGCATATTTCTCTTTTGTTTATGCTTCATGTGATCCCCATCTCAGATTGGATTTATTCAATGAATTACTTTCTTTTGCTGCTTCTGTTTCGGTTCCATGGGTTGTTGGTGGAGATTTCAACTGTGTTATGCGGCCTTCAGAGAAGATAGGTGGAGCAGCCCCTGCTTTAGCTCCTTTGACTGAATTCAATGCCTTTGCTTGCTCGGCTGGGTTATTGGATGCTGGTAGTACAGGTTTGGGCATGACATGGTCTAACAATAGAACTGGTTCAGCCAACATCAGAGCTAGACTTGATAGGATTTTTATCAACAGTCAATGCCAGTCTGTAATGCCTCATCTGCAAGTTAAGCATCTTTCAAGAGGTCCCTCAGATCATGCTCCTCTGCTGCTGTTCAGTGATAACTTTTCCTCTGGGCCCTCCAGATTCATTTTCCAAAAAATGTGGACCTCCCATAGTTCTTTCTTGCAAGTAGTTTCTCAGGCATGGGATCAAAATCATGATCATCCCAATGCGATGGTGAGACTATCTAATAAGTTGAAGGCTGTTAAGAATGATCTCCGGAAGTGGAATAAAGAGGTGTTTGGTGATGTAACACTAAATGTCAGACTAGCGGAAATGGATGTTGAGGTAAAACAAATTACTTTTGACCAGGTACCTTCCCCTGAAAATAGAAGCATTTTAAATTTTGCCAATGCCTCTCTGCGACAAGCTCTTCATTGGGAGGAAGTATTTTGGAATCAGAAGTCCCACATTGACTGGATTGAGAGCGGTGACAGGAATACTTCCTTTTATCACACAATTGCTCAAAGCAATAGAAGGAGGGGTTTCATTAGAAGGCTTAAACTGGGTGATTTAGATTTATGGTGTGAAGATCAGGATACCCTCACAGATTGAAATCTTCTCAAATTACAGATAGCTCAAAGAAAATTTCAGAAGTAGCCATATTATCAATGGAAACCAGCAGCAGGAACAACTATCATGTGAGAAAAAGTTTTTAGTTGTGTAACAGAGATGGCCAAAAGTGTATCAGACATAGAAATTCAAAGAA
The DNA here is from genome assembly GCA_024336825.1 of Amorphophallus titanum. Classification (NCBI taxonomy): domain Eukaryota; kingdom Viridiplantae; phylum Streptophyta; class Magnoliopsida; order Alismatales; family Araceae; genus Amorphophallus; species Amorphophallus titanum. Next base: position 354,985 of record JANBPO010009106.1, read on the forward strand.
TACACATTCTGAGCAAGTGAAGCTCTCCCTTAACAAGAGCAGGAGCAGCAAGAAACATACAGAATGTATGAAAGAATATTGTAGACATTCAGTATGAGCTAAGACAAAGATGATCAAGGATTAGCAGATGAGCAAGATTTTCAGAGATATGTAAAGCTCAGAGATATGACAAGAATAGTCAAGAGAGCAAGGGCAGATAGTCTTAAAGAGATAGTCACAAGACTAATCAGAGGTGGCTTCATGATATATTTGAGCTCAAGAATAGATTTAGGACACTAATCTCCTCTACAGCACATGCAGGAGTAACACACCAAAAATTCTAGAGCCATGAAAGTGATGAACTCAAGTGATTTCAGAACTGATAGGAGTTAAAATCAGATGGATCTTGAATGGAGAGTCGCTAAAAGAAAAATTGCATAGAATAGCCAAAGATGGAAAGATCGGTTGACCGAAATGGACAGTAGAAGAATTCAAGACAGATAGACAATTATTCAGCCAAATAGTTCAATACATGACCAATGATCTCCCTGACTAAATGCACTCAATCAATCTTTTTGGTCTTTTCAATATGAATGATATGCAACTAACACATATATGCATATGCACTGACTCCCCTTAACAGAATGCATTGAACCACCATGAAATGAAAACCATACAGGGAATTAATCTAACCATATATGCATGAAACATGTGAGCTATCTTGATAGACTCCCACTGACTTTATGCATTGCATGACTTCTCTGAATGCAGCAAACACAATGAATATTGTGCAGGGAGTTTAATGCTCATGAACAATTAGACTATTCTATATGAAGACTTGACCCTTGGTACTTGGCGAAGGCCAGCCAGAGTACGAAGAGGCATCCGTGGAGGAGGTAGACGCGCCTCCGTTGGCCATTGAGGGGCCCGAGAGGCCGGGCGGTGCTGAGGGGAGTGGGCATGACCCGGTAAGCCCTCCACCCGATCATCCATTCTCCTTTGTTTTGCTCGGCCCGGGTGAGAGGGGAGTGGGTTTAGTGAGTGCGGCATGTGAAAGATGAATGCGTCTTTAATAGGTGACATTTTCTTCTCTCTTTTTTATTGATGTGGGTCCCCACCTTTTGTTTGTGATGTGCAGGGTGTGATGAGGCTCCTGGGCTTGGCCAACGAGTGGGCGAGTGCAGACGAGTCGGGCCGCATCGGGTGAGAGGCCCGAGGCAAGATGATGCTCCTAGATTGACGCCTGTGCTTCTCTACCCACTGGCAGCAGAGTGGCATATCTAAGGTTCCTTATGCACCAGATAATGTCGGGCATCTCCAGCTTGGGAGACCAGCAGAGGCAAGCATAAAATGGGCTTTTTTTTACGTGTTATGTTATGTACACATATCCTGATGCATGTAGGATGCTCGTGACGCCATCATTACTGGCCTGCGGGCCCAGCTGGCAGACGTTAGGCATCAACTGGCTATTACTCATCAAGAGCTGAACATCCTGGTGAGTTTATGCAATTCTTCTTCTTCTCTCTTTTTTTTTGAGATTTAGTCACTGACTGTTGTTTGTCCTACTGCGCCCAGCAAGCAGCGACAACAAGGATGGCTGGCAGGGCATCTTCTAGCTCTCAGGTACCTCGTCTGGAGTTCGCCTTGCTTTGGGAGCAGCTTGCCGGTGTTGTGGCCGGTGCCAGGGAGGCAGAGTGCGAGCTTGCCGCTCGGGTGAGTACTTGCCTTGCTTGGATGTTAAATATTTACCGCTCCTTCACTAACCTTATGAAATGTTTTGGGCCTGGCAGGCGTTGGAGATCCAAGGAGCGCTGGCTTGCACAGTTCGGGCTGAGGAGGAGCGTAACACCTGGGCGACTGTAGTAGTGGAGCTGCAGTGAAGGAGGAGCCTGCTGTTCTATCTCTTGGCAGTGGCATACAATATGCCTAAATGCATATGATTTTCTGTTGCTTTGACTATTTTTGTTGGGTTAATTTCAATCATTTTCCTTTTGATCTATGCATGTACATGCATGCGCCTGCATATGCAGGCGGGGCAAGGAAGAGGGGAAGACCCCATTGCCAATAGGAGGAAAACAGCAAGCCAGTGAGGCCTGCTGGCAGATAACGAGTTGGCTTGGGGCAGGGGGTAGGTTGACCTACCCTTGCACCCAGCTACTAATGCTGCTCTTCCTCATGGTGAGATGTTTAGGTCAGATTCATACATTGCAAAGGATGATTTGGCAAACCATTTACCCATATTAGGTAAGAATTTAATTACCTATTCGTGAGAGGTAATCCCTGGTACATGGCGGAGTATTTCACTCATGCATAGTGACGTCTTCTAGCCCGGCATAAGCCAACCTTTCACTCATCACCATTGTATATACCAAAAGATCATGACACGTAAGCACACATGGAATGTAATGCGTGTGAGGTTTAATTCACGTTCATAGTGGAAGCAAGCTCAATATGAATGCAAAGGGGTGTGCATCATATGCTCATATTCGTACTGAATGCAATGAGTTTCTGCTTATTTCTTTTTTTTGTTTATAAGAGGCCGACATGGAATTTATGCAATTTAATGCATGCATGAGATGAATGCTTAGGATTTTACACCCTCTTCTTCGTCCCTCTTTTTTTAAAAAAATGTATGCGATTTCAGTTAGCAGGCTGGGCTAGCAGGGGTCGACCCCTGTGCATGGTAGTGAGACTTAACCTCTCTTTTTTTTAAAAGTATGTCTGGTGTCGAGGGGATCACAAACAAGAAATGCCCAATTCCTGCTCTGGATTTAGATAGTCCCATGATGAAATCCATACTGATATCCTCCTACTTCCATTTAGGAATATCAAGAGGATGTAGCTTACCGGCAGGCTTTTGATGTTCCGCCTTAACTTGTTGGCAAGTAGCGTACCTACCTCTTCCTTCCTCTTTTTCTTCCTCTCCTATTTTCACTCTCATAGGTCTTACGGAAGAACAAATGGGAAATGAGAGAAAGAAAGAGAGAGTGTTTAAATAGGCCATTCTCGTTACCGCCATAGTGGAGAAATCTTTAATCAAAATCTCTTCCACTATCAACATCCTTTGCCAATTTCTCATGCACTCTTCACACCTATGCCTTCTAGCAACATCATCCACCTCCACCTGTCATAATACTTTCATCCACCTGTTGTGACATCTTCCTCCACCTTTCACCTATCATCACACCTTCATCCTTCTGTTGTGACATCTTCATCCACCTTCCTCCTACCGTGATACATCTAAACAACCCACAACCAACTCCACACATGTAAAAATGGCACTTTCGACAATTCTATCAATCTTCCACCAGTAACACTCTTAGCTCGGTTAGCTCAGCCACATCACTTGTAGCTCAAGCACACCACCCGTAACTCAGTCACACTACCTAGAGCTCAGCCACAACATTTATACCTTAACCATACTATATATAACTCAGTCACAACATCTATAGCCCAGCCATACTACCTATAGCTCGGCCACAACATCTATAATCCAGTCATATTACCTACAGTTCAACCACAACACCACTTAGCTCGATTGAGTCTTAGCTTGAATGGGTCTTAGGTCGAACGGGTCCTAACTTGGATGGCTCTTTAGCTCAGATAGGTCCTATCTTAGATGGCTCTTAACTTGGATTCAGGTCACTTAACTCGAATATGGGTCACTTAATTAAGACATGTGTCACTTAGCCTGAATAGGTCATAGCTCGAATGGATCTTAACTCAAATGGGTTCGGCCAACAACGCTACATTTCTATTAGATGGTATTTTTGGCCTTTAAAACAATGGAAAATAAAAAAATGCTCAACACTAAACTTGTAGATAATTAAATTATCTTTCTAATGAGCCTAATTTCACCTTTCAAAATAATGGAATCTAAAAAGTGCTTATTACGAAAGTAATCCACAGTCATTTTTATTTCCAATCCACTTGTTGGATGGGTCTAAAATAATTATATGTTGTAGCCCTTCGAGACAGCTTTCCAACGGTACCAGTCTCACCTCAATCCACATCCAGATCTGATCACAAAAATTCCTGTCGTGGCGGCACACAGATCTAATTCGAGTCAAGCCAACAGGAGCAGTCTGGGAATTAATTCCTCAGAAAATACGCCAACTCACATTCGGCGACCGCCACTCCCAGAGTTCAATCGGAAACACCTCAACAGCGTCCCAGCCAACCGCCACAGTCAGAAGATGATCAGAAGTCACCGTCCCAGCAGTGGAGCTCACTTGCTGTCCTGCGGGCTGAGCTGAGTTGCTGAGCTGAGTCGGAATAGTGCCGAGTCGAAACAATACCGAGTCAGACCAGCAGCCTGCTTCCGACCCAAAAACCCTTCCAGCTTACAACCCGTCAACCCAAGATCGGTCCTCCCAGGATCACTTGTAGCCCTTTACCTCCCTGCATGGAGTGGGCAGTATCTTAAGTTGTGTAACCATTGTAATTAATTGTTTACCAGGAGTTACCGTACTTGGCCGGGGTCATCTTCCCCACGCCCGGAGCGTAGAGGTAAACTCGCAACCCTCCTCGAAGGCTTTACTTTACTCATATATACTCTTATATGCTACTGCATGAGTGATAGGTTTACTTAGCTCACATATTATTTCAAATCACCGATGCGAGAGAGAGCGGAACCGTCCTGTGACTCGATCCGGGCACGTAGTTGAGAGTTGACCACCCTAGCTCACGGCCGGTTTCTCAACCGTGCACGTCTGATGCTTCCCTCATTAAGGGATGACACGAGCTTGCTAGAGTCCAAGGTCGTTCTTCAACTTGGAGTCAAGTCCCACCGTGGTCCGTCCCGCATCATATTATAGGCTATGAGTATGCCATATCTCACTTGATCATGTCCCTAATCATGTTAGACACCTTTTGATTAGCAGGAGCATGTTTAAACTTAATTTTATTATAGGAAAATCTATAAATTTTGAAAAATATGAAAAATACGAAAACACTACCTCCGCGATCCTCGGAAAGAGCACAACGCATTGATCATGTCTTGGAGTTGGAGAATGTCACGGTTCACCCTACACAGTGATCCGAAGGCTCATTAGAGAAAAATACACATAAATATCTGAAAAAAATCTGAGGCATTACAGCAACCCTAGAAGATACCTCCTCTGGAGGTCAAGGGAGCCCAAATCCCTCCTCCCTCAGGGCTATACAATCATAGTGGGCCAACAGCACTGCCCCTTCCTTCCTCGAATTTCTAAAGATGTCTAAGGGCAAGCAGTCGTGCCAGGATGCCAGCCCTGCCACCGGGGGCACTCACCCGCAGCTTCAGCAACCCTCTGATGCACTAGATGAAGATAAGGCCAACCCAACGACAGGTGACAAGGGACAGAAAGAGGATGACACCCAGCAGAAAGGTGCAAAATCGGAGTCCGATGAAGCAGGTCCATCAGGGGCCGCAGCGCAAGACTCTTCCAAGCCAAGATGGGCAGATGAAATGAAGTTATCCAATGTCCGAGCTGGAAGCAGAATAATGAAGCTATTAAAATAGCTCCCCACAAGGTTCACCATTTGAGAGATCCTCTCTCTGAGTGAAGAGACCCGACAAGCCATCATCACTGCTCTGCAGACGCCTGCCCAATACAAAACTTGCTTGGCCGAAGCACTGCCGGAAGCCAATGTGACCTTCACTCAGGAGGACATGCTACTCCCTACCATCAGCCACAATAGACCATTGTACATGAAGGGACAGTTGAATGGTCGGGAGCTGAACATAATCCTTGTAGATCCTAGAGCGGCCGTCAACATTCTTCCATACAGAATTTACCAGAGGTACTACTTTAATGTACGCCTCGACAAAGTCGGAGATATGCGCATCGTCAGCTTCAACCAAAAATTTGAAGTGCCGCTGGGAGTGGCAAAATTCACGCTCACTATGGCAAATTTTACTACGAGAGTGCAGTTCCGCACTCAAATTCAAAAAAAAAGATCAAAATTTAGAGAAGAACTGAAGCAACAGAGCAGAAGAGCATCAGAGCAGGAGAGTTTGTAAGAAGAGTCAGAGGCAGAGTTTGAGAGAGAAAGAGAGCTCACTGGAGGAAGAAGAAGGAGAGAGTTAGAGATAAATAGAGTATCGGAAGTTGAGAAGAAGTCTGAGCGAAAAGAGAGAGTGAGAAGAAGCGAAGTTGTCTTGACTCCTGGATAAGATCCAGAGTCAAATTGCTCACAGAGAGCTACATTCTTTTCTTTCTGTTATTGTCTTTGTTTCATTTATCTTTCAATTCTCCTTCTAAATTTTCTATAAGCTATGTATCAGCAGGTCAAGTTGTGAGGCAGCGACGAGCATTTGATCCTCGGACAGCAAGCTGTGCTGTTCAGTGGAAAGCAAGCTGTGAAGCTCAGCCAGTTGTAGGGATTTCATTCCCGAAGTAGTGGATCAACAGATTTCAAGCTATTTGTCAGTGGAAGCCTTACTAAAATTGAGTAAGGGGTGGACGTAGATCTCAAGCTCGAGATTGAACCACCTTAAAATTGCCTTGCATTGTGTGTGATTGCTCAAATCTTCCTTCCTGTGACTAGATGAATGCATAGGAACATTCATAGTCAATATTGATGTTTATTATCTATTCATTCGTTACTTTTGCTTGAATCATCAACCAATAGGTATATAGAAAGGCATGACTGGAAAGATAAGTTATGCCTATCTGGAATGCCACCTCTTGCATAAGTAGATCCTAGATCGAACCTCCGTCAAGTATCAAACTTGGTTGATTGATTGTCGTCTGAAATTGTCTGTGTAAGTTCATCATAAATTGATATTGTCTTGAATTGTTCTAGAGTTTCTTCATCTTATTTCTGCATTGTGATCGATAACTCAGTGGTATATAAAAAGGCTCAGTCAGAAGGATAGGTTATGCCTATCTGGAAAACTAACCCTTGCGTAGGAGATTCTTGAATCAAACCTCCGCCAGGTACCAAAATCATACTGAGCTCTCGCTCACTCAGTTTTTCCCAACCATTTCAGATAGCTCGGATGAGAAAGCGCAAACTGATGGGATGGGCGAGAGTAAAGCTTCGGAGCGAGTCAACCTAGCTGGTGTCTTGAGATATTTTAGTCATGGTCAAGTTGTAGTCAATGTGTTTGGTTGTAGTAAGACTTACGTTCATTTCTGTCTTTGAGTTAATGTAGTAGTGAGAAAGTCCACAAGATGTTGGTTGTAGTAAACTCTTTCTACTCTTGTTATTAATAAAATTGTATTGCAGTTATTTGCATTTATGATTGGAATTTGATGTTGGTCTCTTGTGGTAATGTATGCTCTGACTGGCATGATCGAATATAACTACTACGTTTTGACTTTCCGCATCGGGGCGTGACATTGCTGCTCACCTATTTACTAGAATGAAGTTAGAGAAAGATAATTTCTAGGCCCGGAACTCATCCGGGACACCACTGAGAAAGTGAAGCTTATTCGAGAAAGACTCTAGATGGCTCAAGATAGACAAAAGTCATATACTGATAATAGAAGATGAGACTTGAAATTCCAAGTGGGAGATCACGTGTTCCTCAAGATTTCTCCAGGTTGAGGTATTCAAAGATTTGGCATCAAAGACAAGCTCACTCCGAGATATATCGGCCCTTTTGAAATTCTCGAAAGGGTTGGCGAGGTCACATATCGAATTGCTCTGCCTCCTCAATTAGCTAGAGTCCATGTTGTGTTTCATATCTCGATGCTCAAGAAGTACATTTATGACCCATTCCATGTTATAAGTCATGACGACCTGGTGATTCAAAAATATTTGACGTATAAGGAAAATCTAATTAAAATAGTTGATCGTGAGGGACGTCAGCTTTGAAACAAAACTATTCCCATGGTAAAAGTCCAATGGAGTAAAAGACTAGACAATGAGGCGACATGGGAGACAGAGGTAACAATGCGAAAGAGATTCCCGGAGCTATTCGATTGTAAGTAGAAACTACACTCTCCAGCCTCGTGTGCAAAATTGGAATCACTCTAAAGATAATGTTCTCCTTGACTTGTTGACAGAGCAATATGACAAGAATAATCATAGTACAGGAATGTTCAGACCTCATTGTTGGAATGAGATAGTCCTGATGTTTAATAGCTCGTGTCATCTGAATTATGACCGCCACCAATTATACAATCGTTGGAAGACAATCATGAAAATTTATGGCCTTGTGGATGAGTTACGCAAAAAAGTGGTTGGGGGTGGGACCATGTCAATAATGTGCCTATTCCTCGATATGAAGGGGCATGGGATGAGATAATTCAGGTATTGTATGACCTGTGTATCTATGTACCGACTTGAAAATTACTCGACTACTTCATTCTACAAATTGACCGTTACTTACATTTCCTCAGAGTCGACCGGACTTTAGGTTGATTAGAGATAAACCATTTCTCTTCCTACGTGAGATGGACTATCTTTGTGACAAAAGTACTGGATGGGGGAAAGGCGCTGAAGCCACACGGGTTCGACAAACAATGCAACCTACCCAAGAGCACGTAAATGAGTTTTTGATTGCTTTAGGTGATGGGGTTACTACAAGTGGGATTTAGGACATTAGTGATGCCATGAATGTCTCTCAGTTTACACAACCTTCAATTCCCATGAACACCCAAACTATGAGTAGGGGTCTGGAGGATGAAGATACTTCTACACCGCCCAAGCACACACCTAACTCTGGGAGGAGGAGTCGTCAAAAGAGGATCGGGCATGAGGCATTGAACAATTTTGCAGGGGCTTCTCGGGAGAGAAATGATTTGTTGAGGCTCTTACGAGGCGAGCGCACTACTCCCCTCCACATGGCCAATGACACTCCTTCCATGCGTGCATGCATTGACATACTCAAATCAGATCCAAATCTCGATCGTTACATTTATCTTAAAGTAGTGGATTTATTCAAAGATCCAATAAATAGAAAACTATTCATGGAGCTGCTTGAAGAAGACATGGTTGATTGGGTGTTAATTCACATTTATTATTTTGAAACAGGCTTTAACCATTGCTCCAATTTTGAGGCTTCCAGACTTTACCCAATCCTTTATCATGTACTGTGATGCCTCGTCGACTGGCATGGGAGCTGTTTTACTCCAACAAGACCACCCAGTTGCGTACAAAAGGCTTTGTCTGCTTATGATAGATAATTAGCGACAGTTATTTTTGCAATTCAGAAGTGGAAACATTATTTGACGGGGAATAAATTTACCATCCGAATCGACAACTAGAGTTTGAAGCACCTTCTTACACTGAAATTAACTACTCCACAGCAACAACAGTAGTTGGTTAAACTCATGGGATTGGATTTTCCTTTGAAATATAAGCATGGCCATCCAAATGTGGTTGCGGATGCACTTTCTAGCCGGTCAGAGATAGTCACTGTTCGTGGGGTACCGGTGATTATTCCAAATTGGTTGGATGGGTTGAAAGCTACATACGATTCAGATCAAATATTGAAACAAAAATTGCAGCAGTGGCAGCTGGGACAATTGGATACACAATTGTATTCTTACAATGGTGACTTGCTCTTTTTTAAAGGCAAAATTCTCCTACATTCAGGCTTACATAGAAGCACCGACTTTATTTCCTAGTTAAGATCTAGCCGTTAGATTTGGATCTAATCTAGATCTAACCGTTAGATTTAAAATTTATCACGTTTGCATCGTTTCACAATTAGACCATCGAATTTATTTATGTCTAGGAAGAACATATTTGCAATGACGGGTATTTCCCCTTGGAGATAAGGGTGGATGCTTAATTCCTATGGACATATGGCAATTTTGCAAGTTACCCCCTGAATGGGGTTTTACTTGCAATTTGCCCTCAAACAAAGGTTTATTTATAAGTTTCTCTTATGAAAGGGTTTGTGTGAACAGCTAGAAGCTTTTCATCTCATTTCTGAAATTCTAAGATTTTCTAATAATTCTCTTGAACATTTACACAATTTTGTAAAGTTTTGGGGTAGAATTGTAATTTATAAATTTCTGTCGGGGAGCTACTGAGATGCGTGATGGAGTGAGGATCGGTTCGATTTTGGCGCGATCCCGAACGGTGGATTCAAAGCCAGCGGTTGAGTTCACGTTGTGATTTTCAACTCAGTGTAGCCGCTTCGGTGCTCGATTTCTTCGATGGAGGTAGGGAGACGGATCGCCACTTCGTTCTGCACGTTTTCCCTACTTCTGTACGTGATTTGGTGCCCTATCGAGTGAGATCGAGCCAGTTTAGATAAAATCGTAGTTTTTGGGGTTTGTAGGGTTCACCGAAAAATGGTAACCATTCAAGCCTAATTAGTGTCAAAATGACCGCTGGGATGTCAGGATCCCATTCCCATAAGTTTTGTGTCAATCGGTTGTCATTTGGGGCTGGTAGGAGTCCGAAAACTCCGGTGACTCATTTAGGGTCGATTCGTCGGAATCGCCCCGATCTCGCGTTTTAATGCATGCATGCGCCATTTTTTGACCCCAGGTGTGTTGTATGGTCGTGTGCATCTATTTCCCCTGCGCTTCGGCGTGAATGGGGCGTGGAATGGGTCGATTCGACTGTTCCCCTATTTTGCTCACTGGTTTTGTGTAACGGTCATTCCAGTGACCGTCACATGTGTAACGGTCTCACGATAGACCGTTACGTCCATTGGTCATTTTGCGCTCTTCGAGACTGGGTTGGTGTGACGGATCAGCATAGCACCGTCACATGGCTGTAACGCGCCTAAGGTGGTGCGTTATATTCTGGGTGTGACGAACCAGCTAAGGACCGTCACATGGCTATAACACCCCTATGGTGGTGCGTTACATGCTGGTGATTTCCGAGGACTGTGGCTGTCAGTCCCTCAAAGACCGTGTCTACCTCGAAGATCAGATCGATCGGTTAGCCCTGACGGACCTCCCCTTGTGCGTCACGTTGTGTAACGCCCCTGGCCCGGTGCGTTACATGGTTCGTGTTAGGCTTTTAGGTCCGTTGGCCCTGACGCCCCTATTTTGGTGTGTTAGGTGGTGTAGCGCGCCTGTCTTAGTGCGTTACGAGGTCCGAGTTGCAGTTGTGGTCTGGTTGCCCTGATGCCCCTATCCTACTGCGTCAGAGTAGGTGACGGCCCTATAGAGGTGCGTTACAGTTCTCTTCTTGGTCGTGATGGCCTGTGTTATTCGTTGCTCTATTCTGTGTCTGTTAGTGTGTTGGTCTATCTTAGGTTGGTGTTTTAGGGCGGTGTCTATGTGTCGGTGGTTTCTGGATCGGTCGGTTCAGGTGACTAGGTGTGGTCTTTTCCTAGACTGCGACAGTTCCCTAACGACTTGATCTAGAACTGCCAGTGTCTTTGTCTCTAGTTTCGTAGCGGCTGTTCCTTGACTGTCGGGTTCACCTAGCGGTTGAGTGATGGTTCGCTCTGCCCAGAGTGTAGTTGTTGTCCACCGCTCCGGTTTCTGCTTGTCTTGGCTTGATCTCGTGGTTTGCCCGTGACCCGTGGGTGTCTGTTGACATTCTATGAGGGCAGCGACCATGATGGGATGGCCAAGAGTGCTTGTGCATGTAGTGTGTGCGTCTGTGTGTGTCTGTGTGTATGTGTCGTGTCGGGTTTTGGTCAACTTGGTGAGACCAGGGGTTGACGTGTGACCTTGTGTGTGTCTCGGTGGCTTTGTCCAATTCGAGACCGTGTTTCTGGATGCCTCGGGGTATCGTTCTACCTCAATTTAAGTATTCAGATGTGTTGAGGGTTCTCGGTGTTCCCTCAGGTCTTCGCGTGTCGTTTCCTCCGACAGCGTTGTTTCCTCTGGCTTAGGAATAGACCGTTTAGCAGCTTGTTCAGCTGTCTGTGACGATCTTGCCTCTGAGTCGTCTGACTCAAGGATCGTTACATGAGTAGGTCTAGTTGCCTTGTCCTGAGTCTGTTGGCAGTTTATTGTGCTGCCATTGGTGCTTTGGAGTATGGGTGATAGTGCTCTCTTACCTGTCTATACTTCAGCACTCGTGTTTTGAGTCTCTGTGTCTTGTGAGCCTCCACTAGTCGTACCCTTGGGGTATGCTTCGGCGTGACGGCTCTTGTAGTGGGACACTTTCCCGGTTTACAGTTCTTAGGCTAGTTCCGTGGGCCCCTGGTCCAACCGTAGCGTCCTTCGGAGAGGGAATACTAGCTAGAGGCCTGACTTAGGCAGTGGACCAGTGTGTGCACACGTGGTTAGGGACTTTGGACTTGCGTCATCAGATGTGACCCAGACTAGTCACTCGCATTATGGTACTGTTCTGATTATAGCAGTGTCTTTGTCTCGGCCTAGTCCTTGTAGTCGGTGACGTGGACAAGACGCTAGTAGGCACAACATAAGACGTCAGTGGATGTAGCTAGTTGTTCTTCTGGTGGTGAGGCACTCTAGTCACGTGGCACATGACTCTTCGTGATTCTCTTCGCATTGTGCATCGTGACGTCCCGAGTTAGCCCTCTTGTGGCTGTACTCGAGGTCAGTGTTCTGCCGCATGCACGACGTTCTACTCATGCATGAGACAGTGTGCACGACGTTCTAGCCGTGTCATCTAGGTCTGAGTCTGTCTAGATTTTCCTAAGTTTTCTTGTTGTTCTTGCAGGTCTTCGCTTTAGGCCTGGCGTCTTATCAGCGGATCGGCAACTCCTGACTTTGTCAAATCAGAGTCTACCCTTCTGTCATTGCTTGGAGTAGTTCAGGGAGCTGAGGTTAGTTCGACAGTCACGTCTGTTTGGTACGGCTCCTTCCCTTTCCTTTTTATCTCCCCCAGCTCTTAGCTTGCTCCCTACTCCTACATCCCTTTTCTTTATAGCTTTGTAGTTTAGTTTTCCTGCTTTACTACCCATGTTGTTGCATGTTGCTTACCTATTGTTTACCTACTATTTTAGCATGTTACTGCGTGTTTTTCAGTGGGGATCTGCGTGACCCCTACTGAGCCAGTGACACGAGACTCACCCCTGCTTTTCAGGTGGGTCGTGATTCGTACTGCTTCTGTGGTTCCTGGTGTGCGAGTTCGTTGCTGCCAGCTGATACCTTCGTCGGGCTTCCCCCGACTCTTTCGATACGTCTTTTCTGTTCTGTCAACTGTACTGTTAGACTTGTTATCCTCCTCTGGACTAGACTCTAGTATATAATTGTTAATTTAATCTCTTAACTAAAAAGTAATTTGACGGAAAGGGCATCAAGCTCGTCCATCTTGCGAACCGCCCAGGCTCGCTTCTGCCCATGCAGCCCCAGCACCGGCCCACGGTGGCAGTCGGAGCACAGGGGGATGCACAGGTACTGCTCGCCCTGGCGAATGTGGTGGGCCTCACTCGGCCCCGGCTTGTCGCACACAGAGCACGGCTGCTCCTTGATGCGGCCAAGGTGGACGCGCTCTTTGGCGTTCAGGCGGTTGTTCATGCTGCTTCCTCCACGTAGACCGCCACCCCGCGCTCGGCGGCCACGGCGTGCAAGAATTCCAACCAGTCGGAAAACTCGCGCTTGCCGAACTTGCTGGTGCGCTGACCGAGCATCACGAAGCCGCCATCCAGGCCCATCGCCACGCGCGTTTCCTTGCGGAAGGCTGCCGTGAGGATGTCCTTCCATTCCTCTTTGGTCAGCGTGGTCAGCTTGCCGTTGACGGGCCACTGGAGTTGTTCGCTGAACGCCTCCAGAATCGGCCACTGCGCCGCGTTCTGATCGAGGCTGCGGCTCGGCTCGCCAACGGTGACGGCGAAGCCATGGGGCGCATTGCGCACCGCCTCCACCGCCCTTTGCCGCGCCATGTCGTGCGCCAGGATGAAGGTCTGCTTAGCCATTGAGCTTCTCCCAGCACACAACGAGAACAAGCACAAAGACGCCCGCCGCTGCAACAGGAGCGGCTCCTGCTATGAAGGCGTAGAGGTATTCCATTACGCGGGCTCCTTGTAGATGCCGTGCAGCCGGGCCAATTTGTCGCGGATGTAGTCCAGCGCATCCACCCAGCCAACATCCCGGTACGTGCCGTTTCCAGTCAGCAGAGCCCGCCACGGCTTGCGGTTCTGCCGGTAGAAGCACACGGGCTCAGAGCCGCGTTCGGCGGCCTGCCGCACGGTCTGCTCCCACCACGCATCGCGGTTGAGGGCTTCGTGGCGCTTCACCTCCGGGCTAAAGCCGGGAAGCTCGATGGAGTCGCAGCCACCGTTGCGGGCTTGGTTAGCAGAGGGAGGAGAAGGCGTGCATGGCGGGTGGGTTAGAGAGAGAAAGGGAAGGAGGGAGAGGGGTCCGATGGGGAGGTCGCGGTGGCTAGCAGGCAGAGGAGAAAGAGAGATGGGGAGCGGGGGTTTCGCGCATGCAGGAGAGGGAGACCGGGAAAGAGAGAGAAGGGGACAGCGCTGAGAGTGCAGAGAGGGAGGGGGACGTGGCGTGAACGACCATGGCGGTGGCGGAGGTCCGGCAGAAGGAGAGAGAGAGAGAGATGGAGGGAGAGAGGAGTCTCCGGCGGAGGTGGGAGAGAAAGAGAGGTGGGGAGAGGGGTTTCGCTGGGCGCCGGAGAGTGTAGTGTGGTGGGGTGTGAAGAGAGAGCGATGAGGGGGTGGCCGAGCTTTGGTTCCTTCCGTCCGTGAGAGTAATGGAATGGTGGGATGGCCGTGTGTTTGAGAGTGGGTTAGAGAGAGGGGGTGAGAGCTGTGTGGGTATGTGTGTGTTGTGAAGAGAATGGGAGACAGGGGGTTTTGGGTTGCCATCGGCATGTGTGTGTTCGTGAGAGGAAGAGTCGTGGGGTGAGGGGTTGGTCACCGGCCTCCTTGTGTGTGAGAACTACGGGTGTGGAGAAAAGAGATGGGGAGAGGGAAGTTTGAGTGAGTGGGAGTGTATGGGTGTGCGAAAAACTTCCTCTAGAGATGAGTGGGAGGGAAAAGGATATAAGAGAGAGGGTCTGATGGGGAGAAGTGTACGTAGTGTGTTAAATGAGAGGGGGGGACCAGATCCAAATCTTGTTCACCACCCAGCCCCCAACGCTGGGTGGTCATTTGACGATGAGGCTCCTGCTCGCCTGTTAGCATTCCATCACACCTACACCCCTCCCCCTGCCCCGCCTACTACATCTTCCATCCTCCGACCCATCCCCACAACCACGCCGCCTGTTACGACATCCCCCACCATTCCTACCATTCCCTCCATGCACACCCTTCTCATACCACCACCACATCATCCACCAGCCATTGCGAACAAACCTACCTTCGACCTTCGCCACCATCGGCAAGATCGATGAACAAAACATTGACTCGGACCCTTCATCCTTGTCAAGAAAAAAGTCCCATTTCTTTTGCTTCAGTGTCTAAACACACAGATGAATATGTCATTTTCAAATTTTGTCACCATCGGTGAGATCTATGAACAAAAGATTGACTCAGACCCTTCGTCCCCGTCAAGAAATAAACCCCTTTCTTTTGCTTCGGCATCTAAACACGTCGACAAATATGTCATTTTCAAATCTCGTCACCATCGGCATGGTCTATGGACAAACTACCAACTCGACCCTTCATCCTTACCGATGAATAAATTCCCTTCATCCTTCAGCGTACAGCCGAATACATTTCCTACCCATGCTACTCGAATCCTGGCCTCGGGAAAAGTCTGGGCCGCGGTGGAGTGAACCCCTCATACCTTCCCTGAAGGCGTGAGTGCTCTCCTACCCTAGCAGCTAATGTGCCGTAGGCATGATGGATTAGCAACACACTTCTATCTAAATTTACAAATAATAATAAAATGAAGAAGAAAGAGCTGTGACTCGGCAGCAAACATGCAAGGCAGAAATTGAAGAAACTTCATTGCACAAAAAGAGGAATACATGGTACAGTGGGGCATCCCTCGGCATACATGAAGTTCACAAAAGGGAGAAAGAAAAGAGAAACAAAAGAGCAGAAGGATTAATCAACTACTGAGCTGGACGGTGAAAAATGTCGTCAAACTCCAGAATCCCTAGAGATAGGTGGCGGGTCAGCTCCTGTAGACGGGACTCCTCGGCTTGCAACTTCGTCATCTTCTCTTTGGTGGAAGTAACTTGCCCTTCTGCTAGCTGGGCCTCCTCAATATTCTGGACCCTCAATTGTTTAATTAACTCTAATTCTGCTTCAGTCCAGGTGAGCTCAGCTGGTAGTTCAGATATTCGATTCTTCAGAGGGGTGTCGTGATGGGTTGCAGTGTCAGCAGCATTCCGCATTTGTCGGGACGTCTCAACCTAACTCCCCAAAGCCCCCATTCTTGACTTTTTGTTTCCAGCTCATGGAGAGGAATCTTTCCTCGTTTCTTTAATCCTAATGCCCCCGATCTTGCCAAAATTTGTGGATCTGGTTCCTAGGTTATCCCTTGACCACCCTGTATGTATAACAATATCTCATTAGGGTCAAAAACCCTAACAACAAAGAGAGAAGATTAAGGTGGCTATCAAGGGAGAAGAGAGGTGCTACTGTAGATGTGAATAGTGATCTGTGGATCAACACTTCATCCAGGAGTTGAAGATTCAAGGTACATCTGAAGCCATCAACTTCCAATGAATTGAAGGAGCAAGCAACCAACAAAGAGAGATCAAGGGGGAGGCTATCAAGGCAAGAAGAAGGCTGCTACAACTCTCGTGAACATACTCCATTCAGCAAGTCCTTCATCCAACTGGAGTCATTCTAGCACCATCTAAAGCCAAGGAATTTCCAATCAAGAGAAGAAGCAAGCAATGGTTTCAAGAAGAGATTAAGGGAAGGTTGTCCAAGTGAAGAAGGAAAAGTACTGTAGCCGTAAACAGTACCCCATGTAGCAAACTCTACATCCACTCCAAGGCCATTCAAGCTTAATCTGAAGCCATTCAAGCGAAGAAGGAATCAACGCAAACATCTGCAGCATACATTTAGGGGGAGTCAAATCATGAGCTTTCTAAATTGTGGTTTGTTCATTTTGGTGTCTTGTGCATTAAAGTTTCAGATTCGTGCTCCGTATAAACTACAAACACTCGTGTGTTTGTATGTGGATCGCTTTAGATCTGTGGTCGTTTGTAGTCGTGGAGTTCCATTCATGTGTGTGTGTAGGTCTTCTTAGATCTGCATGTGTGTATGGATTTATCCAAGTCTTAGTGTTTGTGTGTGTAGAGTGCTGGATCTGTCACAGCAAGTGTATGTGTTGTTGATATAGTTGTCAGATCGTGTTGGAGACCTCATCTCTCTCTCTCTCTCTCTCTCTCTCTCTCTCTCTCTCTGGAGTGCATGTTGGCTCTTGGCGGGAGCTGCCGGGGGGAGCCTCCCATCCCACCCGTGGCTACTGGAGACGACCGGGTCGTGGAGGAGTCACTGTCTTCTCTGACCTCGGCGAGTGACACCATAGGTGTGGAGGAGAGGTTGCCTTCTTCGACCCCGACGGGAGACGTCACAGGTGTGGCAAGAGACACACTGGGTGAGATCTGGGACTTTTACTCAGGTTTTCCACCTTATTTATGACGGGGAGTTTTGGATATGTTACTTATTTCCCCTTGTGTTTGTTGGGATTGCACAGGCTCCACTGGCGTGCTGGTCAAGATGGATGACTCTTCCCTGAGCTGGGGGATCGAGTGGCCTATGTCTGCCTACCCGTCAAAGCCTTTGCTGGACGCTAGCATGGGCGCCGCCTTGCTCCAACGAGCCCGGGGCTACCTGCGAGGCGACCCTCTACCTTCTCCCGAGGAGCTTAGGCAATGGCTGAGGGAGTGTACCTAGGGCTACCACACCCTCAGCTTCCCCTGGGAGCTTTAGATGTCTGGTTTAGCTGTGATCTGGGTAGAGTACCTGTGGCTTTGAGAGGCTCAAGAGCTGGCGGCCATCCGAGAGGCGCAGGAGCAATGGGCCCGTCTTGTGTCAGTCGTAGCAGATCAGAGGGGCCATGCTGAGGCAGTCGTGTTGCTTTCCCGAGATCGCACTGCGCAACTGGGCGAGGCAGAGAGCCAGGTTGAGGCCTTGAGGAAGGCCTTGGAGGAGCAGTTGCGAGCCGCAGAGCATGCTAGTGCTGAGTGGCAGGTTGTCGAGACTATGTCGAGGCTAGTGTTCAGCTCTTGTCAACCTTGGAGGTAGAGCTCACGGCTGCTGAGTCTCGTCTGGCGGTACTAGAGGGGAGCGAGCCTGGGATTTGATTATACTACCCCCTTTCGCCCCCTTTTTTGTGTCATCTGGATTATATGTATTTTGTTACCCCAAGGGCATGTCTTGGGCTCCTTTAAAGAGTATTAATGACAACTTGCATCCCACGCCCCAGCCCTCTCTCCCTCTGCAACCCAGGCTCGCCACCCCCTGCTCCGTGCGTCTACAGCTAGCCCGGAGTCGCCCCGGTACCACTATGCCCTCCCGGGATTCGAGAAGTCCTGCCTGCTACTCTTTGCAACCAGCCTATAGCAGAGATCGAGTGCGAACCGGCCAAAGTTATCTTCTGTGGAGTCATTCTTCGTCGAGCCAGCTTCTTTCCAGAAGTGGTCCCGCTGCGATCCAACCTCGGCTTCGTTCGCGTCGTCCATTCTCGTGCAATTGTGCCAGATTTGGGTCCGAATGTGAGTACCATGTGGTAGCAGCTCCACCACCCGCCCCTATGCGAATCAGTCAGAGCTCTCTTCACGAGAGTTCTTCTTCTCCGAAGCGCCAATGAACCAAAGGTGGTCCTGCCTGGTTTTGACAATGCCTCCGTCCAGGGCGTCCAATCTCCCTCAGTCGCGCCAGACCCAGAGCTCCTGTTCGTCCAGGATAGTCTGCTACCAAGTTGGCCCCGACACCCGCTCCTGCTTTCTGTTTTAGGTCGAGAAATCTTCTGTAAAGTTGTGTCTTTCGATGATATGAAACCAATGCAAGTGGTTTTGTCTCGTTCTGATGTTGACACTGGAAGTTCCGCCACAACCATCGGCACCCTATCTTGCTATTCACCCAGGAACCTGACGCCGGCCATTCCTGCGACCATGTCAGCAAGGTGATCAGACGGCTGCCATCTTCTGAGGGTTCGTAGATATCCCTGTTAGCAACATCCACGACTTGGCCCCATCGTGTTTGGAGTTTTACAGCGCCCGTACCGGCCGATGCACCACGACTGCGCCAACCAGTCCTGCGCGGAAGAACTACACAGGCCCACAGCTGCGGCCGCCGTCTCCATCCAGTGACATCAGCTCGGCGCTAGAAATTCAGGCGTCCTTCGGCATCCCTCGGGCTTCGTCCAGGAGTTGGCTGCACCTCGATCGGACGCCCGAGCTCGGTGTACGGTCGACCGCTTGATTAACGACACCCCCTGCGGGCGTCATTTGCTGGGGCACAGGGTTTACTAAAAGACCTCTCAACTGAGAGCCATGGAAATATGAAAAAAAAGGAAAAAAATAAAAAGTGTAGACCTACCTTGCCTCGTTCAGGGTTTAGATAACCCCCACGCATTGGCCGTCGAGGGGCCTCTTCCTCCTCGTCTCCACTGTCGCCTTCTTCTCCGACTTCCTCGCTATCACCATCTCCTTCTTCTTCTTCTTCATCTTCTTCTCCACCTTCACCTCCTTCGTTTTCACCTTCGTCCCCTTCGGTGCCTTCATCTTCTCCCTCGGCCTCGCCAAGCATCGCCACAGGAACTTCTTCACCGGCCGCCACAGGGGGTTGCTCAACGTCACCGTGTTCCTCGCCGAGGTCCACCACTTCTGGGGCCGTAATACGCTGACGCTTGTTAGGTCCGGCCATGGTGGCAAGGGTGGAAGCTGGAGGATGGAGACGGCATGGATGGGGAAGATTGGGTTTCGGGGGTTGCAGAGAAAGAGAAACTAGGGTAGTTGCAATGAAGAATAGCAAGGGCGAGGAAAGGAAATAGCGGGAGTTTTTGCGCATGGAATTCTAAACGAATTGACGGCTTGATCAAGGGCGTTATTTATGAAATTGACGATCACGCATGAAGGCGTTGTTTGATTTAATTCTTGGAATTTTGAAAATAAATTTAATTAACGACTTCTCAAAAGGCGTTATTTAGGAATTTGACGGCATGTACCAAGGCGTTATTTCAGTTTACGTTGGGATTTGAGCGGTCGTCTGAACCATCGTTAGGGCAATAAATGAGGTGGAATGATTAATTTGACGGGTAATGACGGTTCGAAATAATAGCTTTATTGAAGGCGTCATATTCTTAAGACACGACCATTCTTCAGGCGTTATTTACGAAAAATATCAGAATATTTTTAAGGAATAAACGCCATCTTATAGGGCGTCAATTAATTAATGCCGCTTTACGCAGGCGTCAATCCTGAGATTTTGACGGACTTCTCCCTGTGCGTTATAGTTAGTTAACGTGCCCATGCTAGTCTGTTATGTTATGTTTGATTGATGGTTGACTAGCTATGACAGTTGGTGTAACGCACCTACCCCCATGCGCCAGGTTTCTGTAACAGGTTCAGGCTGGTCCATTACATGTTGTTGTCTGTGTTAGAAGTTTTGGGTCTGTTGGCTCTGACGCCCCTGCCTCAGTGCGTCAGGTTGGTGTAAAGTGCCTTTAGAGATCCGTTACAGTCCTGTTGGCTGTGATAGCCGTTGGCCTGTTCTGTTCTGTATCGGTTTGTCATAGATTGTGTTCTAAGGCGGTGTCTATCTGTCGGTAGTTTTCTGGATAAGTCAGTTTAGGTGACTGGGTGCGGTCTCTTCCCTGACTATGACAGTACCCTAACGACTCAATCTAGAACTGCCAGTGTCCTTGTCTCTGGTTGCGTAACGGCTATTCCTTGACTGCTGGTTTCACCTAGCGATTGAGCGATGGTTTGCTTTGCCAGGGGATGTCTTCATCCACCGCTCCTGTTTCTGTTGTTTTGGCTTAATCTCGTGAATTGTCCATGACCCGTAGATGTCTGTTGATATCCTATGAGGGCTGCGATCGTGATGAGATGGCCAGGAATGCCAGTGCATGGTCTGGTGTTTGTGTGTGTGTCTGTGTGTGTCATGTTTGGTTCTGGTCCACCCGGTGAGACCAGGGGTTGACAGGCGGCCTTGTTGTGTGGCTCGACAATTTTACTTAGCTAGAGATGTTGGTTCTGGATGCCTCGAGGTATCATTTCACCTCGATCTACGTGTCTAATTGTGTTGATGAGGCTTTTCCTGCTATTTGTGAGTTCCATAGTGTATCGCTTGTGTACGTTACTTTTCTCGATGTAACTTTGTCTTGGCTTCCTGTGCCTTGATTTCGTCTGTTACCATGCTGTTGCTGGTAATTTTTCTGTGTTGGTATTGGTATTGCGAGTATGGGGGATTTGTCAGCTTTCTTACATATTGAATATTCTCTTTTGAAGATTTTGTCATTTCTCTCTCCCCATAAGGCCCATATTGTGGCACGAAGGATAAGTCACAAAAACTGCCTGTCTCCCTTGCAAGGCCAATGCCTATGTCATTATTTCATGAGTTGTTTCACATTATCTTTCTGCTGCCATTGACACCCAATTTTGCTTAACATGCTGCACCACATCTATTAAGAAAATGGGCATTTAGTGAACGAATGGTCAATGCTTTCTTCCTCTTCTCCATAGAGACAACAGGTGGTCTGAATCTTCACCATGAAGATAGCTAGTTTGTCGCAAGTTGGTACTCTCTCATGAGAGATTCTCTACATGAGCACCTTGACTTTGAGAGGACCTTCTTCAGTGGATGTTGTAGCTCTCCATCAGCAATCACCTGGTAAGCTGTCCTGACTGAGTAGTGTCTTGCACTGTCCCACCTCCATCTCCACTTATCTGGCTTGGTTGTGTCAGGTACCATGTGGTGCATCATCTTTAGGAACTCCCCAAGCTGGCTAGTCTCCTCCTTCCTCAAATCTCTCCCGAAGACGGGGCTCCATGTGCCTCCATCTTACATCTGGCTAATCACTGCCATGGGCTCTACTGTAATGGCAAACACGTACCGGTAGCTCTCTCCCAGAGGGTGGTCTTTACACTATCTGTCTCTCCAGAATTGACATTGCTGTCCATTTTTCAAAGCCACTCTAGTCCCTGTCCTGACAATGTTAATGCTCTTCATTATGCCCTTTCATAGATGTGAGATTTGGTGTTGTGGTGGGTAGTCAAATCCTAAATCCTTGTTTTGCTGTAGTACTTTTGCCTGATAATGGTGCTCCATATCGCTCCTCTCTGCCAAGTCTCTAGATCCATTTGCTCAAGAGTGCCAGGTTAAAGTCCCTTATATCTTTTAAACCCAATCCTCCCACTTCCTTAGACATGCGTGCCCTATCCCACTTTATGTCATGCCATCTTGTGTGCTTGTCCCCACTTCCATACCAAAAAAATCTTGCTTGGAGCCCGACATGCGCTTGTCCTTGAGCATGCGGCGGGTTTCGGCCAGCAGCACCTGGGGTTGCGACAGGTCGCCCTTGGCGGCATGGGCCAGAAGCTCCTGGTCGGGCATGGACGACCACAGGAAATAGCTGAGGCGGCTGGCCAGGTTGTATTGCGACAGCGCCACCGCCGTATAGGCCTTGCCCGTCTTGGGCCTGGCCTTGGCGTCAGCCACCGACTGCAGGTCGAAGCGGTACAGGAAGTCCGGCGCCATCAGCACCGAGACGATGCAGTCGCGGATGGCGTCCGCGTGGCTGAGCTGATTCTTGTCCCGCAGCGTGTGGTAATAGGCCAGCAGATCCTTCTTCTCGCTTTCCTTCAGCGGGCGGCGATAGGCGCGCTGGGCGAAATCCAGCACCGCCTGGACCTGGCGCGGCTCGGCGGCCTTGCGCTCCTGCTCGACATGACGCAGCACCCGGTCGATGCGGGCGAAATTGTAGCGGATCGCTTCCGGCGCATCCTTGCTGGCGTTGGGGTCGGCGGCGGCCTTGGCCAGATACTTGTCGCGCAGGCCCATGATCACCGCCGTGTCGGTGATCTTGTTGTGTTCGGGGCGCGGCGAGCCGGATTCGTCGCCATTGCCGTCCACTTCACCACTCTGGTTGAAGTAATACTGGGTCCAGGTGGTGGCGGTCTGGTCGGCGACGAAGTCGAACTCGTCCCACAGCCGGTTCAGCCTGTCCTGGCCCTGCTTGTCCAGGACCAGTTCCTGCAGCGCGGTGTCGTCACGGTAATAACCGCCGCTGTTGTGATAGCCGGCGCTGAGCAGGCGGCCCTGGTCGACAGAATTGTCGGGCCAGTAGCGGCCGCGTTCGGTGACATAGAAGGTGTCGGGGAAGACGGAGGCGAAGCGGTCGAACGCCTTCTGGTATTTCGCCTGCTGTCCGGCCGGATAGACCAGATCGGCATCGCCGTAACGGGCGTTGGCCGAGATGGCGGCCCAGCGCGGCGAGGCGTCTTCATGCAGCGGCGGCATGTTTCGAAGGTGTGAGCTGAAATCACCATTCTAGGTGATGATTTTTGATTCTAATGGTAGATTTCGAATACCCAATTTGTCGGGATTCGTTTCCTATCAGTTTCGTTGCATTTGCTCGTGAATTGGGGCCGGTATAAGGCTGTAGGTTCATGTGGGTCATTTTAGGGCATTCGGAGGAAATCACCCTTTTCTTAGTTGTTTTGTGGTTTTCTACATCCCTTCCAGCTTGTGGAAGGCATGCACTGGGTTTGTAATTGTTTCCCCGTTGTTTTATGACGATTGGGGCGTGGAATGATCAGGTTTTGCGAGGTTTTATGATTTTTGGATCGGAAGCAGGTCACGGTTGACCCCGAGATCGCATTTTGCTGATGGCGGTCTGGTGGAGACAACGTTCACTGGTAGTGATCTGGTGGAGTCCGCGTTCATCTGATGGCGGTCCTATTGGGACCACGTTTTATTTTTGACTACTATAGGTAAGGTGGTTGTGAGGTAGAAGTCAGGCGGCCAACCACTACCTACAAGTAGCGGTTGGGAAGGAACCGCGACCTGGGAAGCCCTTACCCATGTTATCCCCTTTAGATAACGGTCTAAGGAGAACCGCTACTTGATGGTAGCGCTCATGTCGCCACCATGATCTGGCCATTCCCTTGAAACTGTGTGTTTTCTATCCATGGCAGGTAGCGGTTTGCCATTGACCGCCATTTGAGGTGGCGGTCCTTTGGTAACTGTAACCTCCTGTTGGTACTCTTTGGTGAAGGCGGTCTAGTCTTGACCGTAACCTTGTGATAGCGGTCTGATCTCGACCACTATCGTTGATGGCGGTCTAGTGGCAACCGCGATCAGGTTTCCTTCGTTTGTTTCATGTCTTTTGGTCTCCGATCAACCTGGTTGTGACCTAGTGGTTGACTTTTGACCTCGTGAGTGTCTCGGTTGTCCCATGGGGGTCGAGACTATGTTTTGTAAGCTCGGAGATATTATATTAGCTCAGTTTGCATGTCTGGATGGTCTAAGTGCAGAAATCTGCCCAAGTGCATAAAGTAGCATAAAAGATTGAGGGAAAACTCACCGGGAGAGGATTTTTAACCCCTATAAATGGGTGGAAACAATAGGTGTGTATATTGAGATGGGATTAACATGAATAAACAGATTTAATATGCCATGATGACCATAGATAAACAAGATGTAAAAATACACTTCATGAGAAAAACTGTGCGGACTGAGCAAATATGGTGCAAAGATTGATGCAAACGGTATGGCAAACGAAGTCTAAACAGGGATAAAACGGGGATGAAAGAAGACTTGAATGTTTTGAACAATCCGGAACAAGAATCAGGTCAAAAAGAGGTCTGGACAGAAAGTTATGATGCCAGAGATTTGACAAAAAATATAGACAGTGTAGAAAATGCAGAACAGTGCACAAAATGGACTCAAAGAACGATGAATAACTTGGAGAATAAGACACTCAAAAGGGAAAGAAAGGATGCTATGAAAAGATGAGAATATTGTGGTGAAATTAGGGCAAAAGTAAGGGTTTAAAACAGGGATGACAATAGTGAAAAATGGGGTGGAAAACACAAGAAAATGAAGGGTGCAGAACAGGACAATTGACTTTTTAAGATATGAAAACTGTGATGATTTGAAGAAAGTATGAGGAAAAATAAATATGCTAGGGACAAGGGAACGAGTCCAAAATGGGGGAAACGAAGATTATACTTCCCTTAAGATCTTGGACCCAAGGAGAATGATCAAAGGTGTAGCACGGCTTTGCCCCGGCCACGCAAACATGCCCCCTCTTCGCAGAGAATTTTGGGTTTCTGATTTGCAGAACCGAGTGGTGAAACCTGAAAAGTTGGGGCTTTGGAATAAGTAAAAGAATGAAGAAAAGGATGTCTAAATATAATCAACACGAAGTTAATACTCTCTTCAAGATAGGGTCAAAGAAAGACGAAGAAGATGTAGTAAAACTCTGCCCCGTCTTGAAGAACAGGCCCCGTCGTGAAGTTGTTGCAGAATGTCGTTCCAAAATAAACATGAGTCCACACATGCCCACCACCCCCATAACCATAAATATAAGGGAGATAATCATCCATAGCCTACCCAAATGAAGTATGGACTAACACTACTCCTCAGCTGCAACCTCCTTCTCTATGTCTCCTGAAAAATGTGTCACAAAGGGAGTGAGTGTGACGCTCAGTAGGCAGCCTAAACAAATCAGGGTTAACTCACATTCATATATCCAACCAATATACATAATTTGAGTGTCAATAATATCATAATCCATTCATTCTCATTTGTTTAAAAGTAATCATATGTGAAAATACACATTTATCATCTAACATGTAGATTACCCAGGCACGCACTAAGTCTACTATGAGTGATTAGTTGCACAATTTCACATTTCCACATTTTCATGTGGTACGCATTTAATGTTATTCATGGAACCGAACAGCTGTTGTAAACACAGGAGGCCCAGACACACAACGAACGAAAGAGTACTGCGCAGACCCGGGAGTGAACTCCCACCTAGACTCCTACTGCACGGGACGTTACGTATCGCCGTCCCCCGGGTTCTGTGGCGTTACGTATCACTGTCCCATAGAACGAACTAGCTAAATCAATAGGTTTTTGACCAGGGAGTTACGTATCACCATCCCTTAGGATCTTTTACTTCTACGGTGTTACGTATCGCCCTCCTGCAGAAGGGACCAAAGTCCTACCTCACAGAATGATGTTGTTTTCCAATCATGACACTCACAGCATATTTACATTCACATTCATACTTATTTTAACAATAGTAGTATGATACCTTATCATAATAAGCATGCTTCCAAATGGTTTAAGTGGACAAATCACAACATAAGCTTACTTGATGTGGAAAGGGGTATGATAAGGTTACTGTATAAAAGAGGATAGGTTTACTTCTAGGCTATACATGCATAGAAAATGACTTACAATTGCAACTAAAGAATTTCTAGGGGCATGGAATCTTCACAATGATATACTAACTTAGTCATCCATCATTTTCTAGTGGATGCCATTTTTCCATGTTTTATGATGATGTTGATTTTATGTGAGATTTATCGCTATGTCATCTCTACACAATGTTCTATCCTTGAGTTCCACAAATCTGTGAATCTACCTTAATATTCCTATAATGACTTATTCCTTTGAAATTCTATTCACTATGAACTATAGTGGATGTCTAGACATTTACATGACTCAATGTCTGGCATTAATGGGGCCCGATCTAGCCTTGGGAGGAGCACTCAAAAATACTTGTATCTATGGGAGCTATATTGACCACAGTGTGACATTACACTGAAGTGCATGACTTTCTAAATTATTCTATGGCATTCTACTCTCTCGTGACATGATGATACATGATATTACTTGACGTGCTTGACTTGACAAGATACTTGATTGAACATGAATAGCCCTTATGTTGTTTATACTATTCTTGTGATCTTATCAATTCTTGATTCAAATTTCTTCCTATTCTATTTTAAGCTCGTTCGTGCATGATTATTGTTGCATTCATGTAACATGTTAACTACTTTAAGCAAGTCTGGTAATAGAGATGTAATGCCTACTAAACTTTTTGCTCATCCAATTTTATTTCAATATTTTTTAGGTAATCAGGTGGAGCGAGACCGTTGTTCTGGCGGGAAGGGAAAGCGTGTATGAGAGCTCCTAAAGATAGATGACCCATGTCTTTTACTTTACTTGAGTCTAGACTAGAGTTTTATGTCTAGTGAGTGTGTCTTTTTCTTTTTCTTAAAGTTGTAATTTGAGTCAAAGTCTGTACTAGCAAGATTATATTAATAAAGATTAGTTTTTGATAATCTCTAGTCATCCTGTGCCTTTAAGTTATTACTCTGATTATCATGACTGTTCCACTATCACGTTCTGAGCAATGTTTCTGTTGCTATCAGTTCAGGGCATGACAAAAGTGGTATCAGAGCCTAGGTTTTCTTAAACCCAAGGTTTGGCCGTGACTATGTGTCATTTAGGTCCTTTCCTTATTATCACCTGGTGAAATGACGTCGTGACCTTTATGGTACGACGGGTTTTGGTCCCGACCCGAACTACACAATCGTCTGACGAAGTCAGATCAAGCGCATTGTGGGTCCTTCGGAGCCTGAATAAATCGTCACCTCGGTGACTGGCATGCCCACGTACTTAATGAACCCAATAAATCGATAAAACAAACCAAACGAATGATCCGATTAAGAAGTGCATCCACACGCCCCCAGCGTCGCTTCACCGGCACGCCCCCGTGCACCTTCACCGGTACAGTCACAGCAGCCCTTCAGCGGCACTCCCCTGCTCCTACCCAACAGCACGCCTTCGTGCCCTTCAACAGTGCACCCTAGATGCCCCTCAGTGGCACGGCCTACTTCTTCGTCGGCATGCCTCCATTGGCCTCTTCAGCAGTACGCCCAGCCCCTTCAACGGCACGGGTCTTCCAACGACCTCTCAGGTAGAACAAATCTCACGCCATTCCCCTATGGATCCTTGGCGCGCAATGGGATGACTGAGGTGTCAAATGGGAAAGGAAACACGCTGCCTACTTCCTGTCAACAAAGGACAACCAAAGTCAAATCCCCATTAATGAACCATGTTCCCACCCCCGTCGCTCCACGTTCGAAGGCCCTGTGCCGTTGGGGTATAAAAGGCTCCTCTCCACGGTGAACAAAAAAAAGAAGCAAGGAAAAGGAGGCAGGGAAAAGAGAAGAAAAAGAGAGGAGACAAAAAGGAGCAGACGAAGACTGTAATGCCCCTGATTTTCTTTCGGATATTTATGTGTATTTTTCTCTGATAAGCCTTCAGAACGCTGTGCAGGGTGAATCGGTGCGTTCTCCGACTCCGGGACAGTACCACTGTGTTGTGCGTCTTCCGAGGATCATCGAGGTAATTTTTCATATTTTTTTAAATTTTTAAGATTTTTTAGATTTTCCTACATATAACTCCCTTAACCCTTTCTCTCTCCCCATTCTCTCTTTCTCACTCTCTCACCTCTCTTTCTCCCCTCTCTTCTCCGGCGGCACGTCTATGACGACACCTTCAGGAACGCGACCTCGGCCCATCTCATCAATAACGGGCTGACGGTGGTCGGCGCCCATGGCGGCACGCCCTTCCCGATCGCGAAGAACGGGTTCGAGGCGATGTGGAACCACAAGCTGCAATGGAAGGGTGTGGCGATCCACGATCCGGCCGAGGCGTTCCTGGTCCGCCAGGGCAGCGCGCCGCTGCTGATCGCGAATGTCGACGCCTATGACCAGTATCCCTACTACTATCCGGAAGGCGGGGACGGGAACGTCTACGGCTATCACTACAACACGGTGACCGATCCGCCTTTCGAGGCCGGCGCCGGGCTGCTCGGCATCCTCTCGACCGACGATACCGGGCCGCAGCCGGCTGCCTGGCAATACCTGACCGGGCAGCGCCGCGTGCGCAAGGCGCCGCACGTCAATTACGACACGCCGAATTTCCAGGCCTCGGGCGTGACGCAGTTCGACGAAACCTCCGGCTTCTTCGGCCCGATCGACCAGTACGACTGGAAGCTGGTCGGCAAGCGCGAGATGTACGTGCCCTATAACTGCAACGGCTTCCTGCTGCACAAGGATGCCGAGGTCATGGGGCCGAGCTTCCTCAATCCCGATGACGTGCGCTGGGAGAAGCACCGGGTCTGGGTGCTGGAGGGCGATCTGAAGCCCGGCCGCCGCAACGTCATCCCGCGCCGGGTGCTCTATCTCGACGAGGATACCTGGCAGGCCCTGATGGCCGATGAATGGGACGCCCAGAACACCGACTGGAAGCTGATCATGAACATCCCGTTCGTGGCGCCCGACCTGCCGGCCGTGGTCTCGGTCACGGAATATGTCTTCAACTTCATCAGCGCGAATTACGTCGCGGTCATCATGATGAACCAGAACAAGGTGCAGTATCAGTCGATCCCGCGCCTGCCCCGCAGTTCCTTCACCCCGGCATCGCTCGCCGCGATGGGCGTCCGCTGATCCCTCTCATCCTGAAGGACGCTCGACTCCCCCGAGTCCGATCTTTGGCCTTTGGTGACTTGATGAGCATATCATCAATGTAGGCTTTGACGTTTCGACCTATTTGATCTTCAAAAATCTGATTGACTAACCTTTAATAGGTTGCTCCAGCTTTCTTCAACCCGAAAGGCATTCGGGTATAGCAGTATGCACCGAGATCAGAGGTAAATGTTGTTTTCTCAGCATCCTCAGGGTGCATCCAGATCTGGTGATACCTAAAATAGGCATCCAGGAAGCTGAGGAGCTCATTACCCGAGGTTGAATCGAATATTTGGTCGATGCTCAGTAATGGATAACAA
The DNA here is from genome assembly GCA_024336825.1 of Amorphophallus titanum. Taxonomy (NCBI): domain Eukaryota; kingdom Viridiplantae; phylum Streptophyta; class Magnoliopsida; order Alismatales; family Araceae; genus Amorphophallus; species Amorphophallus titanum. The sequence goes on from JANBPO010009106.1 coordinate 384,528, forward strand.
TTCTTCGGAGTAGCTTTGTTAAGGTCGGTGAAGTCGATGCACATTCGCCATTTACTCGAGGCTTTAAGTATTAGGATGACATTAGCTAGCCAAGTTGGGTAAAGGACCAGGAGAAATAGCCTGATCTTCTTCACTTGTTGATCTGCTCTTTTATAATCTCCTGTTTTGCTGGAGCGTGCCTTCTTTTTTGCTATTGAATCGGTTTCACTGTGGGATCAAGGTTGAGGTGGTGCATTACAGTTTCCTTGGGGATCTCGAGGAGATCCTCATCAGACCACGCAAAGACATGAATGTACTCCGAAAGGAATTCTTTATATTGAATTTGAACTTCGGGTGATACATCTGCTCTGATCTTGACATTGAGGACCGTATCATCTTTGAGGAAGATTAGTAGCAGCTCCCCACTGGGTTTGCCTATCACCGACTTGTCCTCGATGATACATGGTCTCCTGTTCACATCCTCAGGGTGCATAGCTTCCACTGAGATTACGTAGCACCTTCTAGCTGTCGCCTGATTATCTTGGACATCTTCCGTGCCAAATTGAGTGAAAAACTTCATTTTTTGGTGGTAGGTGGATGGCACGGCCTTTATTCGGCTAATGATGCCTCAGCTGAAAATGGCATTATAGGCCATTATATCTTTAACCACAACGAAGTTTGCCACAAAAGTCACGGCTTTTGGGGGAGTCCCGAGAGTGACAGACAGGGTTAATTTTCTATGCATGTGTAACCTAGAAATAAACCTATTTGCTACAGAAATCTGAAACCTATTGATGAGTAATTCTGAAACCTTCAGAAATTAAGATACCTTGCTGGCAACCCGATCATGTTCTGTTCCACATCAGTAAACTTAAAAGTATGATTAGTTCACTTAAAACCATGTGGAAACATGTTTACATTAAGATACGACAAGATTGAGCTTGATTCGGATTGTAATATGAATGTGAATGCATATACATTGTGAATGTTATGAATGGAAAATAGCAGCATTCTATGAGGTTGGACTTCGGTCCCTTTTGTAGGACGACGATATGTAATGCCGTGGAAGTAAAAGAACCTAGGGGACGGCGATACGTAATGCCCTGGTCAAAAATCCTATTGATTCGAGTAGTTCGTTTTGTGGGACGACGATACGTAATGCCACAGAACCCTGGGGACAGCGATACGTAACGCCCTGTGTGACAAGAGTCTAGGTGAGTTTTCACTCTCGGGTCTACGCAGTAATCTTTCGTTCGTCTATGTGTGTGGGCCTTCTGTGTTTGCAGCAGTTATTCGGGTCCATGAATAACGTAAATTGTGTAACTCATGAAAATACAAAAATGTGCAACTAATCACTCATAGTAGACTTAGTGCGTGCATGGGTATTTTACATGTTAGATGATAAATGTGTATTTTCACATATGATTACTTTTAAGCAAATGAGAATGAATGGATTATGATATTGTTAACAATTGAATTATGCATGTTGATTGGATATATGATTGCGAGTTAACCTTGATTTGACTAGGCTACCTACTGAGCGTCACACTCACCCCTTGTGGCACACTTTTTCAGGGGACATTGTAGAGGTGGTCAAGGAGTAGGCTGTGGATGAGGTGTAGTTCTAGTCCTCCCTAGATTAGGGTAGGCTATGGATATTTATCTTTCATAATAAGTTGTGGGTTGGTGATCATGTATGGACCTAAATGTATTCGGACAATGGACATGTATTTTTGGGATTATGAATGGTTGAATGTGATATACATTTCTTGTAATTGTGGTTTCTCTCTCTCTCTCTCATGTGAATCTATGCATGTTTATATATTTGTGCTTCTGCGATACGTACGACATGATGTTTTGAGGTCTGATGGAAAAAAAATAATATTACCCATAAATTGGGAATCGGATCTCGGGGTGTTACAGAGTGGTATCAGAGCGTAAGAGACAAACCGTGGTTACAACCATTCCAATTGTCCAAATAGTAGAAGAAGAGATAGGCTAGAGTGAAAACGGGTACAGTATATTTAGATCGATTTAAAACACACACATTTATATCCACTAGTTTTGCTAAGCAACTGAAGAACAGACCATAAGCCACATTCTCTGGGGAAATGGTAGTTAGTACACCAACCGAGAAATAAGTCAACACAAAGCTTGTGATCCCTACTTCAGAAATCAACATCAATGGGAGGATATTGCTAGGGGAAGTGTACATCTTAGATATGACCGACTTTGATCTCATGTTGGGAATGGATTGGTTAGTCAAGCACTAGGCTCTCTTGGACTGCCGTCGGAAGAGAGTGATGTTTCTGGAGCTGGGGGAGGAGACATTCTTCTTCCAATGCCTGAGAGGAAAGTCTAGGAGAATGATGGTATCAGCCATCAGGGCTTCCAAGCTGATTAACAAGGGATGTGATTATTTCTTGGCTAGTGTGGTACTTGAAGAAGGCACCATCAAGATCTTGGAAGACTTGAACGTGGTCTGGGAATTTCCTGATAAATTCTGCCAGTCAGGAGAAGCATCGACAACATCTGAGAGTGGTTCTGCAGACCCTCAGGGAGAACAAATTCTTTGCCAAATTCAGCAAGTGTAAATTTTGGCTAGATCGGGTTATGTTCCTCGGACATGTTATATCCAGGAATGGCATATCGATGGACCCTAGCAAGGTAGAAGCAGTGTCAAAGTGGGAAGCACCAAAGACAATCATGGAGATTAGAAGCTTCCTTGGTCTGGCGGGATACTACTGCCGGTTCATCGAAGGTTTCTCCACCATTGTAGCCCCTATGACCAAGCTAACCAAGAAAGGAGCAAAATTTATCTGGTCAAAGGAGTGTGAAGATAGTTTTTAGATGCTCAAGGAAAAATTGACTACGGCCCCAATGTTGGCACTCCCTCAAGGGGACGGTGGCTTCACTATTTACACAGATGCCTCTAGGATCGGCCTCGGTTGTGTACTAATGCAAAATGGCCGAGTGATCGCCTATGCCTCGAGACAGTTGAAAGACCATGAAAAGAACTACTCCACTCATGACCTGGAAATGGCAGCAGTGGTCCACGCTTTGTGCATCAGGAGGCACTATTTATATGGGGTTCGGTTTGAGGTCTTCACCGACCATCAGAACCTCAAGTACATATTCACTCAAAAGGAACTCAATTTGAGGCAAAGATGATGAGTCGAGTTATTGAAAGACTATGACTTCACCCTACAGTACCATCCAGGCAAGGCGAATGTGGTGGCGGATGCTCTAAGCCGTAAATTGATGGCGTTGAGTTTGCATCGAGAGTGGGATATGATGGAGGGTGTGATCGAGTCACGACCCAAGAAAAGGAGGCAATTCGGCCTCTTAGCTGGGTCATCGGCCAGACCTGCATGCTTAGATAAAGTTACTAAGGGGCAAAAGCAGGACATGGCATTATAGAAGCAACTAAACAATGAGGACTTCTAGGTGGGGATTGATGGACTGATCACATTCCGAAGAAGAATTTGTGTGCCAGATGATGTAGAGGTAAAGAAGGACTTGATGCGGGAGGCTCATGGGTCAAAGTTCTCCATCCATCCCGGAAACACCAAGATGTTCCAAGATATGAAGAGGATGTATTGGTGGCCAAGAATGAAATGAGAAATTGTAGAGTTCGTGTCCAAATGTCTCACATGCCTTCAGGTAAAGATTGAGCATTAAAGACCCAGCGGTCCCCTCCAGACCATTGAGATGGCACAATAGAAATGGGAGCAAATCACCATGGACTTTGTGACTGGTTTACCCATGACCAAAAGAAAGAATGATACAATCTGGGTAATTGTAGATAGGTTCACAAAGTCTGCACACTTCCTGCCCATCAACACGCAGACTCTAATCGAATCCTTAGTGAAACTATTCAACCAACGGATCAGGATCGGTCGACCAAAATTAACAGAATTGAAAAAACCCCATCCTGTAGGATTTCGATCGACCGCTAACCATGGCTCAGTCGACTGGTTTTTCCAGTGTTCAAAAGACCATACCCTGCGAATTTCGGTCGACTGACCGCCTACCTCCGGTCGACCGAACCCCCTGAGTAGCTTATTTTGACTTCTTTGTTTCAAGCATGGGGAGAGGCCTTAATTCTCATTAGTTTAAGCCCAATGCCTCCAATCAAGCCATGATTTATGGATCTGGTCTCTGGCACCTCTTGACCACCCAAGATCTATATATATACATCTCATTGGGGTCAAAAACCCTAAGGGATTGAAGGAAGAAGGCTCAAGGAGGCTATCAAGGGGAGAAAGAGTGCTGACACTGTAGCTCCATGAATAGTGATACGTGGAATAGTTCTTCATTCAAGAGCAAGATTCTGAAGACCATCTGCAGGCCATTCAAGTGGAGATCAAGCTGGGGAGCTGGCTTCATCCTAGATCACCTTCATCCACTAAGGGTGAGCTTGAATCTAGTTTTGATTTCCTATTTTCTCCTTTTATTCTTGTTGGGCTTTAATCTTGTGTTCTTGTAATATCAAACACTTGTGTGTGCGTGGATCTATGCAGATCCGTCTGTGTGTGTGTGTGTTGATCTTGTCATCCTTTACAAGATAGTGTAGGAATCCTCACAGATCATGAGGGGTGGACGTTAGTTGCCGTTGCTGCAACCGAACCACCTAAAGATCACTGTCCATTGTGTGATTTGTTCCTTTTCTTCTACCTCCATTCCATGTAGCACACACATAGATTAATTTGCTTACATTGTTCTAATCAGATCTAGCAAAATTTATCATTCTCATATTAGATCACGGGTATAGTAAAAGGTGGGTTTGGATTGACAAGGTAAACCTTGTTAGGAAGATAACATCTTGCGTGAGTAGAATCTTTGGATTTTCACGTCCGCCATCGTACCCAAAATCGATTGTGTGTGATATGCCCAAAACCTCCACTACGTGCAACCCCGCCGCTCACCCTCTATCTTTCCACGTCTATCCCCCATCCTCCATAGAAAACCCAGCCCTAGAATCCACCTAGAAGCCCCATTGCCGCGTTGTTCTTTCCATGTATGTCCTGCTACCTACAGACAAGCCAGACCACACAGGTATTCATTTTCAGCATCGCCCCGGCTACCACAGTCTTCTACTATGACCCACCTACCACTGGTGTCTCTGGGACATTCCCACCTATGTGCCTGTCGAGTTTCTTGTTCAGAGGACGTCCAGAGGGCTGCGTTCCAGGCCTCCTCGCCTACTGGTCACCTGCGCCTGCGCAGACCAGCCTATAGTCTGCCCACTGCTCGTGACTACGGAGGTCCTAGTCGGTGCCGTCGGCTTCCATCTTCTTCTAGGAGGATCATCATCCACTACAGTATGCCATCAAGGACGTTTGCACCTTCCTCGGCATCCGTGACACGTCATCCTTGCTGCCACAATCCAGGCCATACCGATTCACAATGCGTTAGAGTTATCATACTTCGTCCACTTGCAGCCCATCACCCCACTTCTCATGACCCCTGGATTCGCTGTGTAGCCTTTTACCTCCCTGCAAGGAGTGGACAGTGTTCGGATTGTACTTTTTTAGCTCTTTATACTGGGAATCGTTTGATTTGGCTAGGAGTCTTCCCCACTCCCCGAGCGTGGAGGTACGCATACACTTCCTTGCTTGGTTTTGCTTGCTCGTCTCGTATACGCTCTTGAGCCACTGCTAGTGTGTGTGATTTAGGTCCCTAGCTTATCATATATTTATGTCACTGTCACGGTGAGAGAGTGTGACCGCCCCGTGACTCGATCTGAGCACGAGTGTGAATTGCCTACCTTAGACTCTACCGGTTCTTCAACCATGCTAATCGACACGCTTCCCTCACTTGGGGACGTTTGCAAGCTTGTGTTGCTTGTTTAGGCGTGATCCCTCTCTTGGGAGTCGTAGGTGTCCGAGCCACATTATGGGTAAGATTTGGAGCTGGGATGGCGGCCTAATGTGGAGGGTGACACGGCAGCTTGGGGCACGCCCCTTTTGGTCGTTGAATCCATGCTGATCCACTGGATCACCTTGTGTACTGGCCCATTTAAGCTTTCTTAGGCCCATTTGAACAATTCTTGGCCTATTTAAATATTTCTTTACTAATCTGAGCATTCCTTTGGCCCAGTTCATTTGTTCAGACCTTGTTCATGTATTTTAGTCCATTCTTATTCTTCTTTATGACATTCGGCCATTCAGACGGCCTATATGCATCATCTGAAGTGTAGCATTGTCCTCTTTGGGCAGCTGTCTCTTCGGGGATGACTCCGATTATGTCTCAACCACCTCTTACGATCGGGAGGTTGCTGGGGGAGCTTAAGCAGGCGAATGGTTGCCTGGGAATTCTTTTGTCTTTGATGGACCATTTTTGTGATTTGTTCGGGTTGATCGCTTCCGTGATGGATGACGATTTTGCCGAATATCGGCTTTGCCAGAAGGTGTGACCGGGTGGGATATTGCAGCGTGGCAAGCTCCTCCCATCATAAAGCGAGGCTGAGACCAACCGGAATCATTTTCTTCAGAACTTTGACTTAGCCGTCAATATGTCTTCAGGTAGTTTGATATTTTAACTATCATAGCTGGCGGCTTTCATGAAGTCTTCGTGAGCTCAAAGGCATCCCAGGCTTGGGCTTCATAGGCCTCAGAATTGTCGTGTCCATTTATATAATTTTTGGGTGTCAACAAATGCCCCCCACCCGCAGGTGACATAAACAGGGGACGAGTGACGCGGGGCCTGCGGGTGTGATATTTTAAACCATTTGCTTGTTATACATCAGTATTTTCTTCAATTTCAATCCCTAATACTGACTTGGGGTTAGCTGGGTGAGATGGGCTCTTTAAATGGGCTTTTACAGCTATTACGGCAACCAAAAGGGTTAATAACCCTCAATCGGTGGCTAAGAGGGGTGTAAGGAGCTTTGATCTAGCGGCTGGCGGTATGAGAACATTAATGATGTCCCGACAAGTCGTGTCTGGACCTTGGGATATTTCATTCCCCATTACAGCCATGGCATGACCTTGTCTTGGGTCGATAACCCATTGAATTCAATTCATTTTGACCGGGTTTTAACCGCGTTCCCTCATTTCTCAAACATCAAATTTGTCGTACCTTGGCATACATTGTCCCGATGATATACAAGTCTACCGGAATATGGTCATACTTGGCCCACCTCATGGGCTCACATATACGCACTGTAATGCCATGCGCGTCTCAAAGTAAAAAGACCCCGATATCTCCTGGAACAGGGAAGGAGTGGCCGAGACCTCTCTTGAAATTACAAATAAATGATCGAATAACCAAACAAGCAATAAACAATAAAGCTAAATATCATTACCTTGCATGCTTGCATGATCCGATTCTCTAGTATATCAAATGGTGAATAGCCGAAAGACAGGTTATGCCCGACTGGAGGCTCCCACTATGCGTGAGGTGGTCTTCAGACCTAAATTCTCCGCCCTGTGCCGGGAGCCGGCCGAATAAACAAACATCATCATATTGTATGCCTGCATGTAATCACATCTTTTATATGTTCTCCATTTAAATGCCAAAGACAAGGAGTGAGTTTATTTCTCGACAGGGACGAATTCATTGACTTTGCTAATGAAAATGAGAGTTGAGGGTCAATCTGTTCATCGACATGGGTTAAATGTCGAAGCAAGAGGTTTGTTTATCAATGGAGATGAAAGGTCCGAGCCAATGGTTTGCTCATCGATTTCGCCGATGATGATGAAAATCGACGGTAGGTTTGTTCATTGGCATGGGTTAAATGCCAAAGTAAGAGATTTGTTTATCAACGGGGATGAAAGCTCTGAGCTTGTCACGCCCCAAGCCTTTATTTACAATGGAAGACTCGCTCAGGGAAACGTGAACAGCCAACATGGTAAGCCTCTCGCAAGCAAGCATGATCAGAGTGCGAAATAATTACACATAAGATGTAATTGCACGTATTTCACCTTCCGAGAAAGCTACAAGTATAAGTCAAACCAAGCCAGCAGCACGAACCGTAGTGCCGAGGGCCGAGTCAGCGAAAAACCCGTGAATCTGAACTAAAGGTACACAGGGTCCCGAAAGTAGTCGTATGCCGACCCGAAAGCTTCATCAAGACTTCTCACCACGGTTTTGTGAGACTGTGGCAAGATGAAAGATTATGGTGACCCCGTAGCTGGTCCGAGACCCACCGTCTGACCCACATCAAGTGAATGGGGCATATCCGGCGCGCCCTTTCACCAACGCGCCCCTCTTCCCGGCACCCTATTAACCGGCACGCCAAAATGATCGAATGAAGCTTTCCTCTGCACACTTTCTCCACGCTGTAATATATTCATCTATATAACCCTAATTGGTTCGACCAATTCAAGAGAAAAGGAAGGAAGAAAAAAAAGGAGAAGAAAAACTAGAGAGAGCCAATCATCTAAGAGAGAGGAGGATTGGGGAAGAAGTAAGGGGAGGTTTCTTTGCTGAGAGGGGAAGCCAGAGAGAGAGAGGTCATCTCCTCCATCCGTCTGACCAGAGAAGCTTGAAGCCAAAGAGAGAAGTCCTTGCTCTTCCGATACTCTGTTTTCCGCAGTGAAGGATTAGGTGGGTGGCATAGCGTCCCCCATTCATCTTTTCTTCTTCTCTCTAGAAATCTCCTCCTCTGTGTTTTTTTTCTTATAACAATCTGGGAAATGATATGAGCCCGCAGGTCTTTTGCTAGCCCCCCTGTTCTTCACTTTCTCTACCCCTCTTCGTTTTCGATCTGGGAATCGACTCTGCGCGACAACGCCAAGTCACACTTGTATATGTGGTATTTCATTTGATCATTGGGCTATGTAATGAGTCATGAGATGGAATGAGAATGTAATACACGTTTGAATCCTCTGTTGTGCCCCCCTAGACACAAGCATGTGTATTTTGTTTTGATGATAGCAACAAAGTGTTGAGAGCATGCATTCTTGTTCAAGGGCACAAGGGCGGTGGTTCGGGACCACGACAGGCTCACTATGTCCACCCCTCATAAAACCCGGTGAGGCTTCACTCGGAGATAAATCCCCAAATGGAGACGACGCTCCAAACACACACAGGACGACACCCGCACACACACGGGGACACGCCCCAACACACACACACACGGAGACGAAGTCTCCCACACGATCCGACGATAGGATCACAAACACACACATGATCCGACGACTGGATCACAACACACACACACACTACAAGAACCGTAGCACAATGACACACACACAACCACACGTAGGAGATCAAACACGACCGTATACAGACGGTCCACACACACGAGTATCTCTAATGTTTGAAAAATAGACACAAATGTTCAAATATGCTTAAATCAAAACATAACCCATGGGAAACATCATAAATAGATAGGAATGAGATTTAGAAGTTGTTCCCCCTTATTTTCAAGATGAAGAGATTGAGTTGCTTGAAGCTCTCGGATCAGATGACGATAATTCTTGCGTCCTCTTGATCCTCTCGTCGATCGGCCTCTTTTCTTCTTCTTTCACGAGCTCCAGATCTTCAAGGATGTAGATGATATCCTCAACGCAAGAGCTCCTCCACTGTTTCCCTCTTTTCTTCTCCTACAAGGAAGAACACAATAACATTAGGGTTCATCACCTCCAAATTCGGACCTCTCATGTATATATAAAAGGGAGTGGGCAAAAGACACTTAAAACCTTCACCAAACTCATGGAAAGCCCCCTTAACATGTGTATATTAACCCTAGGGCCAAATAGGTAAGGTTTGAGCATAAATGGATAGGGTTTAGTGGGATTTCAGATTCTTATTTTTGGGTTTTCGTCAGTTTTGGTCGACCAAGATGAGGTGGTCGATCGACCAGAAATCCATAGGGTCTAGATAGAGGCTCGGTGGCTATTTCGGTCGACCGAAGGTATGGGGTCGGTCAACAGAAAATTTTGGTCGACCAGAGGCCCAGGGCCGGTCGGCCGCCATTCAAGAAAAAATATTCAAATGGATGCTGTGGTGGAGGCGTATTGATGGGTGGTGGAGGATAATGATGTGGAGGGTTTTGCATATGCGGAGGCAGTGGACCATATGAAGGAGCGTGATGAATGAGTGGTGGGCGGACAGCATCCACTTGATCATTAAAACTCATCAAATCATCTTGCTCACACGTATTCATGATGTCATTCGTGTCTCTATTCTCCTTCCAATCTTTCTCCATCTTAGTGATTTCATTCATGAAAGCATGAAGGGGATTGACTTGAGGAGGAGGAGGAGGAGGCCACAGGCTTGTGACCCTCTTCAATTGTTCCTCCATCTTGGCAATCTTGTCAATAAGAACTTGTTGGAAGGGAGTTGCTTGCGTAACGAAGGGTTGGCCTTGAGAGCTTGGAGGGGCTTGACATGAAGCATGGAGGGGTTGACCCACGAAAGGACCCGGTTGGACCGGGGTGCAAGAAATATTTGGGCCTCGGGGTCGTGGAGGAGGATGAATAGAAGGGGGCCGGTGATGGACCACTCGAGAAGAAGGATGTATAGAAGAAGGCGAGTGATGGGCCACCCGAAAGGGATGATGAATAGATGAAGGTGGGTAATGGGCCACCCGAGAGGGAGTGAAAGGAGGATGACGAGAAGAATCTACACCCCCAACAGTGGCCTTAAGGGCTTGGATTTGTTTAAGGGTGAGATGCAAATCTTGGGAGACCTTCTTGTTGTATGGAGGAGATGATTCCCGGGGAGTAGTGGCTCGCAGTTGGTGTGAGGGATTATGGAATTGAGAATTGCCCATGGGGTGGACAAAACCATGAGAATTGGAACGGAATCCCTTAGGAAAGATGTGGTGACAATTATGGGTTTGAGGATTATAAGATGTGCTAGGTTGACCATCCTCATGATTATAATAATTGGGCATGTTAACTTGATTACCAAAGTGAAACATTATGCAAATGAAACAATAATTCAATTAGGACTCATCTTTTTCTTGCAAGCTGGATATCAAGTCCGTGCATACTGAATCATAACGTTTCCAGAGGGAAAAATAATGCGATATTCAAGGTATTGATGGCACCGCAAATGTGGGACTACAAGAATAAATGGACAACAATGAAAGTTGGCTAGCAGATTTTAAAGAGATAAAAGGTTTAACCATTTAAGAAAAAAACCACAATAGAACCAATTACCTGCATAGCACACAGCCACCAATATCAGACTCTGGTGTCTTAACAATACGAATGCATTTCTTGAATATCTCCTCAATTGGATCAACTCCTGCAACCCTTCCAGCAGCAATTGCATTTTTGTTATGTTCCACGAACTTTTCTTTTTGATGCATATTTTGGCAACATGGACAGTACCAATCCCCTTTCGGAATGCTTTTCAGTCCAACACATTCTGTAACAAAGGTGAATTGATTAGATACTAGACTAAGCATGCTCTGTTCGAAAATAAAATTAGTCTTGACATGGAAGACAAAGAAGAGTAATATCCAGATGAGCTATTAGGTGTCTTCGTGAGGGTGGTATTGGGGATTCTACCACCATGATAAACTTCATACATCACAATGACAGACCAAAAGCTATTTTAATCTCCCTCATACACTATGTGGAACAGATTTTCTATCTAACGATGTAAATCAGTAAACAAAGAAAAAATTGAGATATCTCCGGTGTGCAGCAGTTTGCTTGTTATACCAAGAATAAATCTTCCTCAAACGAAATTCAGTCAGAACTGAAAATCTCAGGCCACTAGGAAGCCTCTGAATTATCTTCGACCATTGTGGGAGAGAGGTTAATATCAAATGCTTACTAATCAAGGTACAGCTAAATTTATCTCAACTTAATGAAGGTTCAGTAATTCTGCTTCTACAGAAAACATTCTAACGCACAAAGCTCAGTAGCAGAGAAAAGCTAAACTCGTACATAAAGCAGTGAAGACTGTTACCTTTGTGGAAAGCCCTGGGGCAGAGATCACAAAGCAAAAGATTTCCACCATCGGCACAAATTCTACATAGATCGTCATTTTCGGATCATAAGCCGATTCTCTTGAAGACCAGTTGTTCGTAGGATAGGCGGTTCACTTTCAGGCTGGAGAGGTTTTGGTTCAGGGAGGTAGACTTCATGGACACAGTCAGGGGAGCTTGGTCTGTGTAGGTTTATGGCAACTCTGCTATGGCTTCTCTTGTCTTGAAACTGCGGCATATTGCTCATGTTCTCAAGACCTAGGGGGCGGACAAAACCCACCCGAGGAGGGTAGCTAAGTATAGAATTTTTCAATAGATTGAGGGGCTTGATAGCTTGGAGGAGACATGTCTTATGGATTCAGAGGACAAAAGATTGAGAGACATTTTGAGATGTCAGTTCGATGAGATCCTCTCTAGGTAGAAGATCTATTGGAGGTAGAGATTGAGGGATAAATGGATTAAAGAAGGGGACAAAAATATTGCTTATTTTCGGTGCATAACCTCTGAGCGGAGGAGAGTGAACACCATTATATGTATTCGTGTAGGTGATCACTCCACCTCTTCGGATGAGTAGATCAGCGATCTGGCGAGGGACTACTACTCTAGCATGCTTTCAGAGAAGGACCACTTCAGACTGAGGATTGCAGATGAGTTACTTGCACGGCTCTCCCCTGAGTAGGGGGATGATATCTTGCAGAGCTTCATTGAGGAGGAGGTTCGTCATGTAGTGTTTTCTCTTGCAAGGGACAGAGCTCCAGGTCCGGATAGTTTCCCCTTGGCCTTGTTTCAGTAGTGTTGGGATGTTATCAAATATGACCTTCTAGCAGCAGTTACGGAGTTTCATGTGGGGAGGTCCCACTTGGGAGTATCAACAAAATCTTCCTTGTTCTCATCCCCCAAAAATAGGGAGCCCAAGACTTCTGTGACTGCAGGCCATTCAGTTTGTTGAATGGCACAAACAAGATCATTACCAAGCTTCTGGCTGGGAGATTGGAGAGAATTGTGGATGGGGTGGTGACTTGCTTCCGGGGAGCCTTTATCTGGAAGCGTCATATTCAGAAAATTTTTTTGGTGGCCCATGGCTGCTTGTTTGCCATGAAAACTCAAAGAAAGAAAGGAGTGGTCTTCAAGTTAGATTTGAAAAGGCATGTGATCGGGTCAACTGGTCTTGTCTGTTTGATGTGTTGGAGATGATGCGCTTTGGGAATAGGTAGATCGGCTGTATTAGGGCATGCATCTCTTTTGCTACATTTGTAGTTCTTGTTAATGGGAAGCCGAGTTCTTTCTTTCACAGTGGCAGGGGGCTTAGGTAGGGAGATCCTATGTCTCCTCTCCTCTTGGTGCTTGTGATTAATGTGTTTAGCAGGGTATGGCAGAGAGCAAAGTCTGCACGGATGATCAAGGGTTTTCAGGTTGGGAGAGGTGGGCACTCTATTACCCACTTGTAGTATGCTAATGATACCATCTTGTTCTTGGTAGAGGATGAGAGTCAGATGTATGTGGCTAGAATTTTGCTAGAGCTGGTGCAGGAGACTACTGGTTTGAAGATTAACTTCAACAAGAATATGCTTGTTGGGGTTAACATGGAGATCAGACCACTTCACATGACAGCACGCATCTTGGGATGTCAAATTGGGGCTTTCTCTTTTTCCTACCTGGGTCTCCCTCTCACCTCAAGGGCTCTTTGGTGTGTTGACTGGCTCCCTAGTATCCAGAGGAGTGAGGCTAGACTCATTGGTTGGAAGGCGAGGCTGCTATATTGTGGGGGCAGACTAGTTCTTTGCAGATCAATGTTGAACAGTTTACCTATCTACTTTCTCTCTTTCTTCTGCATCTCGAAGACTGTGGTGAAGAAGATTAAAGTTATACAGAGTAGGTTCTTCTGGCATGGGAGTGGGGGGAAGTGTAGGGTTGGCATAATATCAGGTGAGGGAGGGTGATTGCCACTATGGAGTAGGGGGTATTGAGATAAAAAATGTTGGTGACTTCAATTTGGCCATCTTTAGTTAAGTTCAATTTGGCCCTCTTAAGTGGTTATGGATGCTGGGGACAGGGGATGAAGGGCTTTGGACGCAACTCATCATGCAGTGGTACGTCGATAGGAGGACAGTCTGAGATTTGGATCTTCCAACTCCATCCCAGAGGTCTCCTATTTGGCACGATATCTTCTCTTGCAGGGACTTCATCTCTTCCGGTGTTCGGGTCTGTCTAGGGAAAGACAACCATTGTCTTTTCTGGAAGGACAGATGATGCGACAACTTCATTTTTGTCTCGGCTGACCCTTTGGTGTCGGTTGACCGGGCTTTTGACCTTCACCTTTCAAGGTGCACCTGGACGTCGACTTTCAGGAGGGACCTCAAGAGTGTTGAGATACAGCAGCTCTAGGATCTTCTACTCCTCCTCCTTGACTTTGCTCCGCACCCCCTCAAAGAGGATACATGGACATGGAGGTGGGGTAGGAAGAGAACTTTCTTTGTTAGGTCCGCCTACACCATCATCTCTGACGGTGGGCTGCGGCACAACCTCACATCTCATATATGGAGGTTGAGGAGTCCGTTGAATGTGAAGCTTTTGACTTGGAGGATATCTCATGGAAGGCTTTCCACCCGCGACAAGCTTCTTCGTTTCCTTCCAGGTATCCAAACGACTTGTTGCTTGTGTTGCTTGGAGGACGAGACTGTCGACCACCTATTGGTAGGTTGCCCGTAATTGTCGATGAGAGCTCGATGTGTACTTGGCTGTCAGACACAGGTGCAACACTTTACTGGGGCCTGGGGTAGGAGTTGGTCCCTCATAGGCGATCGTGTTGTGTGGTAGCTCATCCTGCATGCCACTCTTTGGTCCCTTTGGAGTGAAAGAAACAGCAGGATCCTTAGGAGGAAGACTAGAGTGAATGATTCTCTTCTTTCTTTTATTTGTATTAGAGTGAGGGAATGGGTAGAGTTACTTTGTTATGTGAATGCCCTCAACTCCTCTCCTTTTGCTTTGTTGGGGGGTTAGCCTGTCCTACACTGCCTTGGTGTGGTATTTTGTACAGGGTCACTTTTTGGGAGTCTTTTGACTACACTTGTACATCTTCTTTTTTCATTTAATACAATTAGTGGTACTACTCACTTTCAAAAAAAAAACCCTTTAAAATCTATTGCTCCTTTCTCCCCAGATAGACCATAATACTGCATACAAAATTGGTAGCCATATTTTCTTATATCTGATGGGAACGCATTTCAGACGCACATAGAAATTGTAATAATTTTGTGCCATTTGAGTCGTGGGTGTGAACGACGTCACGGGAACGAAGGATGCGAAAAAAGATGTAAGAGAGTTGCTCTCCGCGGGTTGAAATGAAAATATGGGGAAAGGAAATGGAAGCCACACGTGAGTGCGTGTGTGTTGGTGATGTATGATCGCCAGAGGTCAATGACCCCAAAAATGAAAGAGAGTGATTGCGAATATACCTCAGAAGTGGGAGATTTGTGTAGATTCCTTCTTCCTCTTCCCTCGGCTAACTGATCAAGAGGGCTTTCTCTTGGTTACCCTTACAAAAATGGAACAAACACCAAATGGATCAGAACAAAAGTAATGTAGTATCAATCTCTTGTGATGAAAATGATGAGATCTTGAACTAATACACACCTGATTAGTGTTGTTTTAAACCTCTTTTAGACGCAAAGGGTAAGAAAATATCATGATGAATGAAGATTTATGTAGAAATGCACAAATAGTGAGCTCTCTTAAGAAGAAAGATATGACACAAATGAAAGTGAAAGATGATGTATGCGACTAACGAAAATGCAACAAAGAAGAACAAGGGGAAGAAAAGCTTATGGTAGCGTCGATGGCGGACTTCGAGGAGGGTTTTAGCAGCGTGAGGGCGGTGTGGACGTGCTATGGGAAGAGAGCCTTCTTCTTTTGAGTGCATGAGCACTCAGAAAACTGACAGAATCTCCCCTTAAAAACTCATGAGTGTTGACACCTATTTTTTACCTTGGAGTTGAGTCATTCTCTTACCACTTATTTTTAATGTCTCAAGTTGTCCATTACTCATTAGACTTTTTCTAGCCATTTCTTTGGGCCTATTCTATGGGTATTTTCTCCATGGCTGGGCTTGCTCTCAAATTTTCTCGAGTTTGGGCTTAACGAGTTTTGATTCGATCTTTGAGGTAAATGGTGTTGGGTTACACGGTGCTACAGATTCAGAGGGGGGGGTGAATGAATTGCCCACACCCGTTTTTGCCTATGAGTTGAATCATTCTTCTTACTGCTATTTTTGATGCCTCGAGTTGTCCATTGCTAATTGGGGCATTTCTAGGTATGCCTTTGGGCTTATTTTATGGGTACCTTCCTCCCAAGCTAGGTTTGCTTTTGAGCTTAGGCTTAATGGGCCTTGATCTCACTTGGTCTTTAGGGTAAACGGGCTTATTTACCCAGTTTATTAATTTTCATCGCCCAGAACATACACGGTCTATAGATGGACCGTGTAAGTGTTCGAACGGCCCATTTGAAGATCGCTTATGTTCATCTCTTGGATTAACTGGACTTTTCTAAATTTTCGCCGACAACCATGTACACGGTCTAGGATTAGGCCGTTCATGGAGTTGGGCGGTTTATTATTCGACTGTTTGGTTCTGAAGATCAGTGAACTAGAGTCGACCTTACCCTGCGTTAGCGTTGACTCCACCTACACTAGCGTCAACGTTACCCTTGTGTAGCGTCAACCTGTTGGTTTTAATAACGGTCTAGGACCGGTCGCTTACTCAGACTGGACGGTCCATCGTTGGACCGTGTACCTGCAAGAGTCCTAAGCCGGTGGAATTTATCAGATTATTATCTAATTATCCTATTTTTACTGATTTAACACTGATAGGGGTACACGACCTAGCCATGGGCCGTGTGGCTTGTTGAACGGCCTAGATGTAGACTGTGTTTATCCTAAGCGTCCTGCGCTATGTTAGCCGGTCTGTTCTGTGAGATAAATGGATTATTTATCTTTTATTTATTTATCACTGACACCTGTAAGTGGTCTACCATTAGACCGTGTACAATGTTGGGCGGCCCATCGATCGACCGCGTACCGGGTCGAGATCTGTGGGTTGTTTGGGTTTTCTCTCTCCATCTGTGGTTAAACCTCCAACTTGCTCCACCATTTTCTCTGCGGATTCTCAACCAAATGAGACCCCGTTTGATCTTGGTGGGAGATGGGAGGATTATCTATGGATTATCTTTAATTATCGAGGTGGTTGCAGACAAGAAGGGGACGGAATGAAAATAGCGACCTAGACACTGTCGTCAATTAAATGAGCGCCCGTTCGGATCACCACTTATTCCTGGATAAATTATAGAAGTAACAGACTTTTTACAATTTAAAATAAGAAATAGTGCCTGTTGGGAAAGGCGTTCGTTAATGAGCACCCGCTCTAAAAGGCGTTATTTCTTTAGATTTAAATTCCAACAGAAATCGAAAAACCAAGAATTGGTGCCCGAGAAAATGGTTGTCCATTCTAGTAAATAGCGATGCTCTGAAAGGTCGCTCATTCAAATGGCACCCACAGGACGGTCGCCCATTCCAAATAAATCTAAAAAATTAAGAAAACCTGCTTATAAGCCAGTATTGGAGTCCACTTAGGGCATTACATTGTGACATGAAATTCACTCAATCATAGTATCGATTTTGGCATGTCTACAGCTGCCCTGCCTTGGCATCTGCTTTGCAAGGGAATGAAACAGAATAATGTGTAGTGGAAATAAAAATGAAGATGTAGGTGTAACGAAGCGGAATGAAGTGGAAATAGATTGAAAAGTAGATGCCAAGGTGTGATGTGACATGTCTCCGACACTAAGTATTGGAAACCTTTTCATGGTTCAGAATGAAACAACCTCAGATGATTTCAAGAAAGCAACAACTATCTGGATGAAAACTAAGATAACAAATGTGCACGCGGGCACGAAAGGAGAAGCACCATTGGAGAGTGATTACCAACCAATGTGGACGTGCTACAACCAATGGTAAATTTGCAAAAAAATAAAGGAGGCATAGGCACCCAGTAGAAAAATGCTTTCAAGGAATCATCCTAAGTGACTCCTAGGAGAACATAGTACTCGATTTGGAATGGAATATCTCATGTCAACTCAAATTAAGAACGAGTGGCCCTCATTACTGACTTAATATGAGGATTCTTCAACATTAAAGCTCAAAATCCTACATGATGCATACTGGGCTGAAAGAAAAATTAAAATAAATAAATGCATTTATTTGCCCTAGATTAGACTTATTTTCTTTGGTGTTACATTTCTCTGCTACAGAGGGAGAAACGGTCTTCCTATGACCACCAAACTTGGCAAAGTGGCCCTGCGATAGGCCGCTAGGGTCTGAAAATGGTCTGCTTAAGACCGCTAGGTTCTTATGGGTTTTGTATTCATGTTAACCTGAAACATAATGCAGAATTGTCTTATTTGTGCATTATCTTATTTATTATATGGTAAGCCTATATAGTTAGGTATTATTCCTGTTTTGAACGCTGTATCCATAGACTTTGTGATATTGTTGATTTATCTAGTAGATTTCATATTTCACATACACTTGAGGAGTATTTTAAAGTTTAGTTAGTTTCATGCCAAAACTCTATATTTTTGCATTAAATACATCTTTCAAATGATAGAAGGACTTGACTTACTATTATTTTGATCATTGTTTTATAAAGATCTTTTCTTATCTATAGTCTTTTCTTAAGTACATGACACGTATTTTGGTAGGGAAGTCATTAGATACACTTTGCACTATTAAGCACATAATCTTGGACTTGTGATCCTCTCTGTTAGATATTCCTTCTACCGGACAAGGTGATCTTGTTTCAAAGCCTCCATAAGTCCCCGTAAGCCTAGGATTCTCACTAGGACACTGAGCTGGTTGTACCCTCAAAAACTCAATTGTCTAGAAAGCACTTACACTACCGGTGTTTCTCTGAGCTCTGGATAGAAACAGTCCTCCTATGATCGCTAAGTCCCATTTAACGGTCGGCCCGAGACTGCTTCTATTGTTAAACGGTCAGCCCATGACCGCTTAGATCTCTGTGTCAAGACTTTTTGTTCTGCCTTTGACCCCGACTAAACGGTCCTGACCCGACCGCATAGATCTATATAGCAGTCCGGACTTGACCGCATGTGTTCCTAAACGGTCCAAGAAATGACCACATGGTTCCTGACCCTATTTATCCCACGGTTGGACCCAAGGGTTGAATTTCCTATGTTCTTAGGCTTTCTTAAATGGCTTAATAAAAGAGGATGTTTTTGTTAAACAACCTCCTGGATTTGAATGCATTGACTTTCCTGATTATGTGTATAAATTAGATAAGGCATTATATGGACTGAAGCAAGCTCCCAGGGCCTGGTATGATAGGCTAAGCTCCTTCCTCACAAGTAAAGGATTTTCAAGAGGTGAGAATGACCAGACCCTATTCATCAAGGTAGACAACAAAGATATTCTTATTGTTCAAATCTATGTAGATGATATAGTGTTTGGGTCAACTAAACCTACCATGTGTGAGGAATTTTCTAGATTAATGACAAATGAATTTGAAATGAGCTTAATGGGAGAACTGAAGTTCTTCCTTGGATTGCAGGTTAATCAAACTTCAGAGGGAAGCTTCATCACACAGTCCAAATACATCAGGGACCTGCTGGAAAAATACAAGTTGGAGAACCTTAAAGCTATCACTACACCTATGGGCACATCAACTAGTCCTGATGCTGACCCAAAAGGTAAATTGGTTGACACCAAACTATACAAAGGTATGATCAGATCCCTTTTGTATCTTACTGCATCTCGCCCAGATAAATAATTTTTAGTGTGTTTGCGTGCTAGATTTTAGGCTCGCTCTAGGGAATCACATATGAGTGTTGTGAAAAGAATTTTTAGGTATCTATCAGGCACCCTTGATTTAGGACTGTGGTATCCTGCTAGGTGTAAGTTTGAACTTGTAGCTTACATTGATGCAGACTATGCAGGGTGTAGGATACATAGAAAGAGCACTAGTGGGTATTGTCAATATCTAGGTGGTTGTCTAGAGAACCACACTGTAGTTCTTTCCACTGCTGAAGCAGAGTATGTTGCAGCAGGGAACTGTGTAGCCCAAGTCCTCTAGATTAAACACCAACTTATTGACTATCGCATAAAACTAGGATGTATTCCTATTTTGTGTGATAACACCAGTGCTATTTCCTTGACTAAAAATCTTATTCATCATTCTAAGACTAAGCATATTAATTTCTCCTCATTTTCCCTTTTTTCTCTCTTTTTTTTTTGATTCCCGTCGCTTCGGTCTCCCCTCTATAAATATGGG
Source organism: Amorphophallus titanum (assembly GCA_024336825.1). Taxonomy (NCBI): domain Eukaryota; kingdom Viridiplantae; phylum Streptophyta; class Magnoliopsida; order Alismatales; family Araceae; genus Amorphophallus; species Amorphophallus titanum. The sequence goes on from JANBPO010009106.1 coordinate 404,739, forward strand.
GGAGGGGGGTTCGAACGGCTACACCATTCGAATCCTCTTCCCCCTCTCTCTTCCTCTTTTTGTTGGCCGAGCACCCCCCGTTCCTCTTCATCTTCTTCTACCGCCGGACGTCAGACGTCGTTGCCGTCGTCTTCTCCGTCGGGGTGAGGAGGCCGCCGCGGCACCCACACTCTCCTCCCTTCTCTTCCCCTCTTCCTCTCTTCCTCTTCTTCTCCTCTTCTCCGTCGCTCTTTCCTCTCCTCTTCTTCTCCGTTCGACGGGGGGGCGAGCCCTAGGGCCTCCCCCTCCCCTCTCTCCCCCATCCTCTTCCTCTTCCTCTTCTTTCCTCTCCCCGTCTCCTCTCCTTCTCCTTTTTCTTCTCCGGTCACTGGAAAGGGCCGCCGGTAGGGCATGCCGCGGAGGGGACACCGGAGTGTGCCGGCGAGGGCTCCGTGGTGGGTGTGCCAGTGAGGCGTGCAGAGGGGGGTGGTGTGCCGGTGAACGATCGGGGGTTTTAGCGTACCGGTGGGGGTTTGTTAGGGAGTGCACCGGTGAGCATCCGAGGGGAGCATGCCGGTGAGGGTTCCGTAAGGGTGTGCCGGCAAACGCCTGAGGGAAGCGTGCCGGGGAAGGCTTCATCGAGTGTGCCGGTGAAGCCCCTCTAACGAGGTGTACCAGTGAGGGTCCTCGCGCGAGGGTGTGCCGGTGAAACCCCTCGCGTGAGGGTGTACCGGTGAGGGCTCCGTGGTGGGGGTGAATGTGCCGGTGAAGCCTTCGGGAGGGCGTACCGGCGAGCGTCCCCGGGAGTGTGCCGGTGAGCATTTGGGGAGGGCGTACCGACGAGCGTCCCAGGGAGTGTGCCGGTGAGCACTTGGGGAGGGCGTGCCGGCGAGCGTCCCAGGGTGTGTGCCGCTGAGCACTTGGGGAGGGGTTTGAGAAGCCCAGATTGTGTAGTCATTTGAAATAACATCAGGGTCAGAATTTACCTTAGTGGAGTCGTCTTCATATTTCATAAGGCACATGCTTTCCATGAGCTCCCCGAGCTCTTCTTCAGACTACTCATCCTCCTCATCACTTTAGGTGGCGGCCATAGCCTTAGGCTTCTTGAGCTTGTTCTTCTTAATTTTCTCTTCAACTTCGGACACTCTCCTCTCATGTACCCGGGCTTCTTGCACTCATAGCATATAATGCTATTCGGCTTGCTTGGTTCCCCCTTGCTTTGGGCTGGCTTTCTTTTCCCCTATTTTAAATTTTCTTAAATTTTTTTTTCTTCTCAAGAATTTCTTTACTTGGCAGGTCAGCATGGCCAAGTCCTCTCCCTCATCACTTCCTTCGGTGGACTCCTATTCTTGGGAGTCATCATCAGATTGGTGGGCTTTCAAGTCTGAGCATAACCGTCACAACGCTGCCCTCTATGCTTGGGAGAAACCCATGTGCCTCCCTTAGGAGCATCCTTTGTTCGGATCCCCAACGGACAAGGCATATCTTTTGGCAGGGATTTTGCTATCGCTCAGAGAAGGGAAATTCAAAAGCATGTGGAAGAAGAAAGAGTCCCCCTCTTGGACATAATGCCCCCTGGTCCCTCCAGATACCCTGTCTCCAGTCACGAGGGCTAGTAGCTATATAAGCCCAATGGAAGCCCTCCGGGAAGGTAAGGTGATCCTGAGTACTCAACACCACACTAGTGGAGAGTGATCTCGTGCCCCTCACTTCTTTTCCTACTCTCATTCCACCTACGCTCTGCCAGTTCGCTGACTTAAGCCTCGGAGGGTTTTCCCTAGCGTTCCAACCCTGGGCTCCTCTGATCTATTTCCTGCCTTGCAGATCTCTCATTCATGAGGACCCTAAGTGGCTCGGTGGGAAAGGTTCTCTTTTTCATAGGAGGGACCTGAGATCGAGCTCGGGGGGTGGGGGGGGGCTTACCTGGCTCACATTTAATCCTCGAGGGATGTGAGCCCGGGGTTTGTCATCGTGTACTGCATAAAGAGGACTTGCAGGCCAATGAGAAGCCACTTTTCCTTATCACCTTCGGGCCAATCAGAAGCCACTCTTCCTTCAATCTGAAAGCTCCCATGGATCTGGATGGTCTGGATATTTAGCTGTCATATCAAGGGATACACACTTTGTACCCTGCATGTAGAAGAGGAAGTTTTTAGGGACGTGGAAGTTGACACACACGAGAGCACGAGCTGAAGAAGATGAAGCATGGAGAGAGCTGAAAAAAAAGGGAGCACGCTCAAAGATAAAAAGGTTCATAGAGTAACCCAGTTCGTTAGAGAAGAGAGAAGAGACAAGCCCTTCCTCCCAGTCAGGCAAGCTCGAAGAAGCAGAACCTCTCCACCCATTCCTTTGGCTCATCTGTGAGCAAAGGAAGACCCATCTCTAGCCCTCAGCGAAGAAGAAGGAGCTTCGTTCATTTGTCGGGAACGTTATCTGGAGAGGAGGTCACCCATCTTGAAGCTTCAAGGAAGCCTTCCAATCTACAGACAAGAACCTTCAGTCTTGTGTCCCATTGATATACTCTCGTCTATTCTTAAGCACTTTCATTTTTCTTCTTTTCATCTTATAACTCAGACGCAGTGGTATCATCCCTACCTTGTGCGTAGGAAGACAGGTTGTGTGTGTATCAGTCGGTGGTGTTTGGGCCTGGTGTGCCCTTCAGTAAGCTGTGACGCTCCACTGTAAGAGGATATGTTCCTCTGTGAAGCAAGCTGTGAAGCTCAGCCGTTGTTTGAGGATTGGTTCCTCATTGTTCAAGCTGCGTGGCAGCAAGAAGCCTCACTGGTTCAATGAGGGGTGGACGTAGGTCTCAATGTTGAGAATGAACCACCTTAAAAACTGTGTGTCTCCCTGTGTGGTTTGCTCTCTCTATTGGTGTGTGATTGTCTCTGTTAGATAGAAGCATAGGGCCATTAGCTTTGCATCACTAACTTGACTTTAGTCCAACGTGTTCATCCGATCTTGCTTACTCGTTTGCCGGAAGGCTCGGAAGGGTTATTTAGGTGTGTAGAGGTACATTGAAATTTAAAATAATGCAAGAAATAACTACATAATTAACGGTTTAAATAATAGAAAATAAATTACATTTTCAGTTAACAATCTAACTACAGAGTCCAGTCCAATAAAGCATAGTCTATAGGAAAAGAAATGTACTCTATCGCCGGGTATGCCTTCGACTTTGGCAAGCTGACAACTACGAACCTCCGCGCTGCACCTCCGTACCTCGTGGAGGAACTGCAACATCTGAAAAGACAGAGGAGAGCCTCATCTCATTGGCTCAGTAGGGGTCCCGCGGATCCCCACCATGAAACAATGGTGGTAAACAATAACAATAACGGAACTAACAATAACAACAATAACATGAGTAGCAACAACAACAATAACAACGGAAGTAACAACTGTAGCACGAACAGTAACAACGGCAGCCGATGAAACCACGACTCTTTAAACTACTCTTAACGCCAACGAAAAGTAAACCTCGATCTCATAGTCGGGGACCGTCGAACCAACGAAAACCCTGGTTACACTACCAAAAAGGGAAAATCACGACATCTCCGTCGTGCAGGCTCGTCCTCACTGACAAAGGTCCAACCCAAGATCACGCGGTTCAAAGGCACAGTCACGACCTTGCCGTCGTGAACCCTACACTAGGTATGGGTGAATCCTCGGTAACTCTACCGGAACCCTAGACCTCAACGTCGGGAAACGCACGCGAAAACCACCCGAAGAACCACATCCTCGCTGACGGGTAACCAAACCTCGAGTCAAGAGAGTCACGTGCCGCTAGGGATGTCAAAAATACTCGCATCACCCGATCCGTGACGGGTCGGGCAATACCCGAATAAACGAATATGGATTTGGGTTTGGATATGTTTAAAATACCCGTTTCATATTTGGATAGGGTATGGATTTAGTGCACCCGAACTCGTACCCGATCCGAACCCGCTCTTAATAACTTATTTCGGATGTTAGGCCTATGATTTTGTTTGTTGTTTATACTCATCATCTAAGTCTTTTGATCGACCGACTCATTTAACTGTTCATGTCTTGATATTTTCACCTTATTCAAGAAGTGACAATTTAGTTGGTATCAAAGTCTATGGTTAAAAAGAGTCTAGGACATCAAGGCTTACTTATTGAAAACTCTAGATAAAGGTTAGCTATACTTGACCCGTGAGATTGGGTAGAGACTTAGGTAGATCTTAAGACATGTATAGATAAGACATTTAATTCCCATAGCTTGTTTTGCAGAAATTCTTTGCTGTCGAAAATGACCGCTAGCGTGCTCAATGGAGGGAAATGTAAGGGACTGTCCAAGGGCTAACTCAAGTTCTACAACAAGTGGCTCAAGGAGGAGCTAATCACCATGGTGTAGGAGACTTACACCGCAACTTTAGAAACATGAAACCCCCAAGATTCAACAGTTTCATTGTCCCGGATGAAGCTGAACATTGGGTCAAAGAGATAGAAAGAATATTCTGAGTCATGCAATGCTCATATCAAGATAGAGTTTTACTTGTAACTTTCCAACTGGAAAGGGACGCGAGAACTTGGTGGGAATCGGTGGAGGCGACCTTGCCTGATCTCCATATCACTTGGGAGGAATTTTTGAAATATTTTAATGACAAATATTTTTTGAAAATAGTTCAAGAAAGGAAGGCAGCGAAATTTGTCACTCTTAAATAAAGAAGCTTCTTTGTAGTTGAATACGAGGCGTAATTTTTCCGATTGGCCTGTTATGTACTACATCTTATTAATAAGAAGCCTCTCCATAAAGTATTCTTTTGGGTGGTGAAATTAATTGACCTTGAACTTTCTAATATAATAAAGAAGTCTGATTTACGTGACATGCTCTATGCATATTCTTCTGTTATCTCTTATCCTTACATTTAGATTTGATGGATAATGTGCTTTGACAATGGTTACTGTAGAGGCTGAAAAATGGTTCCTATGTCACGTACCACCTTCTCTATTTATTTGTTTGGGAAGTCGTCTCCCATTCATGCTGGTTGTTCTAGTTGTACCGAACAAATCCATATGTAAAAATTCAAAGGGCATGATTGACAAGGGCTCACTTCTAGATTTAAAGATTTTTCGCGTTTACTTATCTTGGGAGCATGCTTCACAAACTTGGTCAATCTTTGTATAGGTCAATTTTGGCAAACCCCTAATCATTCCATGCTTGGATAGTTTATGCAGTGTACCATAGCTGACATGTCCCAATTGTCTGTGCCACAGCCATGCATCACTGTGTTGTCTGGCAGATAAACACAGATTTTTTGAAAGTGAGGTGTCAAGGTCTACCATGTAGACATTATTTACTCTCCATGGAAGGTGCATAAGGGTGGCAAAGTGTATGTGGGTGTGGAAAGTGGAGACTCAGGGTCAAGGGGATCTTGGAGTTGTTGGTAAACGAAGTGGGCTCGGCTGTATAATTGTTGACATGAGGTAATGTCGTTGAGGGCTAAGATAAACCAATACTCGAACGTTGCATTAGAAATGAGCATATTGATTGGCTATCCCTCCGGAATGTGCCCCAAGACTTACGCTGTGAGGCGATGCCAGTGGTCGGCAAAGGCAGAGAACTCCCCATTAGACTTCATCTTCTCATGGGCTAGATCCACCATAGAATACTTGGGCCCAACCTGGTCTTGAAATTGCTAAAGAAATTTCTCTTGAACCACATGAAAATTTACAATCTACTCTTAAGGCAAAGAGAATAACCAATCTCAAGCCAGGCCTTCCAATGATAGACCAAATAGATAGGCTATCAAGCGTTGGTCATATTGAAACTGGGCTGACTTATAAATGAACTCCTTCAAGTGCACATACGGGTCACCGACTCCACCATAACGGCGATATGCGGGAGTTTGAGAAGGAGGTGGTAGTCGAAGATTTTGGAATGCGAGCGGGACACTTAAGGAGGATTTGGGATCGATTTGGCGTTGAAGTTCATCAAGCTAGCGTTGGGCTTGAGAAATCATCTCCTAGGTAGGGAGAGATCGGCGAGAGGTCGAAGAGTCGATGGAGATCTTCCCGAACGAGTGCTCGCCTATCCCAGTGCTCACTTGCAGAGTGCTCGCTGGGTGGTAAGGTCGCTGGAAGGAACTCCTCTTAGAATGTAGGCAGCCGCTCTCTTCTTCTCTCTGTGTCGCAGGGTTAGTGACTCTATTATCTGAGGTAGTGTAATAGTGGAATGAACCACCGTGTCCTTCTCTTCTGTCGATCTCCCTTTTGGGGTTGTCCTGGAGCGATGAGCCTCATCCCTTGATAGGGAATGACACTCGTAGTAGAGTAACGTTTCTCCGCTATTCCAACGGGAATTTTTCGTTGGAGGATGATTATCCCGGCGTCGGCCGGTCCCGGGACGAGTCTTACGACGCTCATGAGACGTGCTCGCTCATTATGGGGTCAGAGCCGACGTCGTGGGGACAACGGTCGGTCGTTGGAGAGTCTTCCGGTGATAACTGCACTTGGGTCCTGGCCATTACGCATCGCAGAATCCGATGCTTCCCTGGGTCGGGCCTCCTCTTATTGGGCCGAGCACGTGTGCCCATTCCTTGGAAGGACTTAATGCGCTCGATCCTCAGTGGGCCTGCCGTTACTGGGCTATTTCTGGACCTAACCGGATTTACCCTCCTCAGTGAGAATTACTCAAAAAAATATTTTCTTAAAATAAAGGGTGTCACACGTGTAACATCTTAGGATGTAATTACGCTGAGTGTTGCACAAAGCTATACACGTACTATAATATGTATAATTTGACGAAGAGGTATGATCAAAGATGTGTGAAATGTGAGGCACAAGCCACACCCTAATTTAGATATCTAATGTCATCATTGTAATATTATAATGTCATACGTTGGAGAAACGTATATATGAAACTTCCAGGTTGCCCAAAAGCCTTCCAGGAAAAACCCACCTTCAATCAACCATCTGTGTGTATATGCATCGGTGTAATCACCTTTAGATAGACAACTTTAACTTGTAAAAGGATGAGGTTTTAAACTTGGCCGCTCGGGTGAGCCTTGCGGCCCTTCCAGGGACCGCTAGGCTCCCTTAGCGGTCTCCAGGAGACCGTTTCACTTCACTATATTGTCGGCATGCCTTAGCGGTCTGCCCAAGACAGCTAGGCTCGGTGTGGCGGTCACGCGATAGACCGCTACCCTCGGATTAGCGGTTGCCAGATGACCGTTTCTCCCATTTTTATCGTTGCGCCCTCGGGGTGCGTGTTTCTAACTGTTGGGAGCCACGTGTTGGGTGACGGTCGAGGCACGATCGTTTCTTGTTGCCTTGCGGTCCAGTGATGATCGTTTGGCTGGCCAAGCAGTCTGGCGATAGACCGCTAGGCTTTACTGTGGCTCACTCCCATGAGGTCATGGCCTGACCGTTTGGCTGACCCTTGCGGTCTCAGCTAGAGGACCGCTAGGCTGAGGGGTGGCCCTGGGTGGACCGCCGCACTGTTTCCCTTCGCCTAGTGATTTTAGTGAGTCGAGTTTCACCTCCAGTGACCTGTCCACTAGTCGTAGCTTTCCTACGCACGCGAGTGCGGACTCACTTGGGAGTGATGGAGAGCGTGACCTGGAGAGACGGTTGTTAGGCTGGTTACCGTAGGGCCCCCGCGCGCAGCCAAGTCCAGGCTTCGAGGGAAGAACTAGCTAGAGGGGCTGACCTAGGGCACATGATATGTGTGTGCACACGTGGTTGGGGACGTTGGACCCACGCTGACGAGCGCAACCCCAACCAGTCCTTGTTCGTGGTACTTGTTGTATGTGTCTCAGTCTTCGTCTGGGGCGAGTAGGGAGATACTTGAGCGTGGTGTAAGATGGCAGGGGACGCATCCGGTCTTTCTTCTAGTGGGTAGAGCTCCTGTCTCCTAGCAGGTGTGGACTTGTTTCGTCGGACTGAGGTTGGTTTGTATGCTACCGGTAGTTGTAGAGAGCTTTTCCGTTTATTTATTATTGCTTGTTGGTTCGACCGTACTCTCGTTAGGTAGTGTTGCCTTCCGTGCTTGTTCGTGCCTTTATAGGAATTTCTAAAAGAATCTAGTCCTAGGGGGATCATGTAGATTTCCTATAATATTGTGAACAAGATGATCTTTTAGAAATATGATGTTATTTGAAGGCTCACCTTGTTCGGTAGATTGATGAATAGCTTCGGTCGACCTACCTATCCCAGGAGCAGGTTGTTCAGCTTGTTCAAAGGATTTTTCATTTTCCTTTTCTTCCAGAAATACTTGCAGCCTATTTGTCACGGATGTGACCTATTTTTCAACCTTGTCTACTAATTTGTCACTGCCATCTCTTATTTTTCACTCCTACTGGCTGTTTGTCACCTTTACAACCCATTTGTCTGCCTTGCAAGTTCATTTGTCACCGGTGTTATATATTTGTCACCATTATGACTTATTTTTCACTCCTGCTGGCTGTTTGTCAGCCTTCCATTCTATTTTTCACCGTCATTGGTCATTTGTCAGCTTCGTACTCATTTGTCACCATTAATTCACATCTGTTGGCCTTCTGATCTATTTTTCACCCTTGTGAGACATTTTTCAGCCTTGTGGTCTATTTGTCACTGTTGTTGCTCATTTGTCACCATTGTGTACTTATTTTTCACCCTTATTTGAGCTCTCATGCTTAGCTTCTACTACAATGCTCCTGCATGAATACATCGACACACTAGGTGGTCAGGTCGACACACCCTTGTTCATCAGCTTGTTGACATGTGCTGCTTCTTCTGCACTGCTTCTACTTGATTGTGTCGATGCACAAGGATGTTGCATTGACACAACTATGTTGAATTACTGCTACTGCTACTATTCACTACATTGAGGTCGATGCAGCCTTGCTTGAAGACTTTGCTACATCGACGCAGCTTCACATGGAGTGGTCAACTCTCAGGCCTGTAGCATATCCTGATCATGCAGACAACTTTAAACTTTATTAGTTTAGCAACTACAGTCTGAAAATCATTGTAGAATGTGCAGAATGTGTGTGACAGAACATGAAGAGTTTTTATTTATGTGATTTTAGACTGTACGTGTGATAGGTGCGTGTATAGCCTATTTGTACTTTGGTATTTTTCTTCAGAGAGTCTCTGTGTCTAGTGATCCTCCACTAGTCATAGCTTGACGACACTTTGTGTCGGCCCACCTGGGAGTGGTGGCGGGGCAGCCCCAGTAGAGATGGTTTTTAGGCTGGTTTTCGAGGGCCCCTTTGCCTTGCCGTTAGAGTCTGACGGGAGGGAAAAATCAGCTAGAGGCTTGGCTCAAGGCATTGAGATTATGTGTGCACATGTGGTCGGGGACATTGGAACCGCGTTGATGAGCGTGACCCTGACTAGTTACTTGCTTACTTGGTTACTTGTTACGGTGTCTCAATTATTACATTCGAGGTGAGTGGGAGACACCCGAGGTATAGTATAAGACGTCAGTGGACACATCTGGCCTTGCTTCTCGTGAGAGGGTACTTCTATCACATGACACTTAATTCTTGTGACTCGTGTGGTTCTCGTGCACCGTTTCTTGGTGTGGTTCTTCGGGTAGTCTGTGTTCAACTTTACCCGTAGTCAGTGTGGAGTACATGATAGTGAGGTCGTGTATGTGTTGGTACTTTTAGACCATGTGGTCTTGAGTTGGAATTCGGTCTCTGAAGACAAGCCTGCACGATAGAGGTGTCGTGGTGTTTGTTTCCTGGCTAGGTAGCCAGAGTTTTGTTATGTTGGTTCAACAATCCCGACATGAGATCGGGCTTGCTTGTTTGTCTTTCTTGCCGATAGGAGTAGCTTGCAGCTCAGCCGTGGTTTTCTCAACTATCGTCGTTACGGCTGTTACTTTTGTTGCTGTTGTTACTCCTGCTTCTGTGTTGTTTTTAGCGCTGTTGTTTATTGTTGTTGTTTCGTGGTGGAAATCTGTGGGACCCTTACTAAGCTAGTGAGATGAGACTCACCCCTGTCCTTTTAGGTTCAACGGTTGCTCCCCGAGATTCGGGGTGCGGTACGTGGTTCTAAGTGCCAGCTTTGCTAGTGTTGGGCTACCCCTGACATCAGCTTGATTCAATCTAGTGTCACTTCTTATGGCATGGTACCAAAGGGGGTTGTCAGGGTTGACATGATATAGCTTGGGGCCGAATATGTATTAGCAAGGCACAAGGTGGGCTTAGGCTCAAGTACGTCAGACTATTCAACTTGGCTCTCTTGTGTAAATGGCTTTGGAGGCTAGGGCTTGGAGCGGAGGAGCTGTGGGCACAACTAATCAGACAGAGTTACTATGTCAGGAGGAGAGTGTGAGACTTAGCACCATCTCCCCTATACAGGACTTCTCCTCTGTGGAAAGATATTTTCTTGTGTAGGAACGTGCTCTCTTCTGGAGCTCGGGTTCGATTGGGAAGAGGAGACACCAACCTCTTCTGGAAGGATAGGTGGTGCAGGGAGGCCTCCCTAACCACGTTGTTCCCGAGTATTTTTGCGATTACAGCGCACCCCCTGTGTTTAGTCTCCCAAGTTTTTGACCCCCTCCTACTTGAAGGTACTTGGGCGCCAACCTTCAGGAGGAATCTCTCCCTTGAGAAGATGATGTTGCTTCAGGAGTTGCTTTCCTTCCTCCTTCCATACCATCCTCAGCCTAATGTAGAGGATCTTTGGGTTTGGAGGTGGGAGAAGAATGGAGTCTTTTCCATGAGATCAGCCTATGGTATCATTTTTGATGGTGACCTTCGCCATAGCCTTTATAAGCAGGTATGGAAGCCGAAGACCCCACTGAAAGCAAAGCTTCTTGTGTGGAGAATATCTAATGAGAGACTGCCGACCAGGGAGAGGTTGCTTCGGTTCCTCCCTGGCATTGACCCTCTCTGCTGCCTACGTGGTTGGGATTTTGAGACCTTCTACTACCTTTTTGTGAGCTGCCCTTTCTCACAAGAGGTATGGTCTGAGCTGGCCAGGAGGACTAGTGGTGGCATTAGCCAGTTTCGTGACGTTCACTCCCTGTTGGAGAATTGGGGTAGGTCTTGGGCCCATAGGAGTGACTGGACGATTTGGTGGCTCATTCTTCATGTTACATCTCCCTCTGATAATTTTGTAAAGCCTGGTATACGGCCCAGACCTGCAACTAAGAGATCCGAGTGCATCTCTTCCCTTGCACACATGTACAACATAGAGTCAGTCATTTTCATAACATGATACATTGCATTGCATTCAAAAGAAATCGGGAAAAAGAAAAAGAATGTGCATGTGCTCTGATTCCCTGGCGGTCCTATTATGGACCGTCTGAGTTCCATAGCGGCCATATTTTGGACCGCCTGGATGCCTAGTGGTCACTGAAATGACCGCTAAGCACCCCGCAAATGGACATCATCTTCTTTGTCTCCTCAGGCCTTGGAAATGGCCAATAAGGCCCCTACACCAGTTTAATGGGTCCCCAGACCCATTTCCCCTCCATTTCCTACACATGCACGATCAAAAAAAGAATAAAATTGGGTTTTTTTTGGTGTCACGGCCTACCTCAGACTTTCGATCTCCGACCGTCACCGCTGGCGCTTCCTCGGTCGCCTGGGCTTCCTCTTCATCCTCTCCACCTCCTTCAGGACCCTCCAAACCCGCAGGAGGAGCTTCTCCTATCGTTTGGGCCGCCGGCCCTTGTTCGCCCTCTGGTGGGTTTGTTGCCACCGGAGCCGGTTCCTCCTCTTCTAACTGCCATTGGAGGCGGTAGATGGCTTTGCGCTTTGCCATTTCAGTGGAGGAGGTGGGTATAGGCCGCAGTGGTCGCCGGTGAGGGATCGCTGAGGTGATCACCAGAGATAGCTCAGTTTGGATGTTTGAATGGATGCGTGAATGGTGAATGAATAGTTCGATTTGTTTTTTTTTGAACACCCAGGAAACTTGACGGTCTATTGTCAGGTCGTTAAGTTCCTTTTGGCGGTCCCATCTTAGACCATTTGTGATCTGAGTTATCTTTCTCGAAGGATGTGAACCAACGTATGCTAGCGGTCCATTTATAGACCGTTAGTGATTCTTTAGCGGTTCTTCTTTAGACCATTTATGGCCTGAACTATTTAATGAATTCGTAATGTCTGAAAGATGAACGACTTTTAAGAAGAGAGAAAGATGAAAATATAATCAGAAGATGGATAAAATGTGACTAGAATATAGGAAAAATGCTAGGTCTGTTGGTGAATAGCATAGCCTACTGAAAAAACATGAATAACTTAAAATCTGTGTAGAACTGTCTCATGACATAGAAGAAGAAGTTGTAGATCTCAAAAAATGGAATGACTTTTGTGAAGGGCACATTTTCAATAGAGGATTGGCAGGGGATGTAAAAGGGTCGTGTTCAGGATTATGTAGCGAAAGAGAGCCAAATGCTTTAAGGAAGCCGACCTAAATGGGGCGAAAGTCGACTAGGAAGTCAGAAGTTGATAAAATAGGCTCCAGAGCTCAATGGAACCAAAGGATAGAGAATGATGAAAATAGGCTCAAAATCCATCCAAGGAAGGCTCCAAAACAACGGGTAATTTGGGACATCAAAAATGATAAATAAGAGAAATGATTCAACTTGTGGGCTAAAAATGGGTGTCAACACTGCTGAGCCTCACAGCTTGCTTTCAAGGAACACTTCCTTGCTGCTGACACACAACTTAAGAAAATGTAGTAAAATAGAAAATAACAAGAGCAAAGTCAAAGAAGAAACACAAGACAATCTGTAGCTCACTTCGAGTGGAACAACTCTGGATTTGATCCAGAGGTCGAGGCAAACACGACTTAACTCACAGATCTCTTGAACACTCACAGCTCTCAGAATGACTCACTACTTTCCAATCCCCTATTTTCACCTCATCTCTTCACTCTTTCTCTTTATTGCTGTATGACTGACTCTTCCCTCTCTTTTCTCTCTCCCAAACTCTAGAGGACTCAGAACTCCTTGCTTCACGATGTGCTTCACTCTGCATCTTCTCTCCTCTACTCCTGGATGCGGAGGATCCCCTATTTATAGGAAGAGTAGGGGCTCCGAAAACTTGATTCCAGTCTCTTCTCTTTGGCATGAATCTTCTGGTCCCCACAAGATTCCATCGAGGATGTGTGGAGGGAACATTCCCGCCCACTCTTTTCAGAAAAATTAACTCAAGAAAGCGTCGCTGGATTCCACGTGTCAGATGAAGAAGATACGTTGATCCACATGGCTTAATCTTCAGTCAAGACTCCCGCCTTGGATCACATGCTTAATAGGTCACATCTTGAACCATGTGACCACAGATGATTCCGATGCTTCCAGCCCTTTAAAGTGTTCGATCCTAGTTGCTTTAGTTAATTAAGTCTTTTCACACTTAAATCCCTATCAACAGAATAGAAAGTATTCATCAAACAAATTATCATCATAAGTGGTTCATAAGATATTCAGAGAAGTGTTTAAGAATTCCGACTTATGCATGGTTTATATGATATAGCCAAAACCATAAAGATCAGATGGCCATATGATAGACAACGTGAGATCATACACAAGCATCGGTGCATAGACCTATATGTGCACAGGCTTGGATGTTGCATGTGCGTGGACCTTAGATATGCACAAACTAATATGTGCGTAGACCTTAGACTAAGCATGTGCACAGACCAAGACTTTGTATGTGCAGAGACAAAAATGTCTTTAGACCAATGATTTGAATGAATATGCAAATGCCATAGAGCATGAACTATATAATGCACAGACTTGATGACTTGAGTCCAAATGTGCATCGACTTCGATTTATATATGTGCATTGACCTTGATGCATCATGTACACAGACCCCGGACTCTGTATGTGCACAGACAAAAATGTGCTCAGACTCTAAAACACAAGACAATGCATGTGCATAGACTTGTATGAAACATGTGCTCTGACCATGCCTAGTATGCTCTGACCTTGGTGCCTTCATGTATGCATGTGCACTGACCTTACATGCAACAATGAACATGTGCACAGACCTTAGAAGGCAAGATGCAAAATGTGGTTTGACCTTAGAAGGCAAGATGCAAAATGTGCATCGACCTTCATATGACTAAGGCAGGATGTGCATCAACCTTAGTATGACTAAGGCAAGATGTGCAATGACCTTAGTATGAGTAAGACAAGATGTGCATCGACCTTATGCTTAACTATATGTAAAGATGCATTGTCATTTCTATATGCACAACGAAAATGTGCATCGACCTTATGAAGTACGAGGTCAAACGTGCATTGACCTTTCATCTCACATATGCATATATGCACTGACCTTGATATGCAACACTATGAACATGCAATGACCTTTATGCAACAGAAACTTATTCTAACTTATAAAAAGACAGCGTTGCCAAAGTCAGATGATGGTCAACCCATGGTCAAACCCACTATTAACAATCATCAAAACTGGACAACAAATCATAGAAGACACAACATATTCGAACCGTCAAACTGAGCGGCGTGGCTGGTGCCGTCGGCGCCGCCTGCATGCTGCATGAGGGCTCAAGAAGGCGTCTTGGGTCCCTGATGCCTTTAAAGAAGGCGTCACCCTCAGCTGCTGCTTTCAATATACAAGAAGGCATCTAGGACCCTTGACGCCTTTAAAGAAGGCATCACCATCGACCGTTGCGTTTAAGACTTTGTTTTGGAAAAATTCGTAAAAAGTGAGAAAAATTTAAAAAAAATAGAAAATCACTCGAATAACTCAAATGTGAAAGCCACATTGGCGCATCATGGTATAATATGAGATTTACTCAGTGTAATGCCAAAAATGACGTATCTATAACTGCCCTGCCTTGGCGTCCGCTTTGTAGGGGAATGACACAGAGTGGAATGGTAGGAATGAAGTAAGAATGGACTGAAAAGTAGATGTCAAGATGTGATGAGACACACTCTCAACATTACATGATTGGAATCTTTCAGATGTTTCAACAGAGCAACCTTGAAGAAGGTTTTCCAAAATCAACGACTGTTTGGACAGAAATCAAATAAAGATGGAGATAATGTGCACTTGTGCACGAACAAAAAAAGGGTCGAACTTCTCTGTGCGGAAGTACCTAGGTCGTAAACCTGCAGGTTTCATCATTGGGGAGCACTTAGTAGCCAATGTGGAAGTGCTACGGCCAAGGTGGGTTCAATAGAATAAAAGAAAAGGGATAGTTGATGACAAATCTAAATAATGGTCTTTTCCAGAGAAATAACCCAAGGTGACTCCATGGAAACCGAGTACTCGATTTGGAATGATATACCCGACAAAACTTTACTCGAGGATAGGAAATATGTCTTGCAGTGGCCATACTTTTCAAAGGGAATCTATCCTCGAAAAGGAATGATGACTTTTTGCCCCATCTCGGGTGTGATATTTCAAACATCCAACACATGCACCTTTGGAATTATTTTCAACACAACAAGGATGATCAGTAGCCCCTAGACCGCCTAGGGTGTGTGCCATCATGTCACCGTGAATCATTTACTTTATGCAAGTGGCGAAGTGACCTATGAGCGTGATGGGAGAGCAGCTCGTTTCAAAGGCCACTGTAAGTGATAGTTCCAGACTTCTCTTCCCCTATAAATACCTCACTCTCACTTCCCTCATGAGGACCAAAAGCCAACCTAAAGAGTGAAAGCTTGTGCGGGGTAGAAACAAGTGAAGATCTCTTAATTCTGGAACGGAGGGCAAATCTTTCCACTCCTAGAAGAGAAGCAGGTCCAGCGTGAGTTTGATGAGGCTATCTGATATGGCAGGACATCTTAGTGAAAGGACCCAATCTCAACTTGTAAGTGAATGCCTTTTACTTCCTTTCTCGTTCTCCTATCCTTCTGCGTGTGCACCCCTTTCTGATTTCTATGTATGCGCAGGGCATGATGCGGTCACACATCTCGTGGGAGCTAGTGGTGGCCACATATCGGGGTCTTCCAGACTTCCAGAAGGTCAGACTAGACATGATGGGATTCAACGCCTTCCTCCGAGTCAAACCAATTAAGCTCGATCTCACCCTTATCCAAGCACAACGTAAAATATGAGACCTAGAGAGTCAGGCCTTCCTAATGCCCTGGGGACACATGGTGCCTAGCCTGCGGGCCTCAGAGTGGATGGCGAGGCCGTAACCGAGGTCACTTACCCTGATTACCCGGAAGGGGCCCAAAACTACTTGGGTTTAACTTGGAGGACTGAAAGAGCAGGTCAGTAGCCAAGGCATCCATCATGGAGGCACTGGGCTTACTAAAACTCATCCTCACGGTGATGAATCAATATTACCTTCATGTTGATGCGAAGATACCTACTGGGTAAGTGTGATCATACCTACTTTCTTAATTTTCTAGGAAGTACAGGTGAATCGGATTTGGAATATACAAGTAGCGGTTCCGAGAGTGAGTGAAGATCAAATGGATCAAGAGAAGCCCCAGATGTCAAGTGTCTAGTCAAGTCTTATTGTAATTTTTTATTTTTCTTGAGTTGAGATGTAAGAAGGTCAAGAGTCATGGATCGTATGTACTTTGCTATTATTATTATGAAATAAAGTTAGAATTTTGAGAAATTACTTGTGCAGTTACTTTTATGTGATTATCTTGCGCTCTGATTGCTTGCTTGCGAGAGGCTTACCATGCTGGCTGTTCACATTCCCGATATTCCTTCCGCTGTATTAAAAGCTCAGGGCGTGACATATACACTCTCGTACATACATTTATCATTCAAGAATATTCACAAACACTGTGCACATATATAGGGACAGATGATAAAACCTGTGTGGAATCCTAGGGAGGGGATTTCACTGTCACCCGTTGGGCGTGGCCAATGGCCAGTCTAGCCGTGAAGTCTAGTGTAGGAAGCTATAGTTGCCCGAACGATCAAGGGTGATAAGGCAATGGTGCTACCAGATATGTGCACAGCAGAGATCTAGAGGGGGGGGTGAATGGATCCCAGGCTTTTATGAAATTAAAAACTGTAAAATAGATCAACCAACACAGTATGGTACTTGACGGAGGTTTGATTCAAGAATCTCCCCACGCAGGGTAAGCTTTTCAGATAGGTATAACCTACCCTTCCGACTAAGCCTTTTGATATACCACTGAGTTGATGAATCATGCACATAGAATATATGAAAATGTTAGAAACATTATGTGCTTGCAGTGAACGATCCTATACATTCATCTAGATGAAGCAATAGGCCCAAAACAAAACACTTTCTACTCAAACTGCACTAAGGAAGACCAAATGAAACTTATGGCTCACACTTAACCAACTTCAAACACCTAGTGTACACTCCTTTTATCCCTTCGGAGCTTTACCGCTCTTGGGAGGCCTCTCAAGATCCAAGTGGTTTTGGGTTTACCCGGGCCCGAATGCTGGGTCGTCACAGGTGGTATCAGAGCTGTGTGTTGCGAAGGATGTGTAGAAGTACATGGGAATTCGAGATATTATAGTGTTCAGAGTGCGTAAGGTCCAGTACAGTCGACAGTTGGCATAGGTTTTATATTTTTTGTACCGCTTTACTTCTCGTGTGAGTGCTTGCTTGTGTTGTGTTGGCACTGTGCATGGTAGTATTTGCTATCATCAAGATGTGACGGAGAGTGTTCTTTTGTTTTGATTTTGTTCTCGATTGTGCTGCGCTGGGTGAAATTTGCCAACAGAGGTGAATCTGTGGTGCAGCGTTTGTATTTTTTCGTAGTGTGTTCAGGTGGTTGATGGGCTCTATGATGGATGTGCATGTTCTCCTGAGGAGATTAGGTTGTTTTGGCCAGTCCACTTGAGGTTTGGTCAGCCCCTAAGGTGTTCAGGTTGTGTTGAGGTGGTCGTTTGGATGCCTCGTTGAGAGAGTGCTTAGGCAAACCTAGGATTTACTTTCCTGGTGAGCTGCTGTCAGACGAGCTTTATCATTCTCATTTTATTTGTGGCGTCTTTCTGAGGTAAGCTTTGGAAGTGCTGTCTCGGAGAAGCCTTTGTCCTGTGTGTTGGGTTCGTGGCACTCCCTCTTTGTCTTTGATAATGGTTTTGATCATTACAATATATTGTGTGGTTTCTGTTGAATAGAAATGGAAAAGATTTGTTGTTGCTTCATGAACTCACATATTGCTATCTTATCTTGCAGGTTGCTTTACTGGCTTTACTGGTTGAGAAACAATGCCACTTCATGAATATATTTTTGTTGGTGACTCATGTTCATGAGATTTTAGAGCACTTATCTGAATACTTATTTTTCATGATGAATTGTGAATTGGTCTGCTAGATTGTCTTATGCTAAAATCTGAACAAGAGAAACTGGGTTTTCCTTATATTTAATTCTTAAAAAATTCTTAGAAAAATTCAGAGTGTCACACTCTTTTTCTTCTGTGACTTTTCTCCCCTCTCTCTTGTCCTCTCCATTCTTTTTCTAAATTTTTGCAGGCCCTTCGATGGTTCCTCTATTTCCCTTTTCTCTTCTCCTCTGCCAGTTTTCTATCTTATGTTCCCTCTCTTCGTTGAAGTCATTCTCTGTGTCCCCCCCTCTTTTTCTATTTGAAGCAGAGGCTTTTATAGAGGAGGGGGGCTTAGCCTGATACGGTGGCTAGAAGGCAGGAAAGGCTGATCCGACGCTCAAAGGTGGCCGTCGGATCTAGGCTGGCCGTCGGATCACTCCGAGCCTGGGTCCATTTGACCACTCCGTTGGCCCATTAAGCGTATTTGGTCATTTGTTGGCCAATTTGACTATTTGTTTAATTTATTTAGGCCCAACTCCAATGACTTTGGCCCATTCTCTTCATTTGTGATGGTTGGCCAATTAACTGGCACACCTTTATTATCCAAGTTTTTGATTACTCCTTGGGGGATGGTCCCGAATATTCTTCTGAACTCCTGGGTCTCGCTTTATCAGCTGTCCCTTGCAGCCGAGCATCTTTTCTTTTCTTCTTTTTCTCCAGTCCCATCTTTCATTCGGCTTCCGCTATTCTTTTTTCTTCTTCTCTTCTCCGTAGGCATAAGAGCACTCGGTCAGAGCTTAAGACCTGCAGATGTAAAAATTAACAATATTTTCAGTGTCAACAGGGACACAATCCATAGCTAAATGAGGGGATTGGAAGAGCAAAGAGTCGAGAAAGCTGAAAATGTTGAAATTGAGATAAAATCTAGATAGGATCATGCTAGCCAACCATACTAAGTGAATAGATCAGAGAGGACATTCAAATTCAGAGTGGAATGAGGATTTCTTATTCAAGAGTTGAAGTGCAATTAGCCATTGCCAATGAGAAATCTTTGAAGAATTATGAGGCATGAATGCTCAAAATGTCATGATGCATGCTGGGCTAGGGCATCCCTTGGTTCAGTCTTTTGACTGCTTTGCGCCTGGCCCTTTTGTGAAATGCCTGGAACGTCCTGCACACACACAATTTGTATTTAGCCCATTATAAAGTATTACTTTGTGCATATAAACCATGAATGTTCTCAATTATGTAATAAGAAATTAATGCTCATGGCCCTCAACTCCTTTTTATTGAATGATTAACCACAAATTAAGTTAATTTGTGTAAAAAGCCTGATTCATATAAAGTTGAGTTCAGCTGTGAAATATGCATAATTGCTGAATAATGTGCATCTAAAATAGTGTGTTTGACATAAATTATCATAGCAATATAAACACTCATCACACCCCCCAACTTACTCATTGCTAGTCCCTTAGCAATACAATTAGATTAAAATTTAAGACTAACAAGAGTTTGCAAAGTTCGTACCTTCATGTCCAACTCCTCCTTCATAGAATTAACCAAAGATTGGGAATCCAGAGTCATTAATGCACACTAGCTTTAGATTAGAAATTTAGGTATAGATTAAGAATACAACCCAAAGTTCAATAGCACTTGTGCATCTATAATATTAAATCCACAGCATAGACAATTGTAACCCTCATTTGCTATTCCAGATAAGTATCCTTCAACTCTCCACCTCCTAAATCAGAGCATTAAGTACAATGGCTTTTTGTCTGTCTTTTTCCTCACAATTTTTTTCTACACACATGACACTACACAACCTTTCACCGTTTGATGTGAACCTCAACTCTTGCCTTATGAGAAGTAGGCCCAGTTACTAGGATTCAGAGTATTTTTCATGGTGTTTTATTTTTCATTGTGCTTTTGGATTTATTTGATGGCTAACTCTGGTAGATTAACTTTATCACAATAGTCTTGTCCTCAGGATGTAAAGAGTATCAGACAACATACCCAAAAAAATAGAGGGCTTGCCCTGCTTGTTTCATTAGTGTACAAAGTAATTTTTTTTTCTTTTCTTTTTTCTAAAGTGCACATGAACTTTAAAGAGATTAGACGGATAGTGCGATAGATAATTATCTGTCTGAAATAGAGATGAAATTGCAGACGGAATATATCTGTCTGAATTTCAGATGGATATTGCGACTCAAATAATTCCGTCTAAAACTCCCATTTGAAATCCCACTTTTTCTTGTAGTGGAAGGAAGCCAAGCCTTAAACCGTCCATAAAAATGTTTGCCTTTAGGATATTAGTGCTAACCAAGTGAGGGGCATATGGTGTTAGACGAGAAAATTGAAGTTCATACTCCGCCACAGACATCATGCCTTGGCGAAGAGAGGTGAATTCCGCGGCCTTCCTCTCCTTAACATGCTCGAAGAAATACTTTATTTGGTGCGTTTGGAGGCAGTGTCGGAATAGCTTTCCACCAAGTACGCGCATCCTTGTTCAATTGGAAGGTGACAAGATGGACCTTTTCTTGATTGGTGCATTGCATAATGTTGAATATTCTGTGATGTGGATCTAGAGGGGGGGTGAATAGATCAAACCCCTATAAAAAATTCTATAGTAGTTGAAGAATGCGGAATTAAAGTGAACTACAGTAAGACGATCAGGAAACTCTAAAGGCAAAAAGAATAGAACAACTCAAGTTGTTCGGTTCTTAATCGATCCTAAACATCCATCTATCTTGAAGAGAGTGAAGTATGAAATGCACTCAAGTATAGACCAATCGCATGAGAGACAGGGATTTTAGGTGGTTCGATCTCCTGCAGATATCTACGCCCACCGCACACTTAAATCAAGTTTGACTTCACTGCTAATTCACAGCTTCTAACCTGCTGATCCACAGCTTTGGGAAAATCTTCCCAATACATGCTGAGCTTTACAGCTTAAGCTACTAGAGGAGTCCTCCTCTTCCGCTGAGGATTACAACTTAACCATCGTTGACGCACAGCTTGTAAAACTAGGTTTCAAAACAAACGAAACAAATCAGAAGATCAAAGCACAAAATGTAGCTCTTACAAAGAGCAGATCGGCTCTGGTTCTGAACCATGAGACTGAAAATATATACATTATTAATTCTATGACCTTCAAACATGCCTTTATCAGAATTTATCTCTAAGATTTTGCATGCATTGTTATCAAACAGAACCCTGTGACCCTTGTCATACAATTGACTAATATTGATAAGATTGTATTGAAGACCCTCAATAAGAAGAACCTTTTCTATGGAGTTAGTGGAGGATTTACCAATTGTTCCTATGCCAACAATTTTACCTCTATTCTTTCCTCCAAATTTGACCAAACCCCCTACCTTCATTTCTAATTTGCGAAACTTAGATCTGTCTCCTGTCATTTGCCTAGAGCAGCCGCTGTCAAGATATCACTTGTTATTTTCAGCTACTAGGCTCACCTGCATGAAGTAAATTAAGCAGAGTGGTTTGGAACCCAAGATAGATTGGGTCTAAAAATATTGTTCAACTCCCTAACCAAACTTTTTGGTATCCAAACCTATTTCAGGATTTTTTTTTTACTCTTTATTGATTATCTTATTGAAATTATAGCTAAAGTTTTGTCCATTTTGTTTATTGTTGTTGACCCTATTCTTGTTGGTGAAATGTTGGTTCCTTGGATGTCCATTGTATCCAAAACGTTTAGGGAAGTCAAATTTATTAAAGAATTTCTGTGTATGGGCAGGTCTTCCCCAGTTGCCTTTGTACTGTCCCATTTGGTTATTGAGATTAGTATTGCTGTTGTGACCCACTTGCCATGATCTGTTAAAATTCTTTTTATGGTAAATAGGCATGGTAGATGGCTTACCAAGATTCTTTCCCATTTTGGATGATTGTCGAGTAAAATTGGTGGATGTTTTCTTTTGTTGCCCAACATTTTGAGCACTGTTAGAAATGGATGGCGTGTCTAGCTTTTCATTTCCCTTCCCTGGACAGAATGTTATGGTTTTGAGCTCAAGAGGTCATTTGATTGTCGGGTTATAGCCTAAACCCTCCTTGTTGAAATTGACTCTAGTTCCTAAAATGGCATTCAGATTAGATTCACCCTGAACAAATTTGTCATCGCTTCCCTCGCGTGGGACGTATCCGAGCTTGCCTAGAGTCCTAGGTCGTCTCGCGGGTCCGTCCCGCATCAGTGGTCGTCGGAGGAAGCTCCCACGGTGAGCTCCTTCTTCTTCCTCTCTTCTGTCTATGTGTTGTTGTAGGCCTCCCTCCCTTTTTCTGTCTTTCTACCCCCTTTTTTTTTGTTCGCCGGTGGGAGGGTCTTTTATACCTCCACCGGCACAACGTTGTTCGAGCGCTGGGGTCACAAAGGCGGGAAACACCTCATTAAATGGGATTTGACATCCCGTCAATCTGTTGGTGTTTGATCGACACGTCACCCAGCCCACTGCGCACCAAGGATCTTCATAGGGTGGCGTTGGATCTTCCGTGTCGAATGGGTTAGCACTGTGCTGTTGAAGGCTTCCACCGGTGTGTCGCTGAAGGAGGGCACAGGCGTGCCATTGAAGCTTCAAAGGGTGGCGTTGAAGGGGGCACAGGTAGCGTGCCGTTGAAGGGGGCACATGGAGTGTGCCGTTGAAGGGGGCACAGGGAGCGTGCCGTTGAAGGGGGCATAGGGAGCGTGCCGTTGAAGGGGGCACAGGGAGCGTGCCATTGAAGGCTTCAAACGAGTGTGCCGCTGAAGGCTTCAAACGGGTGTGCCGCTGAAGGGGCACCAGGGAGCATGCCATTGAAGCCCCGCTAGGGCGTGCCACTGAAGGGCGCTTGAGTATGCCGTTCAAGGCCATTTTAGTGTGCCACTGAAGGGCATTTTAGTGTGCCGCTGAAGGGCATTTTAGTGTGCCGTTGAAAGGCAACTAGAGGGTGTGCCATTGAAGGCACCTGAGCTTTGTTTGAAGCGGATTCCATGGCTTATTCCAGACTCGATTGACGATCCGTTTGATTCTCTTCGAGGGCCCACAAGTGGTGAGCTTCCCCAGGGGTTGGCTTCTCTTCGCTGCTATGATTTCGGAGACGGCTTCACAATAGCATGTTGTCTGTTCGGAGGGTCCGGAGGGGACGACCTCCAGTTATTGTAATAAAATTTGGAGTCTTCTTGATCAATAGAAGTATTTCTTTTCATAGCACCTATGTAATTGCTTAGTTCAGTATATTGGTGTTATTTCTAGCTAGTTTCTGACTGTACGTTCCGATATTCCACATCGGGGCGTGACACTTCCCCTTAGTTGTATGAGCTGAATTTGGTGAAAAAGGAGGATGGAAGATAAAGGGCAACCAACAACAGAAGGAAGATTTCTTTTTCTTTTTGAATGTGAGCAACAGAAGGAAGATGTTTTGGCCAGTACAACGAGACTGTAATGAAGTCATAGATGATAAAAAATGGGCCCAAGGAAACACAATTTTCTGGGAAAGAGGTGTGTTTTGCAACCTTCATACACACAAGTAAATGTAAAGCCCATAACATGAGCACCGAAATACCCATGCACTGTTATAACTAAAAGGTTTCTATTGTGACCAACAAAGTATCTATCTTTGCCCAAGAAAATCAGCTTTGCCTTCACATTAGCATCAGTTCAATCATAGAAAGAACAAAAGAACATAAGTTAATAACTGAAGCATTAAAGCTAAATATGGTACTCTCACCCAAGCATCCCAGACATTACGTGTAAACATGAATAAAACCCTTACTCTATCAACTTAGAAATATCTTTATAATGAAAGTTAGGCAGGGGGTTCAACTTGATCACATGGCTCTGAAATACACTCCATCTAAATGGCTTATGAAATGTCTCTAGGGAAGGGCACAATTGACAGCAAAGGCATGTATTTGTGTGTTCGGCATCAACTACTCTCTAGGGCACCTACTAAGACTGTATGTGGCAATGGCACCTAGTAAGGCCTCTCCATGTGGAGGATGATGAAGAAAAAAATTTGATAGATGGTTATCAAGTGCCAAAGAACTGGTTTATCAATTCTTGGATGAAATGGCACAATATAATTGCAAGTGGATTATTTCGCCTGGAGAGACCAATATCAGATTACAATAAGTTTTATTATCTACATAATAAACTAGAAATTCTCTCTCCCTCGTTTCTCTCCCCCTCTCTCACTCATTCTCTCTCCTCCGCCCCCTTCTTGCTCGTTCTGGGCCGTGCTGACCCCGGATCATGACGTAGGAGGTGCCGTTGAACTCAGCTCGTCGTGAGGATCGCGCCGGTGCCTTCCATTCCGCGGTTCATGGGGGGCGTAGGAACGAGACGGGTCGAGGAAGGTCGTGGAGCTCCATCATCTACATGCACGCTTTTTGAGGTTATCGTCACGATCGAGATAGGGGGATGGACACCTTGCTTCGCTTGGAACATTTTGGTACCACATGCATGTCCATGCATAGGCATTTTCATCATTTTCTGTCCAAGGTGCATTTTTGGGATTTTTAGGCTATAATGCTTGTAAAATTCACCATGGCCATTGTATTTACATTTTGATGCATGCCGTAGTTGTAGAAAGTTGTTATTTAGCTTCTCCTACCCCTTTTCTTTTGTTTCGCATCGATTCGGCTCGACCGGAGGGGAGTTCAGTCTCGAACTCGTCCCTCTCATTTCCCTGCTGATATAATGCGCCTGTTAGAGGCCGTTATATGCATAACGGACCCTTGGGGTGCGTTATGTTCAACATGAGGGACCACTCTTGGACCATCATGAGACCATCATTTTTGTAGGTCTGTAGATTGTGGGGCATGACGGACTAGGTCCCGTCCGTCATGGCCAGTATAACGCTGTTATCATAGTGCGTTATGTGGTGTGTTAAAACTGTGAATTTTCCTAGATTTCATAGGTTCGGGTGACTTTAACGGACCAATCCTGGTGTGTTATAGTCTCATGATGCACCAGTCGTGGCACATTATGTTTTGTGTGGTTTTGGTCATTGTTCTGGTGAGTATAACGCACAGGTGGAGGCGCATCATACTGAGCATAACGCCCAAGCGATGGCGCGTTATAGTCTGCATGTCTGCGTTTGGTATTTGCACGGGTGAGCATAACGGCCTGGGCGAGGCGCGTTATGGTCACATAATGCCCTGACCTTGGTCCGTTACACACTATTGTTTTGGGAATTTCAGAAAAGCATGTTTAATTCCCGTTTAATGCATTCTAGTGATATAAAATCGGTTGGTTTAAATTTAATGATTTCTTGAGCTTTTATGTTAATGGTCTTGAAAGTGGCTGTATTCGGACTTAATAGACTTACCAGTCTTTTATGTTTTGACATATTATGCCTTCTTAAATATGAAAGTTTATGTTTAGTATAAAGGCATCCTTGTTTTGAGAAACTTCATGCTAAGTATTATTTTTAAACATCAATCAAATCTGTTGTTTTCACAAAGGGGCTACACTAAATGCAAGCAATGAACTTCAGTCATGCTGAGTAACTGGGGATATTGGCGTCTGATAAACGTATATTCTCATGTAAAAAGGTGTGTACTGAGTTCAATGCTCTAAGGCAGAGCAATGGCAAATTATTCACTGAGAAACCATTTCCCTTCATCAATGAAGTAGAGTGGATAAAGTGATGAAGTGTCTTGCTACCTATACTCTAATTAAAGTAAAATGGTGAGCTAACCTGAGTAACTGGGGATGCTGGCATCTAATCAACGTGCACCCTCACATCAAATGATGCATGCCACACCTGAATGCTCTTGAAAAATGAAAAGTGATAACAGTTGGTATCAAATAGTGGTTTCAAGAGAAAAATCTGAGAATGTAGTGCCCATGGAGAAAATCAGAAACGTCTAAGTGTTTAACCTCAATACATATTATAGTTTCCTTCAAGGGACTTTTGGAATTGAATGAGTAGGATGAAGGGTGGTTGACTTGGTCTCTATATGTATTTCTGGTTCATTTCTATTAATTTTGAATGTAAAAATTTTTAGATGCTTATTATTAAGAAACTCAGAGCTCATCAGATTTAAACCAATCTATAGATAGTGGCTTTATCATTAGGGCTCTATAATTGAAGATTCTGAAAAATCTATCACTCTGTTTTTATGTACATGGCTTCAGACTAAAGAACTCCCATCCTAAACATTTCTTGGATCTGGCTCTTCTAAAGATCCAAGTGTCGACTCCCAGAGTCGACCCTCTTCAGGTCTAGTTCTGTCTAGGACCCTGGTTTACAAGTGTTGACCTCTAGTGCCCAGACTTCTATCTAGTTGGCATTTGTCCTTAAAACAAATTGGCTTCTTGATGATATATGCTCCATTGTTAACTTCTTCTCTGGACCATCTGCCATGTATCTCTCTAAGCAATTGGTATGAGGTTCTTTCATGTAATAGGCTAGTTTACTTTCCATCCTCCATGCATTTCATAGAAAATATTAAAAATCTGAAAACCAGAAGCCCGAAGCATTTGAAAAATTTTGAAAACCAAATCAGCTCAATAGCTGTAGAACTGCTCTCTGATTGCATCATCTTGCTATGTTCAAACATCTTGCATATATTTGTCTTTCATGATTCAGTCTGCATTGCTTTACTGTGACTTTGTGGCCTCCTATGTCAAGTCAAGAGAAATAACAAGAAGGAACCCAACAATCTGCTCTTGCATCTAGCTACCTGCTTGCTTGCTTGTGTTTGGCTTTGAATCCTTCTTTTATCTCATGTGCTCATATTCTGACCTTGTAATTAGCTTTATTCTGAGCCCTCTTTGCTGATGGCAAAAGGGGAGAAGTTTTGAGATGAGTCATAATTGATTATTTCATGATTATACTCCTTTATGATATGACTCATAATGAACTCATAATGACTCATAGTTACCATCATCAAAAAGGGGGAGATTGTTGTGCCCCTGTGTTTTGATGATGTCAACACTATGACACATCTGTTCTTGAGGATCATGTGTTTTGACTTCATGAGTTTGAATCTTAAGTTTCATACATTTTTTGCCCTTTGAGTTTCATATGTTTTTATTCTTAAGGTTCAGGTTCATATGTTTTTGATGCTGTCAAATATTTCTGTTAATATTAATCCATGATTATCTTCATGAGCTTTGTGAAGATAGGATTTGTAACATCCGTAGTTTAGCGGATCCTTGGTGGTTCGGATCTAGATTTTGTCTGGTGAATTTTTGCTAGTTTTAGAAATTTTTAGGACATTTTAAGGTATTTAATCAAAATTGTTAAAGTATTTATATAAATATTTTGGGCATATTCACAATTTTGGATATTTGGGGGTTATTGGATTTCCTCCTTCGACAATAGCTCCCGAGCGACAGTCTCGAAGCTCGACGCACGCGAGTAAGAGCGGCCCACTTCACAGTGGTGGATGGCAGATTGTATCGCCGTTCCCTCTTGGCTCCATTATTGAAGTGCTTGTTCCCTACGGAAGCCAACCAAGTCATCCAAGAAATCCACGAAGGACTCTGCGGAAGCCATGTGGGGGGGTGAGCACTCGCAAGGACACTAATCCGGTAAGGATACTGGTAGCCCACCTTGCAGCAAGACTGTCTCGACTACATTCGGAGGTGCCCTTAGTGTCAAAGTTCTCTCACCTACGCCACCAGCCGACTACGCAACTACACGCCCTGATGGAGCCTCGCCCATTTGCTTGGTGGGGAGTGGACATACTGGGTCCTTTCCCCGAGGCACAAGGTAGGAAGAAATTCCTTATTGTTGCTATCACTACTTCACCAAATGGATCGAGGCTGAACCATTGGGGAAGATCATGAGCGAGGCAACTTGGAAGTTCATACTGCGAAGCATCATCTGCCGCTTTGGAATCCCAAGGGTTCTCACAATCGACGACGACAGACAATTTGCCAGCACTGCCTTCCAGGAGAAGTGCTCGGAGCTGG
Source organism: Amorphophallus titanum (assembly GCA_024336825.1). Classification (NCBI taxonomy): domain Eukaryota; kingdom Viridiplantae; phylum Streptophyta; class Magnoliopsida; order Alismatales; family Araceae; genus Amorphophallus; species Amorphophallus titanum. Next base: position 432,784 of record JANBPO010009106.1, read on the forward strand.
AGATTTGGAACCACCATACTTCGGTGGGACATCCCCAGGCAAACGGGCTGGTGGAGAATGCTAACCGAACACTGCTCCACGACATCAAGACTCAGCTGGCTCAAGCAGGTGACTTGTGGGTAGACTCAGTTCCAAGCATCCTATGGGACCACCGGACCACCGCTAGAGCCGCCACCGGGGAGACACCCTTCCACCTCACCTACGACACTGAAGCGGTGGTACCGGTAGAGATATCTAACCCCTCGCTACTGTAAACGGCGGAAAATCCAGGGATGGAGATTGGGATGAGATGGTCGGGTTAATGCGTTAGAAAGATAGATGTTGTTGGGATGTTGGATAGGATGGAGGGAGATGTTATTATGTTATGGGGAGATAATGATAATGTGGTGATGTCCCTTAATGGCCATCCCTTTTTAATCATGTTTCGGCCCATGGAATACTGGTGCCCCTCGCAGGCTAGCCCTCGGGGTCTTCCATCCATACGGGTCTGCTGGTTGCCATTGTGCCACCCGGTATTAAGGAGCTTACTCCAGTCATGTGAGTATGTCTCCGCTTCTCCCCTGCAACCCACTGGGGATGGAGAGATGCTGCCCCAATTTTGCCAGGCTCAGTTGATTAATTGCACTTACAATCTGGGCTTAATAAAACATGCTTTCATAATAACAAGCTTCTATGCTCGAGTATGACCCTCGCACGAACTCTGACCCTACTTTTAGGGCATCCAGGACTTCAATCTGCTCATTAATTAACTCGATTAACATCAAAATCCCCTAAATGGCTTGATAGCTCAAATAAACAAAAAAATACATGAAAAATCACCTAATCCGGCGCGACATTAATCCGGCGCGCCCTATTACGACGCGGTACCCTCCCGTGCCGATTTAGCCTTACACTCAAACCAACTAAATTTCAAATGGCCTCCGCCTGGCACGGCCTAATCCGGCGTAGACCGGGCAGACCGCGCCGGGTAAGCCCGTCGGCTTCCCCCCGCGCCGTTTAAGAGCTTTACCTACGGTACCCCACGCCGTTTTAAGCTTTACCTACACTCGATCGTGCCGGATTTGAATAAACTATCTCCCTCCACGCCGTTTTAAGCGATCACTCCCGAGTGAACATTAAATCACCTCAATGGCGAACATTGTCCCGATTTGGATAACCTGTGGACACATGGAAACCCCTCGTAGGCTAGCCCTCGGGGCCCACGTCTATTTGGGTGTTTGTTAGATTTATGATTAAAGGCCCGTGGAACATCGATACCCCTCGTAGGCTCGCCCTCGGGGTCTCCGTCCATTTGAGTTCGTCGGTCGCCGTGTTTGGCCTCCCTGCATTTAGGAGTCCGTCATAGAGGGCGGACCTCCACTTCTCCCCCGAATACTCCCGGTCTAGGGGAGATGCTGTCAGATAGAGAAATAAGGCACATATATAATCAAAACGAAGTTAATACTCCCCTCTTCAAGATGGAGTTGAAGGAGGACAAAGAGGATGAAGCATGACTCCACCCTGGCTTGATGAACAAGCCCCCGTCGTGGAGTTGTAACAGAAAACCAGCAAAACTATGATGATTTGTCGAAAGTAGGGGCGAAGTTAAGAGGGCAAACGTTGATGAAATTGAGCAAATAAAGAACCAAAATGAAGCTAATACTTCCCTCTTCAGGATAGGGTTGAAGGAGGATGAAGAGAATGTGACATGGCTTCACCGTCGCCTTGAAAATGCGCCCCCTTTACACAGTTGCACGGGGCCCTCTTTATATAGAAATTACAGAAAATTAAAAACTTTTCACCATGATTTTAAGAGATAGAGTCCACCAAATCTCGAGATCTATCGATCAATCTCAAGATAATAGTAAAGATGAGAGGTAGGAACAAGTGGGACTTGAATCGGTGGATTATTATGGAAGATATAGGCCCATGAATGGAATCCTGGAGCTTAATCTTCAGAGTTTTGACTTGAACTAGGACTGCATAAATCCTCAAATTACATCCACGTTTTCAAGCAAAATAGTCCGGCAAAAATCGGGTTCTATACACCAAACTTGAGATAATATCAAGGGGAAGAGATAGCAAGAAACGTGGCTCAAATTCATAGAGAATTCTAAAAGATATGGCCCTTAGAAGAAGGCCACAGACGCACATAACGGAGTCCTAAAACACTAGCCAATTCAGCCAACACACAATAGATTTTAGAAAATGGAGAATATCTTGAAAACGGTGCAGAATTAGGAAAGGTGGTAGAAGAAGAAATTGAAGATAACTAAAAAATGAACAACTTTTATGAAGAGACTAAGATAAAAAGATGATCAGAATAGGGAGAAAATGGGGCGGGAAGAGAGAGAAATGTTGGGTTTATAGGTGAATAGTGCAGCCTGCTAGAACAATGTGAATAACTTGAAATCGGTGTAGAAATGGCTAATGGCTCTCAAATTAATCAGGGAAAATAAAAGTCAGATTAATCCCGTGACGGTCACAAAAGACACAAAGTCCATGCCGTCATGACACCGGGCCTCATACAAGCCCCGACAACATTCTGACGGATATTCGGAACAACCAAAATACTCACGCAATAAGCGGACCTTGCGAGGAACCAGCTCTTCACAACTTAATAAGAGTTACGGTACCGACCGGGAATGAATCTCACAAATTTGGAACCAATCCCTCACTTCCTACAAAAGGCACGGGATCGACCAGGAAGACATCCTACAAGTTCGGGACCGAGCATGAAGAAATCACACAAGCTCAGAGTCACCCCACGCGGCAAGCGATGGACTACACCAAGTCACAAGACACAAGGAGGAGGCTTTCTCTCCTCTACACATGACACAATGCACAAAATTCAAGGAAAAAAGGCCCAAAAATCTCAATTTATAGGGCTGGCCTCCTTCCTCCCCTCATCGGGGTTAGGAGGTCCGGATAGGTCCCATTGGGACCTATCCAGACTAGGTAGGGCCCCAAAGGAACACTACTTGGACCGGATAGGTCCGCATCGGAATGTGGTTGATACAGAGACTGCGTTCTCATCGCGGTTCTCTCAGAGACCCCCTTCCCCTGGAGACCTATCTGGACTAGGTAGGGGCCCAAAGGGACCCTACTTAGACTGGATAGGTCCACATCCGAGTTCGATCGACTCAGAAACCTCGTTCTTATCGCGTGTTCTCGAAGACCACATTCCCATGGAGACATGTTCGGACCAGGTAGGTTCCCAAAGGAACTTATCCGATCTGGTACCCTCTTTTTGGATTTATCCGGTCCCAAATCACTCCCAAAAGGACCTATCCGGTCTGGGTACCCTTCTTTTGGGACCTATCCGATCACAAAGCACTCTCGAAGGGACCTATCTCGTCCTCTTGTGTGTGGAGAATCATTGATTTACATTTCAAGCTTTCCCCTCTAGTTGAACCATCTAGATCTAAACCCCATCAAGCGTTTCCAAATTTTGGGATGCACTTGCTCTTTACCAGTTGGCAGTTTGATGTAGTCATGACGTATGGATAAAATTGACATGAGAATATTATTAAAGTGTCGACTAATCATCTCTCCCGAATGTTATAATCATTCTCTGAGTAACCTATTCCCAACTCCATGTCCTACCTCAAGAAAAAAAACAGCCAATTGCTCAGTGATAGACATATTCCTGGTGTCATTGAGTACACCTCTTTCCATTAGTGTATCTCTTAACCTTTTGAATAGGTGGGGGTGACCCCAAAAATTAGAGTATGCCCTGCCAACATGCCCATCTATTACCTGTTTAACCCACCTATGAACTCGACCTACATCTGTGTGCATTGGGGTCCTAGAGATAGATTTTCTAGGAGACAACATGTGCAACACTACGACATGTTCAACCTCCTCCCAATACTCCTCCCCGTCCATCATAAAGTTGACGAGGGATGGAAATGAATCACCAGTTTCAATAGTTCGGTAATGCATTTTGAATGCAATAGCTGAAAATCATATATCATAGACATGAGAAAATTGAATTAGTGAATGAGCATTTCATTAAGCAAGCACATTAAATGTAGCATTTGCATGTTGACAAATAATTAAATACATAAAATAAAAGTGCATATGTGAAATTAACTCTGAAAAGGATATGGGAAACTTTCAGAAGAAGCCTAGGTGGCTTAATATCCATCCAGTTTTCAACTCTTCTAGGAGAGCCAAGAAGATGGAACGGTCATCCACAGAGTGGAGAAGGTCATAGCTCTATATAGATCTTGCGGAGAAAGTCCAGACAACTTTATTAGCAATTCAATTGCCTTATCCATTGGTAGGGTAGCTTCTTTTTGCATTTGAAATATCTCTCTGGCGGCCAAAGTCATCCTATCATGACCTAGTGCCACCAACTTGTCTATTGAATCTTCATTGCCCTATGACACCCACTTCCTCTTCATCCTGACATTGCTAGATGAGGGCACGTTGTTAGGGGCTAGAGAAACGAAGTTTTCAAGGAGATTATGAGTTATCAAGTCGAGGTAGAGACATGGATACCTCGACATAGAGAGTAAATTCAACATAAGAATTCAGACTTCAAGGGGTTTTAAAAATACACAATTCTCTCCTCAAGGTGGTGAATTTATCATTGTCTAGTGGCTTAGTGAAGATGTCTGCTACCTGATGTGTAGTGCCTATGTGGATCAATTCCAATGTTCCTTTTGATACCTCATCTCTTATGAAATGATGTCTTATTTCAATGTGCTTGGTGCAAGAGTGCAAGATAGGATTTTTCGAAAGATTGATGGCACTAGTATTGTCACAGTGTTGACACTGAAAATATTCCTAATTTTTCCTAACTTCTGCTTCTGCAGGTCTTAAATTCTGACCGAGTGCTCCTGTGCCAATGAGAAGGAAAGAAAAAAAGGAAGAAAAATAACGGTGGAAGCTGAACAAAAGATGAGACCAAAGAAAGGAAGAAAAGAAAAGATGCTCGATTTCGACGGGTAACCGCTGAAGCAAGACCCGGGAGCTCGGAAGAGTATTCGGGACCATCCCTGAAGAAGCAACCAAAAGCTGCAAATACGAGTGAAGTTGGCCCGACAGCACAAATTACAGTGCCGAAGGTCATGTCAGTGAAAAACTCGAGTGTCTGAACCGTAGGCACAAAAGGTTCTGGAATCGGCCATTCAATGGCCTGAAGGCTTTAATAATACTTCTCGTTGCAATTTCACGAAGCCGCGATGAGATGAAGGACCAAGTCAACTTTTGAAACCATCCCTAGACCCACCGACTAACCCACGCCAAGCGATAAGGGCTAATACGGTGCGTCCTTCACCGGTACGCTCCCTAACCCGGCGCCATCTATTATGGCGTGCTAAAAGTTTGTGGGACGTCCCTTCCCCAGCACCATCAAATCCGGTGCATAAAGAAGCTTGGCAAGCCTTTCCCGGTGCACCATTCTTCACACCGTAATAGCCTCTGTCTATATATATTCAAGTGGTTTGACCAAGCGCTCCAGAACAGATTGAACACATAATCCTGAGGAAGAAGACAACACGCCACATATATTAAGATATCATTGGCAGCCCAAGTGTTGTTATTTAACATTCTCTGATATTTTGCATATTACCAACAGCTTTGAAGAGAAGTTGGTAAGGGTGGATTTGGGGCAGTTTACCATGGCCACTTGAACGGAAAAAGTAGATGTTCTAGTGAAGATTCTCTCCCGATTACCATCATCTCAAGGACAAAGGGAATTTCGAGCATATATAGGCAAGTTGTTGTGCTTTTTTTCTTGTTAGATATTTTTTTTCTAACGGAGATGGGGTATACGGGTCGGGTATCCGAGATCGAACCCGGGACCTCTCCCAGAGAGGGAGGTGACGAGACCACCACACCACAGCAAGTTGAGGTGCTTCAAGCAAGGAATTATTGATCATTGTATTCAATTTGTACCTCATGATCATTCATATGGTAGCTTGGTGGATAATGAACGACCTACCTTGAATTTCCTGTTGATTGATCTATCTTGTGCAATAATGCAGGCACTATATCATTGACATGGGTTCACCATAGGATCCTGGTATCCTTACTTGGTGGCTGCGACGAGGAGAATAACTTAGCACTTGTATACGAGTTCATGTCCCAAGGATCCCTTGCAGATCATGTAAGAGGTTCTCCTCCCTCATCTTTACCCACAACCTAGCATGCATTAAAGCAAATTAAATATGTCCAAATCGTTGTTTTGAACCGTTCGTGTTAATAAAATGAAATATATCTGAATGTGCATGCCACTTTTGAACAACCTTAATTAATTGGATATCTTTATGGGGTGTTTGGTTGTACTTTTTTCTCTATTTTTTTCTCTCAAAATTAAAATTAAGGAAGAGATAGACACTTAAACATGTTTGGTAAGACCTATCCTATTTTTTAGGGAGGAATCTTACCCTGTGTAATGAGGTGTTTGGGAGTAATTTTTTTCTTAAGACTGTTTCTCCTTTAAAAAATATTTCACCCTGATTTTATAAGGAAATTTTAAGATTTAAAAATGTTAGAAAATATAAAAATAGGGAAAAATACTCCCCACGATCCTCGAAAAATGTATAACACACTGGTAATGTCCCAGAGTCAGAGAACGCAATGGTTCACCTTGTATAGGGTTCTATAGGCGCATCAGGGAAAAATATGTGTAAACCACAAAACACTCTCCGGGACTCTCAAAAGTGATCCGAAACCCACGGATCCTGACCCGAAAAATATCTGAAAAAATCAGGGCATTAGATAGCCCTTCTAGGTGGCCAAGCCCCTTGCCACCTAGACTAGGTAGAGATAGTAGGCCTCCTGGCCACCTCCTATTCAGGGTCCCCCTCTAGACTTCTGAAGCCCGATTCACCCTCATTGCGAGCGGGAACCCTCGAAAAGCATAGAAAAATCATCCCCATTGGAAATGCCATCCATAAAACATGATTTAAACTAAAAATCACTATGAGAATGGATCGATCTACGCTCTCGGCCCCAATCATGAAAGTTAACCTGAAAATACAATAAACCTCTCTCTCTCTCTCTCTCTCTCTCTCTCTCACTCACTCACTCACTTGCAGATCACTATCGGAACAATGAGAAATGTAAGAGGAGAGTTCGAGATCCATCCCCCTACCTCAATGTCACTTTAGAACCTTGGATACCTCTGATCCGCCGTTGAACCTCAAATCGCACCTATAAACCCACAATCTCGACGTGCGAACCTCCTTCGTCTTGCGCCCACACTCCGCCTGGCACCCCACTGTCGCCGACTGGTCCTCCTTGAGCTTGCCATTTGTAGCCAGAGAGGAGAGGAGAGGAACGGGGAGATCAGAAGAGGAAGGAGGAGAAAATGGGGAAAGAGGAGGCGGACACGACATTTAATGGGAGGAAGGTTTTGGGTTTCCCCAAAATCCTGGAAAAAATTGAAATCATCAACATGCCCTTTCCTCTTATATTTTGGGCTAAACACTTACAGAAAATTTTTGAAAAGCTGTAATTTCAATGAAATCTTTTTCAAAATTTAATTTTCATAAATAACGTCTTATCATGGAGACGCTCATTCTTAAAATTTCCCCGTTTTCAAATTTCGCCCTTTCACAAATAGCGTCCAGAATGGTAGGCGCTTAAAACAAATGGCGTTCACTAAGGAGGATGCCCATTCTCCAAAACATATTCAATTTCAAATATCGCCCTTTTCAAATAGCGTCCAGCGTGGCAGGCGCTTAAAACAAATGGCGTTCACTAAGGAGGACGCCCATTCTTTTCACAACTGTCGCTTGTAACGGACGCCTCCACGTTCTCTCCATATTCAAACCCATTAAACCCTCCATTAAACCCTCCTGCAACCTTTCCTCTCTTCAAATAAACACCCATCCTCCCCCTCTTCTCAAACCCCCCCTTTCCCACGACGTCTACCGGTGGTTCTAATCCGGGCAAGCGTCGCCGTGTGACAGCGCCGGAAGTGGTGGACCTCAGTGATGGAGGTGAGGCGGCAGCGGCGGCGACGGCAGCCCCAGAGGAGGGTACCGCGGTGGAGGTGCTAGCAGCAATAGAGGAAGAAGAAGAAGGGGAAGGGGAGACCACCGAGAGTGACGCCGGTGGAGAGGAAGAGGGGATCACGGCAGTTGAGAGGGCGCGGTGGTGGTGGAAAGTGCGGTGACGGCCGAGGGACAAGCGGCGATGGTGGCGGTAGGAGGAGACAAGGGAGCGGCAGCCCCTCGCCGGCGGCAACGAGCTCCCCGCTGGCCACTGCGGGGAGCAGTGGACCAGGAGGCACCCAGAAAGGTAAGCTCCCTCCCCCCACTCTCCCTCTTTCATGCTTGGGACGGTTAGGAAGGGGGGATGCTGGGAGGAAGGGGATGACAAACTGCGTCCACTAGGGTGAACACCAAAATCAATAAGCGTCCAAATGGGTGGGCGCTTAAAAATGAAAACAAAAATGAATGGCAGCCACAATGGCAAAAGAAATAGTGGCCAACGGAGTGGACGCTAAAAGAACAAACCTTTTTTCTATTAGAAGCAGCTCAAGAGCCAGCCTATGCAGCTCAAGAAGCATACCCCTCAAAGACACAATGAGTCTCACCGGCTAACAAAAAGAACTAAAGAAAAGGCAAGGGTGTTCAATGCACCGAGCAACCCACTGTGGGGGCAGATGCCAGCCATAAGGGGGAAGGAAAAGAAAAATATAAAGGCTAAAATAAAATATGTTACCCTCTCTTGCAATATGCTGTCAGCACTGTCTAGTGTGGCTCAAGCTGCTGACGAAGAGGATGAAGAAATTTGCTTTATGTCAAAGGGAGTAAATCAGGCTAAAGCCTCTGCCACCCACCATGTTGCCAGAGCTGGGAGAATATCAAGACACCCGCTAGCCAACAAGGTGGTACAATACCACGTTCCTCCTCAGCTCAGAGGCATAAAACCTAGGGAGTTCATCTTAAAGAAACTGGGCACGTCTGGCAATAATGACAGGATGCCACTCACCCCAATCAAACCGGAGGCAGAAGATAGTACTCCCAGCCCCTCCTGGCAAGACCAAGCCATGGTTGCACTGCTATACCAAAAGCAGCAGGAGATTGAAAGGCTACAAAGGTAGCTAAATGAAACGAATCTATGTCCACCTATGCCGCAAATGGCAAGACATCTACATGAGGTGACACTAGGTAGTGCCAGCTCACCTAAAGCTTCAGCACGGCCAGTCAAACCCCGGATAGCACATGATCTTACGGGGGCATCCTCCCTCAACCGCTCCAACACATAGTCTCCCGGGCATGTCAGGGGGAAACTAAAGCATCTCCGAAGATGGTGCCGATGAGGCCGCGTATGCAGTCGGGTGAGCTGAAGGTAGAACAAACAACGAATACGAAGACGAACGAAGAAGATTTCACCGAGGCTAAATTACAAGTAGTCAAATAAAAGGATGATGAGTCCGTCATGGACTATATAAGAAGGTGGAGGTATCTCCGTGAAAACTGTCGACATCCACCAAGTTACAGGGACTTTGTTCAAAGCTGTAAAGAAAATTTGATAATAGAAATTCTACGATGGGTCATTGACTTTGAAGTCACGACCTTTGAACAACTAGGTGACATCGCAGCCGATGTCGAAGCGGTTCTTGCAAGGCTCTGTCTGGCTTCAATAGCCCCGAACCAAAAGAATGAGCCAACCGGCAAACGCCTGGCCCAAGAAGAAATTTGTGCCTCAAATTTTGAAGCCTTCGAGAAACAGAAGAAGAAAATAAAAGAGGCATCTTCCACCGAGTCGACAAAATAAGGGCCCTCATTAAGGGGCAAAATGATGAAACCGTACTCCTTTTCGAAGGATAAGACTAGGGCTCTTTTTGAATGGGCCTGTGAATGCGGCAAAGTGGTGCTCTCGGAGCCGAAGAAACCAGGTGATTCTGTAAGAAAAGATGATCCACACTTCTGTCCTTATCACCAAATGTTGGGACATCCAATTGAGGATTGCTATGTTTTCAAGGACGTTATTGAAGGCTGATCAAGAAAGGCGAGCTACAGATGGGCGAGTACAAGGTGGACTCACTGCGCCCTCACCAAATGCCCGTTTGGAAGAGAGCTGGCCCACGTGGCATCCCCACCTCAGCTGCTCCTCACAAATCTGGTTGAAGCCAATGTTTAGCATGCCCGCGTAGCTTGAATGCAGATGCTTGCCAACAAAAGAAGAATGGCAAATGAAGCGAAATATGCAAAAAAAAGAAAAAAAAAGAAAAGGGCATGTTCTAGGGGCATGCACCAAAAAAAAAAGGAGGGTGAATGAAATTTACATATCTAGACGTAAGGCTCCACCTACTGAATCTGAGATGCCATCTCTCAGAGGTTGGGCCCTTCAAAAAGAGAGAGAGAAAATATAAAATAAAATGAAGGAGGCATTAATGCCTGCATCTATCAAGAGAAATATCACTCCCCTCATGTCTTGGTTCGTGCCAAATAAGAAACTTCCATTGTGGTATTAGTATAGTGGAGCGAACCACTCATCCCCTCTCTAAGGGGGTAAGCGCTCTCCTATGCACCCGCCGTGGTCTGTTTAAGAACAAATGGATGAAGGGTAATGACTATGCATTGCACTGTCAGTGCCATCCGAGTTGTTCGTTAAAAAAAAGAGACAAAAAGATGATGAATCCAAAAAAAAGAGAAAGAAAAATTATGAGGTCAATAGGGCCTCCCCATTCGCCCCCATAAGCAGAAGGCTCCCTAGCAGCATTGTATGGTGAATACCCAAGGGAAAATAAAATGACTACGCCATCTACGGAGGTAGGAAGACCCTACAGCCATAGCTTCTAAGAAAGAGGGCCAAGAGGATGACACTTGGTGTAAGCACTGGAAGCCTGAGCTGAAGCTGTTCGGAGCATCTCTAGAAGAAATCAATGACAAAAGAAGATAGCTGTGATCTGATGCATAGCTATCACTAAATACCCCCAGGGGGGCCATGTTAATCAACGATCCCACCGATGCTAAAGAGCCCTCATTGGCCACTAGGCCTATATGGGTCCATGCCCATCGAGGGGAGCGAAGGTAATAAGCCAAACTGACGCCCCATCCTACGGGGGTACTCCCCACTTGTCTCACCGGGGCTGACCCTCTACCATTGATTTGGGACTTATGTCTCCGGCCAACGCATTCTCATTATCTTTTGGCATTCGACCAATAATGATTCAAATACGCTATGAGATGCCATATTTGTCTCACGGGACTCTCCCACCACTACTGGTTCAGACACCTTTGCCCAATGTCGACCCAATAAAATCTCCCTTTTCTTAGCATAAGGCACTCCGCCCTTGCTGAGCTCAACACTTTGACCATCAGTCCCGCCGGGCTGTGTCCATAAAGCCTTTTCCTTGGCCGGAGATGCTCCGCCCTAGCCAAACTCAAAAATTGCCTTCTGTCCCATCGGGCTGGGTCCACAAAATTTTTTCCTTCGCCTGAGGCGCTCCGCCCTCTCCAAGCTCAAAATTACCCTTTGTCCCACTAGGTTGTGTTCACAAAATCTCTTCCCTTGGCTGGAGGAGCTCCGCCCTCGCCGAACCCCAAAATTATCTTTTGTCCCGCTGGGCTGGGTTCATAAAGTCTTTTCTTGGCTTGAGGCACTCTTCCCTTGTCGAGCACAAAAATTGCCCCTAGCCTCACGAAATTGGGCCCATAAATCTCTCTTTGACGGCGCGGCGGCTTCCCCCTCCGCTGGTGGCGTGCCTTCCTCCTCCACGACGGTCTCCATGGCCACGCTTTTCAATTAGAAAGGGACGCCCATTTCTGGTGAGAGTCCGTAGAAGCCACATTGGAACAAGACCCTGCTACATGGGTCGATTTTGTTGAGCACTTCAACAATAAATACTTCTCAGATCGCATTCAAGAGAAGAAGGCTGCAGAGTTTGTCGCATTAAAGTAGAGGACATTATCCGTGGCCGAGTATGAGGCCCAATTCTCTAGGCTATCAAGGTCCACTAAGCACTTAGTGAGTACTGAGAAGATGAAAGCCAAGAGGTTCCTTAACAGACTTCGACCCCAGTACATCACCCAACTAGCGCCGATGGACATTCAAGTCTACTCGGAGATGGTTTGTAGAGCCCAATTGTTGGAAGATGCCACAGAGTTATCTGATAGAATCCGTGGAAAGGACAAGAAGGAGTCAATAACAACCTCTAGTACCTTCAAGCCCACCTTCTAAAAGAAGAGAACCAATGATGGAGGTAAATCTTCCCAAGAGAAGAAACTGAAGAAGAACGACAAACCCTTCTCCATTACTGCCGCACCTTCCAAAGAGGTGTGCAAACATTGTGATAAGGCCGGCCATAGGGCCGAAGAATGCTGGAGAATATTAGGAGCTTGTCTCTGTTATGGGAGCCGTGATCACCGGATTCTCGACTGTCCAATAATGAATGAGCAAGCCGGAGACGAGAAGCGTCCGGCGAAGAAGCAAGCACGCCTCTAAGCTCTCCAAGAGGCGGAGCAAGACGAAGGTGGACTTGTGGAAGGTACATTGAAGATTTGTTCCAAGTCTGTACATGTCTTGTTTGATACCGGTGCATCGCATTCTTTTGTTTCAAAAAAGTTTACTGATCCATTACTTATGGAGTCAGAATGGATATATCTAGTTATTTCAACCCCTCTCGGAAATGAATCCGAGACCATGCACCATTATCTGAATTGTGAAGTTATGGTGAAGGTGAAATGTTTATTAATATATTTTTAAAAATATTTTTTATAAATTTTTAGCTAACAATGATTTTTATTTAGCAATGTATACATGTATGTGCGTTAAACAAGTGTGTTGAGTTTCTCCCATTCTATTTTGATGATTACAAGATTAATTTATTTAATTTTTTAACTTGGTTGTCAATTACAGTAGGTTCTAAGTCACTATTTTTAAAAGAATTTAATAAACCCAGCAAATAGCTCGTGATGTTTTAAGACGGTTGGATATCACACCGGACACCACGTAGCACGTATTGGGATTCTACTTCTAAAACAGAGCCGGTTATTTTTGTGCTGCACTCTAACGAGGAAGACGACGTGGGGAAGGATGTGAGGACGGGTTTGGAGGCTTCCTAGGGTTGTTATATCCTCCATCGACAAGAAAAAGAGGAAAAATTCGAGCTGTTGTTGCTGGAGGGGCTTCTTGAACAAGGGAGATCTCCTAAAGAACACGATAGTTTTTGATCAAGATCTACTCGATCGTTGAGATATACGAAGGAAACACCTTCCATACTTCATCCATCATATTTGCACTCTAAAAACTCATCTTTTGTTGTATTAATTTATTGTGCTCTTATTGTGGGGTTTCTAGTTGAGATATTTGGATCATCATTTTGTAAGGGTGATAAATTTTTCTCTTTGATGTTTGTGTTTGAGACGAACAATTGCTTTCATATCTAGTGGACTCAAGACGAGCTAGCACCATTCTGTAGTCTAACTAGCGTAGGTGGGAGGTGTCCTTACATGTCAAGGGATTTGTAACATACGAATTAGCACCTTGGTGTCTTGTGGTGTAGTGATAACCTAGAAAAACCTTGAGAAGTGGATGTAAGGGCAGCCTCATGTTGAGGTTGTTGCCGAGTCACTTTAAATCTTGTGCCTTTTTGTGTGATTGTCTATGTCTCTCATCTCACTTCTCCCTGAATAACTTGTCTTGCCACTTGAATTTTCCAAGGATATGATTTAACCGTAAGTTGTTTATGCTATTCGTCCTTCGCATGCTTGCTATGGTTCTATTCATCTTCCAGTGAGAGAGGCTTCCCCTCTCTTCTTCTTCCCTGCAGGGGCACACGAGTGGAGGCCCCCCTCCATTTCTTTTTTGATCTCTTGTTTTCATTTAGTAGCTTGCATATTGCATCAGCATCATTGCTAACGTACATTATATCTAGCCTTCGCTAGATCCTTATTCGTTCCATTGCATAACATCCATACTCCCACCCTTTACACTTAAGGGGTTTAAACCAAACACACAAGGTGTGTTCGCATCCCGTTTGTACATGTTCACTATTCCTAAGAGATGATATTGCATGTTTTGTTCCCAATTCAGTGCTCCTCTTGACTGTCTTTGTTTGCTTCAGGGTAATCAAGAGTAAAGACCCCCTTTGCCGACCGGCCGGTTGAAGGCGGAAGTAGAATCCACATCCCCTACTTCACAAAGTATTTCCCGCGATCATCTCTTTCTAACATTGAGGTAACCCCTCTGACGATCACACTTTGCTAGCACCACGTGCTCCCTTCATTCATTGACTGCCTTTTCATTCATTTAGTTTCCCAATAGTTTTCTTTGCTAATCTTTTTAACAACACTAAGTGACACGTTCACAAATTGGCAATCACGGTGGGACTACTATTGTCTTTTTATTTTGACTACCCTTCCTTTTGGCACCCACATGTGCCCCTCCTTTGGTGCTCCACGTAGCACATTATTTCTCCTTGTCCTCTTTATGCACTACGTGCACACTCCCACTTGGTCGTCTAATTGGTGAATTGATGCTTAGGTGTTGAAAGTATTTAGTTTCTAGTTGTTTGAGAATTGGCGTCCACCCTCCTGGACGCCCATACCTAATCAGCGTCTCTCCGTAGAGTCGCCCATTTATTTATTTGCTATTTTATGGAATCTGCGTCTCCTCATAGGGGCGCCATTTCTTTTTAATTATTATTATCCTTTGGAATCTGCGTCTCTCTAATTGGATGCCATTTCCTGTTTTATTTAACCTACGTCCAGGGTTTTGTTATCATCAAAATCAATCAGAGAGACTCAACAGAATTGATTTTTGTGAATTAAGCTTGCAAAAAATGAAACAACACTGGGGGAATACCTGATGGAACACTATCAAGCTAAGGTGCAGTAGAAGAGGATGCACCCCTAGCATCTACTGTATGAGGTGGAGGGGATGGAGGCCCCTCACACCCTAGAACTGACATGACATCTCAGTAATGATTTGGATGTGCTTCTTCAGCCTGAGGTTCTACGGGTACTCCCTCTAGCTCCACTTGTTACTCTTCTTGCTGCTGTATCTGCTGCTCTACTTGCTCCTCTAATGGCTTCTCTATTTGATGCTATAGTTGCTGCTCTAATTGCTATATGGGTGCACCATGTAAATTTCTCTAAACTCTACCTCCTACCACCTAGAACTCCATGAATTTTTGAATAAAGTCAATACAGTAAATGTTGGCAATTGGTATTTCTGTGAACTTCTCATTCTCCAAAGGCACCGTTTTCTTCTTAAATATAGCAGTCAGGTGGGCTGCATAGGGCAGATGTCTTCCAGCTTCTCTCCAGTGCCCAATGATTTGTATCATAACATCAGGCAGGCACACCTTGATGTTGTTGAACAGGTAATAAAATAAGAATCTCTGAGTCTCTGTCAGTCGATTCCTACCCCCACCCTGAGGAGTTATGATAGTTATAAATATATGATGCATCAACCATTTCACAAGTGAGAATCTGTTGGTGTTAAAGGAAGTTAGATGTGTTTGCTTCACATCATTAGGATTTCCTGGCATCTCTATCATGATGGAGTATGCTGCATGCACATCATGCGTGAATTCTGATTCTTCTACCCCATCTTATGGAATCCTTAAAGCTTTGTGAAGCAGGGTTTTGGACAACTCAATTTCAATACCATTGACAGAAGTCCACAGTTTTGGTATTGATGTGAAACGAACCTCGGACCTACACAAGCAAGCACAAGCGCGAACCGAATGGGCCGAAGTCGGCGCTAATAATGAGGCAGAGTATGAAGTGCTCATTATTGAGCTTCAACTGGCACTGGAGATGAACATTAAGTGCATCAAAGTTTACGGAGATTCTCAGCTCGTCATTCGACAGGTCCTGGGCGACTATGACGTTCGGAAAAATGAGCTCATTCCTTACCATGTAGCGGTCATGAGGCTAAAGGAAAACTTCTACCTATTCGAAATAGGTCACGTCCCAAGGGGCAGTAACTCCCAAGCGAACACTTTCGCAAAGTTGACAGCAGCCTTAAAACTCCCATCTGAGGGAGAATTGAATATTACTGTCAGACACTGAAGACTCATACCAAGTGTGCTCGACGAAGAATCTGGCCTCACTGTCTATGAGGTCAACAACATTCAAGAGGAGAATGCTCCCGAAGAAGAAGATTAGCGCAAGCCGATTATAAAGATAAAGAATGATTGGCTTCCCCTTGATCGGACTCAAAGGGTGCAACTACTACGCAGGGCAACATCCTACCAGCTGATTGATGGTCTGCTTTTCAGGCTCGTCCATGAAAAGGACCGAGTGGTCCTCCTACGATGCCTTTCACCCAAGGAAGCAAAGACTGTGATGCATGAGGTCCACACCGGATTGTGCGGGGCTCATCAAGCAAGAGCCAAGATGAAGAATAGCATTAAGCTCAAAGGGTTTTATTGACCCACCATGTACAAAAATTGCAACCAGTATGCTCGTACGTGTCACCAGTGCAAAGCATTCGGGCCAGTGCCTCGAACGCCGCCTATCCCGCTCCATCCAACTACCCCTACTTGGTCGTTCGCGGAGTGAGGCATGGACATTGTGGGACCATTCCCACCATCATCTCAAGGCCACAAGTTCATATTGGCCGCCACTGATTACTTCTCTAGATAGGCTGAAGTCGTCCAGCTACGAGAAGTTACAGGGGAGATAGTTGCCTGATTCGTGAGGCACTACATTATATACAGATTCGGCACCCCCAGTCTGATCATCTCAGACAATGGCACACCTTTCAGGATTTTTTTTATCTTGAGAATTTAGTAAGATCCTAGGGTGGCCCTTAAAATTCAGTGCTAAATATTAGAAAAGCATGGGGGAGCATGAAGCCTTACCCCAAAAAAGTAAGTCACTAAAGCAAAATACCTTCTCGTTGATCAGAGTAGGTTAAAAATACCTATCTAGGTCTTTATGTGGCAGTTTTCTCAGGACTCGTTTGGTAACGTGACGGAGAGGATTCCAATGATTGGAATCCTTGACAATCCCACTGACATTTCCAAAAGAGCCAACATGACTTGAGTTTTTGTGCAAGTTGAGATTTTCAACAAAGGAGAGAGAAAGACATGATCCCCCCGTGTGACCAGAATCTGCAGAAGCTCTCCCAAGATAACTTCTAAACGGGATAGGCGGATTCTCAAGGGGGAAATCCCATTTTGACCCTGCTCAGGCTACCGTCCATGGCCGGCAAGCATCCCCCGGATGCCCTCGCTGCTGGTCATTGAGCTTGTTACCGTGGACTCCCTTGCCGATGGCCGTAGCCATTGAGCTTGCCATCTGCCTCCACTGCCAGTCGTCAGTCGCCTGTCACCATCGTCATGGGGCCATGTTCCCATAATCCCAGGGCCACCCGCTTGCATTGCGCCTTGATGTGTGGAGAAGATGGATTGATGTGGAGAAGATGAACAGTAATGCGAGCTACTACTGTCCATCTAGACTCAAATTCGCGACTGTTGCTATAATATTTATTATAGTATTCCCATTATACTATTCACCTAATAAATAAGGATAAGAATATAACTACACCCAAAAAAACTTCCTCACCTAAAATGGTCCCATCCCACACCAAATGCGATTTTAATTTCAAAAAAAAAATCACTGATACATTATACCTTTGTATTGTGGAGGGATTTTTAAAAGCATCCCACCCCAATAATTTGAAACAGGCATCCCCTTAAACTTCTTATGTCACTTCGTGCATTAAGCACAAGCACACTAATATTGAAGGAGTCCGAGGACAACAAATCTTGAACAATGGAAGTATGCTCTGCATTGTTTCATGACGAAATACTCAACTAATGGAGCTATCAGAAACTTTTGGAAGAGGTGGCGCTATACTGCATCAGTAGCTTTTCCTTTTAAAAGTTTTTAGATCTTTTATCATTTATAGAGCACAGTTTGCGTAAATGTGGTTACTTCTTCGAACATGAAACTTTCTAAATGTTACATCATGTCACTAGCTTACATAGGTTTGGCTTTTTACCGAGTGACCTTTGGAAGCAATCAATCATACCTTTAAGTTCAGTGCATCTTAATTGCTGGTCTTTATCATAATCAAAAACTTACAGACACGAAAGCATGACTCCATGATCCTGTGGTGTTTATTCCAAGCATAATGAGCCTTTGATTACCCACTAGTAATTGCAACTCTTTGAGGCACATGGCCACGTGGCACATGGATGTGGGATTTGTGATCTTAAATTCATGACCCTCTTATTTCATCCACCAGCCTGATGGTGACAGCCATGTCCACCTGCGTTCGTGTTGATCTATAATTTGCACTCTTAAATGTGCATATTTATTAGATTAACATTTGATGAAAATAAATGCAATTATAATTGCATTGTTTACACTTAAGTTTTACCAGTAAAATTAGAATGTTATGTTGTTGTGATAACCCTATCCATTGAGTTATTTTATACCTCACAGACAGCAGCTTTGGCACAAAAGAATTCTGAGGTCACCCGAGCACTTGCATTACAAGAAGACATTCTTGAAAAGGAGCTAGGTGAAATTCAAATGGTTCTGTTGGCAATGCAGGTGAGCCTCCCATGACCATCATAATTAGCATGATGTTATGACTATTCGATACATCAAATGTCACTATAATGAGATTATGACTTCCTGAATAATGTTATACTATACTATGATAGTTGGGGAAATGCTGTTCTGGGTACGCACATCAATAATGTAGTAGCCTTTACATTAAGCCATGTTTATTTCTCCAATCAGTACTTGGTTATCCTTTATAGTTGAATTGCATTTGGAATCCCCTTAGAGAATGATAAAATGAAAGAAATTCCACAAAGCAATGTCTATTGTTTGTGATTTATTGAAAAATTCATGAAATTTAAGAAGGAAGGGGATAAAGTAGTAAGAGATTTGCCTGCTCATCAACTTGAACAACCACTAGCTATTCTTGAGCAACCAACAGCTGTACATGAGCACCAAGACCAGCCTGCACAACAAGCACAGCCATCACAACAAGAACCGCAGCAAGAACTGTCAGCTCAAGATGAGCCATTAGAATAGCCAGATGAACAACTTCACATGGATGCATAGTTTGAGCAAGATCAGTAGCAACTCGTGCATGTGCCACAGGACACTTATTTTTGTCTAGTAATGCCATTTGGGATTCTTCACCCTCAATCTCCTCAAGATGAGCCAAGAATTTTTACTGAATCTGACGCTCCTCCTGAGTTCCATGTTGAAGCTTCAACCTCAAGAGGAACATGGTATGAGGCACAAGAAGGCCCCATAGGTATTCATCCCACATTGATCAGATTTTTGACAGTTCAGTTTGCAAATATCAACTCCTCAATTATGCAGCTGAATATGAATGTTGAGAGGCTAGATGTGAGACTTGCTCATGTTGAGCAAACATCAAATAGTCGATGGGAAAAATTCGTAAGAGACAAATTCAAATCTGATGCGCATTTGAATACATTTTTGACCTCATTGCTACACGTTTGTGAGAAGGGAGGAACGGTGATAAAAAAGCTAAAAGAGATGCATACTGAAACATAAGAGAAAAATGCATAGATGCTGATTCATGCTTATGATATTCAAGAGGAACAGAATAGGTTGTCTCTCAAGTATGCCACCCTCATTGATACATCCAAAAGGGTTGAAGAAAAGGTGACTGCTGATTCAGCAAAAATCATTGATGCCACCACCAGTCTTGAAGCAATAGTTCATGCTAACTCTGCAAAGGTCCTTGATGCCTCCATCAGACTTAAAGGAAAAGTTACTGCTGACTCTACCAAGATCATTGATGCCTCTGCCAAACTTGAAGAAAAAGTTAATGCTGACACTGCACAGATGATTAATATCTCTTCCAAAATTGAAGAGAGAGTGGATGTTATATACAACAAATTGGATATGGTGGGAGAAGAAATACTTGATATGATTCGTCTACACAAAGCACAATTTTCAGCTAACCTTGAAGACACGGGTGAGGCATGGTACCCTCGTCCATCCGAAGCCACCTCATCCTATGTCCCAGAAAAGGCCTCCCAGCAGAAGGCCCAAACAGAATACATCTGTGAGATGTTACACAATTGGCTGGATGATATCAATGAAAACATCAAGTCCCTCCATCGATTTGTGAAACAAAGAGATGAGCAGCAAACTCAGAAGGTGGACTCCCTGGCAGTAACAGTCCTTCAATTACAACAACAAGTTTTTGATGCTCAGAGATTTCAATTTCTTGGAAGTTTCAGTTCCGTGCCTCCTCCACAGCATCCATCTAGTTCACCCCCTCCTTGTTGATGACAAAGGGGGAGAGACTGCTGCGAGATCATTTGGCATTGGCATTAGATAGTTCATTTGGAGTTAGAGGTCATCTAGAGTTCATGCATTACATGCACACTTGTACACACTTGAATGATTTCAGTATGAAACTCTTTTGTTGTGTAAAACTCTCTTGATGTGTATGAAGATAGTTTCTTCTTGAATGACAAAACTCCTACCTTTTTGTCTGCAATAATGGAATGTCATGTGAATGATCTTGTAGTAAGGACTCATGGTTGTCATCATCAAAAAGGGGGAAAATATTGTGTCCCCAGATTTTGATGATAACAAACCATGAAATCATTATTGTAAGTCTAAGTCTAAGTCTTTGTTGTCTTTCTAATCCAAATGTCCAAGTGTTCATGAGATAGGTTTAGCTCGTTCAAAGTGTCGACCTCACCTGTCAAGAGTGTCGACACTACAAGAATAATCGCAGGATTTTCACATTTCTGTTTGGGTTCTAAAGCACTCAGTGCATCGACACTGCTAACAGGAAGTGTCGACACTTCAGTTCAGCGCGACAGTCAAATGTGTCTGCCTGGTGCTCATGCCTCGACACCACCAGGGCCATGTGCCGACACGGCGATTCAAGCAGCATGCGTTCATAGCACCCGTGTCGACCTGTTGGCTCAGGAGTGTCAACCTTTATAGTGAAGAGTTCAATGTTTCTTCATGCAAACAGTAGGAAGTGTCGACACTTTGGTTGAAGAGTGTCGACATCATCAACTTCGCCCAAAACGGATCTGAGTTTGATAGCAGTCCATTTCCAAGTGCACTCACTCGTTGGGATCCGTTCGTATACGAAAATACTTTTGGAAGGTTGCCTTTTCAAAAGAAATGATTGGCAGATAGAGGTATCTTCCAAAGGTGGGGCCCACTACATATTTTGTTCCCTTATCTGCTCACGCTCCTGGAGCACACGACAAATGAGACAAGGAAGAAGGAAGTAAATAGAGAACAGAGAAAGCGACGTCTTGCAGAGCTGTACGTGAGGTAGAAAGGTTGGAGAAGAAGCATTTGAAGCTTCTCCTCCTCCGTAGAAGCTGAAGAGCTGGTGGAGAGAAGGGACTGCGGCCTGGAAGAGTTCGTGAGGGAAATCTCGTCATCCCCTCCTACCGGTGTGAAGGCATCGAGGTGGACTCTTCTCCTTCATATTCTGGAGTCTGGACTGAAAAGAACATTGCGTCTCTAGTCATCTATGTAACAGTTGGGAAGATCCTCCAATATTTTCTCTCGAGTCCGTGGTGAAGAGGCCAAGAGATTAGAAGCCGCTCCAAAGCTTCTTCCAGTTTGCAGACAAGACTTTCTTCTCCTATCAACTCTCATCGTTATATCTTGTCTGTCAAATTTGTTTCTCTTTTGTTTTCTTCCTTAAACTCATACATTCACATTGGCCCCTACCTGTGCGTAGGAAGACAAACTGAGAGAAGCTCAGTTTTGTGGTGTTGAGTCTCTCTGGATGATTTGATGATAACAAAACTCACAATTGAGTTTGCATCTCGTGCCGTGTCAGTGTAATCAAAATGTGGAATGAGTATGTGTAAACGTTGGTTAAAAACCATATTGTGTAAAGATCAAATCTTAAAATGGTTTAACATTCTCGATTGAATAAACCTAAACAGAAAGAAAAACTGAATTAGAACTTTAATTATATAGCATCTATTCCTTAATTGAAATGAACATGGAATTGGAAGGGAAAGTGCTTGGGGGTGAGTTTTTAACCCTTGTTTAGGAAAAAGATAGGTGTGTGTGTGTGTTTGTGTAATGCAGAGAAAAACACAGTATAAAGAGGCAACAAGAGTAGTGCGATGTGCATGCAATGCTATGTTGGAAAGGGTGCAAATAGAAGAAAGAACGAAGAAGAACAATGGGGAAACCCTGGAAGAAGAGTGAGAGTGTGGCACTTCCCTGGTAGATCGGGGTCGAAGAGATGAGTATCCGATGCAGCATGGCTTCATCCTAAATCTAAAATCACCCTCTCCCTGAGCCCTAGGCCATGGGAGACTATTTATAGGAGTGGAAAAGCCCTAAGTTAGATTTCAAGGATAATCCCATAAAAATAGAGTACAAAAGAGATAATTTGATGAGAAAATCATTGGATAACACCCCTGAGATAGATAGGAAGTGATTTGGAGCAAAAGCCTTGGGATAAAAACCCTGAACAAGGACTCTAAGATGATGAACACCGGAAGAGACATGTTCTGGATTGGCAGCAGAGGTCTCTGAGAATGCGGTCAATTGGGTGACCACGACCTGAATGAACGTGGTTGGTCGGCTGACCGCGTTAAGGCATGAATGGTCAAAATGTAGGAATTCATGCAAAATTAATTTCTAGGGCCTAATGGGCCAAAAAAAATGAATAAAATGGGCTCATAATTGATCAAAAAAAGCTTAAAAGTAATAACCAATCCAAGATAATATAAAAGTGAATAAGAGAATATTCAACTTGAAGGTTAAAAACGGGTGTCAACAGATGTCCCAATTTGATATCTGCTTTATAAGGGAGGGAGCGGAGATAAAGTGAAGGCAATGTGAAAAAGTAAATGAAGCAGAGGCGAGGTGGAGCTGAATGAAAAGCGGGTATCAAGATAAAAGACATCCGTCATGACCAACATGTGATAGGAATAAGGTTAGAAGAAAGAATTATTGCCCAATAAATGGTTTGACCCAAATGGGGGTGAATGAGTAATTAAAATTTGATTAAGATAAATTAGCGCTTAAAGTAGTTGCAGGATGAAATAACAAACATAACAACAATCACATAAATGAACACATCAATTTTATACCAGTTCAGCCCTGACCTCTAGTCAGTCCTACGTCTAATCCCTAGTAACTAGTGATATTTTCACTATCTCCCCCAATTGGGAATAGTTACACTTGCTATTTTTGATCAGGTGTTCAGCTCACCATGGCTACTCTCTTAACTAGAGCCCCAGTTGATTTCCAAGTATCGGTCAAGCCACAGGATACCGACCTCCTGTAGGTCACCGCTATTTTGATCAGGTGTTCAGCTCACCACGGGCGTTCTCTCACTAGAACCCCAGCTATTTTTGGTTAGGTGTTTAGCTCTCTCAACTAGAGCCCCTATTATTTTTGGTCAGATGTTCAGCCACACCATGGGCGCTCTCTCAATTAGAGCCCCAGCAGACTTCATTAGTATCAACCAAACCTTAGGATACTGACCTCCTGTAGGTCCTACACAGGATACAAACCTCCTACCGATGCTCTTACCCTCAAGCAAGAGCTTCTTCCCTTAAGGAGAAGACAACCACTTTATGAGTGGTGTTTACAAGGAGTTATCTTAAGATAGGCAGATGTACAATGAATACAGAAATGTTCAAGATGATAAATTAGAGTAAAGACACAATGGTCTTGAACTACAAAGAAAAAGTCTTTGAAGAGAAACTCAGAGTTACATGAAAGATTTTGTGAAGAAGCTAAAGAAGACTGCAGCAGGAAAATCACGTGAACGCTTCTTCTTCGCTTAAGCACTCATCAGCAGATTGGTTAAGATGAGAATAGACTTTGTTTCTCTCAATGCTTGGCAATGAAGGATGATGTTGGAAAGTAGGTTTGCTCGCTTGGCTCATCTGCGCATGTTCGAGCTCTTGTTCGCTCAATCGTTGCATTCCCTTTGTGTATGTATTCCCCGGCCGGAGCTGAATCAACGCCACCGCTCGGCTCGCGGAATGTCTCGGTCCCTAAAGACGAATCGAGTAGCGTGATCGTTCCGTTCACCGACGTCGAGTCAATTACTTGGTCGGCGGTCGCTCCGTCGCCATCTCCCGCGAAGGACGCACTCCACCCGGGCCCAAATACACCCGACTCCGCATCTTGTGGACCGGCAAACGACGCATGAGTTCGGGCAACCGACAAGTCACCATTTAGTGTCGAGGCGCTGACGTCGGTCGCGTTCACCTGCAGCTCGCCGGTCCATAGTGCTACCTGCCCTGACCCCGCAGCAGCGGTTGGGTAACCGGCGTCGAATGCATGAGGAACTCTGAGGACGTCGAGTGGAGTGGTCCCGGTGCCGTCGGTGCATTTCGTGCCCCCAGGGCTGTACGTGAAACAAATCTCGATGTCGAGCAGGGCGGGTAAGCGAGGATTCAGCGTGACGGTCGTTCCAGTTGTCGTGTCAGTCGTGGCACTAGCGGTTGACCAAGCGAAGTCATCGACGGACACCGACGACCCGTTGTCGGTCACGGGCAGAGCGACAGTCGTACCGCTCGAATCGACTGCAGTGTTCCATGAAGTTTCAGCCGTATCGGCAGGACGCCAACGCAACGTGGCTGAAACGGAAGCGCTTCCACGCGGCGGCGCGGTTGCGGTGAGGTGCACGATGTCGTTTGTCTTTGTTCCGCTCACGGGCGAACTCATGCCCGCGCCCCCGTATCCAAACCCGTAGTCCGTCTCGGCGGTGAGGCCGGAGGGCGCAGTTGAGGTAGCGGAGATGTCGTGCGGTCCGGAAACTGCTGGGACGCTGACTGTTGTACTCCCCGATGAGCCCAGGGTTATGGGTGTTGTCACCGGCGAAGCGCCGTCGACCTGAGTGACCAACTGGTACGCGGGAGAGTGTCCGGCGGACGGCGCGGCAACGCTAACTGTGCAGCTTTCCGCAGTCGAGGGCACTGTGTCGGTCCACGATCCGTACATGATGAATCCTAGTAGCCGAAAATCCCCATTGAGATATATGAGATGACTCGCATCGAACAGTGAAGTCAAATAAAAAGAAATGATAAGTGGGGTTGTGCGAAGCTATCGATAGTCGATGATCTAAAATGGAAGTGTAGAGAGGAAATAACCCTCTAGTGTTTCTTAAAAATTCTATCAATATCCATATATATTTTGAAGTTCATTGCTCATTTTCACATATTTCACTCTTGGGTATTATTGTGATGTTTGTGTATCTTGAATTTATTCTTATCATGGTTTATAACGTACTTCTAACATATGCATGCACTACCTTTTTTGATTATGCATCATGTTTCACACTTTGACTTGAATCAAATGCTCATTTACTATCCTTTTATTCCCTTGAGGGAGAGATATACATATTTACATGCTTGCTTGTCTTTTATGCTTGTCTGCTTGCTCACATGAATAATTTAGATACTTTCATACATGTTCATATCAGTTTTTAATAACCTTATTGTCAATCAGTTTTTGTTGATGACAAAAGAGGAGAAAAAGTGCACATAATGTTCATATCAGTTTGGAAGTTTGGAAGTCTTTGTGCATATATCAAGTTTCATTGACATGGTTGATTTTCATGCATATTGCTATAGCTTTTGTGTTCCCCATGTTTGATTATGCTAAAGGGGGAGAAAGATGTTTAGATTGTCACAATATTTTATCATCATCAAAAAGGAAGAGATTATTGGGTATGTGTTCCCATATTATTTTTGACCTTGGGTTTGATGATAAGAAATATTGTGTGTTTGTGGAAGCATATATTGTGTGTGGCTCAATGATTTCAAAATCTTGTATGTTTAGAAGAGCTTGTATCATGAAATGGCTTTTGGTTGCCTTGTGATGGAATGGTGCTTATTTGATTGAGTGAGTGATTTATTCATTGTGAGCTTTAATGAATTAATCATTCATGTTTTTAGAAAGACATTTAATGGTAAAAGAATTTGCTCATTCATGTGTAATTGAATAGGGTCAAATAAGGTGTATGTACATGTGTGAGGTGAGGGTGTGGGTCCCAGCAGATTATCTCTCTCATCGGATGTGATATCCACCTCCTGTTTCGATAGCAAAACGACTCAAAAAGAACAAATCCAAAAAATAACTCACTCTCACGCACACATTATATGGCCTAAGTAGTTACGTAGGATAAAAGTAGACACGAAACGAGAGAACTAGAATTTGAAGTCGACACTTTATAATGTTTTCATAAATCGAGAGTTAGTGATCACGTTAACTAACAGTATCATGTTTGCGAGTAATCTAGGGGTGCGTGATCTTGCTACGTACGCATGCTCGGGAGGAACGCATGCTCAGAATTTTTTCAGAGTGAAATTCCCACGTCTCTCTCACCCTCAATTTGGGCATGGTAACTTGTGATAAATGTTAATTAGTGTGATTAAAAGTGGTAGTGACATTTATATAATGTTAAAATTGATCCGTGAGTGATTTAAATGAGTTGGTTAAATAGTTGATAGATTTAAGTGAGTGATCACGTTAACTAACAGTCTTATGTTTGCGAGTAATCTTGGGGTGGCTGATCCTACTCCGCACGCATGCTGGGGAGGAACAGAAGCGAACCCATAACTGGGGGTGCTGGTGGTGAACCATTGATACACCCCTCGATCGACTTCACACAACTCATATTCTCATTTGGATCTTAGAGAATCTAAGATATTTGTGTGCTGCCAAATTAATAAAGATGATTACACAGGGCAGCAACCTGTGTATAATGATCAGCTTCGTCTGAATTAAGGTTTGGAAGCGTATAGATGCGTGAAAAGAAAAGAGTGGATATGATGTACTCAATACTTCCACATTGAAGTGTTGAAAAAGAGTTTCGGAAATCCTAAACGGAAGCTAGCTAGCAATAAGTCCCGATAGTTTGGACGCGTTTGGTATCAATGTTGGAGATGAATTTTTTCCTCTTCAATTATTAGAATCTCTCACTTTTTAAAATTCTTTTCAAATGAAATAATATCCCATGCCCTTCTGAGGCCCCCCATGTCTCTACGCCCCAAGCCACGATTGAAGTCGGGTATCCAGAGGGTGCCGCAGAAGCGGTGGCCTGGGCACCGTCAGTGGATCAGGAAGCACGCGTGCATCGTCCCGGACTGCGAGCGCCGCGATATCCAGGCGTGCCATGTTCGGGACGGCCTGCCCCCAGGCGAGGCGGGCGGGATCGCAGAGAAACCGCACGACAAGTGGTGCTTCCCTGGCTGCGTCGGGCACCACACCGAACAGGGAAATATTGGCGAGGCGGCGTTCTGCCGGAAGTACGGCGTCAACCTCATCGAGGCCGCCAAGGAATGCGCCCGCCTTTCTCCGCACCGCTTCAAATGGCTGGAGGCTGCGAATGACTGAACGCACGGAGACCTTCATCGGCGGCTGGTCGCACCCGAGCATCTCCAGCATGGCGCCGGGAACGATCCCGGATGAGGCAGCGCGCGAGATGTACGAGCTACTCTTCGACCTCGCATCGAGAGCAATCGTTCACCCACGCTGGTATCTCGGCCAGGATGGCGTCGATCGCATACTCGCCATATTGCGCGTCGCGAGCGGACACCCGCGCCCGGTGATAACGCATGACTGAAACCGTCCTCATGGAAGCCAAGAAGGACGCACTCCGGCAGACTCAAGACGGTCTCTGGAAGGTATCCCTCACCGTGAAGCCTGGGGACATGCCGCCGGCACTGCTTGCCGCGCCGATGGGGCAGCGCCTGGCTGTCGTCATCACAGCGTTGGTGGACAACGAGCCGGTCAAGCCGGGCAACATCTTCCCCGAGGAAGTGAAGCGCCGGGAGAAATCCGAGGGCGCCAAGGCCGTCATACGGGCGGCGACGCTCTGCCGCGATCCCGAATTCCAAGCATGGTTGTGCGGCCAGCGTGACGAGCCCGCCAGCGAGGCTCATGCCGCCATCCTGCTTCGTGAACGCCTCGGCATCGCGTCCCGCCGTGACCTTGCTGTCGACCCCGACGCCCTGGATCGATTTATAGAGTTAAGAGCGTTCTGTAGTCATTCTCTGGTATCAGAACATACTAGCTTCGCGTCCATATATTCTAAGAAGGAGGAGGGGGTGTAGGAGAGAGAAAATAGCGAGATGTAGAGAGAGACCCGGATAGAGGTGAAGGGAGGTGTGTGTGTGAGTTGATGAGATGAAGAGAGTGAGATGGAGGGAGGTTGGGTGAAGAGAGCTTGAGAGAGGAGAGAGAGTGTGTGAGAGAAAAAGGGAAAGAGAGAGAGGGGTTGTGAGACGAAAGAGAGAGAGACAGTAAGAGATGGAGGGAGGGAGTGCACCATGTGTGTGTGTTTGCAGTGGAAAGGGGGAGGTGGAGTCGACTTTGTGGAGGGTGGAGTCGACCCCACAATGTGTTGTATGGGTGTGTGAGTGTGGTGTGTGGGGGTGCATGTGTTGTGTGGGGAATGTGAGAGTGCAAAAGAGAGGGGAAGGGGCACCGCGGCCGTGCAAAGAGTACAGGATGCCAGTGTATGTGTGACTGTCAGTAGTAGAGGAGAGTAGGGGATGTAGAGAATAGAAGGCGATGGTGTAAGTGTGTTAGAGAGAAAATTAGAGAGAGAGAGGGAATAGAGAAATGGAGAAGGGGGGAAGATGTCCGGTGCATGTAGGGGTGTGTGTGTGTAGTGGGAAGGGAGAGAGGCGGAGATGAGAGACGGGGGGGAAGTGGAGGCTACGTGAAGTGTGTTAGCAGTGCGTGTGTCGTGTGAGATGGGGATGGGGCAAATGTAGAGGGAGAGAGAGGCACGAATGAGTGGCGAGGAGTAGTGCAAGATAGTGGGAGGTAGCCATTTTAGCTGGCAGTGGAGGTGAAAGGGAAGGGAGAGATGGACTGTGAGGGGAATGGTAAGGGAGGCTGGAGTGTGTGAGATGATGAGAGGGGGAACGGGGATGTGAGGCAGTGAACGGTCGGCGCCCCTATTTAGAACAGGGGCTCTGCTGTGTGAGAAAGAGAGAGAGAGTGTGAGGCTATGCAAAGGTGTGTTTGCCCTACCCGGGAGGGTTATGTTAGCCCCCCAAGTCGTAAGAACCTACACAGTATGCCTATGTTTTAACACTAGAGTAGCCATGGCAGATCTACCAGCCACCTGAGAATCCCAAGCTCCCTTGATTGTGTCCAAGAAATTTGTCTCCTTGAACCAGAACTTTTCGAGCCTGAAGGTAAGCCTCTTGTCTTGTAGCCGGCTGGTCTTCAAAAGGATATGTTTATGGTCTGAAATAGATCTCACCAAAGGTAGCAGTTGCACATGAGAATAGTGGTTCTCTTAATCAATATAAACCAAGAATCTGTCTAACCTCGAGTAGGAAGCATCAACTTGCATGTTGGACCAAGTGAAATGACCATGAGCCATACCGATGTCCACCAAGGTCGCCTCTTCAATGAAAGCAATGAAATTCTCCATGTGTCCTGCACATGCACTCACCCTCGACCTCTCCTAAGGAGCAGCCATTGCATTGAAATTCCTGCCAATACACCAATTCTTCTTGAGGAAAGGTGAAGGCTGACTAGCTCCTCCCACAAAAGCTACTTATCCTCCCTACTCTGAGTCCCATAAACCCCTGTGAAGTCTCACGAGAAGTCATCCCTCACAGAAGTGAAGTGAAGGGAGATGGCCTACCGGCTCACCTGTCTATTCGGAACCACCTCGTCTACCTCAAAGGGGTTTTAAAGGATCATAATCCCCCCAGACTTTTCCACCGTTGGAGACACAACACCCTTGGAAAGTCTAGCACCCCCTACCTCTCTGAGAACCTCACCATCCTCTTCACATTTAGTCTCTTGGTACAAAAGATGTCAACCTTACATCTCTTGATCAACTCACCGCCCTCTTCTTCTCCACCCCCCTTAAACCCCTCATGTTTCATGAGACAATCCTCATGAGGGCACAAAGATACTCCTCTCCTCCCCCTCACCTTCCCCCACCCTAGCTCCTCTCTGCTGGGCCCGCTTCTCTTGTAAAATAGTAGCACACTGCCTCTTACTAATTTTGGTAAACCCCCTTTTGATGTCTTTGTCTGCCCTAGCTTCAAAGGAGATGCCAACCTTATCAGCCAGCTCTCTCACTTTGCTCCTCCATCATTTTCTGAACAGTCCTCACCATCATTCTCACCTCCTTCCTACTTAGGTGGCAGCTCCCCTTATGCTTCTCCCATCCGGTGAGCAAAGCAACAGGTCCTCCCGGTGAAGCCAGAAGAGCATCCTCTTTGACAAGCAGAGCCACCTCCTCTACCACCTAATCACCGGTCCCCTAGAGAGGAGCACTTGGAGTAGGCCCGAAGTCGATATGGACTACAGGGAGACTAGGTGCAGGACAACTGGAGCCGATTGTGATGAGCCCCAAGCTTCCCTGTGCAACTCCATCATTCGCCGGTGCCGGAGACGGGCCTCCTCTCATGGATGGCACTTTCGGTCGAAACGATCCGATACTACTCGGTCAAAATTGGGCCGAAACCAAACTCTGTACTTTGACCAATAATAATAATTTAAATGGTTTCAGACCGAAACTAAAATCGAAACCGAAACGATTTCGATTTCGGACCTAGCCAAAACCGGCACTGCCATGTATGCCTCTTCTTCTCCTCACCCCCACCCCCTGTAGGGTAGGGCACTGCACAGGGTTGGGGAGGCTCTGAAGCAGATCCTGTGACCATTGGAGGTGCTCAGAATACCCTGGTGCTCTGTCTGGAAGCTCTACCGGCCCCTCACCCTGATGAGAAGGATGCTGCACAGAGTTGTGGGGGTTCCGGGTGTCGACCGACACCTTTACAGGCCCAACCTTCTTCACCGGTGTCATCTCCAGGAAGGGATTGTCTTGAGGGTTGAGGGGGAGGAAGCCACCAGTGGGTTGCTTCTGTCAAAGACTGGCGCCGCCGCCTTGTCAGAGCTTTTAGAGGCTCGAAATAGGGGCACTGTTGCCTTCGGGCGGAGAGGAAGACCTGTCCCGAATCCGCGACACTTGTGGTCACCGAGACCATACTTGGGAAAGTTTCGAGTTTGCAGATCGACTCTCGGGCCCGAGGTACAAAGGAGGCCTCGATCATCACCCGGCCCATGTAAACCTGGCCCACTTGGATCACCAGTGACCGACCTAGGTAAGGATGGCCCAGGATCACCAGGCCCATTAGCAACTGCGAACGGCCTAGCGACTGTCCCGCCATGTTCGAATTTGAACCAGACATAGATGAAGTGACACGTACCCCTCAGCGAGACCTGTCTTTCTTCTCTTCACCATAGGTCGATAACCCTAGCACTGTCTGCCACCTCTCTAAGAGTTTTGGGACTATGAGCACCCTTGTCGCGAACTGCCGACCATGGATGTCGAACTGGATGACCGGAGGGACCGTCAATGGGCAAGCCACCCTGACCGTAGTTTGGAGCGTCGTTAGAGTCTTCGTTGGGGCAAAGAACATGGTCCTCGCCACCACCGTCTCAAAGGCCCGGGTAAGGGTCTCCACCCCCTCTACGGTGCAGAGCACCAAAGGGATACCCTACAGGCGGATGACAACCTCCAACTGTCGAGGTTCGGGGAAGGCTCCTTTCCCTAAGGACCATCTCTGGAGGCAGGGGAGGTAGCCTCCTCCCACTGCGTACCCCGCCATGGCCGCCGCTTCCGTCGCTTCCTCTAATGGTCCGACTGCTACGAAGCCTCATGAGTGAATACAGTGAACCTCCCAATCATCCCCCCATGGGTGTGGCCACTCCTTGACCCTATCCTTCTCCACCACCCCCTCTATGGGTGCCACCTAGAGACACCACCAGAGCTAATGCAAACGATCCTGGATGAAGCCCCGAGGGATTTGGCCGATATCAATCGCCTCCCCTCCCCTCCTATCTGGTCCCTGTCCCTGACAGGTAGACTGCATAATGTCAGCATAGGACTGCCCCTGAGGAGTCCTACTAGCCCTGTGTTCCGGCGACCAGAGACGACAGAATCTCTGGACGTGACCTGGGCCCTTGCACTGGAAACACACCACCGCACCCCTACCAATGTGATCGCGAGATCTCCCAAACTACTGAGACACGTCAGATTGGAGGCGGTTGCCGCCGGCCTCCCAGACCAGCGCCACCCAGCTAGGGGGTGAGACATCTCCAGAGCTTCTCACTCTAGGAGGGTAGAGAGAGAGTGCTTCTATTGGTTCAAAAAATGGTTTAAGTTTTAAATTTCTAAAAAGTTCTATAGAGATCCATTCACCCTCCCTCTGGATCTCACTCTGAGCGGATCACCAATCCTAACAAGATTTCTGCGGTACATAAGAGATGTTAAATTCCATGAGGATCACCGCCCATTTGCCTAAGCAACCTTTCAGTGTCGGTTGGGAGAGAATATATTTCTGCGGATCCACTTTTGATATCAATTTTATTTCATGCGACAACATATAGTGTTAGAGCTTCTTGACTACGAAGACTAGTGCCAAGCAGACCTTCTCAATAAAGGTGTATTTTTCTTTAGTCCTGACCAGCCTTCGACTGAGATAATAAAGGGCTTGTTCTTTCCCTTCCTCATTATTTTGGGCCAGCATTGCCCAGAGAGAGTAATGTGTGGCTGCTATATACAAAATCAGTGGCCGGCCCTTCATTGGTGCGCCAAGCACAAGAGGATTCTTCAGATAGTGTTTCAGCTTGTCAAAAGCTATTTGGCACTCTTCATCCTAGTAGAAGGGGACATCCTTCATCATCAATTTGGGAAAGGGGTGGCACTGACCCTACAAATTGGATATGAATCATCGGATGTAAGCCAGACGGCCCTGTAGGGATCTCAGCTCGGAGCCGTTCCTTGGCGGATGTAGCTCCTGGATTGCTTTGATCTTTGCGAGGTCTATTTCAATTCTCTGATATCTGACAATAAAACCCAAGAATTTACCACTGGATACTCCGAAGGTGCACTTCAGGGGGTTCATCTTCAATTCATATTGCCTGAGCCTCTGAAGTATGACTCGGAGGTCTTGCAAATGGTCTTCCTTTCTTCTAGTCTTGACTACTAGGTCATCTATATAGCACTTGACCTTATGGTAGAGCAGCTCGTCAAAGATTCTGGCCATTGCCCGCTGGTAAGTTGTGCCATCGTTCTTCAATCCGAACAGCATCCTCTTGTAGTGGTAGATGCCCTTGGGGGTTCGGAAGGTAGTGTGGACCCAGTCATGCTCACAATCTTTTTAGGGCCGGTTTGATAACCGAATACAACACCTATGGGTGATGTATCTGTCAATTTCACGTCGATTTTATCGATTTTATCATATTTTCAATTTGTTAAACACCCGAACAACTCACCCTAACCACCTGTTAACAGAGGAATTTCACTCGACCCCACGAGTGAGAATAAGTCATCTCAGGGATGGTCCGCCCCAACGTTAACTTGCTCGATTATCAGATCGGGCCTTATAATATAAGGTTTTCTTCAAATGAAGAAAGATCCTTTATTTTAAGCTTGTATTACTTTTTTTTGCTTTGTTTTTTTAGAAACCCTAAAACACCCATCCCCTCTCTCCATGGATAGTCTCCCTGCCAAGCCAGCTTGAGTACAGAGCTCTTCACCCCTGTCGTTGCTCGTCGTCGACGGTGGCGAGTTCTTCCCCGCCACCGCCACCTGTCGTCGTGCACCACAACCTCCCTCCCCCTTGACGTCAATTTTGGCATCTCCTTTTCCCGCCCCTCTCTCTCGGTCCTCCCTTAGCCCCTTCAGTAATCTCCAGTCCTCTCGCTACTAGAGATCGCCAGAGAGGTCGCCCCTGCTAGAGTTCACCATCTCACCCTTGTCGGTCACTGTCTAGCCATCTGGAACCACAACATAATCACCTCACTCGCACCCCGAATTAAGACCTCGCCCTCGTTTTGAAGGCAACCGACACGTATCAAGTGTCGGATCGCACGTCATGCTTGGCGAATCATACCGAATCATGTCTAATTCTAGAGTATGCATAATATACTATGGTGCAAAGTATGCCAAGTGCATATCACGTGTCAAACATGTTGCCCTTTCGTTGGTATGATCTAGTTAGTCCTGTATCATTAGTACCGAATCAATCAAACAAACCATAGTTTAAATAAGGCGGACATTCCCTTCATCCTCCATTTTTCCATTGCAGATACACAAAATAAAATCCAATTGAGGGAGGGTAAAAAATAGAATGAAACCTACAATAAAGAGACAAACCATGGAAGGAGTCTACATGTTCTAACAATCTAGCATGATGATTATCTAGTGTTTTACTTGGGAGATTGCCTACCTTTTCATCGCTTTAACATGAAAGAAGAAGAATCAGGAAGAAGAGGACAGTAGCAGCACAACAACTGTAAGGGAAGAGGAAGACAACAGCTGGAGCAACAGCAGCCACCCCTCGTGTTCGGACAAAGAAGGAAAAAGGGAAGCAGAGGACGTAGTAGATAGCAGCACGTCCATGGCAAAGAATAGTGAAGAAGAGGAACTGCATGTTCAGCTCACCCACACGAAGGAAGAAGCCAGACGCGTCGACGCAGTAATAGCAGCGGCAGAACCGACAACAATAATAGAATACGATGGCTCTGCCATCACTCTAGGGTTTACATTTATAGGAAAAGATATCTGAATCCTAATGGAATTATACCTTCCATTGTAGAATCCGATTGAGTTTAAAGCTTCGATGTTAACCCTTTCTGTGTCTCATTCAAACCCCAAATGCCTTCCATGCAAAGCTCAATCGTGAATGGGCTTTATGTTCATAACTCAAAGGCCCTACTATATATAGTATTTATACTTATGCCCATTTCCTAAGGCCCACTTATGCTCTAACGTAGCCCCCTTTAAAGCCCATTAGTTCTTTTATCTTACATATATATTCTCCAAAGCCTGCAAGCTCTAATTCTTCCTTTAAAGCCCATTAACTATGTGTTTGAGATTTATAATGGGTTCATCAATATTGAGGCCTATTGAGTATCTTACTTAAGAAAGCCCTTAATATTATTGGGTTGGGTTTTCGTCTTACAATTATCATGTGTTAAGCCTTAAACCTTTATTAAGGCCCATTAATTATATGATAAAGTTATAATAGGTTTTTCTGCTAAATTATTTAGTAGAACTTTATATATATGGACCTTATTTCCTATAACTTTATTTATTTATCTATCTTATTAATTTCCACCATTGTCTCAGGTATTAGAGTCGGGTTCGATCCTATGACCTTTTACTGAAGTGTCACCTAGGCGACGCCTAAGCGGGCACCTTGAGGGACCCCGTGAATACCTTGAGTCGCCTTGTCACCTTGACAACTATGGGCATCCTAAATCCTAAGTTTCCCATTTATGATTTTTTTTATCCAAGAGGATATCTAAGATTGAAGTGTTCTATGGAAATTGGATTTCTGATAATGGCTTGTTCTGTTGTTGCCCCTTTTTTTTCTGTTCTATCAATTCTCATGGAAAAAGGCGTCCTAGCTCCTTTTCCGTTTTACTTTCTCTCCTTCTCTTCCTCCTCTGTGGATGCACAGATGTAGAGTTAAGTATGCTATCTGCTATTCATCATCTTCTGTCCTTTTAGCCGTGACAAAAGGTACATGTTATGGTAGCCAAAAAATAGCTACAAACTGGGATTGGAATTGTCATTAGATTGCATCGGCAGCTTGTGAGGACTGCAGTGTATGCATTGCTATCCTATAAAGTAGTATGGCATACTTGAGGTTTTGTATTTCAAGGGATTGTAGAATGTTGGTATGAATCAAAAGTTATTGATTTAGAAATTGTGTATCGGCAGCTAGGGAAACCTTGGTTTAAGAGAATCATAAACTGAAAGATGTACTGATGTAGTAGATTGGAAGCTCTCAGGTCATTAAAATCAAAGCAATTGGAAATGAGTAATTGTTTAGGAGGTTGGATTGCTAGTGTGATGACCCGACCTGGACACATGGAAGTCAGTTTGGATTAGTCACCATGACTGCATGGTTGTTGGTTGGGGATCTGCAAAGACAAATAATGAAACACAACAAATAAAAATGTAACAATATGAAAGCACAAGGAAGCAAGAGGTAGGACCATGCATACAACAGTAAAGAGGAATATCTCCCACACGCCATACAATACATGGTCAAATATAAAGACCACATATCACTTTCAAAAAAAAATCTAAAGGCCACATATCCCAAGTATAAAGAGAAACACCATAATAATTTTCCCTTTTGTCTGGGATGGATGTTGCTCCTCACGGCCAGGCGCACGCGCAATTCCCTGTTCAGGCGGACGCGCGTGGTGTCCGACAGGTCGTTGCGAGCCGCCAGCCGCTCGATGATGCTGGACCCAACCAGTCCGGCGATGCGGCGGATGGCACGCGCCGACAGGTCGGCGCGCAGCGCCAGCGGCATCTGCCAGGCGCCGATTTCCTCGGCCTGGTCGATGATCGTGTCCATCGTCTCCTTGCGGATCTGCGCGTCCGGGTTGACCAGCAACGCCGCCACCGCCGGCACGTCAAGCGTCTGCACCAGCCGAGTGCAGACATTGCCGTCCACCGGCCGGCGGCGGGCGATAGCCGCCAGCGCTTCGCTTACCTGTCCGCAGGCAATGATCTCCATCAGGTCGGCGCTGGACAGCAGCGGCGAATATTCAAGGATCGGGGTCGAGACGA
Source organism: Amorphophallus titanum (assembly GCA_024336825.1). NCBI lineage: Eukaryota > Viridiplantae > Streptophyta > Magnoliopsida > Alismatales > Araceae > Amorphophallus > Amorphophallus titanum. Next base: position 469,294 of record JANBPO010009106.1, read on the forward strand.
TGGCATTGAGGTCCTGCGCCAGGGTCATCACTACGTCGTGGGGGATGCAGTCCATCGTGCGGATGGATTCGGCCAGGATTGCGCGCACGCGTACCGCCGCGTCGCGCGCCAGGCATTCCAGTGTCTCGATGGTCAGCGCATGGATGTGCGAGCTTTCGCGTTCCGACAGGCCCGGCATCAGCCGGGCGATCTTGGCTGCCAGTTCGGCGCGCACGTCCTCGCACGCATCGTCTGCCAGGAGGCGGTTGGTGGTCGCGGTGGTGGACGGATTGGCGGCAACCGCCGCGCGGGTGGGCGCGGCGCCATGCGTGGCCAGGTAATGCAGGACGTCGGGGTCGGCGTCGGTGCGCCCGGCCAACTCGCCGGTGCTGCGGCTGGTGCGAACGTCCAGTATGTCCAGAGCGTCGCGCGGATCAAGCCCCGGCCTGGCATTGCGGCCGGTGGGCGGTATGATCTGACTCATTATCAGCCTTCCTTCGCTCCGTTGGCCCCCTCGACCGCCATTTTCCGCCTCGGGACTTTAACAGCCGATAAAAAGGCATGGTGGAGAGGCGTTAACGGTGCTTGCCTGGGGGCGGCGGGAAGGCCATGTTCAAGCCGTTAAATATCCTTGTCTGGCGTCATGACTTTCCGCCTAAGCCAGTAAATATTATCCGGCGTCATGACTTTCCGCCTAAGTCGGTAAATATTCTGCCTTAGTGTCATGGCCTTCCGCCTAAGCCAAGTTATACAGTGTCATGACTTTATGTCTAAGTCATTAAATATCCTTGTCTAGCGTCATGACTTTCCACCTAAGCCAGTAAATATTATCCGGCGTCATAACTTCCACCTAAGCTAATAAATATTCTGCATTGACATCATGACTTTTCTCCTAAGCCAGTAAATATTGTCCGGCGTCATGGCTTTTCACCTAAGCCAGTAAATATTCTGTCTTGGCATCATGGCCTTCATCCTAAACCAAGTTGTACGGCATCATGATTTTATGTCTAAGTCGTTAAATATACTTGTCTGACGTCATGGCTTTCTGCCTAAGCCAGTAAATATTGTCCGACGTCATGACTTTCCACCTAAGCCGGTAAATATTCTGCCTTGGCGTCATGACCTTCCGCCTTAGCCAAGTTGTACGCCGTCTTGACTTTATGTCTAAGCCGTTAAATATCCTTATCTGTCATCATGGCTTTCCGCCTAAGCCAGTAAATATCCATGTCCGGTATCATGGCTTCCCGCCTAAGCCAGTAAATACTCTCCCTCGACGTCATGATCTTACGTCTAAGCCTAGTCATTCGGCATCATGACCTTCGGTCTAAGCTGACAAACCTCTTACTTTTGGCTCAGAATTGTTATCCGAACTAATGAACGAAAAGACCCCATTTGGTTTCACACTAACTCTTGATCCCTCCAGGGATTTACCACCACATATGACGCCTTCTCTCCACTACCATGGCATTGAGCTCCCGACGCCAGAATCACCAACCTGTGGGCATTGATAAGTGTGTATTTTCCCATCTTAATTCATGTCATTTGCATTGGTTTATGGGTTTTAATAATAACAAATATACATTTATCACACTTACTTATTATTTAGAATAAAATAATTAATTTTGAGGATATAAATGCAAATAAAAGGACACAAATGTAAACTAAAAAGTTAATGCCCAGTGTTGATTCCCATCAATTCTCCCCGGGTGGGAAGAACTCGACCTCGTCGAGTAGGGGGGCAGCTGCTCGTGTGTTGCCTACGGATCCGTCACCATGCCAGGTAGCGCGGGTACGCGCCACTCCTAGTAATCGTCACCTGCTCATCCCGTATACGTTCCATATGCACACACTTCTGGGGAATGAGGCTAGTGATGGACACTCCAGGGGTGGGGTCACTCTCAAAGGAGGGAGACGGCTCAATGACTCACTGGGAATCACCATTGTGTCCCTATGGGTGATTAGATCCGATACACTAAAAGAAAAGCTAATCCCTTAATTCACTAGCAAGTCCACAACATGCGCATTAGATCCGACTTGCCTCATACTCGAAAGGGAGAAACATCGCGAGCTTACGACAGACTCGACTCCACGTATGTAGACTCTATGCACTCATATGTATAGACTCTTGACAAACTAGACAAATAGAGAAACACCGACCCGTACATGACCCTAAATAAAACCTAATGTTAGTCAGACCCATACATATGTAATGGTGGGCTAGGACATCCAAATGTGTGCCATGCATACACAAGGCACAACCCGTGGTTGGCGGCATGGGGGACTCCTAGACATCCCAAAATGCACCACTCATGCACTGACGACCTTTTGGATTTGGGAGATTTGAGAGGGTTGAGTGGTTTGGGTGGGCCAGGGGAGCCAATATTACTTTCTACACTACCCCCATATGTGTGTGACCTGGGCCAATGTCCAGTCTTAGTGAGCATAGATGGGTCGGCCCGAGTGGGAGGGGTGTGATAGGGGACTCCCCTGACAATGTGGACTAGGGGTTGTGGGTAAAGAGACCCACTAAGGAAGGGATCGAAGGGATCAAAGAATGCGTGACCCCTCGATATGGATTCCCTAATCTCGAGGAAGGGATCGAAGGGATCAAAGAATGTGTGACCCCTCGATATGGGAGACAGAGAAATGATGGTGGCTACCTCAGCCTCCTCCTCCTCTTTTTTGTTTTTATTTTTCTTTGCGATCAATCCTTCGTCCCCGTATTTACTTCATGTGGATAGCACGAGTTTCTTATAGTGTATCCCACGTGAGTCGAATGATAAAAGATATTATCTTTTTAATAGAACGATAAAAGATATTACCTTACGGTAGGGAGGTCTTGAGTTTCACTCTTAAAAGAAATTTACCTGAATCATATTTAAATCTTGAGAGATGTGAGTCCGAGATTTACTAATTTCGTTATCAAAAAATAAAAAATAAAATAAAGCAGTGGCGTCGGGTGCCGATGATGAGGATCATATGATACGATGGGAGAGCGGGCAAGCGACGGCGGGTGTGCCAGACAAATGTTAGCTTAATCGTATTGAACAGTTAAATAAATAAAATTTAATTTTTTTTCATATAAGATTATCATTGTCTATGGCATTATTCAGGAGACAGATCTCCTCTTCAGCCTTTTGACACGATGTCAAAATCTCAAGTAGCATTCCTTGTTTCCCTCTACTTTCAATGTGGCTCTAGATTTCACTTCAAAGTTCACCACTCATAAAGCTCAGTTCATCGCTCAGCTCCACTAATTCGACCGTATCATATCATGTTAGAGCAAGATCGAGACGCTTTAAGGCTCTTTTAATCAGGTTCAAGCCTATCTAAATCAGACTATAACATACTATACCATGAACATTGATCTCAAGGCATCGCCTAGACGAGAAGAAGCCCCGTGACGCCCAAGGCGACTAGGCACCTAGGCGAATAGTGCATTAAGACGTTTAGGGTGGCTTTGATAAACAAGTGCGGGGTAGCATAATCGACCTCGGAGGGTCGATTACATTACCCGGGGTCGACTAGAGAGAATGTGTGAGGGGAGAGGAGAGAGGAGGTGGGGTCCATCGGTTGCACATTGTCAGCTAACTGACCGACAAATCGGTTATCAAATCGGACCTTATTTAACTATTCTTAATATACTTGGGTTCCAGATAATCATAAGACAATCTGATAACAGAGTAGAATCAACCCTTGGGTCAGACCTTGGGTTAGACACAAGATAGCAGAATGCGGTTCAAGGAGGACCGTTGTTGGCACTCAAAATATGATGGACGGTGATCAAGCTGCAAGGACGAATGATGTGGCCCACTGAAGCACAGAGGTCGATGAAGATCAACATATTGAAGTCTTCTCAAGCTATCGGAGCCTCAAGTCACCTGGAATGAACACCGGGGACTTCACATTAGGATAATCGAGATGAATTCACAACCAACCAGCAGCGCGACCAAGCCTGCCTAATGAACCGGCACCAATTTTGTCGTGCCGCATACACTACACCCATCGTCCAACCAAGGACAATGGTCTACCAGGTGGCCCGCCACCAAAATGAAAGACTCTTCTGAGGAGGAAGAACGCCATCGACCCTTCATAGCAAGGAACCGGAGGCTCTATCAACGGAAGTCCCCAATCACCCGACATGGGTTCGGCTTCACACCATATTGGGTCCGTTAGTGGCTAAATGATCACCCAGTTAGGGCGAAATTATCCCGGGTGTCATTCCACCCCTCAAAGAATCTTTGAGCATGGATCAGGCTGAGTCAAAAGTGCGAATCATAGTGCCGAAGGCCATGTCAGCGGAAAATCAACGTGCTCAAGCCAAACACATACGAAGTTCTGATTAAGGCCATACGTCGTGCCGAGAGCTTCGTCAACGCCCCATCAAGGTTTTCCAAGGACTGCGGCGAGAGGAATGGTCAACGGAGACCTCCAAAACCATCCCCGGACTCACCGATTAGCCCCCGACAACTGAACAAGGTTAATATGGCGCCCCACTTCACCGGCGCGCCCCTTAAATGGCGCCGCCAATTCCGACGCACACAATTGTTCCATAGAGGCTGCTCCCCAGTGCCACGTTACCCGACGCGCTCCTCGCGATGCCAGACAAACCTGCTGCTATAAGAAGTCCACTTGGTTCGACCAAGTGAAGAGGATGGATGAAAAGTGAGAGGGAGAACCCTTTGGGAATTAAGAGAGATCAGAGAGGGACTAATTCGAGGAGAGCAACCAATCAGAGTCTGAGGGTTGCTTGGGGAAGAAGGGTTTTCTATTCTCCACAGTCACAGCCATCCTCTGATCTGCACGAAGCCTTCAACGCCGGATAAGAAGATCGTCTGCTCCTTCGCTTGTCTAGGTGGGTTGTCGCGGTTTTCCCACTGATCCCCCTCCGTTTGGGTTTTCTTCCTCGATATAATGTAGGTGACAGGGGGAGGGGCGATGATATGAGCCTACTCCCCCTTCACCATCTCTGCGGCTCTCTCTCTTTCCCCTGTAATTTCTTCCTTCATGTGATGTTGATGACAACCGAGCGACAACGTCGGCGTCAATGTATGCAATCTGTACTTCTTCTCTTATTTGTGGAATGAATGGAGTGCTTGAGTGCATGAATGAGCCAAAGATTAATGTTGTCTGTCTTCCCCTTCGCCATCTCTCTTCTCCCCTGTGTTTCCCCTCTGTAACTAACGAGATGACGCCGTGCAACGAGGCCGACGCCAAAATGTATGGTATATATACACCTCATCGTTCGTAGAATGAATGAAATGTGGTTGTGCTTGACGCCGTCACCACCTTCCTTGCTCTTCCATCTTCAGTTAAAAGGAACGTTCAACTGTTTCTCCACGCGTGTGATTCTCGAACAAGGATTTTTTTTACGCCGAACATGCCCTAGAACACGGGCTACATGAACTATTCTTCCCCTCCCCGGGATTCTTCTTTCCCAATGTGATGGTCAGGGCATACCCATGTATGCGCCTTGACCCGTCTGGTTCGTGGTCACTCCCCGTCCCTTCCTCTGCCCCATTTCATGGCTCACGGAAGGGCGAGATCTCCGCCGAAGCATGCTCAATCTCCTCATATCGGTGAGCCCATCACTGCATCTAGATGGTGCCGATGTGTCGAGCCCTTCTGACTGTTATATCAACCACCTATCTCCTCAGTGATCCCTAATTTCTTTAACCTGTGGTCGTCAATATTGTAACCCGTGATTGGCAGTCTGGCAACTCTCTGGTCTCCGTGAAATATGGTCCATCTCTGTTTTTATGCCACTGGGAATCGGGGTCTGCGAGTGTGCTCAATGGCACTATTCCATCGAACAGGGGAGGGGGACATCCCCCAATCTTTCATTCTAATCGCTCTGTCTACAGGAGCTTATCTGTTGGTGATGAGTTTCCCGAAGGCTAACAAGTGCATAGTAACTGGGTCAATCCCAACGCACTCAAATCCACAGTTCTTAATGGACCTTGTGGTGACCGTGGGTTGTGTGCCCCTCGTAGGCTAGTCCTCGGGATTTCCTCCCTCTACCGGTCGTCCCGATTCGGATGCGGTATCGACTACGGGTCGCGTGCCCCTCGTAGGCTATCCCTTGGAGTTTTCACTCCCTTCATTAGTCGCCCCATCTCTATGTTCTCACCCACGGACATGATGCCCCTAGTAGGCTAGCCCTCAGGGTCTTCCTATCCGTTCGGGTTCGCCGGCAGCCGTTGTGTCACCCGGCTCTTAGGGGTTTACTCCGCTACGTGAGTACTTCCTCACCTCTCCCCGACAATCCTCTGGGATGGGGAGATGCTGCCGGATTTTCAGCGTAAATAAGTTAATAAGCCATTTAATAATCCTAACTTAATAAATTTGCTTCGTTCGGAACGATCACCGTGCTCGAGTATGAACCTCGCGTGAGCCCATGACTCAACTTCCGGAAGGCCCGGGGCCGATCTGATGAACAATTACCTCAGTCAACCTTAAAAATCCTTCAAAACATTTTAATAAGTCCAAAAATAACCAAAGAAATCTTGATTTCTATGAAAGCAGGCTAAATCAACGCGATAGTCACCCGACGCGCCTCAATACGGCGTGCCCTAAAACGACGTGCCCTATTCCGGTGTGCCATTAGGTAAGCACGTCGTTTTAGTCCCCCCTTTATACCTACGTTCCCATGGTGCCGTATTAGCCTATACCTACGGTTCTCGCACCATTTTAAGCTTATTCCTACGCGTTCCGCGCCGATTTCAGTCCGATTCACATTATCGCGCTGTTTAAACTCTCTCCCCACCCTCGAGCCGATTCCTAGTTCTAATAGATAACCTGATTACAATTAAAAGCACTCAGATCTCATGCCAATTTAAGTATGTTGGTTTAATTATAGATTTATGAGTTACATTATATACTAGCAGACTGTTATTTTTATGAAATATATAATTCTAGAATAAAACATATTAGCCCTTGTCATTGAAGGGAAGAACATGTTTTGAGAGATGTTCAGACTGCAGACTTCATAGTCATCACTTGGCAGCTGAATTCACATGTTAGCAACTGCTCTTTTCAGTTTGGCAGCAATGCAAGCTCATATCACATGCTGAGGTCTCAATCAATTGTAACTACCCCACTTGAATATCTGAGGCAAGAGCTCAAATCTTAGCCTACCAAATATCAAATGACCAATGACACATCATTTAAATACACACTATGGATCGAGGTAACTGCACAGCTCCAAGACGAACAAAAAAGATCCTTAGCCCTTCAGTTGCAATAGAACTGGCTCATTGGTATGCCATTTTGCATAACTCAAACTAAAAATAATCGACTGCCATGAATAGTCATAAAGAGAAACATAGGTATTACATGCATAACTCACTAGAGGGGAATGCATTTGTTTCACTCTCTGGTTGACATCGCCGTAAAGAGGAGCACACATCCCATATCAAACTTTCCTCTTTCACTCTGTCTACACTATCTCCCTGGTTGCATCAGCTTGAGCTACATAAACAAGAAAAAAAATTCTACCTGCTGACTGGTTCACATTCTCATTTCAAACTTATCTTAGTGAGTTACTTGGCACCACCTTGGGGATGGTTGTTATCAGGCAGGCTAGACATTGGAATACTTTGCCAAATCTTTGGATCCTTCATTTGATCTAAGCAGACCCCAGATTGATAAGATAAGGCTTATGTTGTTCCTGTTGATGATATATGACTCATTAGGATTGTGGACAAGGTTTGCCGACTAGTAGATACGTATCGACCCGGAACCGGCCTGATGCGGTACAAGTCGGCCCGACTTGGACCCGACTCGGCCGAGTCACATGTTTGGTAAACTGATAAGTATGATTAGTCCACTTAAGCCATATGTAAGCATGCTTATGTTATGATAAAAGTATGATACAAATATGAATATGAATGTGAATGCGAATACTATGTAAATGTTATGAATGGAAAATAGAAGCATTCTGTGAGGTTGGACTTTGGTCCCTTCTGTGGGACGACGATACGTAATGTTGCGAAATTAAAAGAACCCAAGGGATGGTGATATATAACACCTAGGTTAAAATCCTATGATTCGACTGGTTCATTCTGTGGGATGGTGATACGTAACGCCACAGAACCCGGGGGACGACAATGCATAACACCCCATGCGACAGGAATCTAGGTGGGAGTTCGCTCTCAGGTCTACGTAGTACTCTTTCGTTCCCTTGTGTGTGTGTGGGCCTCCTGAGTTAGCGATAGTTGTTTGGTTCCTTGAATAACGTTAATTGTGTAACTTATAAAAATGTGAAAATGTGCAACTATTTATTTATCGTGGATCTAGCGCATGCACGGGCAGTTTATATGTTAGATGATCAATATGTATTTTCACGCATGATTATCTTTAAGCAAATGTGAATGAATGTACTAGGATATAGTTAACATTTGAATTATGTATACAATCTGGTTATATGAATGCGAGTGACCTTGATTGGATTAGGCTGCCTACTGAGTGTCACACTCATCCCCTTGTGGCACACGTTTTCAAGAGACGTTGTAGAAGAGGTCGAGGAGGAGACTGTGGCCGGGGAGTCGTTCTGGTTCCCTCCACATCAAGGTAGACTACGAATATTTATCTTTCATATTATGGATAGATTATGGATCGGTGATCTTGTATGGACTTATATGTATTTGGACAATGGACATGTACCTTTGGGATTATGAATGGTTGAGATGCTATTTACAATTCATGTAATTATGGTTTCTCTCTCTCTCTCATGCGAATAAATATATATTTGTGCTTCCACGATACATACGATGTAATGTTTCGAGGTCTGATGAAAAAAAATAAAAATATGAATTGATGGATTGGGCGCCTCTGTGCAAGGGCGTTATTCACTAAAATGAAGGCACCGTCTAAGGCGCCATATTCCTGATTTCTAATTTTTCCTGAGTTTTTCCTATGACCCATATCGAGGGTTCTTTCTGGCACTATATCTCAGTCCGTAGATGTAGTCCCATGTTTCACGATGGTTTCACGTTTACCCCACTAATTCTCGGTGATGATTGAGCCCTCTGGGGGATATTCCTTACTTCGGAATGGTAATTTCATCATAGAGACCTCCGTAAGTCTACGCGAAGCCTTGGATTCCCTCAAAGTCGCTGAGCAGGTTCTACCATAAAAACCCATGACACCGTATTCTTATCACGTCACTCTAAAGAAACGTGATGCAATGGCCCTCTTAGAGCGTTGTTCTGATCTCTTTGAGAATTGTCCTGTCTGTCAATAAACGCCGACATTGACATAGGAGCCAGAAGGAATTGACGACTATCTCAATGCTATTTTTCTCCTGAATAGCGACCGACATTTGGGTGTTATTTAATCCAGCTTGTTCTACTCACAGAAAGTGGGTGACCATTCTTATGGGCGCTATTTTCTGAAATCAAGGTAGCCTCATGGACGCCATACACCCAGATTAACGCCATGTCATATTTTTCATGATGATTTAATGATGACTCGTACTTGTTCAAGTTCTATCCTTGAATTCTATTCCATAAAGATCGATCTTAATTCCCTACAAAGTTTATTCCTTTGGAATTCTATATTGGCTTTAACTATAGTGGATGTCTACAATATACATGACTCAATGTTTACGCATGTAGGGCCCGATCTGGTCGTGGGAGGAGCACTCGAAAGTACTTGTGCTCATGGGAGCTATTACTGATCATGATGTGACATTACACCGAAGTGCATGACTTGCTTGATTGACATTCCACGATTCGTGCTTGACTTGTACTTGACTTGACTTGACTTGACATGCCTTGCGTGGCCCGGAACGGATATTTACTTGCTTGATAACGGGATAACGACACTTCAGAATCCAAATTTGCTTAACAGATTGTTTCTTTTGATTAAGCCAGCAATGAGGACTGGTATGTCCAGATCTACTACAGGTATGACAGACAGGTTTTAGAAAATGCATAAAATGTGGAATAGTTTGTGGTTTTGCATCTTGTTTTCTAGATTTGTTGAATTTATTCTGGTGGATACCCATGTTTGATTGGAAGTCAAAATTTCTTTTATTGTTCCACCTTTCATTGAACCAGTTATTCCTTTTCTCATTAAATTAGAAATCAATATTGTTGTTCCATTGTGGACTGAATTGATTTCTATTTGGCCTGCGGCAGGCAGGAACAAACTGAGCATATCTCCCAGATCTTGATTGATATCTTTGATTGTTTCTTGTTCTGTTCTCTTTCATGTAGGCAAGCCAGATAAGATTCTGTCTGGGTTGATTAGGTCCATTCATGGGTTGATACACTGGCTGGATAGGGTTCTGTCAACTTGGCTGCTTGGCCCACCTCTGCTGAGCAAGGGTATATTGACTTGGGAACTTAGCCCATTTCTAGTAAGCAGACTGATGGCTGCTCCCAGGTTGACTTGGGTTGTTATACTTGTTATCTTTGACATTTTGCCCCTTACCCTGATTGTTTTGTATCTTGATGGTTTTGGGTCTAGGGACTGCCTTCTTGATTGGTTCCTCTGCTATCAACTTTTCTTTTCCTCTTTTCGGGTTGAATGAAATAGTTTTTAACTCAAATTTCTTCTTTTCAGTGGGATTGAATCCCAGTCCTTCCCTTCTGAAATTTTCTCCGATACCTAGAACAACATCTAGATTGGATTTGCCTTGAACCATTTTCTCTAGCACAGACTGTTTGTCCTTCAATTCATTTCCAGCCTTTTCCAGATCTTCTTGAATCTCAGAATTATAGCTTTTATGGCATCATAGTTTTCCAAGTTAAGTTTATTCTCTTTCTTATACTCTTAACACTTTAGCTTAATTTCATGTATCTATTTTCTCAGATTTTCATTTTTTGAAAAAAACATCCCCTCTCCTCTCCTCCTTCCTCCTCCTCCTCTCTCACGATCGCACCCCCTCTTAATCTCTCATCGGCGGGCGACGGAGTGGCAAAGGTGGGCGGTCACGGCGGAGCTACCCAGGGACGCCGGTGAGGGGCGAGCGGAGGCAGCACCAGCAGCGAGGGCGCAGCAGCGACGGTGAGCTTCGGCAATGGCGGCAATCAAATTCTTTCCGGTGGACACCCCCCACCACAGGTATTCCCCTCTGTCCCTCTGCCATTGGCCCCCCTCCCCCTCCCTGCTCCCGCCCTCTGTCACTCTCACACACAGACACACGCACGGCTCGGCCCCCACTCCCTCCCTCTCTCACTCTCACTCTCATACATATAGGCACAAGAAGGGGGAGGGGCTCGGCCCCCTCTCCTTGCTCCCTCCCTCTCTCACTCTCACTCTCACACACACAGACACAAGGGGGGCTTGGTTGCCAGCAAAACTGAAACCAGTTGGTGTAGAATATCCTGATGTAAACATTTTACATTCTCAATTGCCAGCAAATGGGTCCTTCCATTTTGGATTCACCACCTGACAATCCTGTTCTTGTGGATACTTTGGTAGATTCTGTTATCTATATTACCATGACTGAGTTGCAACATCATGACCCTTTTACTGTGGTGATGAAGGATTTTGGAGATAAGGGTCGTTAAAGAGAGACTGATGTAATTTTTGAAATATTTAAGGATGGAAAACCAGTAAACATTGTGCAACTTGAAAGGCCATGCCAAGAGTGGGCTCAGCAAATGCATGATCAATACGACAAAGAAATAGATGGCGGTGACGATGAACCTGTCCTTGTTGATTGTCCATCCAATAAAAGAAGGAGCTTGGAATTTCATCTAATGTTGTAAGAGTACACCAGGTGATAAGGAGAAAAGGTTCATCTTGGAGATCAGGCATGAATGTTAAAATTCTCAAAGGAGTAGTTGGTTTTCTTAAAAGTAATTTCTATGCAACTCTTGAGTACATATTAAAATAGATAACTAGTCCACGCAGGGACCAAACCAAGGCCCAGCATGGCCTAACAAGTGAAGATAGCTCATCTAAACTATGCTGTAGTCACCGAGCCAAAGGGATGTTGGCGTGGCCCGAGTGCTTCGTCGAGTGATGCGTCGCGTGTCCTCACCACTCATGCAAAAGGTGTAAATCATTGCTGCTGTGTTTGATCAGAGATAGAATTAGTATATTATGTTGAGTAACAAGGGGTACTGGCATCTAACCAACGTGTACCCTTACGTCCAAAGGCATGGATAATACCAGACTATTCCAAATGTCAGAAACAACCAACATTGAAAATGCTCTTGCAGTTCGAAGATTCAAGAATGTTGAATTGTTTAACCTCAATACATCTCCTAATCCCTCCCAACGATTTTCACTGATTTTGAAGTAAGTAGGATACAGTTGGACAAATTCTATCATGTTTTTGTGATTTTGGTTTATTATTCTTAACGAGCGCTGCACCTTTATCCATAGAATGCAGTGATTCACTCTAATTTTTATCATTTTTAGGCCAAAAATCTCACGAATGCCTAATCCCGATTCTTATATCTGAAGAATTTGAGCTATGGAACAAGGTGTCATTCACTTCCACTTCCTCTTCCTGATCTCCCTTCTGTTCTCCCTCCCTCCTTATTCATTGATGGCAAAGGGGGAGAGAGTCTCTATCTGATAATGGTCAGTAGAAATGGTAGAGTCGGTAGAAATGGTAGGTATGGTATTGATTGACTCAGGGGGAGAGTGTTGATTGTGTTTCATGACAATTCTGACTAAGACTGAACTGAATATTTTCATCAAAATACATCTGATATAACGGTGTTACCATCATCAAAAAGGGGGAGAATGTTGTGTCTTCTCTGGATTTGATGATCTGTGTGGAGTTTGTTGTGTTTTGAGTGATGGGCAACAATATGGTTGACTTTGTTGACTCTATTATGACTCTTGTAATACTGATCATTTTGATGAATTTAATTTAGTCAGAATTATCCAAAGCAAACCCCCAAAAGGGGGGTGGACCTGGGGTAAACCCCCCCTTTTGGGGGTGGACCCAGGGCAAACCCCCCAAAAGGGGGTGGACCCGGTCCTAAACCCCTCAAATGGGTAGAAAAGGGTTGGCTGCCCCTATAAATGCTCCCACACTGTTCATTTTCCACATGAAGAGAGAGAAATTGATGTTTCCCACGTGTGTGGTGGTTTGGTGATTTTGTGCTAGGTGAGGGTTTTCATATCAATGATTTCCCCTTCTTAACCCATTTCACTCACATTTCATATTATGGAATCCCAAATTTCTTTGCACAGTTTAACCACTTGTGGATTCAACACTAGCCTTATTTTAAAATTGGCAAGCAGCAAACCCAATCTGAAATCTTTAGCTGCCTATGGTGGACAGACATTGCCATGGGCAGAGTTCCCACTTTGCCATGCATGAGTTTGTGCACTCATTCGCCTCTTCTTGGACAGATTAATTCCAACAACTTCACTCTTACTGAAATTAATTCTCAAACCAGAAACCATTTTTAAGCATCCCAGTAAGACCTTGGATTATATTGCTCACCTGCACTCCCTTTCACGATAAAGATGGTGTCACCTGCTAATCTTGAGTCATATAAATTACATTCACTCTCACTGAAATTAATCCTCAGACCAGTGTCCATTTTGAAGCAGTGTCCATTTTGAAGCACCTCAGTGTGGTCTTAAGATTGTACAGCTCACCACCATTCCCTTTTACTACAAAGGTGGCACCTGCACATCATGAACGAGATAGATTACATTCAGATCCACCCAGGCTGACTCCTGACGACCAATTCTTGCTTCCAACACTTACAAATTCTATTAAGGACATTCGTAATGAAGAGAAACAATAGTGGAGACAATGGATCCCCACATCTAACCCTTGAGAACTTCTGAAAAACCTTCAGATTTGCCATCAATAAGCATTCAGAAATCTTTTGTGGTTACACAATTTGAAAGCTATTTCACCACTACTACAGAGAAACGATGCATTTTCAATAACTTCAAGACCCAAGACACCCTCTAATGAGCCTTTTTTGAAATCTATTTTGCAGATGATTCCCTTTTCTCTCCTCTTCTTCATTCATTATGAAGATGCTCTGATAGACTAGAGAAGACCATCACCTAAAGATCAGCCCTCTATAAATGCAACCCAAGACTTCTCAATCAAACCATTCACCACCACAGCCTATCTTTATGCCAAAATTTTGAGATAATCTTTTTTTATGGAAGGCGAATTTGTGAGATAATATTAAATGATTCATTTCAAATGACTGATTGGATGTCTTTTCCCCTAACTACTTTGAGGGGATAATAAATCGGTTCAACATGGAGGCACTCCGCGGAGAAGAGGAAGTTGATAAAGCCAGAGTGGATGGGCGTTTTAAGGGCTTGATGGCCCCCACATATGAGAACCTCTCGATCCTTGAAGACCAGTCTGCTCGCTGCCAAAGCTGAGCAACTCTCTATATGCCCCTACGAGACTTCGGAAAATGTGCCCGGATGAAGTCGTGGTCGAGAGGTAGAGACGGCACATCCTCTCTCCGCAATCACTTCTCTTCGACTTTCTTAATGACATGAGTATTCTACATGAAGATGCCATTATGGTCAAACCACCACCTGGCAAAGTAAACATCAAACTAGCCCTTGTGGTCCTATGGAGAAATGGGGTAAGTCTTGTTGTTGCTCCAGTACATAAAGTCCCACCACGAGGCCAATGCCAAGTGGGCATCCTTGTGCTTATATTGTCTCCCGGTCAATGGGAACTCAAAATTTGAAAGAATATGCTAATTGTAGCCGAAGTATCGGGCAAACCGGTGCGGATAATAGAGCTCCAAAATAGTGATGCTGGCCCGATGCAAGATAACAACACTGGGGCATGTACTCTGAACCCACTGCAAAAGTAAACGGGGAATGCTCCTACTGATGTGGCAGCCTGTAAAACACTTCATCCCCCTCCAGTACAACGTAAGGTCGAAAGTGCAATGAACAACTATCAAAACTCAAGCCCACCCCGTTTGCCCATGGGGAGAAAAGATAGTTTTTGGCCGGCACCCGTCAACTGCATAAACATATCCTGCTCTGGCTGGTTGATGAAAGAGAAGATCAATGGAGCTGAAAGATTGTCCACCTCGGCCTGTGTCGAAAACTTGGGAAAGAGAAGACCGGCTCAGGAGCTCAAATAATGAGTGGGCATCAAAACACTCTTGTCCAGGGGCGAGGGATGGGTATTCAAAGCCCCAAAAAATGGTAAATGATGATCAGTGCTACAGAAGCAAGAGTCAATCTCTATCCACAGGCGAGCAAGCATGCTGGATAAAGAAGCTCGGCTCGATGGACGCCCTCCTCCCCGTGGGGGATCACAAAGGTGGCCAACCAGTAAGCTAAGTAAGTTGCAAGATGGGTGATGTTAGGAAGCTCCTGCGGATTCCACCCCTGCCTCAGGCATGAAGATAACGGGGATGATGCCCAAAATTTATCTCCAACTGCTTGTAATGGTTCAAGAGAACACCTTCCTTGGCAAGATCCTTACAAAAATAGAAACTCCATGATAGAAATGGCAAACCCAGGCCTTTAAAGTGACTCTCTCTATGTGTGTCGCCTTCTCCTTGGCCACGCAGGCTAAATCCCTCCAGGTTCTAATCAGAAATTTGTAACAATGCGGTATCCAGTACCTCCCTTCACTGTTGGTGTGACTACGATGCAAATCATCAACAGCCACCACCTCAAAAGCACGGCCCACAATAGGTAAACCAGAAATACAATAAAAGGCCCACATATCCAAGGCCGTTTCACTCTCAGCTATGACAAATGTGTTCCAACGACGATTGAACTTTCCAACCAAAACCTGTAAGGCTATAACAGTCCAGTATGGCAAGGGTAATTATACAAAGTAGCGGTCTCAGCATGTCGAATCCTAACTTTCTCCAACGGCTATTGGATGGATTTCTGCAGTCGGATCGTTGTCAATTGAGATAAGTTCGACAATGGCGAGCTGTGGATTTGGGAGGCCTCAGGTGACCGATTATGTAGTGTCACATGAGTGTAGTTAGGGATTGATGATAAGTTGGGGTTGGGACCAGAGTTGGTCCAACAATGTTAAGTGATGTTTAAATTTGTAAGTATTATTTTTGCTAATTGTTGAATTATCCTATTTTATTTCTTATTTTTATATATACCACATCTATCCTTTTAGCCCTTTCGAGCCCTCCGGCTCATGGGCGGCGGTCCAGGATTTGAATGGTATTGAGTTATTCTCGGTATCTGGATCTTGGATCATTACAATAAATGATCGAGTTACTTTGAACTTCCACTCAAAGGGATCAGAAGCCCCATCAAATGTAGGAAACTCGTGAGATTTGGGTTTAAAAACCCTTAAACCAAGATTGTGATCATCCATTGAAGGCGCAGAACTAGTAGAATGACTCGTAGATTCTAAAACTTGAACACGGGATGCTACCCCGCCTATCACATTGCTGAGAGAACTTACTTGGGACTGCAATTGGAGCATCAGAGCTCTCAAGGCATCAATGGAGTCGTCTGCCATTGTTGGTGGAGAAGTCGAAGGACCCAGAGCGGGCTCAGACAGTAATTTGGTATGCCTCCTCCTTGGAATCCTGCTGGGATCTTCCAGGAAAGCCCTGGAAGAACTGCTCTAGGCAAGATTCCCCGTGTTGGAACTAAGGAACTTTTGCGAATTACTGGCTAAGAGAGAACTATGGAAGAACGGAAGAACAAGGAGTGCTGAAATTTGGGAAATCTTTCTCTGCTTCTCCCCTTCTTGTTTCCACTTATTTATATAGCTACATTATAGAGTAAGAGAAGCTATGCTACAAACTTTGACAGGTTATCTCCGGAGTGTAACAACTTCGATCCATCTGACCTTTAGCTAGCTGGGTTTGTAACTGACTACTAATAGAGTTAACTAATCACATTACACTATTGCTAATCGGCTATAATAGTCATAACTGAACTAAACTCGGCCCGACCAATTACTGTTTAAACTGGCTAACAACCCAGACCAGCCTATGACTCGTTACATGATAATATATCTAATTAGACCACATGCAACATTCTTCTGATCTTAGAGGACAGACAACAAATTCATAGCATAGGTTTTACATAAATTAAGGGTCGCGGTCTATCGCACGACCGCTACTTGATGGTTACGGTCACCAGAAGACCGCTATTACGTTCTATGAATGGGCCCTATAGAAATGTGAAAAGTTTGGATCTTTGGCAACCTAATCACCTTGGATCGAAGCTATTATCCTCTAGAACACTCTAGGGATCAGTTCTATCCCAAATTAGGACTCTAAATCCAAGCTAATCCTTTAAACACAAGGTAAACTCTACAAATAAGGTTCAAGTTCGACCTGCGTGCACCCTTATTTTGGCTCGCGAAGTTCGACGGTAAGGAGGCATTATCTCTGGTTAGTCCCTTGGAGTATTTTGTTCTCCTTAGTTTTATCTAACTCCCCTCCAATTTTCATGCTAGGAAAGCAAGTCTTTAAGGACATAGAAGCCCCCAAAGTCGTTATCCCGCTGTAGTCTACACAGAAGGCACTACATCTATCCGAGGAAGAGGAAGATATTAGAAGCCCTAAACGAGGTTACTTCAAGTTGTATCTTTAGATCTTTTACTTTCCTTTCTATCTTCTACCTACCCTCCGATTTTCACGAACTTAGGTCAAGAGTATTAGAAGATAGAGGGGCAGGAAGTTGCTAGTTTGGCACAAGACGTGTAGAAACTAGGGTCTTCTTCTAGTTAGAAATTTGGAGTTCCAAGCCCAACCCAGAGGTAGGTTATCTCGTGGATGGCTAAAATAACATGTTAGGAGTAAAGTCCCTCTGTTTCCTCCTATTTTTATTGATTATACATGGGATATTTTACATTTTTCTATCACTGCTTAACTAGAGATTTCATAGCATGCATGTCCCCATACCTTAAAGGAAAAAGATGTTCACTTTGGCATAATATATGCTACCCATGCATCTCCATGATTTCATTATGTCCTATCATGTCATATTTACTAGTTTAGCATGATTTTCACATGTTATTTACCCTAAAATGGGCTCACACAACTTTAAGCATCTTCTTCCTGTAGCAGGTAGAAGACGGTCTTCCCTAGATTGCTAACGTTTTTGGAGTGTTTCACGTAAAGAATGGGGGTAATTTTAGTCCTATAAAATGGGGTCCTATTGTGATGGGGAGGGAGTTCTTCTTGGCCTTGGTAGAGCTACGTAGGGAGAGTTTGAGAGTATTATTTGAAGAGTTTTTGATTCCAACTTTGTGAGTTTCTATTGTTGTAATAAATATTTTTGAGAGTTTAACCCTTTATTAGCATCAATACTTATTGTTCTGTTCTTCATTTCATCTTCTTGTCTTCACGAAACTTCTTCATCTTCAAGTGTTCTAATTTTCTTCTTCTATCACTTCCTCTAAATCGCTCTCATTTTTAAGCTATTTCACATTTTTCAACTTGTTGTTCTGGAGTATTACTATTCATCTGAGATGATAGTCTCTGCCATTCTTCCGTTTTGAAATCCTTCTAATCCTCTTTTCTCTTCGAGTTATTCACAAAAGTTCTTTTTCTCTTGTAGATCTAGGTTTTCTTCTTCTACTACTTTCTTCAATTCTTCTTCATTTTTAAGTTATAATTAATTTTTCACATCTCCATTTTCTGCTCAATTACTATTCACCTGCACAGATAGATTCTCCTATTCCCCAGTTTTCACATTCTTCCTCTCATTTGCTCTCTCTGTACTCTTCATAAAACTTCTTCCTAACCCTCCGATCTACAACTTTCTCTTCTTCCACTTCTTCTAATTCTCTCTGAATTTTAGGTTATTCTCCTTCTTATAAACCCCTATGTTCAATATAATTTTCTTGTGTTTTCATTTGGTTTTTAAAGTTCTTCTATCCATCTATCTCCCTCTTCCCTAATTCTTTTCACATTCTCTTGGCAGATCTTCTTCCTTTGATCCTCTCGGCAGCGTCTACTTTCACGACGGGGTGAAACTCTAAGACTCGGCATGGTGGAGATGGTGACATCTCTTCATCCAAAATTCACTGCTCTTACTTCCCTCTTTTCTCTTATTTTACAAGTTGTATTCTCATCTTTCATAGAGTTATAATTGTCACATTTATAGGCGCCAGTTCAGACCGGCGCTCATTGGCCTACCCCGAAGATATCCGGGCGGAGTGCTGATCGCTTGATCACGCCAGCTGTAGCCGCATCAATCTTGACGGCCATTTCGGCGCTAACCTCCTTGGCCTCATTCAGCAGATACGAAATCTGTTGCTGTGAAACACCGCACGCGTCCGCCAGCTTCTGCTGCGACCCCTTCGAGCGGACTGCTTCCTGAATGAGTGACTTGAAATCGTTCATGGCAACAAGAAAACTAGTTGAGGAGCCACCCTTTGTCAACTAGCAAACTTGTGGAGCGCAAAAAAGGCGGGCCGATTAATATGCCGCGCATGACTATCGCCAAGAATCTTGCCAGGTGCCGATCCAGAGCGGGGCTATCACAAGCTGCGCTGGCTAAGATTTCAGGGGTATCGCAACAGCTCATTTCCCAGATCGAAAGAGGAGCAAATACCTCCACAAAATTCCTACCCAAGTTAGCTAACGCTCTTGGCGTAAAGGTTGCCGAGATAGACCCGACTTACAGCGGTCCTACGTCTGACGTGCGTATGGTACGCGTCCTCGGACACGTTCAGGCTGGAGCTTGGGAGGCCGCATGGGAATGGTCAGAGGAAGACCAATATGAGGTGCCTGTGCGTGATGAAGATAAATACCACGGATATGCATTGCTTGCCGTAGAGACCCGCGGCACATCAATGAACAAACGATACCCAGAGGGAACGGTCTTGGTTTACACCCAAGCCATCAACACGTTGGAAGACTTAAAACCGGGGAAACGATACATTGTCGAACGCAGGCGGGCTGACGGCAGCGTAGAGGCAACGGTTAAGCTTTTGTACGAAGACGACAAAGGAGGACGATGGCTTTTGCCGGAGTCAACCGATCCACTGCATGACCCGATTTCCCTAGAGAACCACGGGGATGACGAAATCACCATTATCGGGCAGGTTCGCTACGCAGTTGCAAGGGAGGACTAATTTAGGAATCGTTAAGTTAAAATTCTTTACCCAAGATCATCTCCCCCCTGGGGAGGTTGTGCACTCGACCAGTTCTTGACACTGAGGGCCGGTGTTGGATAAAAAAAAAAGTCGACTTATATCTGTCGATTGATATGAAATCAGTAGATTGATTTTGGCACTCAGTGGCCTCGTATTTTAGTTGGCCGGTCGACCAACTAATAGGAACGATCAACCGACTAATAGGAACGGTCGACCAAATTTTGCAGAGTGCTTTGACTCATACTATAACAAGTTTCAATCGATCAGTCTTGGTAGTTCGGTCGACCAACTGACTCTCATCATCATTACTTCACTAATGCTATCTTCTTCATGAGTTTCTAGACTGTGTTGAGTCGAATTGGCTTACTTTGAGTCGACTTGCTTATGCATGCGACAAACTACTTCATCAATAAAGTCGACTTGCTTTATAATTTTAGTCTACAAAGTAAATAATTTTTTTTGTAAGTCTTAATTCATGCTAATTAAGAATGAAATTGACTTTGTTTTGGATGCCTTTGCCGATCTTAAAGAAGGTTTTATATGATATACCTCAAAGGACACTTGGTGAGATCAAACTAAATGCTCTCTTTTTCATTTCATCAAGTTTACATGTTCTACACTAGAGGTGTCAACCCCAAGGGTCGACCCTCTATAGCATTATTTCTGTTCTGCATGTTTGTAGAATGCTTCAGGGAGTCATTGTGAGAGAGTCGATCCCCAGGGTCGACTCCTTTAAGACACGGTACTGTTTTTAGTTTGCAGTCAGAGGGAGTCGACTCCAGAAGTCGACCCCTTCCATTTGGACCTTTGTAGCGGGTCTCACAAAAAATGCTCATGGCCTAATACATTTTGTTATTAGCCTTTGGTTGATTGGGTCCGAGGTTGCCTTTCTCCCACACATGTGCAATGCACCTTGGGAGTATACATTCAGTGATTAGGGCATTCAATAGGATAAAGTGGAAGAATATTCATGGTTCTATCTTTTCTTGCATAAAAAGGAAGAATGCATAGTCTGAAGAATATTCCTCTTCGCCCCTATAAGAGGGTCCCTCTCCTCTTTTGCCTTCATATTCTTCATAACTTGGGATTTTTGATATTTGTTCTTCTAAATTGAACAGTGGGACAAACTGTTGACCCCTCACTATTTTTTCGTCAATTTTCTGTGTAAGTATTTGAAGAAATACCTATAAATTTCATATGGTCAACACTAAGCCACCACGTGCATCTATGGTTTGGAAGTAAGGATTAGCCACAGCATTGGAAGAAATATTTGTATAAAAGACCCATTTAGAGATGTGCTTCCATTGTTGTGATGCAACCTTCTTGACTTGTTTCCATCCTTTCAGCTTTGTCTTGATGCTTTGTTGCTGAGCATCTTCTTTTGTACAAATAGTGATCCATTAGACCAACAGATGGATCTAATGGAGATGCTTGATCTCTCCCACAACCAAGTAATGAAGATTTCTGACTAGCAAATAGTGTTTATTCTAGTGAATGTTGGCTGTCTTACTCATCCTATTGTACTGTTGGAACGTTGCAAGTCAGATGCTGAAATGCCATGCACAAATATTCGTACCTCATCTTTATGTACTTGTCTCAAACTTTCACGAACTGTTGCTCTATATATTGTATCTGTAAACACTATCATCATCTTCTTTATGAAGACAGTTCCTGGGTGTTCTAATTTATGGACCTTGCTAAGTTTGACTTAGGATCTCTTCCCTCACTTGTTCATCATGTCCTCCCCTTTTCTTATTAGTGCTTCGATGACATCCTTGAAGACGTAGCAGTCTTCAATGGTGTGCCCCAACATCTGATGGTAAATGCAAAATCGGGGGTCATCCTTTTTCTTCACGTCGTCGGGTCTCTTGGGCTCTGGCAATGTGATCTTATTGTAGCTAGTCGCCCATTCGAACAGGTGCCGGGACTTGTCTCGGGAGAACGAGTACAGCTTGCTCTTCATCTTCTCCCTCAATGAGGGGCCTTCCCGTCGTTCTGTAGGCTTGGGCGGTGTAGAACTTGCGCCCGCCTTGGCTCCCTCTTTATTTTTGGTAATAGTTTTGATGATAACAAAATATTGTGTGCATTACGTATGTGAGAGAAATAAAATTCATGTTATGGTGAAAATGTCTTGTGTTGCTTCAGGGGCTCATATGTATATGTTGTCTACCTTGCTTTGCAGCGTTGAGTAGCTTGGTTCTTCATGTATATAATTTTGATGAATCATTGGAGTTTGCATGTGAAATCTATGTTTTTTAGTGGGTTTTCAAATGACTTGCTGGATGGCCTTTCTGGTTTATACATTGTGTGAAAATTTGTGTGAATGCATGGCCATTTCATTTCAAGTTTTGTGAAAGATCCTCAAATTGTATGATTGCTTGGTAAACTGGATCTCTATTTCTAGCTGTGACTTTTGGTGCTTGAAGGAGGTTCTCTTTCAATTTTTAATACACTCACTGGGGCTTGGCCTGTCTACTCAGCAGAAAGACCAACCAACAATGAGTGTCAACACTGGGCAAGTAAGTATTGACACCTTCTGTTGTTGTACCTTATTTGAGGGTGCTTCATGCATCTTTATAATATGATTACTTCTATTGCACTATTCTTTTTGGGAACATTATTTATGATTGGCTTGAATGGTGAATTGATGAAACTTGTATTCCTTACTTCATCTTTATGGTTTCTCTTCATGAATCCTATGAATTAAAGATTTGCCAGAGTTTTGTTCCATAAACTTCGATGGAAGCCAATTCTCTATTGGATGTAACTGGGGTTAATTGCTCTCTCATTTAGCATGAAAAGATGGCAAAGGTGGTTTAATCTTGGCTAAGAAAAATTAGATTTTCAAGTGTCCTCATGTATTTTGATATTGAGGATTTCATTTTACTTGATAAAACATTCATTATATGATTTCTCTACTGCATTTTTTTTTGAAAACATTGATTGATGAATGGCTAATTTAGCCAACTCTTCAAATGGTTTACTACATGGATTTACAAGGATCAAGCTTGTTTAACATGCTCGGATCAACTTTGGTTTAGGATTCAGTGGGTCATCTGGTGCTCTTGGCGCCCTTGATTTCCCTTCTAGATCTTGTATCGAGTTCGAGAGTTTGAAGTGTTCTCGAGGGGTACATAGATAGGTGTTGGTTATGCAAGCCCCTAGCACACCTTCGACTGACAGCCGACATATAGATATCATATTGGTTGCCTTCTCATGATCGGGAGTTTCGTGGGGCTGCGAAGGATCCACCTTGTGAATGCCCATGCGTATTTCACCCCTTTTCATCAGACCTTGAACTATATCATTGAATAGATGGCAGTCCTCAAGGGGATGCCCAAGCATTTGATGAAAGGGGCAGAAGCGGGGATCATCCCTTCTGTTGACATCATCTGGTTTCTTTGGCTTTGGGAGAGTGATCTTGTTGTATTTGATGGCCCACTCGAACAAAGTCTGAGTCTTGTCCCTAGGGAAGGCATATAATTTCAACATCTTGTTCTGTGGGGAAGGACCCTTTTGACGTTCAGCGAGTCCCATGGGAAGAGGGTTGAATACTCCTTTTCCCTTTTTTATCTTGAAGTCAACAGTGTGAATTGCCTTGAATGCCAACCGTTTGTTGATTCGCCTAGCTTCCTATGTAAGAGCGGCAGAGGCAAATGGGTATCTGGCCAAAAAAGCTTCAACTTCTGCCACAACCCGATTTAATTGGTCAAAAGACCTGACCTCGATTCCAATTATCCTTTCGAGGATCTCCCACCGCAAGTTCTACTTGCATATTTGGACAACATCTTCCTAGTGTGGCTGATGCCTACATCTCATGCTGAGGTTCTGCCATTTGCTAGTGTATTCCAGGGCTGTATCATCTTTATTTTGCCTGGTGACATATAGTTCAGTTATGGTCACTTCCCTCTTGGGGATGTGGAATCGCTCTTGGAATTTCAGTTGCATATCTGGCCAGCTACTGATAGACCCGACCGGGAAAGGAGGAGACGTTATTTCAAGTGTGCATACATTTAGGGGGAGTCATATCTATGCATAGGTAAATTCACTTTCTACCCGCTCATCCCCGGCGAGAGTGAACGTCGACCGGAACAGGCACCGCCCCCCAGGCGCAGACGACGCGGACACGTCCGACCGGTTGGCCCACACCCACCACGCGTTCATGTCCGGGAACCACTCCGGCCGGCCGTGCAGCGGCGTCAGGCTGCACTTGGCGAGATTTTCGTTCGGATGACGGATGACGACGGTGGAGACGGACATGGGGGGAAACAAAGAGAGAGGAAAGAAGAGAGAAGAAAGAAGAGCGTGTGTGATTCCACTTTCGAAAAACCACGCACCGGCTCCTCTTTCTTCGCTCTTCTTTCCTCTCTCTTCCGCCGGCGGCTTCGCCGCTCAAAACTTCGGAAAGCCGCCCGGGAAGCCGCCGCCGAGACCGCCCTTCGGCATGCCCGGGAATCCGCCGCCGCCCTTGCGCTGCATGGCTTCGGCCTGACGCATGAGTTCCTTCATTTTACCGCCCTTCATGCCGCCTTTGAGCATCCGCATCATGTCGCGCATGCCGGAGAATTGTTTGAGCATAGCGTTGAGTTCGCTGACCGGGACGCCGGCGCCCTTCGAGATGCGATGACGGCGGGAGCCGTTGATGATTTCCGGTTTCCGGCGTTCCGCCGGAGTCATCGAGAGGATGAGCGCCTCGGATTGTTTCATGCGTTTCTCGGCCTTGTCGCTCTCGATGTCGCCGAGCGCATGGCCGCCGGGAATCATCTTCATGAGGCCGCCCATCGAGCCGAGCTTCTTCATCTGGCGCATCTGCGCGAGCATGTCCTCGAGATCGAAATCGGCGTTCTTCATCTTTTCGGCCATCCGCGCCGCCTCCTTCTCGTCGATGACCTCCTGCGCCTTTTCGACGAGCGAAACGACGTCGCCCATGCCGAGGATGCGCTGCGCCATGCGGTCCGGATGGAACGGTTCGAAATCCGCGACCTTTTCGCCGTGACCCATGAACCGGATGGGCACGCCGGTGATCGCCTTCATCGAGAGCGCCGCGCCGCCGCGCGCGTCGCCGTGACGCCGACCGCCGCCAGAGCGCGCAGGTGTCCAATCAGAACGCCGCGCTGCAGATGCAGCAGCGCCTGGCGCAACTCGGGCTCGGTAAGGAAGCCTCCGACCGCTCCAATATCGAGACGCAGTACAACGTCGGCTCCGGCCTGCGCGAGCGTGAGCGCAATGGCGCGGCCAATGCGCTTCGCGCCCCCGGTGACGAGAACCGTCTTGCCGGAGAGCGGCTTATCCCGGTCTGTCTTTGAAGCGCTCACGAGCTAGAGTTGAGGCACAGGGTTGGCCTGTGCGGGGGGAGGGGTCACCTGCGTGGGACGGATCGGCTCCTGCACGCCGGGCTTACGCTCCGACGCCTTGCCCGAGTTGTCCTCGTAGGCCGAGATCTGTGCCCGCGGACGCAGCATAGCGATGGAAATCTCCTTGCTCGGCTGGTCGATCAAATAATCCTGCCCAAAGGTGGAGAAGCCGTCGGCGATGACCTGCACGCGGACCGTGCTTCCGGTAGGAATCACGTCAATGGCGGCCTTGCCGTCAGGATCGGTCTTGAGGCCGCCACCCTCAAGGAGTCCAGCCATGACTGAACTGGAGCCGGTGAAGTTCAACCGGGGCGACTATGTCCGCAAGAAATCCGGCTCCTTCTGGGAGGGCGACGTGGTCGGCGAGTATGGCACGGACCAGACACCAGACGGAGTGAATGTTCGCTTGTTTGGATGGGCAGATGGGCCTGTGCAAATATACCCGGCGTCGGCTCTTGAACACGTCGATATGACAAGCGGTCGACTCTCCACCGCCTACCGCCGTGGCCGTGAGGACATGAGGGAAGAAGCGGCGAAATACCATGAAGGTGCGGTTGAGCGCATCAGACTTGATCCTTCAAGCTACCTGAGGCTTGGTGGGATGAAGACGGACCGGAAGAAGGCGTCAAATATTCACGAGTATGCTGCCGCCGCCATCAGGAAGATGGAGGCGTAGATGAAACTGACGAAAGCACAGAAACGAGCCCTCGAAATCCTGGCATATCTGAAGGCTCATGAGTGAAAAATACGCATAAATATCTAATAAATATCTGAAAAAAAATCTAGGGCATTACAGCCCTCCCCCCTTAAAAGAATTTCATCCTCGAAATTTAGGACAAGCACCAAGTCACAAGGGGAGAACGCTATGAACCGACTGATGATGCCGTCAGGTCCCCAGCCAAACCACGATACTCGTAAAAATCACGATCCTGAGAGATGCGGCCAGACAATGATCACGGACAATGCGTCGCTCACAATCCAAGATACATCAATCACCAAAGCAGGCATCATGTAAAAGAGTACAAGTCTGGCGTCACCTCAGCCAACGTGAAAACCAACCACAGCACCGCTGCCACCATCTCGCTCACCGAGGACACGCACTCCTCGTCACGAGAAACAATCCACCGGTCAACGCCCATACTCGGCGGACCAACCACCCGCTAGCTCCATAGCTCGCTGATAGATCTCGATCCCTACACTCATGGCCACCAACATTGAGCTTCCACCAGCTCACACCTGGCAAGCCGAACACCACCAACAACATGGCCAGCTCTGCCAGAACTCGGCAAAACTTCCAGATCCAATCCGGGAAGGCACATCACATGATCGGCCACCCAAGGCCTCACTGCCATACGGCTCTCGCCATTCTCAAGCCCTTACACCAATGGGAAACCTCCGCTTGCTCAACTTCTTCCTTCTTTCCTTGCCCTCCACTAGATCCGAAGAAAATATTACAACTCTCGAGGCCATCCACTAACTCTCCCACAGACCATCACTACATCACGAGCCAACCCTTACTCGGATACCACATCCAGACAGATCCCCATGCCAACTCTACCCCTCAGAGGTAAAACCAAATGACAAGATCTTGGTGTCTTCGATCTTTACCTCACTCGACTCAGAATTATAGGGGAGCCATCCCATGCTGGTCATAGACCAAGGATCACCATTCCAACACCGACGTCCCATCAAGGACCTCCCTGCACAAGCATCGACCACTAACGTATCTCATCGAGACCCTCGTCTCAAATAATCCAAGAGGACACCTGCCAATCCTGACTTTTGCTCTTACCCCAGAGCCACGAGACACACAACCTCTTACAACTCACGGCACACATCTCTAGGAGAGGAGAGTGCCATCCAAACCCACGGCAACTTGGTCGACCACGCCACGACCAGTGCACACTAGTCCCCAGGTAACACACATCTTATCGTAGCTGATCACTCAGCTAGCATTAGCAGCCGCTTACAGCCAACAAATCGGGACCCATAATCTGTCAGAGATCACTTCTCCAAAACTACAACCTCCAACACATGAACTGGGTACTCATGCGGCACACTTGCCAACATATTTCCCCAATTCTTCATCCTGTCAGTGCCACAAATCATAATGTCTCAAGTAACGGCAAGACAACAACACGTTTCACACAACTGGAGACAACGCTTACTGAGGAACCAATACTCCAATGCTCTTCTCAACCTCAAAAATCCACCCATAGTAGCCAACGCTACGATCTTGGACCTTTGGGTTATGGGCCCACCATGCTTCCGCTATGCACTCAAATCCACGCACACAGCCAACATGGCAACTCGGGAGTCACCATCCCTACAATCCTCTGTAACTCCGCAGGATCCAATACGTAATGAATCAAAAATTTCTAGCAGTAGCCAAGAATTCTCTCAAACGCCGCCCAACCCACGCTCGTTCTTCCGGAGCAGTGCCGACGCACCCTCACGCAACTAGGGAATTGGGCACCACTTCTCACAGGCAACCACCTTGCCAAAACACCAAAAGCATCTCACACGGACTTTATGGCACACAAAGGCCAACCAATCTGGATACACAATGCAATACAATTAACCGTAGCCAAATGCAATCTCTCCAACCAAAGGAGAACCCAACACACCTCCAACCAACGAAAAATCTCTACGCTCGACTTGACCTTAAACCTCACGCATGTTGGGAACAGCACCTTCCAGCACCGAGAAAATCATCACTTTCATCAGGTCAGTGCCCCCAACACACTCGACGAGTGTCACATCAGACCACAATCACAGCATCTCTCGATGCACCACTGCTGTAATTCCTTGAACTGCAACATGCCATGCCAAGAGCCGTAACACGAGCCATAATCGGCAACCGCCAATGCTCATCTCGAGTCCCAAATTTGCCACAGAGCCTTCACATCTCAAGTCAACTCCAAGACGAACACAACCCATTCACACATAGAAGCACAGGAGCAAGAACTTATTGGGACAACCCTACCTAATCCTACCTCAAAATCTGCAAAATCATTCGGGACTGAACACATCACTTCTGACGCCATAGAGCATGACAAAAACATTGGCTCGATAATCAGCAGCTCAATGAAAAGATCCTTTGCTCACCCGAGTACACCTCTCGATCAGAGCACCCACTCCGACACCTTAAACCATGACTTTAACACCTCAGGGCTGGACAACCGTAGACTGGGGTGGCCAAAACCAATAGCAGCTCCCTCATAGCACGCTTATGGCCACTTAACTACGAACAATCCATGCCAGCCACCTGACCTCACTATAATTCCTCAAACGCAACACCGCAACAACGCACCTGTCGGCAACCTCTGCCCAATGCAGCACAACCGGGGCCACGACCCATCGGGAAGAAATCTCTCTATCACGTCCCTTGGCCCCACACTGGCACAAAAGCGGCGAACAACAACCACCTTCACAGCGCCGCACAGTGCACTCAAGCTCTCAAGCGAGAAATCAAGCAGAAAAAAAACATAAAATCCTAAGTCAGCTGCCGACTGCACTGGACCTTATGGACTCTGATCACTGCAATATCTCGAATTTCCATATACTTCCACAACCATAGCTCTGACACAAACTGTAACGACCCAAGATCCAGATACCGGGAATGACCCAATACCATTCGAATCCTGGCCCGCTGCCCATGAGTCGAAGGGCTCGGAAGGGCTAAAGGGTAGGTGTAATATACATAGAAATAGGAAATAAAGTAGGACAATTCAACAATTAACAGAATTAAACAATCTAACTACAACAGAGTCCAGTCCAATAGAAGTACAGTCTAAGGCAGAGAAGCGTACCAAATGTCGAGTGAACACTCAGCCCGGCGAGTTGGCAGCTAAGAACCTCCACGGAGCTGGGCTGGATAGGCCTCCCCGGATAGGTTCCCCAAGAGAGCCTACCCGGTGTGGTTGGGTCTTCGCCCCATTTCTCACCCTTTTTTTTGGAAATATATATATAGAGAGAGAATGGTGGGAGAGAGAGAGAGAGGGAGGTTGGGGACTTATTTAGGCTGGATAGGCCTCCCCGCTATGCATTTTTTTTAAAGGGGAGAGGGGAGTGAAATGGGGGCCCAAACCCCTTCCTTCTTTTTTTTTTGGGTTTATTAGAGAGAGAGGGGAATGAGACCAGATAGGTTCCAATGGGGACCTATCCGGTCCCAATAGGTGGATTGAGGAGATTGGTTACCCCGGGTAGGTTACTCCCATTTCTGTTTTTTTTCTTTCAATTTTTTTTCCTCGACAACCTCCAAGGAAAGAGAATAAAGATATGACCAGAGAAACAGGAAGAGAGACTGAGTTGGAGTTTGTTCAGGTGAATTCTCGGGGAACAGGAGACGGCTAGATGAACAGGAAGAGATATTAGAGTTTGTGACTTTGTTCAGGTGAACTCTCAGGTGTAGAGAATGAGATTCAAGGTCTTTGTTGCCGGGGAAACTATGGTGCAATGACACTTTTTAATCTTAAGGCAGTTTCATGAAGATAGAGCAGAAAATCTGTGAGAGACATTTGTGCAAACTATATGATGGATGCTGAATGTTTGGCAGAAATCGAAGATGGAGGTTTACTGACCTTGATTAACGGATGGATTGGTTACAGTTTTCTGGATAAGCCGCAAAATCCTCTGATTGGCTGAATTGGCATGACTTTCTGTGATCAGCATGACAGTGAAACTGATATTCATTAGGTTGGTTCTAGATTCTCTTTTTCTTACTGCAGCTGCTTTCCATACCTGAAATTGCATTCATCTAGAAGGTTTATTGTGGAAATTAGTATCCTAGGCTGATTTTTGTTTTATGAAGTATTAACTTTTATGTGATAAGGTGTTCTCCTCTTGCCAATCTGAAGAATAATCTTAGAATGAATTTACGGAGAATCTTATACCAAGACTACTAATAATTGCAACACACATACGAAGAATCTTATTTCCAAGTGGAAGACTGAATGAACATGATGGAATACAATTTATCACATTTAAGAAAAAATTATAAAAAATTACAAATATTTACACAAATATACAAATGTTTGCCCGATCAATTCTTCTTACATAATTTTAAATTATCAAATTTTATCGATAAAGAGTCACATAGTTGAACAGTCAACTCAGTTGTGAATTTCTCTTTCTCAATTATTCGTCTTAAATCTTTCACCAGTGCATGTTCTTCAATCTCTACTCATGCTGTAGATATATTAGACATGTCTTCTATCACTGATTCGATCCCTCTTTCCTAAAACATGAGTATGATATAATGACAAGTTGTAACATTCAGTGTAAAGTATATGAACTTGATAAGAGTAAGAAGATGAGACTCAGGATAACATGAGATAATGTAATCACATAGATCATATTCTATCACATTAGTTGGAGTTGTCTTTAGGCCATCTAACCCATCATCATTGCCTCAAGCATACCTGATAGGACTAATGACATTTGACATTGGGAAGGAGTATAATACCAACATTGAACAATGAGAGCACTAAATAATGGAAAGGAATATAATACACAAATCTATCACCACTGAACGCATGCACACACACGCAAAAATCTGGCAGAACATTGTCTCCACTGAACACACACACACACATACACACATAATCCTAGCAGAACATATGCACACACAAATCTGCCACCACTGAACACACACACACACACACAAATCCCCAAATCTACTCCTAATACACACACGCACACTATCACCACTAAGCAGAACACACACATACACACACACACAAAAATGTGGTAAAACACACCATACACCCCCCAAAAATCTGGAAGAACACACACACACACACAAATTAGGCAGAACATACACACACACAAAAATCTGTCTCCACTGAACACACACACACACACACAAATCTTGTAGACCATACACACAAGCCTTGTGCTAGGCCACGTCGAATTCACCCAGCACCAGTTCGTTCTCGCCGCTCTGCAGCACGCCCCGCCCACGCACGGTAATCACCACGTGCGTATGAGCGTGCTTCTCCAGACTGGAGTGCCCCCCTGGGCCGATCTCGAAGTACCGCAGATCGAACGCCGTCCGCTCGCCGGCCCGGCCGATCAGCTCAGTCCGCCGGACATCGCGAAACGGCAGCGCGCCGTTTTCTTTGTAGGGAGTCTCCGGTCGTCCCGTCCAGCGGAACTCGGCCATGTGCTGCAGATGCTGCAGCAACTTAAGCGCACCGTTCATCGACGGCAGCTCGCAGGCCGAGACGATCGCCACGTCCTCGGGCGTCCCCAGCCGCTGCTGCGGAAAGACCTGCTCGATCGCCTCGCGAAACTCGTGGCGCGCCGACGCGATCTTCGCGAGCACGAGCGTCGCGTTGTTCGGCGCGTACCAGGTCCGGTAGAAGGCGCGGATGTCGGGCAGCGCGAGCGCGCGGATGTCCTCCATCCACCCGATCGTCGGCCACCGGTACGGGTGCACGGTGAACGCGTGCGCCATCAGCTGCTCGTCGAGCCAGCCGTCGACGTCATCCTCGACGCGCTCGCGCCGCTCGTTGGTCACGACGTCGCGCTCGCTCTCGACCGGCCCGGTCTCGAGCACGAGGTGCTGCATGCGCTCGGCCTCGAGCTGGATGCCGAGCGGCAGGTCGCGCGCGGGCAGGCTGAGCCGGTAGTACGTCCAGTCGACCCACGTCGCGGCGTTGGACTCGCCGCCGGTGCGCTCGACGAGCCGATCGAACTCGCCGGGCGGCATCGCCTCGGTCTGCCCGAACATCAGGTGCTCGAACAGATGCGCCATCCCCGTCGCGCCCGGGCGCTCGTGCCGCGAGCCGACGCGGAACCACGTCTGCAGCGCGACGATCGGCGCGCGCCGATCGATCGCCGTGATCACCGCGAGCCCGTTACCGAGCCGATAGCGACGCGCGGGCGGCGAGCTCACCTTGAAAATCTATACATAACAGCTTCAAAAAGCTTTCCTAGATCACCCTCCGACTGATCCCTTGTTGGAGCCAAAATCACACTCCCTAGTTTCTTGAAAAGTGGTTTAATAGCAGGTACTAGTCCTAAGACTCAGTAGGCATCAAAAATATTAGCATTCAGTAGGCATCAAAAATATTAGCATACTTATCGTATAATAATAATTTAACAAGTCTCATGTGATAAGCTCATATGTAACATATATTCCAACATGTTCTAGCATATATCAAAAACCAAGGGGAAGCAATTTGCAAAAGTGTGTAACAAATTTACATACGGGTCTATGTTTCGAACTTTATAGTCTCAAAGGGTTGCCAAATGTTTTAGATTCACAAGATGACCTACACAACACATCAAATCATATTCTCATGCATTAAATATAGCAAATCACAGGTGTAGGCTTCAAAAAATCGGATAATATTCATGTGCACCATTGCAGAGTTTTTTTGGCCCATTACCATAATGACTAATCACAAATGCATGTAATTTAATTAATCTCACTTGCACATCTCAAGCATGCATCCAAACCATGATATATGGGGTATAACATAACTATATTGTGGCGTCCAAACATAGACTTTTGATGAATGGCCTAAATAGAGGGGGTTTGTTAGTCTTGATCGACTATATAAGATCGAGAGTCAATATCCCACCATCCACTAGATTATCATCCAGTTTGACTTTCGAATGTTTAATTACTATCCGTTTGTCCTCAGACATTGGGCATAATTGTGTAGCGGATGCTTGCTACGGGTTACCAACAAACCTCCTTAAGGTGGTACTATCTTTGTGTTAGTTTCATATTGTTCTCTCTTTACCAATTTTTATCTGAGTGACTCTCATGTAATTGAATGAATGAGATGGTGGCATAGCAGCAATGA
The DNA here is from genome assembly GCA_024336825.1 of Amorphophallus titanum. Lineage (NCBI taxonomy): Eukaryota > Viridiplantae > Streptophyta > Magnoliopsida > Alismatales > Araceae > Amorphophallus > Amorphophallus titanum. The sequence goes on from JANBPO010009106.1 coordinate 502,470, forward strand.
TTCTAGGTAAATTGGGAATCAAATGTATATTATGTAAATTTTTGGGTTTAGCCATGCATGATTACTTTGGGAGACTGAATGCAACCATGCGGCGATCGCCGCCATACCTGCATATTCCGTTGCCAAACTTTATTGCATATGGGACCTGGCCGATAAACTGATGCCGGATGCGTTGCGCGAGCTGAACAAGGCTCCCAAGCTATTCACCATGTTTTTGCTGGCGAACCTGCCATTACTCACCACCTACGGCTTCAGTAATAACAAGCTGCTGAATCTTCATCGCTCCGTAGCGCACGTATTCCGCAGGTTGTGCGACCAGCCGCCTTTCACCGAATACCCTCTGGCGTTCCAGCCTGGCAAGCGTATTCGCATAGGCTATTTCTCCGCCGATTTAAGGCATCACGTGGTGACGCGCTTTTTCCGCAGTCTGGTCAACTATCGCGACCGCAGTAAATTCGAGATATTCCTTTACTCCAGCGCGTATAAAAAGCAGGAGGATGGCGTGACCGCAAATTACATTAAAGCGGCAGACCATTTTATCCGTGTCGCCGAAATGAGCGACAAGGAGATCGCAGACCGTATCCATGCCGATGGCATACACATCCTGGTCGAGTTGGGCGGATATACCGCAGGGGCGCGCATCGAAGTCCTGGTGTACCGTCCCGCGCCAGTTCAGATCAGTTATTTGGGCTATCCATTCTCATATGGGCTGGAAGAGGTGGATTACGTCGTCTCAGACCCTTGGCTGGATGGGCCCAAGAATTCACTCGCTTTTGTAGAGAAAATGCTGCGGTTGCCTGAATCGTTCATCACTGTGGACGAACTGCCGGAACACAATGTCACGCTTACCGTACCGGCTGTCAGGAACGGTTATGTGACGTTTGGCTCGATGAATAACATCTATAAGCTGAATGCGCCGACCATCGCGCTATGGAGCCGCATCATGCAACGCGTGCCGGGCAGCAAGATGTATTTGAATCACCCCAATTTCAAGACCAAAGCGAGCCGGGAAAGCGTGTTAAAGACTTTTGCGCTGTACGGCATCGCATCCGACTGGGTAGTATTCTTCTATCAACCGCTTCCGGATTGAGGCTCACTTTTTATTTTGCGTCCGCGGTTTTGAAGGATGGACGGGTTTACGTAGCGGGCGGAGAATACAATACAGGCATTGGGAGTGCGGATATCCTCGCCTCCCAGATCTACGACCCCGTGGGGGATGTCTGGACGATCATTAACCCTCCTCCCGGCTTTACGTCACTTGGAGATGCGTCTTCCTGCATGCTGGCGGACGGACGGCTGCTGATCGGCAACAATGCGGCCGGTTCGACTGCTACCGTAATCCTCGATCCCAATACCTTGATCTATGAGAACGCGGGCGCCAAGATGGACGCCTCTTCGGAAGAGACCTGGACACTTTTGCCAAACGGGAATGTGCTGACCGTAGAGTGTTCGAACTCACCCCATGCGGAACAATACAATCCCACCTCGAATACCTGGATTTCGGCGGGCAGCACACCCTCGGACCTGACGCAGCCCTGCTCGGGAGACGTTGCGGAAATGGGCCCGGCCCTTTTGCTGCCTGACGGGCGCGTATTTTGTATCGGGGCCTCGGGGAATACGGCGATATATACACCCGATGCGGATGCTACCAAGGCGGGAACCTGGGCCGCGGGACCAAGTCTTACCGACGGACACGGCAACACGCTTTTCCCCATGGATGCCCCTGGTGTCCTGCTACCCAACGGCAAGGTGCTCCTGACAGCCAGCCCCAGTGACCCCTGCCAATATCCCGGCCCTACCACCTTTTTCCTCTACGACCCGACGGCCAATACCGCGTCGATCGTCACTGGCCCTTCGAACAATGGGTCGGCATGCTATCACAGCCGGATGTTGTTGCTCCCGAATGGCCAGGTGCTGCACGGAAACAACAGCAGCGATATCGAAGTCTATACGCCGGATGCGGGGCCGCAGGCCTCCTGGGCCCCCGTTATCGTGAACTGGCCGTCAACGCTGATACTCGGGCACACCTACACCCTATCGGGCACACAATTCAACGGGCTTTCCCAGGCATGTAGCTATGGGGATGACGCCCAGCAAGCCACCAACTATCCGCACCGCGCATCCAAAGATCGGCGGCCTGCTGCTCGCTCTGTCGGATGAGCCGCAGAGCATCAAGGCGTGGGACTCCGGCGCCCGCGGCGAGGAGCGCCTCGGCCGGCGTCTCGATCAGATGCCCGCGCCGGCTCGGGTGCTTCACGACCGACGCATCCCCGGCCTGGAGGCGAACATAGATCACATCGTCGTTTCGACGTCGGGCGTCTACGTCATCGATGCCAAACGATACTCGGGGACTCCAACGAGGCGCGCACACGGAGGATTGTTCACCCCACTAGTCGAGAAGCTCTATGTCGGCTCGCGTGATTGCACCAAGCTAGTCGACGGCGTGGAATGGCAAGTGAGCCAAGTGGAGCTGGCGCTCGAGGGAACGTCGGCCGCCGCGGTCCGCGTTCGCGGAATGCTCTGTTTCGTCGACGCCCAATGGCCAGTGCTCGGTGGCGACTTCCGCATCCGTCAGACCGAAGTGCTTTGGCCGAAGCGCGCTGCACGGGTCGCAGCCAAGTCAGGGCCGCTGACCGAGGCGGACGTTGCCGCTATCCACAATCATCTGGCGCGTATTTTCCCCGCGGCCTGACTCAGAGCGGCTGCACCAAACAGAACACGTGCCCGTCAGGGTCGTGCAGCACTGACTGTCGCTCGCCCCACGGTTCGTCCTGCGGACCCTTGATCAGGGATGCGCCGGCGGAAACGGCTGCATTCGTCACAGCATCTAGGTCTTCGACCCCAAAACTAATCGCGACGCTGGCGTCACCGGGTGTCGGTGGACGTTCGTGCAGTTGTAGCTCGATCCCGTCCGCGGTCACCAGCATGACCATCCCAGGCATCTCGTACTTCAGCAACAGGTTGAGTGAGTCCTGATAAAGATGGCGCGCCCGAACGAGATTCGCGACGGAGATCGTTATGCGAGCTATAGAAACCACTGATCGACCTTATCGACGTCCGCGGCGCGCCCGGTCGATATCAACCGGACCAAGCATTGACGACGCTCGTGCTTTCAAAAGAAAAACGCACCCTGGCTCAGGGGCATTTGAACAAGAGCATACCCCCGCTCTAGGGGTATATGAGACAAAGCTACACCCTGGCTCGTGGGCATATGAAGAGAAGTCCACCCTGGCTTAGGGGTATTTGAAGAAGAGACATACCCTGCCAGGGGGCAGAGAAGCTATGCAAAATACACCCAGGCCATGAGGGCATAAGAAGCAAGGAATCTACCTCGTCACGGGGGCATGAGAGGCGAGAAACTACACCCCGCGCCCGGGGGGGGCATGCGAAGAGAAATGCATCCTGCCTTGAGGGGTAAAAGAAGCTGAAGAAACACACCCACCATGGGACACCATGGGGTACACAAATGAAGAAATACAATGCGGCCTGGGGGCATACAAAGAAAGAAATACACTCCACCCGGGGTGCACAAGAAGCAAAACACACCCTAACTCGGGGGACGTATGAGACGATGGGTATACCCCACTATGGGGGCATGCGAGGCAGAGGAGCGCACCCAGACTTAGGGGCATTTGAAGAAGCTACATCCCGCCTGGGGAGCATAGGAAGAGAAGAATACACTCCAGCGTAGGGGTATTTGAAGAAAAGATATACCCCGCCTGGGGGCATAGAAGTTATAAAGAATACACCCTGGTTCAGGGATATTTGAAGAAGAGCATACCCCCGCTCTAGGGGCACATGAAGAGAAGTCCACCCCGGCCTGGGGGCATAAGAGGCAAGAAGTCGCACCCCGCCAGGGGGCGTAGAAGCCGTGAAGAATACACCCCAACCTGGGGGCACCCTAAGAGAAACATTCCCCCCGCTCCGAGGGCACTATTTCCGTCGACGGGGCGCCAAACTGACTACTATTTCTGCCAATGGGGCGTTAAGCCGACTACCACCTCCACTAATGGGGCGTTAAACTGACTACTATTTTCGCCAATGGGGCGTTAAGCTGACTACTATTTCCGTCGACGGGGCACTAAACTGACTACTATTTTCGCCAACGGGGCATTAAGCCAACTATCACTTCCGCCAATGGGGCGTTAAGCCGACTAGCACTCCGCCAGTGGGGCGTTAATCCGACTACCAATATTCCACTGATGGGGGGTTGAACCGACTACTATTTTCACCGACGGGGTGTTAAACCGACTACTATTTTCGCCAACGGGGCGTTAAGCCGACTACTATTTCCGCCGATGGGGCGTTAAACCGACTACTACCAATATTCCGCCGACGGGGGGTTAAACCGACTACTATTTTTGTCGACGGAGCATTAAACCGACTACTATTTCTGTCAACGGGGTGTTAAGCCGACTACTATTTTCGTCGATGGGGCGTTAAACCGATTACTATTTCTTCCAATGGGACGTTAAGCCAACTACTATTTCCGCCGACGGGGTGTTAATCTGACTACCAGTATTCCACTGACGGGGTGTTAAATCGGCTACTATTTCTGCCAACGGCGTTAAGCCGACTACCACTTCCGCCAACGGGGCGTTAAGCCGACTAGCACTCTGCCAGTGGGGCGTTAATCCGACTACCAGTATTCCACTGACGGGGCGTTAAACCGACCACTATTTCTGCCAACGGCGTTAAGCTGACTACCACTTCCGCCAACGGGGCGTTAAGCCGACTAGCACTCCGCCAGGGCGGCGTTAATCCGACTACCAGTATTTCGTCGACGGGGAGTTAAACCGACTACTATTTTTATCGACGGGACGTTAAATCAACTACTATTTTCACCGATGGGGCATTAAATCGACTACCATTTTCACTGATGGGGCATTAAATCGACTACCATTTTCACCGATGGGGTGTTAAACGGACTACTATTTTCACCGACGGGGCGTTAAACCGACTACTATTTTCGCCAATGGGGTGTTAAATCGACTACTATTTCCGCCAATGGGGCGTTAAGCCGACTACTATTTTCACCGATGGGACGTTAAATCGACTACTATTTCCACCAACGGGGCGTTAAGCCGACTACTATTTTCGCCAACGGGGCGTTAAATCGACTACTATTTTCGCCGACAGGCCGTTAAACTGACTACTATTTTCGCCAACGGGGCGTTAAGCCGACTACCACTTCCGCCGACGGGGTGTTAAACTGACTACTATTTTCATCGACGGGGCGTTAAACTAACTACTATTTCCGCCGACGGGGCATTAAACCGACTACTATTTTCGCCAACGGGGCGTTAAGCCGACTACCACTTCCGCCAACGAGGCGTTAAGCTGACTAGCACTCCGCCAGCAGAGCGTTAGTTCGACTACCAGTATTCCACCGATGGGACGTTAAACTGACTACTATTTCCACCGACGGGGCGTTAAACCGATTACTATTTTCACCGACGGGGCGTTAAACCGACTACTATTTCCACCGACGGGGCGTTAAACCGACTACTATTTTTACTGACAGGCGTTAAACTGAATACTATTTCCGCCAACGGGGTGTTAAACCAACTACTATTTTCACCGATGGGGTGTTAAACCGACTACTATTTCCGCCGACGGGGTGTTAAACCGACTACTATTTCTGCCAACGGGACATTAAGCCTACTACTATTTCCGCCGATGGGGCGTTAAACCCACTACTATTTTCACTAACGGGGCGTTAAGCCGACTACAATTTTCGTCGACGGGATGTTGAACTGACTACTATTTCCGCCAACGGGGCGTTAAGCCGACTACCACTTCCGCCGACGGGGTGTTAAGCCGACTAGCACTCCGCCAGCAGGGCGTTAATCCGACTACCAGTATTCCGCCAACGGGGCATTAAACCGACTACTATTTTCGCTGATGGGGCGTTAAACTGACTACTATTTTCACCGACGGGGCGTTAAACCGACTACTATTTCCACCGATGGGGCATTAAATCGACTACTATTTTCACCGACGGGGTGTTAAATTGACTACTATTTTCACCGATGGGGCGTTAAACAGACTACTATTTCCACCGACGGGGCATTAAACTGACTACTATTTCTGCCAGCATGGTGTTAAACTGACTACCAGTATTCCACCGATGGGGCGTTAAACCGACCACCATTTCTGCCAACAGGGCGTTACACTGACAAGACACTCAGCCAATCAGGGCTTTAATCCGATAGATGTTTATCCAATCAGGGCTTTGATCCGATAGATGTTCAGCCAATAGGAGCAAATCCTAGAAAAATTTTAGAGGTACTACACTAATGGTCCCTGCTCCCACCACCGGATGATGTCTCACCCAAGGGGCCATCCCCCGCCAAAGGCGACCCTGCCAATTCAATGTTAGGCACGATATGACCAATATAATTGAAGAATGAAAGCACAAGACTGCAAGAAAACATGTCTTACCAATAGACCAATAAGGTGTAGTGGGAAGGAGAACAAGCTACCCCGATCTCAGGCCAACTACCTCGAGCAGCCTTCTTCATAACGTCCTCCAGCTCACCCAAAGTGCTGCCCTGCTCCATGAAGGGGATGAACACTACGGGCCCAGCAGCCCCTACAACATGGACAATGTGTCGCCACCAACTCACTATCACTGTATGAGCAAAACTCCCCTCCAGGATCATAGTGTCATGTGGACAACTCCTACTAACACCATAGTCAAGTAGCAACTGGGTATGCCATGCCCAGCCTCAACTAGAACTCGCTGCTGCCCCTAAAGCTAGTGCCACCCGTGATGCTCGTAAAGCTCGAGGTGGCCAAGCCTACTCAGAACTGTCCCCTAGGGACGTTAGACTCCTGCTTCACCACTGGTCGGCGATCCACCTGATCTCCTGGCTAATCCGGGATAATCGTCCTCTCAGAAGCTCAACATCAATGTGAGTAGGAGGTAAATCCTCCCGCAGTAGTTGCTCCTCCTCGTCTCTCCTCAGCGCCTGCACCTTCTGGCAAAATAAATGGTTGTGCGCAAACCACCAGTGGTCATAGTGAACATCAAAATTCCCTTGGCAGGCCAACTCAGGAACTGGAAGGCTGGCTAGTCTACCCCGGTTAGCAAAGTCCTACCACACTATAGCCACTAAGTGGGTATCCTTTCCCTTATACACCAGGCTCGGCAAAGGGAACTCTAAGCTCGGAGGAATAGCCTAATCATATCCAAAGTTTCTCACGAAACAATGGGGATAATAGGGCTCCAACACTGTCACACTAGATTGATGTATGGCTAACACTATAGCCCGCACTATTAACTGAGCCAGTAAAGGCAGATAAGATGTTCCCTCAGAGATACCTAAGGTCGGGACTCCATGTTTAGAAAAGGAATACCCCTTATCCCTCGTGGATCGGCCCCTTCAATGGGACTCCCCGACGAGCCGGGACGGATTCCTTGCGCGCAGTTGGAGACTTATCCCTAATAACTATCAGTGAATTCTACACTACCGTCTGAGAGTGGGAACTTCATGAGAATAGGGGGAGAGCAAGTGTCCCTGAACAATAAGAGTTCATGCCGTGGACGTAACGTTCTCAAAATCTCACGCTTCCTCCTTCTCTGAAGAGGGAGTCTACAGCTATTTAAATCTAGGGATTTTCTCACGAAAGGCAAGTCAATTCTAGCCTTCTCAACTGGTGAAGAACAGTCTCGTGCCCTGCACTTCTTTTGCCTCCTTTCGCACTCTACTCTCGATCTTGCAGGTGACATGTACTGATACATTAATGTAATTTAACATTTATTTTTAATATAAAATTTTATTTTTAAGTTAAATATTTTTTGTTATATATTTTGGTTGAGTTAGATGTGTGTGTGTCTTTTGGTGACTGGATTTTTGTGTAGAATCATGCCATCACTTCGAAACTTTTTTTTATCAGCACGTACGCACGCTAGCCAGGTTTGCTTCAAACAACCTCGTCGCAGATAAGAGCACCCCGCTCAATTATTTGTTCCACTTCCACGTACCGACGGGGTTCTTACAAACATCACATCATCGATTGCTTACAGCACTGTCAAAGTTATGTATTTTTTGACGTGGCTCTGCTCTGAAATTAAATGCCGGTTCGACCTCCGCCGTATATAATTCTTTGAATCGGTCTGAAAGAGATTAAATGCTGTAGGTCATCTTTCATTCTCACCCATCCCCGCGTGGACCTTAACGGCTGTGAGCGTGTCGGGCTTGGGTCGGGCCGACAATTTCAAAGACCCGACTTCGTACGTCTCCATTTGGCCACACAATTGAAATTACATAAAATAATAGTCAAGTTCCTCAAATTAAGGAAAGTTGGAATGGATTTGGAACTGTGTGGAGAGCATGTTGTTTCACATTTATATATGGTATCGAGTCCAGATGATCTACTTAATTAGGTTATACATATTCATGAGCCAGGTAGAAATTCAGATAGTGAAGCGTTTCCTTTCTGAAGGCACCATCAACAATTTCTACACTGAAAAGAGAGGAGGCTTACACGGCTAAGGAAGGAATATACACACATATATATATGATTAGATAAATGATAGCAATGAGCATAGATTAGCAAAATCAAAGAAGAAGAAAAAGAAAAGCCAAGTGAAATAAAAAATAAAAAGAGGTGAAAGGGTCTGCTAATTAAAGCAGCGTTCATATATATGTTTACATATTTATAACCGTTAGGGGAAGACCGCTATATATGAGAGGAGGTCTTCAGAGGAAGCGTCCCCTCCAAACACTCCTCTCAGTGCTCTTCCCTCTTCTCAGACCAGTTCCTACACTTGTAGTAGTAGTAGTCCCAGGAGAGATCGAAGTCAGACAGATCACAGCCATGGCTTCCTGCCACTTCTTCCTTCTCTGCCTCTGCCTCTGCATCTCCATCTCACGCTCATGTACGATTCAGAACATCTCTGCACCAAAAGAAAACGGAACTTCTAATTGTTCTTGTTCATCAGCTCATGGAATTAACGAAGAAGTGATCTGAATCGACTTGCTCTGTTTTCTCTCTCTCTCCCTTTTCTTTTTATTTTCCTCTTCCCCGTTGCAGGTGGTGGCATCCAACTTATACTCGTCAACAACTGCAACGAGAGCATATGGCCGGCCGTCCTCGGCGGCGCCGGGCAGCCCACCCCGGAGGAGGGCGGCTTCCACCTGGGCGCCAGTGAGGAGGCCGTCTTCGACGTGCCCAGCAGGTGGTCGGGCCGGATATGGGGCCGGGGATCGATGTTGCAGATTGAATTGCGGCGGCCTATTGTCCCAGCGATATATCTATATTTGTGCCTGATGACATTTAGTGGCTTTCCGCTTTCGCGCGCGCAGAGGGGGCGACCGTTGACGTGCAGGCATCCATCGGATGGGGAAACGGGTCCGGTGAATCCGGGACCGTGACGAACTCGGCTTGGGCGGGCGCTGGATACACGTTGTCCGTGTCCAACAGCACCAAAGGGACGTTGCGACTTTCGGTCTCCACGTCCAGCGGGCAGGGCGCGTACTTCGACAGCGTTACTGTCACGAGGGAGCGCCGCCCGATTGTGGGATTGGCTACTGACGACGCCGGAAATGTGCTCGCGCTCGACAGCGCGGGCGTCACCCGTTTCACGAACCAGGGGGCAGTCCTGGGGCGATGGGGTTCCTTCGGCACTGGCAACGGTCAGTTTGTCTCTCCTGGTGGCCTAACCGTGGACGCGCAGGGTTACGTGTATGTGACCGACGCGCATCGAGTCCAGAAGTTCAGCCTGGATGGCAAGTTCCTTACTCAGTGGGGATCGCAGGGGGCGGGAACGTCGAACTATTCATTCCCTCGGGGCGCATCCGTGTCGGCTGCCGGTCTTTTGTACGTTGCGGACGGCGGCAACAATCGAGTGCGGGTTACGAACTTGAACGGTGGCACCGCGCGGGGCGTGCTGCTCTCCGAAGTGTTCCAGCACTACGTTGATCTCGCCGCCATCGACCACCCGGTGACGTATTCCGCCGCAACTGACCCGCGCGTAATCTACCCGGGCTGGCGCGACAAGGCGTGGGTGAAGCTCAAGGAACTCGCCGCAGCCAACGGGGTCGAGTTCCGCGCGGTTGGCGACGCCCTCGAGGTGGTCGACGTGGGCGCGGCCACCATGACGGTGCCGAAGAAGACCGTTCCGCGCCTGACCCCGAAATCGCAGGGCGGCTCGAGGACGATCAGCATAGTCAGCCAGACCTCGACTGGTGGTGCCGATCAGGTCATGTACCGGGCCGACCGTATCTACCCGATCGCTACCGGGGCGCTCACAACCGTTGTGTTGACGACCACGAATCACCCTTTGGTGCTGAACACGATGATTATAGGATGAAATTCACTGGAATTTAAATTTCAGCGCCCTGGTGAGACGAGGTCAGTCGCGTGACCGCAACTTGATGAAGGCGGTCTTCTGACGACCGCTACTTGCTTCCAAAAATGGGACTGTGAGAGGTGCGGAAAACTTGGATTTTTGAAATCCTAATCGCCATGGATCGAAGTGATCTGGCATGAGAAATTATCTAGGACTCTCAGGGGATCGGATTGATGCCCTATAGGACTCTTAATTCGATCTAATCCTTCAACCTTAGGCCAAACCCTATAAATAGAGCCCAGATTCGACCTGCGCGAACCCTAATTTTAGCTCACATGGTTCGAAGGTATAGTATAGTTTTTTTAAGTTATTCCTTTATGGTTTATTGTTCCCCTTAGTGTCTTCTAACTTTCTTCTAAATCTCGTGCTAGGAGAACAAGCCGTCGAGAAGTTAGGAGGTCTGAAAGTTGTAGTTTCTACGCAGGACGCGCAGGAACCAACACTGTCTTCCAGCGAGAAATTCTCAGATTAGGAGCATACCCAGAGATAGGTTATCTCATGAACATCTTAAATATCAATTTAGGATTAAAAACCCTCTAATATCTGATGATTTCATGCATTGTACATGGAATATTTAAGATTTTTCTATGACTATGCATGCATGTACTTCACTGCATACTATGATTGCACCTCTTGATTAAAAGGTAACAATTATACCTTAATTCATGTCTTTCCTGCATTTTATTTCATTCTAAACATAAGTAGCATGTCTTATCCTTCTGTTCCTCTTAATTTTCATGCCTTTATTGCCATAGAATGGGCCTTGCATATCGGTTTCTACTTTTGTTTGTAGCAGACAGAAAGTGGTCTTGCAGAGACCGCTATCAAAAGATAGAGGCCCCCGACAGACCGCTATTTCAAAGTAGAAGCTCTCTCCAAACCGCTACCTTTGTTCTGTAACCAAGTTAAGTGCTGGTTATCTTCCCTTATATACCTATTATTATTCATGTCTTAGCCAGGTTGGTTCTTTTAAAATTTATGTTCCTTTTAGTATTAACTAACATCTCTCCAAATTTCATGGTCGGAGATCAAGTATCTAGGGAGATAGAAGCCCCGGATGGCTAAATTAATGTGTTAGGAAGAAAAGCCCTATGTTCTATCTTGTTCTCATGGAGTATGCACGGAGTATTTTTCATTTTATTATCACTGTGCATCTAGGTTTTCATAGCATGCGTGGGCCTTACCTTTTTAGTAAGAAAATGATAATTTCATCTAAATTCACGCAAATCATTCATCTGCATGGCTTTATTTTATGTTTACATTCTTTCCTAGTATGTTCATATACCTTTGTTTCCTTAAGATAGGCCTTACATATCTTATTTTAAATTCTACCTGCTAGAGACCAGAAACAATCTCCCTAAGACCGCCATATCTATATAGCGGCCTCGCGATATACCACTACCAATAGAAACGGTCCGCCCGAGACCGCTTTAGTTTTTCTGTGTTCTGCATTCTGCCAACTCGAAACAAATTTCAAAATAGCCCTATTAATTATATGCTAAGCCTAGATAGTTAAGTTTTATTCCTGATTTTTGACCATGGATTCATGTGAATGGTTATATTGTGCATCTATCATGCTAGGTTTCATGCCTCTCATGTTCCACATACTTATTTTAAACTTATGCTATTTTCATGCCAAAACGTATACTCTTGTATTATTGGCCATATTTTTACATGCTTCATGGACTATTTTAGTGATGCTTTGATCACTATTTTACCACGATCCCTTCTCATCTACAGTCTTTTCTTAAGTACATGGTGCGTACCCCGATGTGTGACCATTAGTTACACTTTACACTTATAGGCACACTTCTTGGACTTGCAATCCTCTCCGCTGGATATTCCTTCCACCGAACTAGATGATTTTATTTCAAGGCCTCCGTAAGTCTCCGTGAGCCTGGGATTCTCACTAGGAGGCCGAGTTAGTTGTACCCTCAAAACTCAATTGTCTAGAAAGCACTTACACTATGCCGACCCGGTGGCGATCCACGGCCCGGCCGACCCGGTCCCGGCCTGGGTCGGGTCGGGTCGTGCGAGTCGGTGCGAGTCGGGGCGGGACGGCAAACCCTGATATATACTGAGTCTTCACATTAGTTTGCTAATCAAAATGCACAGTTACTTATTGCCAATGAATATGGATAAGAATTCTAGCAATATATAGGAGCTTGAACAATTGATACATATGTACGGAAAACATACATATATATAGCTAACAAAATGTATGCGTAGGTTCTAGGACATAAAAGAAAGTAAGGCCTTAATTACCTACGTAGGATTAGAGGTATATTTGTAATTTCTTGACTTCTAGAATATATTTATAATTTCTTGACTTCTCCTAAGAAAGCAAGGCTCTAGGACATAATATTCCCAAGGTATATTTGTAATTTCTTGACTTCTCTAGATATTTATGTCATTTCTTGACTTTTCATGGTATATTTACAATTTCTTAACTTCACTTGGTATTTCTATCATGTCTTAACTATCTAGGGTATATTCATAATTTTTAGAAGGGTGGTAAGGTCGTGCAAGAAGGGTTCTCTCTTAGGGTGTGGACGCACGTGACCTCTCTTTCGAAGTAGCAAGGTTAGTAGCTCTATTCTCTGTGTGTAGCTTTTAGCAGAAATTCCATTGTGTCCTTCTCTTCTCTGTCAGGGTCCCTTTTATAGGAGATTACCTTGGTGTCAAGGGCCAATCCCTTAGCAGGGAAGGGCATAAGTAGTGGAGTAACGTCTCCCGCGATCGTGACGGGAGTTTCCCATTGAGGGGCGACGACCTCAGAGTCGACCGATCCCTGGGAGAGTATTACGGCACTCATGGGGCGTGCTCGCCTGTTACGAGGTCGAATCCAACGTCGTGGGGGGTAACGGTCGGCCGCCGGAGGGTCTTCCGACGGTCATTGCGCCTGAGCCAAAGCCTCTCCTACGCTGTCGAATCCGGTGCTTAGTTGCAGTGGGCCACACCTTCATGGGTCGCAGTTGTCGGGCGCCCTTAGATGCGTTGTAGGCCACGAGTCGAGTTGGGCTCGTTGTAGATGGGCCCATTATGGATTGAGCCAGAATTCCCCTCCTCACTAGCCCCCCTACTCTCAATTGCCGAGCACTTTGCAGGGAACTGAGAGTCGAGCATGAGAGGGTTGATTGGAGGGACGATCTTCGAGGGTGATTTCCTAGTATCGTCGGGGCCAGTGGTCCCAGTCGTATGTTTGGCGCGCAAGGTGCTCCTGGCGGTGTCAGGCACCACTCCTGTAATCATGACGCGCATCTTGTCGTTTGGGAGCACAGGCTTCGAATGGGTGTTTGATATTCATTCCACATCCATCACACACACACCACCCACATAAAAATATCTACAGCAGCGTCTTGGGGCTAGGCCCCGTGTGTGTGGCTTACTGCGGAAGTAGCGAGTGTGTGTAGTGTTGGGGTTCATCCCTGTGGTTGTTACATTTGTAGTGTGGTAGTAAGGAGTGTGTGTGGTGTTGAGTTTCGGTGAGGGGCGGACGTAGGGAGCCCGTCGTGGTCCCGAACCACCTAAAAATCTCTGTGTTATATGTGGTGTGCCTGTGCGATTGTCCATTTCTCCCATCTTCGTTCACAGGTCTATGTTATAGATTTTTATTCACTGCACCATCACACTTCGTTGGCTCTGCTATTTGTTATCAGTAATTATTCACCGCTTGTTGGTTGGATGTTCATGTGAGATCAAAAAGGTTGAGTGAACATTAATCTCACTTTAGTTCAGTTTAGGCTAATTAACGTAGTTAATTTTATTTCCACTGTAATTTAGTTTGCTTTTAAAATCCGTCATCTCAACTGGGGGACAATTCAACCCCCCTTCTTGTCCGCCATCTATTCTGGACCAACAGTTTTCTTCTTCTGTTGTGCATACGTTTCCACCCACCAAGTGCTTGAAAGTTGTTCTTACTTATTAGCACATTTTTCGTTTGGTGTGCAATGTGTGTTGAGCATTCAAACCGTGGTGCGTGAATTCTGTGGAACACCATTCTATGAGCATGAATGAGTTTTATATTACAATTATCTGAAGAATCTATTCATTGAGTGTGTTTTTCCTCCTCTATCATTCTGCTCTGCTGTTTAGATAGTTTAAGCACAGATTACATTTCCAGAGAGCAAAGTTTTTAATTGGGTAGTTTTTGTAGAAAGATCCATTCACCCCCCCTCTAGATCTACATCAGAGCACCACCGTTTCTAACAAGCTAGTGTGGGGATGCCAGAGGTGTCTTCTCTTCTGGCAGTGATGATAGAGGGAGAGGGGGAAAGGGAGAGGGAGAGGGAGCGAGAGGGAGAGGGAGTGGATGGTGAGAGAGAGAGAGTGAGTGAGGGGAGGGGGGGACGTTGTAGGCGTCTCCCCCTCCGACGGCGGTGACAGAGGGAGAGGGGGAAAGGGAGAGGGAGAGGGAGAGGGAGAGAAAGAGAGAGAAAGGCATGGGGAAAGAGAGGAGGGAGATGAAATCGCTGCCAGATGAAGCGATTTCACCTCCCTCCTCTCTCTCTCTCTGTGTGCCTTCCTCTCTCTTTCTCCCTCTCCTTTTGTCACTGTACGCCTGCGCCCCCTCTCCCTCTCCTTTTCTCTCTCTCTGCCTCCCTCTCTCACTTTGTCACCGTCATGCGACGTCCCCCTCCCCCTCTCCCTCTCTCTCTACCTTCCTCTCCTCTCTCCCTCTCCCTCTCCCTCTCACTCTGTCACCGCCGGAGGAGGAGACGTCGTCCCCCATCCATGCACTCTCTCTCTCTGTCTCACCCTATCCCCTCCAATCTCTCTGTCTATCTCTCAGTCTCTCTCCCGCCACTTACTCTCTCTCTATCTCTCATTCTCTCCCCCACCCCTGCTCTCTCTCTAACTCTCAGTCTCTCTCTCTCTCTCACCACCTGCTCTTTCTCTCGATAGCAGCTGTGGCAGCCAAAGCCCCCCTCTCACCTTACTACCAGAGGCCCCTGCCCATCTCCCTGTTCTCTCTCTCTCAATGACTGGAGGAGCCCCCTCCCACCTAACCACCAGAGCCTCTCCCCATTTCCCTGCTCTCTCTCTCTCTCTCTCTCTCTCTCTCTCTCTCTCTCTCTCTCTCTCTCTCTCTCTCACACACACACACACACACCACCACTCGATTAAACATCTTATTTAAAGAGACAATAGAAAGATAAATTAAACTATTAAAGTGACAATATGCATAATTAACTTTACTCATGATATTATTCAACCTCACTCATAAAATACCAAATGTCGAAAGTCACTCATCTGAGTCATCTGTGAATCTTGAATCCCAATTAGAAGTAGATACATGAGACTCATAACCTGTATAATCTAACTCTATCCTAATGGGTGGAGATGCATGTGGGTAAGTTTAAAAATATGTAAATATTTGCACAAATAATAGGTCATGTGCATCGATGGAGGGTATATGAAATCCTCTAAAAAGGCTCTAACTACATCTATGCATGCATATTTATCATCTGCTACTGGTTAGACTGGTGCTGGTGGTGCTCGAACTCTGGACGTGGAGGAAGATCCTGATCTACTCGGTGTTGGTGGTGGGGGAACCCTAGACATGGAAGACGATGTCCCGACTCTACTGCAAGAAACATATCCCTTCCGTAACTGTGTCCGAAAGTAATATCGGACATCCTCTAGAATTAAAGAGCATGCACGATAATCCCGTCCCACTCCCACGAGGTGCTCTACAAATCTGTGTATGTCGGTGACGCGATATCCGCAGTATTTACAGTGCACATGTCAATCACCCTCAACGGTGTATCCGTGCTCTCACGCAGGGTGGCATCGTCCATCCATGATGACCTGCAAGTATTGAACAGTTTTGCATCAGTAACTTGAAGGACAAGTGCAAAAGTCAAGACATAAACAAATAAATGGCTAATTTATAGTTATATACAAATATATGCATACATACTCCTAATCACATGGGCCCAAACTCGGTCACGTCTCAACTCCAAGCAATCTGACATTATGCGTGCTCCTCAGATAGAATAAGTAGTATTCATATTCTATGGAACTTGCATAGTGCTCCCAGTACATGCGTAAGTAGTGTTCATACTATTGAGAATCCCGTGAGTATACGACTGGTGGTGGCGCAGTTGAGAGCTGATTGTAGCTGTCTCTGGGGAGCAATCGCTGTCTCATGAGAGTATCCTTTATGTCAAGGGAGAATGTATCGTGGGTTCAAAGTAATTCTCTATCAACTCTTTGGGTGAGCATATGTAGTTTTTGGAGGGCATACTCGATCTTAGGAGAGCATCCTTGATGACAGGCGAGCATGCATGACCAATGTTTGTCCTTGTACCCTGACTAATGACGCCCTAATCTTCCTGTATAAAAGAGTGTAAACTCTCTTGTTGGTGCAATTCTGGTAGATCTGTGTAGATATGGGAGTGATTATTCTAGTGGAATAGGCCTGTTGCGGCCGTAGACGTAGGAAGGCTATCACCTCCGAACCACGTAAAAATTCCTGTGTTCCTGTGTGATTATCTTCTTCTATTTTTTTTTCATTTCTCTATTCTGATCTTGATTAGTGAGCCGTGATCAAGAGAGAGGGTCACCGGTTTCATCCCTAACACTATTGTCTCATTAATTAATTTAGGACAACCGATCTTTTTTTTTATTTTCCGACTATCAGATTGCTCATTGGACTTTTTTATCATCTGTGGTGGGTAGTATGCAAGTAGGCGTTTGAAGTTCTAACATGCACAGTGACGTCATTCTGGATGCATGTTCAATTCATGTATCAAAATCGAACATGATGGCAATGTATATCTGGATTCTCTTGCATGACGTCACATGAATCTAATAAGTTAGAAGCATGTTGGCAGGAGATATTATGTTCTTTATATATATATATATATATATATCGCCAAATACAACAGATAAATATAAGGGGCCCTCAGGTCCAACCACCAACATGGCTCGTGCGACGCACTTTGACCATGAAGGACCACCTCTGATCTTTATAAAACTTACCCACATCCAAGACAGGAAATGGGCCGAGTCTATAGATCATTGGGGATCCTCGCTCCATCAGCCCCCACCTGGGCAACCATAATAACATATTTAGCTAAAAGCCACGATAAGTATTGTATTACAATGTTACACTTCACATATTTAGTAATCTTACGTTATTTTCAAAAGAAGGTAATTGTACACAAATTCAAAGTGGGTGATATGGTTTTGAAATGCAAGTTTATTAGGTCTGGAGGTCCTAGGTCCAAGTTGTAACCTAATTGGGAAGGGTCCCTCTCCTTGATCACGCATGGAACAGGTTGTATCTTAAGCATTTTTATCCTTAGAGTCAGGCTAATGACAACCCGATAGCATGGTGTCCCTCTCCTTGATCACCAAGGAAGATCCCGAGCATGACATTCACACACTACACGGCAACCCAGGTTAGTTTCCCTTTTCTGTGTGACATCATTTCTCCCTCGGACATATCTAGGGGAAGTAAAGGTCTCTGCTTTTCTCTGCTCAACCAAGTGCAAGGGCAAGAGGTTGGAGGATAAGATGACCAACCTAGGCATTCACCAACACGGGAGAGGTCTCAAATAGGGATAATCTTGCCCCTCAAAAAGTAAGCTTTATTGCAATATCTGGCCAAAAAGGGGTATCAAATATCAAAGAATATTAAAATCAAAATCAATTGATGCAAAATTATGCAAAACAAAGGCATGGCAAGAGTGGCAATAGTCCCCGCGGGACGCCATGAGCCCAATCGTATGCGTGTCTAAGGGTCCAAAATCAAAGACACAAAGTCTCGGCGCAATAGACTATATCTCTAGGAGGTTGTGCCCTGGAAGGAAGTCGAGTCTTGATATCTCCTATCCTGCATAAGGCTTTCCCCCCAACATTTCTTCTATTTCTCCCTCCAAAGGCCAGAGTATACCCAAGGTATGGCCCTAGGAGAGGCACCGTCGTATGAATGGTGTAGACTCAACCAGGGAATTGTCACCTCTAAAACGCATGCCAACCTCGGGAGATTCCTAGTGGGATAGGCAGGGCTCTCATTGTCGAGACGGAATTAGCCTTCGAAAAAATCCAAAAAAAAACTAAAAATAAAAAAATCAGAAATTTCAAAAATCTAAAAAAATAGATATTTTAAAAATATAAATAATTAAATATTTTAACACCCCCCCCCCCCCCGGCCACCACTCAAAAGCGGTGCTGAGAGATGCCATTTGGTGGCTCACTGAAATTAGGAGTTATTACGTCCAGCAACTGTTACAAAACTCTAATGGAGATGGTAGTGAGCATTGATAATTTGCAAGCATGTAACTACGAAAGAACATTGATTCAAAAATACATCTCTCTCTGAGTAACCTTTTGGTGACAACGCAGGCTCATTGGGTAGACATTTGAAAGCTCGGCCATGAAGAAAAATTCCGACACCTAACATGAAAGAACCATCTGGTAAAATTTCTCATCCTCAATCGCTCGTGGACACACCAAAACTGGCGTGGCTTGAGGACAGAGAAATGTGACCCCGGGTGCACCCTAACGAGAAGTAATAATGTCCCAGCATATTCAATTTCTCAAATGGAGTGCACAATCCACGCCTGTTATCATGAGAAGGTTGTGTTTATTAGCCTCCCACAGATTCTCACGTCCCAGGAAAAGGACGGGAGGTAAAAGTGTTCTTATAAACTTGCCATCTACAAACCTACAGTACAGTTTTCTTATTCAGGAGTATCGTGCAAAGAATTGATAAATACCATGGAGCATGGACTTCGTTTGCGTAGCATTATATGATGAGTACGTAAAACATTGTACTCCGCATGTTGTTACTAATTTTTTAATATTTTTTTTGAATGGGGTCCATGCGAAGTTACGATGACGTGGACTCCATGTCACCATACTACCTTGGGCCCCACGGTAAAAAGCAAAAAAAAATTGACATGTTACTCTTTTATTATTATTACATTACTCTTTTTCTCCTATATATCTGAAGCGCAGTGTAGTTTCTCAGCAGTTCCTTCCCCTTCACCCTTTTACAGCTTCAACGTTCTTTTTTCTCACACTGCCGCTGCTCATCTCGCTCTCCATGGCCACTGGCTACTCGATTTGTGCCCACTCGGCCACCTGCTTGTTCTTCTCCCCTTCTTCCAATTTTCACTTCCTTTGAGACCACGTATCACCGGGTTTTGAAGACGCCCTCGAGGCCGCCCATCTGGTCAAAACAAACAAAGTGCTGGGAGTGCATTACAATACCTGGCCATTCATCACCATCGATACGGCCAAAGCGGCACAGGCTTTTGAAAAGGGCGGCGCCAAATTGCTTCTGCCCAAGATCGGCGAGACAATCGACATCAATCGATAAGGTCGTCTTTTTTTAATCGCCGCATCACCGTGATGACCCCGGGGACCTGTGGTGTTTCCATGCTGTAATCTCGCATGTCGAAGTATCGCAGGTCCCCGATCTCCGCGGCAGGAATGGGTATCGCCGGCAGCTCTGCCCGGAAACAATCCTGTTTCATCATGATGTCCGCCTTTTCGCCAAAGGCCGGCGCTTCGACCTGCATATAAAATTGCAGGGCATCGGGATCGAGTGTCACGTTAAGCTCTTCCCTGATCTCCCGTACCAATGCCTCCGCCGTGGTCTCTCCATGATCTGTTTTCCCGCCGGGCAGATAAAAGGCTTTTTTATTGTTGCTAAAGGCCAGCAGTAGCTTCCTGCCTTTGACGACGACCAGGCCGGCCGTGATAAGTGTTTTCATCGCCCGCCGAAATTACAGGATATTCTCCTGAAAGATGCGATGGATCGGGGTGCTACTCGATCTTGACGACCCCGTCCGCAACCTTGGGGAAAATGCATGGTGTCTGTTTAAATAAAGATAATATCTTTCGTGTGATAGTCCGACCTTTGCCCGTATGCTCACCGAAGAACAACAGGCTATCATCAATTCTACCGGCAATATCAGGATCAACGCCGTATCCGGCTCGGGCAAAACGACGACCATCATCGAATATGCGGCCTCGCGTCCCCGCAATTCACGCATCCTTTATCTGGCGTTCAACAAATCCGTAAGGCTCGAAGCCACCAAAAAATTCGAAACCCGCGGGCTTCACAACGTCAAGGTCGAAACCGCTCACTCGCTGGCTTATAAAAACATCGTTTTCGCCCACGGATATAATGTCAGGACGCAGAGAGTTGTTTAAATTGGACTTAATTTTTAGAGATGGATCTATTCACCACCCTCTAGATCCGTGCCACTACACTCCGGGACCCAACACTATGCAAGCATTGTGAAATACCTGGACATAACGTAGAAGAGTGATGGAGAAGACTTGGTGTCTGTATTCACTGTGGGAGTCAAGATCATAGAATCTTGAATTGTCCACTTCTCAACGAGCAAGCTCTACCAAAAAAAAATTCAGTTACTATCAAAAAGTAAGGTAGACTTCAAGCACTTAGGGATGCGAAACTTACCAAAGAAGGAGACATTATGGAAGGTACTCTTTCTGTTTGCTCAAAGTCCGCCTCTATTTTATTTGACACTGGAGCCATACATTCATTTGTATCTAAGAGCTTTGCAGATACTTTGTCAATGAGGTGTGTCCCGTTAAAATCTAAACTTACTATTACTACTCCTATTGGAGCGGGACCAGAGATTAAAGATTTCTATCCTACTAGTAAAGTTCTAATCAACGGTTACAACCTATCGGCTGACCTAGTATACATGGAGATGGAAGGATATGATTTTATTTTGGGAGCTAACTGGTTATCTACATATGGTGCTAGTGTTAACTGTAAATTGAGTACGGTAACCTTTAGTGAGTACCCGAGCCTCTTATTTTCTGGTGTCAGGTATTCTAGACACCTATCCCTTATTTTGGCCCTTAAAGTCGATAAATTATTGAAGAAGGGTTGTACAGCTTTCTTAGTTTGTATTAGTATGGCCGAGCATAAGGAACCTAATCTAGAGGATATTCATATTATTCGGGATTATTTTGATGTATTCCTAGACGAGTTGTCTGGTATTCCTCCGGAGAGAGAAGTGGTCTTCTCTATTGATTTGATTCCAAGAGCTGCACCTATTTCTAAGGCTTCGTATCGGATGTCCCTTATTGAAATGAAGGAGTTGAAAGAACAAGTGACGAAGTTATTGGAGAAGAGATTTATCTGAATAAGTACTTCACCTTAGGGAGCCCCTGTCCTGAGACGTGCATGCCGTATGATCATCGTTATCATCATTCTCTCCCTTCATCATCATCATCATTTTTTAGCGTCCACAGTAACTTGATGGCTATGCCATGAAAAGTAAGCTTGATGTCATTACTTTAACATACTCCTCAGGATTGTGGTTGATACAGTCCAGCGGGACATGTCTAGAAAAGTGGTCAGGACTCATTAGATTGGCAGAACTCAGGGAAGACTTTTGCATATTGCACCATATTTTATGGCTTATATCCCAGGGGACTTTGTTGGCTTTATAATAATAGAGTCATGATCACGTGACATTTGAGATTTAATAATGTTTGTTATTTGAGAGCTCAAGAGTGTTAAAACAGGTAAATATGAGATTATCTTGAGTACTATTAGATAAATAATGATAAAGTGTTTTAGTAGTTTCACTGAAATGCTTAACAATACACTACTCTTATGATTAAGAGTTTTCTCATGGGGTCACACACTTCATTTCCTATATAAAAGAGTAAGGGAAGCAAGAATAGAAAGAGAATTTTGTAGCTGCCCTTTGTGGGCAAATGGGAGATGATAACTAATGCAGAGGAGTTGTATGTTTGCAAGCTGCCCAATATGGGCATTAAATGAGGGAGGAGCTATATGCTTTACAAACTATCCACGATGGGCACATGCATGCAAACGAACCCTTGCAGCCGTTCACATGCATTTACACATGCAAAACACCCTCCCCCTTCTTTGGCCTATAAAAGGAGAATAAGTCTACCTCTTGTAGACACACTCTTTTCCGATTCGCCCTCTCTCCTTAGCACATCTTCTCTCTAGTTTCTCTCTATTCTCTTTGGGATAGATTAGTGCAAGGAAGAACATAGGGTGTTCTTATTGATGTTTCTTTAAGGGCCCATCACCAACGAGTAGGGCTGTCAATGGGTGGGACCGGCCCGATAGGCCCGCAGGCCTGACCCAATTTCGGGTCGGGCCGCAAAG
Source organism: Amorphophallus titanum (assembly GCA_024336825.1). Taxonomy (NCBI): domain Eukaryota; kingdom Viridiplantae; phylum Streptophyta; class Magnoliopsida; order Alismatales; family Araceae; genus Amorphophallus; species Amorphophallus titanum. Next base: position 524,975 of record JANBPO010009106.1, read on the forward strand.
CCTTTTTTGGCCGTGGGTTCTTAGCTGGGCCTAAAAGCAATCTTGAAAAATCTAAACTCTTAACTCTTAGAAGCCAAAATTGAAATCTCAAAGGCCGAATCTTAATCTCTAAGACTTAGGACTTTCTTACCGGATTAGAACTGACTTAAAATCTATATTTAGTTTCACTGATTTTCTTGAATTCCTTCATTTCAATTTCCTGCATATGATTCATGCACTCTATTTGTTCTACTTGATAATTACTTGAAAATGACTTCCTTGAACTCCAGTTGGCCATTAAAATGTGATTGTCTAATGTTTACTTGAGATCTTTGATCCATAACCTCAATACCAACGCATCATTAAGGGCCCGGTCTGGTCCTGAGAGGAGCGCTAAAAATACAAGTGCCCATGGGAGTTGCAATGACATGGTGTGACATTACACCGAAGTACTTATTTGCTAGTTTGATGTAGACAATGCACATGATACTTGTTACTTACTATTTGTACATGATTGATTGCCTGACTTGTTACATGCCATGCTTGACTTGCTACTTGATATTCTTGACCTGAAAGGGTATACATATATCTAGATTTTTGAAATTTAATTATTATATGGCCAATCTATAGTTATGTTCCCTTATATCTATTCTTCATTTGTTATATGTACCTTTCTTGTTATTGTTCATTGGAACATGTGGGGCAAAATGCTACTATTATACTTCTTTGACATCTATTGTCCTCATGATTACATCCTTATACTTAATTTTATTCTATCTCCTTCCTATCTTAAATGGACTGTTAAAAGACTCTAATCACTTAAATTTACTTGTGTTAAGATGTAATTCCTACTGAGCTTTATGTTCATGCAGTGTTAATTAATGTTTTTCAGGTTACCTCGAGGATAGCTAGCGGGAAGGGCATGAGTGTGGAGTGCTCCAAGATGTTTTAGTGATCTTCTAATTTCTTAGTTTAGAATTGAGAGTAATTTGTTATGGGAGATGTCTTGTAATTATGAAGAGTTGATCTTATGGAATTGTCTATTGTTTAATTGGAGAGTTTCGAAAAAATGCTGTGTAAAAAAATTAATTAATTATAGAAAAATCTCAATTTTATGTGGGATTGAGATTAACATGTAAAACTTGCATAATTAATTACATTAAAACCTTGGAATGATGAGTGTGATATGAATAAATGTATAAAAATCGACACTTATCACACACCCCAACTTACTCATTACTAGTCTCTTAGCAATGCAAACAATTTAAAGTTAAGGACCAATAAGAGTTTAAAAAAAATTCATTCTTCATTTCAAGATTGCCCTTCATAGAATTAACTTAGAATCAGGACTTTGGAAATGTTGAAGCATGCTAGCCTTAATATTGAAAATTTATACTCATAACTATCTTAGAATATACCCAAAGTTCAATAGCACTCGTGCTCGTAAAATCAAAATCAATAGTCAGACAATTGCATCCCTCATATTGCTATTTTAGATAGGTGTCATTCAATTCTATAGTTTCCAATTTGGAACATTGAGCATGGTAGCTTTCTCTACCTTATTTTATTTTTTTTCAAACACATGGTCCTACACATCCCTTCACCATTTGACGTGAACCCCATCTCTTGTCTTAGGAGAAGTAGACCCGGTTACTAAGATCCAAGGCATTTTTCATGGTTTATTTTTTTTTCAATTTTTTTATTTTTTTGTCAAGGTGTGATTTTCACACTTTCTTTAGCAGGTAGCTTTTTCCAAAAAGATTTCTTAACTAAAAAATGTAAACTATCAGACACCACACTTAAATAATAGAAGGCTTGTCCTGCTTGCTTCCTTAGTGTGTAAGTTATTTTTTTTAGTGCTAATGGACTTTTAGAAGATTCTAAGTCAATTTTTCTTGGCTAGATTACAAAACAATCTCTATCATCCCTCTCCATAGCCTCTTCCATTTCGGATTCCCTTTGGTGAGAGCATGAAGCAAGAAAACTCAGTTGGGGTTGGTTTTTTTTGTGGTAAAATTAGGCTATATAAGAATACAACACGATTTCCTTCCCCCTAACTTAAATGACATTGTTTGTAATGAAGCGGGAACACGTCCACCAAGGGATGGTCCCTAAAACAGGCCGTGGGTGTCACACTGAGGCCGAAACAGAACACCCAGGGGAATAGCTCAGAGGGCAAGCCCTACTAGGAGCCTCCTAGGGTCCGAAAGGAGGGATTAGAATCCCAATAATTGAACTAAATGATGTTCTTCCTCACCGTACTTGCTCGGAGCCGTGGAGAAGAGAGGGGAGGAGAGAGAAATCTCGTGTGCAAATGAAGATGGGTGAAGAAAACAAGAAAAAGAGGCTTATATAGGCCCCCCTCCTTGGGTTAATTCGGTGCAATAAATAGCGTGCCATTTTAACCCCTTGCATCCAAAAGGCGTGCCGGTAATGGCCGCGCCATTTCAACCACTTGCATCCAAAAGGCATGCTGGAATAAGGCCACGTCGTATTAACAATGGCCTGGCCGTACCATTTTAGTCATCGTGTCGGTTTAAGACCACTATGCGTCTCAGCCAACCAGACGAAGGATCTGCCCAATCTGAGTGCATCCGCTGGTCCTGCGTCGCTCATCCCTTGCTCGCAGCACCCGCGGCTGGGGGGCATTTGTTGGCACTCAAAGTATGTTCGATGGCAATCACGCCTAGATGACGAAGAATGATGCGGCCCGCTAAAGTGCAGAAGCCAAAGAAAACCAATACACGAGGGTCTTCTCGAATTGCTAGAGCCTTAGGTCATCTGACGCAAGCACCAGAGACTTCACGTCAGGGGGATCGGAAGAATCCACAACAAACCGACAGTGTCATTTTGCCTGCCCAATGAACCAGCATTGACTCAGTCATGCCGCATAAACAACATCCGTCATCTGACCAAGGACAAGGATGTACCTGGTGGCCCTCCACCTGATAAGAAGCCCTCTTGTGGTGATAGAACATCTTTGACCCCTCAGAACAAGATGCCAAAGGCCCTGTTAGCAGAAGATCTGAGTAACTAGGCACGAGTATGTCTTCTCAATGGTGGAGTCCGTTAGCAACCAAATGACAGCCCAGCCGAGGCAAAAACCCCCTCGGGTAGTGTCCCATTCCCCGAGAAAGCTACAAATCCAAGTAAAGCCGAGTCGGCAACACAAACCGTGGTGCCAAAGGCCGTGTCAGCGAAAAACCCATGTGTCCAAACCAAAGGTTCGCACGGTTCTAGAATTGGCTGATCAGTGGCTCAACGGCTTTATCAACACTTCTCGTAACGATTTTATGAAGCCGCGATGAGGTAAGGGATTATGACAACTCTTGGAGCCAGTCCGACGCCCGTAGTCTGACCCGCGGTAAGAAAACGCGAAGAATGAAGCCTTACCCGACGTGCTTCCTTACTGGACGTGCCCCTTCTTTAGGTGCCCCTTTGCCCGGCGCACAAAAACACTCTAATAAGTCCTTTGTCGGCGTGCATTCTCCACGCCGGGTAAAGCCACTGGCTATGCATGTTATATAAACCAATTATCTTCAGCCAGATAAAAAAAAGAAGAAGAAATATAGAGAAAAAGAGAGCCAATCATCTGAGGAAAAGAGGATTGAGGAACAAGAAAGGGGGATCTCTGAGAGAGTGAATCAGAGAGCCACCATCTCTTTCGTCCTCCCATCCGTCTGCCTGGAGGAGCCCAGCGCCAGGGAAGAAGCACCCGTTTTCGATACTCTATTTCCGCAGGTGGGTTCCGACAACTTCTCTCGGCCATTCCCACCATTACTTTATCTTGTTAAACCTCTGTGAATGTATGAAAATGGGGGGGGGGGGCGCGATGATATCAGCCCGCCTCGTTCTTATCTCCCTCTATCTTCCTCCTCCTCTGTAATCAGGGATTCATTCCCATTCGTGTAATCGGTGGCCAACCTTTGAGCAACAACGCCATGCCGTGCCGAACACGTGTTGTATCAGCCCCTCTCAGATAATGCAATGGTGTGGTGTTGATTGTGGCAATATCCTCTGTGCCCCCCTTTGCCCCCGTCTTTTCTCTGGTTGCATTCAACTTTCAGTATTCTATGTGTTGTAGTGTGGTTTTCTCCTCACCGATGCCGAACATGCCCTGGGCTATCCCAAAGGGCTATAGCAATGACTCCCCTCCCCGGGGTCCTCTCTGTTATGTAGGCCACCTCGCATACTCTGTATGCCCGCATGTCCCTCTATGCCGGAGGCATGTATATAGATACATCTCCCTTCAGCCTTGGGAGTAGCTTCCCAATATCTTCCTGCTCATAGCTATGAGCTAGGGGGAAAGGAGTCGCCCCTACATCCTTTATGTTGCATGATGCCCGACTATTCGATCATTTGCCCCTTTAAATATCCGCAATCTATATGCTAACCAATTAACATGCTAATCTGCTGACCCTCATGCTAATCTGCTAACGCTTATGCCAATCTGCTGGGTCCGAATGCTAATTTACTAACCATCATGCTAATCCATTAACTAGCTAACCTGTTATTTTGTATAACTAATCGTAGTTGGCCCCTTGGCTGAGTGTACTCTATATATGCATTGCATGCAACTGATTTTCTCGATGGTTGAGTGGCCCAGGGGGGGAGAGAACATTCCCATCGATGTTTCTAAGTCACCACAGGGTCTAAAGGGACATGTTCTTCAGTGACATGCATCTCTGTAGGCCGCCAGAAGGTGAACATTAATAGGGCTCCTAGCCCAATATTAAACCCACTACTCCGAGGGGAATAGTGGTGGCCATGGGTTGTGTGCCCCTCGTAGGCTAGCCCTCAGGATTTTCTCCCTCACTGGTCGTCCCTTTTAATCGTGTTTCGGCCCTTGAAAAATTGGTGCCCCTCGTAGGCTAGCCCTCGGGGTCTTCCATCTATCTGGGTCTGCCGGCTGCCGTTGTGCCACCCGATATTAAGGAGCTTACTCCAATTATGTGAGTATGTCTCCGCTTCTCTCCCGCAATCCTCTGGATATGGGGAGATGCTGCCCGAATTTTGCCAGACTCGGTTAATTAATTGCCCTCATGATTTGGGCTTAATGAGACGTGCATCTAAAAATAACAAATTTCTGTACTTGAGTATGAACCTCGCACGAGCTCTGACCCTATTTCCAGGGCATCCAGAGCTTCAATCTACTCATCAATTAACTCAATTAATATCAAAATACCCACAAACAACTTGATAGCTCAAATAAACTGAAAAAAACACTGCCTTTTAAAGTTTGGACAAATTCAATTATGTAATTCTTTTATTTTTAAAGATGACCCAAGTCACATTAATTAAACAAAATTATCGATTAAATGCAGGACCAAGATTAACCTGAAAAAATTACATAATTATCTTCGTTAAAGTACAAAAAAATGATGTGTGTGATATGAATAGGACTAAGCAATTAAGCACTTAACAATGGTCGGGTGTCATGTATCCTTAGAGGGACATGACCAAAACAAGGTTTATGAGTTTTTAGGGTACAACCAGCCCAGTGATTGAAGAGGGAATCCTTCAATGTCGGGGACTTACGGAGGTCTTAGAGAAAGAATTTCTAATCCGACGAGAGGAATTCCTGACGGAGGGTCTTTCAATCTCCAAGAAATGAGGTGTAAGTGTGAAAACTCAGAAAACAGGGACTATGTCTCGGCCATGAGACAGTAGTGCCAAGTGATCTGCGATATGGATCAAACCAGTGATAAAACCTAAGAGATAAGAATTCACGTCCGTATGAGAAGGCGCTAATTCTAGAATCCGTGTCTTTGTGAAAAGGCACCAATTCTAGGATTAACCAGGCTTAAATAAAATTATTTTAAATTGGCATCTGCATACAGAGGCGCCAACTCATTAATCCGCGTCACTGTAAGAAGATGCTAATTCCATGTTTTTTCCAGGTTATTTAATATTAACAATTAAACATTAATTTGTGTCTCTGTGGAGAGGCGCCAAATATTTATTCGCGTCACTGTAAAGAGATGCTAATTCTTTCCAGTTACATGCTTCTACAAATCGGGCAGGTATGTTTACAGATACAGTGCACTGTTCATCTCTTTAAGGAACATGAATAGTAGCACTTCGATTTCTATCTAGGTTTTCAGAGATCAAAAGATATGACAATTAAGAGAAAAATATAAGGATTCTAGTAGTATGCACACATAATTTTTATTAGACATGATTCAATAGTTATTAAAATTTAAACATGGGTGAATTATTTAAATCGCTAGAAGAATGCCGCGACCACGCCCGCTGTAGCGGCGGTGCCGGCCACCGTCCGCCGGCCGACGCCAAGGAGTAGGCCGCCGAGGAGCTCGATTACGAGCGCGACCAACACCGCCCCGCCACCGCCGACGAGCGCCCCCGCGCCGATCTGGGCGAGTTCGCCGTGTGCGCCGTCGACCGCCGCCTTGAGCAGGTCGGGGAGGGCCTGGAGCGCGGGCCACGACCCGAAATCCACGGTCGGTAGGGTCGCGGCGGCCAGCACCCCGCCGATAGGACCAAGCGGAGACATAGACCCCGCCCCAAAGCCGATAGTGCCGCCCAGCATGTTCGAGGCGTTGCCGGACCCAAAGCCAAATTTGCCAATGAGTTTGGCCAAGTTGGACAGCGGCGTTCCCCGCACGACTTCTTCAATCGCCTCAAGCTCGGCCCGCGAGAACAGGCGGCGGGTCTTCGGATTTTGCAGCAGTTGACGGAACTGAATGCGCAGCCCGTTTTCCATGCCGCTGGCCTGGTTCTGCGCCTTGTAGATCGCTTCCTCGATCAGCCCAACCTTCCTGGCCTGTGACCATGTGCTGATGCCTTGCAGGAGGGTATTTCCCTTGTCGCTGCCCTGCCCACCAATCAGTTGCGCCGGCTTAAGGTTGCCCATCAGCACGTCGAGATCATCCACGATCTGGTTTGCGAAGTTGGCAGTGCGCCCCTTCTTGGCCTTCATGGCCACATCTTGGGCGATCTGGCGGAGATTATGGATTTCTCCAAGGGACAGGCCACGGCCAGCATCGCTTGCAGCTTTCACGCGATCGGCCATGATTTGGTAGGCGCGCCATACCGGTGCATCAAGCTCACGGTCGATGAGCCCTTTGGTGGCCTTGCTCGCCATCTGATAGACCTGCGTGGCAAACCAGTTGGGATCGATCGAAACGCCCGAATTATCCACCTGCTGAAACATGGCGGAAGCCGCCGATTTCAAGTCATCAGCGGCGGGCGCGCCCTTGATGGCGGCATTGGTCGCTTGACGCTGGTTCACTCTACACAGGGTTCTGCAGGTTACACAGGGAAAACCCAAGTGAAACATAAACCACAATCTGGGACCCACAAAAGTGTTCTGAAATTCATAGATTCGGATCCGAAAATCTAGGACATTACATCCCACCCCCCTTATAAAAATTTCATCCTCGAAATTTAAGGCAACCATCATGCCACAGGGGAAGAATGCTTGACCTGGCTAACAATGTTGTCAGAACTCCGAGGAAACCTCAAATGCCGTGGAAACACAACCTCTGAGAGACACCGCCAGACTGTAATCACGGACAGAATCATCCCGCTCGAGCTCCCAAAACACTGATCCTCTGAGTGAGCATAACACATAGAAGAATACAGATCTGGCACTACCTAAGCCATAACGGAACTTCAAACGTGGCATCACTGCCACCACCTCACACATCGAGGAAACACAAAACACAACACAAAATCCTACCACTGCTAGAATCCTAGCTTGGCAAAATGATCAGAACATCAGCTTCTCCTCGCGCTGACGCATCTAGCACCTTCACAAGGGACTGCTGACGCTATGCCTCAGCTCGATCATTGATGCGGGATGGATAGCGGACTCGACCAATTTGAATGCGAACCTAGGACTCTAGACGAGCTCGCAAATGTCCCTAAGCAAGGGAAGTGTGCGGACTACGCAGTTGAGAAACTGGCAATGAGTTAGGGTGGTCAACTCTCACTTTCGTGTCCGGATCGGGTCACGGGATGGGTTTCACTCTCTCTCTCACAGCGGTGAATAAAATGATTTAACGAGCTAATTTATCCTCTCACATGCAAGCAGCGACATATAGAAATATATATGTGTAAAGCAAGTTGCCGAGAGGGGAGCGGACACGATACCTCCACGCTACCGGGTGTGGGGAAGATGTTCCCGGCCAAGACTCGTACTCTCGGTACAAAAAATTATCAGTAATTTACATAAATAAATTTCACTGCCCACTCCACACAGGGACGTAAAGGGCTACAATGGTGACTTGGGAGGCACTCAGGACGGCCAAGTGTTGCGCGAAACCAACAACCAGATTAAACAAAAAGATGCCGTTCGCGTTTCCAGTTCTCATGCCGTGCTGACGATGTATCCAGAAGAACAAGGTCGCCTTTGGATCGGAACTTATGGCGGCGGCTTATCCTGCATTGCCAATGGCGTGGTTATGAATTGGAATTCCAGCAATGGTTTGCCAAATGACATTGTCGCCGGCGTAACGGAAGACAATGAAAAAAATTTATGGCTGGCAACCGGCGGAGGCATTTATCGCATCAATCGCGGCGACCTCTACAAATCATTCACTCATCCCGGCAACCCTTTGGCTTGCCAGTTGATCTCCAACGCTAAAACCATACCAATGTCCGATGGCATCGGGTCAGGGCTGCGCGCCATGCTGGCTCCCGACGGCAAACTTTGGTTCGCCACTTCCGAAGGTCTGCTGAATGTGGACACGGAAGAACCGACTACCGGTCAAACTACGATTCCACTCTATCTCGACAACGCCGTATTCAATGATCAAGCGCCTATCTCGTTGCTACACGGCGAATTATGGTCAAAGTCTGGCGAAAACAATACACCCCTGCGAGTACCTGCCAATGTTCGTTCACTGGACATTCACTTTTCAGCCCTTGATTTTATCGCTCCTAATCAGTTGCGTTACCGCTATAAACTGGAAGGTTCTGATTCAGATTGGACGGAAGACCATAACAGCCGTTCTATCCATTACGGTCATCTTCCTTACGGCCGTTATCGCTTTCATTTGGCCGTTCTGGCCGCGGACGGCAAATGGCAGGAAACAGCCAAACCCTTTTCGTTCATTGTGCCTGCCCCCTTCTATTACCAAACTTGGGCGCTAGCCCTCTATGCCTTGGGAGTGACAGCTCTTGTCATAAGCATCGTCCGCATGGTTTCACATCGTCGTCTGCGGGTGGCTCTGGCCAGATTGGAACAACAACAATCTCTGGAACGGGAACGGATGCGCATCGCCCGTGATATGCACGACGATGTTCGACGGTTTGCAAGTGAAAATCCAATATCGAAGGAGCCGCCGGTTTTTCGGGACGTTTACAAGCGCTGAAGGCCAGGATGAGGACGATCCAGTGCCCGGCTTTCATCAAGCCTTCCGGATCGCTTCGGTCCGCGGCAGGAGCGGCGGGTGCGAGGCGAAGAGCGCGGTGAAGAACGGGTGCTGGACGAGGATGGCGAGGTTCTCGCGGTAAAGATGCCGAAGTCCCCGGATCAGGGCCTCGCGATCGCCGTAAGTCTGCACCGAGAACCGATCCGCGGCGTATTCGTTCCGGCGCGAGAGCGAGTTCGCGGCGAACGCGGCGAAGAAGCCGAGCTTTCCGAGAAGCAGGACCGCGAGCGGGAGGCCGTACGCGGGATGCGGCGGAAAGATCCCGAACGCGAGGTAGAGCTCGGGGCTCTCGAGGATCCGCTGGGCGAGGAAGAGGACGAGGGCGGAGACGACCGTCGAGACGAGCGTGCCCTTCCAGATGTGACCGAGCCGGAAGTGGCCGGCCTCGTGCGCGGTGATCGCGACGATCTCCGCGATGAGCTCTTTCCGGCGCTCGGGCGTCGTCGCCGGATCGTCGAGCTTCGCGATCATGGTGTCGAAGAGGACGAGGCGGCGGAACTTCCCGAAGCCGGTGAAGAACGCGTTCGTCTTCGTCGAGCGCTTCGAGGCGTCGCAGACGTAGACGCCGTCGAGCCGGAACGTCTGCTTCGCGACGTAAGCCTCGATCGCCGACTTCAGCTCGCCGTCCGGCAGCGGCGCGAGCTTCAGGAAGAGCGGCAGGATCGCGATCGGCGCGATGAAGAGGAGGAAGAACTGGAAGACGGTGTAGCCGGCCCAGATGAGGAACCACGCGCGGTCGCCCGCGGTCTCGAGCATCCAGATCGCGAAGGCGAGGATCGGCGCGAGGAGCAGGAGTCCGAGCACCGCGCCTTTCACGCGGTCGCCGACGAAGGTGCCGACGGTCGTGCGATTGAACCCGTACTTCGATTCGATCCGGAATTTGTATATACATCTATGATGGAGTAATGTGAAGACTCAAAGACAACCTTGTGACCTTTGTCACAAAGTTGACTAATGCTTAGTAAATTATGATTTAAGCCTCCAACAAGCAAAACATTATCAATGCAATGTTCAGAATTCTTACCAATCTTTCCTAAACCTATGATTTTGCCTCTATCTTGTCCACCAAAAATAACTATACCACCTCCTTTTTCTTCTAGGTCTATAAAAAGCTCTTTATTTCTTGCCATATGCCTGAGCATCGCTGTCCAGGTACCATTTATTCTCTTTGACTTTTAAGCAGATCTGTAAAATCATATTAAATCTCAAGCTGATTTTGGTACCCAAGCAAGATTGGATCCATTAGAGTTAACTTTTCTATTTACAAACGAATTCCTAAAGTTCTTGGCAAACAAATCATCATCACTTTTCATCCAATTGCATAAGTACATATCATGCCCCAATCTGCCACAATAAAAACACGTGGGTCTTTTCTTTGCAAAATTGTTTCTGCTATTTACATTTTGGAATGCATTAATGGAATGTGGATGTGAACCTCTAGATTTCAATGATTTTGTATGTGAAGATGATAAACTACCATCATGCAAATATGAAATTTTAATTCAGAATTCAAATGCATTTTTATTAGTTGGCTTGTAGCCTAAACCCTCTTTTCTAAAATTGATTTTCATGCCTAGAAGATTATTCAAATTATTCTTCCCATTGGCAAGTTTTTCTTGAACAAGCTAGGCATCATTCAATTCTAAAATCAAAGTTTCAGATCTACTCTCAGCTTCCTTCCCAGCTAGCTCACTTTGATTCAATTTCAAAGTTAGTTCATCCAATTTCATTTTCAAGGTTTCATTTACCTCTTCTAGCCCATCCTTGGTTTTAAACACACTTTGTTCTTTTGTTTCTAAACAAGAAATATCCTCTTCAATGAAATTCAACTTAGATTAAAGCATTTCGTTTTCATGTTTGAGTGTTTCAATTTGATGCTTATATGAACCGCCGGGCGAGCGCGGCGATATGGGCGAGCTGATGACGCAGGCCCGGCGCGCAGGGAAACACCGCGTCCAGCGCCGCCGTGCCAACGGTGAAGCCCGCCGCGCCGGCCCGCACGACGGTGGCGACACGCTCCGCGCGGTCGATGGAGCCGGCCACGACCACGGGCTTTGCGCCGGCCGCGCCGCAGACCTCGGCGATCAAGGCCGCCGCGTCGCCGGCGTGGCGATAGGCCAGGAGGTCGAGACCGTGCACACCCTCGCGGGCCGCAAGGTCGCGGGCGCTGGCTACGATCGCGGCCCTGTCGCCCGCGAGCCGGCTCGGATGACCGACGATCTCGCCGGGAAACGGGAAGTAACGGATCGCAGCGCCGGCCAGGATCGGCTCGACCACCTCCGGCCGTGTCCCGCCCATCAGCACATCGACGCCAAGCTCAATCGCCGCCCGCGCGCCGCTCGCCTCCGACGCCGCATCCAGACTGACCATCTCCAGATAGAGGGTCGCGCCGGCCGCGCGGATGTCCGCCGCCAGGGCGCGCAGCTCGGCCAGCGGCAGGCCGACGTCCTTGAAACCGATGTGCGAGACGCCCGCCGCCACGACCTCGGGCAACCGCGCGCGCGCGTCGGCGATGGTCATGTCGTCGCGGGTCAGCATGAAGATGAAGTCTGGCGCGGCCATCGTGGCCCAGAGTACCGGGGTTTCGGCGCATGACCATATGCGCCCTCCGCCTTGGCGTGACGCGCACGCCGGCGGCGGCCTTCTTCACATTGCCCCACCGATCTGACACAGCCGGGCCATGGGACCCACGCTCGAACCTCATTCCTCGGACCGCCGCGCGTTGGCGGTGCTGATCTTCGGCGCCTGCATGATCGGTTTCGGTCCGGTGCTGATGCGCGTGGCGCGGAGCGGCTGGTTGGTCGGGAACGCCTTACGGTATTCGGGCGCGTCGTTGAACGGCAGGGGCAGGGCAACCAACTCGCTCTTGGTCGGCACCGTCGGGTTCGGGAGGAGGTAATGCTGCTTGTGTGGGGAAGAGGAGGATCTGAATCACCTGTTTACATGATGTTCTTTCGCCAAGGTGATATGGACGAGGATTGGGCTTAGACTTCACCAACCTATGGGCCACTTTGAGTGTGTGCAGCATCTGTTTCTCAAATGGCACTGGAGGTGGTACCTTAAGGGGGACAGTATCATATGGTGACTTATCCTTCGTGCTACCCTTTGGGCATTGTGGAGTGAAAGAAATAATAGAATCTTCAATAGGGAAGCTAGAGCTTAGGATATGATTGTCTCTTTTGTTTGTGAAAAAGTGGTTGTTTGGGCAAAACACTTATGTAAAGTGAAGGCACATAACTCATCACTTTTCCTTTTGTTGGGAGGCTAATTTCGGGTCACACATTGGTGTGGAGGTTTTTGTACAGGTTTTTTTTTGGGAGTTGAAAGCATATACTTGTACATCCCTTTATTCTATTAATACATTTGCGGTACCATCCACTGCTCAAAAAAAAAAAAACACGTTTGAGTATCCCTACATCCATTCACATACTAACGTGAGCTATTTTCAGAAAAGAATTCTTTTAATGGACTCTAGATGGTATAAGTGCATTTTAGCATAAGTAGATGCATTCAGCTCTTATCAGTGTTTAACCTCCTCTTCAACGAGGGAGCAGTGTGTTCAGAATGAGGAGGATTTAGTTCGGTGCCTTAGCCCTAATGATTTAAGTCAAATTTCTACCTTTCTGGTTGAGTTGCTATTGGGTGGTGACACTAATCCTATCCTCAAGGGATGCTAAGGGATCAGTTACCTGCCACCTGTGAGGAAGCTAAATTATCCCAAAAGTAGGAAGAATTGTCACCATGTTCGGGCCGAGATGTGCCCATTGATTCAGTGGATCAGCAAGTGCCGTAGGTTCTGAGGATGAAAAAATGCATATCAGGTTTAGATGCTATCATTGTCTTCCCCTTTCCATTTGCTGGTTCATACATTGCCGTTGCTTTTTTTTGGGTGGTTGGGGGGGGGGGTCGCTATAGACGCGGTCTTCCATGGCCTTGAATCGGCTCTCCATGCACTCAGTATGCTCCCTAAGAGTTTGCTCGGATCTATCCATTCGCTCCATGAGTAGAGTTATCATGTCCTCTAGGGAACGGTCTCCCTGAGCGGCACCTCGGGGTTCACCCATAGTGTCAGGGCGATGGTACTGAGTACCACCACGAGTGGGCATACAAGGGGCCTAAAGGGAGCTGAAGGGTGACTCACTAGACCTATATGGATGGACAAATACAAATTGAGGACCCTAGACTTAACCCAATTTTCAGTACGTGACGGAGGTGTTAATCCGAAGATCCAACTCGACGTGAGGGGCTACCTTCCAAATAGGCATAACCTAACCTTCTAGTAACGTCTTTTGAAATACTGATTATCGAGATGAAATGCAAGTGCAAACCAAGACACTTTTTTATTTTTTAATGCAAAGACTACCTTAGACTCTAACCCGCTCTGATACCACTTTGATGTGGGACGACGATAAGGCTCGACGGACTTGCGCGAACCTTGGACTCTAGACGATGCAACCAGTGACTACACACAAGATTCGTCACCTAACGTGGTTCTAGAAGTGACAAGCATGCTGCAAATAAGAAGCACTCACTCACAGTCACCCCCAGCGAGGGAAATGTGTCAGTTAACATAGTTGAGTAACCGGCTTGAGTCTGGGGTGGTCAGCTCACTCTCGTGCTCGGAACGAGTCACGGGATGGGTCTCGCAGTCACAACTTACAGTGATGATTAAAATAAATTAGCTAGGAAAATAACCTACTCACATGCAATGGCATCTAGGGTGCATACTAGCTAAGCAAGATGACAAAAGGGGGAGGCGGGTGTACCTCCATGCTCGGGGCGTGGGGAAGACGTCTTGGGCGAGATCCGTGACTCTCGGTACAAAAGATAACTATTACATTACAAAATTGATTCTAGGCCCACTCCACACAGGGAGGTAACATGCAACATGTGAGGTCCGGGAGCCCCAATCTCGGGTTGACGGGCAGCACTCGGTGACACTCAGGCAGGTCGCAGACGGCGATCCTGATTCCACGAGTAGCTGGTCGATAGGACAGCGGTCGAGGACCTCCAAAGGGACGATGACCTCTGGTGAGCTTCTGGAAGTAGAGGATCACCAGGACGATGGTAGTGGGTCCCTAGTTGACCCCTAGGAGTGACGGTTGTTGAGTCATCTCCGGCGTATTTAGCGAGGAATATCTCGGGTCACCCTTTCTAGCTATCCGAGCTCTGGGCAGAGCTGCGCATCTCAACGAAAACGGCTGCCACGGCCAAGGATGACATCAGAATGAGGCGGGGCTGGCACCGTTGCGAAGTTATCTCCGAGATCTACGATCCCAGACTAAGATAAGATTTTTAAGATGGCGTGCTTCCTGTGGTGGAATTTTGACCTAACTGGTTCACAGATCTTAGACAGATAGGACAGAAAGGGGATCTGCCTGAGAACTTGAGTTGACCGGAGGGAAGGCTATGGATCTGGGAGATAGGCTTTTTATGGGAGATGGAGGGGGAAGTAAGGAAGACATGGTTTTTTTGTAATATTTAATGAAGGTTTGGCAGGGGGAAAGATTTTATGGTGATCAGGGGTCGGGTCTGGATGGCAGGGGATAGAACAGAAAATGGAGTTTGCAAGAATTTTAAGGGAGGGAAAATGAATTTCTAAAATTGTGAAAAAATTGGAGGGATGTGTTTTGGTGGGCAGAATACCCATTTAAAGTTTCATCCCATTATGAAATGGGGAAGGGGGCCAAAAGGGATATGAACTGGGTTGCTGGATCACAGATCTGCACAGGGACAGATCTGTGTAGGTCTGGGATCTTAAATGGAAAGGGAAAGGAAATGATGCTCTAAACTCGTGGGGATTTTTCTGGAGGTGGGGAGTGACGTGGGGAACCTACCCTGAAGATTTCAGCCTCGTCAGATCTGAGATTTGGGAGGAAAAAATCTAGCATTAGGCCTCTATCCAGCAAAACAACAATCTAGACAGCAGCTCGAAGGAGGCTTCGCGGTGGCTCGTCGGTAGCACGAATGGCGGCGATGGCGGCGGTGAAGATCTCTGGTAACCATAAGAGGTGATAGAAGAGGGATTCAGATCTGGAGATTGGAGGAAGGAGGAAGAAGAAGAGGAAGAGCTAGAGAGAGAGGGGGGAAGGGTGCCCAATGGCCTCCAAGGAGAAATTGCATCAAAAAATCTGCCCAAAAATATTACATGAGAGACTTTATACTAAACCCTAGACCTAGGACAAATGACCTTAGATACCCTTGGCCAAGGGTAGGTGGAAGGGTATAATGGGGAAGGGAGACACTATGATTAGTTCCTTGAAAAACTGGGTAGGAAATTTGAATTTCTCCACCTTTTGTCTCCTTGGTGCAAGTCCAAGGTGGACCATGGACCCCCCTTGGACCCTAGCAGCCAAGTGTCCCAATGGGATAGAGGGTGGGGTCCAGTCGGGCCGAAGTGGCCCGTTTACAAATAAACCCACTAACTTAGCCTAATTAAAGACACCAAATACACAAATACATATACAAATATAAATGCAAATACACTCCAGATACATAACTCAATGTGGAGACTCCAAACTGTCCCTTAGCCACAAGGAAGTCGATGTCGCCCAAGTCGTGTTGCGTGTACGATACCGATGGCCTGCTAAGTCGAGCCGATCTCTGGCTCTGGTGTCCAAACCAGTGTGAGTGCTACAGTGACAGCGTCTGGGGGCCAGGCCCCGTTTGTGCATTGCTACAGAAGGAGCATGTGCGGTGTTGGGGTTTGTCCCCGTGTTGTTACATTTTGTAGCGTGTAGTGAAGCCTCATCAGGGTTCGGAGAGGGGTGGATGTAGGGAGCCCATCGTGGTCCTGAACCACCAAAAAATCTTTGTATCTCGTGTGAATACTAGTGTGATTGTTCATTTCATCTACCTCCCTTCACAGGTCAAACTAATAGATTATTACTCACTGCACCACTACACATTGCTACATCTACTATCTGTCATAAGCTTAGATTTCATCGTTCTTTGCATAAATATTTCATTTGAGATCGAGAAGATCAAGAGAACATTTTAATCTCACTCAAGTTTAGAGTAATTAAGTTAGTTTATCATAATTCTGTTGTGTTTAGGTGCCGCGATGTTCAAGCCGTGGCTTTGGCACTCGGCCAGCAGCGCTCGTTCATCGACAAATTTCACTTCGCGGTGGTCGACCAGGATCTTGCCGTCGGTGACCGTCTCCTCGGCAGCACCGCGGGAGTCACGGCCTACGGGCTGGTGTTCGTCGTGCTGCTGCTGGCCGGCAAGACGGCGATCTCCTTCGCCCTGGCCCGCTTCGCCGGCCGGGCCCGGCCCGAGGCGTTGCGCTTCGCCCTGGCCCTGCCGCAGGGTTCGGAATTCAGCTTCGTGCTGTTCGGCGCGGCGGTGGCGGTGGGCGTGCTCAGCGAGCGGATGGCCGGGCTGGCCACCCTGATCATCGCCCTGAACCTGGTGGGCCTCGTCATCCTGATCGTCGGGGTGATGGTGCTCAACGAGTTCCGCCAGGGCCTGATCCAGGCGCGCACCGATTCCCTGCGCGTGCAGGGCGACTTCATGAACGAGCTGCTGACGCTCAACGCCACCGAGGGCGACCCGGAGCCGAGCCTGGACGCCGCCACGGCCGCCCAGCTGCTGGGGGTGCTGGTGATCCCCTCGTCGCAGCGCGTGCGCCTGATCGACCGCAGCGGCAGGGTGATCTACGACAGCGAGCTGGTGGCCGATCGGGTGGAGACCCGCGCCCTTCCGCCGGCGCACAAGCGCGGCGAGAAGCCCCTGCAGCTGCCGCACATCTGGCCCTTCGACTCGGAGGCCAAGCGCGAGGCCGAAGCCCGCGCCGGCCTGGAGCAGGAAGTGCGCGCCGTGCTCGCCGGCCGGCCCGTGCCCGGCCGCCTGCGCACCACCGCCGCCGGCCAGCGGGTGGTGTCGGTGTCGCTGCCGGTGCGGCACGAGCGGGCGATCCTCGGCGTCCTGACGCTGGAAGCCGGCGACGTCGACCAGATCATCGCCGCCGAGCGCGCCGCCCTGATCCCATTCGTGGTGATCGCGGTGGCGGTGAACCTGCTGTCGTCGTTTGCGCTCACGCAGCTGATCGCCCAGCCGGTGCCGTTCGCCAGACCAAGGCCTTTCTGGTAAGGATCGTCACCAACCAATGCATCAACTATCTTCACAGCGCCAGGATACAACGCGAGAAATACATTGGTTTCTGGCTCCCGGAGCCGCTGCGCAACGATGCTACCGACGGGGATCAGGTGCGCATCGAATCCTACAGCGCCCTTTCGATCGGAATGCTGGTCATGCTGGAGCGGCTGACACCGCAGGAGAGAGCCGTATTCCTGCTCAAAGAGATCTTTGCATACGATTATTATGAACTTTCGGAGATCTTCGACAAAAGCACCGACAGCTGCCGGCAGCTGTTGAAACGCGCCAAGGATAACATGGGCAAAGAGACCCAACGGTTCAAGGTCGACATGCAGGTACATGAGAAAATGCTTCGGAATTTTCTGCAGGCCGCATCGGAAGGAGACCTGGACGGGTTGATCGGCATGCTTAAAGAAGATATTCAGCTCTTCGCGGATGGCGGCGGCCGCAAACCCATTGTCGTCGACAACAAACGGCTTTCGGCTTTTCCCAAACCCATACAAGGCAGCAGGAATGTCGTCAAGGCTTTGCTGTATACCTTCCCGCGGTTCAGACGCGCTACCCCGGATTTTCATGTGGAGCTCGCTTTTGCCAACGGGCAACCTTCTGTGATCTCTTACTCGGGTGAAGAGCCCATGGGTATGATCACCCTCGAGACCGATGGGGAGCGCATCTGTAACATCTATCTGCAGACCAACCCGGATAAATTAAAACACATAAAACAGGCTTTATGAATGCATTACATTGGTATCTCGTTTTGCACATTACCGGCTTTACGCTAATGGCAGGAACTATCGCCGCAGATTTTGCTATCAACAGAAGGCTGGGCAAATACCTCGTCACCGACAAGAGCAAGGCCATGAGCATGCTCGAAGGCGCCGCCGGATTTCCCGCGCTTATCGGCCTCGGTGGGCTGCTCTTGCTGACCACCGGTATCGGTATGGTTGTTCTGTTCAAGGGTGCCGTCGCGAGAATGTATCAAAGATTGAAAAAGATCATCATCGAAGATGAAGAAAAGAAACCGGTATAGATTATTGCTGTTATTCGGCTTCGCGATCATCCTGCCGCACTCCCGGGTGGCGGCGCAGGGGACGTTTATGTATGCGGCAAACGTGGATACCGTTAGCAAGGATGGTTTCTACGAGATCGTACTTATGCCGGAGCTGGTAGCAAAATGCCGGCCGGATATGGGCGATCTGCGGATCTTAAGTCCCGATAAAAGGTTTGTCTCCTATGCATTAAAAGACTCCCAGGAGGCTCGTATGCCCTCTGCCGGGATGGCGATCCTTGAAGCGCAAATGGTGCAAAAAGACAGCAACGACCTCCACTCCTATCTCACCGTGACATTCCCCGAGGCTTATTCTATCGATTGGGTCGGCTTTGCTATCCGTAAGCCGGCCTATTTCAAAAGAAGCCTGCAGATCCTGGCGGAGGGAACGCATCCGGGTGAGTGGGCCACTGTTTCCGATGCCGACCTCGATCCTGAAAGACTGCTATTCAGAATTCCAACGGTAAAGACCCGCCGGCTGCGCATCGTAGTCGCCAATGCGGACAATGCGCCTCTCGAAGTCAGCAACATCACCTGTTATCAAACGAACCGTTATCTGGTGGCCTGGCTGCGGGCAGGCGAAGCTTACCGGTTATATACGGGCGACCCGCAGGCCACGGCCCCGGAGGTGGTGGCACGGATCAGGGCGCTGGCGCTCGAGCATCCGGCCTACGGCTGCAACCGGATCGAGGCGATGCTGTCGGTCGAGGTGCTGGTCGACGGCAGCCGGATCGCGGGGCCGGGCGACGCCGCCACCTTCTGGGGGATGTTCGCCGGGGCGGCGCTGATTCCCGGCGTCACCGAGGAATTGCTGTTCCGCGGCATCCTCTTCCGCTTCATCGAGCAGACGGCGGGAAGCTGGTGGGCGCTCGCCGCCACCTCCGCTTTGTTCGGCTTCGCTCATATCGGCAATCCGAATGCGACCGTGATCGCGGCGCGGCAGCTTCTTCTTCTTCCTCTTCTTCTTCTCTTCTTCTCTTCTTGTCTCTGTGTTCCCTCTCATTCGACGGCTCAAAAATTTTTAAAAAATAAAAATCAGATTTAATGAAGGGTGTTAAGTGTATGTTTTTTTTGAATCGGCTCTTTTTATTTTGGATATTCTCGCTTGTCGGATGAACGTGTGTCTTATACGAATGAGTTAGAAAGACATGGGCCTCACGTCATATTTTTCTAAAAGAATTAATTTGATTGATACATATCTTTTAAGTATGTAATTGACTCGGGCGTGCACTCAGCATAACTCATTTCACGAACTTGGAGGCTTCCACTGGGCCACGGCCATACCCTCATTAGTGGACCATCACTCGGCCCACTTACTAATTTGGGACCTTAACTGGATTCTGTGTTGAGGAAGAAGCACAAGGCCTCTAAGCATCAGTGGACAGGAAAAACCCACGTACTAGTAACCCATAGCAAATCAGAGCGGTTTACAGATTTTACATTTCAACTAAGGGTTTACATTTCAACTAAGGGGTTGTTTAGTTTGACCTTAAACACCGTAAAACACCATAAAATACAGTGTTTCACGTGTCATATAAATATGATAATTTACAGTGTTGTAGGTCAAAATAAAGAGTCCCTAAACTAAATAATTTTATTTTAGGAAGTCTGAAACCTGAACTCAGAAGTCAATTAAATCTGGGGTTGTGTTGATCTTGGGCAAAGGTGTAGTAAAGCGGACCTAGGCCGAATTTGGGCTTAACTTTTTTTGTTCCAGAACAAGATTACAATCGTTTGGCTTGTTACACACACAAAGGTAGGGTGTGCTGCACAAAAAAAATAAAATAGGATACAAGCTACGTCACTATTAAATTACTCAAAAAATAAAAAAATTAGAGTAAATCAATATTGTTAAGCCTATTCTTTTTGCACTGTTTGATTGCGGAATATGTTAAGTGGATAGGTTAAATCGCAGGTAAGATATTCTATAGAATACGTCAAAATATTCGGATGCTCTAGGTCAGTTGGGGACCTCCACCGTCTACGAAGCCGCCGGCAAGGTTGGCGACATGGGGCCGGCGATCCGTCAGATCGTGCCCGGCACGCGCTTTGCCGGCATCGCGGCAACGCTTCGCATCTGGCCGGGCGACACGCTCGGCGTGCTTCATGCGATCGACAGGGCGCCTGCGGGCGCGGTGCTGGTGATCGACTCCGGCGGCACGGATCGCGCGGCGGTGTGGGGCGGGACATCGTCACTGGCGTGCCGGGCTAAAGGCGTTCGTGCCTGCGTCACCAATGGTTCGGTGCGCGATGTCGATGAAATGGTCGAATTGAAGTTTCCGGTTTACGCGGCCGGCATTTCGCCGCGCGGCACCATGAAAAACCATCCCGGCTGGTCCGGCATTTCGATTTCGGTCGGTGATTGAGTCGTCAACAACGGCGACATCGTGATCGGCGATAGCGATGGCGTGCTGGTCGTTTCGCCGGACGGCGCCGAGGACATCCTCGCCAAAGCCAGGATTCAGGACCAGAAGCAGCGCGACCGGGACGTCCGCACCAAAAGCGGCGAGACGCTCGCTTCCATCCTCGGACTCAAGGTTTGATGTCGATGACGGGAGCGAAGAACCAAAGCTTGCGCGGCATGCTTCTCGTCCTTCCGAGCATGCTCTGGCTCCTGGTCTTCGCCATCATCCCGATTATCGTGCTGATCTGCATGTCGACCTGGACGGCGACCATGTTCGGCATCGAGCGGACATGGGATCTGCGGAATTACACCACCATCGTTTCGGATTCGGTGTACGCGACGATTCTGCTGCGGACCTTGCGCATAGCCGTCGTCGCGACGTTGTTGTCGCTGCTGTTCTCTTATCCCCTGGCGATGTTCCTGGTCAGCCTGAAGGGGCGCACGCGCAGCTTTTTCCTCTTGCTGATGTTCCTGCCGTTCTGGTCGAGCTACGTCATCCGCAGCTTCATGTGGCTGCCGGTACTCGGCCGCGCCGGCTTCATCAACCAGACCCAAAGCCAGCCGGATGAGGGCGGGCGGAATCGGTCGGCGATGTGCGGGGGCGGCTATGCGGCAGCGGCCGGCGCGGCTGGCGCGCCCTCGTACCAGCCCTGCCCCCACAGGGTTTCGAGCCGGCGAAAATAGGCGTCGTACTGCTTGGCCACGGCGTCCATCGCGTAGAGCTCGAGCGCCCGCCGGCGGATCGCCGGCCGGTCGAGTTCGCCCACCCGCTCGGCCGCCGCCATGAACTCGGCCAGCGTGCGGCAGCGATAGCCGTTGACGCCGTCGATCACCGTCTCGGTGAAGGCGCCCCAGTCGGTAGCAATCACCGGCGTGCCGCAGGCCATCGCCTCGATGGCCACCGTGCCGAACGGCTCGACATAGAGCGTGGGCGCCAGCAACGCCCTTGCGCCCGCCATCAGCCGCGCCCGCTCGGCCGGGCCGACCTCGCCCACGAACTCGCCATAGCCGCTGGGCTGACCCGGGCCGGCGAGGATGAGGCGCTTGCCGAGCCGCTCGCAGACGTCCTGCGCGATCCGGTAACCCTTCCGGTCGATCAGCCGGCCGACATAGAGGTAATAGTCCCCATCCCTGCCCCGCCCGCCTACGAACGGAAACTGTGCCGGGTCGACCTGGTTGGGGATCACCGCGTCGTAGAAATTGCCGTCCTTGGCTTCCGGCCTGCCCTCCGAGCCGTAGATCATGTGCATCCAGGCGTAGCTCTCGAACACCCGGTACTTGGCGAAGGTGCCGGCATAGCCGATGCCGAATTCGACGCTGAGGTGGTTCGGGAAGGCGTCGGCAATCGCACGCTGCGCCCGGCCGCCGATGATGCAGACGAAGTCGTGAGGCTGGAGGCGCAAGCGCATCGCCGCGATGGCCCGGCTGTTGAACAGCCCCCAGCCGGGGTGCGCCCAGTCGACCTCGGTATAGTGCCGCCCGCCCAGCATGGCGTCCAGCTCGGCCTCGCTTATGCAGGTGACCGGCTCGTCAGGCCCGCATGTCTCCTCCTCTCCGGCGTAGGCTAATTCGCGAAGGCTGGCAACCGTCTCTTCGTTCCGCGTCTTTTGGCGCGGCGTATGCTCGATCAATGCTCCAACTCCCAAGCCCGACAGGAACAAAATAGGAACATAATCCTTCCTGCCCTGTCAAGAAATACCTGCGACACGCCCGTTCGCAGCCGTGTTCCCCCAGTGTCTATAGCGCGTAAAGTCGCGCGAGTTAGCATCTCAATGCTTTTAACGTGCCCCGCGCTACACTGGCGCGGAGCCGGGGTTAGCAACTCGTTTGGAGACGAGCCGGCGGCTTTTAGCTTTCGCTTGGACATGGCGCACCGACCCCGGCCGTATGCCAGGTGATGCGTCGCCGCCAAGCAGGCGCATAATTCGGCGCCTGTCTCGCGCCTATCCAAAGCCGGGTTGCTAGCCCGGAGCCATGCTGGGAAAGATCAGACTGATTCGCAAGAGCGATGGCTCTGACCGCCTTGCGTATGATTAACGCTAGCTTGCCGTCAAAAAATCTTAGTGTTGCTAATTTTTCTGTTGCGCACAGATATTAGTGGTGCTAAGTCTATTCCATCACCTCGGCACCGCACACAGCCAGCCGAGACAGCACGAAGATGAGGGAGAGGAAGATGAACGCACAGGCTCAGAAATACCGGATAGTCGTCAAGCGCGATTTCGGAGCGGGCAAAGGCTTCCTGATCAACGGCCAGTGGGTGAAGTCCGGCTTCGTCGTTACCGACGGCTTCTGCAACGTCATGCCGGGCGCAACGTGGTTCCAGACTATCACCGACGCTTTCCGCGCCATCACGATCTGGGAACTGACAGGCAAGTGCGCCGCCGAGTTCTGGCGCTTCTGGCGCGTCATCCATCGCAATCCTGACCTGCTCGCCGAACTCAAGAAGGCCGAGCGCTTCATCGCCGGCTTTGAGGGCGACGAGTTGCAGGAAGGCATCAACGGGCTTCTCGACGGCATCCGGTCGGCCATCGCTTCGGCGGAGGCTCGCTGACCATGTCCACCAAGGAACAGGCAAAGATCGCGCCAGTGATGACGCCGCGTTCGTCTACGACCCAGCTTCCGTAGATGGCGTCATCGCTCATTTGGTCGGCCAAGTCAGTGAACAGCTTTACCAACCGCCTGCTGAATTCAAGAGTGCCTTCCTCGCTGCCCTCCCAAGCCCACAACTCGTGAGCGATCTTGCGAGTTAGATCGTCGATCATTGCTGGCGTCGCCAGTATCTCAATACCGCCATTCTCGTTATCACCGCCGGCCTGTCCGGCATCTGATTCAGCCATCTCGCACCTTTTGTAAAATACATAATGCTGCGATTATCTCTTCCCCCTTGAGTCACAGTTAGGCGGGCGTGACCTCGACGTCTTTCAGACACTCACTGAAGCGCTTCATAAGCCTCGGAAACTTGTCCTCGAACTCGGCGCGGTGCATTGCCGCCGATATCTGCTTAACGATATCGCGCGGATCGTGGCGCAAACCGTCCACGTCTACGAGAGCGAGCAGCGCGTCAACGCCTGCGTCAAGCATCTTCTCCCGCATGACAGCGTCGGCAGCTACCTCGGCTTCCGCCGTGGCCTTTGCGTTCTTGTAAATCTCGGAATCCTTATAGCTCATTTCCTCTTCCCCTTGTCTGGCTTGCGGGAGGTTAGTCCTGGATCGTGTGCTTGCGCATGAACTCGGCGGCCTCATCTCGGTCGATGCGCCATATGTTGTAGAGCTGATGCCCGTAGCAGAGCCCTAGGACAACTAGGTATGCCCACTCCTGCCTCTCGTAGAGTTCCCTCGCAGCAACGAACAAGAACGCGCAGAGCAAAAACGGGCTGAGCGGGTAGCTGCGAAAATTCATCACGTCACTCCGGTAATAGGTGAAGCAATTCCGGGCGCTCGCGCAGAAGATCGAGCAATGCCTCGGCCGGGCCTGGCACATCCGCTTCGCCAGATGACCACCGGCGCTCGGTCCTTGGATCGACACGGCATATGCGGCCGAAGCGGGCATGGCTGATCTTGAGATCGCGAACCTTCTCGCGATTTAGGGCTTAGAATAGATTGAATGGGCTCACAAAGGGTCAGAAGATCAATCCAATAATGACCAATTTGAGGCATTAGAAAGGAGAGTAAGAGAATGGCTCAACTTGTAGGCCGAAAATGAGTGTCTACAAGCACCAGTCACTGGAGAAACATGATCTAGTTCCGTAGCTGCCTCCACCTCTAACTGAATCCCTTGCAATCTTTGAATGCTTTGAGTCTCATGTTGAGACATAGGTGAACAGTGTCTTGATGCGCTTTTGCTATCCAGATGGGGTGGCTAGTCAATGGAGAGTTTTCGATCTTTGTCTCCTTCGTCTCTATTCACCTGGCAAGCACCCAACACCTCTTCGCACTTTGCATGTCACAGGGCTAAGGAGATGAAGCTTGAGAGGGTGGATTGGGGGTGCATTAACACTAAAGCTTGCTATAGGGATGCATCCTTCATGCCTTAGGTCAAGGTAGTGACAGTGGAGGTGACGTCGAGGCGTGGAATGTGCACCACCTCAACATTGAAATGGGCAACGTAGTCACGCAGTAACTTGTTGCAGACTTGCTTCAACACTAACAACCTGGCTATTGTGTTGGGCCTCTATCCTCCAGTGAAGCTTTCCTTGAAAACCATGAGGAAGATTGTTATGGTCCCAAGGTTGAGATCGTGGAACCATGCATGTGCGCCTTCGATCAGTATGGTCGCGAAAGTGCGGCATTTGATGGCATCGGAGGCCCTCCATAGCATCATTCAGGTCTCAAAGTTGTTGTGGTTGTCGGCTAGATCTCCTAGGTCGTCGTAGGGCTTCATAAATGGAATCTAGAGACTTGTGGGGAGGGGAGCTTCTAGATCCTCCCTCCTGAACAAGGAGTACAAATCTTCGTCATGTATACATACAACTCCCCTTTCCTCCAAGAGAGCATTGATGTGGCGCTCCTGCTCCTCGAAGTGCTGTTGAACTCACTTAGGAGATCCTCCACCCTGAGTCACATTTGGGTTGTAGGTGGGCATTGTGCTTACCTCACAGAAGGTTGAGGCACAGGAGGGTCCTGGATGGCATACCTTTGATTTATAGGAGCAAAGGGTGCCTTACCCTCTTTGAAGTGGTTGCCAGAAAGCTTAACTATGGTCACACTCCAGTGAGAGATGCGTCCTCCTCACGTGGTGAAGTGTTCCCTGATGCTCTAGCCATCACGTTGGGAAGCTTCCTCGCGAGGAGATTTTGTTAGAGGGAAGAGATCATGTTTTAACCAGATGACTTGCTACCAAAAGAGAAAGAAGAAGATTAGGGCGCTATGGGATTTTTTTTCTAGGAAAAACCCTCCAATGGTTAAGTTAGAGTGGTATAGGAGGAGAGGTTTTCTAGAGAAGGTGATTTGAGTTCTTATAGAATGTTTTACCTTGAGGAGGTCGTAGAGACCAACCTTATATATTTGAGGGGAGTGAATCGCCTTGATCATTGTATGACCCTAGAAATCTTGTAAAGCTGTGGGGGTAAGGTAATCCATGCGTTTATACATGTTTGGGATTCTATTCTGATCTCGGTCAGGTGACATAAACTTTGTCATGTGTGAGAATCCTGGGAACTCTTACCTTGATAACACACATATGATCTGTCGAGGGGCGTGTGATGATGGAAAGGTTTGCTTGGTACTATGCGTTATTCACTTACGATTTGCAATGTCATCATTAATGGTGCCCCTGTCATTAAGCCAATTTGGTGTGCAGTGGCCAGGCATGGTGGGGAGCGAGACACGTGGTGCAGGGTGGGGATTCTCATACGTCATCTATAATCATGCCTTCCTTAATGGGGGCATGAGTGCAACCATTTGTCATGTGCTGAGCAGTTGAGGGTTGACGTGGGAGAGGATAGTAACTTCTTTTGGCTGATTCAATGATCGATTCTTTCTTGGCCGAGCTATAGGTCATCAGTCAAGCTATGCCTGTGGAGGCCGTACTATAGGGTCATTGATCGAGCTAAAACTGGGGTGGCTCAAGAATGAGTTAGAGCTCTTCTACGGCTCGAGATCAAGTTAATACTCTCCTTACGATAGCTTGGGGTCTAGTTAAGTCTCGAGACCTCCTAATGGTTCAAGGTCAAGTTGAAGCTCAAGTCCTCCTGAGCTAACAATGTGGGACTTTACACTGTTTGCATACCTGGGAGCTTTCCTCTCAGCCTGAAACCTAGCGGAGGAGCGTAGGCTTTCCTCATGATTGTGAAACATGATGGAGGGGCCTATTTGACACGTAGGGTTTGATGGGTTTGACAGTGCTTGCTGGTCCCTAAGATGCTCTAAATGAGCTAAGCAGCCTTAATAGGCCAGCGTCTAGCCTCTTGGGCCTAGCTGTGCTTACTGGGCTTTTGGGGAGGATAAAACCCCTTGTTCAAATGCTATATCCAGTTTTGACTATAATTTTGTTGAAATATCACGCTATGTTAACTTGTTATATTATTCTTAAACATAAAATGCCTCGACTCCTTGCGATACATGTTGGGTTTTGTTTTAAGGTAGAGGCCATACTGTGGAACCAACACTCATGGTTTTCCAAAATAGAAGAAGGTTTCAACGCCTGAGGTTTCGATGGGAATATGTATCCACTTCTAGTGTAGTGGCCAGCGGTCAGGACCACGACCTGAGTTGATACCGTGTTGACGCCTTTTGTTCTACCCTCATATAACCAACTAGTCTTTGATGCGTGTGAATGCCTTGATTTGTGAAAAAGAGTATTCCACCGATATGATTCGCGTGATTAATATCTTGTACTATTATTAATCGTCTTTCTCTCGTGTCAGGCACAGCGACTTAGCTGGATCGAGGTGCACCTTGAGGGAAGTCTTCGTACCATAAGTATATGGCAGCGACCGGAGCTGAGATAGTGGCATAAGGTCTGCGATTGTGAAGATAGATTGTGATTGGTTCCCGGTGGGGGAGGGAATGAGGCATATTCGGGTTATGTGAAACAGGGTCAAGAGAGTTACACAACTTTGGCTAAAAGAAGATCCTAATGGAATATAAATGGGGAATGATACCAGCAGTGTGTATTCGATACCCTTCTGGCTAATTAATGGGGAATTATATAAATAAAACGATTTATTGAAGAAGATAAGCTCACAATTACGATCTCCCTAAGAGGATCGTATGTTTGCAGAAATCTCAAGCTTGGGCGAGGCGGTGCCGCTCGAATACATTCGCACGCCGGTTTACATTTTCTGGTGTCGGAGGCCGTTTACCGCCGTTGACGTTGAGCGATTGCATCTCGACGGCGAGCGCAGCCTGCGCGCGTTTAACGACGAGGTACGGAAAAATTTCGCGCAGGAGCAAAGCTGCTGCGCCGTTCATCACCGTCCACTCCCACGCGGATTTGCCGCTCTTTAGCGCGATGGGGCCACGCACGCTTCCGAGTCCGGTGCGCTGCTGGGCAAGACGGACGATTTCCTCGTTCGTCATCTTCAGCCGCATCATCGCACCGTAGCGGGGCCCGTATGCGCCTCTGTATTGTCCGATGTGGACGCAGCCTTCGCCGTCGATGAGGCCCGCAAGCCAAGGGCGCCATACGGGGTCGAACGTCGGGACGGTGTCTTCCATGATGGCCACGATCGGCTTCCGGCACAGATCGGCCCATGCGATCTCCATGACCGTGCCGATCGACACGCGGTCGGCGCCGAGCAGGTTGACGAGAAGGGCGTCGCAGCGGGTCGCGTCCCAGCGGTCGCGGGTCATCACGCCGCGCGGCGTCGAGAGCACGCCCATATGCGCGTATTCCTCGCCGGTCCCCGAGAGCTCGCCGACGGCGCGCAGATAGTCCTTGGCGCGCAACGGCGAGAGCGCCTCGATGCCGATATGAAGCAGATGGTGCCGGGCGTAATGGCGCCAGTCCTGCGCGCCGTCATAGGTCAGGCCGGTGATCGGGCCGGCGAGGTAGACACGGAACGTCATGCGAAAATGTCCTTCTGCTGGTTAATGTCGTTCTTCAAATCAGACACCGCGGCGATGCGAGCGCGGGCGATGGCCACGTACTCGGCCTCCATTTCGATGCCGATGAACTTGAAGCCCTCGAGCACGGCGCCGCGCCCGGTCGAGCCGGAGCCCATGAACGGGTCCAGCACCGTGCCTCCGGGCGGCGTGACCAGCCGGCACAGATAGCGCATCAGCTCGGTCGGCTTGACGGACCGAGATCGGCGTGGGCTATCGTTTCGCCGCCTGAGCGGCGAAGATTTACGCCGCCTTTACGCGCCAGGCCTCGATCTTTACGCGGGCCTTATGCGCGTTTTCCTACGATCAGGCATCGCAACTTCATCCAATCACTCGCCGCAGCCGGCGCCGATCCGATTCGATATCGGTGCAGGCAACGCACCGCGCAAGTGCACGATCCTGGTCGCGCCATGCCCCGTATCGGTGTCGTTGCCCGGTGCGGCGCTGCCAGCCGGCCGTGCTTTGCAGGGCGAAGCGGATCTGGCACGCCGATTGCTGTTAGCTCCATGCCAGGGTGCGCCCGCACCCTGCCTTTCTGCCGACCGACAAGGAAAACTTCCTATGATGCCCATCCCCCATAAGCTTTATGCCCCCCTGAGCGCAGGCATCCTGCTTGCCGCGCTGTCCTTTCCTAGCTGGGCCGATGGCACCGCCGCGGAGGCATCGCAGCCGGACTTCACGCTGGTTCCCAAGATCGGCGTAGCCAGCCTGTACCGCTATCGCGGCCTGATGCAGTCGGCCGGACAGCCGGCCGTCTCGGGCGGCCTGGACTTCACGCACAAAAGCGGTTTCTACCTGGGCAACTGGGACTCGACCATACGCTGGCTGGCCAACAGCAACAGCCAGATCAGCGCGCCGGTGGAAACGGACTTCTACGGCGGCTACAAGAACAGCATCAACAACGACTGGAGCTACGACACCGGTGTGCTGCGCTACCAGTACTTCGGCAACTATCCGGCCGGCACGGTCAGCCCCAACACCACCGAACTGTACGGCGCCCTGACCTACAAATCCCTCACGTTCAAGTATTCGTACGCCACCAGCAATCTGTTCGGCGCAGCCAACAGCCAGCACAGCCAGTACTTCGATCTGACGGACAACTACGACACGGGCGTCTGGGGGCTGACGGTGAACACGCACGTCGGCTATCAATACGTGCACAACGTCGGCGGCGGATCCTACCTGGTCTGGAAGCTGGGCGTGACGAGGCGCTCGGGCGAGAGGCCGGACAGCTTCAGCGCGTCCTTCACGGTGGCGAACACGTTGCCGACGCGGAACTGCATCGGCGAGAGATTGACCGCGAGCTTGACGTGGCTGGGCCACGCGGCGGCGTCGGTGCAGGCGCGAACGACCGGAGCGAGCGGTATGCCGGCTCTGACAAAGGGTTCCACCGGGCGGAGCGTGCGCTCGACGTGAAGGAAACCGACCGAGCGCAGTTGTCTGCTGTGCGGCACGAGCAGGTGGACCTCGTCGCGGCGGTCGGTCCGGTGGCGCGCCGGACCGCGGCGGAGGCCGTGCCGCCGACAGGCCTCGAGGCCGGTGACGACCGCATCGTCGCCACCGACCCGCCCGCGCTCAAGTACGTGATCTGGCACGACCGGATTTGGTTCCCCGGGCTCGGCTGGCAGCACTACAGCGGCGAGTACCACACACACGTCCATGTCTCGGTTGGGTGGGGGCCGGACGGCCGGTCGACCGGACCGTACGACGACACAAGCCCATGGGGGTTGCTTACCCCCGCGCCATCACCCATCGAGGAGGATGAAGACATGCACAAGGTGCGATCCGGTGCCGCCGACGGCTCGATCTACTTGGTTCCCGGGCACTACACCAAGCGAGGCAAGCTCGCCGCGTACGGGCTCAGCCCGGCCATGCATCTGGCCTACGGCGACGTCAAGATGGTGCAGCTCCCCGACGGCGTGCAGGTCGGCCAGGTTCCGTGGTACGACCTACAGCCGACCGCGTGGCCCGACCCCGCTGTCGCCGCGGTCGACCTGTCCGGGGTCGAGGCGGCGGCCGAGCGTGGCGCCGAACGGGGCGCGGCCGAGGCGCTCGACGACGCCACCGTGACCACCACGACCACCATCGACACCGGGGCGTAGCCCATGGACGCCGGCGACTGGATCTCACTGGCCGCGCTCGTGCTCGGCGGGGGGTTGCTCTCCGCGACATGGCACAAGCTGCGCCCGCTCGCGGTCATGGCCGAGGACTGGCGACGTACCACGCGCTCCACGCGGCCAAGCTGCTCGCCAAGGGGTAGGCTTCGACATGGCGCTCCAGTTCAAGTTCGTCGAGCTGTCGATCGTGACCGACGAGACGCTGGAGGTGTGTGTCAACGAGTGGGTGGGGCAGGGCTGGACGCTCGAGGGCATCCGGTTCGTGATGACCGAGCACTCCAAGCGCCCCGCGATGGCGTTCGTGTCGTTCACGCGCGAGACCGCGGCCGAGATCGCCGACGGCGAGCCACCGCGCCGCCCACCGCCGCTCGTGCGTCCATCCACCGACGCGCCGTCCGTGATCACCGCGGCCAACCGCGACGACGTGGAATAGGTGGTTCCTTGACAGCGGTTCGCGCCGCGTGCCAACTGTTGGCGTGATGCAGCACCAACGCCGCAAGGCTCGCGCGCTCGCGGTCCTCGCGGCCGGCGCGATGGTGCTCGCGAGCCTGCTCGCGCTGCGTCACGAGACGCTCGTCGCGCACGTGCGCGATCGGGTGACGGGCGCGGTGCACCATGCCCAGGCGCTCGCCGAGCTGCACGAGCAGGGCCAGGGCGCGCACGCGCCGCAGCACCTGCACGGGCTCGACGTCGATCACCACCCGGACACGGGCTCGTGCCCGCTGCACCAGGGCCTCGCGGCCACGACGATCCTGCCGAGCGCGCCGCACCTCGCGGCGACGCCGCACGTCATCACCGACGCCGTCATTGTCGACAACGCGCTGACGCCGGTCGCGCAGGCGATCTATCGCCTCGCACCGAAGACATCGCCGCCCGCGCGCGCGCTCGTCTGATCGCTTCGGACTCGCCGTAGGCGCGCGCGCACGTCGATGCAGCGCCGCGCGGCACGTCCGCGCGATCGGGACATCTGCGTTCTGCGCCCGCGTTGTCTGCATCGCGCGTCGCGGCGGCTGTCGACTTCTCTGCGGCGACAGTCGACGGCGCGATCGGCGCGGGCCTCGAGAAGGTCAGCCAGCCGCCCCAGGTCTCCGACGACGGCCGTTCGGCCGAGTCGGCCCGCGCCGTCCAGGTCCTGCACGACGAGGGCGTGCTGCACCGGGACGTGAAGCCGTCGAACCTGCTGGTCGACGACGCCGGCCGCGTGCTCGTCTCCGACCTCGGCAGCGCCAAGCGGCTGGCCGAGGCGAGCGGCATCACCGTCACCACCGGCACGCCGGCCTACATGGCGCCCGAGCAGGCCCGCGGCGAGGCGACCGATCCACGCGCCGACGTCTACGCGGTCGGCCTCGTCCTGCGCGAGGCGCTCACCGGCATGCGTCCGCGCAAGGGCACCGACCGCGAGGCGACGATCGCGATCGCGCAGCAGGGCACGCTCGAGCCGTGGCCCGATGGCTTCGACTCGCCGCTGCGCGCGCTCGTCGACAAGGCCGCTCAGCTTTCGATCCCGGTTCTGTTTGGACCGGGCGAGCCGTTGCTGGCGGTGCCGGCAAACTGTCCGCCGAGGTCGCCGCCCGTTACCGCGAGATCGGGCGCGAAGGGGCGGAGCCAGGCAAGCGGCACGCCCTGGAGGCTGATGTCGAAGAGGTCGTTGGCCGGGTTTTCGGCCGCAAGCGCATGGGTGAGGAGATTGAAGCGCAGGGCTTGCTTTGTCGTCACGGTCACGATCGGGGTCTCGCCCGAGAGCTGGGCGTTGAACTGGCCGATGCGGAGTGTGTCGTCCTGACGGGTCACGTCGAAGCTGGTGTCGAACACGGCGGCGTTGATGGCGGAGAACTTGTCCGAGAGGCGCGCCAGTTGCCCGAGCGTGGCGTGGAAATCGCCGCTGGCGTGGATTTGCGAAAAGGCGCGGTCGGTGGTGAACGTCCCCTGCCCTGCGGCGGCGAAGGTGGGCAGCGGGCGGACGATGAGATAGGGCGCGATGTCGGCGTCGGTCAGCTTGATCGACCAGGTGCCGTTCAGGGAGGCGTCGCCGGACGGGAGCGCGACGGCCAGGCGGGCGAGCTGTTTTTGTCCTGCCTGGAAGATGGCGGAATAGTTTTCACCGCCATCGTCGGTGCGGATTCGCGGAAGGGGTCGGCGCCATATGACTTTCTTTACGCAGGCTATGGTGCGTGAGTTGATGGAGTAGAGTATGGGTGGCCCAAAAGGCGGCGGCAACCAGACGACCAACACCACGGCAA
Organism: Amorphophallus titanum; assembly: GCA_024336825.1. Classification (NCBI taxonomy): domain Eukaryota; kingdom Viridiplantae; phylum Streptophyta; class Magnoliopsida; order Alismatales; family Araceae; genus Amorphophallus; species Amorphophallus titanum. The sequence goes on from JANBPO010009106.1 coordinate 557,806, forward strand.
CCCCGTGGTCAGGCGCGCAGGGCTATCTGCAGCAGGGCTATCACGACCTGCAGCAAATCTACTCCTACGGCCAGCCAACGGGCCCGACGCAGTATGGCCCGGGGCAGATCAGCACGCCCGACTATTACCCGGGCAGCACGGTCGCGCCCATGTCGCCGTGGACGCAGCAGGCTCTCAGTGCGCAGGCGCAGCGTGCCGCCGATGGCAGCCCGCTTGTCGACGCCGCGCAGGACCAGCTCACGGCGACGATGCGCGGCGACTACCTGAGCCCCGATTCCAATCCCTATCTCAAGGGCGCGATCGACTATGCGACCGCGCCGGTTGAGGCGGCGATCAACAGCAATTTCAGCGCCGCCGGCCGCTATGGATCGAATGCACAGGCGGACCAGCTCACCCGCGCCGTTGGCGATATCTCGAACCAGATGGCGTACCAGAACTACAACACCGAGCGGGACCGCCAGACGCAAGGTATGCTGTTCGCGCCGCAGCTCGCGCAGCAGGACTATTTCGATATCAACCAGCTCGGCGCCTCGGGCTCGGCGATCGACGCCTATAATCAGGCGCTCATCGGCTCGGATATCGACCGCTACAACTACGGCCAGAACGCCGATTGGAACCGGGCGATGGAGTACCTATCCGCAGTGAGCGGCAGCCCGTGGGGCAGTTCCACGACCTCGAAGGGATCTTCGCCGAATGCTTTCACGTCGGCACTCAGCGGCGGCCTTGGCGGCGCGGCGTCTGGCGCCGGTCTGGCCGGCCTGCTCGGCGCGACGGCCGGTTCCACGGGCAGTTGGCTGGGAGCCGGCGGCGGCGCGTTGCTCGGGCTGCTGTCCGACGAGCGGCTGAAGACCGATATCGAGCCGGTGGGCCGACTGGACAGCGGCCTGCAGGGAGATCAGTTTTTTCGCGCTTCGAATCGACCGCGCCATACGCGACTCTCCCCCTTTCTTTCGCCGAGCAGCAACTCCGCCAAAGCAAACACGACGGCCCAAAACAAAATCGACTGATAGTCTTCCAGATAGTTGGTGACCTCGGTCGACTCAAACTGCGTCCGCTGCAGATGATCGAGGTCGTTCATCAGAGCACCGATCGCGCTGCCACCGAAGGTGAGATAGCGGAACGTGCCATGCCCCACCTGCGCCAAGTCCTCGAGCGACTTGCCGGTCGATTGCGACATCACGACCTGACCGTCTCTGCTTTTTTTGTAGCCGGTCAGATTGCCGTGATCGTCGCGCATCGGAATGGGCGCGCCCTTTTCCGTGCCGACCGCCATCGTGAAGATGTGTGTGCCCTCGGCGGCCACCTTCTCCGCCAGCATCGATTTCCACATGCTGCCGGCAGTGCCACTGCCAAACATTGCATCGGAGTCGCTGGGCATCATGGTCTCGACCATGTTCTGCAGCAGCACCACCGTAGATGGCACCTTTATCAGAGGACAAACTGGCCGTCACAATCTTGATTTTACCTTTCAGGGAGAAGTGAACAAGTTCATCCACTTTTTTCAGAACAACCTGGTTAAACGAGTCACCAAGTTTTGAAACGCCTCCGCCGATAACAAACGCTTCCGGCCCAAGAAGAACGGCCATGCTGACAAATCCAGTCGCAAGCTCTTCAGCAATTTTATTAATGATTGTTGTGGCACGAAGATTTCCACTGCGGAATTCAGTTCCCAGTTTTTCAATCGTCCAGTCTTCACCGGTTAGTTCGTGAATCGTCTGTTTGATACCTTTGGCAGAAAGATAACTTTCAAGGTGATTCATTCCACCGCATGAGCAAAGACGTCTTTTCTCATGAGGGATGATGATATGTCCGCCTTCAGCGCCTAAAGCGTTGTGGCCTCGATAAAGTTTCCCATCAAGAATCAGACCTGCACCAACGCCTGTGCCGAGAGTAATCAGCCCCAACGGCTCGACGCCGAAATTCGGGTGGGCGAAGGTGCCGGTGACATCGACCGCGTGCCAGGGCTGCCCCTTGCCGCACGCCGCGAGCAGCAGCGGGAGGAAGGCGGCGGCGCGCAGGAATTGGCGGCGATCAGAAGCCGGGAATGACACGATACGCCTCGAGCGCGTGAAAGCCGATCACGAGGGCGACGACGATCGCGAACATGGTGATGCTGATCGTGGCCAGCAGGATGCCGAACATCCTGTTGCGGCGTTGCCGGAGCCGCGTAGCATGAGCATGGCGCGCGAGCGCCACCTGCTCCAATGCAGGTGACGTCTCCCCAAGCTCCGGCGCCGCGAGACCTTCCACGCCGTCAGGATAGGCTCGCAGGGCCGCGCCCTGTTTGCGCGTGGCTTAAACATCGTCAAACGGTTTCGCTCACGCAGCGAACTCCGCCCGGATCGCGGCACTGTGCTGTCCGATGGCGGGCACCGGGCCGAAGCCGCGCTGGACGCCCGACAAGAAATCGCGCCAGAGCCTGGTGATCTGGCCCTCCGACGCGAAAATCCAGAAGCGCCTCGCCGATGCCGGCGATGCAGAGCCAGTCGCTCGGCGCGAGTCCGATGTCTTTAAGGTTCAGCGCGTCGACGCCGGCGCGGTGCTTCTGCGCCTCGTTGAGCATCGCGCGCAGGATGCCGGCGGCTTCGGCGATGCGGTCGGGCAGGGCGGCGGTCTCGGCCGGATCGCGCCGCGAATACAGGCGGATGTATTCGGCGATGGTCTGGTACACGCTCGGTTGCCAGGCCAGCGGCTTGTAGAAGCCGCGCGCCAGCGGCTGCGGCCAGGCCAGCGCGCCGGCGTAGCTCGGCAGCAGGTGGTAGACCGCCGGCAGCATGCGCGCGACCTCGCGCTCGGCCGGGCTGACGTCGACCCCGGTCATCGAGGCCTGCCCGGTGGCGATCGACAGCACGGCGTTGGCCGAGCCCTGGAACGGCGTCGCCAAGGTGGCGACCCTGGCCACCTTGGCTCTGAGCAGCTCCTGATACTGCTCCTTCGACTCGTAGAAGCGTTCCACGACGGTCGGCCACCGGTCGAGTTCGACCTTCTTGCCGGGTCGCACCTTGAACTCCTCGGAGTTGATCTTCAACTTTGCACCTTTAGGAATTGCTCGTGCATTGATCGATGATCCCCTCATGGCGAAAATCGATGGAGGGGGGGTCGGCGTGCGCCTCCAAATGGCTCTAAGGAACGGCCTTCTCCGAAGCTTTTGCCGCTCGCTCCAATTCCTGTACGGCCAGTACGTCCTCACGCCCGAGCTCTTCATACAATGCGTGCACGCGCTCGATGAGCTTCGGCGTCAGATCGTTCGCTACCTTGGATTTGGCGTCAGGCGGCGCCTTCGCATCAGCTCTTTGCGCGATTCCCTCAACCTTCGAAGCTTCAGCCTTGGGCGGATCGAAAAGGTGGTGCTGAACCATGCGCGGCAGCTGCCGTATTATGACCGGCTCAATACCCTGCCGGGAGTGGGACGGATTTTGGGAATGACGATCACGCTGGAAGTGGGCGAGATTGGGCGGTTCCAGACGGCGGGGGACTTCGCCAGTTATTGCCGGGCGGTGGATGCCCGGCGGATGAGCAATGAGAAGAGCAAAGGGCGGAACAACCGCAAATGCGGCAACAAGTATCTGGGCTGGGCGTTTGTGGAGGCGGCGAATTTTGCCAAACGCTATGATGAGCGGAGCCGCAAATGGTTTGACCGGAAAGCCGCCAAAACCAATACGGTCCTTGCGACCAAGGCGCTGGCATGCAAGCTGGCCAAAGCGGCCTGGCACGTGATGACGCAACAGGTCGATTATGATGGGGATCGAGTCTTTGGGAGAGCCGCCGGCAGCCAGGCTGCGCGAGAACGTCACGTCGCCCAATGGCACCACGGCGGCGGCGCTGGCGGTGCTGATGGGCGAGGATGGGCTGACGCGGCTGATGGACCGGGCGGTCGACGCGGCACGGGTGCGCAGCGAGGAATTGGGGCGCAGCTAGCTTTCTTTCCTTGCCATCCCTCCACTTCTTACCATTCCACACCCTTCAAGGGCCTCCAGTGCACTGCTCAGTTCGCAGGAAATAGTAGGAGCCCAACTTGTAGATGGTACACGGACCAATTCTGAGCAAGACTGTGACCGGGATGAGCTTGTGTTGGGATGAGCGGGGTTGGGTGAAGGGCCCCCCAGGGGTAGTTTACCCCCACCTGGGCACGGCCATGCCTGGGGTGAACTCCCCCCTGGGCGAATTGCCATCATGAGGGCCACCCCGGGGGTTTTCTGATGTCATTTGTCACTGTCCTTTGATGGACTTATGTCTCCGGCGTGCTGGTATTGATCCTTGGGGGTCAATTGTTTAATGTCATTGCTGCCGCTCGCAAGGTGTTCGAGAAAATTCCTGATACACACTGTGTTGTCGAACGGCTTGGCTACCTGGTCTGTTGGACTTATACTTAGCCCCGGGGTGAGGGTAATAGCTTGTAGGGATAGAGGGAAGGCGCCCTGGGCATGTGGCCCAGGCTTTGATGAGGTATGCCATGTTGTATGGCCGGTTGACGGGCAGCCCCAGGTTGGCCCGAGGGCTAAAAGCTAACGGCACGTTGCAGTGTGTCTGAGGATCGGGGGTGGCCCCAACTTGCTGGAGGGTTGCTGTATGATGTGGCTAGTGCGTCCAAGCTGTGGGTTGGCCCCGGCTTGTTGTAGAATGGCTGGAATATATGCACCCACAAGGTGCTTGGGAAAATTCTTGATACGTGACCATGAGCCGTATAAGCATGCTAAGGGATCCCGAAGCCCACAGTTGACTGGGGAAGGGACTCCTTTGGCTTTAGGGTGCTGAAGAGAGGATGAACCCTGGCCTCGTTGCTGGGTGCTACGTAACGCGGCTTGTTGTTAGGGCGCCCCCAGGTGGCTTAGTTGAAGGTGGACAAAACCACGTATTGGGTGATCGGGGGTGGTATTCGTTAATTGTAGATGTTGCCGTGAGTCACAGCAAGCTGACTAGGGCCCTCGGCTGGACCCAGCATGTCATAGAAGGGGCCGGACAAACAATGCTTGGAAGGTGTTCAGAGAAATTCTCGGGCCCCTATTTCTTATTATTTTCTTTGGAAAAATGTCTAGGTACAACAACGACGTACTCTTTCCACGTGCCATTTCATATGCCGAGCTATCTTTAACGACATATACACCCGCTGCATTCTAGGCGTGAGAGGGAAGTATCACAATGACTTGTAAGGGACATCCTTTTTCTTTGAATTGCCCCCTCTCTTAGGTTTGAACCTATCATGCTGACAAATAGAACATGATCTTTTATCTCCATTATCTTGATAATATAATATATAGTGATTAGGGCATGCATCTATTTTCACGTATCCAAGCCCTAACTCATTGACCACTTCTTTGCACGGTAAAAATTTTCAGGCGGCTTCTCATTTGAAGCAACATACTCTTGATGAGGAGGAGCAGATAGTCAAAACAACTCTTACTGAGGTGAAATTCAGATTTCAAATTCAATAACTGTGAGACGGCAGACAACCGAGTGTGCTTTTGACAACCATCCCACAACGGCTCATCTGCATCCCGAAGTATTGATAAAATCTTTCAACCATATTGTTCGGTGCTTCTTCATTGTACACATGTTCCTCTTGAACATTAAAGTTGGGACCAGTAACATCTACAACCATATCCACGTACCTACTTGTGCCTGGAACATTGGCAGACTCATACGACCGGACATCCTCACCATGACACACCCAATTCATATAACATTTCATAAACCCTTTCCTGTATAAATGAGCTTGCACATCCCATGGTGAAAGAAACCTCTTGTTTGCACAAACTAAACAAGGACATGAGATGTGACCTTGCCTGTCTACTACTGTTGGAGGCCCCAATGCAAACTGAATGAAACTATCAACTCCATCTTTAAACTCATCAAACACCACCTGATCTACTATTCTACGATACATCCATGAATAGTCCTGTAGAGGTAGAAATCTGGTTTCTATGCCACGTGCCACCTTCTCAATTTATTGAATGGGGAAATTGCCTCGCACCTGTGGAGGCCTACAAGCACCAGAAAACAGGGAGCGTCAGAAGGAGTCCCGGGTGTTACCTGAGGGGACAACCCTCCGATGCTTAAGTCAGCAACGGGATAATGGGTAGAGAAGAGCATATAAGAGGGAGAGAGATAGAGATCATCGTAGAGGGCTGAAGAGCCGTGTAGATCCTCCCAATGAGTGCTTGTCGCTCCCAATACTCACTCGGTGAGTGCTCGCTAGACGGTAAGGTCGCTAGAGGGAACTTCTCTTCGAGTGTGGACTGTCGTTCCCTCCTTTTCTCTGTGTAGTAGGGCTAGTAGCTCTATCCTCTTGCATAGTGATTTGGCAGAATGATCCACCGTGTCTCCTCGTCTCTGTGGATGTGCCTTTTATAGCGGATTGTCCTGGGGCAAGGGGCTTGTCCCTTAATTGGGAAGGGTATAAATAGTGGAGTAATGCCTCCCGCGAAGCTGACGGGAGTTTCTTGTTGGAGGTCGATGTATCCGGCATCAGCTGGTCATTGGACGAGTCTCACAGCACTTGTGGGTCGTGCTCGCCCATTTATGGAGTCAAGGCTGATGTCATGGGGAAGAAAAGAGTAATGGTCGGTCATCGGAGGATTTTTCGATGGTCACTGCATCTGGGCCATGGCCCTTCACCATATTGTAGTGGACTGCTCCCTAATGGGTTGTGGCCGCCTTGTGGGTGTGCTGTGGATCCAAAGCTAGATTGGGCTTATCGTTAACAGGCCGAGCATGGGCCAGACCAAATTTACCCTCCTCACCAGCCCCCTACTCTCAGTTGTCGGGTAGTTTTGCAGGGAGCTGAGAGTCGATCATAAGAGGGTCATTTTTGTTAGTTTAGGTGCGTCGGATTCAGAGGGGGGTGAATGAATCCTTCTCGAAAAGCCTTAACCAATTAAAAATTTATCTAACTATTGATGATGCAGAATTAAAATGAACTAATCAGACCCAATGAAAACCTATTGAGAAATAGTGGCTCAGCAGTTATCTGGGTAAGTGGCTAGAACAGCATGGGAACTCCCAATGTTGAACAGGTGGAGAGTTGACGATCTAAAACACACTGAACATCCAAGACAACTTTAGAGCTGCAGGAATGCCGCGAATAGCTATGCCGAAGTGGAGGGACGGCGCGCCGCCCCGATCTCATACGAAAGGCGATGGTCGCGGCGCTAAGCACGCGATCCACATGCCTTTCATCGGCCCGATCGGTGCGATAGACCTACAACATGCCGTCCCTGAAGAAACGGCGCAGGTTGAGAGAGCGCCCGGAAACCATGAACTTCCCCTCGCCCCGGTAATGGATCGTCTTCGGATATTTGGGCCGCTGCGGCGCGTGCGCCTTCACCACCTCGAAGATGAACAAGTTATAGTCATCGACGAGCCGGTCATCGTGACGCGCTCGACCTACGCGCAAGTGGACGCAATCCGGCGAGTCGTGCGACCCGAGATATTGCCCGAAATGCGGATGGAAATGCAGCCGCAGATCGAAATGAGGGCTGCCGAGCCTGAAATTGAGGAACCGGTTGAGCAGGCCGAAATGGCGATGGGGACTTCGGCTGAGTTGGAGCATGCCGAGACTGCCGAGGAGTTTGCACCGTCGATGGAGATGACGGGGTCGTTGTTTCCGGAACCGACGGTCGAGGAGCAAGCGTTCGGGGCGGAAGTGGCCAACGTTGAAATCGATGAGCCAGGCGGGCTTCAGGAAGTTGCGGAGATGGCGTGCGACGCGTACGTCGTGGAAGACGCTGCCGGGATTGCGGAACCTAGCAGGGTTGACCCGAATGCACCGGGATCGACCACGCGGGAAGAATGGGTCGAGCACGTGGCGCAGATGGAAGACGCGCCAGCCGGTGCGCGATTTGATGCGGGCCCGCACACGCTGCCGCCAGATGCCGAAACAGTGGGATGGGCGTCGGACGCAGTTGGTTGGGTGACGGAGATAGCAGAGAAGCGAGTTAGTGCGCCGGAAGAGGCTGAGTTTGACGGGATGTACTCGGTCGAACCCATCATGGCCGGGCGGCATGCGCGCCAGGCGAAATCACGACATACCATTGAACTTGTGTTGGCGGTCGTGCTGCTGACCTGGGCGCTCGTGTGTTCAATCCCGGGACAGAACTTTGCCGCCCCGAGGACGTCCACCGCCTTGCTTCCGAGGTGATTGTCACGCCGATTGTTCGCAATCCCCGCTAATCTGGAACGCAACATCAACCGGATGCACTTCTCCGGATCACAATAATCGGCTGGAAGGCTGCGATCGGCTGGAAGTGTTCGGAAGGACCGGCGAGTCTCATCACCACGATCTTGCCGTGCCGAATGCCTAGCCCGAGCCCTTTTTTGCCGCCTTGTCGGGAACAACGGCGCCGAGCAGCATCTCAATGCGACCATTGCCCCAAAGCGGGAGCAAGAGGCGCGCGTAACCGTCCGGATGTTCGGCGTCGCCTTTTCTGGCAGCTGCTTGACGATAGTAAGTCGGAGCGCAGTGCTCGACAGTCGCCCCGCATTGCAGCGCAAGCTCATCGAACGGCGCTCGAAGTCCAATTTCGTCAAGAAACCTGTTGCCAATCGTTTCGCCGTACCAGCGGGTCAGGTCCGCTCCCAAAAGATCGAAGCGGAACCGAAGCGGCTTATCGAAAACATCGATCAGCATCGACTCCCGCCCGAGCCGCGATCGCAATGAAAATTTGACATCGTCCCAAAACGGAATGTCGTTGTCGCCACGTTTCAAGCCATTCCAGTACGCTTGAATGTGGCCGAGATCTGGTCCCAGTTCGTTGGGAAGAGAAAAGTTGTGGACGCCTGCTGCCATCGATCAGCCCTTCCTCGCGTATGGGTATCAAAACAATGAATATCCTAGCGGCCCTGGAAAGCCCTGCTAACCTCATCTCTCACTTCTGGCCATGACATGCATCAAGCCGGCAGATACCGATCCCAACCATTATTATTCAATAAGTATGTTCGCCCTTTTTGACCGAAATGGTCGATACTATGCAACCGGTGGCTCCAAGAGAACATGATTGGTCCGGAGGCCGTTCACGCATGTCGCAGCGAAGCGAACCAGAAAGTGACCGCGGAAGCCTGCTTCTTCGGTTCTTGTCCAGCGCTGCCGACCTTTCCTTTGCCTTCCACTGCTAGCTTAGATGAATCTCCGAGGCTGACAGTACCATGGGCATTAATGGAGAGCTCTACAAAGAGCTCCTTCCTCCCACACATGTGATTGCTTGCTCCTGAATCAAGGAACCACACGTTTGGTTGCTCATCCACCTCTTCCTTTGTGAGGAGAAGAGTGGGATCTTCTTGGGCATTTGAAGCCTCTGCAAAGTTAGATCGCTCATAGCGATCTGACTTCTTGTTTCGGCATTCAGATGCATAATGCCCAAATCGGTGGCAATTGTAGCACTTCACATTTCTACGACTACCTTTGTACTTACCTCTACCTCGGCTTGCGTCGTAGTCTTTTTGTGGAGACTCATCGTGGAGTTGTTGATTTTCACGATCATGACTTCTTCCATAGTTGCTGCCTCTGCCTCGGCCTTTCTTTTGATTGCCGAGAGTCAATTTAGACTGCAACGCTTGCTCCACCGTAGTAGATTGAGATATTTTCTGGATGCGCTGCTCATGAACTTGCAACGACCCAACAAGCTCTTCAATAGTGAGAGCTGTTAAGTCTTTAGACTCCTCGATGGCGACGACCACATGCTCGAACTTCGGTGTGAGAGATCGAAGCATTTTCTCGATGACACGAATGTCTTCGATCTTTTCGCCATTTCGCTTCATTTGATTCACGGTCACAAGTAACCGTGATGAATAGTCGGAGATGCTCTCATCCTCCTTCATACGAGCAGCCTCGAATTCAGCCCTCAAAGTTTGAAGGCGAATCCGCCTCACTCGATCTACGCCTTTGTAGACCGTGCCTAGGGTGTCCCAGGCTTGCTTGCTCGATGTCGCCTCGGCAATCTTCTCAAAATTTGCCTCATCTAACCCTTGATAGAGTAAGAATAAGGCTTTCTTGTCCTTCTTTCGCTGTTCTCTCAGAGCATTTTTTTGCTCTGGAGTATAAACAGCCTCTTGCTCGGTAGTGGGTTCCACATACCCATCGCAGACTATCTCCCATAGATTCAGTATCTCCAATTGTCGTCTCCTTATCCTTCCTTGACAAATTATCCAGCATAAGGATGTTGTCACTCTTGGATATCTCTGCTACTGACAAATCTCCAACTGGACTGTTAAATTGAGAAAGGTGCTTTTGAATGGAAGGGAGTTCAGAATTACTAGTAAGTATGCCCTGTTCTGACTGGTGCACAGTGCCCTGAGGGTGAGGAGTACTAGATTGCCCGTCTGCTTTTAAGACTTGATCTGCTCCCTGAAGAAGCATAACAACACTATCAGTACCTACTGTGGGGACAACATTAGCGGAGCTGACATTGATAGAAACATTAGCTTTATTCTGGCTGACAGGATGGAGGCAACTGGTAGTGATACTTTGGTCTGAAGGGAGCTCTACTATGCTTGAGGGGCCGGACTTCTCTGACCCAGACCGGCTTTCCTGTATAGCATCTGAGAGCGCTGGGGCTGAGTTGTCCATAATGGGGCCAACCCCTTCATTCAACAAACTACTTTCCTCCGCAGCAAGAGCAGCAAACCTGTTTGACTGAGAGGCATTTTGTCGAGCAGCCAGGGAGCACACTACCTTTTTGTAAACGCGTTCCTGCCTAGGCAGGGGAACTTCAGTAGTCCTGACTGCGGGAGCCGGTTTACTTTTCTGCTTCTTACAATCCTGGACAGAGTGCCCTAATTTGTGGCAGTAGGAGCACAGATGAGGGACGCGGTGATAATTCACCAGTTGCCAAAACCCCTCACCATCCGTATCAATCCAAATTCTCTCCTTTCTGGGAGCTGCCAAATCCAATTCTACGCATACCAAAGCTTCTGCAGTATCTGTCATTGCCAGAGTATTGTCATGAATCCTCAAAACCAGCCCAAAATTCCCAGCAATGGATCTGATGCAGTCCTCTTGGTAAAAATTGGCTGGAAGCTCTGGGAAGCCCAACCATACGGGAGCGGATGCAGGATCGGCTTTGTAGTCAAAATCCGCCGACCACCGGAAAAACCTGAAGAGATATCCCTTTTTCTCACATGTGTCACCTGCGTCCACGCATTGAGATAACTGCGTTGACGCCTCAGTTATGTTTTGTCTAAGTCATCAGGACTTTTACTCCTTGGCGTCCACACATTGTGCTCACTGAGTCCACGCATCTGTCATCTGTTTCTCCCCCACCTCTCATGTACAATGTCTCCCCCATTTGGAGAGGCTTCCTTCAGTGTGTGGACTTCATCAGAGTCAGTGTCCAGTTCAGATTGGATAATGGAGAGAGGTGCTCTTTCTGGCAAGACAAGTGGAGTGGAGATTTCACTCTTGCAGGGGTCTTTCCCTTGTTATATGCTATTGAGGGTGCACCAGGAGCTTCCGTGGCTCAGTCATTCGATGCGCAGCTGGCGGGGGAGTTTGGTCACCTACCTTCAGAAGGAACCTCACTTTGGAGGAGATGGATCAGCTAGAGTGTCTCCTCGATTTCCTTCTACAGTTTAGGTTGGATGCCACTTCAGAAGACAACTGGTTATGGAGATGGGGGAGGGAGGGTCGGTTTTCTTTGAGATCGGCCTATTCCCTCATTTCAGATGAAGGTCTGTGGCATACTTTTGCATCACGTGTATGGAACATCAATAGCCCACTCAAGGTCAAGTTACTCATTTGGAGGATTTCCCATGGCTGGCTGCCCACATGTGATAGATTGGCCCCTTTCCTTCGGAGTATATCTACTATTTGCTGCTTATGTGGGGATGTAGAGGAGGATTTGGTCCATTCCCATTTGCCTACGAAGTGTGGGCTAGGATCGGTCGGGTACTCCACCAGCCCATCGGACACTGCAAGGGGGTTCAGCAGCTCCTCCTCACGTGGAATAGGTGGAATCTAAAAGGCCATTTACTCTTGTGGTGGCTGGTCCTTCATGCCACTCTATGGGCCATTTGGAGCTAGAGGAATAGAAGAATCTTCAAAAGGGAGTCAAGGTCGGCACATAGGATTTTTGATTTTGTTGGTGATACGGTGGTGCTGTGGGCGAGACATCTGTGTAAATCGATGCCTCCTCCGAAGAGGCACGAGGGTGAGAGTGAGGGCAGCCGGAGAGAGGGAGAGGGGCAGTCCTGAGTTTTTCTTTTTCTTTTGCACCCTCTTGTACAGATTTGACAGATATATATAGTGAGTTCTCTTTTTGGTTATTTTTGCTCTTGTGAATGCATGAATGGAATGAGGAAAACTAACTTACTGACGACTGACTCGAGAGAGTGGACTTGGTGAGGTGAGAGACACTGACTTGAGCGACGCGAGGGACGAGCGAGCGACGCCGACTTGAGTGACGCACGAGAGAGGAGAGTGACGCCGACTTGAGTGACGCACGAGAGAGGAGAGCGACGCCGACTTGAGTGACGCGCGAGAGAGGAGAGCGACGCCGACTTGAGTGACGCACGAGAGAGGAGAGCGACGCCGACTTGAGTGACGCGAGTGACAGGCGAGTGACGCCGACTTGAGTGACGCGAGTGACATGCGAGTGACGCCGACTTGAGTGACGCGAGAGGAGAGCGACGCTGACTTGAGTGACGGGAGAGACAGGAGAGCGATGCCGACTTGAGTGACGCACGAGAGGGGAGAGCGACGCCGACTTGAGTGACGCACGAGAGCGGAGAGTGACGCCGACTTGAGTGACGCGAGAGAGAGGAGAGCGACGCTGACTTGAGTGGCGCGAGTGACAGGCGAGTGACGCCGACTTGAGTGACGCGAGAGACAGGCGATTAAACACCACAGGGGACTAAACGGTCCGTTAAGGACCGCTTTCAAAATGTAAACGGTCGTCGACCGATCGCCCCATTTTTAATCTGTTTATACCAGATCATTCCATAATGGGATGGTCAGTCTATGACCGTTTAGTGAATGGGCGGTCTATCGATAGACCGTGCTATGCTTCGAACTGATAAGTGGGATGGGACTCTTCTTCTAAGAGTCCCAACCCGTGATGGATTTGGATAAACCCTATCTAAACACGTCCCAACTCAATCTAACTCCACTCCAACCCAATCCAAAGAGGTTTGAAATATGAGTCACCTTGCCCTTTAGCTTTCTACTGGCAGCTACAGAGGACTGGAAGGAAGATGCTGCTGAAGCCTGAGGGTGAATCTGCTGGAACTGCTGAGATGGAGGCGGTGGTGGAAGTGGAGGCCTGAATTGCGATTGAGACGGCTGGGATGGAGCTACCGGAGCAAATTGCACTGGAATCGCTCGCAAAGGACAGTCTCTCACCATGTGACCCGACTGGTCACATCGAAAACATACCACTAACAAGGAGCATGGTTTGTCTGGGTGGCTACCACCACACCGCGCACAACCCTTAAATTGACTTTTTGCAGATCTCTTGCACTGCTGGAAGGAAGGGGTTGACTACTATGTTGCACCAGACGAGGCCTGCTGGTCAAATCACTTCTTGAACCTTTTCTTATTCTTGAATCTTCTGAACTGGGACTTGCCTGAAGAAGTAACACCACTAGCAGCTGGAGTGGTTGGAGGAAAACCTGGAACAGGAGGCAGACATCTAGATGGAAGTTGAACCGACACTGCTTGAGAAGGAACCTGGGATCTCGCCAAATCCAACTCCAACGCTGCTGCAGCCTGATATACTTCATTCATGTTAGTTACATGGGCAACTATCTGCGGCTGCCTCAATTCAGCATGGAGGCCACGAAGAGACTGCTCCATCTTCAAAGCTTCATTTGCTAGCAAATTGGGCGCATAACGACCCAATTCCATAAATCTGTTCTGATATTCAAGTACCGACATTCCTCCCTAGATGAGCTGCAAGAATTGATGCATTTTATCCATCCTGAGGTAAGCCGGGCTGAAGGTGAGTTCGAAAGTGGCAACGTACTCAGCCCATGAAATTTTTCAGAGTGGGCGGGATTGGAAAGAAATTTCTGTTGTGCATATGTTGTTTAGCCTTGATGCTAGCAACATATATATATTGTTCTGTTTTGATGATAGCAACAAAGTAACTCTGTGTTTCGTCACCATGAGCCTGTCAACATATTGTGCCTGATTGCATTTCAGAAATAGCGCCATTGACTAAGCCGTAAATTTGAAACCCCTTTTTTTTTGTTTTTTTTTTGTTTTTGTTTTTGTTTTTGTTTTTGTTTTTTTTTTTGAAATGCGGCCCTAAGGAAGGCGCGAATTAAAAGGGGAATTTTTTGTTTGAAAAGAGACATATCAGTGTTGAGGCCTTGGAATGTCGTTATCCAAAAATTCATTAATCATTCTTAGGAGTTGTAAAAATAGAAATCAACGTGCCAGGTGGATTTGTTTAACTCCTGCCTTTCACGGCCCGTCCTTCTAAGTTGGCCTTGGCGTTCACTTTTGAGTTTCCAAAATATGCCACAAGGGGAGAAGGGAAGAATAATTGGGGAAAGTTCTTGAGAGATTTTAGAGAGCTGGGATACTTCCTTCTCCTGCCCTGTTGCCTGTTGGGATTCAGTCTTCGGCATAGGGAAATTTTATTGCCTTTTGCCCTTTCTTTTCTTTTCCTCTTTCTCAGGTGCATGCTTACGACCAGGGTTTTCCCTGCGGGGACTTTGCCACTCTTGACATGCTTATCTTTTGCTCTCTCATTATGCAGGAAAAATAAAACCTAATTGTACTTTGGGCTTTTGTGGCTTATGTTCCCTTTTGGGCCCTGACTTCCGCCTACTAGGGCGGCGGGCAGGTTCAGTTAGCACCCCTTAACTCTTACTTTCTTTCTCGAACCGAGGAGAAGAGAATGGGTAGTATTTTAAAAACTCTTGGTTTGGCCTCGGCCTTCCTTGAATTTTGGACCATTCGAGTTCAGGAGTAAAACGTGTTGTGTGTGAGAGCGTTGATTTAAACTTAAAACACCAAGACTGAAGAATGAATTGAAGGACCTCGAACTCTCGCGACCTCGCGACCAGCATGTCCCTTTTCATTTTCCATTTTCTCTTTTTTTTTGTTTTGTTTTTCTTCTTTTGTGTGTTTTTTTGTGTCTTTTTTTTTTTTTTTATGGGTAGTACTTTTTCAAATAAAATCCATTCCAATGGTGAGCTATTTGTCCATTTCCAGTGCTAGCTGAAGCCCAATGATCAACGCTTCATACTCTGCCTCATTATTAGTCAAGGACTGCATGAGAGCACAAGAGTTGTGAAGAATGCCGTCTTGCGGAGATATGAAAACTATCCCCGCGCCCGAGACGAAGTTTGTGAGGCCACCAGCCCTTTTGACTGTCCGGGAGGCACCATCAAAATACATCCCCCAATGTGGGAGATCAAAGGTGGGTACACCTGGTTCCATCTGTTGTGGGACATTTTTTGGAAAACTCCCCAGCTTCTTGAGAAGGCACCAACATCTCTTCATCGGGCAGCTCGAAGTTGAGTGGCGAATCTTCGGGCACAGGGTGCGCCGCTAAAAATTCCGTCATTCCTTGTCCCTTGATCGCCTTGTGTGGGACAAAAGTGATGTCAAACTCCATGAGGATGAGTGCCCATTTGCCGAGCCTATCAGAGAGGACGGGCTGGCTGAGCAGATATTTGAGTGGATCACATTTTGAGATGAGGTCCACCTGGTGAGCCAGGAGGTAATGCCTTAGTTTCTTGACGGCGAATACCAAAGCTAGGCACACCTTCTCCACAGGAGTGTACCGATGCTCAGGCCCGATCAGCTTCCGGCTGAGATAATACAACGACTGCTCTTTGCCCTCTTCATTGATCTGGGCTAGAAGCGCCCCCAAAGAGGCGTCCATGGCAGTAATGTAGAGAATGAGGGGCTTCCCTCTGACAGGCGCCCCTAGGACTGGAGGCGTTAGGAGATACTCCTTAAACTGCTCGAAGGCTTTTTGACAGTCTTCGTCCCATATGAAGGGTGCTCCTTTCTTCATCAGTTTGCCAAAAGGCAGACATCTCCCCGAGAGGTTAGAAATGAACCGCCTAATATAGGCGAGCCTTCCTTGAAGAGATCTGAGCTCTGTCAAGTTCTTAGGCGGAGGCAGCCCTCTGATGGCCTTGATTTTGTCGGGGTCGATTTCTATGCCCCGATATCTGACGATGAAGCCAAGGAATTTGCCTCGGGTCACGCTCTCCACCACTCCTGGGTGGGTCCGCACCCGCGTGCGCAGGAAGCTACGACTAGTGGTCGGGTCACTGGAAGTGCAGACCCTCTCGTCACGGAAAACGGTGTCCAAACCAGACAGGTACGGGGTCCGCCCCCCCTCGTACCGACACCGGAAGTAACTAGCACAAGGATCGCTCCTTGTACCATGCCGACTCATGGTGACGTGAGCCGGAGACGTCACCTCCCGGGACCCCTCACGGCGTCCCACACCTGGTCCCCACCTGACGTCCGGTGTCAGTCGGACCACAGGACAGCTCGTGGATCAAGGTCCGCTCACCCGGGAATCGAATCGGCACGAAGAAAACCCACCGGCTAGGCCTCAGACGACAAGCGGTCCATCATTGGCCGCCCAGATGGTAAGCGGTCACTAACGGACCGCCCCAATAACCAGGTGGTCTACTACAGACCGCCCCCAGAATTGGGCTATCAGAATAGAACGGCAATCAACCAACTGCTCAGGTATGGCACGGTCAGACACTGACCGCCTAGGCCTGCAAACTGTCTTACATGGGCCGCCCCATTGCCCAACGGAAAACAACGCGGAACGGTCCGTCATAGACCACCCAGAAACTGGGCGGTCTTCTCAGGGCCGCTCCACCAGTGGGACGGTCCTCCCTGGGCCGTCCCAGGCTCCACGGTCGAAATACAGGGCGGTCCCTTCTAGACCGCCCAAGGGGCTGGACGGTCCCATGGGGACCGCTCAATCCCTGGAACTTTTCAACGGTCGGAATCCAACGGTCACTACCAACGGTCGAAATCTCGAACTGGGCGGTCCACCTCTGGCCGCCCAGTGGTGGGGCGGTCGGTCGACTGACCGTCCAGGGCCCCACTCGGCGCGCAGTGCGTCGGCCGGTCTCCAGCCAACCCAAGCTCGGCGCGCAGTGCGTGGGGCGGTCTCCAGCCAGACCGCCCAATCACTGGGCGGTCCCTGTTAGGGCCGCTCCACACTGCGCGGCTCCTGTCATAGAATCGGGGTTTTTACGGATTTCACCATTTTCACGCTCAGGACGGGGTAGTGGTCCTATCAGGAATCGCTACCTGAGGAGGCGACCTCATGGCGACCGCCAAAGGTCCCTTATGTCAGTTCGAGCTTCACGATCGCGCGATAGACTGCTACCGAGCTTTGCGGTCTCTAAGAGACTGCCAGGGTGTGATATGCGGTCAGGGAATGACCATTTTTCTACTTTCGGAGTGGTTTTAAGGTCGGTGGGGTAGCGACCATGCGACTAACTGCTAGGCTACGTTTAGCAGTCAGGCAGAGGACCGCCACCCTGCTTGGCGATCTGGGAGCGATCGCCTAGGTTCAGATGGTTTCTTGGGCCTTGCAGTCATGGCTGGACTGCAAGGCTAGGCCTTGCGGCCCGGGGGAGATCGCTAGGCTCCCTAGCGGTCTAGAGAGGACCGCCAGGTGGCTTTTCGTGTTTGTCTTGTCCGTTTTGCATTGTGTTAGTCTCCTGTTGGTCTGGTTGAGACCCAATGACCGACCTATGATCCCATGAGTGTCCGGGACACCCCGTGGGGACTGTGACCGTATTTTTGGGTGTCCAGAGGTATTATGTTACCTCGATTAATGTGTCGTGGGTCTTGGGGATCCGGGTGACCCCGTGTGTGATTCTGAGCTTTCGTGTTTTTGTTAGATCGAGTCGCCGTGAGTCAGTACGAGTGCGGTGGGCCTTCCCTACACGTCGTGGGTTTCTCCGGAAGGTCGTTTCTGAGTGGGCTATGTGTATGGCCTTGGACTGTGAGTCTAGTTGACCAGCCTAGGGTTAGAGATTTCCCATATATCCCCTGGATAGGGAATTAACTCGGCGACTTGTGAGCTGTCTTGAGGATCGTGTCATCATGGTTTCAGACCTAGGGATTAGGCTAGATTGACGGTGCTATGCCGTCACGTGCAATGGTCTTGACCCAAGTCTCGTGACTCAAGGACCATTGGGTTTATTAGGTCTAGTGGGCTATCTAGGGTCTGGTGGTCGTGAGCCATCTGTTACTCCGTGTTACTCGTGATGTGTGCGTGCGTGATTTTCAGTATTCACGTTTAGTGAGCCCCCACTAGTCGTAACTTTCTTGCGCACACGGGTGCGGACCCACTTGGGAGTGGTGGAGAGCGTGACTCGAGTGAGACAGTTGTTAGGCTGATTACCGTAGGGCCCCCACGCGCAACCTGAGTCTGGGCTTGGGGGGAAGAACCAGCTAGAGGGCCTGACCTAGGGTGCATGGTCTGTGTGTGCACACTTGGCTAGGGGCATCAGACCTGCGCTGACGAGCGCGACCCTAACTAGTCCTTGTTGTGTGTTCTTGGTTACTGTATGGTGTCTCGGTCTCCGCCTAGGCCGTCGTAGAGAGACACCTGAGGCTGCGGACTAAGTCATCAGTGGATGCATCCGACCTTGCTTCTGGTGGGCGGTACTCCCGTCACTTGACGTGAGTCATCGTGTCGCGGGTTTTCGTTTCCTGTCTGCGAGACAGGGTTTTGTGTGTAGTTCAGGCATTTTTTCGAAGTCGAGGTCTAAGATTTTCGGTGAGCGCCACCGAGGATTTTTCCCTTGACGATGTAGAGTTCACGACGGTGAGGTCGTGACTGTGCTTCCCGACCGTATGGTTCTGGTGTGGGCCTTTATCTGTGAGGACAGGCCTCCACGACAGTGACGTCATGCCATTTTCCTGGTAGCATGACTAGGGCGGTCGTAGTCTGGTGATTCGTGTCTGGTTGTTCCCCAACTGCGGGATCAGGGTATTGGGTTCTGTTCCGATACTGTAGGAGTAGCTATAGAGCTAAGATTTCACCAGCCACCGAGTCTTACTGTTCCTACTGTTGTTGTTGTTCTTGTAGTTATTACTTTCCGTTACCGCCATTGTTTTCGGTTGGGGTTCCGCGGGACCCCCTACTGAGCCAGTGATAGGAGACTCACCTCTAGCTTTCAGGTGCGGAGGTTCTTCCTTGAGGTTCGAGGGTGCTGCGTAGAGGTTCTTAGCTGCCAGCTCGTCAGGCCGAGTGTTCACTTGGCATGTGGTACGTTTTACTGCTTTAGACTGTACTTTCTGTTGGACTGGACTCTGTTGCTGTTAGTTGTTTATTTTTGTTATTATATCTATTGTCCTGCTTTATTTCCTATTTCTGTGTACACCACACCTATTCTTTTAGCCCTTTCGAGCCCTCCAGCTCGTGGGCGGTGGGTCAGGATTCGAATGGTATCGAGTCATTCCCGGTGTCCGGATGGGTCGTTACAGTTGGTATCAGAGCTATAGTTATGGAAGTACATGGGAATTCGAGATATTGCAGTGATCAGAGTCCGTAAGGTCCAGTATAGTCAGCAGCTGGCATAGGATTTCATGCTTGTTTTCCGCTTGGTTTCTCGCGTGAGGGCGTGAGTGCGCGGCGTTGGCGTTGTGAAGGTGGTTGCTGTCATCGTCGGAGTGTTGGCGTAGGGTCTAAGGATCGAGGTCGAGAGCCTTCTCCCTCATCGATGGTGGCCCCGATCGTGTTGCGTTGGATAGAGGTTGCCGGCAGGTGTGTTGCTGCGGTGCTACGTTCGAGGAATTGCAGCGAGGTCAGGTGGCTGGTGAGGATTGTCCGTGGATAAGTGGCCGTGAGTGTGCTCTGGAAGAGCTGTTATTGGTTTTGGCCGTCCTAGTTTGAGATTGATCCAGCCCTTGTGGCGTTGAGATTGTGGTTCGAGGTGACAAAGCGAGCACTCTGGTCGAGACGTTCTCGGATGAGCGGAGGATCTTCTTAGATTGGACTGTGGGCGTCCTAGATTTGGTTTGAGATCGTGTGGCAATTGCAGGTTCGGAACTCGAGGATGAGCGTTGGCGGGTGCCGATTATGGTTCGTGTTGTGGCTCTTGACGCGGTGGTTCACGTGGTGACAGCTTGAGGATGGGTTGGTGTTAGCACGGACAGATTCGAGAGAATGATGTCCGGTGGCTAGAGGTATTGCGGTCGTTGAGCCTTGTGTTTTGGTGGGTTTTCCTCGCTCCTTGGTTAGCGTTTGACGTGTTATTGGTTTTGAGATTAGAGGAAGGCGTAAGAGAGGAGCGTGTGGCAGCGGCTAGCTTAACTGCTGTGGTAGAGTGTGGCTATTTGTGAGAAGCGTTGCCCATTCCCCGATGTGTAAGGGTGTTGGCGCTGCTCCGGAAGGATAAGTGCCAGTTGGGCGGTGTTCGTGAGAGTTTGTGGCTAGTGTTGTGATTTCTGAGGTGTTGTGAATCGGAGCTTGTGGAGTCGCAGAGGATGTGTTGAGCATCGGAGGATTGGTTCCTCGGTGTGAGATTGTCTCGGGTTACGTGAGATGTGTTTGTGTCGTGTCGTTGCTTGAGACATTGTGATTTGTGGCACTAGCTGGATGGAGAGTTGGGGAAATGTGCAGGCAAGGTTGCCGGATGAGTACCCTGTTCTTGCGTTAGAAGTTGTGCCCTCGGATGAAATCGAGCTTGGGAGGAGCGATCTTTGGCAGATTATGGGTCCCAGTTGGTGGCCGTGAGTGGCTGGTAAGGTTGACCGAGTGATCGACCATGGTAAGATGTGTATTGTCTGGGGACCGGTGTGCATTAGTCGCGGCGTTATCGACCAGCTTGCTGTGGTAGCGAGTGGCATTTGTCGGTTCTAGAGAAGTGAGCCGTGAATTGTTCAGGTGGTGCCCTGAGACTTTGAGGTAAGAGCGGAGCCGAGGATTGGCAGGCGTCCTTTTGGATCGTTTTGAGGCGAAGGATTTGATGAGACAGGACGAAGAACGGTGCCTGTGTGCGGAGGTCTTTGATGAGACGTAGGCGTTAGATGGTGATCCCTGGTCTGGGACCAGTAAGGGAGGATTTTCCTGTAAGCCTGAGTCGAGTGATGCGAGAATCGTGGATTGTGAAATCTTGTCATGTGGTTTCGCCATGCTCCCCTGAGAGGGTAGAGTTGGCGTAAGGCTCGAGATCGGGTGTGCTGTTCGGGTGAGGATTTGGACTTGTGATTGTGAAATCCTGTCATGTGGTTTCGTCATGCTCCCCTGAGAGGGTAGAGTTGGCGTAAGGCTCGAGATCGGGTGTGTTGTTCGGGTGAGGATTTGGACTTGTGATGCAGTAGTGGTCTGTGGGAGAGTCAGCGGATGGCCTGTCGAGATTTGGGATGCCCCCTTCAGATCTGGTGCAGGACCAAGAAAGAAGGAAGAAGTTGAGCAAGTCAAGGTTTCCCGTTGACGCGTATCTGATGACCAGTGGGTGGTCTTTCACAGACAGAAGATGCTGGCTGTTAGAGCTCTAGAATGGCGAGAGCTGTGTGTCGGCAAGGCCTTGGGTGGTCGATTATGAGATGTGCCTTCCCGGAATTGGATCTGGGATTTGTTAGAAGTTTGTCTTCTCGCAGTGTTGGCCGTGTTGCTGAGGTGTTCGGCTTGTCGGGTGTGAGTCGATGGGAGCTCAGTGTTGGTTGGCCCGAGTGCAGGGCTTGAGATCAGTCAGCGGATTGTGAAGCTGGCGTTTGGTTAGTCCGCCGAGCATGGGCGTTGACCGGTGTTGGTTCTTGTGACGAGGGTTGCGTTTTCTCGGTAAGCGAGATAGTGGCAGTGATGCCGTGGTTGGTTTTCGTGTTGGCTGAGACGACGCCAGACTTGTACTCTTTTGCATGTGCCTGCTCTGATAATCGATGCGTCTTGGATTGTGAGCGAGGCGTTGTCCGCGATCATTGTCTGGCCGCATCCCTCAGGATCGTGATTTTTGTGAGTATCGAGGTTTGGTTGGGGCTCTGACGGCGTCGTCAGTTAGTTCGAGCGTTCTTCCCTTGTGGCTTGGTGACTGTCCTGAATTTCGAGGACGAAATTTTTATAAGGGGGGAGGGCTGTAATGCCCTGGGTTTTTCATATATTTTTCAGATCAGGATCCGTGGGTTTCGGATCGCTTTCGGGAGTCCCGGATAGCGTTTTACGGTTTACACGTGTTTTTCTATAACGAGCTTTCGGAACTCTGTACAGGGTGAACCGTTGCGTTCTCCTACTCCGAGATGTTACCAGTGTGTTGTGCATTTTTCGAGGATCGCGGGGAGTATTTTTTCCTATTTTCGTATTTTTTAGATTTTTAAAATCTAAAATATTTTCTATTTATAACTCCTTCACACCCTCTTTCACCCTTATTCTCTCATTCTCTCCCTCTCTATTCACTCGTTTCTCTCCTTCTCCCCACCTATTCTCTGAGCGACCGATGAAGGATGTGGTGGACAAGGCAGGGGTGATGTGGGTGGCTAGTAGTGGAGGACGAGAGCGAGGGATGGAGGTGGTGGCACGGCGAGCTTTGCTCACGGTTTCGAGAAGTCGACGACAGTTCAAGGTGCATTTTCATATGGAATCGGTGCCCTCACTACGAGAAATCATTGTGAGAGGTAGGAGGATGGATCCCTAGCCCTTGCTTGTTATTTTCCTATGATTTGTAGGCCGAGGTGAGGTCGAGAGATGATTTTTCTTCATGCCGGGACAAAATATCATGTTTTTGGGGTGAGCGACAGATTCTTTGATTCGATCGAATATTTGTGGTTTGAATGTGACCTCTCAGTGGTTTAGAGATTGGGGAAGAGTTTCCTCTTGTTTTCCCCCTCAAATGGGTTAATGGTTTAAGCTCCCACGATGGAGCTTTCACAGGTGCGTCACTGAAATTGGTCAATTGATTAGGTAAATCGGTCTACTATTTCGCGTTCACCATGAAGAAGTAGTCTGCCCAGAATAGCTAGACCAATCCAGTGGATCATTCGATCGATCCAGTGAATAGGTCGATCGATTTGAGGTCTGTTGGCCTTTTTGGCCATTGGTCGACCAATGGCTTACATTAGTCGACCGTTGAGACTTTGTGGTTGACTAATGGCCTACATAGGTCGACCTATTGGGTTCCTTTGGGTGTCCTTCACCCCCTGAGTATCCCAGACACCTCCATTGACTCGAATTCATGTTTCTAGATGTCCGAGGAGATTGTGATGCCTTGAATAACATGCCGTATGGTTTTGAGGGTCTGGATGACCCAATGCATTCTAGGCTTCTTCGTTGTGGTAGCTTGAGTTGTCCCTGCACAATGTTGGTTTCTTCGGAAGGTGATTTCCATGTGGCCCATGAGTATGGCCAGTGACCATGAGTTCTCTGACTCAGCCAGGGATGTTGGGGGTTTCTTGTTCACCCCAAGAGTGGGGAGAACCCTGATGGTAGTTGGCCACCTTGTGAGTTCTCTTTATTTGTGGTTTTTGTTTCTTCCTTAGGGTGATTTAACGGCATGAAGTCGTATTGTATAGCAGCCTTGGGATGAGTCACATGACTCGATGGCCTAGTGTTTAGCTGGTCTAGTTAGCTATCTTGAGTCTGGTGGCACTGAGCCACCTGATTTTCTGAGATATTTATGAGGGGCGTGATAAGTGTCCATTTTCTATGATAATTCATCACATGTACACCATTTTATGTGCATACACTTTTGTAATTATGCATGTTCCATCGTTAATCTCAACTTTGCATATAAATTAAACTTTTCACGTAAAGTAATTAAATTGACGATTTCATTTAATAAAATAGAGTTGAGGGTCATAAACATTAATTCTCCATCATATAATTATGAGCCAGGCCCCCTCACAGGTAGGGGCCATCCCTACACCATTCCACCCCACTTCCACTCCCATAAACCCCAGTCCCCCCCAATACCTTCAACCTACTGTCCACTAGTTCACAGCCCTGAGAACCTGAAGATTTCAGAGTGAGCTGCGACGTCATTCGGGGGATTCAGGAGGCGCAAGAGCTATCAAAATAAGCATCTTCGAGTCTACTTTGCAGCGGCGGCCGTCTCGCCCTCATACGACTTTGGGGCTGACTAGGGGAAGCGATCTACCCTGACTACGCAGATGACTCCCAGTCAGCAACCTGAGAATGTTTGCAGACACTGCCACGACCAGTTGCCTGAAGATCTGACGACGGGGCTTGGCCGAAGACTTCCTCGATGAGTCTTCTTCCTTCTCCAAGAAGCGGGCCCCTGTTTGGACTCCGGAATAAATTATTCTCCTATTTCTCCTCTGAGTGCGCAGCTCTGTCCATCCTGGGATAGAGCTGACACCCCGTCACTGTTCTAGTTGCAGCGTCCTACCCCTTCATCTTCTGGCACCCCCGTGGGTCACGTTTCGAAGAAGGCTTGACAACGGTTCCATCTCTGCTGACCGTGCACAAATTGGAGTTCAGGGCTGTCCGTGGCAACATCACCTTCCGGGAGCTGAAGTGCTGCGACAGCCCGTGGCAGAAGATAGAAGCCCTGCTTCTAGATCCACCACGACTGGCGACGGCTACATCAGCTCCCGCCAAAATTCCTGTACCATCCGAAGTCAATCATGAAAGTTTTGGCACTGGTCTTACTATCATCGGAGTCTGAGAGCTTCCTCAAGAATTCCTACACTGACGGTCGGTACCCCATTCCAGAATAGGGACAGATTCTCCCCGACGTTGCGAGGAGTCCGAGTCTTCACCTTTCCCCTCCCCGCTTGGCCGGCTAAAGGCCCCTCCCTGTGCGGAGGTAATTTTGGTTGTAACACACTTAACCCCCACCCCGAGATCCCCCTCCTACGTGAGGCGTAGTTTTGTAATCACGAGTGTGCGCTACGCGAGTGAGCCCGCCCGAGTGAAGTCGCCGGTCCGCTCATTGTTTGCTTGCTAGGTCCGAGGGTCATTCGGTCTTGCGACTACCACCCCCAAGGTGGTTTCACATCAGCTTTCCAACACTGCCAGTCTCGTGTCGATCCGACATCAGGGCTAATCACAGCAACCATTCTCGCCGGGTCGCGCGCTATAAAATAGCAAGTTACAGCTCGTGGACAGCAAACCCAAAGCTTGAAGACTGGAGCCACCTCACCTCCCACGAGGCGAACCAGCGCGTCGCCTTCCGAGGGACTATCTCTCCAGGCACCCCCATCACAGCAGTGTCACTCCGGGCCCACTCGGCCCCACTGACCAGCACGCGGGCCACAAAACTAGTAGCAAGCGTCTTCCGGATGGCACCGATGGAGCGGATCCAAGTGCTGCCCGTCAACCCAAGAATGGTCCTCCTGGGCCAACTGTAGCCCTTTACCTCCCTACGTGGAGTGGGAAAATAGTTCATTGCTGTAATATTGTGTAATTAAACTTCACCGAGAGTTGTCGACTTGGCCGGGATCATCTTCCCCATGCCCCGAGCGTGGAGGTACACTCGACACCCCCTTGTAGTCATACTTACTTTCTTAGTATATGCTTGTTTGCCACTGGTAGAGAGCATGTGTTAGGGCCATTAGCTCGGTATATTCATTTCACCACAGCGAGAGTGAGCGAGACCATCCCGTGACCCGACCCAGGCACGAGAGAGTGAGCTGACCACCCTTGACTCGCTGTCGGTTTCTCAACCGTGTAGGTCGAACGCTTCCCTCGCTAGTGACGAATGCGAGCTTGCTAGAGTCTCAGGTTGCATATCCAACTCAGCGTCGAGTCCTCGTCTCCGTCCTGCATCATAAGGCTTTATATGGGTTGAAATAAGCTCCCAGTGCATGGTATGATAAGCTGAGTAATTTTCTTTCAGAAAAAAGATTCACAAGAGGTAAGGTTGACCAGACGCTATTCACAAAGGGGTTAGAAATAGAGAGAGATAATATGGTGTGGGATTTAATAATAGATATATATATATATTAATGTGAATGCGGGTGTGGGAGGGAATAGGGATGAAGAGAGATATGGAGAGAAAGAGACGTAGGGAGAGAGAGAGAGATAGAGAGAGGAAGAGAGAGATCGGGCGGATGGGGTGGTTAGAGAGAGAAAGGGAGCGGCAGGGAGCCGTTGCAAGTGGGCGTGTGGGTTAGAGAGAGCAGAGAGATGGGAAGACAGCCGCGTGAGGGAGAGGGAGACGCTGCGGAGGGGTGTGGTCGGCTGGGTGTGAGGAAGTGAGAGGGAGAGGGAGGTCGGTCGGCGGTGTTCACGGGAGTGGGGTGCACGGACTAGAGAGGCAACGGCGGCGACGAGAAAGTAGCAGGTGGCGGTGGTGGACAGGGTGAGAGGGAGACCGGGTGAGAGGGGCGCGAAGGGAGACAAGGACGCTGCAGAGAGGTGGGCTAGCACCGTGGGTGTGTGGAGAAAGGGAGAGAGGTGGCCGACGATACGTGCGTGTGTGCATGGGAGAGGGCCTGCGTGTGTGGGCTAGAGAGAGAGAGAGAGAGAGGGAACGGGAGAGAGGGTGAGAACCGGAGGGGAGGACGAAGGCTGCGGTGTGTGTGTGTTTGTGAGTGTGTGAGGCTAGAGAGAGGGCGCTAAAGAGAGAGAGAGAGAGATCGGTGGCTGTGGGCTAGAGAGAGAGAGCGCTGGCCGGTTGTATGTGTGCAGGGATGAGAGGGGGAGTAAGACGGTGGTGCAGGGAGAAAGGGCAGGGTGCCGGTGGTGTTGTGAGTGAAGAGAGAAAAGGAGAGAGAAGGAGGCGAAGAGATGTTCGGAGGGCGGAGGCGACGCAGGGAGCCGCGGCCGGTGCAGTGGAGCAGGGGCAGTGGGCTGCGGATATAGCAGGGGCGGTGTTGTGTGTGTGTTTTGGGGGGAAGAGAGGTGGGTGATGCCGGTAGGAGAGATGGGAGCTTGCGGGCCTGTATGTGTGTACCTTCTTGCCCCCATTCTCCCCCTCCCTCACCTTAGTTTGGCCTCTCCTAGACCCCCTAACAGCCAAGGGTTGCCTTTACACCCATCCACCCCATTTTCCCTCCCATTTATCTCATTTCCTACCTCCCATCTTCAGCCTGCAATTCCTAGTTTGCTGGTAGCAGAGCACCGATGACTTGCAGAGCTGACCACAACTTCATCCAACGTCTCTGAAGGCTCAAGTGGTACCGTCGGAAGCGTCTCTATGTCTTCTTCGCAACGGCGGTGGTTTCGTCCCAACCTGAGCTCGTGGCTGCCCGGGGGAGCTGATCTCCCCAGACTGCGCATCTCCCTCAAGACTGCCAACCTGAGGCTGTTTCCAGAGGCTCCCACAACCAGCTACCTAAAGATTTGGAGGCGGGGCTTGGCCGAGACCTACTACGACAAGTCATCTTCCAGTACCAAGAAGTGGCTTCCAGATTGGGCCCCGAACAAGTGAGTTCCTAATTTTCTCCCCAGAGTGCGCAGTTCTGTCCCCTCTGGGACTGAACTGACCCCTGTCCACTGTTTGGGATCTCCCAATCTGCTCCGACATTCTCTGGTGTCCCCGTGGGTATTGTTTCGAAGAGGACTTGACAAAAGTTCCAACGACTCCAGCTACGCTCGATTCAGAGGTCGGGAGTGCTCGTGACGGCCTCATCTTCAGGCTGCTAAGGTACCATAGCAGTCAAAACCCAGAACTTAGGGACCCTGTTTGCAGCCCTTCCCCAACCAGCATCGTCGACCGGGAAATTCCCCAGAAATTGGATGTCATCCTCATCCAACCCTGAAGATTTTCCCATTGGTGTTATTAACAATAAAATTTGGGAGTAGCCGCAGCAGCGTCAACTTCAACTGTCTGTCCCCTGTTCCAGAGAGCGGACAGAACCGACGTCTTCCATCCGTTCGGTTTCCATTTCAACTTTTCCCTTCCCCGCCTGGCCGGCTTACCATCCCTCCCTATGGGAGGTAGTGTTTGGATGTAATATTATGATGTAGAATTTGACGATGAACTAGTTGTCAGCTTTCAGAACAGATTATATGTTCCTACTGAGGATGCTTTGAGGATGAAATAAATAAAATGAGAAGGACAGTGAACAGTAAAAGAGAGAATGATTTGCAGAAGAATCTTCTTAGCACGAAGGGGCTTGATGCCCTCCCCTCCTCTTTGTCCTGTTGCTGCGAGAGAGTGCACGGACGCAACAAAGGATGATGTGGAGATCTGCACGGGCTGCAGATGGGACCGTACGAACCAGCCAAGGAGGCTCGCAGCAGCCACCAGCCTTCACACCACACGGCAGCAAGGGATGCAGCGCGTCCTTCCTCCGGTCACAAACGCACGAACCAGCAGAGGTGGCTCACAGCAGCACGGGCTTGGCAGGGATCTGCACGAACATGGGCTGTGCACTTGCCCGAACTGCAGCTTGCACAGGCTAGAAGTGCACAGAAACTTCAC
The DNA here is from genome assembly GCA_024336825.1 of Amorphophallus titanum. Classification (NCBI taxonomy): domain Eukaryota; kingdom Viridiplantae; phylum Streptophyta; class Magnoliopsida; order Alismatales; family Araceae; genus Amorphophallus; species Amorphophallus titanum. The sequence goes on from JANBPO010009106.1 coordinate 586,072, forward strand.
GAACCCACTTCTGGGAGAAACGGGGAGAGAAAGATATAACGATGAATACTTTAGCAAAACAGATTACTTATATTAAAAGAAGACATGATTACACTAATGAACTCATGAAGTTTAAGCTATTCAGAAGATAATGTCCTAGATACGAGAAGACACCACAAACATAACACCAAAGAACAGTGCACCAAATGAAAAGAAAATTGCAACATCAAACACTGCCACTCTCTGTCACGGTGCCCCTTCATCTTGTCTTGTTGCTGCAAGTGGGGCTCATCTCATCTCCACAAATAGTGCGAACCAGGGATGGCACAAGCATAGGAGGTCACGCTGTCACCTACTGCACTTTGTAGCAAATGAGGGGCACCTGCAGCATCCCGGGAATCTTGCTAGAGAACCAAAAATCAAGGACTAAAATCCAGAACAGTGAACTCAAAAGCAAAAGGTTTAAACTTTTCCATTGAATTCAAAACGAGGATTACACAATGACCAATAATTTCAAAACAAAACTAAGCCTGCAACGCTACACACTGTACTGAAAACCCAAAACAGGTCGAGTCGGACCCCAACACCATCCTCCTCCAGAAGATTGCTAACATGGAGGAGCAGTTGAAGAAGGTGACTACCCCAAAGAATGCTCCAGAGATAGCTCTCCCTACTTTGCCAGTATTTCATTTACCACCATCGGAGATGCCAAATTTTCGACGTTATAACGGGACAGGCAACCCGTTTATTCACTTAAAAGATTTCATGTATGAGACATCTTTTTGGCAAGACAATAAAGTGTCTTTAGCATACTTGTTTAGAAGATCACTAGATGGCCCGGCATTAGAATGGTTTTACTCTTTGGACCCCGTGGAAGCCGGTGACTTTGATATAGTACAGACAAAATTCCTGTGAAAGTACAAGGACCGTGTTGGCCCTTCTTTGTCCGTAATCGATTTAGTTGCTGAAAAAATGAAGCCCGAGGAGGAGTTCATATTATTTGCTGATAGATGGAGAGCCATGGCAGAAAAATTGAAAGACACATTGTCGGAAACTGAGCAAGTCAAGCTGATAATTGCTAATGCAACACCTCAGTTCCGGCATATCTTGGCCATGGATAAGTTGACCACCATGGAGGAACTATATGAAAGGGCCCATTACATACAAACTCAGATGAAAGACTTGCCTATTATGGGCATGTTTGAGCCAAAGCCGAGGATCATAAGGAAAACTAATGTTGCAAATCCCAATGGCCCTACTACCGAAGGAACAGTTACAAACGAGCAAGTTGGAGTAGTGGGCAACCCTCCACCTTTCCGCCACCCACCTAACCCACGACCACCACAAACCTTCCAACCTCCGCAGCAACAGACCTTCTTTACCCCACAACAACCTCAACCTCTTCAAACCTTCCAACATCCACCTCCACAACACCAACACGAGCAAGCCTTTCGACCTCCACCTCCACTACCAAACCAAAACCAGCCCCACAATCCTCCTCCTCAGCAATACCATAATGTTCCTCCTCCAAACAATTATGAGCCTCAACAGCCCAGGAGGCCCGTGGGTCCTACCGATCATGGATATCTTCTGCCCGGGGGTCACCTTAATGGATGATGGGCTGTTGAGTGAGTTCTCGTCCTGGTCGGACGAGGTATGGGTTTATTCGGCCTTCCCGCCTTCGACTCGCACGTAGGCGCGAGTGCCACGGATGCTGTAGGAGCCTTGCCATCATTTTTTTTGACGTCCACAACGGGTAAAGCCCGCAACTGAGCGGTCGAGGGTGATTCCAATCAATTGCAAGCACCGCCGTATGTCACAGCTAGCTAGTTGGGGTCCCAAGTCGGGACCACCGAATTGTAGGAAAGGCTAAGTAGCCCATGCTCTGAAGGTGTTTGGGAAACTTTCTGAACCCTTATTCCTTGGCATTTTTGTTGGGGAATTATCTGGGTACAACATCGGTCTATTCCGTTCTATTTTGGCGTGATTGTTTCCCTATGCCGTGAAGGTGGAGGTACCAACTGGATTATCGTGACCCTTTCGGCAGAGGGATTGGTGTTGCCCTGTGTGCGTGGGCATGGTTCTTCCGCTAGTCTTACCTAGGGATTGAGAGATTCTCCTGAGGGTATTGGTTCAGTGTATGGCCGTGTGGCCTTGTCTGTGGTTCCGTCAGTTAAGACGGAATGTCCGACTGTGGTTGTCGGGGTTGTTAAGAGGGCATGTGTGTGTGTTTCCTCTGGTTGATGATCTTCTGTTGCTAGTCACCGTCGTCGTGTCGTACCGACGTTCTTACTCTATTGCTTTCGTTGTTGTTGTTCTTACTGTCTTCCTTTACTGTTGTTACTCCTGTTGTTGCACTTCGGTTACTATTTCATTGTAGTGAGGTTCCGCAGGACCCCTATTGAGCCTATGAGATGAGGCTAACCCCCTACTTTTTAGGTGCAGCGTTCTGCTCAGAGTGGAGCATCCCTGTCGGTGGTTTGTTAGTTGCCAGCTCACTAGGTTGCCGAGGATGTGTCCCAAGACAATGTACATTTCTTTTCCCCGATTGTACTTGTGGACTGGACTCTGTTGTTATTTAATCCTGATTCTTCCAATTCGGCTAATCATATCCTGCACATGATGGCCCAGTTGGACCCTACCCAGCTCCGTTTGATTAGGCAAGCTCTAGGGGCAGAGGCCCCGCCTTCCATACCTCCACCTGGCACGCCTGCTGCCGCCACCTCCATTCGTCCTGCTATTGGTTCAGGGCCCGTCTTGCCCGCCATTGATCTCACCCCTGTTCGTCCTCAGGCCATACGGGTCCCCAGCTTAGAATCGGGCCAGGCTTCCACTTCGGCCCACCTACAGTTTGACAAGGGGAAGGCCCAGGTCGTCCCGTCCACTTATTCTGATTTTCCCACCACCATCTCTCGAGTGCCGTAAGCCCTTGTGGCTCTGGCAGATTTTACTCATCTCCAGCCAGGGGTGGCCCAGCTTGCCCGCTCCGATATGGGTCACTCTTTGACCCATTATCCATCCTATAGGCTTCCCCCTCCATCGATCTATCCGTCTACTCCTCAACCGCCACTTCCTTATGCGGCCTCTACGCCTCCAACCCAGGAACGGGAAAGCCTTGATAGGTGGACTGCCCTGCAACAGTAGATCGACCTCCTCCACAAAAGGGTCGGCCCACAGTCCCTTATTGATATTCCCGTCCCTAACTTTCACGATATTTGCTTCCCGGCCCAATCCGAGCTCCCCATCTACCGCAAGTATGATGGGAATAGAAATCCGTTCATTCATGTCAGGGAATTCCTCTATTAGTCGGTACAGTTCCAACATGACGATCGCCTAATGGCGTATTTGTTCCAGCGATCCCTGGACGGAGTGGCCCTGGAATGGTTCTACACCCTGTCTCTGGAGGAGGCCGAAAGTTTCAAAACTGTAAAGGAAAAGTTCATACAGAGGTTTCAAGACCAGGTTGGCCCCGAATATTCATTCACCGACCTGGTTGCAGAGAAGATGAAAGCAGATGAAGACTTTGCAACGTATGCCGATCGGTGGAGGCAGATGGCCTCGTGAGTATCCAGACAGATTCCCGAAGAGAAAGTTTTGCCGCGCGGGACTGGATGACACGGTTGTGGTGCGTCGGTCGGTACGCTTGCTGTGGAACTCCAAAAGTGACGGGACCAAGTCGTGGATGTAGCAGACAGGGAGCTCTGCGAACCGTCAAAAGATGGCGACCGTCTGATCACCTCGCTGGACGTGGTCGCCGGAATGGTTGGCGTCAGGTTCCTGGGCAAATAACAGGATAGGTCGCTGATGGTCATGGTGGAACTTCTAGTGCCGACGTCGGAACGAGACGAAACCACTGGCGTTGGTTTCGTCTCGTCGAAATCCGCAACTTTGCAGAAGACCGCTCGACCTGAAACTGAGAGGAGGAGGGAGTATTGCGGCCAACTTGGCAACAGTCTGTTCTGGGTGAACAGAGGACTCTGGGTCTGGCGCGACTGAGGGAGAATGGACGCTCCGGGCTGTGCTGAAGACAAAAATGGACGGGACCACCTCGGGGTCGAAGGCGACTCGAAGGGGAAGAACTCTCGTGAAGGGGGCTCTGGCCGATCCACACAGGAGAAGTCGGTGTCGGCATTGCCAGGGGGCACTCAGGAACAAGCGCAGTCCGGGTGCTATTGCACGGAAATGACTGTAGCGGTTGACGCCGTTGACGAAACGGGACAAGACTTCCTCTGCTGCGAAGACGACGTGGAGTAGAATGATCCCACAGAAGGGGGCTTGGGCTGATTCGCGCAGTAGGTAGAGGTGTGGATGCTGCAAGCTCTGTCGATGGTTCTGCTACTAGTCTGGGTGATACAAAACGAGGAGAACTTCAACGCCGACACCGGGGGTGATGCCGAGGGAGGCCGTTGTTGTGCATATGTTGTCTGCATATGTTGTCTAGCTTTGATGATGTCAACATACATAATATTCTGTTTTAATGATAGCAATAAAGCACATTCATGAGCAACAAAGTACCACCATGAGACATTGTTCTATAGTTTATTTTATCAGACTGCAATGCAGCTGATTCTTTGATTAATGCAGGCTATAAGGACTATGGCCGTGGATCAGGAAGACCTCTCTGCTGCTCTCTGCAACCAGCCTGCAGCAGAGGTTGCATCTGCAGAGACTACCCCGGCATCCCTAGTGTGAACTAGCCAAAGCTGCCTTCTGTGGAGTCATTATTCGTCGAGCTAGCTTCATTCCAGAAGTGGTCCCGCTGCGATCCGACCTCGGCTCCATTCGCGCCGTCCATTCTCGTGCAACTGCGCCAGACTCGGGTCTGAACCTGAGTACCTTTTGGTAGTAGCTCCACTGCCCGCCCTTGTGCGAATCAGTCAGAGCTCTCTTTACGAGAGTTCTTCTTCTCCGAAGCACCGATGAACCAGAGGTGGTCCTGCCTAGTTTCAACAATGCCTCCGTCCAGGGCGTCCAATCTCCCTCAGTCGCGCCAGACCCGGAGCCCCCTATTTGCCTAGGACAGATTGCTGCCAAGTTAGCCCCGACACCCCCTCCTCCTCTCTGTTTCAGGTCATGCAGTCTTCAGCAAAGTTGCATCTTTTGATGATACGAAACCAACTCCAGTGGTTTTGTCTCGTTCTGATGTCAGCCCTAGAAGTTCCACTATGACCATCGGCATCCTATCTAGCTGTTTGGCTAGGAACCTGACGCCGGCCATTCCTGCGACCACGTCCAGCCAGGTGATCAGACGGCCGCCATCTTCTGAGGGTTCGTATATCTCCCTATCAGAAACATCCATGACTTGGTCCCGTCGTGTTTGGAGTTCTGCAGTGCCTATCCCGGCCGACGCACCACAACTGCGCTAATCAGTCCTGCATGGCAGAACTGCATAGGCCTACCGCAGCGGCCGCCATCCCCATCCAGTGACATCAGCTCGACACCAGACCTTCAGGCATCCTTCGGCATCCCTCGGGCTCCATCCAGGCATTGGCTGCATCTCGAACGGACGCCCGAGCTTGGCGTACGGTCGACAGTTGTTTTCCCCTCCCCGCGATCCCCCCTCCTGCGCGAGGGTAGTGTATGTAATTGTTTTCCCCTCCCCGTGAACCACAAACCCCACTAACCCTTCGGGGGCCTCATCAGCCTCCTGGGTGGCATCCCCAATTCTTGGTAGCGGTAATTCGATACTAATATTGGGTTGTCGGTACCCTGAGCTCTGGGTCGTTACACTATAGCTCCACCCCTTCTAGTGATAGTTGGACCAATCCCGCTCCACTACCTGCCAGACAGGATGATCTGTCAATGTACAGCTCCCATGTTGGGTCCGAGGATTGCTCGAGCACGTCCTCGGTGGGTAGGGTGCATTCCGCTAAAAAGTTGGCAAAGGCCTGTGCCTTGATCGGGGTCCTCGGGTAAAATTTGACGTCGAACTCACCCAGCTCTGTAGCCCACTTAACCAACTTTCCAGAGGCGTTAGGATTCTGGAGAATCTGGCGTAGAGGCTGGTTAGTGAGGACGCTGATCGGGTGAGCAAGAAAGTACGATCGTAGCTTACAGGTAGCAGTGATGAGGGCTAGGGTGAATTTCTCAGCCCGTGAGTACCGGAACTCTGGTCCCTGCAGCACCCGACTTACGTAGTAGATAGGTTTCATGAGACCTACTTCTTCCCGAGCGAGCACAACGCTCATCGTGCTCGGCGTTACCAATAGATATAGGAGCAGGTGCTCTCCCTTTTGTGGCTTAGAAAGCACATGGGGAGTAGCCAGGTAATGCTTCAGTTCCTCGAACGCCTGCTCACATTTCTGGTCACATTCGACTTGTCCCTTCTTCTTCGGCATTTTGTTGGCTTGCTTGATGAGCTGGAAGAAGGGGAGACATCTTTTTGCTGCTCAGGATAGGAAGTGGGTCAGGGTGATGATACGTCCGGTGAGGCATTGTACATCCCTCACCCTAGTTGGTCACTTCATCTCCAGGATTGCTCAGATTTGATTAGGATTCACCTATATTCTCTTGTGTGTAATGAGAAAGTCGAGGAACTTGCCTAATTTTACTCCGAACACACACTTGCTTGGGTTGAGCTTCATATTGTACTTCTGGAGTGTAGCAAATGTCTCTGCCAAGTCTTCCAGATGCTCGAGTTCCTGGAGGCTTTTGACGAGTATGTCGTCAATGTAAACCTCCATATTTCGACCAATTTGTGCATCGAACATGTGATTGACGAGGCATTGGTAAGTAGCTCCCACGTTCTTCAATCCGAACGGCATGCGCGTGTAGCAATATAAGCCATGGTCGGTGATGAATGCGGTCTTATCTTGGTCGGGCCCGTGCATGCTGATCTGGTGATACCCAGAATAGACATCCAAGAAGCTCAACATTTCATGCTCGACCGTCGCGTCGACTAGTTGGTCGATTTGTGGCATGGGAAAGCTATCCTTTGGTATAGCCTTGTTAAGGTCAGTATAATCTATGCACATCCTCCACTTCCCATTGCTCTTAGGGATGAGGACTACATTTGCCACCCAGTCCGGATAGCGGGTGGGGCGAAGTAGCCCTGAGCGCAGCTTCTCGCTCACTTGTTCTCGGATGATGGCTTGTCGCTCGGGGTTGCAGCGTCTCCGGCGCTACTGAATCGGGTGGTAGTTCGGGTCCAACCTTAGTTGGTGTGTGATGATCTCTGGTGGGATCCTGGAGAGTTCGTCCTCAGGCCAAGCAAAAACATCCTGTTGGCGGTGAGGAAGTTCGCATATGTTACCTTATCCTGTTCGGACAGTGTAGCTCCGATCCTTAGGGTCCTGCTCGGATCTTCCCCCACCTGAATGAGGTATAGGTCTTCGGCTGGGGTGCTCATGCTTGGTCCCAGGTCTTCTGTCCTCGCTTTCTTTTCATGCGGTACTTCCTCGGGTCTTCGATCACGCGTCGAAATGAGGTAGCTTCTTCTGGATTCCCTCTGGTCTCCTCGCACCTCCCCCACCCCTTGGGAGGTGGAGAACTTGAGCTTTTGATGGTACGACAAGGGGATGCCTCTGAGGGTGCTGAGAATTCCTCGTCCTATGATGGCGTTGTATCCAGTGATCACTCGGACCACTGTGAAGTCAGCTAGGAAGGTAACCACCTTCGGCACAGTCCCGAATGAGATTGGTAGCGAGATGCGTCCCTCTGGACAGATCGTGGTCCCAGAGAAGCCATACAGAGGTGTGTGTAACGGTGTGATTCGAGACAGATCCACACCCATTAACACTAAATAGTCGTATGAGATGACATCAGGTCCGCTTCCATTATCCACTAACACGCGGTGCACAGTACATTGATTGATGGTGGCTGAGACCACCAAGGCATCAGAATGGGGAGTGGTTACACCTTTTAAATCATCATCTGAGAAGACAATAGGATCTTTCAGGTGTTCCCTGGCGGCGGCCTCCCTCTGGGGGCTGTCGCTCTGCTCCATAGCGTTGACAGCGGACACATATTGTCATCGCCTGGATGCGTTGTCCCCGCCTGAGGCCGGCCCTCCCAAGATCATCATGATCTCTTTGCCGTTGGGCCGATTGTCGATGGGCAGGGGAGTTCGCTGTCACTTCTCTATGGCCTTGGCGATGTACTTATCGGGGAGTCCTCACCAGATGAGATCCTCGATGGCATCCCGCAGGTTGATACACTCTGTGGTGTCGTGGCCGTGGTTGCAGTGGAAGCGATAGTACCTCTTCTTGCTCCTTGAGTTGGGATCCAACTTCATCCGAGGAGGCCACTTAAGGAATGGCTCCTCATGGATTTCCATCAGGATTTGGTTAGGAGGGGCCGTCAGTGGCGTGTAGTTATGGTAACTCCCCCTTTCCCTCTCCGGGCGATCGCGGCGGTCACGGTCACGCCATTCCCGCTTGTTCTGCCCCTCGCGGGGTGAGTCAGTGGACCATTTTCGATCGGAGCGTTCGATCCCGACTGCGCAACCCAGGGCCGCAGTATTTTCCTCACACTACGCGTGCTTCTGTGCCAGGGTAAGGAGGTCAGTGAGAGTCCTCGGGGCCTCGACCCCGAGCGCTCGCCAGAGGATGTGGTCACGCGTCCCTTGGGTGAGTGCAGTGTAGCAATGTTGACATCGAGGTGCAGGATTTGGAGTGCCTCCGTGCCGAAGCGGGACACAAAGTCCCACAGTGTCTCATCTTGCCCCTGCTGAGGGCAAGCAAGGTTATTGCCGACTTGGCTACCTTCCAGCAGCCGATGAAGTTCTCTTTGAATAGCTTCTTAAGCTATTAGAAGGAAGGTTTCTAGCTAGATATACTTGTATCACCGCTGCGAAAGAGTGAGCTTGAGTGTTACCGTCCCGTGACTCAACCTGAGTTAACGCGGAAAGCCGATACCCTCAACTCACGGCCGATTTCTCAACCACGCCAGGTCCTACGTTTCCCTCGCTAAGGGACGATCACGATCTAGAGTCCCATGTCACGCGTCTGTCCCGCATCATTAACACATCCTCTATAACTCCACAAGCTCTAATTCACGACACCTCGGAAAACACAACAGTCACAAGTTCTCGCGAACACCACCCAACTGGCACTCATCCTTTCGGAGCAGCACCAACACACCTTACACATCAAAGGATGGGCAATGCTTCTCACAAACAACCACACACTAGCCATAGCGGTTAAGCTAGCCACTACCACATGCTCCTCTCTTACTCCCGCCTCTGACCTCGAAACCAATAACACGTCAAACGCTTACCAAGGAGCGATGAGAATCCACCAAAATGCCAGGCTTGATGGTCGCAACATCTCTAGCCACCGGACATCATTCTCTCGAACCTGTCTGTGCCAACACCAACCCATCAGCTGCCACTGCGCGGACCACCGCACCAAGAGCCACAACACGAACCATAACCGACGCCTACCAACGCTCATCCGGGCACATCTCTCGACCAGAGTTCCCGCTCTGTCACCTCGAACCACGATATCAACACCTCAGGGGCAGGATGAACATCAAGCTGGGGTGGCCAACCTGATAACAACTTGATGGGAATCGACTCTAGTCACTAGTATTTTCTTTTTATATTTTTATCCTTTTATTTATTTTTATATCCTTGGGAAAGTATAAGCCAATTGTAAGGCTCCATAAGCCGATGTGTCATTCCCTAAGATTGTGTAGGTTTTTGTGCAAATATGTAGTAGGTCCAGCTAGGGGGCCCTCCCTTCTTTTCCATTGGTCCACCTAAGCTATGTGGGACTGGTCAACCATCCTAGGTGGCCATCTAGAAGCTTGACTAGTCAATATGGCTTGCAAACCGAACCACCTTAAAATCTGGTGTTCGTTGTGTGATTGCCTTATCGTCAGATTGAGTTTCCTGTTCCCTCATTTTAGTAATTTTTAATTCTGCACTTAGATCCATTCACCCCCCTCTGGATCCACTTTCTACTAGTTAGATCGTGTCCATCCAGTACCCAACAGACGTCGTGCCTTGAGGGCACGGGTTCCCTCCTCACTCAATCCGCGGTGGCCACTCGTGAGCGGGAAGTCACAAGATCGGGCACTCTCGTTCTCTCCGGCTGAACTTAGGAATGATACTAGTTGAACACAAATATCCAGGGAGGGTTCAATGTATACCTGATCGGCGTGAAGACGTCGATTCCGAGTCAGAGACGTGGGCGAGCGAGGAAGTGTGGGTTCCCCACACACCGCGCCGATGTAGCTTCCCCTTGTTTAGATTATACAAGCACTACTCCCGACACAGGGCAGTTGGACTAGGGAGGGGAAATTAAGGATTACATCAAAACTACCTCCACACAGGGAGGGGCGCTATGCCGGCCAGGCGGGGAGGGGAGACTAGCTAAGTCAGTGCCGGAAGGGCACTTCTCTGGTTCTATCCAGGTCTGGGACTGTAGGATAGTGAGTGGCTGTAGTCACCACTATGCACTCCCCTGAGCCCGGAAGCCACCAAAACTGGTGCCAAATCGTCGCTGACAGACCTTGGAATGTTGGAGAATTTTCTTGGATGGACCCATTGTCGCCACTGGCCAGGGTGGCACCCGGAACAGGCTCTCTGCACTCTGGCTCAGGCTGATCCCAAGGTGTAGTAGCAGCTAGTTGTAGCCGCCATGGTCCCTCCCGAAGTCCAATCATGGCGGGACCAAGTCGAGGATGACCGTAGACGAGTCTTATTTGACCAGCAATCAAGAAGAACACCATAAGAGGTCAGGGCAGAGAGAGGGATCTCGTTGCGTGAAGTGGTGTCAGTTCAGGTCCTGAGTGGCCTATTCTGCACACCTTGGGAAGAAAATTCATAAAACATCCGTGGGGAGACCTGAGCCCTGGTGCAGAAGCTGCCACGGCTGCATCCCTACTCCCCTTGGCACGCTGCTTGGCTGGAGCATTCTCCTACCAGTCCTCCTTCCAACCCAGTTGACGGAGCGCCATTCGGAGTCCGGGGGTGTCCGTGCCAAATTTTCTCTCCCGGGTGCGCAGGTCAGTCCAACCGGAACCAACCCAGACACCCGATTACTGTTTGTCCCCTATCTCTCTACTCCGACATTTTCTGTAGACCACCCTGGTTGGAGATTGAAGAAGACTGGTAGACAGACGCGACAGCTTTGGTCCCGACCCGTTCTGACTCCGGGAGTGCTCGTGGCGGCATCATCTTCCCACTACTGCACTCAGTACTCTGTACCAGCCAGAGTAGAGCCACTCTGCCACAGAAGCTTCTACGGACACATGCTTGCTCCCCTTGGTGCACCTCTTGGCCGGGGCGTTATTCGACCAGTTCTCCTTCCAACCCCATCGACGGAACTACATTCGGAGGACGGGACCATTCGTTCTGAATTTTCTCGTCAGGGTGCGCAGGTCAATCCACAGAAACTCAGTCCTGATACCCTGTTGCAGTGAACCTCCTATCTCTCTGCTCCGACCACGCCTGGAGGTCTTCCTGGTCGGAGATCGAAGGAGACTCGTAGACAGACGTGTCGGCTTTAGTCCCGCACCATTCCAACTCCGGGAGTAATCGTACTAGTGCCACCTTCCTGCTGCTGTGTCCGGAGGATAGAACCAGTCCAGGCAGAGCCACCTTGCCACAAAGCCAGCTGCGACCAGAGGTGACTCCAGGCCGCTTCCCAAAAATTCTGAGGACTTTCTGATCCAGCTAGCAACGTTTTGGCACTGGTTTCGCCGACATCCGAGTTCGCCTCAGACCGTGGAGCCGTCAACAGCGAGTGGTGGTCAACCCGTTCCTGAAACCGACAGATTCGGCCGAGTCCTTCTTCGGCAACTTCGTTGCTTTCTTCCCCCTCCCCGCCTGGCCGGCTTCATGTAGAGGGGCCGGTTATGGCACGGAGGAGAGAGCAAAAAGTCTTTCTCCGTGAAGGTGATAGTGGCTGTGAAAGCTTCATACGTGGCAGCTTTTATTTCTGCCGCATGCGCTTCGTAGACTTCTGGCTCTTGAAGTATCTTGATAAGGGTTTCCCTTAGATCTTTACTCCAAGCGATGGCTTCCCAGATTGTGAAACTGGCGGGGAAGCACTTCATCTGGTGAAGGACCTTCTGGTCGGCTCGGGCTTGAGCGTCCTCTAGTGACGGTAGTATGTCGGGCTGGACCTGCTGTGGGCTGCCGCATCGCTCCTCATCGGGGCGGCGCACTATCTTGCCTTTGTTGCTGGGGTCGGGCTAGCTATGGCCAGCCGTGGACTCTTGGAAGAAAGAAGCCAACGATGGCTCATCTGAGGGAGACTGGAGGACTGGTTTGTCCTTGCCGAACGGCCCTGCTTGTTCTGCAGGACATGCTGGAGTTGGTGCCGGGGCCGGGGTGCTGGTGACGATCTCCTCGGTGCCAGCAGGGTCAAAAATGCTGGGTTGCCCCTGGATCTCCACTAGTGGGATCGGGGCAGGTTGTTCTCCTCGCAAGAGGATGACTTGTTCTGGATCGAAGGTAGACGGGCAGAGAGACGGCTCTGGGGCTCTTCCGCGGCCTCTGCTACATCCACGATCGTGACCTCGGCCACGACCGGTGTGCTCTGGGGCTGGTTGTGGTCTGTGTGGAGTCGCAACCCTTTGTCTGGTTCTGGACGCTATCGGCTCGCCTCGTCGGGAGGCGTTGATATTTTCTGGGGGTGGGATGGCCACCATGTTACAGGTGCAGCCACGAAGCATCTGTTCCAGCTATTCCATGGTGATCTCCTTATCCTTATAGAACAAGGTGAGCTCTTCCGGAACACGGAGAGTTTCACCTTCCTTGACCTTTTGGATCATTTCTTGGACCCAGTCCCAGAGGCGAGCTCGTTTCTGCATGTCTTCCCACGGGATGTAGCTATCGAGTGGATGATAGGTCCACTTATGGTTGCCCCGGTCCCCCTTTGCATACCACACACTTCCCACCCACACCGCACCGTAGCTCAGGGCATACTCATTCAAGCAAGCATCTAGCAATGGGTGGTGAGATTCATGATAAGCGGGCAAAATCTCGTGAGTGCCACTTGGATTTCCAAGAAGGTAACTTGGTGAGGGAGATATTGGAGCGGCTCTACCTTAGGGTTACCTCCAAATCGAGGGCATGAGGACTTGGACCTTACCCAGTTCTGAGTGGCTTTGGCAACCTGGCTTACAGGTTGGACTTTCTGATAGGCTTTGGGATTCGTCCCACTTCCCGCATGGCGGATCCGGCACCCTATACTGGCACCGCAGTGAAACCTAGTGAGTGCCTCGAGCCTCTACCTTCCTTGTGGGAGACATCCTCGGAGTGCCACCACAAATCAGCCAGAGAGCTCGACATGAGCACCCGGAGGCAATACTAGGTAAGCAATGTACCATCCCTAGCAAGAGGGTGTGCCTGAGCCACCTTGAGAGGTTGAAGAGCCGTCCCCCAGTTAAGGACGCTAGGTTGAGTTTGGAGGTTGTGGCTCGCCCAGAGCTGCATTCGTGGACCTCTCCCCGGACGGACCCATACTCGACGGAGTCGAGTTCTCCGCACCCCGGGGATATGATGGGGGCATCTCTTGTTGAGTGGTGGATGGCGGATCTAGAGGGGAGGGGTGAATAGATCTGCCCCTCTTTTCGCGATGCAGCCCTCTTTAAAGCTAGACAAAAAGAATATGCAGCGAAATATAACTAGCTTAACGAAGTACACTACGATTGGCTTAGCAAGATGAACAAGTAATATAAAAATTGATCCTAAGCATGCATCTAGCACAAAGCAATCACACAAGCACACCATGGAACAATGGATTTTAAGGTGGTTCGGACTGAATCCCCAGTCCTACGTCCACCCCTCACCAAACTCCGGTGAGGCTTCACTAGTGCAACACACCAAACCGTAAATCGGAGAACCACCACCCCCTCACAGTTAGGGGTCACCCCCATACCCATCCACCCCACTTCTCCTCCCATAAATCCCATTTCCCCCCCATCATCTTCAATCTGCAGTTCTCAGTTCAGAGGTGGTAGAGTACCAGTGACTTTCAGAGGAAACTGTGACTTCATCCCTACATTTCTGAAGGCTCAAGAGGTACCGGTGGAAGCGTCTTCGAGTCTTCTTCGCAACGGCGGTCATCTCGTCCCATTCCGAGTTCGTGGCTATCCGGGGCAGCTGATCTCCCTCGACTGCACAACTGCATCCTAACTGTCGGCCAGAGAAGATTTTCAGAGGCTACCACATCTCGCCACTGGAAGATCTGAAGGCAGGGCTTTGCCAGGACCTTCTACAACGAGTCTTCTTCCCCCTCCAAGAAGCGGGACTCCATTTGGTGACCGGAGCGGTAACTTCTTAATTTTCTCCTCAGGGTGCGCTGTTCTGTCCCCTCTTGGACTGAACAGACACCTTGTCACTCTTTTGACTGCCCCGATCTACCCCGACATCAGCTAGCATTCTCGTGGGTCTCGTTTCGATGGCGACTCATCAACGGTTCCAACGCCTCCTGCCACACTCAATTTGGAGTTCGGGACAGCTCGTGACGGCCTCGGCTTGCTGGTGCTGTGTTCCTGCAACTGTCAGAACCCAGGAGTAGAGGCTCTGTTTGAGGCTCTTCCCCGATAGGCACCATCGACCTGGAGTTACCCCAAAATTTTGGTAACATCCCAGACCAAGTACGGAGAGTTTGCTACTGGTCTCATCGAAAGAGGAGTCCGGGAGTGGTCACAGCGGCATCAACACCGCCTCCCTATCCCCTATTCTAGAAAGAGGACAGAACCGACTTTGTCGACCGTTGAAGCTCCTCACCCCTTTTCTTCCCCTCCCCGCTTGGCCGGCTGAAGGCCCCTCCCTGTGTGGAGGTAGTTTTGGTTGTAAGAAATTAACCCCCACCCCAAGATCCCCCTCCTGCGAGAGGCGTAGTGTTGTAAACAGTGCTGCCCGTCAACCCAAGATCGGTCCTCCCGGGCCCACTTGTGTAGCCCTTTACCTCCCTGCGTGGAGTGGGCAACAAAATTAACTTCTGTAATTATTGTAATATTTTGTTACCGGGAGTTACCGCACTTGGCCGGGATTGTCTTCCCCACGCCCGGAGCGTGGAGGTATCGTGTCCACTCCTCTCTCGGCATTTATTTTATTTCGTATATTTCCGTATGCCGCTACTAGAGAGCATGTGATAGGATTATTAGCTCGATATCTTATATTATCACCGCTGCGAGAGAGAGAGCGAGATCCGTCCTGTGACTCGATCCGAGCATGGAAGAGCTGACTACCCGACTCATTGTCGGTTTCTCAACCGCGCACGGTCCCACGCATCCCTAGCTAGGGACGCCCGCGAGCTAGAGTCCCAAGTCGTGTGTCCATCCCGCATCAGCTTCTAACATGGAATTGCAAGCAATATTGCATCCTCAACACCGGCCAACAACAGTAGCAGCAATAGCAAGGGTCGGCGATCTTAGTCTCGACGACCAACCAAAAGGGAAGAGACAGCCAACCAGAAATGACCGAAAAACAGACAAGGACAGATGTCAACAGTAAATGAAGAAGGGGGGAAATCTTCATGCATTCACTACAAATTGGGGCATAGCAGACCCCTCTACCCGGCATCCACCACCAGTGCGCTCCCGTAGGCCCCCGACCGGTGCATCGCCCAACACCCTTATCCGGTGCGCTCCCCAGCGCATCCACTCGGCGCGCTCCCATCGCCCTCCACCCGGTGCACTCCCAGCGCCCTTACCGGGTGCACTTTGGCCTAACCCAAGCCGGTGCAGCCTCAAACCCTCAACCAGCCTCCACCGACACACCCAGGCCTGCCTTTCACCTAGTGCACTTGCACCTTCCTCCACCGGTACACTCTCTAATACCTTTAACCAGCACGCACCAATCCACCTTTGCCCGGTCCACCGAACTTCTCCCCTCAAAAAAAAAAAAACAAAGGGGTGGTAGTTCGCGATCAATCTTCTCCAGGAAGGAGAAAGCTTTCTTTTATACCAGCAGCAGAAAGGGCGTGTGTCTTCCATGAAATCCCGCCATAAAACCTTCACACGTGGCAGCATCTTGCCATTCACTTTACACGTGTCGTGATCCTGGCACTGCATCCAATCTTGGATCACGTGCCACCCTTATTTTTCATGAAACATTACCTATCAACATAGAAATAAACATTAGTTCAGTTAAGAGTATACTAGACAGAAAAAGATGCACGGGGTATGCGCGGAGTATGTTTAGAGCACAAGTGAACTGGCTGCAGAGGGATCTGCATGGACTTAGCTGGCTTAACTACAGTGTCTGCCCTAACTAGAAAATATGCACGAGGTTGTTATGTACTCAGACATCAAGAGGACATACACTGACTCTGCAACAGTGTATGCTCCAACTTCGATGAACAGCGAACAAAAAGGTGCAAGGGCTTTATTGTAAACAAAATGTGTGAGGATAAAGACGAGCACGGAGTTCAGGTGCATATATTGAAAAGATGCACGGACTTGTGTTCTGCCAAAGGAAAATGTGCACGGGGTTTAAACCAGAGGTAAAGCATGCACAGACTTGATGTCCTGCTTGCAAGGAAAAGATGCACGAACTCATCTGTGCTCGGACTTTACTGAAGAGAGGCGTGCATGGACTTTGTGTGTACAAAGATGCATGAACTTCACCATGCTCAGACCTTAAACGGATGTGCTCGAACTTGATGACCCAAAGTATGCATGTACTCAGACATGTGCACTGACATGAAAATGAACAAGTTAGAACCTACACAGACCTAGACGACGCACGGACTTGATGTCTCAAGACATATGCACGGGCTATAACAAAAAGAGCACGGACTTAGAGTTTACCAATGCTCAACGTGCACGGACTTGACTAGAACGTGCATGGACTCAGTTTATCTACTAAGTCCAAAACGTGCATGGACTCAATAGATCATGCAAGGACCTTATAGAAAGTGCACGGCCTCCAATCCCCCCCTATTTTCACTGCCCCACTCCCTTCTCTCTTCTGCCCATCTGCGAACTCACCCCCCCATCAGCATGCACCCCCCGACCTTGCCCGAGGACCAACCCTTCCAACCCCACCATGTGGATGCCAAATAGGGCCTCCGGCCCAGCACTGTGTAGCCCAAACCCCTGAAGCCTTCAGTCCTTCCCCCCCTCTCCTACCTCCGTCCCACGACCTCCTTCACGATTCATGCACACTCCCTGCGCCCTGCCCTTCCCCGTCGGAGAAGCTGGCCACTCCCCGCCAGACCACTGCGAGCCCGCCATGTCCACCACCTTCATCTGTAGCACTGCCATGCAGAGCCAAACCCCTCCACCGATAAACTAGCTGTCGCCACCCATGATGACGGTTGCCACCGTTAGCTCTGCGAACCCCTCACAAGCACTGCCCGCGCTGCACTCTAGCAGTGAAGATCGGGCTGGCCAACAACATCACCGCGTCCCCTCCATCCCCTCTCTCACTGGTCGCCAGCCACCGATCGGGGCCACCTCCTTTGTCCCTCATCGTGACCCATGCATTCACGTCGTCGCCGCTATCCAGTGCATTGTCTCCAGCATACACCACACCAGCATGGTAGCACCACTATGAGCTACTCATCCCCTCCATCGAACTTCCTCTGAGAAGCAGCCACAAAGAAAGCCTGCTGCAGCACGGTCGCCTCTGGTAGGGCCTTGTTCTCAAAGTCAAGCTATCCACACCGGTGGCCAGAAGCAGGGGCACCGTTGGGAACTGCCCTTCCACTTGAAGTGGCAGAATTCGCTGGAAGTGATATCACAAGGCTGTACCGACAATCTCCACTGGTGTAGCTGTGAAGTAGTGCCTTGAAAGCCAACTCGGGTTGTGAAAGACTTAACAAATGAGTATGCAGTAAAGGTTGTGAAACCCTAAAAGAATTTTACGTGAGTCCTACTCCATGAGGGTTGGTACAAGGTGTTGGGTACGTGATGTTTGTAACAAGCCAAGCTGAACGGGCAGTCTCGAACAACATGGCCTGGCTGATCACAGCGAAAACAAACCACTGGCAAAGAACATGGCCTGCCAAGGTGGCCACCACCACACCTCGCACACAATCCCGGCTGACGAACAGCAGGTCCCTGACGCTGCTGAGAAGACGGGACTGACGGTGGAACAGCACCGGCAGAAGACTATTGGGCACGCCGCTTCTCCCGCTCCCTTAACTTGCTCCTAGTATTCATGGACGGAGGTGCACCATGATTAACTGGCATAAGAGAGGAGGTTCTAGTTGCATACGGCTGCCTGCCTTGCCGATCCTCAGACGTCCGAGCCTTCTAAGGTTTCTTGAATCGGAACTTCTTACCCTTGGGCTTAGAGGAAGAAGCACCATCGGCAGCGGAACAACAGGAGGAACTCCGGGGATGCTTGACAGATAAACCTGCTACAACTGTCCAATCGGTTGAGGGATAAGGTGATGTTACACACCTAGCTGAGTGGACTCAACCTAGGCACGCACTTGAGATATCACCTGCCCTACTCCAGATGGCAGATGAGGCAACGCCGCTTCACTCTGCGTTCCACTCCGAACACCCGGTATGCCTTCCTCAGCTTGGGCGGGAGCCGCTGGAACTTGACTCGGCGCAGATGCATAAACCATCACAACAACCACCGGAGGAGAAACACCACTTCCCTCCCTAGAAACATGCGCCTTTCGGTGACGTGCCATCAAAACCTAAGAAGCACATGCTGATGAAAATCACATCAACAATCACAGAAAACACCCTAAGCTAGCAGTAGACGACTCAAGTGGACTTGCTTTGGACTAACGCTATGCAATGTCAATTCCTTATACAAGTCCTCAATGCTGCTTTGATACCAACTGTAATGACCCAGGGCTCTAGGTACCAATAACCCGATAATATCAGATTACCGCTACCAAGGACTGGGGACGCCACCCAAGAGGCTGATGAGGCCCCTGAAGGGTTAGTGGAGTTTGTCGAGGAGTTGTATAACGAATTCGTTTCTTTCGGTGTGCATCAAGACGAACGCGTAGGCAAATAATTCGACAACTCGCGTTTTATCATGCTTCCGATGTAGGGAAGAGATTTCATACCGCGTCGACAAGACACGGATCCGGGTGCAACGGATACGTCGTTTTTTTTTGTCTTAACCCTCAAATTTTATGAAGAATACCTCCGCTTAGTTTCACATTAAATTATAACACACCATGTGTATTGTTGAATTATAACATAGTTGCACGGTTAAATTATTATTATATCATGCATCTCTACTCTCATATCCACTGCCGAACTATGCAGAGGCTGCTTGACTTTTAAAATTTATATGTTAATGAACATTCTGTATTATTCTATTGTAAGATGTATTTATTTAACTTTTGTTGCATATTCATAAACATTCGTGTGGATATAGGTATATATTATTCTTTTGTCTCGGTTCCTCATTTCATGTCGGTATTTAGCGCCTTCGTGTCATCGCTCTTGGTTAAAGAGTAATGTTTAGTGCACCTCTTGCACTAATTACATCGACCGACGTAATTAGTGTAACATTTGATAATTTTTTTTAATTTTTTTTTAATAATTTTCACGTCTAATTAAGTTGTTGTGTCAATCACGTCACATCGTCCGGTGACGTGACCGACACACCAACTTATTTAGACGTGAAGATTATTAAAAAAATTAAAAAAATTATCAAATATTACACTAATTATATAGATAAATATAATTAGTGCATAAGGTGCACTAAATATTACATTTCCCCGCTTCTAGATCTCATGATGTGCCACTCTATTGGGCTTCCCATCCATTTCGCCACCTTAGCCCCGTTTATGATCAATAATAGCCTAGGTCTAATGGGGATGATAATGATCAGGTTAATTAATAGATTGTTCGCAAATGTTGGAAAAAAAATATCCCCCACAAATTCAAAGAATCAAGTCTCTCAGGGGAAGGATTGATGGTGCATCATCATCATTCCAATAAATATATACCCTTCTTATTTAGCCATTTTCATGCCAAGGCCTAGATCGGCCTTTCTAGTGATGTTTGCCCTCCAAGATATTTAAATAATAATAATAATAATAATAATAAGACCTAAAATGTTGCCTTCAAACCTCAACAGGGTGTCGATCGGGTTGGGCTTGTAGGGCGCGGTTGTGAGCTTCGGGCCTCCTCCGTACCTTAGTCAACACGCTTCGGGTTTGATCATTGATTAGATCACAGGCCCATGGCGTCAATGCCAGCGCGTGAGGCCCAGATCCACCCATTTATGTATTATTTTTCGTTGCGACGAAAGCCTAGTCACACGCTCCGGGTTCCCAACACTGCAACCCCAACCCTAACGAAAGCCTCTCACATTTGCACCAGGAAACCCACCATCCAACACCCACAGCATTCCTTATACGTTACCACATGGTCATCTCCTCCTCCTCCTCCTCATTCTCAGCAGCGATCGCTATATCCGCAGAGAGCTGTCTGAATGAAAGTCAGGTTTGCGAGCAAGGGGCCTTCCCCCATCGGCGTCATGTTGCAATGGGATCGAACCACTCCCGGACCACCCACGCCCGCATGTCCTGCATCCCATGGCTAGCCCTCCATGGTGGCTGCGGCTGCTCCTCCTTTGGGAAGGTCCGATATGTTGCCATCGGCACCATGCAAGAATCCCATCGTCTAGTTGCAGTTCTCTCGACACAAATATAATAATCTAGTACAGTATAGCACGGCTAGATGGATGCATATATCTCTCCTCCGTCCGTGGTGGACCGGTTGGGGGGGGGGTGGTGTTGCCGGCCGACGATGCGACACGGCCACCCTATTCCTTGGCAGCCGCTGAACATGCCGTAAACCGGTGTGGAGATTATATATATTACAGGGATCAGAAATGTTCTTCTTGCAGGCATGAATCTATAGAATAGTTTTTTGCTCTTTACATAAGAAGATGAGATTTGATCTTGAGGACTAATTTCTTTGTAAGAAAGACGTATGTTATTAATTTGACATCACCGAACAATATATAACATGGGGTTAGTGAGATGCACATTCATGACCTGTAACATCAAATAAACTGACTATTTTTAGCCTTAAAACTCAAATAGTATGTGTAGAGGTGAAAAAATGGTCTCTCGTATCTTATACCATACTTTTAAGATTTATTTGATTGAGAAAGTACGTCTGACCATCCGTGTAAGCCTCCAAAATATTAAGAAGATGACGTCAGAAAGAGTCCTAGGTGTTATAGGGGACAACCGTCTGATGCTTAAGTAAGGACTATGACGAGACAACGAGAAACAGGAGATGAGGAAAATGAGAGAACATGAGAGAAGAATAATTAAGACTGGGGCCGAAGTGGAGCCTCTGGAGGTGCTCGCTGCGTCCGGCGAGTGCTCGGAGAGTGCTCGCCGTGCCAGAAACGTGCCCGGAGGTCGGCTCTCTATGGTATCTCTCCTTCCTCTTCTGTGTATCAGGGCGTCTCACTACGTGTGCCTACCTTCTTGTAGGTGTGTGTGTGTCTCTCTCTCTATGAGTGCGTGTGTTTTTCTATCTGTCCCTTTGCCATCTGATCGAGGGTCTATTTAACTAGTTGTTCTAGCGGTGGAAGTCTATCCCTTAGCAAGAAAAGGCATGAGTAGTGGAGTAACGCCTCCGCGATCGTGGGGAGTTTCCCGTTATGTGCCTATTTATCCTGACAGTGCGGTCTTGGGGTGAGTCTCAAGACGCTATAGGTGCGAGCTCGCCCCTACTGGAGTAGAGGCCGGTGATTGTGAGTGTGATGTCCCGGACTCTTTTAAATCCTTATTTTCGGGTCCCGAACCTACTTTCTCAGAGCGTCCGGCTCTGTCACGTCCGGAATTTTATTTCGGACATCTTTCGTGTTCGGATCGGCACGATCCGGGGTCGTTTCAGAGGCCCGGAGGCGTTTCGCGGCTTTTCCCGTGTGCTTTTCTGATTTCCAACCTGATTTTCGGCAAATCCTTCGGCACGTTGTTGAGGGCGAACGTGGTCGTTCACCCGGGCGTGAGTGGTACCGTTGTGATCAGTGCGTTCCGAGGATCGCGAAAACGTGATTTTCTATTTTTTGATATTTTTTAAAAAATTTAGATTTTCTATAAATATCAAATCTTTTTCTCTTTTTCTTATTCTTCTTTTCTTGCGACAGGTGGGCGCGGTGGGTCGTGGGCGCCGCGGGCGGGCGCTCGGCGGGCGCACACGAGGTGGAGAGGGCTCCACGCGGTGGGAGCAGTCGGTTCGCTGCGTGGGATGGTGAGAAGGGAGGTCCGGTGCGGGCGCGATGCGCAGAGAGAAGGTGAGAGGGAAGCAGGGGGGGCACGACGGTGGTTGCGGACGGGTTCGAGCAGAGTGGCGGGCCCGTGGGCGAGCCGATGCCAGCGCGTCCGGGCAAGTCGTGCGGGCGTTTACACCGGCCGTGGCCGGTGGTTGGAGGTGGGTCGTCGGCGTGGGTTAGCCGGAAGAAAGAAGGGGAGAGATGGCAGCGGCTGTGAGGAGGTGGAGGGCTAGCCGCGGTTGTAGAGGCGGGCCGGTGGAGGTGGTTGCCGTTGCGGACGGTTCGCAGGGTGGGACGCGCGGGGGTGCGGCGGTGACGCGGGCAGGCAGAGTCGGCGACAGGGGCGCGCAGGGGCGCTGTGGCGACGCTGGGCGCCAAACGCGGCACGCGGCCACGGTGCTGCTGGCGGCAGTGGCCGCGGGCGTCTGCTAACAGAGAGGTTGAAGCGCAGAAGAGAGAGAGAGAAACAGAGAGAGGGAGAAGAGAGAGAGAGAGAGAGAGAGAGAAAATGCAGGTTTTTTTTTCAAGAATTTTTTTTCTCTATCTCTTTTTTTTTCTCCAAAATTCCTCTCAATGGTGATCTTTCTACTTTTTTTTCTTTTTTCTTTTTTCAATTCTAGCAATCTAGAGAGAGAAAGAGAGAGAGACGTCGGGACGTCGGGGTCGTCGGAGGCGCCGTTGTTGGGCTCTGATACCAAATATGACGCGGCAGAGACGTGGAATTGGATCGTCGGCAGCTCCGAGACACGGACGGGACGGATAGGATGCTACCTCGCGTAGCTTGGCCTCACGCCGCTCAGCCTCACGCCGGACGGTCTCTCACCGGGCGACACACTCACACTCAAAGAGAATGAGGGAAGGAGAGGGAGAACAAAGTGGTGACAAGGGTCGAGAAGGTAGCGACCGATCTTGCCGATAGTGACAAGGGTCAAAAGGGTAGCGATCGATCTTGTCGATGGTGACAAGGGTCAAAAGGATGGCCGGTCTTACCGATGGTGACACTGGCCGAAAGGGTAGCGACCGATCTTATCGATGGTGACAAGGGTCGAGAAGGTAGCGACCGATCTTGCCGATGGTGACAGGGGTCAAAAGGGTAGCCGATCTTGCTGATGGTGACAAGGGCCGAAAGGATGGCTGGTCTTGCCGATGATGACAAGGGCCAAAAGGGTAGTGGCCGATCTTACCGATGGTGACAAGGGTCGAGAAGGTAGCGACCGATCTTGCTGATGGTGACAAGAGTTGAAATGGTAGCGACCGATCTTACCAATGGTGACAAGGGTGGAAAGGATGGCCGATCTTGCCGATGGTGACAAGGGTGGAAAGGATGGCCGATCTTGCCGATGGTGACAAGGGCCGAAAGGGTTTGTTCATCGACATGGGTTGCATGCCGAAGCAATGGTAGATTCATTAACAAGGACAAAAGTTCCAGGTTAAGGGTAGAGATGGACCGATCTCATCGATGATGACGAGGGTCGAACATAGGTTTGTTCATCGACATGGGTTACATGCCGAAGCAAAGGTAGATTCATTGACAAGGATGAAAGGTCCAAGTTAAGGGTAGAGATCGACCGATCTCGCCGATGATGATGAGGTTTGAACATTGGTTTGTTCATCGACATGGTTTACATGCCGAAGCAAAGGCAAATTCATCAACAAGAATGAAAGGTCCAACTTAAGGGTAGAGATCGACCAATCTCGCCGATGATGACGAGGGCCGAGCATAAGTTTATTCATCGACATGGGTTATATGCTGAAGCAATGGTAGATTCATTAACAAGGACAAAAGATCCAAGTTAAGGGTAGAGATCGACCGATCTCGCCAATGATGACGAGGGCCGAACATAGGTTTGTTAGGAGATCTCCGATGGGACTTCTGATGATTGTCTCGGCCTGTTCAAGCAATTACAACACTACGCCTCACACAGGAGGGGGGATCTTGGGGTGGGGGTTAAGTGAATTACAACCAAAACTACCTCCGTACAGGGAGGGGCCTTCAGCCGGCCAAGCGGGGAGGGGAAAGACGAGGAATAGAGCTTCACACGATGACGGGGTCGATTCTGTCCCTTCTCAGGAACAGGGTACAGACTATCGATGCAGGAATTCTTTCGGATGCTCCCGAGCTCCTTTGCCAGCAAGACCAGCGCCAAAATTTCATGGATTGGTCCAGGAGGATGTAGGAATTTTGGCAGGAGCTGGGGAAGTCATCGTTGGTCGCGGTGAAGCTGGAATCAGGGACTCTATTCTCTGGCTCGGACCTTCTCAGCACTGCAGCATCTGGAAGATGACACCACCACGAACAGTCCCGAACTCCAAATTATGCACGGTCAGTGGCGTTGGAACCGTCTACGAGCTGCCTTCGAGTTGAGAGCCACGGGGGTGCCAGCCAATGTCAGAGCAGACCACAGCAATCCGAACACTGACAGGGTTTCTGTCCCAGGGTGGACAAGACTGCGCACTCGAGGGAGAAAAAGGAGAAGAAATCGCTCCGGTGGCCGAATGGAGCTCTGCTTCTTGGAGGAGGAGGGAAACTCGTAGAAGAAGGTCTCAGTCGAACGCCGCCTCCAGATCTTCAAAGGGGATGATGTGGAAACTGCTGCACTCTACCTCTGGAAGCTGGGCAGGAGCCTTCTGCACAGTCGGAGTAGATCGCCTCTCCCAGACAGTCACGAGCTCGGAACGGGACGAAACAACCGCCGTTGTGAAGATGACTCGAAGACGCTTCCAGGGGTAGCCTTGTGTCTCTTGGAACGTCCGAATGGTGTCGCAGTGTCTTCTACAGTCTTCAGGTTCTCTGGATGATGAACTGGTGGACTGTAGATTGAAGATGATGGGGGGAATAGGGTTTATGAGAGTGGAAGTGGGGTGGAATGATGTGGGGATGGCCCCTAGCTGTGCCCCAAAAGGAAAACCACCGCCAAAATAACATAAACACACAGAACTCTCAACACTTTCCACCGGAGAAGACTATCCACCGGAACCCCTCCACCCACAAAAAACTCTCCAAAACCTAACCAACAAAACTCCTTTTATAGGGGGCCAACCCAAGCTGTCACTATATCTATTTTCTCTCTCTTATTTCTCTCTCTTCTCCACGTCGCTCGACCTCTTTCTTACTCACTACCGTGACACCCGCCTGAAGAAGTGGCTTTGGTCGCTTTTGTTGAAGCTGCCAAGGGAGGCATTGTCCACATGTTGGAGGGGCTCCCGCCTGCATTGAAGTCTGACCGCGATGGCTGCTTGAAGAGGCCCGCCATGTGAAGGGGAGTTGTGGCTACTATTGTGTTTGCATGAAGGAGCCGCTGCATGGTGGAGGGCGGCTGGTGTTGACATTGCATGGGCAGCGGCGTGGAGGTGCTGGCGTTGAGAAGAAGGCCTCCATGTGAGAAGGGTGGGCAGCTGTAATTGAAGACTAGCATTGCATTGGCCTCCCGCCGTGAATGGGAATGAAGGATCGCCATCATCGACACCACTCGCGTGATGGAGAATAGCGGCTTAGCCGCGTTGAAGGGAGCTGCCATGAGGAAGAGGCTACTTGAAACCCGCCTTGTTTCTCTCTCTCTCTCTCCTATTCTCTACCCATCACATTCTCTCTCTTTCTCTATCCTTCCGCGTCGGCCGCGCCATGTGAAGAAGGCCACCTGCCTTCTCCTTTGCGTGTTGTCTACCTATTGCTACTGACCCGTCTACGCCCGTGCCTATTGGCTGACCTCCCGCGTTCGAAGCTACTGCCGCATGGATGTTGAAGTCACTCGCTCCTACGAAACATGCCCACCGTTGGAGACCCGCCATCGCCTGCTCGCGTGAAGGCTCCTGGCCCTCTCTGTTATGCATATGTTGTCTAGCTTTGATGATAGCAACATATCATATTTTGCTTTGATGATTCTGTTTTGATGATAGCAACAATCGACCCACGGCTGTCCCGTATGGTCCTCGTCCCGATACGGTGTCCAACGCACCTGAAAGGGCCATTCATTTGTCAGCATATAGCATTAGCAGCATTTAAAAAAGCATATAAGAAGCTTGTAGAAGAGCATGTAGGAAGTCGGGCTATTTACCGATGCATGTGGGAATGAGTCCAAGTCCTCTTGGATCGCCCGAGTCGACCACTGGATCGACCATGCGCTCCGGGCAACATTCCACCGCCTCGCGATGGGAAACCGCCCCGGGTCAGCTCGACACCTCGACCAATCCCCGGCAGATACAGAAAAGCCCAAAACTGCATTTATAAGAGATGTCAGCATTTTCAACATTTCAAGCATAATAGAAGCATAATAGAAGGCATATAAAGGCATTTACCTGCAAGAAGGGCGAGAAGCCGCCAAGCATGGTCACCCGGTCGGTGGCACTGAGCAAATGGAATAGGAAAGCCAACACTGCTGCTCCCCACGCATACTTCCTCACTTGGCTCAGGTCGGACAGCAGAGGAAGGAGCCGGCAGCTGATCACATCGGCTCGTGTCATGAATAGTAGCTTCTCGAATAGCAGCATCAGGAAGCGTCTCAGGACCCTATCTCCATCCGGTCCCGGCTCTGCCGCTACACTCGGGCGAGCTGCTCGATCACTCGGTCAATGTGCTGCTCTGGTAACTCACCCACTGCCGCTGCTGCTCGCCAGAGTCCCAGGCTTTCTTGGAGCACCGATCATGATAGTTGGGATGATGGATGCCCCAACCTCATCAAGTCCAAGCCAAGTAGCTCCTGAGCAAGCTCCCAATAGTCGACGTATGCCCACCCGGTCACCGCCTTGCCATGCACCCGCAAGTCGCTGATCCGGGCCATGTCCTCCAACGTCGGAATCATGTGCCCCCATGGGAATATGAAGGCTCGGCTAACTGAGTCCCATCTCTCGTGTAGAGCCAGCAGGAGTGCCGTATCCACTCAGGCCACCTCGATACTCAGGACTTCCCCGAAGCGCTTCCCCCTTGATTTTCCCCTCTCCCGTGGAGGTATGGGGGCGTGGCTGGTATTTTTGTGGCTAACTCGCCATTTCACCACCGGGACGACATAGTGGTTGTCCCAGTGGCCATTATGTGCATAACGTGCCCAAGGAGGGGCGTTATGCTCCGTGGGTTTTGATTCTAACTTTCATGGGTTTAACGGCCCCACGACTGACCGTTATGTTTCACATAACGCCCCTGTGTTTTTGCATTATGGGTTTCAGACCGTTGGTTTTTGACCGTTGGGGGTCCTGGTCACATAATGCGCCTAGGGAGGTCCGTTATGACCATATGACGTCCCAGGGAAGGTGCGTTATGCTTAATGCCCTTGCCTTCCACTTAACACACCAGAGAAGGTTCGCTAGGGTCTATAACGCCCCTAGAGGATTGTGTTATAGTCTATTTTCACTCCGTGACATAACGCACCATGGCTGGTCCGTTATGTACATAATGTCCCTCGAGGTGTGCGTTATATTCCCTCTTGTGACTCGAGACTTAACGCACCTGCGTCGGTCCGTTAAGTACTATAATGCCCCTAGGCAGGCACGTTATAGTCTGATTTCTGCTGGATCTTTGACGCACCAGAAGTGATCCGTCATGTGACCATGGCGCACCTGTGTTGGTCTGCCATAGTCTATAATGCACCAGAGTGGGTCCGTTATGCCCTGGACTTTTCGGCGGGGCGGGCAGTCCCGTTTCTTCTCCGACTGTGGTCAGCGTGCGATGGTGCTGGTACGTGGGAGGGTCCCCATACTTCGTCGAGTTCAGACGTTATTTTTCATGGCTTGAGAGTCCACTCCTTCAGAGACACTCCACTATTTGTAGCCAGCCAGTAGACGTGTGCTGGTATCCACCTAGGAGTGGTGGGACGACTACCCTGAGGACGATTTTTAGATTGGTTTTCATCTGGCCCCACGTCATCGGCCAGAGTCTGGCTGAGGGGAAAACCAGTTAGAGGCCAGACCTAGGACGCATGGTCTGTGTGGGGTGGCGACCCCGGTTCATGGTAACGGTGAGTCGATACCTAGTATCGGGTCATCGCTATCATGGACTCTCAGTGCATAATGGCGGTAATTCGATACCTAGTATCGGGTTATCGGTATCATGTACTCTGGGACGTTACAGCTCCTCTACAACTTCTCCATCTCCTCCGCCATGGTGGATAAGCCGGTCCTTCCCCTTCGAATCCCCTACCCTCCTCCATATCGCATCTTCCAAGAACACCCCATCAGCTTCTGCCGCAGCAGCAGTAGGGAGGAGTTGTCTGCTCGTCCCCCTCCCCTTCTCCAATTGCTCCTCTCCACCAGGAGCTCCTCCATGACCCTCTCTTCCCCAGGGAGCTCGACCCCCACAATTTCAATTCCCCTCCTCGGCCTAACCAGAGGAGCAGGAGGTCGGCCCCCCTCCTCCTAGAAGCCTTGGCTCGGGAAGCACCATGACCCCAACAGGAAGAAGCCCTGGTCAGTTGACCCCCGCATCTCCGCTTGCGGCCGCCGCATCCTCTAGTCACTCCTCAACTTGCCCGATGTCGATTCGGCCCTTCTGGACAAGTTGCTCGACGGTCTCGGCTCGGGCATGGATCGTGCTGCCACCGCTGGGGAGGGGCTCTAGACCTCGTCCTCTTCCAATGTCACACACCTCATCCGTGGGTCAACGGGGAACTCTGGCGGGGCCGGCAAATTCAGGTCGAAGTTCCGAAGGGTCAAGCTCGTCCCCTCGGAGGAGGACACGGCGGCCCCGCCAGCACTGGCATTAGCGCTGGCTGCGGCGCCCCCGTCATAGTGCAACCGTTTGTGCCCACCTCGACATTGGGGTCGAGGCCTGGGACGAGGGGACGGTGGTGCTACAGGACGAGGGGGGATCGAGAGAGAGAGAGGGAGCGCCAAGAGAGACAAGGAGAGGGAGGGACCGTGGGGAGAGAGAGAGTGGACAGAGATGTTAGAGGTCATGTCTCTCTTCGTCATAGGCACAAAATGGGTGTTTAGGAACAAACTCCTTCCATCCTCCCTTTGATTTTGATTTACCTACCCATGTACCAAACTATAATCAGATCAAACCCCGTTCAAATCCCCAGCTGAAACCCTCAGTCCAAAAATCCCCAAACATCCTAAAATAGAGCACCGTATAGCCTTAAACCTTCTCGACGCCAAACCTTCCTCGCGCCAAACCTTCCTGTCGCCATAAATAGTCCATGGCGCGGGGGTTTGTACGCCGAGACCTATCCGCACCGGAACCCCCCCTTCCATCTTGTTTGCTCCAACCCCACTGCGCCGAGAGCCTATACCCAACATCCAATTAATGGCGCATCGAGATCTTGTTACTTATTTTTCCCTCCAAATAGCCAAGCTGAGAGCCACACACTCCATGCCTGCGCCGAGAACCTCCCGTGCCGAGAGCCCTCTGCAGACCTTGGATGAACCTCCATCAACCCTGCTGGGCTTGTCTAGGGGATGCCAATGAGCCATCACATTTGTCTCAGGAGATAAACTAATGGGGGTCGACCTCCCCTACATCCCATCATCCCGGAACGGATATGTAACCCCGCAAGTCTGGAGGGCTCTACCTCTGCATGAGTCCTGTCGGCTTCTAAAGGGGAATATGAAACGTTACCGTAAGGTAATTACACTATATAGGAGCCTCAACGCTCTCCCGTTTCAACCATCATCCCCGCATTCTGTGGGTGATGGCCTATTTCCTCTTTGGCATGACCCAAAATAAGGGGAGATGCTGTCGGAATCACGATTTAATAATGACAACCCCAATAAGCCAAGGGAGCGTCGTCAATACGTACCTCTCTCAGCTCTGTCCCTTAGGGAAAACTAACATGTTGGGACGTCTCCTCGAAGACGTACATCGAGGGAGAGCACTCTAACCACTGCTCGATTTCCATTCCGTCACTGCGTGGACGGTCTCCTATCCTCACCTGGCATACTTTGAAACAAGGGGAGATGCTGTCGGATTTGATCCGTGCATTTAAATAAGCTCGTCATTTACATGTTCATTAGATATCACAGTAAGCAATTAAATTTCATTAATCAGGTTTGCTAAAGTAGCAGAAATAAAATTACTTTTTAATTAACAATTTAAATTTAACAATTATACCAGAGTCCAGTTCAAAAGAAAGGCAAGTACATTCGATAAAAAAAAAGACGCACACTGAGGTCAGGGGAAGCCCGACGCAGGCACCGCTGGCAACTACAAACACCCCACACCAGGAACTGCGGAAGTAGAACGACCCACCTGAAAAGCAGGGGTGAGTCTCGTGTCACTGGCTCAGCAGGTGTCACGCGGATCCCCACTGAAAAATAACGTAGTAACATGGAACAACAACTAAAACAGCAGTAGTAGTAAAGCAGGAAAACTAAACTACAAAGCTATAAAAGAAAGCCGAAAACAGAAGGAGTAGGACAGCTGGAAGAAAAGGGAAAAGAAGCCGTACCGAGCAAGCACGGCTGCCGAACTAACCTCGGCTCCCTGAGCTACTCCAGGCAAGCGAAGGCCTACCAGAAAGAGGCAAAAGCCCTAGAAAAACCTATGCAGACAAGACAGACCCTAAGGCATAGACGACTTGATTGCCATGCACACTACTCTAGACACGACCACATACACACAACTAGAACGTCATGCACACAACACAATACTGACCTCGGGCAAGACCACGAGAGGGCTAACCCGGGAAGGTCACGACGAGCGAGAAACGTGAGAGTCACATGACACCGGACGGAAGCACCACCTCACTAGAAGAATAGCCAGCTGCGTCCACTGACGTCTTATGCTTCACCTCGAGTGTCCATCTACGATGTCGAAAACACGACAGAGACTGAGACACTGTCTGAACAGAACCAGGAACTATAGTAACGAGGGACTAGTCGGGGTCATGCCCATCGACGTTCGTCCAAACGCCCCTGACCACACATGCACACACAAGCTCAATGCCATGAGCCAGGCCTCTAGCTAGTTTTCTCCCCCAGCGGACGCTACTGCTAGGCAAGGGAGCCCACAGAAACTAGCTCTAGAATTTGTCATTAGTACTCTATAAAAGGGGAGCCTAAGAAATGCCCTTGGGGTAACAAAAATGTATAATCTGGATAACAAAAAAGGGAGGGGAAGTGATACAATCACAGCCTAGCCTCGCTCCCTTCTAGCTCTGCCAAGCGGGACTCCGTGGCAGCCAGCTCCACCTTCAAGGCCGACGCAAGCTACGCGCTCACCTTGGCACTCATCTCGGCAGTCTGCCACTCGACCCTAGCAAGGTCCACATCTCACCGCTGATCCTCCAGGGCCTTCGCCAAGGCCTCGGCTCTACTCTTCGCGTCTCTCAATCGAGCAGCGCGGTGCTGGACAAGTGACATAGCCACGTCAGTGCACCTCTCCTGCTCGGCAGCCGCCAGTGCATGCCGAGCCCGCTGCTCCTCTAGCTCTTGGACGGCCGCCAATCGCCGAGCCCTCTACTCCTGCACCTCTAGAAGCCACAGGTACTCTGCCCAAATGTCAGCCAAGCCAGACATCTAAAGTTTGCGTGGGAACCTGAGGCCATGGTAGCCCTGGGTGCACTCCCTCAACCGCTGTCGGAGCTCCTCCGGAGAAGGCAGGGGGTCACCTCCTATGTAACCTCGAGCACATTGGAGCAAAGCCATGCCCACGTTAGCATCCAGCAGTGGCTCTGGTGGCGAGACAGATGAAGGCCACCTGATCCCCAGCTCCAGGCAGGAGTGGCCCACTTTAGCCAGGACACCAGATGGACCTGTGCAACCCCACTAAACACAAAGCGGGTCAGCAACACTCAGGACTTCCCTATGACAAGACAAGGTGAAAAACTTGAGAAATAGCTTGGCTCTCACCTGCTACGGCCCCCGCCGTGCCTATAACACCCCTGCTCGGGGTCGGTGAGGGTAGTCCATCCCCCACCTCAATAGCGTCTCCTGTCGGAGTTGGAGAGGGCAAAGGCTCCTCTGACATCCGGGTGTCCCCAGTAATCATCGGAGCGGTGGGAGGCTCCCCCAGATCCACCTCGATGGGAGGGGCTCAGATTTTGATCACAGGACAGAATAGGTTGAGAAAAGTGTCGACTCTAAGAGTCGACACTTTCTCTAGTTCATCCAGAATGAGTTTTTCGGATTGGTTTCGAAATACCCATTTCAAGATCCGATTGCTTGTGGTTTTCACACCAATGGCCTTAGGGTTTCTACACATCTATTGGGCGTTGGTTTGAAGGGTTTAGGCATGGACTTTCAGGTGTTTTGTTGTTGGTTTTCCTTCTTGCATAAGAAGTCACATTATCCCACGATGGGAGGTATTCCTCCAAGCTAACATCTTCCTATCTGTTGCAGGTGAAGGAGGACATGGGTGAGAGTGCCGATCTACTTGGAGGAGGAAGAAGAAGAAGAGGAGGCCGCCGTCCATGAGCTCATCTCTGCGAAGCTATTCCAGTCTGAAGGGATCTCCTGAAGACTCATCTCCGGGCATCTCCTATGACCTTGGTTGGCTTCCACTCCGTGAAGAATCATTCCAACGCACCCTACTACCCAAATGGACGTGGTTCACTAAAGATTTGAGGGGGATTTCTTCTTCTCTCATCTCTACTTTCTATTATGAGCATGTATTGAAAGTTGGGTGTTTATTGTATGTCTTTTCATTTGTTAAACAGAGAATATGCTGTGTGTGGGCGGAGTTGTATCTCTACGTGTATGGTTTTATTGTGGGAAAAGGCTCCCCATGTTTAGTTGTGTGTGGATGGAGCTGTGACTCCATGTAGTTGTCATGTTCGGGGTACATTCCCCGACCATGTGTGTGTGTGCTGCAGTGGCAGCGTTCTGAGGCAAGGCCTTGTGCCGTCGTGCATGTATTGCTGCGGAAGCAGCATGTGGTGTTGGGGTTCATCCCCGTGGTTCTACGAAAGTAGCATATAGTGAAGCCTCACCGAGTTCGGTGAGGGGTGGACGTAGGGAGCCCATCGTGGTCCCGAACCACCTAAAAATCCTTGTGTCTCGTGTGAATGCCTGTGCGATTGCTCATTTCATCTACCTCCCTCTTGCGTAGCCCTGAGAGGAGTGCCTCGTATTCAGCTACGTTGTTCGTGGTCGGGAAGTTGAAGTGCAAGACGTACTGAAGCTCGAGCACTTCCGGTGAAAGTAGGACCAACCCTGCTCCGCTCCCCGCGGTGCAGGACGATCCGTCGACGTACAGCTGCCACGTGGGCCCGAAGGATTGCTTGGGTGAGTCTTCAGTGTGTATGGTGCATTCGGCTATAAAGTCGGTGAGAGCCTGAGCCTTGATCGCAGCCCTCGAACGGAACTTGATGTCGAACTCTCCCAACTCGATAGCCCATGTGATTAGTGTTCCCAAGACGTTAGGGTTCTGGAGGACCTATTGGAGTGGCTGGTCGGTGAGGACGACGATTGGGTGAGCCAAGAAGTATGGTCGCAGCTTGCGAGCGGTCGTAACGAGTGCCAGGGCGAACTTCTCAGTTCGTGAGTACTGTAATTTCGGTCCTTGTAACGCTCGAATGATGTAGTAGATGGGCCTCATGACCCCTGCTTCTTCCCGTGTGAGCACGGCACTCATGGTGCTCGGCATCACCGACAGGTACAGGAGTAACTGTTCTCCCTTTTGTGGTTTGGCAAGGATGGGAGGGGTTGCCAGGTAGCGTTTCAATTCTTCGAATGCCTGCTCACATTCTTGGTCCCAGTCGATCTGTCCTTTCTTCTTTGGTGCTCGATTGGCTTGCTTGATCAATCGAAAAAAGGGGAGACACCATTCGGCGGCTCGGGATAGGAACCGAGCCAAGGCGGTGACACGACTGGTGTGGCATTGTACGTCCCTCACTCGCCCTAGTCGCTGCATTTCCAGCACCGCTCAGATTTGGTCGGGGTTGGCCTCGATCCCCCGGTGGGTGATGAGGAAGCCCAGGAACTTCCCTGACCGTACTCCGAACATGCATTTGGCTAGGTTGAGCTTCATGATGTATCTTCTGAGCGTGGCGAAGGTCTCCGCCAGGTCTCCCAAGTGCTCAGCGGCTTGGAGGCTCTTTACGAGCATGAGAGAGCCGACCACCCTAGCTCACGCCGGTTTCTTAACCGCGCACATCTGCACGCTTCCCTCGCTAAGGGACAAACGTGAGTTCGTCTAGAGTCCTAGGACGAG
This sequence comes from Amorphophallus titanum, assembly GCA_024336825.1. Classification (NCBI taxonomy): domain Eukaryota; kingdom Viridiplantae; phylum Streptophyta; class Magnoliopsida; order Alismatales; family Araceae; genus Amorphophallus; species Amorphophallus titanum. Next base: position 620,256 of record JANBPO010009106.1, read on the forward strand.
TCGTGGGTCCGTCCCACATCAGCCTCGATCTTCCTTGTGCCCAGCGATGAACCGGGATAGGTGTCCCTGACAGACGAGGCGCTCGATCTCATCCTCGAGCTGGCAGAAATCACCGGTATGATGCCCGTGATCACTATGGAATAGGCAGTGCTTACTGCGATTGCGGCTCTTCGACTTCATTGGCTTGGGTTGGCAGAGGAGGCTCGAGCCCTTGATGTCTTCGTAGATTTCGTACACCGGAGTGGTTAATGGGGTGTACCGCTCGTACCTCCGGGATGACTCTTTATGCTCCCTGTCCCGATTCCGCCTCTTTCCTGGGCCCGAGCTTGGCTCGGATGCCCGCTTCTTGTCCCCCTCCCAACCCGAGCCGATTGTGCCTCGGCACGCGTTGAGAACCTATTCCCACTCAGCATGGCGTAAAGCCAGAGTCACTAGCTCGGCAAGGGTCGAGGGAGGGTGAAGGACAATTTTACGCTGGAGGTTCTCGTCTCGGGTGCCTCCGGTTAGTGCAGTTGTGGCTGAGGCAATGTCCAGGCGGGGGACCTGTAGGGCTTCCAACTTAAATTGGTTGATATAAGCCCGAAGGCTCTCCCCTTGCACTTGTTTGAGAGCCAACAGCCTTACTACTGACCTTGGGGGGCCGCTGCCGGTGAAACTCTCCTTGAACACTCCCCCGAATTGCTTGAAGTCTTGAATGGATCTGGGGGCGAGGGCCCGGAACCACGCTTGGGCACCGTGAACTAGGGTGGTCACGAAGGCTCTGCACTTGATGGCGTCGGGCACCCTGTGGAGGGTCATCAAAGCATCAAAGCTATTGAAGTGGTCGGTCGGGTCGCCCTGGCCGTCATAAGACTTGAAGGTCGGAATAGAGATTCTGGGAGAAATCTCTGCCTTCAGGATGCAGTCCGGTTAACAATTATTACAGCAATACACCAAATCGACCCACTCCACGCAGGGAGGTAAAAGGTCACATGTGGGGCCCAGGAATCACGTAAATCGGGTTGATGGGCAGCAACTTGATGTAGTCCGGTGGTGCCGAAATTCGCATTTTCGTGCTGTCCGAGCGATGGGGTTTACGGACCCGTGGGGCCCACGAGTGGTGTCGACCTCCGGATCTGCAGGAGTGGGTCCCACTGTGATGGGGGGACCCCTGGGGGCACGCTTCCACGGAAGGCAGTCAGCCGGGAACACCGACCGGTGGCCGTTCTGCTCCGATCTCCAAGCTTCTGGAATGCTGTCCACGGATTTTTGGTTGCTATTTTCAGGCGCGCGCTCCGGCGAGATCGCTTGCTGCGGCTGATCCTGATGTCCGATTGAGGCGAGGCCAGCGCCGTTGGAAAGCTCTCTTGAAGTCCTTTGATGTAGGACCAGAGAAACTCACCGGATCTTCTTAGATCTGGACCTGTTGAATTTTCCTTGCTGCTGTTCTACAGTACCCAAAATATCAGGACAGTAGGGCAGTTTACTGTAAATTGCCATTGACCGCCTACTTCCAGCTGGATTCAGGCTTCGGGCTCTTCTTCAAAGTTGTATGGAATCAACCCAAAAAATTGGGACAATTTTTGGAATTGGATTTGGAGGTGGTGGCGATTTGATATGATTTTTAGTGTGACTAGTGGTCGGATCATGGAACAAGAGGACAGAACTGTAGATGGATCTGAGAACGAATTTTTGAAAATATGAGCTGGGCGAACTAAAAATTAAGAAAAATTGTGGATGTAGGGGTGGATGAAGGGAACCCCCAGTAAAATTGGACGAACCAACAAAATTCAAAAAATGGATCTAAGACATGAAACTCTGGGCAGAGGGAAACCTGGACAGAACTCTGGCAGAATCAAAGTGGGGGAGTGGACGAAAATCAAAAAATATGAAACGGGATCTGAATGACAAACCAAAATTTGTGGATCGTGGTAGGAAGAATAATATGCATGAACAACCATACAGAATGGAGGTAGAAGAAATGAGCCAAACCACATAATTCAAACCATAAGGCACAACAATTTTTAAGGTGGTTCGGATGCAATGATGACAACCTATGTCCACCCCTCACCAAAATCCTGTGAGGCTTTGCTACTGGAAACCAGCACGGGGATAAATCCCCAACACGGAGACACTCTCCAACCACACACGCAGGGCGACACCTGCACACACACACACAGGGACGCGCCCCAACACACACACACGGAGATGAGGTCTCTCACACGATTCGACAATTGGATCAAGAACACACATACACATTGCGACAGATGCAGCACTCTACACACTAGTACAACCAGATCCAGATAGATCCACACACACACGTAGATCTAAGAAGATCCACACACACACAGATCTAAACAAGACAACACACACGACCATGGATCTAAACCAATCCACACACACACAAATGTTTACAGATTACAAAGAACACAGACTTGAAGCTCAAAACACAAAAACAGATGAAGCACAAAAGAAAAAGCTCTCGATTTAGGCTCCCCCTGAGAGTATGATGCAGATCTTGAACAAGACTTGCTTCTTCACTTGAATGGAGATTGCTTGGCTTCAGATGGAGCTTGAATAGCTTGGAGATGGATGAAGAATCTTTCTACGAATCACTGTTCACGGAGCTACAGTAGTAACTATCTTTCTCGTTTGGCAGCCTCCCCTTCAATCCTTGGATCCTTAGGATTTCTTTGCCAAAAGGGGTGTTTTTATATATCTTGGGTTGGTCAAGGAACATCCCCAGATATAGATCCACATTTCCTGGCAAATTTGGAGGCTAGAGGACTGAAAAGTCTACAAGAGAGGCTTGAACACGTTGGTGAAAATAAAGTCAAACTTTGCTGCCTCGAAGGGTTCGGTCAACCGAAATATCCGATCGGTCTACCGAACTGTAAATCCCTGTAGATTTTTCATTGCTGGAAATTTCGGTTGATCGAAATCCTCCACACAGGGAGGGGCGCTAAGCCGGCCAGGCGGGGTGGGGGAGAAGACTACTAGGATACCGAAAAGGCCACTCGGCCGGTTCTGCCAGCTTCTGGAACAAACAGACCTACAGTCGCTGTTGATGCCGCCACGCACTCCCCCGAGCTTGGAAGTCACCGTGGCTGGTGCCAAAATGTCGCTGACAGGCCCTGGTACGCTTGTGAATTTCTGTGGGTGGCCCTGTCGTCGGCACCGGTCGGGGCAGGCTCAGGTCCTGGACCTCTGCACTCTGGCTCAAACTGGTCCTGGGGTGCAGCAGCAACTGGAAGAAGTTGTCACGACCACTCCCGAGGTCCAATCGAGGCGGGACCAAGTCAAGGATGATCGTGGTCGAGTCTTCATCGAGCGGCAGCCAGGTAGAGAACCAGACGATGTCGGGGTCGAGAGATATGTCTAGAAGAGTGGGAGGGGGTCTAGAGGATTCCTGACTGACTTGATTAGCTACCTTGGGGTAGAAAAATCAGAACAGGCTACTCCGAGCTTCAATCGACACCCCGCTTGTTGCTTTGGAAAGGTGACTGGTGGGACTCCACTCCAACTAAGTGGCGCACCAAGGGGAGCCATGGTGTAGTTGCTGGAGCTTCTGCAAGACGCCTCTGGTTGTAGGCCGGACTGGTTCTACATAGTCTGTGGAGAATGACTCTTAGGAAGGTGGCACCGTCACGATCACTCCCATTGTCGAAATGGTGCGGGACCAAAATGGACGCATCCGTGAATGAATCCTCTTCGATCTCCAACTAGGAAGGCCGCCAGGGGAGGTCGGAGTAGGGAGAGAGAGAACGTAGAGTGGAGGGGTGTCTGCTCTGATTCTGAGTGGACTGACCTGCACACCTGGGGAAGAAAGTTTGGAACGGACAGCTCCGAACTCCAAACGAGGCTCCGCCAGCTGTGTTGGACAGAAGACTGGTAGAGGAACGTCCCAGCCAAGCAGCGCCCCAAGGGGAGCTGGGGTGTGGTCGCTGGAGCTTGTTTGAGGTATGTGTTCACGCAGAAGGACCTTAACCTCAGGCAGAGGAGATGGATGGAGTACATGAAGGATTATGATATTACTCTGTCTTATCAGCCTGGCAGGATGAATGTCGTGGTTGATGCTCTGAGTAGAAGGGTATCAATCAGTCAGATGTTGTTGAGAAAGTGGAGGCTTTGGGAGGAGGTTCCGGCCATGACTTTTAGGCTCAAGATCTCGCAGGATCAGGGTTTGGCTGTCCTTACTAGTCTGACTGTCACGCCAACTGTTCATCGACAGGTGACTGAGGCTTAGCGAGCGGACCCCGAGCTACCTCGCATTCTATCGATGGTCGAGGTGGAGTTTGGTGAGGATGGAGCTGTGAGACTCAGAGGTAGGTTGTACGTCCCAGTCGAGGAGCAGGTGAGGCGTACGGTGTTGCGTGAGGCTTATGGGAGTCGATATGCCATGCACCCCGGTTCGGCTAAGATGTACCAGAATCTGAAGAGGCAGTTTTGGTGGCCTGACATGAAGAGAGATGTGGCAGAGTTTGTGGCCCTGTGTTTGACCTATCAATAGGTGAAGACTGAGCACCAGCGACCCGGAGGCACACTTCAGCCCTTGGAGATACCCACGTGGAAGTGGGACCACGTGACCACTGATTTTGTGGTTGAGTTATCGAGGACGTCTAGTGGGCACGATTGTATTTGGTTACTGGTGGATAGACAGACGAAGACGGCTTGGTTGCTGTTGATCAAGTCTGTTAGAGCGTGCAGAGATTGGCCCGTTTGTGTATGGAGTGGATCGTCTCGTTGCATGGAGTTCCCATCTCCATTGTGTCCAATCGTGATCCGTGCTTCACATCGGGATTCTGGAGAAGTTTCCAGCGAGTTCTAGGCACCGAGTTGGCATTCAGCTCAGCCTATCATCCTCAGTCAGACGGTCAGTCTGAGTGGACCATCCAGACTTTGGAGGACATGTTGAGATCATGTTGCCTGGAGTGGCAGGGGAGTTGGACCCACCATTTACCGCACTCCCCCCCAATACCTTCAATCTACTGTTCCCCAGTTCGTAGCCCAGAAGACCTGAAGATTGCAGAAGAAGCAACATCATCATCTCGGCGTTCCTGAAAACCCAAGAGGTATCAAAAGAAGCATCTCCAAGTCTACTTCGCAATGGTGGTCGTCTCGCCTTCATCTGACTTCGTCGCCGTCCGGGGGAAGCAATCTCCCCCGACTGCACAGGCGAGTCCCAGACAGCAACCTGAGGACACTTGAAGACACTGCCATGACCAGTCACTAGAAGATATGACAATGGGGCTTGGCCAACGACTTCTACTACGAGTCTTCTTCCGTCTCCAAGAAACGAGGCTCCACTCGGCCACTGGAAAAAATTCTTCTCTTATTTCTTCCCCGAGCGTGCATCTCTGTCTGCCCTAGGATAGAGCTGACACCCTGTCGGTGTTTGGGCTACTGCGGTCACCTCCGACATCTTCTGGCACTCCCGTGGGTCCTGTTTCGAAGAGAGCTCGACAATAGTTCCAACTCCACTGACCGTTCCCAAATCAGAGTTTGGTGCTATTCGTGGCGACAAGAACTTCCGAAAGCTGCAGTGCTGTGATAGTCCGTGGTAGAAGATAGAGGCCCTGCTTCTCGCTCCGCCACGCCCGGCGACAACTTCATCGGCTCCTACCAAAATTCTTGTACCGTCCCAAGCCAATCTCAGAAGTTTTGGCACTGGTCTTGCTATCATCGGAGTTCGGAATCTTCCTCAAAAATTCCGGCATCGACAGTTGGTACCCTATTCCTGCGAAGGGATAGAATCGTCACCAACATCACGCGGAGCCCAAGTCTTCATCCTTCCCCTCCCCGCTTGGCCGGCTGAAGGTCCCTCCCTGCGTGGAGGTAGTTTTGGTTGTATCTACCTTAACCCCCACCCCAAGATCATCCCCCCTGCGTGGGGTGTAGTGTTGTCTTTGCTAGAGCAGGTCGAAGCGTCCTCGCCGCGGCGTGGGTGAGCCCACGCTTCCCCGCGCGCCCAAAATAAACCCTGTCGGCCTTGCCACCTCGGTGACGCCGACGAATAGACACCCCACCCGGACCTTACGTCTGGACGGGAGAATAAACCTTTCCTTGTGTCAGCACCAGCCCAGTGTTGACGAACATTTCAAGAGACAAATAAACCCTGTCAGCCTTGCCACCTCGGTGACGCCGACGAATAGACACCCCACTCGGACCTTACGTCTGAACGGGGGAATAAACTTTTCCTTATGTCAGCACCAGCCCAGTGTTGACGAACATTTCAAGAGACAAATAGACCCTGTCGGCCTTGCCACCTTGGTGACGCCGACGAACAGACACCCCACCCGGACCTTACGTTTGGATGGGGGAATAAACCTTTCTTTGTGTCAGCACCAGCCTAGTGTTGACGAACATTTCAAGAGACAAATAAACCCTGTCGGCCCTGCCACCTTGGTGACGCCGACGAATAGACACCCCACCCGGACCTTACATCTGGATGGGGGAATAAACCTTTCCTTGTGTCAGCACCAGCCCAGTGTTGATGAATATTTCAAGAGATAAATAAACCCTGTCGGCCTTGCCACCTCGGTGACGCCGACGAATAGACACTCCACCCGGACCTTACGCCCGGACAAGGGGATAAACCCGTCTTTGCGTCGGCACTAAAGCCAGTGCGGACAACCACCACAAGAGACGAATAGATCCCGTCGGTCTCGCCACTACGGCGACACCGGCGAATAGACATCTCACCCGGACCTTACGTCTGGGCTGAGAAGTAAACCTCTCTTTGCATCAACACCGACCCAGTGCTGATGAACACCCCGAGAGGCGAACAAGCTCCGTCTGGCTCCGCCACCTGGGGGGACGCCAATAATCTCTTCTCTCTGTCCCCTCGGGTGACGAACAGCCCTGTGACTTGAACCTCCCGTTCAGGTCAGTTGAACTAATAAACTCTTCTCTCCGTCCCTTCGGGTGACGAACAGCCCTGTGACTTGAACCCTCCGCCAGGTCATTCCCATAAGATGAATTCTAGTGAGTCGTGTCCGGGCGTCTAGGTCATAGGTTCGTGTCCCCCGTCGAGTCTCTCCGTCGTCCCGCATCACTGGGACAAGGGAATAAACCCCTCTCTGCGTTAGCACTGACCCAGTGCCGACGAATACCTCAAGAGACCAACAGACCACGTCGGTTCCACCACCCTGGTGACACCGACAAATGAACACCTTACCCAGACCTTACGTCTGAGATAAGGAAATAAACCCTTCTTTGCGTTAGCACTGACCCAGTATTGACGAATACCTCAAGAGACCAACAAACCACGTCGGTTCCGCCACCCTAGTGACACTGACAAATAAACACCTTACCTGGACCTTACGCCTGGGATAAGGAAATAAACCCTTCTTTGTGTCAGCACTGACCTAGTGCCGACGAATACTTCAAGAGACAAACAAACCATGTCAGTTCCGCCACCCCGGTGACACCGATAAATGGACACCTTACCCGGAACTTATGCCTGGGATAAGGAAACAAACCCTTCTTTGCGTTAGCACTAACCCAGTGCTGATGAACACTTCAAGAGACAAACAAACTATGTTGGTTCCACCGCCCTGGTGACACCGACGAATGAACACCTTACCTGAGCCTTACGTTTGGGACAAGGAAATAAACTCTTCTTTACGTTAGCACTGACCCAGTGCCGATGAATACTTCAAGAGACAAACAAACTACGTCGGTTCTACCACCTCGGTGACACTGACGAGTGAGCAACTTGCCTAAACCCCTCTTGGGCCGAAGTGACAAATACCTCCTTTTGACTTGGACCTCCCATCCAGGTCATTTGAATCAATAAACTCTTCTCTCCATCCCTTTGGGTGACGAATACACCCTGATGGGGACATCACCCGCAGTACCCTCTGGCTCGGCACCTCTCTCCCTCCTGGAGAAGGGTAGGGTGCAGCTCGGTGACTCGACAGGTCCGCCCCATCACTTGGACTAGCTAGTGAGGCATCTTGGTGTATTCTTCTTCTTTTATTGAGTCTAGTTACAACACTACACCTCACGCAGGAGGGGGGGTCTTGGGGTGGGGGTTAAGTTCGTACAACTAAAACTACCTCCACACAGGGAGGGGCCTTTAGCCGGCCAAGCGGGGAGGGGAAGAAGTAGGCAAGAAGCTTCAAGGAGTGTTGGAGTCGATTCTGTCCCCTCTTAGGAATAGAGGACAGACAGTCGCTGCTGGAATTGTTGTGATCACTCCTGAACTCCTTTGTTGACGAGACCAGTGGCAAATCTTCCCTAACTTACCCAAGAAGACGTCTAATTTTTGGCGGGATCACTGGTGGCCAGCGTTGGTCGAAGAGAGGCTGTGAACAGGGACTTTGTTTCCTGCTCCTCACTATCTTAGAACTGCTACAGTAGGAAGATGAAGCCACCACAAGCTCTCCTGAACTTCAAATTGAGCGCGGTTGGTGGCTTTGGAACCGTTTACAAGTTGCCTTTGAGACGAGACCCATGGAGGTGCCAGCCGTTATCGGAGCAGACTGCAACAATACAAAAACTGACAGGGTGTTAGTTCAATCCCAGGGTGGACAGAACTGCGCACTCTGGGGAGAAAAGGGAGAAAAAATCACTCCGGTGGCCGAATGGAGCTCCGCTTCTTGGAGAAGGAGGAGAACTCAAAGTAGAATGTCCTGGTCGAACGCTGCCTCCGGATCTTCAGAATACTGGTCGTGGCAGCTTCTGAAAGCAGCCTCAGGTTACTGGCCGGACCTCTTCTACGCAGTCGAAGTAGATCGTTTCCCCCGCACAGCCATGAATTTTGAATAGGACGAGACAACTTCCGTTGAGAAGAAGACTCGAAGACGCTTCCAAGGGTAGCTCTTGCGTCTCCTGAAACGTCCAGATGGCGTCGCAGCACCCTCTGCAGTCTTTAGGTTCTTTGCTACCTCCGAACTGAAAACTATAGGTTGAAGATGATAGGGGGAAAATGGGGTTTATGGAAGGGGGAGTGGGGTGGATGGGTATGGGGGTGACCCCTAGCTATTAGGGGGTCGTACCACTGGTAGCTACGGACACGTCACACGAGGACTCGCGAAAGTAGAACGATGTCACCCACCTAAAAAGCAGGGGTGAACCTCGTGTCATTGGCTCAGTAAGGGTCACGCGGATCCCCACTGAAAAATAACGCAATAACACGCTAAAACAGTAGATAGTAGTAAAGTAGGAAAAGCTACACTAGAAAGTTGTAAAGAAGAGGAAGCAGGAGTAGGGAACAGGTAAGGGAACAGGGAAGAAGCCGTACCAACAAAACATGGCTACCGAGAGGACCTCGGCCCCTAAGCTACTCCAAGCAACGATAGAAGGCTAACCCTGAACTCGAAAGGTCAGGAGTTATCGATCTGTCGACAAGCATGAGGTCTAAGACAAAGGCCTATGAGACCAGACACACAAGCCTAGAAAAAAAGACCTAGACAGGCAGGATAGACTCTACAGCTCACACGACTGGATCGCCGTGCACACTCCCCTAAACACAACCGCATACACAACTAGAGCATCGTGTACGCCACAACAAGCTGGTCCCGGACAAGACCAAGCCCAGACCAACTCAGCAGGGGAAGCTGATCTTGGACGGAGCCAAGAACAGGCTGACTCGAAAGGGGACACAGACTCCAAGAAACACGAGGGTCACGCGTCACGTGACAGAAGCACCTCCTCACTAGAAGAACAGCCAGCTGCGTCCACTGAAGTCTTACACTGTGCCTCAAGTACCTCTCTATGGACGCCCAGAACGACGGAGACCGAGGTACACGCTGAACTAGACAGGAACTAAAGTAATGAGTGACTAGTTAGGGTCACGCCCATCGGCGCAAGTCCTAACGCCCCTGACCACGTGTGCCCATACTGGCTCGTGCCTAAGCCAGGCCTCTAGCTAGTATTTCCCTCCGTAGGATGCTACAGTTAGACCGGGCCCACGGAACTAGCTTAAAAATTGTATCTCGGGAACTGCCACACCACCACTCCCAGGTGGGCTGACACGCCATAACGTATCGTCAGGCTACGACATAAACCCCATTCCCCCCCATTACCCTCAATCTACTGTCCACCTGTTCACAGCCCAGAGAGTCTGAAGACTGCAGAAGATACTGCGATGCCATCTGGACGATCCAGGAGGCCCAAGAGGTACCGACAGAAGCGTCTCCATGTCTTCTTCACATCGGCGGTCGTCTAGCCCTCATCCGACTTCGTGGCTGCCCGGGGGAGGTGATCTAGCCCGACTACGCAGAAGAGTTCCAAACAGCAACCTGAGACCACTTGCAGAAGCTGCCACGACTAGTCGTCTGAAGATATGTAGGCAGGGCTTGGCCGATGACTTCTACGATGAGTTTTCTTCCGTCTCCAAGAAACAGGGCTCCGTTCGGCCACCGGAACGAATTCTTCTCCTATTTCTCCTCTGAGTACGCATTTCTGTCCGCCCTAGGACAGAGCTGACACCCTGTCAGTGTTCGGGCTGCTGCGGCCACCTCTGACATTTTCTGGCACCCCCGTGAGTCTCGTTACGAAGAAAGCCTGACAACGGTTCCAACGCCACTGACCGGGCCCAAATCAGAGTTTGGGGCTGTTCGTGGCGACATCGACTTCCAGAAGCTGCTGTGCTGTGACAGTCCGGGGCAGGAAACAGAGGCCCTGCTTCCAGATCCACCACACCCGATGACGGCTACCCCGGCTCCCGCTGAAATTCCAGTACTATCCCAAGCCAATCTCTGAAGTTTTGGCGCTGATCTTGCCATCATCGGAGTTCGGGAGCTTCCACAAAAATTCCAGCACCAATAGTTGGTACCCTGTTCCTGAGTAGGGATAGAATCGTCACCGACATCGCGTGGAGTCCAAGTCTTCATCCTTCCCCTCCCTGCTTGGCCGGCTGATGGCCCCTCCCTGCACGGAGGTAGTTTTGGTTGTACTTACCTTAACCCCCACCCCAAGATCACCCCCCCTACGTGGGGCGTAGTGTTGTATTTGCTTGAGCAGGTTGAAGCGACCTCGCCGCGGCGTGGGTGAGCCCCACGCTTCCCCAAATGCCAAGGATCGGTTATCATTTTGCCAGAATGAGGATTCGTACATGAAGTCCTTCAAATGAGTGAAGGGGTTGCTGGTGCCGTTGTACCTACGGTACGTGGGCATCTCCGAAGGGGGGAGGCGGAAGACTGGAAGGATCGGCAAAGAAACTTCAGGGGCGGATTTTACATCCACCATTTTTTTTAAATCTCGAAATTGCTCATCCATCTTATTCAGCTTGTTTAAGAGGGATTGGGTGAGCGGGTCAATCGGGGAGGGTGGCGCTTGCCAGGGAGAAGGGGCAGGCCTTCTAGAAGCCTGAGAAGGAAACCTCGTACGGGAGGGGTATTGAGGTCTGCCAGTGGATAGACTAGGCTGGAATGGTGTTTGAAAGGCAGCTGGTGCCAGGGGTTGCGAGGAGAATTGGAAGGAGGGTGGCTGTTGATTCGCTTGCCTGAAAGGTGAGGAAGGGGGAATAGCCTGTGCAGGCTCCTAGATGGGTGTAGTGGCCAGATTCTGCTCTAGGGGAGAGGGGGAAACATATTTCCCTTTCAAAATAGGCTGAAAGGCTTGGAGTTACTCAGGGTTGAGCTGGGTGTTGGCAAGGACACCTAATAGGGCAGAGATGTCCTGGGTAGGGGATGCATCCCCGACCATAGTCTGCACCTCATGGGAAGGCTGATGGGACTGGCCGGTGTCCACAACATGGACGTGTGGCTCACCTAGGTGGCCTTGGTCGGAGTTATACTCTCCATATGCATCATGGCCTTGGCCATACATCTGGGGCTCATAGTCAAAGGCCCCGGTCTCAAAATCATCGTAGTTGTACTCGCCCATCCTTAGCACCTTACCAGAATGTAATAACATGCACTATCAAACAAATAGCAGACATTAGCGAACAAGTGTGATGGGAATCGACACTGGGCACTAGCATTTTAATTTTGTATTTGTGTCCTTTTAGTTTACTTTTATATCCTTAGAAAAGTAGGTTTGCAATTATAAGGCTTTATAAGCCAATTTGTTATTCAACGGGAATGGATGTTGATGGGATGAGAAGGTGTTATGGTGTGATGATGATGTGGTGGACGATGACGGGGTCGCCTATGAAAACGGGTGGATGGTTGCAGGTTGGAGATGTTTATGGAGAGAAGGGGGAACACGTTCTCTCGCCTCCACTCCCCCATTCTCTCAGTTCGCGGTCTAAACGGACCCCGATCGATGCGTGGGACTTACCGACAGGACGGGCTCGACGCGAGGATCGCGCCAGCACCCTTCATCCCTCGGATCGTGGAGTGTGGAGATGCGTGCGAGCGGTAGAATGGCATGGCCCCCGTCGCCCGGTCTGCTCTGATTCGCGATCTTCGCCGGGCAAGAGGTAGGGGAACAGACTCCTCATCTCGCTAGGAATCCATTGACGCCTTCTGCGTCGCCATCCGTCGCCATCTTCCTCGTTTTCTGTGCAATTCCTATTTTAGGTGATTTTATGGTTAATTTCTCAATTTACGTTCCTCTCTCGATTTCTAGTCTAGACGGCCGCTAATCGAAGCCGGAGAGATACCGTTGGATTGGTCGCGTCGCGAGGATCGCGTTGACGCCCACCTTTCCTCGATTCGCGGAGCATGGAGTGGAGCCGGGCTGGGAGGCACTACATCACCCTCTCGCCGGATAGGTACCGAATCACCATTTTCGTCGTCATCCAGGTAGGGGGATGAATTTCTTACCTTGTTAGGACACCGCCGGTACCACTTGCGCTGTAGTCCGATGCCCTTTACCTCGTATTTTGTGCATGTTCCTAATTAGTTTATTTTTAATCTTTTAAATGCCTAAAATTATTTCTAATGCTTGAAATTGTCTCCATGGGCATCGTATTTTAATTCTAGTGGCATGCTTAGGCTTGGAATGTTGGTATGGTATGGCAGGTTGTTTTGATTTTGTGTATCGCCGCGTCCCCCGTTGATTTCGATCGATCGGGTGGGGTTTCGATTCCGAACTCCGGAGTCACAAAACCCAGGTGACATAACGCGCCACCTTCGGTGCCCATCGCCTCCTACACCTAAAAATCAAAAATGAAAAATCCCCCCCTTCGTACGGGAGAGAGCCTCCATTTTGTTCCCCTGGGTTGGGAGTTACAAGTTGTGGGAAAAATCGTGTAGAATGGGGGAAAGAAACGTGCCCACGAGCTGGGCCACATTCTCTGACCAGGTAAACAGGGGAGGGCGGCCAAGCCTTTGGTCGCCCAGCAGTAGAAGGTGGCCAGGCAGGTGGCCACCCAGCTGGGGAAGGCGGCCATCACCCTGGCCTCCTTGAAGGGAGGACGGCCAGGACTCTGGCCACCTAGCAGACCATGGCGGCCATCGCCCTAGTCACCCAGGACTGGGGGCGACCAAGTCCTTGGCCGCCCAGACCATGCTCCTTGGGCCCCTAAGTGTACGAGGCCCAATAGCTTTAAGACTACGGGCTGGGCTTTAAAACTCAAAACATTGGAAAACCAAGTACCACAATTAACATCATTCACACGAAGGTCCATTGGGGATCCGCGGGATGTCTGAAATTGGGCATCTACAACGGGGAGGGGAATGCTCGAGCGAATCATCACTTGCTATCCTGCAGAGCAGAATGGGAGAACTCAGGCTGGAATGCTGCACATAAGACCCCAAAAGTGGTGCCGCTTGTCCCAAAATGTCGCTGGAGGAGTGCTGTGGTGCTCTGCAAAGTTCGGTGATGATTCGAGGTCGCTAGTGGGTGGGGTGGAGCCGACAAGCCAACCTGTGCAATTCTGTCTTGCAAGATAGGTTGGCGCAGTCGTCGTGCAGAAGAGAGAACTCCCACCGGGGACCTCCGAATGAGGCAGGACCAGCGTGGTTGGTTAGAGGACAGGAATCTCTACACACCAGCAAAGTTTTATGGCCGTCGGAGCTCTGGGATGGTCGTGGTTGCTTTTGTGACGTGCCTGTAGACACGCCAAAATTGACGCTAAGTCGACCAAATTTCATGTTACTATGTTAACGCCCCAAAGTGAACTTCAATATTGTCATAATATTAAGTTCCCTCATGACACGGTCCCATGTTTGGAATGCTTGAAGGTGTAAATGATCACCTTCATTCATTGTGGTGGGTGGGACTCTGGTCACATGTAAAAGATATGGTTCCTCCCCCGGGATAAATGGAGTGAAGTTAGGCTCGGCCAGCATGGGGAGGAATAAGAGAACTTTCGTGGTGACATGACCCATGGTGCACACGGAGGTAATAGACCCCAATGCGGGATGAGTGAAGCTACGACTCGTGGATCGGTCGAAGCCTGGGGCCAACATGTGCGTCAACTTCCGTTGCCAGTCTAATCCCTGAAGAAGGTCTTCCAAGGCATCTACGTGGTGACTAGACCAGAACGTTGTGTGGAAGGAGTTGACAGGCACTACTTGTAGTGCAGGGTCCATGGATGGGTAGAACGGTGTCCCAGAGACCAAGTCTTTCTTGAGCCAGCTAAGTAGTGGCTCATCTATGAGTAGTTTCCCCGTTAGAAGTACAGGTGGCTCCGACTGAGGTGGCTCAGAATAAAGATCGAAAGGTGAAGGTGGTGGCAAAGGAGCTCTCATGGGTGGGGAAGGATTGTCCTCCCGGAGGGGAAGAGGTCCTTGGGGTGGCACCATAGATAGCGCTGGGTTAGGACTACCGGTTGCTAGCTCCTTAGGCTCATGCTTGGTTTCATCCTATCTCGGAGGTGGGCAAGGGGAAACCAGGGACTCGATATAAGCACACCTCCTATCCAACCGATCCGATAACATTTGTAAGAGTTCGGCAATGGTGGGGCTTGGAGTAGGGGCATCGTGGTGGACTCGCTCATCGTCTCTCGGCCTAGTTTTAGGTCTAGGCTCTTCTACAAGTGGGGCTTGTTGCCTCTGACTATGACCTACTTGGTTGAAGGTGATTGGGTGGGGTCGGCTAGAGGTGACTGGGTAGGACTGGTTAGAGGGGACCGGGTGGGGAAGGTAGACCCTCCTAAGCTCCTTCTTCATGTCCCACCATGACTCGATGGGCCATTACCTCCTAATCTCCCCCGAACCCAGCAGGGGTGGATCCTATTACACACTGTGCAGCTTATTTGACATTTTGGCTGTGCACTTTCGCTCTCCCGTAGGGTGATGAGACGGCCATCAGGCCGGAAGCCATATATCCGGCTTGTCAGATGGCCTGAGGGATGAGATTGTCACTCTGCCCAGTGGCCTTATGTCTGATTTACAAATCTCTGGGGGACCTATACAAGCACTGAGTTCCCCATTCTTCAAGGACCATGGGTCCTTATGCCTGGGTATGCAGTCTGATCCCTGAGCTGGCCCCGAGAACTTTACAGGCAGATACACTATTTCCCAGGATGATTGAATTCGCCAGTGCTAAACCCGACTCTTTTTCTGATCAACTGTTCAAGATGAGGGGCAGACTGATAAAAGTACTGGTAGATGCACCCAGTAGCATTTATTTCTGGAGCTTGGTGGCAGGTTCAGCTCCTCTGGTTCATCCTCAGAGGGAATGCAAAATGGAAGAGATAGAGACTGATGTTCACCCCGTCTCGGGGACTAATGCTGTTCGGTCTCTTTTGGAACCAGAGCTAGTCCGGTGGGCCATGGCCATCCAGCCTAGTGTCTTAGTCTACAGGAAGGGTGGCCTGCTTAATCTGGAACCATATTATCCGTTCTGCTTTGGAAGGAATTTCAGTTATGACCAGCATATCCCCACATCAGTTGCCAAGTTTCCTTTGGATAGTCAGGCCAAGCATGGGTCCACAATTGTTGGTGACGGCCAGTTGTGGTGGGACTTATTTCATCGCCAAGATGGCGCAGCCTTCAGAATCCCGACCATCTCTAATCGTGTTCCCCCCATCACGCCAGAGTATATTAAATGGTGGAACACTTGTACCAGCATTTATAGGGGTGGCAGGAGCACCTTCTGGGATGTGCCTGAGCATTCCTTTCTGAAGCAGCAATCAGGGCCAATATTTGATATTGACGAGGCCCACCTGAAAAAGATTTAATCATAGCACCCAAAGGAAGTGGAGACCTATTTGGCCAATTAAGAAAAGAAGGAAGAGAAGAATAAAAGAAGAAAAGAAAGGCCTTAAGAAGGTGAAGGAGGAGTGGGCCCTTCACCAGTGCAGACTGCCTCCCCCTTCATCGGCACACTCAAATTCCCCTTCGCCGACACGCTCAAATTCCCCTTCGCCGGCACGCTCTAAAACTCCCTTCGCCGGCACGCTCCTAAACTCTTCCATGGCATGCCCTTGGGCCCCTTCACCGGTACACCCTCTCTTGCCCTTCACCGGCACACTCCTTGAGCGGTGCACTCCTCCCTTTTGTTGTTGCTAAGCCCTTCACTGGCACGTCTCCCAATTCACTCTTCGTCGGCACGCTCTCCCCCGTCATTCACCGGTACACCCACGGCCTTCCCCAGTGCACTCCAACCCCGTGCAACTTCAACTCCGTGCAAACCATGCATGAACTTCATCCCCTTTGCATCTCCAACCCCATGCAAACCTGCACGGACTTGGTCCCCTTGCACGCATAAGCCTTGCACAGCCCTTGCACAGACCACGTTCCCCTTGGCATGTGCATGCACTGACTTTAGCCCGCACGTGCACGGACCCTGCACGGACCATGTTTCCCTCCCTTGCATACATGCATGGACTTTGGTCCCAACGTGGACAGACCTTGTTCTTCAACCCCGTGCACAATGTGCACGGACCTTGTTCTTTAACCCCGTGCACAACGTGCACGGACTTTATTCTTCAACACCGTACACAACGTGCACGGACTTTGTTCTTGAACCCCGTGCACAACGTGCATGGACTTTGTTCTTTAACCCCGTGCACAACGTGCATGAACCTTGTTCTTCAACCCCGTGTACAGCGTGCACGGACCTTGTTCTTCAACCCCATGCACAACGTGCACGGACTTGTTCTTCAACCCCGTGCACAACGTGCACGGACTTCATTCTTCAACCCCGTGCATAACGTGCACGGACTTTGTTCTTCAACCCCGTGCATATGCACAAACTTTGTTCTTCAGCCCCGTGCAGACTATGGTTACATAAACCGACTAAAGTCATCTACCATCACGAAGTCATATTTTTTACCATTGATATTGGTAGTTCTAGTGGGTCCAAAAAGATCCATGTGAAGGAATTCATAAGGCATTGATGATAGTGGCTCAATTCTAGATTTGAAAGATTTTTGGCTTTATTTTCCTAGGGAGCATGCTTCACAAACCTGAGTGTTCCTTTTGTAGAGTAATTTGGGCAGACCTCTCACCATTCCAGGCTTGGCTAGTTTGTGCAGTATGTTGTAACTAACATGGTCAAGCCTTCTGTGCCACAACCACGCATCATTTGGCTGACTGGCAGACAAGCAAAGATTTTCTAAAAGAGAGCTGTCAAGATCTACCATATAGACATTATTTACTCTATGTCCTACAAACTTCACAACATTAGAATTTTGTTCAAGGATTTTTCATTCACTGGCATTGAACAATACCTTGTGGTCTTTATCGCATAGCTAGCTTATGCTGAGCAGATTGTGCTCAAGGCCTACCACAAGCATAACATTCTCAATGAACTTGGAAGAATTCTTACCTACAGTTCCTATGCCAATGACTCTTCCTTTGTCCTTGCCTCCAAACCTCACTTGGCCTCCTTCTTTCTTGATCAAATGGATGAATTTCTTTTTATCTCCGGTCATATGCCTCGAGCAGCCGCTGTCCAAGTACCATTGGTTGTGATGGGCTGCTAGGCATTCCTGCATGGAGCACATTAAGCAGAGACTTTTGGAACCCAAACAAATTTAGGTCCACAATCATGGTTCAAGGTATGCAATAAGTTCTTTGGAATCCAGATTTGTTTACCTGGTCTTATTCTCTAGGTGGACCAACATTGGTTGCTGGTGCATCCAGGACGGTTGCAGGTATAGCAAACAGATTTCATGAAGTTCAAAGGATGTGAATTAAGCTGAGGTCTAGTGTAGACATGCCAAAATTGATGCTATGTTGAGAAAATTTCATGTCACGATGTAATGCCCCAATGTGGACTTCATTACTGGCTTAATAAGTAAGTTTTTTTCTATTTTTTTAATTTATTTGAATATTGCGACCATGAAGTGGGCACTATTTAAATAGTGCCCTTGCAAAAGGTTGCCATTTCCCTGAGGTATCGGTTCCTGTTGAATATTGCGACCGCTTGCGTGGGCGCTATTCTTGGATCTTTTCGATTTCCATTTGAAATAAAAATTAAGGAAATGACACCTGAATGAGCAGGCGCTCTTTTAAGAACGCCTCTTCAAGTAGTCATTGTTTATTTGTTTATTAAATATGAAAAGTCTAATATCTCTGGGAAATAGCGACGGTCTCTTGGGCCCTGTTTTGAAGAGCGACCGTCTTGTAGTCGCTATTTCAATTCTGTCTCCTCTTCGTCCACAACCCGCCCACTTTGTGACCTTTCCTCGTTTTAACTCTGTGACTAATTGTGGAAGAGAGATCTGTACTCAGGGAGCATCTTCCTTGTTTTAATCCTGTTGAAATAAGGACCTTTAACTCTATAAATACCCTCTATTTCGTCCACCCAAAAGTTCTTCGGCTTAGATGATCTTCTGTGTGCCAGAGATCCTTCACGACAGTTCTTCTTCCCTGATTTTGTCTGCTGCCGTTGCACCTTTTCCTACTACAAACCAACGCCAAGGCAGCAGCCAGGCAGCAGCCAAGCTTGCTTCCTCTCCCTCTGTCCTGCTCATAGGAGTAGAAAGAGACCCATCTCCCTTCTCTGTTTTTTTCTTTATTGTTTGCATATTGTCACTATTTCCACCACGTTTTGTTTAGCTCACCTTAGCATCATATTTTATAGTTTCTTTTGCATACATATTTTCCATCCTTTTGCTCCTTTTAGGGGTTTTTAAAATCAAAAAACACAAGGTGTGTTCATGCCCAACTTGCATAAGATAATATCCATAGAGCTTTGATACTACACATCTTTGGCTAATCTAATTCTCTTGTCTTTTGTTTATTTTTTTTTCTTTTCAAGGGTAATCAAGAATAAGAACCCCCTTCATCGGCCGATCGGTTGGAGGAGGAAGTTGGCACCACGTCTCACCCGCTTACAAGGTATTCTATGTGATCATTCTTTCTTGTTTTTGAGATAACCCCTTTGGCGATCACACTCCAAGATAGCATCTCCTTTCCCCTTAGTCATTTTAGTTATCTCCATGCTTTAGTTTTTTATTAATAAACCCCTTTCATACAAATTAATCTTCTTTTTCTTAAAATGTCTATGTAACACGTTCACAGGTAACACCTGTATGACATGACACAGTCCCTTGTCTAGTCGTGAGGTGGCCAACTTATAACAAGAAGAAGCACATCTCGATGCGGGTGCATAAAAAAATCAGCCCTGCAGTCGGAAGGCTGCAAGCCATCATTGATGGGCTTGAAGATTATGAACAGCCTGAGATCCAGCCCGTGGAGCTGAAGGAGTACGTCGCTTGGGAGGAGTTCGAGTCCCTCGAACTAGATCTAGAAGTAGAAGCTGGGGCGAAGGAAGAACCTCTTTTATGGGGGGGTCATGATCGCCGAGCTGACGCGCGTCGCGCAGCGCGCCCTCGGTCGCCGCCCGCCGAACCCGCGCAAGGAGGGCCTCGGGCAGATCGTGCTGCCGTTCGATCGCGAGCTCGCGTGGGCCGCGGTGACGTACATGCGCACGCCGACGCGCGTGCTGTGGGACGTCGCGCGCTCGGACGCGCCGCGGCGCGAGCCGCTCCGATGTCGGCTGTTCGGCCCTCGCGTGATTGAGCCTCACCGAATTCCAAACGTCGAGGAAGCACTGGTATGTGGCCACGCGTGGCTCAAGGTCGACAGGAAACATCGACGGCTCGGCCGCGATGGCTTCGAGCATGGCAACGACGTAGGCGTCGCCGCTCTCCTGACTGCCGGATAGAACGCGTGCAAACCGCCTCAGATAAGGCAGTTGCGGTGCGACGCTTTCCGAAATGGACATGATCCTCCCCGTGGTGGCCGGCACGCAGTCGGACTCCGCCTGCCTCGACAACATGATCGAGCTCCTGTCGCTGACCGGCAGATCCCTGCCGCACGTCATGATGATGCTGATCCCCGAGGCCTGGGACGGTAACGACCAGATGGACCCCGTCAAAAAAGCCTTCTACGAATACCATGCCTCCATCATGGAGCCCTGACCACAATTTCCCCATTCTCCCCACTGTTTACTGCGCCCTGCTGTTGCCCAGCAGAGCTCCTTCCTGCCACAACGCCGGCCACCACTGCATAACGGAGATCCAGAGGGATCACCGTACACCGCCAAAAAGCTCTTCCAGTTGGCTTCATCCTCGAGGTGGTCCCGCCATCATCTGAGTTCATGACTGTCCGGGGGGTTCGATCTCGCCGGAGTGCGCAGCAGGTACCTATGGGAAGACTTGAGCTTCAGTACAGAGGCTACTACGACCACACCCCTGCTCCCCTTGGGGCGCCATTTGGCTGGAGCGTCCTTCAACTAGTTCTCTCCACCCCCATCGACAGAGCTGCATTTGGAGGACGGGACCATTTATTTTGAATTTCCCCATCAGGGCACGCAGGTCAGTCTACAGAAACACAGTTCTGATACACCTCTGCTGTGACCCTCCTTTCTCTCTGCTCCGACAATCCCTGGAGGCCTTCCTGGTTGAAGGTTTAAGGAGACCCGTAGACAGACGTAACGGCTCTGGTCCCGCATCAATCCGACTCCGGGAGCGCCCGTACCAGCTCCATCTTCCAGCTGCTGCGTCATGAGGATAGATCCAGTCTGGATAGAGCCACCCTACCCCGGAGCCCGCCGCGACCAGAGGCATCTTCAAGCTGCTCCCCAAAAATTCTGAGGGCTTTCAGGTCCATCTAGGAACATTTTGGCACTGGTCTCACCATCATCCGAGCTCACCTCAGTTCGTGGCGCCGTCGACAGCGACTGGTGGTCGGTTCATTCCTGGAATCAGCAGCTTCGGCGGAGTCATGTCCTCGGCAACCTCGTTGCTTTCTTCCCCTCCCCGCCTGGCCGGCTTAACACCCCTCCCTATGTGGAGGTAGTATTTTGACTGTAACCATAAACTCCCGTCCCCTAGTCCAACCCCCCTGTGTGGGGAGTAGTGGTTGTATTATTCTTAGGGGAAGCGGCATCGACACAGTGTGCGGGGAACACACTTCCCCGCTCGCCCAAGAAATAAAAGACAATCAGAATTTAGCTCCAATGAGCGCAGTGACTCTGGATTTGATCCACGAGTCAAGAAGTAAATAGGTCTTCAAGCAAAGCTCTCCCTTCCTCTTTCTGGCTCTCACTCTTTTCTTCTTCTCTATCTTCTCCTGTGCTCTTCTCTCGATCAACTCAGTTCTCTCTACTATACCTGACTACTCAGCTCTTCGTCGCACCCCCTTTTTCTATTTTTCTCTTCTTCTACTAGCTCTCTCTCTTTTTCAATCTCGAACTCTCTTCTTCTCTTCGCCTCTCTGATGCTCTCTTCTTCTCTACTCTCTATCTGAAAATCCTTCTCCTCTCTTCTCTGCTGTCCTTTTCTTCTCCACTCTCTCTTTCTCAGATGTGGAGTTTCAGCAAGGACAGAGGCCCTTTTTCTATAGATTCAATTCTTTTCTGCTATCCTCCTTCACTTCACTTCATACGAGCAGGACCCCTTTTTATATAGGTGCTCACTGAGGAAATGGGAGTGTGGAGGTCTCACATCCTGCCCAGAGACTTATCCAGAACAACTGTCCTTTTTGCCACGTGTCAGCATCCTCTCCACGTTTATCTCCTCAGATCACGTGCCCTTCCTTAGCTTTCTCGAACATCACTTCTGTTAGACAGGAAGTCCTTTGGCGTTCAAAATAAAGGAAGTGCTCGGACTTCATATGAGCAATGGAAAACTGCACGGACTGTGTTTTCTTGGAAGCCTGAAATGTCCACGGACCTTATATGTGTAAGATAAAAAATCTGCATGGACTTGACTCAGCAAAATGCAACCATGCAGTATTCATGCACGGACTTGGAGGATACATGAGACATAACATCCACGGACCTTATACATATGCATAGACTTTGGTTAGACAGAAAGTGCACGGACTTTAGTTTTAAAGAAAACATGCTTGGACTTGAGTTAAAAAAAAATGTGCATGGACTTTATGTTTCACAAATGTGCATGGGCTCTTTGATGTACGGACTTGGTGAAGAAAGCACTCCTCACACGGCGCTGCGATTGGAACTAATACTAGGCAAGCAAGGTGGAGTGGCAGCCGCACGTACCTAGCCCATCCGATAGATCAGCTCCGGTCGGAGACGAGGGCGAGCCAGGGAGCGTACGCACCCGGCGGACACGCTGCATCGAGGAAGCTCGGCGACGATTCCTGCTAATACAATGACTGCACTCCACGCAGGGAGGGGATCACGGGGATGGGAAACCATTACATGCACTACCCTCACGCAGGAGGGGGGATTGATAGGAGGGGAAACCAAGCTGTCGACCGTACGCCTAGCTCAGACGTCCGATCGAGGTGCTGCCAACGCCTGGTCGAAGCCTGAGGGATGCCGAAGGATGCCTGAAGGTCCGACGTCGAGTCGGTGTTGCTGGAAGGAGGCAGTGGTCACAGCTGTAGGCCTGCACAGTCCTACCACCCAGGACTGGATGGCACAGTCGTGGTGTGTCGGTCGGCACGCTCACTGTGGAACTCCAAAAGTGACGGGACCAACTCATGGACATAGCAGACATGGGATACTACAAACTCTCAAAAGCTGGCAGCCATCAGATCTTCTCACAGGTTGGGGTCGCCTAGGCAGTTGGCGTCTGGTTCCTGGGCAAACAGCAAGACAGGCCCACAGCAGCCCTAGTGGAATTTTCGATGCTGACATCAGAATGGGACGAAACCACCTGGGTTGGTTTCACGTCACCATGGGCTACAACTTTGGTGAAGACACCATGGGCCAAAAATGAGCATAGGGAGGCGTGCCAATGCTGTCGAGTCTACTGTAGGTTCTGGGCAGACTGGGTTGCACCAGTCAGGTGCAGTGGTGGGAGAATGGATGCCCTGGGCTGTGCTGTCAACGAAAATGGACGGGACCACCTCAGGGTCGAGGGTGACTCGAGGGGGAAGACATCTCATGAAGGGGGCTCTGGCCGATCCACACAAGGGAGGTCGGTGTGGGCATTGCCATGTGGCGCTTAGAAACAGGCATGGTCTGGGCACATTTAAGAGTAGGGTTATTTTCTTGCCAAAGCAAAGAAAAAAAAAAGGTCTGTTTGTAAAAAAAAAATTTAATAAATAACGATATACTGAACCTAATTAAAGAAAACAATGATTAGATCAAAATTTTGAAGTATCCGTGTGTGCTCTTCCTTCTGACGAGATACCCCCCCTTTCTTCTTCCTCCTGGTGCGAGGCCGACCCCTCACTCCACCTTCTTCACCTCGCGTGAGGCTAAGATCCCCCTCTCTTCTCTGTTTACTGTTAACTTTTCATCCTAAGGTTAATCCGCTCATCATCTCCTTTCCCGAGACAAAACCTCCCTATTATCCTTCTCCCTGCACCGTAATTCCAAGCCTTGTTCTAGTTGATGTTTTTTCTTCCCGTCATTGAACCACTTGCCCTGTTCACTGTCTTCCCCGCCGGTTCTCACGCATCCGCGACGGCAACTGTAGCAGCACAGCCGGCTCTTTCCGGCCACCCCGCCCCAGCCGCACCACTACCGTCGGAAGTCGCCCTGGACGACGCCGACCGACGACCCCTGGCCGGTGGCAACCGCAACAGTGCCGCCTCACCCGGCCGGGTCGCCGCTGGACGGCCGCACCGTCTCTGCTACTGGACTGCCCCCGGAGCCCTCTGCCACTTCCGCGAAGGCCCCATCGCCGGCGGGCTTAGCTTGTCCACCCCAGCCGTCCCCCGCGGCGGCCCTCCGCGAGCCAGCCCCATCGCGCCAGCCCTCCAACTGCGGCCGCCATCCTTACACGTCCACCGTCTGAAGCCGCCGCGTGTTCCTCACCTGTGGCCTCTTTCATGCCGTTGACCGGCCACCGCAGGCGTCGTCTTCCCCGCCGCAGGCGTCGTCTGCGGCCGCTACCAACCCAACGAGCCGAGAAAACCTTTCACTTGCACTTCCGAGGCATTTCATCACCATATGTTACAAAGAGGTTGTTATCAAAGTTGAATTAACCTGTGATGTAACAGATGTGTCATTAGCCCCTCTTTGATAGGGATAACTCTTGCTTTTCTTCTTCCCGCCCGGACGGTGGTGGTCGGAGCAACTCTTCTCCTTCTCTTCTTCTCTTCTTCTTGTATTACCTCTGTGTCTCTGTCTCTTCGAATGGACCTTATATAGTGGGGTTGACCACGACGACTCGGTTGACATGTGACAGTCATCGAATCCTTGAAGGATCTTGTCTCTCTACAGTGTCTCTACGTGGCTCATCCGTGCGTCAACAAGTAGGTAGATCTAGATGGCTAGATGGGAGTCCATTGCGTGCCAAGAAGCTTGGACAAGGACCCCTAGTTGTAGGGAATGCCCAGCGGTCATTGGCCAATTCATTTCTTTCCTTTTGTTTTCTCTCGCCGTTGCCACCGAATGAAGAGCGACCACTGTGTCACAGTAGCGGCAAACAATGAGTGCACCATATCAAGGCCACGAGGGTATGCCGTATCAGGCGCATGCGGGCTCACCGTATCAGCAAAAGGGGTGAAGCCACCGTATCAAGCTCACGAAGAAGCCCACTGTATCAAGCAAGGGGCTCGCCATATCGATGTTCGGGGGAGCCCGCCGTATTAGGCCTAAGGGGGCTGCCCGTATCAAGCGTGCCTGGGGGCTGCCGTATCAAGGTGAGCGGGGGCCTCACAGTTTCAGGTGCAAGGGAGCTATCGTATCAGTCAGCAACAGGTGTGTTGTATCAAGCCAAAGGGGATCGTTGTATCAAGCCAAAAGGGGATGTCGTCGTATCACTGGCAAAAGGGATGCCGTATCAACAGTAACAAGTGTGTCATATCAAGCCAAAGGGGCTCGCCATATCAAGCCCAAAAGGGCCCACCGTATCAAGTGAAGGGGCTCGCCATATCAAGCCCAAAGGGGCCCACGTATCAAGTGAAGGGGCTCACCGTATCAGGCCTAGAGGGCTCACCGTATCACTTCCTCTTGCTCCCTAAGCTCTTCAGGTCCAGGATGCTTATGCTCCTCACCTATGATTTTGATTCGCCCACCTAAGTTGGCAACGCATATTCGCTCGAGGGGACCAAGCGCCGGGACCGGAGGACTAGAGGAGTAGCTGGCAGGCGCCGTTGCTCGAGCGTAGGAGGCAGAGCGGGATCTCACCGCACGGGTAAGCCCTTAAACTTAAATATTCAATTATGCCCTTATTTGTTCATGAAAGCTTATGATTTTCTTTTACGCCCTTGCCCAGACTGAGGAGCTCCAGAATGTGCTCGCCTGTGTGGCGAGATAGCACTGCGACCGCAGCGCGCTAGTGAGTTTTATTTGAATATGTTCATGATATTCTTCAATTTTTGCAAAGACCAATGATAATGTAAATGCGATGCAGGCAGTAGAGATGACGGAGGCAAAGAGGCGGCTAGCAGTGGCCCGCTAAGAGATTGCCTCCCGCGATGAGCGGATAGCTGAGCTGGAGCGGTCTCGGGTCCAGCAGGAGACGGAGTGCGACCTCGCAGCACGGGTAAGTGAATAACATTAATTTCAATTAAGTTATGATGAAATGAGATTCGAAACTGATAGTTGACTTTATTGAATGCAGGAGGCCGAGCTACAGGATGCGAGCACCCGGGCCGCCTTGGCTAGGGCAGAGCTCGCCATCTGTGACCAGCGGGTCACGGAGCTAGAGGAGGAGGTGGCCCGCCTTACCGCTGCAGCGAGCCAGCGCGAGGAGCTGCCTCGGGACACCCAAGACCTACGCATGCACCTCGAGATCGAGCGGAGGGAGCACGCTCAGGATCGGGAGGAGCTTGATCGGGAGAGGACGGCGCGGGACCGTGAGAGGACGGAGCAGGACTGAGAGAGAGCAGAGCTCGTCGCCGTTCGGATGGAGCTCGCCGTAGTCCAGGAGCGGCTACGGGCGACAGAGGAGCGACTGCAGCGGGGACGTGAGAGAGCCCGAGCGGTGGGTTACTCGAGCGCCTTCGCCAGTACGACATATGCATCAGGCTCCTCATCCCACCAGCAGGCCGAGGAGGAGGTACGGAGCTCAGCTCCGAGTGCAGCACGGGGGTCGATGCCCCCGACGATGCCCCCCCGGCACCCGACTTCCAGCCACTTCAGTCACAACGGTGCCCCCGGCACTCGACTGTCGGGCACTCCAGCCACAACAGTGCCCCTGGCATCCTACTGTCAAGCACTCAGTCACAACGGTGCCCCCGGCACCCGACTTCCAGGCACTCCAGCCACAACAGTGCCCCCGACACCCGATTGCCAAGCACTCCAGCCACAACGGTGCCCCCGGCACCCGACTGCCAGGCACTCCAGCCACAACGGTGCCCCCAGCACCCGACTGCCAAGCCACTTCAGTCACAACGGTGCCCCCGGCACCCGACTGTCGGGCTCTCCAGCCACAACGGTGCCCCTGGCACCCGACTGTCAAGCACTCAGCCACAACGGTGCCCCCGGCACCCGACTGCCAGGCACTCCAGCCACAACTGTGCCCCCGGCACCCGACTGCCAAGCCACTTCAGTCACAATGGTGCCCCCGGCACCCGACTGTCAGGCACTCCAGCCACAACAGTGCCCGCGTCACCCGACTGTCAAGCACTCAGTCACAATGGTGCCCCTGGCACCTGACTGCCAGGCACTCCAGCCACAATGGTGCCCCGGGGACCTGACTGCCAAGCACTCCAACCACAACGGTGCCCCAGGCACCCGACTGTCAAGCACCCCAGCCACAACGGTGCCCCCGGCACCCAACTGTCAACCACTTCAATCACAATGGTGCCCCCGGCACCTGACTGCCAACTACACCAATCACATCGGGTTCTGGAACGCCTGGTCACTCAACAACTCCAGTCCCACCGGGGCCCACGGCACCTGGCAATCCTAAGCTCAATGGCTTTTGGTTGCTCCAGTCATGGCGATGCTCACGCCGCTCGACCACTCAAGTCTCAATAGCGCCCGGTCGCTCCAGCGACAAGTGGTGCCTACGTCATTCTGTGGCCTCGGCTGTGGTGACGCCCAACTACCCCAGCATAATGGTGCCTACGGCACCCTACTACTCTGACCTCGACATTGTCTCATGACAATAAAATAACTTAAACATGGTGGATATGCAACATAGAATGCATTAGGAAATGAATTTACAACTTTTAGAATGCCAGGGAATGTAACGCATCATCACTACCCCGTCACAGGCTGTGACGGTCTAGGGTAGGTGCGCTACAAGACTATGACGCGTCACCCTAGGGCCGTTAAGCTTACCCGAACAAGTGAAAATCCACAGTTTTTATAGGAATGTAACGCACCTATAGTGGCCCGCTACAAGCCTGTGACGGTCACACGACTGGCCGTCACGCCGACCACCTATCTAAGTTAAACCAAGTCCAAGGGCTGTAATGGTCTAATGCTCGACCGTTACACGAGCTGTGACGTGCCTTCATTGGTCAGCCACAGTAACGTAGCGCATCCTATGAGGGGCGTCACAAGTGTGACGGTCACTGGAATGGCTGTCACACCGTCTGGGTTGTGAGTGGATTTGGTTTGAAATCGAAACACCCCCCGGTCGACCGAAATCGACGGGGATCACATTGGAACATGTTTCCCTGCTAACACATGCATCCACCATCGTTCTACAGCTATAAAACACAGCGACAATGCCCATGGAGGATTAAAACATAAAGAATAATGTTCATGGGGTGAAAATCAAAAAATGACGATGGGCATGCGTAGAGGACATAAGACGATGGGCATGTGATAGGGAACGCTCCTAGGGAGGTCGAGAATCCATCCCCCTACCTCGATCGAGCTGAAATGGCCGTCCGGGCCGCATGCAAGAGTCGGAGACTGCTGCGCCCCTCTCGCTCTGTCTCACCTTCACGGGTCGCGATCGGTGTCGAGGTGGGCATCAACGCGCTCCACTCGTCGCCACAAGTCCAATGGCGCCCTCCACGTTGCGATCTATTGTCGTCTCGCCCGAACCCAGAGGAGAGAGAGAGAGTGGCGATCGTGAGAGAGAGAGGGACAGAGAGAGTGTGAGATGGGAGAGAGAGACTGAGTGACGAGAGAGAGGGTGGGTTTGGGTTTAAAATTTTTTTTATTTGAGTCAAACTATTTAGAGAATGTAATTGAGGATGATTATGAATGAATAAAGGATTGGGTTTATTGCTATATTACGCGCTCTGTCTTTGTGTCGAATACACTACGCTCTGATTGACATGAATGATGTAGACTCATCGCGACACCCTCGGATAACCTTCTGCGCTCGGGGCGTGGCACCCTCACCGTCGGACCCCTCCAACGGCACACTCTAAGTGCCCTCCAATGCGACACGCCTCCCAGGCGCCTTCAACGGCACGCCCTGCTGGTCCCTCAGCGGCACACTTGATGCGCCTCCCAGCGGCATGGGTCTCCGCCCGCTCAGCGGCACACCCCAAACCTGCTTCGTCCGGTGCATCCGACAGAGGAGATCTCACGCCACGCCCTATAGATCCTTGGCACGCAATGGAATGGCTGACGTGTCAACTGGAGACGGTGGCACGCAAGCTACCACCCGTCAACGAGGACGAGGGGAAGTCAAATCCCCATCAATGCGCCCTCCCTCCCGCCTTCACTGCTTGCGCTCGACGCCCACTGCTGTTGAGGTATAAAAACCCCCCTCTACCGGCGAACAGACATATACAGACAGCCACAAACGCCACCCGCAGAGGCAGAGAGCCACCTCCCGCGACGCTGCCAAGCGAACCAAAAGGGAAGAAGAAGAAGAGAGGAAGGAGACCTCCCCGGCAACCACTGAAGGAGAGAGAGAGAGTAAGAGAGAGAGAGAGAGGTTGTGTAGCTCGGAGTCGTAGGGGGGAGAGGGGAGCCGTCGCCACTGCTCAACCCCCAACCCTCTGTTCTTCCTTTCTTCTCCCTACCCTTGCGTCCTACTTTTCTCCCCCCCTCCATGCAATGTAGACCGAATGTGTTTTGCCGGGATCATGGCTTGCCATGATCACCTCTATTTGTGAATGGAAATCCCCCCCTCCTGGGTTTCCTCCCATTGTGTTTGATTTATGCCTCGATGTGTGTGTTTGGTTCCTCTCCCTCCTCCCTCCGGTGGCCGCTCAGGCAAAACTAAAAGCCCAGTTTGTAGAAATTCTCCTGGTGACCATAGCGAGAACTGGCTCGAGGTGTCTTCTGAAAAGTCACCCTCCTTCGAGTCTGCGATGCTTTTGAAGTGGTCTCGCCTCGTTTCGTCATCAGCACCACCTGCGGTAGGCATTTCCGTGCAACTGCACCAGACCCAAACCAAATTTTGAGGGTCACTTGGAAGTAGCTACACCACCCACCCCTGTGCGAATCAGCCAGAACCTTCTTCATAGGAGTTCTGCGTCTTCGAGTCGCCATCGACCCAGAGGTGGTCTCGCCTTCTTTAGACAACACCTCTACCCGGGGCGACCATTTTCCCTCGATCGCACTAGACCCAGAACTCTCTATTCACCCAGGCCAGAGTACCACATACTTGGCCCCGATACTCCATCCTCCGCTCAGTTTCAGGCTAAGCAGTCTTCTACAAAGTCGTTACTCTCGACGATATGAAGCCAACGCAAGTGGTTTCGTCTCGTTCTGACCTCAGCACAGAAGATTCCACCATGGCCATCATTGACCTATCCTGCTGCTCGCCCAGGAACCAAAGGCCGACCATTCTGGCATCCACGACTGGCACAGTGATCCGACAAATCCAGCTCTGGAGGGATCGTAGTGCTCTCTGTCTGCTACGCCCCTGAGTTGGTCCTGTCTCATTTGGAGTTCTACAGCGAGCGTACCAGTTGACGCACTTCGCCCACGCCAACCTGTCCAGTGAGGCAGAACTGTACAGGCCATCGGCTGCGACCCTCTCCACCTTCCGACGACCTCGGCTCGATGTCAGACTTTCAGGAGTTCTTTGGCATCCACCAAGCTTCATCTAGGCATTGACGAAACTTTGATCGGACGACGGAGCTAGGCGTACGGCGCAGGACAAGTAGGCGGCGTCCCGACAAGGCGATGCAGATCAGCAGTTTGGATTCCCCCACCCCTTGTTCCCCCCTCCTGCGTGAGGGTAGTGCATGTAATAATTTGCCCATCCCCGTGAGAAAAATAGCACCAGAAAAAAAGTCTGAAATCACTCACGCCTGGCAGCACAACAATTCGGTCTCCAACAGAGAGGCTACTGCATGGAACTTCAACAATCTGTTCCATATCACTTTCTATCAAAAGTCGAGCTTTAGTTGGAAGAATGTTTAGAAGGCCTGTCATGTCACTTGTGGCTTTTAGTTTTGCTCTCTGCTCAAGATTCCTCCCTAATAGAACAAATGTTATTAACATAATTGGTTCCTCAAAGAACACTTTCCAGCCCTGTAACAAGTAGAACTTATTTCAATAATGATAAGAGACGTTGAGGGACAAGACAACAAAGAAAGGTTAATTTTGAAAAATAAAGTGAGGAAAGGACTGTAAAGATGGAGGAAAAGCGTCTGAATCTTCTATAAGTAAAAGTTAACAACAATAAAATAAAATCGATGCCTCACATTTTCTGTACATGATAACACATGGATCCACTATTCTGTAAAAGAGGACTACAGTGGAAAAATCAATAGATGAGATACTCCTGACCCTCCAACATAATCCAAATTTAGGATCACCAAAATCAGTCTTTCTATAGATGTTGAATGGGCAGCTAAAATAGGAATACAACCCTCAAGTGAGGAGAGGAGGGAACGAAACAAGACAGGGAATCAAGGAACTGTGGGAACATGATAGCAGGAAATGCTAGGTCCCTTCCAAGTGTCAAACTGTCAATAGACTGTTGTACAACGTCTTTGCAACAAAACACTGGATAAAGGACTAGAGAGAGCCTTGCAATGCCTCGGATGAGATGGAGCGGGGTATCAAAGATGCACCGCTAGCCAGGGAATTCTTCAAGGTGCAATGTTGCAGAGGAACCAAAACTCTACATTGGAGTGACAAAAGAGAGAAGGAGAACAATAATCACAGAGTTTCCTATGAATGGATTTATTGAGATTCCATCGTCACATGAATGGATCAGATAAGAGACTGGAATCCTGTTTGGGTGCTGTCACTCAAGGCCAAACCAAAAGCATGAATGCAATTGTTCAGTATTTGGTTCAAACAGAAAACTGATGAGTCAATTCGGTTAGGTTTGAAACCAAAAGAAAAGGAGGTTTGGTTTCAAACCAAAATAAATTACATAATTGTGTTTATGCTTGACTTCCAAAGTTCAGAAACCGAACTAAAGCAGAAAAATCGACTTACATTAAGGGTTTGAGAAGGTCCTGAAATTACATGTAAACCTGCAGGGAGACTTGGGCAGTTAGGAGTGTCATTGCCTGACAAGTAGAAAAAGAGGAGGCCAATGATGCCTTATCTAATGGTAAAGGCTTCAAATTTAAAATGGCTCTTCTTTTAATTGATGTTTAGAACCATCAAGTTTAATCTAGCTCTTCATTTACTTGATTATAGTTTATGCTTCCGAATCTCCGTTCGAGCAATCTCTGTCCACCAAGGGATGTTCCCTGTTCTTACAATTTCTACCGGTCAATGTGAACAAACTCTCCACAATGTCTTTCACTACCTAGATGCCAGAACCACCTCAAAAAAATGAACCACTCATCTTAGAGCACAAATCAGACCATAATCAATCAGTTTCTTTTCTTTTAAAAAAAACACGTCAAGATCAATTAGTCAATGCCTATTTAAGAACAAATTGGAAAGGAACACATGGACCTGGTTAATAAGAAGAAGCAAATTGTGTGCATGACAGCTAACTTTTGGGTCATGATATTGCCAACCTAGTTTTACATTTTCTATACAGGATAATGAATTTCAGGCAAACACCTGTTTCTTTACATGTTTATCTATTTAAACATTGTACCGGCATTTGGCTAACAAGGGCACTTGTGCAGCATTGAAATATGAGTTCCACCTGAGGAATGTCATCCTAGAACAATCTCTCTCATATTTGTTCTGTACATTTAGCGGAAGGTGGGGGGAGAGAGACCAGAGGTCTTCTCTGTCACAACCCCATCTAACCTTCGTGAGGTATTTTCCACTTTGGGCCTAACTTATACGATATGGGACTAATTCGGCTCATCATGCCCCAAACCCCAGACAAGTGGCGATTCCGTACCATGACAGTTCATACCATTTTCATCCTTATGTATGGGTAACCCTCACTTACTGTCTGGCACATGATTGAGCCTTAGAAGTCCACTAGCTTCCGCCTAGTTCATTCCCAAACCACGCCATATCATACTGTGCAAATCATGCTCTAATATCAAACTATCACAATCCAATCTAATGCTTGTGAAGTGTCCATTCTGGCCCATCCTGCACGGATTTGTTCCCAAATGATGCTTCATAAATTATGGATCCAAACTCCACATATATAACCGATTAATTTTTGTCAATTTTCAATATAGGACTGGTCCAGTTCATCCTTGCCCCAGCCTCAAGGCATGCCATGGAGGCTGAATGCCACCATGTTTTTGTCCGTACAGACAGATCGCCCTTTTGTAAGACTGGACAGACTCTCCTCTCAAATATCATCTTGACCAGATACCTTGCACCACTTTGTACAGAGTTGACATCGGACAGGCAGGAACTAGAAAGCTTCACCAAAAATTTGGATCATCCATTGGATCTATAGATAGCCCTAGATTGATGGTATGGCTTACGTTGTTAAACCAAAAAGGTAATAACATTCCTGACTGAAGCAATGGCTTTCAAGAATCTCAATAATATATTACCAGGCAGCTAAGATCTGTAGACCATCAAGTATGAAATTATATTGACGCATCCTTGTCTTCATATACAGCAAATGACAAAACTTATTTAGGAAAGCAAGTCAGAAGTTGAAATAAGCTACCAATTGGCAATTGACCAACTGCCAGCATAGCAAGCATTCTGACTCGTAGGACATGAGTTTGTCATATGACCAATAATACAACTACCACTTTATGATTCCTCAGATGTACTTTTTATTTCACAAAAATGAAGTGTATTGCAGAATTCACCATGATAATGAGATGCATATTACAAAATCTACAGTTTGCATGCTACACTAAGAATCATGTAGTCAAGAAAATCAGTGATCTCAATGTTTGAATTCCAAAATATAATACACGGTCCACCACAGGAGTAGAAGGTTCTCTTCAAACAAAAAGACAAGTTATAATAGAAGGAAATATAGCAGAGATGAAGAACTGATATATCCCGAAATCCGTCACACATGTAACGGTCCCTCGATAGACCGTTACGTATCATTCGTCATTTTTAGTCTTTTGAGGCTTTGTTGGTGTGACGGACCAGACCTGGTCTGTTACATGAGTATAACGCCCCTGTCTAGGTGCGTTACGCTCAGGTGGTTTTCGAGGCCTGCTGCTATTGTCAGCCCCTCGACGACTGTGTTGCCTCGAAGATCGTGTCAGTCAATTTTCTATAACGGATCTCTCCCAGTGCGTTACGGTTAGGTAACGCACCTATGTGGGCCCGTTACGTTGTGTTTGACTGGTGTTTGACTAGCTATGGTGGTTGGTGTGATGCACCAAGCCCCATGTGCCATGTGGTTGTGGCGGACTCAGCCTGGTCCATTATATGCCTCTTATCTATGCTAGTGTTTTGGGTCTGTTGGCTTTAACGCCCCTTTCGTGGTGCGTTAAGCTTGTGTAACGCGCCCATGGAGGTCCGTTACATGCCCTTTATTTGAATTCTGGTCCGTTGGCCAAAACATCCCTGTCCTGGTGTGTTATGCTGATGTAGCACCCCCATGTTGGTGCGTTATATGGTCTGTGTTAGAATTTAAGCCTGTTTGCCCCGGCGCCCCTTCTCTGGTGCGTTAGAGTAGGTAACGCCCCTATGCTGGTGCGTTACGGCCCTATTGTTGGCCGTGATGGTCATTGTTCAGTCCTGTGTGTTGGTCAATCTTAGGTTGTGTTCTAGGGCGGTGTCTATTTGTCAGTAGTTTCTAGATCGGTCAGTTTAGGTGACTGGGTGTGGTCCTTCCCTTGACTACGATGGTGCCCTAACGAATCAATCTAGAACTACCAGTGTCATTGCCTCTGGTTGCGTAGCGGCTACCTCTTGGCTGTCAGGTTCACCTAGCGGTTGAGTGATGGTTCGCTTTGCCCAGAGTGTTGTTGTCATCCACCGTTTCGATTTCTGCTTGTCTTGGCTCGATCTCGTGGTTTGCCCATGACCCGTGGGTGTCTGTTGACATCCTATGAGGGCAGCAGCGCCTTCCACGCCCAAAACTTCCACTGTACACCACCCCAGCCCTGCTACCCAGTCATTCTACATCTATCAGCTACCCTGCCCCATTCGCCTCTAGGAAGCCCCAGTTCCAGGCCGATCTTCAGTCCACTATCCTGCTGCCTGAGGACTGACCAGATTGCATAGGCCCTGCTACAAAATTTGCCACGACTACCCCGGAGCTCAGTTGCAGTCGCCATTCGACCGGCATCCATGGGACATCCCCAGAAACATCCAGGCCAAGTTCTATGACCAGAGGACATGAAGAAGGTGGTGTACCGAGCTCATCTTCTTGCTGCCTCCTAGCGTGCACACAGACCGACGAGCAATCTGCCCACCACTCGAGGCCACTCTGGAGGTTCCAGCCGGTGCCGTCAACTTCCCTCTTTATCCCGGAGGATCTCCATCCACAACAGCGTACCTCCAGGGACGTTGGTGCCTTCCCTGGCTTCCGTGACACGCCATCCTTGCCGCTGCTCCCTTCTCATACCGGTTTGCATCGGGTCGTGGACGACAAGCTACACCGACCCATGGCCTGTCACCCCACCTCGCACGACCCCTGGATCGTTGTGTAGCCTTTTACCTCCCTGCGAGGAGTGGGCATTTGTGTTGGGTTGTACCTCTATTTGGCTTTATACCGGGTGGTTGTGTGATTTGGCCGGGCATCTTCCCCACGCCCCGAGCGTGGAGTTATACATCTGCTTCCTTGCTTAGTTTAACTTGCTCATTTAGTATAGTTTCTTGACGCCGCTGCTTGTGAGATCATAGGCTCCTAGCTAGCATATTTACTTATATCACTGCTGCAGTGAGAGAGCGAGACCATCCCGTGACTTATCCGAGTCGCGAGTGTGGAGTCGACTACCCTAGACCCTACTGGTTTCTCAACCGTGCGGATCGGCGTGCTTCCTTCTCTTGGGATGCCTGTGAGCTATAGTTTCTTATTGATTGGTGTAATTTCCTTCTTGGGAACGTTAAGTGTCGAGTCTACGCATACCTGCCTGGGATCAGCCGAGGAGTTGAGCTATATCCAGGGTAGTTTCCCATCGCGAGGCAGTGGAACATAGCCCAAACTACGGGGTCGATTCAGCGATCGACTCGAGCGATTCAAGAGGACCTTGACTCATTCCCGCACGCATCGGTAAAAAAAAGCCTGAATCCCTACATGCTTCTACATGTTTGTACATGCTTTTAAATGCTAACATGAATGCTGACATGAATGCTATATGCTGACAAATGAATGGCCCTTCAGGTGTGTTGGACACCATATACGGATGAGGATCATGCGGGGCAGCCGTGGGTCAAGGCTTCCCTAGCCTACCGAGGATGGGACATCTGGCTCCATTGCATCAACGTAATTGAGCCACTTCACTATTGTTTGATCATGAGGACGCGGGGAGTACATTAGCCTATGGTGAGATTCCCACATCGACATGACGAGTGCCCGGGAAAATCTGCCAAAGGGATTGGCAGTGACATCGACTGGAGCAGTCGAGCCAGAAAATATGCTCAAGATTGGAAGCACAAGGGCAAGGCCGTGACAAAACGGGCTGATAGTGACGAGGCATATCTGAAACCCTTCACCCGTCGGCATGGCAGCCAGGTCTTCCGCGATACCCGACGACTGGTATGAAATGCTAAACTCAACCTTTTGTACTATATGAATGACTGCTATATGCATAACACTTGCTTTCTAAATGCAGCTAGACCCACAAGGGCGCATCGCCGAGCTCGAGGGACTTCTCCACGCCACTGTGCAGCAGCGGGATGAGTACCGAGCGGCTTTGGAGCTTCTGGTGAGCTTTCTTAGACTTAAAACTGAAATGTTTATGCAACCTTATTGACCTTTTAAAAATGCAGCGGGCCCAGGGAGCCCAGAGGACCGGACCGGATGCGCCGTCCTCCTCTACACACCCAGCTGGGGGACAGGCTGAGTAAGATGCAGATTTTACCCGCGCTGTAACTCAAGCCAAGGAGGCTGAGGCTACCCACACGGAGCAGGCTTGCTTCTTGCCCCTCCCAAGGTAGTAGTAGCTGTGTTGTTCGCAGGCAGACAGCAGGCTTCCTGAAGATGGCTTCTTCCTTTCCTCTTCCTCGAGTTTTATGGTGGCAAGCCCTACATCACTGGAAAGGTCTTCCAAAGAGCTTTCCAACCTTGGTGGTTTCATCTTCATCCAAGCTCGGAGCTGTCCTCAACGGCGATTCTCCCCCGACTGCGTAAGAAGCCCTAGGCTGCGAACCAGAGCCCCAGTAAAACGTCCCCCACGGTCATTCCTTAGCAGATCTGGACGTCAAATTTGGCTGAGAGTCACTTCTCGCAGTCTTCTTGCAAACCCAAGAAGTGGAACGTCGATCGGATCCCGGCAGTAGAAGTTCCAAATTTTCTCCTGAGACTGCACCAGGTTGGTTCCTCTGTTCCAGAACAGACCACTTCCACCTTTCTGGTCAGCACGGTCGACCCAAACATCTTCAGAGGCTGCCGTTAGTCTCATCTGAAAGAAGACCCATCCACAGTCGATTCGGCAACAACCCTGCCTCCATCCGAGTTCATGACAGCCCGTGGCGACTCCATCTTCAGCAGCAACATTTTGGGAGCTGTCAGTACCAGCGCTATCCGACCCTGCTCCAAGACCTGTACCTCCCAGCAGAAAATTCAAAGGGTGTCCCAGAGAATTAAGGCATCTTGCTGGGCTAAATAGGAGCATTTTGGCTCTGGTCTTGATCGAA
Organism: Amorphophallus titanum; assembly: GCA_024336825.1. NCBI lineage: Eukaryota > Viridiplantae > Streptophyta > Magnoliopsida > Alismatales > Araceae > Amorphophallus > Amorphophallus titanum. Next base: position 657,441 of record JANBPO010009106.1, read on the forward strand.
TCGAAGTTTGGGAGCGTCCATGGCGGCGAATTCTTCATCCAGTGGTCCTGCGATTCCAGAACCTGACAGCACCGACAAGAAGCCCGACTACTCCATTTCCAAGCTCCATCCCCTCCCCCGCTTGGCCGGTTGAAGGCTCCTCCCTGTGTAGAGGTGGTATTTTGATTGTAACACATAATCCCCATCCCAAGAACCCCCCTCTTGCATGAGGTGTAGTTTTGTGCCACATTAATTTCAGGTTAGAGCGACATCGCCGCGGCGTGCGGGTGCAAACCGACGCCTCCGTTGTTCTGCTTTATACGATGATCTTGGCTCCGAGTTGTGAGACTCAATGATCATTGTAGTTTCAGGTCTAGTTACCCTGTCCTGAGTCTGTTGGTAGTTTCCTATACTGCTATTGGTGCTTGGTAGTACGTGCGATAGTGCTTCTTTCCTATCTATACTCTGGTACTCACGTTTTAAAGTTTGTGTCTCGTGATCCTCCACTAGTCGTAGCCTTACGGCATGTTTTGGCATGTCGGCCTTTACGACGGGGCAGTTTCTGATTTATGATTTTTAAGCTAGTTCTGAGGGCCCCCAGCTCTTTACCGTAGCGTCCTAGGGGGGGGAATACTAGCTAGAGGCCTGGCTCTAGGCACGAGCTGGTGTATGCACACATGGTCAGAGGCTTGGATTGACGCCGACCGATGTTACCCTGTCTAGTCACTTGTGACTGTAGCTCCTGTTCTGGTTCTCAGTGTGTCTTAGTCTCTGTCGTGCTTCTTCCGACAGCAGTGCAGACGAGACACTTGTAGGCGCAGCATAAGACGTCAGTGGACGCAGATGGCTATTCTTCTAGTGAGGTGAGTACTTCAGTCACGTGACACATGACTTTCGCATGACTCTGGTGTTTCTCGAGTGTCGTGACCTTTCTAGGTTAGCCCTCTCGTGGCTTTGCCCAAGGTCAGCGTTATGTTGTGTGCACGACGTTTTAGTCGTGTTGGGTCTATCTAGATCTCTTCTAGGCTTTTATCTTTTCCCTTTTTCCTTGCAGGCCTTCGCTTGCCTAGTGTCTCGTGAACGGATCGGCAACTTCTGACTTCACCAATTTAGAGTTCGCCCTTTTTTTGCTGTTAGGAGTAGCTTAAGAGCCGAGGTTAGTTTGGTAGCCGCACTCGTTCGGTATGACTTTTCCCTTTTCTTTTAGGTTCCCTCTTCCTTGCTTGTTCCCTACTCCTGCTTCCTCTTCTTTACAGCTTTCTAGTGTAGTTTTCCTACTTTGCTACACCTGCTATTTTCTATTTTCGTGTTACTGTTTTTTCCTATTTTTTAGGTAATTTCGATGACGAGACTCATTCATATGGGGATGGACATGAGTAAAGAGCTTAGAGTCAATCCAACCATCAAAGTGTTATCTAGTCTTATTTTTTCTATTATCTTGAGTCAACTATTGTACTTTTGCTTTTATTGAGTCCTAGTATTTTCTTCAAGAGTTGTAATGGAAGTACTTTGAAAGTTTATGATTAATAAAGGACTTGGTTATCATTACTTGTGCGCACTTTGCCTATGTGTGTCGAACACACCTACGCTCTAATTAACATGATCAAATATAACTCATCACGCCTCCTTGTTCCTTCCACGCTCAGGGCGTGACACCTGGTCGGCCCGGTTGTGAGCCTTTGGTCTACCACTGGCCCTGTGGATGTCCTGGACACCCCGTGGGTGCCGAGATCGTATTTTTGGGTGTCCAGAGGTACCATCTTACCTCAGTTAGTATGCCCGTGTTATTTTGAGGGTCTGGGTGACCTAACGTATTCTGGGCTTTCGTGTTATGCTAGACTGAGTCATCATATACCAGTATAAGTGCATAGGGCTATTCCCATTTGACATTAGCTTCTTCAGAATGCGATTTTTGTGTGGGCCATGCATGTGGTGTATGACTGTGAGTTTTATGACCTAGCCTGGGGTTGGAGGTTTCTTGGTCTCCTTTGGAAAGGGAATGAACTCGGTGGTTGTGAGCCACCTTAAGGAATCTTTTGACCATGGTTTCTGACACTAGGACTAGGGCAGATTGACGACATGGAGCCGCATTGTACATTGGTCTTGACCTGAGTCGTGTGACTCAAGGGCCGTTAGATTTTTAGGTGTAGCTAGCCATCCACAATCTGGTGGCACCAAGCCACCTGGTACTTCGTGTTACTTGCGATGGGTGTGTGTGTGATCTTTGGTGTTTCCTCTCTACAAAGAGTGTCCACATTCAGTGACCCCCCACTAGTCGTAGCCTTCTTACGACGCTTGTGTGCTGACCTACTCGGGAGTGGTAGTGTCAACTTTGGCCCGGCAATCGTCGCTGGCCATGCTGAGCACGGGTACCTAGCAGTGCCCTTCGTCTTCGAGACTTTCCCAGCCACTGTCGGCTTCCCCAACTTCTTGGGGTTGGCCTTCGTTGATGTGCTGATGGTGGAATCCTCGGAGCCTGTCGAGGAAGCTGCAAAGGGGGTCGAGTCCCCGAAGGTTCGATGCTATTCTGACTCACCCAAGAGTCCAATTCCGGTCACCAGTTGCCTGGTGCACCATGCCATTCCCTGGGCCCGCCCCGCTCCCTTCAACAAGAACCCCGGAGCTCGCCAGCGCAGGGAACTCCAGAGGAGCACTGTTGTAGTTACTGTATGTCTCTCTTAATCCGGCAAGTCTGTGTTGATCGGTGGAGTCCGCGTCTTCCTCGACGGACGTGACGCTCGGGTGGTCCCAGATCGGGTCATCCCCGTCGTACCTGTTCGCAAGTCCTACCAGGCCCTCTCTGGCAGGAGAGCTGAGAAAGAAGAAACTGGCCGCTACGGTCGAGAGAAGTTGGCCCCTAGGCCAAAGAAGTTTAAGCAAGTGTGGGTCCCCAAGAGGGTCCAGCCAGCCCAACAAGTTGCACCAGTCCACTGCCGCCCTGCACGCGATGGAGCGGAAGAAAAGACGAAAAGGGGCCTACCCCGAAGGAAGAGAAGGCGGTTGCGGACCCTCCGCGTCGTGGAAGCTTTAGGGCCTACACCCGACAATCCGATGTCTCTGCTGTGGGACGAAGATTCCATTACAACCTGCCGGCTGGGCCCGGTTCGCTTACATCCCTCCTGCAGGAGGTCGACAACTATCCCCCGTACTACATCAGGGATGGGGTCGAGAAGAGATGACCGATATGGTCAGGAACTACTTCCGGGGGCTAGGCAACCCCTTGCTTGGGCAACAGCGGCTGATACAAGAAGCCGCGGCTAATGAAGACTACTGCCCATCGATGGCAGTTGAAGAAGATGAAAAAGAAGCAAAAATGACATCGTCGGTTGACGAATTTCTAGATCTGGTGCAGGGTGAGATGACCGTGTTGCAGTATCGGAACAAGTTCATCGAGTTGGGTCGGTATGCGTCGCATATTATTGCTGATGAAGCCTTAAAGACCGAGCAATTTCTCCGAAGTTTAAGAGTCGAATTGAGAGTGCCGCTGCTTGATACCCGTGTGAATGTCATGGACGATGCATATCAGGCAGCAATCATGGTTGAGCTCGATTTGGCGAGGTATGTAGGGTTCTCTTAGTCCAGTGTTGCTCAGTCGGTTGTGCCGTTTCAGCAGTCTTTTCAGCCGTCAGCGCCTGGAGTTCCGTTTGTCGCGCCTGCTTCTAGTGGCCCTTCGAGGCGGATGTTTAGAAAGTCTAAGAAGCGATTTAACCGTCAAGCGTCTTCGGGTTTTGTGCAGCAGCAATCGGCGTCTTCTGATTCTGTCCAACAACTTGTTTCTCCTTTTCAATAGCGTCGAGAGTTTCCTGTGAGTCAGCTGAGACCGTGTCCGAGGTGTGGTGGCAGCCATCCCGGTGTACCATGTTCCTTACTGGTAGTCTGTTATCGTTGTAATCAGTCGGGTCACGTTGTTCGAGATTGCCCGATAAAGTCCATTCCGGCGTAGTTCTCGCAGGTTTCCCAGCCGCAGCAGTCTCAATTTCGTCTTCCTGCACCACCTCTGCCTCAGCCATCGTATTTGCAAGTTTCAACTTCTTCCCAGCAATCTTCTGCAGCCTCTAGCCGGAAGCCGAGGAGCTGGATTACTCACATCACTCGTGCGGAAGCCATTGCGTCTAACCTCGTACAAGATACGGTTTCGATTTTTGGTCGTTCGGATCGCGTTCTTTTCGATTCAGGTGCTACACATTCATTTGTTTCCGAGGATTCCCTTGTTCATCTCGAGGAGCCGGTAACCGAGTCACCCTGTGAATTGCTCGTTGACTTTCCATCCGGAGATTTCATGTCCACTCCATTTTGCCTGGAAGATTCTCCTGTTATCGTCAGTGACCGACAGTTGCCAGCACATTTCTCTCTCTCTCTCTCTCTCTTACTCTCTTGCTCTCTCTTTGGTGGTGATCATCAGAGAGGCTCCAATGGCGGCGCCTCTTCTTCTTCTTCTCTTCTTATTCTTCTGCTTCTTCTCCTCTTCTCTCTGTGCATCTTCTGTGTGTATTGCTCCTCTCTTCTCCTCTCTCTTTTTTTGGAGAAGAAGGGGTTTGTATACCCCAACTGCACGGCGACGTGGGCAGGCCGGTGGAGGCAGGAAAGAGAATGCATTGATGGGGATTTGACTTCCCCTCGTCCCCGTTGACAGAGGAGTAGCTTGTGTGCCTCAGTTTTGTGTTGCCATGTCAGTCGTCCCACTGTGCGCCAAGAATCTGTAGGGGAGTGGCGTGAGATCCTCCCTGCCAGACGGGTCATGGGGAGAGCATGCCGCTGAAGAAGTAGACCATGCCATTGAGAGGCATTTAGGGTGTGCCGACGAACGAGATGCATGGGCGTGCTATCGAAGGGCAGAAGAAGCGTGCCGTTGAAGGGCCCAGGGGTTTGCCGCTGGGGGCTGCTGGGTATACCACTGAAGCCTGTAAGGGCGTGCCGTTGAATAGCCACTAGGTGTGCCGTTGAACAGCCGCTGGGCATGCTATTGAACAGGCACCATTGCGTGCCGTTGAATATCGACCTTGAGCCCGTTTCGTGCACAAGTTGTGGTTCATTTAATTTTTCTTCGGGACCCACGGATTGTGGGCTCCCTGGGGGTTGGTTTCTCTTCACTGTCGTGACTCCGGAGACAGCTTCACGATAATGTGTTGTTCATTCGGAGAGTTCGGATGGCCCATCCTCTCCACAGTTTCTTCAGTTGAATTTGCTTGTTGATGTTGGACTAGTCGGGACACGTGGTCGTGTAATTTTACATGTTCACAAATGCCCCCCACCCACGAGTAGTGCGGGTGAAGGATGAGCCGGGCGGTGGCCGTGGGTGTATTGATTAGTCGGGGTGGTAGTTGAGACTCTAACACCTGGGGAGGACGATGGATCAAACTCTTCAATCTGGCTCTCTCTTCTCTTTTTGAACTCTTCTCTCTCTTTCTCAGATGGAAGGCTTTTCTTCAGCAGGGACGAAGGACAATCGGCTGTGTACTTTTTCTTCAGTCTTTCTCATCTCACTTGGTACGAGCTTCAGCAGTATATATATGAGCTTGCAGGAAGGATGGAGTGTGGAGACCACGCTTCTTGCCCTGGGAGTTTTCCAGAAGAAAATAGGTCTCTCTGCCATGTGTCAGGGATAAGGGCTCTCGGATCATGTGCCCTAACCCCTCTTCAGAAATAATCGAATCCCTGTCAAATTTAACCATCACACAATTAATATCAAGTTCATACACAGAGAGGAGAAATATGCACAGAGTTAACATGTTGAAATGTGCACAAAGTGCACGGACTTGTTTGCAAGTAGAAAGTGCATGGACTTCAAAATGTGCTCGGTCTTGTATTGAGCACAGACTTGTTTATAAGTGAAGAGTCTGCACGGGATTTGACGTGCACGGACTCTATGAAGGAATGTATAGAGTTTGTGTAACTGAGAAACTTGCATGGGGTATCATGTCCACGTGGTTTATAAAGACGTGCAAGGACTTTGAAGACAAGAAGAAATGTGCACGGGGTTTAGAGTCCATGGGGTTCGTGAATTCGTGCAAGGACTTTGAGGACTGGAAAGAAAGGTGCATGGGGTATCATGTGCACGGACATAAAATGCTCGAGGTATCATGTGCACGAACATGAGATGTAGAAAGACTTCTATATGCTCGGACCTTGCAACAGTTTGTGCAGACTTCAGATGCAAAAGATGCATGGACTTAGTTTCAAAGAAATATGCATGGACTTCATTGTTGAAGAAATGCATGGACTTAGTTTCAAAGAAATATGCACAGACTTCATTGTTGAAGAAATGCATGGACTTAGTTTCAAAGAAACAGGCACGGAGTAGAGTGTGCACGGACTTTGTGAAACTTGGTCTTAAGCAAACAGGCCATGTGCAAGGACTTCCCCGTCCCTCCTACCCACCCAACCCCCCGCCTGTCGGTTCCCCTTCTCCCTCCCCCTTCTTGTCCTCCCTGCGCGTCCGACCTTCCCCCATCTAGCGCACACCTACGGAACTACAGAAACTCCCTCACTCCGATTAGAGGACATGGTTTCTCTTCTCCTGCCGACAGTCACCCACCGGCTCCTCCATTAGGTCACCATCACCGACTTCCTTGTCATTGTATTCCTTCCCTAGGGCTACCGTCTCTGACCATGCTGACGCCCAATGGCCCTCCGTCTCTGACCATGCCGACGCCGCTGGATCTTGAGCGAGCTATCACTCAGGGATCGCCGCATCTCTCCCACGTACCGAGTGACCTGCAAGGGACACTTGAAGAACTCAACACGGAGAAGTACAAGCAGTCTAATCCACAAGAGAGTTCCATTCCTTCTATTTACAATCAATGGATGCGTCAAGTTCCCATGATTTCTCCTCCGACAAGCTCATCCTCCTGCCCGGTACACTAGGCGAGCTTCTCGGCATGGGGCTGAAGAAGTTTGGGTTGAGCACGACCAAGGTCCTCACGGGAGAGGGAGCCGAGGTTAACGACATTGCGGTCATCCGGAACGGTGACGGTCTCCTTCTGGTACGTGATCAATAGGACAAAGACGATCATCATCCAGTTGATGAACGGCCATCGCTCAGCAGCGACGCAAACGGCCATGGTGATGATGTGAATCCATAACTTTTTCTTATCACAACAAGCAAGCAAACGGCTCTCATTTTCGTTAAAAAAAATCCCACGATTTCTCCTCCAGAGCATTCCTCCCTATCTATGCCTCCGCAATATCCCTCTCCATGGCCTGGAGCTCCTCCTTCGTCCTGTCTGCATCCCATTGACCACTTGTGAGTCGATCCTTTTCTTTAGCTCGAGATAAAGAAATTCATAAAACTTGGTCATTACCCAACCCCGCAGTTCCGTTAAAATATTGCCCGCACTTTCTTATCTAACAAACAAGTCTACTTAAAATAGAGAGAGTGCCCGATCTCGCAAGTCCCAGACTTCGAGTGACCACCGTGGGAGTGAGTGTTACCCGTGCCCTCGGCATCGGGTCGGCCACTAGGATAGGACTCGTCATACCCATTTGGGAGACCCTCTGGCTTTATTGGCCCTCTACCAACAAGGTACCAGCCCTCACATCCTCCACTCGGCATCGTCGAGTTACCCACGGGTTTGGGGTTAGTGCCGGGTGAGTTGGCCGCCGATGTCGGCCCGTTCACGGTAGTATGTTTACGGCTTGGAAGATCAGAAGAGGATCGATTGGGCTGCTATTCACAAAGTTGTTTCACATCTTAGCAGCAAGCAGCAGCAGCAAGAGGCGCCGCCCAAGTAGCCGTCTCTGTCACAACAAGACCCAGGGCACCCCTGTGAACCGTTATCTAGTGTTGCACCCGCTCCATTGCCGTCGTCTCCATCTCCATCCCCACTTACCCCATTACCTTCATCGTCTCCTACCACGTCTTCACAGCCTCCACAAATTCAAGCCTCTACTCAGGCTAGTGTCTCCCCTTCTTCTCCCGTTATCTCCATCACCGCTTCCACTCCCAATGCCGCTCGGCGCATTGTGTCGATACGTCGACGCTGCGCCCCACAGACTTCCATTTCATCTTTGCCTTCCACTCCACCATCCCCATCTTCACCACCATCTCCATTACCCTCATTATCACCCTCATCATCTAACCCATCGCCATCACCACCGCTTTCGTCTCCCCCGCCTTTACCTTCTCCACCTTCTCCTTTATTTTCCTTACCCAAGCCTGAGCAAACCATGCCTTCGCCTTTACGCCCACCTACACCTTCGCCTTCATCTGTACCTCCACATTTGCTTTTGCCTCCACTCGACATTCTGGTCACCATGGAAACCTTCACACCATCTAAACCCACTACCTTCGCTTTTTCATCTACTGTCACCCCACGGAGCATGTGTGCATTGCCATTGGTGCCCCTCGGGTCTGGTCCCCAGGGAGATGATGGGCTAACCCACATCCTCCACTCGGCATCGTCGAGTCACCCACGGGTTCGGGGTGAGTGCCGTGTGAGTTGGCCGCCGACTTCGCCCCGTTCGGTTCGCTATTATGCTTGCTTGTGTAGGTCCGAGGTTGTGTCACATCACTTACTATTATATCTTTATGGCTTCAATGTACTACATGACAATCTTTTTTTCCCTTCAGAACTTTACAGCTCTTGGGAGGCTTCACAGGTTCCAAGCGGTATTAGGTCTGCTCGGTAGTCTTATCAGGTATATCCGATATCTGGGATCTGGGTCATCACACGTGAGGCCTAAGCCAAGGGAAAAATAGGGGATAAGTGTTGACTCAACATCATGTCGAACTCTACAAACTTGGCAATGGTGTGAGACCTAAGCCAAGGGTAAAATATGAGATAAGTGTTGACTTGACGTCCTGTCAAAACCAACGAACTTGGTAGAGGCGTGATACCTAAGCTAAGGGCAGAATATGGGATAAATGTTGACTTGACATCTTGTCGTAGCCAACGAACTTGGCAGAGACGTGAGGCCTAAGCCAAAGGTAGAATATGGGATAAGTGTTGACTTGACGTCCTGTCGAAGCCAACGAACTTGGCAGAGGCGTGAGCCCTAAGCCAAGGACAGAATATGGGGTAAGTGTTGACCCGACGTCCTGTCGAAGCCAACAAACTTGGTAGAGACGTAAGGCCTAAGCCAAGGGAAGCACATAGGATAGGTGTTGACTTGATGGAACGTCAAAGTCAACGGGTACTGCCCCGATAGAATATTTGGGGCAAGGTTTGACTAGAATATAGACGTATGAGAGGTCCAGACCTAGAGCTAAATATCAGTGTCAACCTGACAAAGTGTCAGAGTCGACCAACCTCGCTCAAACGAAAGGTCTAAAATAAGGGTGGAATGTGTAGATAAAGATGTCAACCCGACGTCATGTCAAAGTTGACCAACTTGGCGAAGACATGAGGTCTAAGCCAGGACAGGATATGGACGCTGACCCGTGGAGATCCTCGGCCAATCCCGGGTAGGTATAAAAAAGCCCAAAACTACATTTGTAAGAGATGTCAGCATTTAAAGCAATAAAAGCATAATAGAAAGCATAATAGAAGCATTTAGGCATTTTACCTGCAGAAAAGGTGAGAAGTCGCCTAGCATGGTCACCCGGTCAGTCGCACTGAGCGAGTGGAACAAGAAGGCCAGCACCACTGCTCCCCACGCATATTTTCTCACTCTGCTCAGATCTGATAGCAGGGGTAAGAGCCGACAGCTGATCACGTCTGCCCGAGTAGCAAATAGGAGCTTCCCGAACAACAGCATCAAGAAGCGTCTAAGGACCCTATCTCCCTCTGGTCCTGGCTCCGCTGCCACGCTCGGATGCGCCTGCTCGACCACCCGATCGATGTGCTGCTCTGGTAATTCTCCCACTGCCATGGCTGCTCTCCAAAGTCCCAAGCTTTCTTGGAGCACCGACCGCGACAATTGGGACGATGGACGCCCCGGCCTCATCAAATCTAGACTGAGTAGCTCCTGAGCAAGCTCCCGGTAGTCCACATATGCCCACCCGGTCACAGCCTTGCCATGCACTCGCAAGCCGCTAATTCGGGCCATGTCTTCTAAAGTCGGTATCATATGCCCCCACGAGAATATGAATGCTCGGCTGATCGAGTCCCATCTTTCATGTAGAGCCAGCAGGAGGGCTATGTCTACTCTAGCCACTTCAATGCTTAGGACTTCCCCGAAGCCCATGGCAGCCAATCTTTCCCGTTGGTACTCCGACAGTGCAAGGTAGACCACCCGGACATGTAACCACGTAATCCGCATTCGTCTTTTCCCCTGCACGTTTAAGTCATAGGGTCAGTCATAGAGTCCTAGGGATTAATTGCATTGCATTTACAATAACCAAAACAACAAAAAAATTAGAAAACAAAAAACTCAAAAAATGGATTTCTTGTTCTGTTGCACTTAACGCACTCGTCCAGATGCGTTAAGAGCATAACAGCTACTGGAAGAGCCGTTAGCATAACGGACCTGGGGTGGTCCGCTATGTGGGCATAACACGCCAGATGCGGTGCGTTAAACACATAACGGTCACTGGTGTGACCGCCATGCGATCTGGGCGACAAGCGGGTACGGTTTGAAATCGAACCACGCCCCGATCGATAGAAATCAATGGGTTTGCTTACAAAACCTGTAAAAAACGTAAAACTTGCTATGCCATACATCCATGCAAGCCAATAGAAGCTGGAAAATACAATTAACATGCCCATAAATAATTAAAAACACTAATTAACACATTTTTATCACTTTTTAGGAAAAACTAAAAATGGACATTAACTAGGCCAAACGGCCGTGGATGAACGTGCAAGTGGTATGAAAATGATCCTAGCAAGGAGGTGACTCCATCCCCCTACCTCTGACATGACGAGGAAGCCCATCCGATGCTGAACGGATGACGAGGGTAACGGTGACCTCCCGACTTCACGCACCTCCACGCTCTGCGGATCGAGGGAAGAAGGACGTCCACGTGATCCTCGCGACACGACCTTCCCAATGGCACCTCCTGTGCCTCGATCAGCGGCCGTTTCGATCAAAACCGAGTGAGGAGAAGAAAAATCTCAAAATTAGGCCTAAAATTTAACAGAAAGAGTTTTACATGGAAAATAAGAAAAATGTCCACCATCGACAACGCATGAGGCGTCAAAAAGCTCCTGGCAAGATGAGGAACACATTCCCCTACCTCGATCATGACGAGGCTCGTAAAACGGTGTAGATCAGACGATGAGGCATCGTAGCTCTTCTCGACCCATTCGTCTCCATGCTCCCCGAACCACAGAATAGAGGGTACCATCTCGACCTACTCGTCGAGCCCTTTCCAACGGCGCCTCCCACGCTCCGGTCTGGCGTCGTTACGCCCGAAACTGAGAGAAGATGGGAGAGAGGGAGAAAGAGAGCGTTTGAGTGAGAGAGAGAGGGGGGGAGAAAGATGAGTGTGTCGAGAGTGAGGAGAGAGAGTGGGGTGGGTGAGCCCGGACGCCCTATACTGTCTCTCCTTGGGACAGAGCTCCGTTGGGCGGGTGTTTTCGCCCCATTCGTGTCCCAAAAACGCCGGGGCCCCTTCACGAATTTTATTCCTCTCCTTGTCCAAAAACCAACCCCGTTGGTCTTGCCTCCAAACTCGATCGGGGATGAAACTTCCCTTTGGATGCACTTTTGTTGCGCGGACAGCTGTTACAGTGCCGCTGCGGGACAGAACAGAAGCACCTCCATTGAGACGATCCCCATCCCACATCCAGGAGGCCTGGGGTTCTGAGCCCCACCTCCCCACATCCCATACCCTCTCCAGGAACCCCCACTCTCCCTCAAACACCCATTTTCCTTGCAGTTCACACCCATCATACCTGGGTCTCAGTTCTGACTGCACTAAAGTGCAGAACTGATCCCCTAACCCCACTGTTCGCCGCACCCAAAACCTCCACTGAAGCCACTGCCACCCCTCCATACTCACCTAGCCCTACCAGTCGCCCCTCTTCCAGAGAAAATCCCAGCCCAAAATCCATCCGGGAGTGTCCGTACTGGCTATTCTTCCACCGGCTATCGCAGGGGCAGACGCACCGACCAGATCGCACGAGCCGTGTTCGACGGTTTTCCACCAACGCCGCCGAGCCCAGTTGCTGCTCCTCGTCCACCGGTGACACCGGGACGTTCCTGCCAGCATCCACGACAGCCCCCATAGCTCCACGGCAAGGTGACGGCCCCACCCCCCAGGGTCCTTTTGGCAGTTTGTCGGCGCGCGTGCGGGTCGGGCAGCAATCTCGCACCGGGCGCACCCCGGAGACGTCGGCCGAGGTGACTACCTCCTACTTCTTCTGGGCGGAGCAGCACCCACGTTGGCACCTTGCTTGGGACCACGGTCGACTTCCTCGCAGCCGCTCGCCGTAGCCCATGGACATCGATCGTCACCGGCCCCGTGCCCGTCACCCCTTGTCACATGATCACCGGACCGTTGATGTAGCCTGTTACCTCCCTGCGAGGAGATCAACAGTAGGCAATTGACCAGCCTGAACTAAGAGAAGAATAGGTAAGAGAGGACACTGAACAACAAAATCAATTACAAGGACAGGAAGAGGAAATAACTGAAAATCCTCAAGAAGAGGATAAAATGGAAGAGATTCAGGAAGAAGAAATTGCTCTAGATGTAGATTCCCTGGTTGAAATGATTGCTGAAATCATGAAACATGTAGCTGATAAAATCATAGAGGAAACAACTGATACTGTTATTGAAGAGCTGGATGTTGAACAGCCAAGATTGGAAGAGGCTCAGCATGAGCTGACCCAGGAAGCTCAGGAGGTTGTTGAATAAGTTCCACAGGAACAAGCTCAAGGTCCAGCTCCTTTCCATGGACCCTATCCACAAGTGTATTTTGGTCCAGCTTCATCCTATGGCCCTTATCAAGGGAAAATGATAGCTATTGGAATGCAGCCTCCACCATCTTATGAAGAGCAACCTTTCTATCATACAGAGTTTCCAGAATCAAGCTCATCCGGACCAAGCTCAGAACAACCCTTCACATATCTAGGTTTTCAACATCTTGCTGATATGATTTCTACACTGATAAATATTTTGATGAATCAGAACGACATGATGAATGCACAATTTCTTTATTCAAAATATGCTTTTGATCTATTGAATGCAAAGATTCGTCACTTGGAACAGACTGTAAACAGTTAGTGGGCAAAATTTGAGTATGATAAGCAAAAATCTGATTCAGCATTAAATGAAGTTTTGGATTCTCTATTATCAGTATGTAACAAGACTGGAGAGATCTTGCATAACCTGCAAGACACTCAGGCTACAACTTACATTAGTCTCTCCAAAGTTCTTGATCATACATATGATCTCAAGATACAACTTGAACTAATGAAGATTCAGATGAACATACTCAAAGAAGATCAGCAGGAGACCACCCGAAAAGTTGATCTTGTTCAGTCTCAAGTGGAGGACATAGTTGACAGACTCAATACTGTCATTACTGAACAGGCAACGGGTTACCCAAAACCATAGTCTCTGATAGGGATGTAAACTTCACCAGTTATTTCTGGAAGACCCTTTAGAATTTGGTGGATACCCTCCTCAAGTTTTCCGCAGCCTATCACCCTCAAACCGATGGCCAAATAGAGGTCATCAATCGGAGTCTTGGGAACCTCCTCCGGTGTCTTGTCGAGGATCGTCCAGAAAATTGAGATCTCATTCTACCCCAGGCCGAGTTTGCATACAACAACTCTGTTAATAAGTCCATAGGGATGAGTCCATTCGAAGCTGTGCATGGGTACAAACCTAGAAAACCCTCAGACCTCATTCCCCTTCCCCAGCATGCTAGAGTGTCTACTTCTATTGAGTCATTTGCCCAACACATTAGAGAGTTGCAAGAGGAGATACGCAAGCACATCAACAAGAACAACGAGATTTACAAAAGGCATGCCGACTCTCATCGGCACCACCAAGAATTTCACATGGGTGATTCCGTGATGGTGAGGACTGAGAGGCTGTCTCCCCAGGAGCTATCTCAAAATTGAGGCCTCGTAGGGCTGGTCCCTTCCAGGTTCTGAGGTGCATTGACACTAATACTTATGAGTTAGACCTCCCCGAGGAGTACGGAGTGAGCCCCACATTCAATGTGGCAGACCTGGTGCCATACAAGGGTCCCACGGTGGAACCCAGTGAGGATATTGAGCCCATTCCCTCCCTTGAGAGAACACCCACCCTTGAGGGAAAACCACCAGCCCGGAGAGCCCAGCGTGAGCAGATTGAGCGGATATTGGATGAACAGGTCACTACCACCAAGAGCAAGGCGTATGAGTGCTACCTCGTCAGGTGGAAGGATCAGCCTCCTTCGGAGGACTCGTGGGTGAGTCGGGAAGACCTCCAGCAGCTGGACCCCAACCTTCTAGAGTAGTACCATAGCAGGATGGACCCCTACTCGACGGAGTCAAGCTCTTCGCAGCTCAGGGGATTTGATGGAGGCATCACCCACGACTCCCTCGGGCTCGGGTCCTTCTCTCTTCGCTCGGGTGGCAGTCGGAGCAGTGGGCCTTTTCTTCTTCTTCCCTTCTTCTCTTCTTCTCCTCTGCGCCCGTCTGGGTCTCTACGTGTGTCTTTTTTTTTCCGTTTTCGCAGTGGAGAGGATATCTTTTATAACCCTCACAGCGGGAGCGTCCAGGCATGAGCACCGGTGGCGGGAACGATGAGCATTAAATGGGTTTGACCTCTCCCGTCCTTGGTGGCAGGAGGTAGCCTGTGTGCCTCCTTCCCTGGGTGACACCTCAGCTAGCCTTGCACGATCTCCATTGCGCGCCAAGGATCGTAGGTCATGGCGTGAGATTTGGTTTACCGGCTGCACCGGGCGAAGAGGAGGGCAAAGTGTGCCGATGGAGAGCCTGAAAGCTGTGCCGCTAGAAGGCTGGGAAATCGTGCCACTGGATGGCTAGAAAAATGTGCCGCGGAAAGGCTAGACAGCTGTGCCGCTGAAGGGTTGGCAAAGTGTGCCTCTGAAAGACTAGACAGCTGTGCCACTGAAGGGCCTCATGGGTGCACCGTTGAGGCTGTCCGCAGGGTGTGCCGGTGAGGCCATCTGTAGGGCGCGCTGGGCGGAGCTGCCCTGTGGAGTGCCGCTGGAGGGGCAGCGCGAGCGTACCGTTGAAGGCGTTCGCAGGTGTGCCACCGAAGGGGGGGGCACAAAATGTGCCAGCCAGAGGCCCTGTAGCAACTCGAGATCTGAGTATCGGAAAGGAACCGGCGCAACTCGAATCTCGGCCTGCCTCCCACGAGCCCGAAGACTCGGAGGGGAAGAAAGGATGGTGTGAGGGTGTGTTAGAAGCTAAAGTAACTGCAGGGATAGCACAATATACAATAAAATAATAATGTAAAAATTAAATAAATAGACTACTACAAGGTCCAGTGCATCTCATGTCTAAAATAAAGTACAATCAACTGAAAGAAAAGTACAAGTACACGGGGCATACCCCGGCTCTGGCAACTGGCACTAACCTCGGCTACTGGAACCAGTCCATGCACACTGTTTCCAAGTCCGAGCACATTTGAGTGCATGCACATGTCTATAAGTCCTTGCATCTTTTGTGTTTGAAGTCTGTGCATACTGTAGCAAGGTCCGAGCATACAAAAGTCCATGCATGTTCTAGCCCAGATGAACTAAAGTGCATGCATTGTAGAAGAGTCCTTGCAAGTCTTCATGTAGTCCATGGAAGACAAACCTCGTGCATGTTCTGTCTTAACACTTAGTCCATGCACGCCTTCATTTGGTCCGTGGAAGCCAAATCCCGTGCACATTCTGGACTTAGTGTATTATTGATTGGGTTGCATACCATGTCCGTGCACGTCAAACCCCATACATATTTTATTCCTATGTGCTACTTGTGTTTGAGCATGTGCTTGTTCACTTCACAAAACATGCATCCGTGCATGTTTTAACATAGCTTTATAAAAATATGCATCCGTGCATATTTTGTAGTCAGGACAAACACTATAGCTAAGGCAGCCAAGTCCGAGCATGTCTGTACTGTGACTGCCTTAGCTATAGTAAGTCCATGTAGATTCCTTAGCAGCCAGTCTACTTGTACTCTAAACATAATGTGTGCATACCCCGTGCATCTTTTTCTGTTTAGTATATTTATAACTGAACTAATGTTTGTTTCTTTGTTGATAGGTAATGTCTCGTGGAAAACAAGGGTGGCACATGATCCAAGATTAGATGCAGTGCCAGGATCGTGACATGTGTAAAATGAATGGTAAGATGCTATCACGTGTGAAGGTTTTAGGGCGGGTATTCGTGGAAGACACGTGCCCTTTCTGGTACTAGTATAAAAGGGAGTTTTATCCCTCCTGGAGAAGAAAATGGTGTTAGATCATCCATTATTTCCAGAAGAGTAGAAGCAGAGAAGAGTGAGAGCGATCCAGAGAAGAAAAAGAGAGAAGAGTAGAGAAAAGAAAAAGGGGAGTTCAACAGAGAAAAAGAAAGAGAGAGCAGCAGAGAGCCAAGGTAGAAGAAGAAGAAGTTTCCTAAACTTAAAACTCTTAACTTATACACTTCTATATGATTATGCAGTGACTGACCTGGAGTTTTATAAATGCAGCGAGGGGAGGAGACCCAGCGACAGGGGGCAGACGCTCCTTCTTCTTCAGCACAGACTCCGGCCGACCGAGCAGAGCAGGAGGCAGAGTTCTAGCGGATGGTAGAGCGGGCCAAGGCGGCCGAGGCAGCACTCTCTGAGAGGGTACTACACTACACTTTCCCTTTATGAATTATGCTTCTATATTAAATGTAGTTGACTAATGGTGATGATGAATGTATGCAGGTGACAGAGCTGAGGGCCGCCTTGGCAGAGAGCACCAGGGCGAGGGAGGAGGCGACTTGCCTATGGGGAGAGCTTGTGCAGAGTCAGATCGTGGCCGAGGGGGAGGTGGCCCGTCTTCGTGGAGAGATAGCCCGTCTTCGAGAGGTACTGGTACAGAGTCGACCGACTGATGCAGTCGAGACAGTGCTTCTTCAGGCCAAGCTAGAGAGACTTCGAGCCTGAGCTATGGAGGCAGAGCGTACTCGGGCTGAGCTAGAGAGACTCTAGGCCGGAGCTGTCGAGGTAGAGCGCACTCAGGCTGAGGCAGAGTGCTATCGGGCCAAGCTGGAGCGCTACCACGAGGAGCGAGACCTTGCTCGGATTCAGGCGGCGAGGCTAGAGGGCATCATGGAGGGCTTCTAGACATGCAGCAGGATGAGTGGCAGTCGCAGAGTGGCCCCGAGTGGTAGCCAGGGAGTTCTGAGTGGGAGCCGGGCCATGCATGGCTTTGTCAGGTGGTACCTTGCCAATTCCTCTGAGCGACAGAGGAATGAGGAGGGCGACCGTCGCCATCGGGAGTGAGAGGAGGGTGCAACCCCTGCGATGGCCCCACCATCGAAGAGGTAGGAGGGAGGAGGGGACAGTGACAGGCTAGAGGGAGCGGCCTAATTTTGTACTCCAGACACCTGTACATGATGACATGATAGTGACATGGTTTGTTTCTTTTGTTCAAAAGAGAAGAGGGAAAGGGGCTTGGCCCCAAGGAAGGAAGAGACGGTTGTGGACCCTCCACGCCGTGCAAGCCTCGGGGCCTGTGCCCGACAAGCTGACATCCCCACAGTGGGAAGGTGATTCCAACAACTCATCGGATGAGCCCGGCTTGTATACCTCCCTCCCGTGGGTGGTCGACAACTATCCCCGGTCCTACATCAAGGACGAGGGCAAGAAGAAATGACCAACATGGTCAGAAGCAATTTCAGGGGTCCAGGCAACCCCTTGCTAGGTCAACAGCGACTGCTGCAAGCAGTCGTGGATGAAGAAGACCACTGCCCACCAATGGCAGTAGAAGAAAAAGAAGGAGGAGGAAGGATGACATCGTTGGTCGATGACAATGGATATGAATATGGCTTTGATGCTGAAGCTGATGAAATCGCCCCTCGGTGAGAAGAAAGAAAAGGAACCTCTGTGTTTGAGAGACTCACCTTCTCGAAGCATGCAAAGAGGAAGGTTCATAGACAAAGAAGAAGGATGCAGATTTTCACTTGCAGCATGGCTGAGATATCCAGCCAATATGGAAGGCTGCCTGAGCAGCCTCATGAACTGGCTCGATTGGCTGAGAGGCCAGGGCCAAACACTCGAAAGGTAGAAGCCGCAAGAGAACTATTGGCAGCGGCCAAGGGAAAGAAAGCCCTGGTCTACCACCAACAATGTGATGAAGCTACTATTTTGATCGCTAATGTGATGTGACACAAAGTGGGCGGCAATGGACGATGACCCACGGGCCTAATTCGCAAGCACATCCATAATCCTAAGAGCAACTTGATCGTCGCTGTCACACCGAATGCACCCATTTCTTGAGGTGACTCGGTGATGCCGCGTCGAAGTAATGGGGAAAGACCCTTGCTGGTTAGGGGACCAGCACCACTAAGGTTGTCCCTCCCAGAGTTAGGAAGCCCACAAACAAGGGCGGCCGGGTGCCTTGGGGGCACTAGGACACTCTCCTCACTTTGGCCACGGTGGTTCTCAGCTTAGCAAACTAGCATCGACCTTGATCTGCCAAGGTCTGCCTGAGAGCAAACTAGCATCGACCTCAACAGTAACTAGCATCGAGCTTAGTTCTCAGCTTAGCAAACTAGCATCAACCTTGATCTGCCAAGGTCTACCTGAGTGCAAACTAGCACCGACCTCAATAGTAACTAGCATCGACCTTGATCGGCAGCTTAGCAAACTATCATCGACCTTGATCTGCCAAGGTCTGCCTGAGAGCAAACTAGCACCGACCTCAACAATAACTAGCATCGACCTCGACCTGCCTACACAGTAACTAGCATCAACCTTATATGCATGCAAGCCAAACTAGCATCGACCTCAACATGCATGCACAGTAACTAGCATCGACCTCAACCTACCTACACAGTAACTAGCATCGACCTTATATGCATGCAAGCCAAACTAGCATCAACCTCAACATGCATGCACGGTAACTAGCATCGACCTCAACATGCATGCACAGTAACTTGCATCGACCTTATATGCATGCAAGCCAAACTAGCATCGACCTCAACAGTAACTAGCATCGACCTTGAAATGCACAGAATGGAAGTCTAAACATGTATCAGACTAGGATGAGCATTGCCTTCCCATTTGACCAGTGATGTTGACTTGCTGTCAATTGTGTTGACTATTGACTTTCTTGCATTGACTTACTGTCAGTTGGTGTTGACTGTTGACTTTCCTATGTTGACTTGCATTTATGCATTTCAAATGATGATTAACATAAGATGTTAGACTAATGATGATTGAATTATGGTGTTTGACCTCATCAAAATCATGCAACACATCTCCTTAACCCTGATTTGCCTAATTGTCCTATGTGCCATGCATTTTTAGTAGATGGTCATAATTCATCATTTACAATTCAGATGTCCTTGAACTCTCCTGGAAATCTACCTTATGTTCCAACAATTTGTAAGCTTCTTGAAATTCTATATTTGCTATATAAATGACAGTGACTGTCTAAAAGTATACGGCAAGGTGTGTGTTGCCTGGGGACTCGTGTGCATTGGTCATGGCGTGGTCGACCAGGTTGCCGTGGGTTTGGATGGCACTTTTCTCCCCTAGAGATGTGTGCTGTGAGTTGTTAGAGGTTGTGTGTCACGTGGCTCTGTGGTGAGAGCAGAACCGGGATTGGAAGGCATCCATTTAGAGGGATTTGATGAGATAGGACGGTGGCCGGTGCCTTTGTGCGAAGGTCTCTAAAGAGACGCTGGCGTTGGATATGGTGATCCTTGGTCTGCGGCTAGCAAGGGAGGACTCCATGTGAGTCTGAGTCTAGTGTCGTGAGGACCGAGGAGAGATCCTGTTATATGGTTTCGCCATACTCCCCTGAAAGGGTAGAGATGGTGTGAGGTTCAAGATCAGATGCAGTGTCTGAGTGAGAGTTGGCTCGAGGTGCAGTGTTGGTCTGTGGAGAGTCAGCGGATGGCCTCGAGAGTTGTAATGTTTCCTTCAGATCTGGTGAAGGACCAGGAAAGAAGGAAGAAGTCGAGCAAGCAGAGGTTTCCCATTGATGATGTCTGGCAACCAATGGGTGGTCTTTCACAGACAGAAGATGCTGCTGGTGGTCGTGGTTTGAGAATGGCTAGAGCCGTGTGTCGGTGAGACCTTGGTGGTCATCTCCGTGATGTGCCTTCCAGATGAGAGCTGGGCTTTGTCAAAGTTATCTTCTGGCAGAGTTGGCATAGTGATGTCTGGTTATCGGCTTGCCATGTGTAAGGTGGTTCTTGGCACTGAGCCGGTGATCTGGTTGCGGTCTGTTGAGATGGCTGCGTGAGCTGGTGGAAGCTCAGTGTTGGTTGCTCAGGTGCTGAGCTTGAGATCTGTCAGTGAGCTGAGGAGCTGACGTTTAGTTGGTCCGTCAAGCATGGGCGTTGACCGGTGGTTTGTCTCTCATGACGAGGAGTGCGTGTCCTCGGTGAGAGTTCAATATGTTCATGCATTAAGAAAAAGAAGAAACATATCATATTTTTACTGTGGTACGAAAAATGAGGTTGAAACGGGGATATCCCTGCTCTAACCCGATACCAAACATAACCTTGGGCATGTTTGGTATCGAGATACACCCGGGTTATTCCCGGTTGAACTCGATTCACCGTTTGTCCCGGGTTAAGTGAAACAACGATAACCCCGAAATCAGGGATATCACGGGGGACAACTCATCCCCACGAACAGTGGGGATGCGTTATCCCCGTCTCCATCCCCGTTTCTACCCCGTGCACTGCCCACGCTCGCCCTCCTCCACCCTTCGCCCTACCTCCACCCTTTACCCCAGCTCCAGAAGGAACCCACTGTCGCCCGACCGCAGCTCGTGCTTGTGAGCTATGACGGCCGACTCTATCCCCATCTCTATTACCATTTCGTGCCCCGTGCGCCACCCATAATCGCCCTTCTCCACCCTTCGCCCTTCCTCCACCCTTCACCCTAGCTCCGTACGGAACCCACCGTCGCCCGACCGCAGCTCGTGCCAGTGACCTCCGATGGCTGACTCCACGCGCGTCTCCTTCCCCAGTGGCTGACTCTACATCAAGGCCCATCGGTGGGCAACCACGCTCGTCTCCTTCCCCGTTTCGTGCCCCGTGCGTCGCCCACAATCGCCCTTACACCCTTCGCCCTTCCTCCGCCCTTCGCCCTTCCTGTGGACGGAACCCACCGTCGCCCGACCGCAGCTCATGCCGGTGAGCTCCGATGGTCGACTCCACGCTCGTCTTCTTCCCCGATGGCCGACTTTACATCGAGGCCCAACGGTGGGCTACCACTCTCGTCTCCTTCCCAGTTTCGCCCTTCGCCCTTCCTGGCGAGACGACCCTGCTAGTTCGCTGGGGCTTCCGGCCGGTGAGCTCTAAATGATATAAAATTGTATGCTAAATCTACTTCATAAAATATTTCTATCAGCAAGATAAAAAGTAGCACTAAATGATATAAAACTAGATTGTGCGGAAACTGTAAACCATTTATAGTGTTCAGATATTATATTAAGATAGATTTCTGGATTGAAGACAAACTCTTGAAGATAATACTCCCAAGAGTCCATAGAAACTAACAGAAGGTTCTAAGGATCAGATTTAGGGGAGAAATCAAGATAAC
Organism: Amorphophallus titanum; assembly: GCA_024336825.1. Taxonomy (NCBI): domain Eukaryota; kingdom Viridiplantae; phylum Streptophyta; class Magnoliopsida; order Alismatales; family Araceae; genus Amorphophallus; species Amorphophallus titanum. The sequence continues at coordinate 679,011 of JANBPO010009106.1, forward strand.
AACCTCTACAATCCATCCACGGAACAGCAGAGAAGAACAGTTCTGGTAAAACTCCTCCGTGTGACATAACGCATCCGCGATAGACCGCCATGTTAACATAACGCGCCAGCATCAGTCCGTCATGTAACTTTATCCACTAGAGATAAGAACAGCAGGCGAGACGTTCAGGCTTAGGACTCTGGCGAGCACAACGGATAGGAACAAGGGCGTTGTAGTGAGATTATGACGGGGTGAAGGAAGTCTATCATGGACACGAGGACATCAAGGTAGTTGGGACTAGAATGACAAGGCAGTGGGTGGAGGTGGTGACAAGTCTTGACCTTAGGGGGGTATATAACGGACCATCGTACGAGCGTTATGCTATGGATGACGGTGGAACATGGATCCGTTAAACAATAGAGACGCTAACTGAGACGGTGGGTGAGACAGTGGTGAGAAGACTATAACGGCTGATCATAAGGGCGTTATACTAATAATAACGGGTAGGTGTAGAACCGTTAAATCATAGAGATGCTAAGTGAGACGCTGGATGAAACAGACGACCAGTGAACTATAACGGACCTTCTGAGGTGCATTATGTTACTATAACGTGCCATTGAGGATGCGTTATACACAAGAGGGCGACAAATAAACCTGAAGTGCTTGCCTAGCATCAAAACAAGGACAAGACTCAACCAAGGAAGGCAATGACCCAAGAAAGAGACATCTAACTTGCCCAAGAAGACTCGACAAGGGTGAACAACTCGGAGCATCATAAATAATGAGTAAGGAGATGACCCAACTAATTGGTCATAAAATGGGTGTCAACAGATGCCCCTCCTTAACGTCCTATTTACAGGGGAGCGAGCGGAGGTGTAGCGAAAGCGAAATGGAACATGGAGATGAAGCGGAGATGACGCGGAGTGGACTGAAGTTGTTACATGAACTACACCTCACGCAGGAGGGTTGGACAAGGGGTGGGGAACTTAGATTTACATCAAAACTACCTCTGCACAGGGAGGGGCGCTAAGCCGTCCAGGTGGGGAGGGGAGATTAGCTAGGTCGGTGCTGGAAGGGCACTTCTCTGGTTCTATCCAAGTTTGGGACTGCAGGACAGTGAGTCACTGTAGTCACCACTGTGCACTCCCCTAAGCTCAAAAGTCACCGAAACTGGTGCTGAATCATTGCTAACAGACCCTGGAACGCTGGAAAATTTTTGTGGACGGACCCGTTGTTGCCACCGGCTGGGGTGGCTTCTAGAACAGGCTCTCTGTGCTCTAGCTCAGGCTGATCCCAGGGTGTAATAGCAGATGGTTGTGGCCGCCACGGCCGCTCCCGAAGTCCAATCATGGCGGGACCAAGTCAGGGATGACCGTGGATGAGCTTTCTTCGAGCAGCAACCAGGGGGAGCACCAGACGATGTCGGGGCAGAGAGGAGGAGCCCATTGAGTGTGGAGGGGTCAGGTCAGGTCCAGGGTGCCTTATTCTGTGCAACTGGGGGAAGAAAATCAGAAAATGCTCCTCCAGATGCCAAACGGGAAGCCACTTTTTGCTGATGGACGCCCACTGGTTGTAGGAGTCCTCGGCCAAGTGGTGCCCTTAGAAGTTGTGGGATGCGACCGTGGGAGCTCCAGGAAGTCGACTCAGGTTGCCAGCTGGTCCTAATTTGCGCAGTCGGGGGAGATTGAGCCTCCCCGACAGCAGGGAGGTCGGATGCCAGCGAGACCACCACAGCTGAGAAGCTTTCTCGACGAGATTTCTGGAGATGTATGGTACGTCTTCAGATGATGCCGAATGACTCTGGGACAGGATCTTCAACCTGGGCCTTTACTGCTACTTGTGAACTGGACAGGGTATAGTGGTGGAAGGGGGTGATGGTGGGGAGATGAGGAGAGGTAAATGGGGTGGGAATGAACTGGGGCATCCCCTGACTATAAGGGGGGCAAGCTGTGAGGCTCAGCGGCTTGTAGGCAAGCTGTGAGGCCCAGCGGACGCAAGCTGTGTTGCGCAGCAGTAATCTACACTCTGGGTTGAGTGTGGGGTGGATGTAGGTCTGGAGGACCGAACCATCTAAAATTCCTGTCTCCCGTGGTGTGTTCTTGTGGTTTGCTTCCGTTTCTTTCTATCAACGTTTAGATGTGTGCTAGGCCCGTTTCCATTGATTGATCAGCAGTAGATCTCATTTTGATTGGGTAAAATTTTTAAATGGCGATTCATTCACCCCCCCTCTGAATCTGTAGCACCGTGTCCCAACAAGCCTCAACCCAAATCTCACTGGGTTAGATCCTTAGACTTGGAACAAGGTGATAGGTCCCATGACACACTTAGAATCCTAGAACTTAGAAAACCTAGGAACATAAGATAACCTAGGCTCTGATATCACCAAACTGTCATGCCCCGACGCGGAATATCGGAGCGTAGCAGTAGAAAGAGTTAATAATAATATGTTGATTTCCAGACATGCTATGCTTTAAGCTAGATAATCCATACATTCGTCACAATAATGAGGCAAGAAATAATTACATCATAACCATTAATACCAATTGAATCAACATACCAAGTATCATCATATCCAACTAACAAAATCTCTAAGAACTTCCAAATATCCACCAACTTGACATAATTACATAACCAATGACTCCACAAATACAACTCTATTGACACATATAACACTGAAATAATGGCTATCTTGACTAGAACTTTCTAAGGACATCTTAGCAAGGCTCTCTAGCTGGATCGCTCAAGGAACTTCACTCCTGCCCCTCCCCATCAGTTGGAGAATCCTCACCTGAGCTACCTGAAAAGGGGGAACAACTAGGTGAGCGAACGCTCAGTAGGCAATAGCAGGCAAGTTTAAGTAGTTAACCAATTACATTAATGTTATGCAATAAGAGAAAGGAATGCCTATGTGATAAATAAAAGAATGAGAGTACAATGCACATGAATAGAGTAAAAGAGAGAGAGATTGGGAGCCCAATTCCAGATCTGCAGACCCAGTTCGTGAGAGAAGCATTATGAGTCTAGCCGGAGCTATATTGAAGATTTGACCGTGTGTTGGCCTCTAGATAAGATCCAAGCCATTATGCTCCTTGGGAGCTATATCTTTTCTGTTTTCTCTTTTGTTCCTTTGTTTTATTTTTCATTTCACTTTGTTACTTCCAATACTCTGGTTTGAGATCGGGTCAAGCTATTAGTCAGTGGAAGCTGTGAATTAATGGTTAAGCAAGCTGTGAGGCTCAGCAGTGTAGCAAGCTGTGAGACTCAGCGATTCAAGTTGTGAGTCAGTGGAATCCTCACTCAGGTTGAGTGGGGGTTGGACGTAGGTCTGTGGGTAGCAGACCGAGTCACCTAAAAATCACTTGTGTCTGTGGTTTACATATGTGCGATTGTCCCTTTCTTCTACCTCACTTCACAGAATTGGTCGTATGTTGATTTGGCTTCATTGGTCGAAACTGGTTCAGTCGCTATGTGTTTGATCTTCTCTCTAACTGAAGGATTAGTTTAGTGAGAGAGCTTCGCAACTAAATTTCTAGTCTAGTTTGTTTTAGTTTGAATTACAATTCGAGCACATAAGTTTATATAAGGAGATCTATTCACCCCCCTCTAGATCCCGTATTGCACCTAACAAGAGAGAGTGCTGGAAGGTGATTGAGCAAGCCTGGAGAGGGGGTCGAACTTCCTCAGGAGTACTCGCCGCGTTCAGCAAGTGGCCGAAGAGTGCTCGCCGGGTGACAAGGGCGCTTGGAGAAGGACGGGAGCTCTACTCTGTAGAATCCATTCTCTAAGCTTCGTGGATCGGAGTCTCTCTTGCCATGTCTGTTGGTTTTTTGGAGTCTCCCCCCTTTGTGTCTGGGGAGGGGCCATTTTATAGGGGGTTATCTTGGCGGTGGAGGCCTATCCCTTAGCAGGGAAGGACGTGAGTAGTGGGGTAACGCCTCTTTGCGATCGTGGGGAGTTTCCCGTTGAGGGTCCGTTCCTCCAGAATCGGGCGACCTTTAGGCGAGCTTTATGCCACCCGCAGGGCGTGCTCGCCTTTATTGGGGTCATGACAGATGATGGCGGGGATAACGTTCAGTCCCCAGAGAGTTATCCGATGCCTGATATGCCTGGGTCAATGCCATTTGTGGCCTGGCTAATCCAAGGTTGGCCCCGTTGGGTCTCCCATCATGGGCCACGGCTGTCGGGGCCCGTCGTATGCATTGTAGATCTCGGGTCGATGAGGGCCTGGTGTAATGGGCCTTTAATCGGCCATACTGATTTTACCCTCCACTAGTTCCCCACTCTTAGATGCCGAGCACTTTTCGGGGTCTGAGAGATAGTTCGAGAGGGTCTGTCGGGGGGGAGCTTCTAGGAGAACTTTCTCGTATCAATATGGCCGATGGACCCAACCACCTGCTTGGTTTCTTGGCGCGCAAGGCTCCACTGGCCGTCTGGCCGAGGTGGCAGGCAGCCTCATTGCCATCATGATGCAGCCATTTTTGTCTAGGAGCGTGGGTGCAAACGGTCACCTGAATTCGATGGTTGTACCTTGATGGTGATAGGTGCCTTTCTCCTTTCGTGTGGTCTCGAAGCGGACGTCCCACTTTCGAAAGTTATATAAATCAATGTGAGGTCCTCTGGGGAGCCCTACTTGCTCCTCCAGTATTTGTCGTGGGTGCCAGTGGCTTCTTCTTCATCTTTCCCATGTCCTGGGTTGGGCCCTTCCTTTGTTCTGCTTTCTGGAGAGCACCCTTAGGAAGCCTTCGAACAACACACCAACAGGAGGGGGCATTTCTTCAGAGCGTTGCCCTTCTTATATAGCAACACGGGGGTTTCTTTTCCCTCAAGATAGGGCTGAAGAATCTCCAATGATTGGAGATCTGCTAGTCACGTGCCTTGTACGGCCTCCATGCGCCTTCTGGAAGCCAGCGTCGTCATACCGAGGTGAGATCACGTGCCACGATAGAGTTCGCAGTGGGTACGACCTCTTCGCGCTGTTGAGGGTGCGTTGACATAGCCAGTGAGCTGCTGTGTCGATGTGGGATGCGAGTTACGTCAGTGCACCGTTGATCGCCTAGCAGCTTCTTTTTGTTCTATCTTCACGTGCGTCGATGCAGCTAGGGTTGTGCGTCGACGCACCCCTTCATCCAGTATGCCCAGCAGCCAGCTTTTGAAGCTTGTGTCGATGCCACTAGCATTGTGCGTCGACGCAGCCTTGTTATCCAGCATAACACCTTCTGTTCTCTTTCTTCAGGTGCATCGATGCAGCCAGTGAGCTGTGTCGATGTAGCTTGTTGTTCAGGGCTCTTTTCTTCTTTTCTTCAGCTGACCTTGCTTGACATTCAGTGCCAATTTTAAGCATCCACAGGAGGTCAGGGAGATAAAGGCCCTTCTTCGCCACTCCCTTGGTGATGCTAACACCAGGTTGACCGTGGCGGTGCTTCGGGAGCTGGGGTTGAGCCCCCCATTGTCCCATGGTACTAACCTCGTTGTTTCCTTCGCATCCCTGCCGTTCATTGGACTGATCTTCTTAACATTGCTCTGCAGGGGTGCTGGAGTCGTCAGAGCTGTGATACAAGATGGTCGAGCTGCCGGTGTTCGCTCCTCACCCTATCAACCACATTGAACCAGGTACCGACCAGGTGACCGTTGTTGCTCCCCAAGAGGCAATTGCCTTTAAGCTGGGACGTTTGTCGTACCCCCTCCCGATGGCACTTCTAGTGGAGTGCTCGTGCCGGCCTCCTATGTTGCCATCTGTTGCACCCACGACTATCATTGGCTCGGGTACTCGCGCGACTAGTCGGCGTAACGTTTCTGAGAGCGGATCGAGCACACCCTTGGAGGTCTCCACCACGTCAGGCGGGCAGCATTGTCGGGTGGACCTGGATGTGGTGGCGGCGCTGGATAGCCAACATCGCCAGGGGAAGAGGAAGAGGTCCACCGTCGGAGATCACAATCGAATGCCACCTCCTCCTGATGGGAATCGAGCCCATACATCCACATTTTATTTTTACCTTTATGTACTTTTGTTTTTATTTATGTCCTTGCATAAATAGGTGTGCAATTATAGGGCTTTAGTAGCCAAAGGGTCATTCTTTAGAAGTCTTTGGGTTTATTTGACTCCACAAATCATGGCGAACACAATGGCGAGCAGCAGGACCCCTCGGAGTGAAAGGGTAAGTGATGTCCCCATCAATATTTCAGCAATAATAAGACCCGTCGCGACCATTCTCCCAGCGGGCAGCCCATCATCTGTAGGGCCCCGGTCAGCTGCATGACCACAGCATGTACTCCCCGGTACGTGAGGGAGGGATCAGCAAACATCATGGCCCGCAGGGTCAGTAGGGTCTGGCAGACCAGCAACTCCAAAGCAGCATGGCCTATTGAAGGCACGACCAGTGGGTTGAATTCAACGATGCTATCCATGGCCTCACCCGACACACTCTGGCAACTCCACCGGCACAGCCCTAGTGCCTCCTATCCGGCACACCCCAGTGCCCTTCCCTGGTACGCTCGGATGCCGTCCTTCCCTGGCACACCTCCTCTGTGTTCTACCCAACACACACTCTCCTGGGCGCCTTCCCCGGCACACGCCCTGAAGACTTACCCTGGCACACCAGTGCCCCCACTACCATCGGTACAGTCCCTGTACCCCAACCCGATGCACGCCCAGGGAGCCTCTCCGGCACACCCGCCGCATTCATCAGCGGCACACCCGGCGTCCCTCTCGCCGGCATGACCTGCACTCCCCCTCAACCCGGCACGACCGGTGCTCGCACCCGCGGCGACGCCCAGAGGCGAAGAGAAGGATGAGAAGGGAGAAGAGAAGAAGAGAAGAGGAGAAGAGGACGAGGGGGGAGTCTAGGGCTCCATCGCCCTGTGGAAAGGGGAAGAGAGAGTGGGGGGAGGAAAAGAGAGAACGGGAGAGGGAAGAGAGAATAGGGAGGAGAACCCCTCCACGGTGGTCTCCTCACCGCAATGAGGACGACGACGACGACGACGACAATGGCAGCACCCGGATACGGGGAAGAGGAAGGGAAGAAAGAAGAAGGGGGGCGGTTTGTCTGCCATGAGAGAGAGAGAGAGGGAGGGAGTTCAAGTGAGAGGGGGGTGGCTCGGTGTGCCACTCAAAGGTGTTCCCTCCTCGTGGGGGATGTAATTAACGTCATAGCCTTTATGGTATGGCGGACTGCTGGTCCCGACCTGAATCTCACTCTCGCCCGATAAGGGTTAGATTGAGTGCATAATAAATATGTCACTCATGTGACTGGCGCGCCTGCGCAGTTAATCAATCAATTAATTATGCGTTAATTAATTGATTGATCGACCCAATAAAAATAATAAAAAAACCAAATAAATAAACAAAAAAAGGACCATAAGTGTTCGCAGCAAATAGTTTGGCATGCCCGGTGGGACTAGTGTCACCTTTCATCTCTTTGCCGAGATATGTGGGCCCTGAGGCCCTCCCAAAGACTACTGATTGTTTGCTCGTTCTATGGTTACAGGCAAACAATGACATCATCAGGATTTGCTGCTCTTACTTTTGGCCTGGCAATCATCACCGTTCATGCTGAACATGGGTACCTGGCGGTGCCCACTATCTTTGGGACGTTCCCCGCTGCTATAGGCTTCCCCAACTTTTTGTGGATGGCCTTCGCTGACCTACTTCAAGTGGAGTCCCGGAACCTGCCGAGGAGACTGCAAAGAAAGTCGAAGCCTAGAAGGCTCGATGCTGTGTGGGTTCGCTCAAGAGCCAGATTCAAGTCACCAGCTGCCTGGTGCACCACATTGCCTATGGGGCTCGCCCCATTCCTGCCAAGAATTTCGAAGCACGCCGGCACAAGGGCTTCCGGTGGAATACTGCTGCTGTTACCGGATGGCTCTCTGTGTCTTGTAAGTCTGTGTTGATCGAGGTAGTTCGCGTCTTCCTGGACGGACGCAATGCTCGAGTGATCCGAGATCGGGTGATCCCCGCCGTACCTATCTACAACTGCTACCAGGCCCTTTATGGGAGGAGAGCCGAGAAAGAAGAAACCGGCCATCACGGTCAAGAGAAGTTACCCCCATGGCAAAGATATTCAAGCAGGTTTGGGTCCCTAAGAAGATCCAACCCGCCCACCAGGATGCACTAGTCCGTTGGCTTGCTTGACTCGCCCTTGGTTTGAGTGGGCTTTCTCTGCCCCTTTCTGAAATTGCCTAGGAAGTTCCTCTTCCTCCTCAAGAATATCCTCACTTGGCGAGTTATCATCGCCAACTCTTCCTCTTAATTGCTCTCATCGCTTGATTCCTCATCTTGAGAGTTATCATCGGATTGATGAGCTCTCAAGCCAATCACCTTATTTTTCTTGATGTCATCATCGGCCATCCTCTTCATGTTTATCTCATAGGTCATGAGTGACCTTATGAGTTCATCAAGTGTGAGTGTGGATAGATTCTTGGAATCTTCAAAGATGGTGGTCTTGGTGTGCCACGCAGGAGGGAGGGGTCTCAGTACTTTCCTTACAAGTTCGGAGTTGGTGCAGTCCTTTCTAAGGCTTTTGAGACCATTTGTGATCTCAGTTAGCCTTGCAAATATTTCGGAGATTGTTTGTTCTGGCTTCATCTTAAAAAGCTCGTAGTCTCAGACTAGGAGGTTGGACTTGGTCTCCTTGACCTCAGACGTCCCTTCATAGATGAGCCACAACTTGCCCACATTTCTTTGGCCGAGCTGCACATAGAGACATGGGAAAATTCATTAGGATGTATGGCACACTGCATAATATTCATAGCATTGAAATTGACAGTGCATTTTTTGATTTCTTCTGGTGTCCATTTTTCTTCATCGTCCCTGAGTGTGTAGGGACCCTTGTCCACAACTCTCCATACTTCGTACTCTTGAGCTCTCAGAAAGACATGCATTCTATTTTTTCAGTAAGAATAATTTGAACCGTCAAAGAAGGGAGGACGATTGATGGAGTGACCTTCGGGCATCATACCCTTGTTTGCCATTGATCCGGATCTTACTCTAGATCATTAGATCTTGAAAATAGAGCCTTAGCTCTGATACCAATTGAAGTCCCGTGATCAATAACACCCAAGAGGGGAGGTGAATTGGGTGATGACAAATTTTAAGCTTACTTGGACAGATTTAAAGTCTTTTTAGATTAACCCAAATACAAGCCAAATGCACCTAAGACGTATAAAATATAAAATATGACCAAATACGTACAAAATATAAATACGTATAAAAATACATGCTATAGTGTCAAAGCTCCTATGGAGACTCCAGACTGTCCCCCAGCCACAAAGAGGTCGGTGTCGACTGACTCATGCTTCGTGTCCGGTACTGATGGCTCGCTGAGTCAAGCCATATTCTGGCTCGGGTGTCCTCACCAAGTAGGCAGCGTGTCATGCTCTCCGCTTGACACCTCGGACGGGCCACTGCCCTCCAAAGATCTCTAGGACGTGGCCATGAGATTTGGTCTGCACCGTTAAAGGTGTGTCGTTGAAGAAGCGGACCGTGCCGCTGAAAAGGCTTTGGCAGCTGTGCCGTTGAAAGGCAGGTGGAGTGTGCCGTCGAAGACGGCGCAAGGGTGTGGCGTCGAGGAAGGCACAACGGGTGCACCTGCCAAGGGTCGTGCCGGTGAATGGAGCTGGAGGGTGTGCCGTTGAGGGGCCACCCCAGGTGTGCCACTGATAGGGCTTGCAAGAGCGTGCCAGCGAAGGACCCAGGGGGTGTGCCGGCGAGCGTCGCTTGAGGGTGTGCCCCTGAACGGTGCGGGCTGCTGAAGGGGTTGTGTGTGTTCCGCTGAAGGCGATGCAGGAGTGTGCCGCTGAGGGGCTTCGAGGGTGTGCCGGGGAGGGAGCCGCTGGGCGTGCTGGCAAAACTTCCGCTGGGTGTGCCGTTGAAGGGGCACAAGGGCGTACTTTTGGAGTGGACCTGGGCCTGCTCAACGCCCAATTGACGATCCACTTAATTCTCTTCGGGGGCCCATGGGTAGTGAGTCTCCCAGGGGTTGGTTTCTCTTCGCTGTCGTGACTCCAGAGACGACTTCATGGTAGTGTATTGTTTGTTCGGAGAGTCTGGGCGGGACATGCTCTCCACGGTCTCTTCGGTTGAAATTGTTGTTGCCATGGGACTGGTAGGGACATATGGACGTGCGATTTTACACGTCAGCGGATGAAGCAAGGTGCGATGATGCAGTGAATTAAAAATCTATATAATGGACCTGTGAAGGGAGATAGAAGAAATAGACAATCGCACAGGCATACATACGGAACACGAGATTTTTGGTTGGTTTGGGATCACGACAACCTCCCTACGTCCACCCCTCACCGAACTCGGTGAGACTTCACTACACGCTACTTACGTAGCAACACGGGGACGAGCCCCAACACCACACGCTACTTACGTAGCAACACGGGGACGAGCCCCAACACCACACGCTACTACCGCAGCAATATCCACACGGGGACATGCCCCAAGATGCTGTCACCACAGAGCGCACACACACACAACGTCGGGGAACACACCCCGGACTCAAAAATCACACGGAGACGCAGCTCCGTACACACACACACACACGAATATTCTGATGTTCAGAAAACCAAGAAGGATCTACAATATATGCTCACAGCAGATTATAACCCAAGAAGAACATCATAAAGAGATGAATAGAGGATATGGAATGTTTCCCCTTTGTTCTTGAATGGCCATTTGATTGTTTCCCTTGAAGCATCGGTTGGAGGGAGTTTGATCCGCAGTTGGTTGTAGCAGTCGGTCGTCCTCTTTGAGGAAGAACTGATAAATCTTCCAAAGCCCTCTCCTCTCCACCTTGTGGCCGCCCTTCTTCTTCCTTTTTCCTGCAAGAGTAGAAACATTTAGCCCAAAGTGTAATAAACGGAAGGATACACAATATTTGAGGCGTGCGATGGAATCGCCATTCCAGGCGATGTTTCTCGTGCTAAAAGGTAGGAAATGAACCTTTGGCATGTTCGGATGCCATTCTCGCCTGTTTCGTTGTGTTTGGCCCTAATTTGGGGACGGTAGTGTAAGGTTTCGACCAGAATGTGCAGTGAAAATCATCGAAACCTTAGATTGCATATCATCGCTGGTTTTTCAAAATCGAACAAAATAGTAATCCCACGGCATAAAGAATGATTCTTTACCTTTGCGGGGTTGAGTATGTGTTCACTCAGAAGGACCTTAACCTCAGGCAAAGGCGATGGATGGAGTATATGAAGGATTATGACTTCACCCTGTCTTATCAGCCGGGAAGGATGAATGTTGTTGCCGATGCCCTGAGCAGGAAGGTCATGGTCAGTGCGATGATGTTGAGGAAATGAAGGCTCTGGTAACAAGTGCCAGATGTGACATTTAGGCTTAAGGTTCCTCGAGAGCCAGGGTCAACTGTGCTTGCGAGTTTGACTGTCACACCAGTCATCTGTCGTCAAGTGACAGAGGCTCAGCATGGAGACCCTAAGTTACCCCAGATTTTGGTTATGGCCGATGTGGAGCTCGGCGAGGACGGTGCTGTGAGATTCCGAGGTAGGCTATACGTCCCGACTGAGGAGCAAGTGTGACGTGCAGTGTTACTAGAGGCTCATGGGAGTAGGTACACTGTACATCCGGGTGCGATGAAGATGTATAGGAACCTGAGGAGATAGTTCTGGTGGCCTGATATGAAGAGAGATATAGCTGAGTTCGTGGCCAGGTGCCTGATCTGTCAGCAGGTGAAGGTGGAGCACCAGTGACCTGGAGGTACACTTCAGCCCTTGGAGGTTTCCACGTGAAAATGGGACCATGTGACCACCGATTTCATGGTGGGATTACCGAGGACTCCGAGTGGGCATGACATCATTTGGTTGCTTGTGGATAGGCTGACGAAGACGGATCGGTTGTTACCGATCAGAGTCAGCTGGAGTGTGCCCAAGTTGGCACAACTTTATGTGGAGCGGATCGTACCTTTGCATGGAATCCCCATTCTGTCAAATCGAGTTCTGCGTTTCACTTCTGGATTTTGGAGGAGTTTTAGGAGGGCTCTAGGCACCGAGTTAGCTTTTAGCTCGGTCTATCATCCTCAATCGGATGGTCAGTCAGAGAGGACCATCCAGATGCTAGAAGACATGCTGAGGTCATGTTGCCTAGAGTGGCAGGGGAGTTGGATTCACCATCTATCATTGCTAGAGTTTGGGAATTGTAATTAAGTGTGATAAGTGTATATTTATTAAGATTAAAGCTCCTAAAAAGTGTGATATATCATAAATTAACATGAAAAAATACACACTCATCAGGGTCTAACGCCCCCAGTAACTTGTGCACACACAGACTATGCGCTCTAAGTTGAGTCCTCTAGCTGATTTTCTCCCCCAGCCCAGACTCAGACTGCAAAGGCGAGGGGCCCTACGATTACCAGCCTAAAAATCATCTCTCTCGGGTCACGCTCCCCACCACTCCCAAGTGGGTCCGCACACGCATGCGCAGGACAGCTACGACTAGTGGGGGCTCACTAAACGTGAACATTGAAAATCACGCATGCACGCATCGCGAGTAACATGGAGTAACATGTAGCTCAAGGTCACCAGAGTCTGGATAACCCACTAGACCTACTAAACCCGACGGCCCTTGAGTCATGATACTCGGGTCAAGGCCGTCGCACGTGACGACACAATGTCATCAATCGGGCCTAATCCCTAGGTCTGAAATCACGATGACACGATTTTCAAGATAACTCACAAGCCGTTGAGTTAATCCCTCATCCAAGGGACATATATACGGGTGGAGGGTAGGTGACCCCTTCATCTTTTTGTCGCTCGAACGCCTTGAAGTCGACTGTATGAACTTCCCTAGGCTCGGGCCTTCTATTAGTTGCTTTGGCCTTTTGACTTGTAGCAGCAAGGGCAGAGGAACCACCGGAGAGGAAGGCTTCGATCTCTGCCACGACATTGTTTAATCGGTCAAAAGATCATATTTCAATTCCAATCATCTTTTTGAGGATCTCCCACCTCAAGTTTTGTTTGCATATTTGCACCGCATCTTCTTGATGTGGCAGACGCTTGCATCTCATGCTGAGGTTCCACCATCTTTTAATATACTCTAAGGTTGTTTCATCATTCTTCTGCTTAGAGGCATACAGCTCGGCCATGGTGACCTCTATTTCATCAACGTGGAACTATTCCTGAAACTTTCGTTGCATATCTGGAGAATGGCTAAACAAGGTCCCGCCAGACCAAATGAGGCCCAGCTCCTATGAGTGACAGGCCCTTTGGGGCCCACTAAGCCCAATAACTCACTCGAATTCAAGCGCTTCCTAGGTGACCTTCAGGTTCAGAAGTCTGACCGTTAGGTTGATCGGGAGGTCCCTTCGAGGCCCCATGCATCCCGCTCGAGCCTTGTGCCTATCGCTCTGGAAAACCCCCTAGAGCCAGCACCGTATGCTCAGACCGACTGAAGAAGGCTTATCTATGCGACCGTTGCATGCCCTTTAAGAGCTGGGAGATTGTGGGGATAATGGCGATTAAGAGCCCTCATGCCTTAACGAACCCACGAAGGAGACGTAGCCTCCCCTGAAACTCCTCATCTCATAGGGCTCTCATGCTCATGAGTCGTTATATAAACTTGGGAGACCCTCCAGCTAAAGGTAAGCACTGTTAAGCGATATCAACCCTGAGCTAGAGCCACTTCACCACTTGGTGAAGAGGAATCTTGTGCCCTCATCTCCTCCCCCCTTCTCTTTGCACCAGAGCTTTGCCATAATTGCTGACTTAAGCATCAGAGGGTTTTCCCTGGGGATTCATCCCTGGGCACCTCTGACTCATTTCCCTCTTTACAGTTCTAGCATTCGTGGTCATCATCATCATCTCAGGCACCGCGCGAGATAACCCCTCTTCACTCCCCAAGAGCTCGAAGACGACCGTCTGCGTCTTCTTTTGCGTGGAGACCCATTTTTGGCCTCTACAAGGTCGTCCTGAGGGAGGTCTGCAGGAGCTCGGCCGAGGTTCGTTCTGCCTTCCTTCTGATCCTTACGTTCCTGCTTATGGTTCTTGCTTGGATTCATCTCTTCGGGTGTTGTTTGTGGTGTGCAATTTATTATCTCGGATCGAATTTACTGGTTGTCATCCTGGAACGCGGGAGATGGATTTGCTTTCTTTTGGTTCTTATTCTGTTCGCTAGATCTGATGCGGCCGTCTGTCAATGTTAAGAGAGTTGTCTGATTATTGTGCTATCTCTATAGTCATTTTAGCTTCTTACGTACCCTCACACCATCCTTTATCCCTTCCGAGTCTTCGGGCTCGTGGGAGGCCGACCGAGATTCGAGTCGCGCTGGCTCCTTTCCAGTACTAGGATCCCGAGTCGCCATAAGGCCTCTGGGGACAGTCACGCGCCATGTGCCCCTCCTGGTCACACCTGAAGTAGATCACAGGCACCGAGCACTGCCTGCCTCGATGAGAATCACCGCACCGAGGGCACCCACCCTGAGAACCACTCATCGAGCCCTAACATTGATAGGGCGCGGGCTGCTGAACGTTGCTCACTGACTGCTGCCTCGACTCCCTATGATCCCGATGCCTCCTACCAAAGCGGGCATCCCTGAACAACTTCTTGAGCTTCGAACCAAAAGATGACGAGTCTACTGCTGACGCCACGGATGGAGATGCCCCTGAACCGCCTACTGAAGGCTGGACGGTAATCTGCTGCTGCACAACCGTCGGCTGACTGGGACCCGACTAAGTCTGGCTGACGCTGCCCTGCCCTCGAGTCCTCTGTAAATCTCTCTTCAATGCCGCCGCTGCCCTGCAAGCTATATCCAAGTTGGCCACACCCGACACAATTAGGGGATGCCTCTGCTCTGGCCTCAAATCCTGGACAAACTGCTCGGTCTTCAGCTCCTCATCTATCATGATATGAGGCGCATAAAGGCCCAACTCAATGAACCTAGATCGGTACTGCATCATTGCCATGTCCTCGTGGACCAACTCAAAGAACTCGCGCATCTTCTGCGATCGGATAAAGGATGGACAAAAAGCATGCTCGAAAGCCGTAACGAACTCCTGTCACGTAATTTGCCGAACGGGACGAGACTGAAATGCCGCTCCCCACTGTACCGTCCACCAGGTCCAGGCTGACCCCTACAATCGATGGGTCGTCAACACCACCTTCTCCTCCTCAGCACACTCCATCGAACTGAATATCCTCTCTAGCTCATCCAACCACTCTCTGCTTCTCTTCCTGGCGTGCTTGCCTGCCTCTCTTGTCTGCTTCTTCTTCCCTTTTGTCTCTGCCTCCCTTTTGCATGGAGGAGAACGGCTTTCTACATACCCCCACACCGCGACCGGCCTGGTGAGTGGCGGGAAACACCCTTATTAAATGGGATTTGACTCCTCGTCACTCCGTTGACAGGGGGTAGCTTTCGTGTCTTGGTCTCCGGTCGACACATCAACTGGTCCGCTGCGCGCCAACGGCCGGTAGGGAATGGGCGGCTGTGCCGCTGAGGGGGGTACAGGCAGTTGTGCCGTTGAAGGCCCTCGTGGGTGTGCCGCTGAAGAGCATTACATGTGTGCCGTTGAAGGGCACTTCAGGTGTGCCGTTGAAGGCCCTCGTGGGTGTGCTGCTGAGGGAGGCACAAGGCGTGCCGTTGAAGGCTACGCTAGGCCTTCTTGAATGGGCTTGTGGGTGTGCCATTGAAGGACACATTGGGGGAGTACCACTGAAGGGCGTTGCATGTGTGCCGTTGAAGGGCACTTCAGGTGTGCCGCTGAGAGGGGCACAAGGCGTTCCCAAAGAAGGTTGAGTGTGCCATTGAAGGGCACAGGGACGTGCCGTTGTAGGCACTTCGTGGGTTTGTTGAAGTGGATCTCATGGCCTATTCCAGACTCGATCAACGATCCGTTTGATTTTCTTCGAGGGCCTACGAGTGGTGAGCTTCCCCAGGGGTTGACTTCTCTTCACTGTCGTGGTTTTGGAGATGACTCCATTGTAGCATGTTGTCTGTTCGGAGGGTTTGGACGGGACGTGTCCCCCAAGGGTTGACTTCTCTTCGCCATCGTGATTCCGGGGATGGCTTCACGTCAGTACGGTGTCTCTTCGGAGAGTCTGGACGGGACGTGTCCTCCAGGGTCTCTTCGGTCGAAACCGTTATTACTGTTGGACTAGCGGGGACATACGGGCGTGCGATTTTGCACGTCCACAAATGCCCCCCACCCACGGGTAGCGCGGGCGAAGGATGAGCAACTGCCTTTCTTTCAAATCGAAAGCCGGAATCAGATGTTCAAGAAGTTGTGGTATCCACTGAACTAGGATAGAGAACTCCTAAAGATCACCTAGCACCTTGGATTGGGTTTCTCAACAGAAGATTTCTATGAAGCAGACATGATATCTATCTCGGTCGTGACCGGTGACGATCCCGCAGAAGACCCGGATGCATGGGAAGCCAATAGCCAAGAGCAACATATGCCTCTAGTCAGCGAAACCCAAGATGAAAAAGTGTTCCTCCGGAACTCACCTCTAAGCTGGGATATAGGGGTGGTCCTTTCTTCTTCTGAGGGGCCAGTGCCAGACAGTCATGGTGATGGGGTGTTGCCACCTTTGCCTGACGTCAGAACCAAAGACAGTGGTCCAAGCCACACTCCAAACTTTTCCCGATGTGACCCTGTTATACTCTCAATATGCTATAAGCAACAACAGGAGATCGAGACATTGAAGGCACAATTTGTCAAAATGACCAAATTGTTGTCTGATCTAACTGAGGGCATCCACCTCTGGCAGGGTAGATCCATGAACCCAGGACACTCCCCCGCAATCACGGCGGAATGGAAGAATCAATCCTCGAGCACCAACTTTAGTGCTTTCATGCACTCAAGGAGGAAGGTGAAAGAAGCGATCGGCCCTTCAACTAGTCGACGGGTAGAACGAGTCCTCACGTTGCAGGAAAAGATAAAGAAGCCTTATTCCTTCACGAGGGATAAAACTCAGGGGATCTTTAAATGTGCTTGTGACTATGAGAGGGTTCCCTTGCCAAAGCCCAAAAGGTCAGAGGACGCCATAAGAAGTGACGACCTAGAATTCTGTCTCTATCATCAAATCTTGGGCCACCCTATAGAAGATTGTTATGTCTTCAAAGATATCGCCCAAGACCTGATTGGGAAAGGTGAATTGAAGATGAGGGACTATGAGGTGGACCCACCACAACCGCATGAAGTAGGCGTCCATAAAAAGGGAGTCCATGTGGTCTCACTCCTCGCAGAGGTCATAAGCCCAACCAATGGGTGATGGTCCGAAGTGGATTTCCCTCAGTATGACTCCGCCTTGCCCCCATTGAGTGGTGGGCTATAGCAGGAAATAAAACAGTTGGAAAAGCAACTCGTCGAGATAAGCATGCACTGGTTTGACCCAGCAAGGGGTATCTTCCCTCAGTATCGCAGTCACCCAAGCCCGAAGCACTTCCCCGTGACCAAGGTAGAACTCTACAGCCACAGACAAGAAGATGACGAGCTCGTCCTAGACTACATCAAAAGATGAGATGCAAGTTCCCGCTAAGCCACGAGGTTGCCACCTGGGTTTGCGGACAAAGTTTGAAGAAAGAGATTGAACAGTGGATGGTCGGCCTTGACGTCCAATCCCTTGATCAATTGGCCACGATAGCAACTGATATTGAAGCCTTCCTGGCAAAATACCACTCTGCCACCACCCTGGCAGAACAAGGAAACAAACTTGGAGATGTCATCCTCAGCATTCCTGGGCATTCGAAGGAAAAGACAAAGGAGGTAGCCAATCCTTCAACCAATCAACTGACCTCGTTGCGAGAGAAAATGAGAAGGCCTTACTCCTTCCCGAGAGACAAGACTCAGAAGATTTTTGAATGGTCCTGTCATTATGGAAAGATTACGTTGCCAGAGCCCAAAAGGGTGGAGGATGCCAAACGAAGTGATGACCCCCGCTTATGTCCTTATTATCGGGTGCTGGGGCATCCTATCGAAAATTGTTATGTATTCAAAAATATCGCTCAGAGCTTGATCAGGAGTGGCGAACTGAGGATGGGGAGATGTTAAGTGTACCCACCACGTCCACATGATGCAGGCATTTATAGAAGCGGGGTGCACATGATCTCCCTACTCACGGAGGTCGCAAGCCCCGCCGATGGAAGATGCCCCGAAGTAGGTGAAGCATCCCTTTCCACCCCTCCGGGTGAATGCCCCATAAAGTCGGTCTATGATAGTTATCAAGAAGACCATGAAGAGATCGTGTGGCCCTTTGTGCTAGGAGATACCCCGAAGCCCAATACAATGATACAAGAAGAGCCGAAACCTGATTCCCTCTATAGATGCTAGGAATCTATTACTGACGAGGTCGCCATGACCTCCAATGATGCTCTACAGGAATGGAAAGCAGAAGGGCTCCCTACTACTCTGGAGGGTGGTTCTCCAATGGAATCTTCAAGTCACCTGAAAGCCATAACACTGGCATCAACAGCAGTCCCCGAGCCGGGGAAAGAAGCTAACGAAGCCCTATCGTTGAGCGGGGTGGCACAAGAAGATAGCTATGATGAACTTGAGGCTGAAGAAGACGATGAAGGCTTCATCAATTTGCAACCGGCTCCCCCGGAGATAGAAGATGGTGGCCAAGTCACCATTGATGAGCTGATCGAAGTGGATCTAGGTACAATGGATGACCCTAGGCCAACCTTCCTCAGCGCCCTCCTTCTCCAAGAAGAAAGAGAGTGACACATCAAGCTCCTACAAGAGTTTCGAGACTGTTTTGCATGGAACTAGAAAGAAATGCCAGGTCTCAGCTCGGCGATCACTCAGCATATGTTGGCCAGTGACCCCAAGGTCAAACCAGTGAAGCAGTCACCCCGGCGAATGAGGCCGAAACTGATAAGCCAAGTCTGCAAGGAAGTCGACAAGCTCATATATGTGAACTTCATAGCAGAAAAATAATATACCACCTGGCTGGCAAATATTGTGCCTGTCAAGAAGAAGAACGTCCAGATCCAGATTTGTGTAGACTTTTGGCACCTGAACAAGGCTTGCCTGAAGGATGATTTCCCATTGCCCATCACTAAAGTCATGGTCGATGCCACCACTGGTGATGAAGTCTTATCTTTCATGGACGGGTCATCCGGATACAACTAGATATGGATAGCCGAGCATGAGAGAATTCATATGACTTTTCGATCACCCCAGGGGATATTCCACTATAAAAGGATGCCTTTTGGCCTCAAGAATGCCGACACCACTTATCAAAGGGCGATGACCAAGATATTTGATGAACTGCTCTATGACAAGGTCGAATGCTACATCGACGACTTGGTTGTCAAGACCAAAAGAAAGAAGATCATCTGAATGACCTCAGGGTTATATTCCAAAGGCTCCGGCAATACGAACTGAAGATGAAACCATTAAAGTGCTCCTTCGGCGTCTCTAGTGGAAAATTCCTAGGCTTTGTCGTCCGATATTGGGGTATTGAGATAGACCCCTCGAAGATAAAGGCCATTCAGGAGCTATCACCTCCGAAGAACCTAACGAAACTGCGGCCATTGCCGGGCCGATCAGCTTACATCTGCAGGTTCATCTCTAACCTGTCTGGGTAATGTCAGCCATTTCATAAGCTCATGATGAAAAATGTGCCATTCGGCTAGAATCAAGAATGTCATAAGACTTTTTTTATCAGCTGAAGGAATACTTGAAGACCGCACCAATGGTCGGGGCACCTGTCAAAGGGCGGCCGTTGAGTCTATACATAGCTGCCACCGAATGTTCACTTGGGACAATGCTGGCCAAAAACAACAATGAGGGAAAGGAGCAGGTGCTTCATTACCTCAGTCGAAGACTGATCGCGGCAGAAGCAAAATAGACCCCGATCGAGAAAGTTTGTCTTGCCTTTGTCTTTGCGGCCAAGAAAATGAGGCATTACATGCTCTCGCATGAAATACAGCTGATATCGAGGGCCGATCCGGTCAAATATCTCTTGTCCCAACCGGCGCTGAAAGGGCAATTGGGAAAATAGGCCGTCATTTTGATGGAATTCGATATTACATACGTGCTGCAAAAGGCTATTAAAGGCCAGGCGGTAGCGAATTTCTTTGCGGCACACCCTATGCCTGAGGATTCCCCTCTCATCACGGAGCTCCCGAAAGATGAAACCTTAGAAGTGGATCAAGTCTGTCAAGCCGTGTGGCAGTTATACGTTGACGGAGCGTCCAGAGCTGAAACATCTCAATCAGGGCATGCGAGGATAAGAGCCGGAGCAGGCATCGTCCTCAAATTCCCAGAAGGAGAAGTGCTGCATATATCGTGCTCGATCAACAAACCGTGCACGAACAACGAAGCAGAATATGAAGTCTTGATCATTGATCTTCGGATACCACTCCATATGGAGATTCGAATGCTGCAAGTGTTCGGCAACTCGATGCTGATCGTCAAGCAGACACAAGGAGAGTTCGATGTCAGGAAGCCCGGGCTACTCCCTTACTGCGCAAATGGCGAGGAAGCTCATGGGACGATTCTACTTCATTGAAATAAGCCATGTCGGCCGAAGTCAAAATGCCTAGACAGATGCATTGGTGAAATTGGCAAGCTCACTGGCAGTCCCGCCAGGGAAATCTCTCAACATAACAGTCATAAAGAGGCACCGGGTTCCTAGCATGATAGAGGAGCCAGGTGACGAAAAGGAATATGAAGCTGCAACAACAAAAGCAACTAATTCTCTTGACTAGAGAGAACCTCTAATGAAGTGGTTTAAATACCAAGAACTACCCAAGCAGAGGGAAGAAAGAATCAAATTGATCAGAACAAAAGACTCTTATGAAGTCAGAAACGGAACCTTGTTTCGAACTGTAGTAGACGCCAAAAGGAAGGTGCTCCTCCGATGTTTGTCTATGGGGGGAAGCATGGACGGTCATGAAGGAAGTTCATGCCGGATCAGCTGGTGCCCATCAAGCTGGGCCAAAAATGAAGATTGAAATCAAGAAGCTGGGATATTACTGGCCAACTATGTTTGATGACTGTTGCAACTATGCCAAGTCATGTCATAAATGCTACCAACATGCTGCGATCCCGAGAAGACCACGAACACATTTGCACCCGACGGCCCCCAGTTGGCCTTTTGCTCAATGGGGCAGCGATATCGTGGGCCCATTACTCGCGTCTTCATTAGGATGCAAATACATTCTAGCGGCGGCAGATTACTTCTCCCGTTGGGCGGAAGCTGTGGCTCTAAGAGAAGTGACGGGAGAAATCGTAGTCAGATTCGTCCGTCGAAATATCATATTTCGATTCGGCGTGCCCGATCGAATTGTCTCTGATAACGGAAGCCACTTCCGGAACCAAAAGATCTACAGATTGGCCGATAAATTCAAAATTGATTGGAGGACGTCCACCCCCTACAACCCACAAGCAAACGGGTTAGCAGAAGCCTTCAACAAAACACTATGCACACTTTTTGCCAAGACAGTCAACTCTAGCAAGAAGGATTGGGAAGACAAAATGTATGACGCACTGTGGGTGTACCGCACCGTGTACAAGACCCCGACAGGTTGTTCACCATTCTCACTGGTGTACGGCTCAGAAGCAGTCGTCCTGATAGAGCTGGAGATACCCTCATTGCGAGTGGCGATCCAACACGAATTGGTCGAAGATGGCCAAGCCAATACAAAAAGAAGACTGGAGGAGCTCTCCGATTTGGAAGGTCAGCAGCTCAAAGCCCAGCAGAATATACAGATGTACGAGGCACGTATGGCCCGTGCCTTCTATAAGCTTGTCAAAGAGCGAGAATTCAAGAAAGGAGACTTAGTCATGGTCAAGTGAAGAGAAGTCATAGCGGCCAATCCCAAAAGCAAACTGAATGAAAACTGGACAGGGCCTTACGTGGTCCAGAATGTTTATGAAGGCGGTGCCTATGTCGTCGTCAACCACCGGGGGGGACTTCAATTTCTGCCCCTCAATGGGAAACACCTGAAGCTATACCATGCGCCGCTTCCCCAGCTCGACGATCAACCGAAACCAATACCCCACAATGAACAAGATTGCATCTGGGAACTCTTTACATAAATTACCGAAAACCTTTAACTTGGTGTCCATGGCCTTCCGGAGTCTCAACCGAGCGATCCGACCTAGACCTTTCGTCTAAGTCATAGAAACCTGAATTCCTTGCGTCGGTGCAATCCCAGCATCGATGAACCACCATTTAACTCGGTGCCTAAGGCCTTTCCGAGGTCTCAGCCGAGCGATCTGACCTAGACCTTTCCGTCTAAATCGGAGAAACCCAAAATCCTTGCGTCTGTGCAATCCCAGCATCGATGAACCACCTTTAACTCGGTGCTTAAGGCCCTTCTGGGGTCTCAACCGAGCGATCCGACCTAGATCTTTCATCTAAGTCGGAGAAACCCGGAATCCTTGCGTTGGTGCAATCCCAGCATCAATGAACCACCCTTAACTCGGTGCCTAAGTCCTTTCCGGGGTCTCAGCCGAGCGATCCGACCTAGACCTTTCATCTAAATCGGAGAAACCCGAAATCATTGTGTCGGTGCAATCCTAGCATCAACGAACCACTTAACTCGGAGCTTAAGGTCTTTCCGGGGTCTCAGCCGAGGAACACGGCCTAGACCTTTCGTCTAGGCCGGACCAACTCAATTCCTTTGCGTTGATATAAACCCAATGTCGACGGTATCATCTCGATCGACGCTTGATTCCCGATCAAGACCGATCGATACAGTTTACGGTCGAGAACATCCTCACGAAGCCAAAGATTCTCCCAAGGCAGTAAGCTGCACCCGCAGGCCCTTGTCTCTCGCTTGCAACACGCGTGGGTGGGGGGCATTTGTTGGCATAACAATTATTTCCAAAGCTCCTCTTCATGATGCTCCTTGATGAACTTGATGAGTTTCTGAACTTGTAGCAGAGAATTAGGTTAAGCTATGAATTAAGGGATTGTTCCTATTTATAAAGACTTGGTTTTGATGTTGGAATGTTAGGATTTGGGTTAGGAAGCCTTATCCTAAGTCCAGGAGGGTTCTAGCATGGATTAAGGCCTCTTTGTCTCGGGTTTGGGCTCTCATGGGAGAGTCCTGCTGAGATTACGCAAGTTTTCCTCTCTGACGGTCTATCGTAAGACCGCCACATCACCCTGACACTCCATCATTGGGCCGTCACATCTCTGCGTCCACCAATATTTCTCTGTTTGCTTTGACGGCTTCATGGTGATCCGTTACATAACTCTAGCGGTCGTAAGGTAGACCGTTACACTGTCTGCTACAGGTTTTTAATTTACTCTTCTTCTTTTCCTTTAATCAAACTTGCCATTCTCTCTCTGCATCTCACTCTGTCCCCCTATCCACATTCATTCATACTCATGAATCCATACATATCTACATTTTGCACAAACTAAACTAAGATAAAAGCAAAAAGAGTTTTACATTTCATTGCATTCCATTAACAAAAGTCATGTACAAGTGTGTGTCAAAAAGAGAAAAAGAAAAGAAAAAGCGGGGTCACTCGACCGATCTGCCTCCTGGTCTGTCGCTGTCGCCAGTCCCCTCTTGCTTCTTCTCTAACGGGCCCGTGGTTGTGCTCCCCTCCTCTCGACCCTGTCTCCGGTCTCCCTCCTCATTCCTTCGTCAGTCGGAAGAACCAGTAAGGTAGTCTGCGGCTGATGCGCTGGGTGCACCACTCCGTGCGCCACTCTGGGAGACACTCATCTCAGGTCCTCGGCCTACCATCCTCAGTGCTCTCTCCATCACTCGAAGCTCGATCTTCAAATCATGAGCCTGAAGTCGTGTCTCCCGTGCCTCAATCTGGTAACGCTCCAAGTCGGCTGCCCCGACCCGGCGTCTCTCTGTCTCTGCTCGTGCCTCTGCTAACTCTACCCGGAGACGAGGAGCCTCTGCTGCCTCGGTCAATGCTGCGGTTAGTTCTCTTGCCTGCATTTGCATTTACGTCATGGTTAGCATTTTGCATAAGCAATAAGCATTTGAGTCTAAGGGAAAATTGAGTTTAGTTGCTTACCTACTCCGCGAGGGTGGCCTCGGCCTCCTCGGCCCACACAACTGCCTGAGCAAACTCTGCGTCTCGCTCGGCACGGCCTCCGACAGGCTGTGAAGATGAATTTGGAGCATCTGGTCCAGTCCTGTGGGCTCCCTCGACCCGCTGCATTTAGAAGTTAGTCAGATTTACATCATCATAAGCAAAATCATTTAAGCCCAAGGATTAGGAAATTCACCAGGAGCTCCAATGTGCTCCGATACTCATCTCGCTGCTAGATGGTGGCGTGGAGTAGTCCCTTGAGCTCAGTAATGCATCCTTGTGGGTCTAACTGCATTTAGAAGACAAGTGTCAATGCATATAGAAATCAAATAGGAAGGTTTGAGTCTAGAGTTTATACCGGTCGTCGGGTACCGTGGAAGACCTGGTTGTCATACCACTAGACATAGGCCTTCAGGTAGGCCTCATCGCTATCAGCCTGCTCCGTCACTGCCCGACCCTTTTGCTTCCAATCTTGAATGTACTTCCTCGCTCAGGAGCTCCAATCCACATCACCGCTGATCCCTTTTGAGGATTTCCCAGGATGCTTGTCATTTCGGCGGGGGAACACCACCTCAGGCTGACACACTCCTCGCATCCTCATGATCAGGCGGTGGTGTAGAGGCTCGATCATGTTGAGGTAGTGCAACCAGATGTCTCATCCAATGTATGCCAGGGAAGCCTCCACCCACGGCTATCCCTCATGCCTCTCATCCCGATATGGTGTCCAGCGCACCTGGAAGGGCCATTTAAGTCCATGTCAGTCAAAGTCAGCGTTTAAGGAACATTTTGGAAGCATGATAGGAGAATTTCAAGTTCAGGAGCTCACCGATGCATGCGGGAATGAGTCGATGTCACCCTGAATAGTCCGGGTCAATCTCTTGATCAACCCCATGTCTTGTGCTACCACCCACCGCCTTGCGATGGGGATCTGCTCTGGATGTAGCTGCGTGCCTCACCCGATCCCAGGAAGGTAGAGAAAGCTATAGATCTACATTTTTAGAAACATGTGTCAACATTTAGCAATCATATGTCCGCATATAGCAATAGTAGAGCTTAGCATTACCTGTAGGAAAGGCGAGAAGCCGCCCAGCATGGCCTCCCAATCGGTCACACTGAGAGAATCAAACAGGAAGGCTAAGACCGCTACTCCCCAGGCATATCTGCCCACTCTACTCTGATCCTCCAACAAAGGCAAGAGTCTGCAACTGATCACATCTTCTCTAGTCGAAAATAGTAGCTTTCCGAACAATAGAATCAGAAATTGCCTCAACTCTCTATCTCCCTCTGGTCCGGCCTCCGCTACCACGCTCGGGCGCACTTCCTCGATCACTCGGTAGATGTGCTGCTCCAGTAGCTCACCCACTACAATCGCTACCCCTCGAAGCCTCAGGCTATCCTGGAGTCTCGCCCGTGACAACTGGGGTGATGGATGCTCCGGCCTCATCAAGTCCAGCCCCAGCAGCTCCTGGGCTAACTCGCGGTAGTCGCCGTATGTCCATCCGGTCACAGCTTTCCTGTGCACTCTTAATCCTGTGATCCTCGCCATGTTTTCCAGTGTTGGGATCATGTGCCCCCATGGGAAGATGAAAGCCCTGCTGATTGGATCCCATCTCTTGTGCAAAGCTTACAACAGAGGAGTGTCAAGCCTGGTCACCTCTATGCTGAGCACTTCCCCGAAGCCCATAGCAGCCAATCTCTCTCTCTGATACTTAGGCAGTGCTTGGTACACCGCTCACACTTGAAGCCATGATATTCGATTCCTTCTTTTCCCCTGTACATGTAGAGCATAAGGTCAGTCATCGCATCATTGCATTTATCATAAGTCAAAATGATGTGACACCAACAAGGGGGTATGCAGCAAATAGCCAAAGGCCCTCGGACCTACTTCGCAAACACAATCAACAATTGAACGTGGACCTCGAAAGTAGCCGAACCACCGTTGCACACACACGGAACCCGGGTGATCCATTGGCTTTAACCCGCCTATTGTGGTACGTTAAGCTAGTATAACGCGCCTATGGAGGTCCGTTATATTCCCTATGGTTTGAGTTTTGGTCCGTTGGTCATAACGCGCCCGTCCTTGTGCGTTATGCTGATATAGCACCCTTGTCTTGGTGCGTTATATTGTCTGTATTGGAGTTTTGGATCTGTCTGCCATAACGCCACTTCTGTGGTCCGTTATAGCAAGTAACGCCCCTATGCTGGTGCATTATAGCCCTGTTGTTGGCCATGATGGTCCTCGTTTTGTCCTATGTGTTGGTCAGTCTTAGGTCGTGTTCTAGGGTGATGTCTGTCTGTTGGTGGTTGTCTGGATCGATTAGTTTAGGTGACTGGGTGTTATCTTTTCCTTGACTACGACAGTACCCTAACGACTCAATCTAGAACTACCCGTGTCCTTGTCTCTGGTTGCGTAGTGGAAGTGCCTTGGCTGCTGGGTTCGCCTAGTGGTTGAGTGATGGTTCGCTTTGCCCAGAGTATTGTTGTCGTCTACCGCTCCAGTTTCTGTATGTCTTGGCTTGGCCACATGGTTCGCCCATTGACCCGTGGATGCCTTTTGATATCCTATGAGGGCTAGGACCGTGATGAGGTAGCCAAGAATGCTCGTGCATCGAGTCTGTTTGTGTGTGTGTCTGTGCGTTATCGGTGTCTAGTTGTGTAACGCACCTTGGTTAGTGTGTTACGTCGTGATGGAGCAATATGGGTCTGTTACGTTCTGTGTGACCGGTGGATTTACGTGTGTTTTGGTGACCGTAACGATTGCTTGTAGGCACATCACGTGTAACGCCCCTACCCTGGTCCATCACATATTGTGATGCAGTGTTCTGTGGCCGTTACGTCTTCAGGTGCATCAGGTGAGCCTATTTAGTCTTTAGCGCATTTCACTTGGCATATGCGTTGTGTTTATGGTATTGTATAATACTACTTTAGATCCCGATAGATTAGCCCCCTCGTCCCTCGTGATGGAGCCACTAGGCATGCCTAGGGGCTTGGGGGAGGTTTCCCCTTTTGTTTCCACTTCACCTAGGGGTGATTGGGACGTGAAATGGGTTTTCCCGCGATTTTGCCATTTTTCGGGCGCGGACTGAGAGCGCGACCATCACGGTGGCCGCGTTCTTCATAGAAGGCACCGTATCAGGGTGCCACGTTCATCGAGGAAGATGAACAGTAGGGCGGTTAGGGTCGCGGTGGTGAGACCAACCATGACCAGGTCACGGTCGTTAGCCCCGTCGCATTCCGCCGTTGTCGCGACTAGGGGACCCACCATGTTGATTGGGATCGCGCCCCTCGTGGCAGGCATGTTCTTCCCTTGTCTCACTCAGGGTGAGGGTCGCGTTCATGAACGCGCAAAGAGCGGGGTGCGCGTTCATGCGGGTGATCAGTCTCACGGGCCAGAGGGTGGGAAGGCAGCCTGGCGTGCCTTCCTTGGCCCGTGTGTGTGTCCGGGACACCCTGTGGGTACCGTGACCATATTTTTGGGTGTCTGGAGGTACCGTGCTATCTCGATTAGTGTGTCACGGGTCTCGAGGGTCCGGGTGACCCTGCGAGTGTTCTGAGTTTTCATGGTTGCATTAGATCGAGTCCCCGTGAGTCGGTATGAGTGCTGTGGGCCCTCCCCGCATGTCATGGGTCTCTCCGAGAAGCGTTTCTATGTGGGCCATGTGTGTGGCCTTGAACTGTGAGTTCAGTCCACCAGCCTGGGGCTGGAGGTTTTCTGTGTCTCCCTTGGATGAGGGATTAACTTGGCGATTTGTGAGCTGCCTTGAGAATTATGTCACCGTGGTTTCAAACCTAGGGATTAGGCCAGATTGACGGTACTGTGCCATCATGTGCAACGGTCTTGACCTCGAGTCTTGTGACTCAAGGACCGTTGAGTTCAGTGGGTCTAGTGGGCTATCCAGAGTCTAGTGGCTTCGAGTCACCTGTTACTTCGTGTTACTCGCGATGGGTGCGTGCATGATTTTCTGAGTCCACGTTCCGTGACCGTCCACGCTACCATGCTGGAGCGTTGACGCCTTGGTGCACTTCAACTTGATGTTTTCTTTGTTGCTCCACAGCTGCATCCTGTCACATACTCAACATGGATAAATGCACATGTTATTAAAATGGAATTGGAAATGTCATAATGGGAATCAATTTATCATGCATCTACCCTTTAGTTGTCATCATTAAAACCAGAGGGACAACAGAGTATATCAAAATATCATCAATAAAAATCATGACCCACTGATCTAATTAGGGCCAGAACATACCATTCATCAGCTGCATAAAGGCTACAGAGCATTTGTTAGACCAAAAGGCATTACAACAAATTTGAAATGCCCATACCTGCTATGGAATGCTGTTTTAAAGATATCCTCATCCTTGGTCTGCAACTGATGATATCCCGATTGCAGATCAATCTTGAAAAAATACTGTGCTCCCACAATCTGGTCGAACAGATCATTGTAGATATTTTTTTCCTTTCCTTCCCTCCTTTCCTTCCAAACCAAGATATGGAATAAAAATGAAGCTAAAAGGGGGGAAATGAGTAAATGTGTGTGTGAGTGACTAGCATGAAAAGATAAACGATGCAACAACCAATCACTCCCAAGCATGAACAGATCGTGATCGCCACCAAGGCACTAAGTGCAAAAGAATAGCACCACGTACCTTGGAAAATGGGAGACGGATGAAGACACTTGCCAAGGCGTAGTGCTGGTACGAGATGAAAACGGTCCAGTAGGGACCGCTTAAGGACGTAGATGGCCGATCGACAAGCTGCTTATAGCGCTGGAGAGGAACGTGGGAAGAAGATTGACTAGCGCCGAAACGGTCCGTGATAGGTCGCAGGAAGGATATAAACAGTCTGTGCAAGACCGTGTACCCTTCAAACGGACGGAGATGGATAACGTAATGCTGCCAGACTCCAAGTTGTGGAACTTAATCCTCCACCCCTTCCGACCGGCCAGAGGGGATGGGCCTCGTGCTGAGTTCCTGTTGACCTGCAGAACGCTTTTGGTGGTTGTGTCTAGCATACCAGTAGTAGTCGGTCTGTCCTCTTTCTGTACATTTGACCAGGGTATGCCCTATGTAGTTGTACTTGTAGACATTTCTTTTAGTTGTGGGACTTGTATGTTTGTAATTTTTGGACTATTGTATATATTTTACCACACTATTAGTTTAATTTACTTTCACACTTAATTATTAATTATTGTTTAAATTAATTTACGCATTGTAATTCCAATTCATTATACGACTCCTCGACAACCTCCACTAACCCTTTAGGGGCCTCATCAGCCTCTTGGGGGACATCCCCAGTTCTTGGTAGTGGTAATCCAATGTTATCGGGTTATCGATACCCAGAGCTCTGGGTCGTTACAGTTGCTATCATAGTAGCGTTGAGGACTCGTATAAGGAATTGAAATTGCATAGCGTGGTCCAGAGCAAGTCTACTAGAGTCATCTACTGCTGGCTTAGGATGTTTTCCATTTTTGTTGATATGATTTCCATTGGTATGTGCTTTTTAGGTTTCGATGGCGCATCATCGGAAGGCGCGTGTTTCCAGGGAGGGAAGTGGTACTTATCCTCTGGTGGTGGTTGTGATGGTTTATTTGCCTGCGTTGAGTCAAGTTCCAGCGACTCCCGCCCAAACCGAGGAAGGCGTGCCAGGTGATCAGAGTGGAGCACAGAGTGAAACCATGCTACCTCATCTACCGCCTAGAGTGGGGCAGGTGATATCTCAAGTGGGCACCCAGGTTGAGCCCACTCAGCCAGGTGTGCAGCATCACCTTATCCCTCAACCGATTGGACAGTTGCAGTAGGTTTATCTGCCGAGCGTCCCCGAAATTCCTTCCATTGTTCCCGCTACCGATGGTGCTTCTTCCTCCAAGTCCAAAGGCAAGAAGTTCAGGTGATTCAAGAATAAGGGGCGTGAGAAGCGACGTGCTCAACAATCTTTTGCTAGTGTAGTTCCATCATCAATACTGTCTTCTCAGCAGCATCAGGGACCTGTTGCCCGTCTTTTCAGTTTGAACAAAGTGAAGCTCAATCTCATTCTTGCTTACTTCATCTCTCAAGAAGTGATGTTTAATTTCAATATGCTTAGTCCTAGAATGATGAACATGATTTTTAGATAATGAAATAGCACTGGTGTTATCACACAAGATGGGAGTGCATCCTAGATTGATGTGATAATCAACAAGTTGGTGTTTAATCTAGAGAACTTGGGCTGCACAATTCCCTGCTGCAACATATTCTGCTTCAGCAGTGGAGAGTGCTACAGTATGTTATTTTTTAGATGCCCAAGACACTAGACAACCACTTAGATATTGGCAATATCCACTAGTGCTCTTTCTATCTATCCTACACCCTGCATAATCTGCATCAATGTAAGCTACAAGTTCTAGCTCACACCTAGTAGGATACCATAGACCTAAGTCAGGGGTGCCTGATAGATACCTAAAAATCCTCTTCACTGCACTCACGTGAGATTCCCTAGGACTAGTCTGAAATCCAGCACATAAACATACTGAAAATTGAATGTCAGGCCGAGATGCAGTAAGATATAGAAGGGATCCGATCATACCTCTATAAAACTTGGTGTCAACCAATTTACCTTTTGGGTCACCATCAAGACTAGTTGATGTGCCCATAGGTGCTGTTATTGCTTTGAGGTTTTCTAATTGATACTTCTTCAGTAGGTCCCTTATGTACTTGGACTGGGTGATGAAGCTTCCTTCTGATGATTGATTTACCTGCAAATCAAGGAAAAACTTCAATTCCCCCATTGAGCTCATTTCAAATTCATCTGTTATTAATTTAGAGAATTCCTCACACATGATGGATTTTGTTGAGCCAAACACTATATCATCTGCATAGACCTGAACAACAAGAATGTCTTTGTTGTGTACCTTTGTAAATAGGGTTTGGTCAACTTCTCCTCGTGAAAAACATTTACCTATGAGGAAGGAGCTCAGCCTGTCATACCAGGCCCTGGGAGCTTGTTTGAGTCCACACAATGCCTTGTCCATAACCCTAGCGGTGCTGGTCCCCTAACCAGCGAGGGTCTTTCTCCATCACCCCGACTCGGCATCACCGAGTCACCACAGGAAACGGGTGTGCACGGAGTTTCGGTGAATCGTTTGTGATCTCGGATCTTGTATTTCTGATTCAGACTTAGGTCCGAGGGCATATTGCCTATTTGCTGCCCATCCCCCCACATCGTTTCACATCATGGAGCTAATCCCATAATCCTCTGACAGGTCCACAACATTTGCATTAGATCCGACCCGCCTCACCACTTGAAAGGGACCAGCACCGTGAGCGTGCAACTTCTTCAGGGCTCTCGAGGGAAACTGTTCAGACCTAACCCTGATCATGACATAATCGCCTTTCCGAAACTCGCGGCGGTGCCGTTGGGCATCAGCCAACTCCATGTATCGTGCATTGTTGGACTCAATGTGACGATGTATATGCCCATGCAACTGCCTAATATGAGTGGCAAAGGACTCATCTGACTCAAACGCACGGGACTGGATGAGAGATGGGACCAAGTCTATAGGCTTCCTAGGTCTATGGCCGGTGATAATGTCAAAGGGGCTCATGCCTGTAGACCTATTGGCTGAATCGTTGTAGGCAAACTCTGCTAAGGGTAAGACCAAATATAAATCCCTGACTCGATCTTGAACTAGACACCTAAGAAGATCCCCCAAACTCCTATTGACAACCTCAGTCTGACCATTAGTCTGGGGGTAATATGCAGTGGAGAATTTCAATTGGGTGCCCATCATGTCCCATAGGGTCTTCCAAAAGTAGCTAGTAAAGCGTACATCCCTATCCGACACTATAGTGTGAGGAGGCCAAACCTAGAGACATAGTGAGAGAAGAACAGATGAGCAGCTCTAGTGGCATCCGAAGTCTTAGAGCACGGAATGAATAATCCATCTTGAAGAATTAGTCCATAACCACAAAGATAGAGTCATGCTTTCGGAGGGTGCGGGGCAATCCTAACACAAAGTCCATGCTAATGTCCTGCCATGAGAGGCTGAGAGGGACTCTCTTATTTATATATATATATATATTCTTTTATAGATGATCATCCCGT
Source organism: Amorphophallus titanum (assembly GCA_024336825.1). NCBI lineage: Eukaryota > Viridiplantae > Streptophyta > Magnoliopsida > Alismatales > Araceae > Amorphophallus > Amorphophallus titanum. The sequence continues at coordinate 711,049 of JANBPO010009106.1, forward strand.
AGAGAGATGGGGGAGAGAAGAGAAAGAGGGAGAGAGTGCCGGAGGTGGGGAACGACAGCCACGGCAGGGATGCGCATGGGAGCCAGGCGGGCGAGCTGGCGAGCCTGCGGGCGTGCTCGGACAGGGCTGCCAATGTGCTCGGAGGGGGGGCACCGTGCTCGGGGATCGCGGCATGCTCAAGTGAGGGTGAGCACCGTGCTCGGAGGGGATGATGGTGCCATGTTCGGATGTCGTGGCATGGTCGACAGCCGTTCTCGCCATGCTCTGAGGGAAGGCAGGGCACCTGCTCCTGCATGGTCGGGATCTAGGCGGTGTGCTCGGCGAGGGGAGTGCTAAAGTGGCGGGACTGTGGCGGCCTGCTCGTCGGTGGTGGATGACGGCCCCTAGAGGCAATGACGCTGCAGTGGGTGTCGTTGGCAGCTTCTCCATCAAGGACGACGATGGTGAGATGCTGGTGAGGGTGCTCGGAGGGGGCGCCACCATGCTCAGCCTACTTGGGGAGGTTGGTGCCAGTTGGGTGAGCCTCGAATGGGAACTTGCAGGGAGGCTCAGGGTGGCCGAAGGCGCTGCAGAGGAGACCGGCTGGGGGTGGTCGCGATGGCACTGTCGAAGAAGAGGACGGGTGGCGATGTTGCATGCATGGCCGCCGTGGGAGACGAGGGAGGTGGCTCGATGATACTGCATGCTAGGGCTGCGGCAGGAGGATGAGACGCCGTGATACGGTTGGGTTTCCTCGACGGTTTGTGCAAACGGAGGCATTGCAGGGGGCCGGGGGGGAGACTTGGTAGAGCTCTGGGGAGGCAGGACACCGTTGGGATCGTTGGCGACGTGCTCGGCGGTGGTGGTCGGACGCCCGATGTGGGTAGTAGTGGAGGGTGGCCTACATGCAGGCTGTCGTCATGGGCTGCGGCGTGGTGCAGGATGTAGCTGACTGGGGTGGGGAATTCAAATCCAGAAATGGGAAAATCAGCTGCAAGATGCACCAAAGTGCAATTCTTTTCTGAGAAATAATGGAGGGCGTCCAGACAAAATAGAAACACAACAAAGTTGCAGAAGAACCAAAAGATCGGATCATGGTTACCTGTCCTTGATAAAATTCTAGATGACACGAGTCATTTCATCATCTGAGTTCAAACATAGAGTGCCAAAGGTAATCTGTAACCCTGTGTCGCCCATCCCCAGTTATGGAAAGGCCCTGCGAAGGGTGGGCAACTGCAGCAAAGCTGAGGAAGAGCCCGGCGGCTATTGCGGCTAGGCCCGATGGCTCCTGCGGCTGTTGAGGAGGAGTGAGGCAGGAGAAGGGGGCCACGGAGGAGAGGAAGCAGAGGGGTGACGGAGAAGATGGAGGAAGATTTTGCACCGGAGGTGAGGAGGTGGAGAGGTGGAGGAGAAGATGGATCGAGGCCAGGGCCGTCTTGTACCTTTACAGCCTCATAGGTGAGTAGGATTCGGTGCTTGCAGGTTATGAGTTGATGCAGGTGCAGGGGCGATGATGAGCAACGTGGTGGTGTTGCAGCAGAGCAAGAGCGGCACGGGAATGGTCAGGGAGCATCGCCCGATGCCGATTGCGGCTAGGACCCAAGGTCGGTGCGAGTAAGGCCAGGTGGCTCCTGCGGCTACTAAGGAACAGTCCACACTGGAGGTTGAGGAGAAGGGGGCTAGGGAGGTGATGAGGCAGAGGTGTCAAGGCTTAGATGGATCCACACCGGAGGTTAAGGAGGCAGAGAGGCGGAGGGAGAAGATGATGAGGAAGAGTCACCAGAGGTTAAGGAGGTAGAGAGGCGGAGGGAGAAGATGAGGAAGAGTCCGGGGCTCGCGGGAGGGTGCCAGGAGGTGAGAGGAGGCGGAGTGGTGGAGAAGATGGGTGGATAAGGGGGATTCTACATGCGGGAAGGATCGAAAGTCGATCGACTGTGAGGTAGTTAAGTTTGGGCGGGAGCTGGTGGCGTGCAGCTCAGCTATCCAACAGAGAAAACCCCACCCTATTTGCCACCAGGAAGCCCCGATTACAGCCCTATCTTCCACGCCCTGTCCTACTGCCAGCAGACAGATCAGAACGCGCCGGGTCTACTACGAAATTCGCCACAACTTCCTCGGTACTCCGTTGCAGCCGCCACTCCACTGGCATCCCTTAGACATCCCCAACAGTGTCCACGCCAAGTTTCGTGACCAGCGGATGAGTTGAAGGTGGTGTACCGGGCTCATCTTAGTGCTTCTTCCCTACACGTGCGTAGACCGGCCAGTAGTCTGCCCGCCACTCGTGGCTACTTCAGAGGTTCCTGCCGGCATCGTCGACTTCCTCTTCATCCAGGAGACTTACCATCCACGACAACATGCTACCAGGGACATGGGCATCTTCCTTGGCTTCCATGACACGTCATCCTAGTTGCTGGTTCTAGCCCATACCGGTTCACTTACGTGGGAGTCGCCACACGTCGTCCATTCGCGGCTCGTCACCCCACTTCGCACGACCCCAGGATATCACTGTGTAGCCTTTTACCTCCCCGCGAGGAGTGGGCTTCGCTTGGGTTGTACCTCTGCTTAGCTCTTGTACCGGGTGGTTGTGTGATTTGGCTGGGCAACTTCCCCACACCCCGAGCGTGGAGGTATGCGTACACGTCTGTGAACGTGTCATAAAGACATTAAAAAAAAAAAGAAAGAAAATCTTCGTGTGATGAAGAATGGAAAACAAAGAGAAAGAAGAAAGGGAGAGTATGAGATGCTCTAAAGGAGGGTGATCGCCAGAGGGGTTACCTCAAAATCAAGGAATGATCGCATGTACCTTGTAAAGAAGCGGGTGAGATTGTGAGCTCTTCCTTCCTCCTTCAATCGACCGGCCGATGAAGTGGGTCTACTTTGATTACCCTAGTAAGACAAGCAAAAACAACAAACACACAATATGGATTAGCCAAAGTGTAGTATCAGTGCTCTAAAGAAATAAAGATATGCAACATAAGCATGACACGCATACCGAAGGCTACGACTAGTAGAGTGTCACTGAAGGAGTAGACTCTCAAGTCACGAAAAATAACGTCTAAACCCGACGAAGTACGGGGACTGTCCCACGTACCAGCACCGTCACATGGTGACCACTGTCGGAGAAGAAACGGGACTGCAACCCACCCAGTGCAGCCCAGAGCCTAGCGGTCCTATCCCGGAGTGCCACAGGCTCTGACGGTCTACCGCTGGGCCATCACAGCGGTCTGACGGCCCAACACAGGGGCGTCAGGCCAACGGTGCAAAACGCACTGTGACGCGCCTAACCCAGTGCGTCAGGAGACGAGTAGAAACAAGGTGTGACGCGCACCGCTTGGGGCGTCACAGCCTCTGACGGACCACCTCAGGCGCGTTAGACACTCGGTGTGAAATGAACTGTAGCGCACCTACGCTGATGCGTCATAGCACCTGACGAACCAACACAGGTGCGTCACGGTCACGAGCAAACACAGAATGCAACGCGCTCCTCTAGGGACGTTATGTCACCTAACGGACCACGCTGGTGCATTAGGCCACAAGACCAAGTTGGTTGTAACGCGCTCCTCCAGGGGTGTTACAGTCCCTAACGGACCATCTCAGGTGCGTTAGGTGGAAGGTTGGATGCGTTAACTCTAACGCTCCTTCCTAGGGGCGTCACACTACCCTGACGCCCCACCCCGGGTGCGTCAGGCGACTATGACCCCCAACGGTCAAAAACTAACGGTCGAATCACTTTGACGGACCAACACAGGGGCGTCACAGTCACGTCGCGGTCTATCATGGGACCGTCAGACCCACGAACACCAAAGCCCAAAACAAAGGGAGTGTAATGCACCTTCCCAGGCGTGTTACACACTGTGGCGGTCACTGGAACGACCGCCACAGCGTCCCGACAGTGAAACGGCGAACTCAACACAAAAATTACAACCACGCCCCCATACCTCCACTGGAGAGGGGACAATCAAAGGGGAAGCCCCCCGGGGACCCCTAGCATGTTTCCCATGTTGCTTCATATGGCCATGATTTCTTCCATTGGATTTGGACCATAGGAATGACTTTATTCCTTAATTGACGCACTTCACGATCAAGAATCTTGACTGATTTTTACTCGTATGTCATATCCTTCTGGATCTCCAAATCATCATAAGTAATGACATGGTAAGGATCATATACATATTTCTTTAGCATAGAAACGTGAAATACATCGTGAACTCCTCCTAATTGTGGAGGCAAAACCAGTCGATACGCTACTTCACCGACCCTTTCTAAAATTTCAAATGGTCCAATGAATCTTGGAGTAAGCTTGCCCTTGATGTCAAATCTTCAAATACCTCGACCTGGAGAAACTTTAAGATACACATGGTCTCCTACTTGAAATTTCAAGTCGCGCCTTCGATTATCAGTATAGGATTTCTGCCTGTCTTGTGCCATCTTGAGTCTGTCTCGAATAATCTTCATCTTCTCGGTAGTATCCCTGATGATATCGAGATCGAAAAATTGTCTTTCTCCTACCTCATTTCAGCATATTGGTGATCTATAGCTTCTGCCATACAGAGTTTCAAATGGTGCCATATGTATACTAGCCTGATAGCTATTGTTGTATGCAAATTTTACCAGAGGTAAGTGATCATGCCAACTTCCTCCAAAGTCAATAGCATAAGCCCTGAGCATATTTTCCACTACCTGATTTGTTCTTTCTGTCTGGCCATCAGTTTGTAGATGGAAAGCAGTGCCAAAGTTAAGTCAGGTCCCTAATGAGTGTTGCAGTCCCTTCCAGAACTGTGAAGTGAATCGAGGATCTCTATCAGATATAATAGTCACAGGGACACCATGCAGTTTAACAATTTCCCTCATGTATAACGCTACTAGTACATCCACAGACCATCGACTTTTGATTGGTAGAAAATGAGCAAACTTAGTTAACTGGTCGATGATTACCCATATGCTATCATGTTCACCCCTTGTCTTAGGTAAACCCCTGATGAAATCCATCCCTATACTTTTTAGGGATAGGTGTTTGAAAGGCTATTGTATTCATCGGCATTGAAAGATATGCCGAGGCAATGAGAGGGGTTGCATTCATTAATAGCGGCGAAAGGCCCAGATTAATAAAAGATTGACCGGCCTTGCCGATGATGACAAGGGTCAATGGTAGCTTGTTCGTCGACATTGGTTAAATGTCAAAGTAAAGATTTGTTCATTAACAAGGACGAAAGGTCCAAGTCAAGGGGTACTGATCGGTCTTGCTGATGGTGACAAGGGTCAATGACGGTTTATTCATCGACATTGGTTAAATATCGAAGCAAAGATAGATTTGTTCATTAATGAGGACGAAAGGTCCAAGTTAAGGGAGTACTGACCAGTCTTCTCGATGGTGACAAGGGCCAGTGGTAGCTTATTCATCGACATTGGTTAAATATCGAAGTAAAGGTTTGTTCATTAACAAGGACGAAAGGTCCAAGTTAAGGGAGTACTGACCAGTCTTGCCGATGATGATAAGGGTCAGGGGTAGCTTGTTCATCGACATTGGTTAAATGTCGAAGCGAAGGTTTGTTCATTAACAAGGACGAAAGGTCCAAGTTAAGGGGGTACTGGCCGGTCTTGCCGATGATGACAAGGGTCAGCGGTAGCTTATTCGTCGACATTGGTTAAATGTCGAAGTAAAGATTTGTTCATTAACAAGGACGAAAGGTCCAAGTTAAGAGAGTACTGGCCGATCTTACCGATGATGACAAGGGTCAGTGGTAGCTTGTTCGTCGACGTTGGTTAAATGTCGAAGCAAAGGTTTGTAGCATAGGTGTAAGGCTCATACGGGAACCTTTATAGGAATTGAATGACAAATGAGAATATGACCTCATTATTTCGTCATTGTTTCCATCATCATCATTTTTTTTAACATCACATTATTGACTTAAGCGCCCTTTAGGGTTTTCACCGAAGCCAGCCCCCTCTTGATTTTTCCCATGCACCCTTTTAGATTTTTACATGGCGAGATACCCGATTTTACCTGCGGCATGAATGATTACTCTGTTGTTTCCAAAATAAGTCACTCAGAGAAATAGCGTCTAAGGGGAAAGTCGCACATTGAAACAGCATCCCAACTCTCAGTCGCTAATTTTATTCAAATCCTAGAATCAAAAATTCAATTTTCAAGAATTAACGTCCACTTTATCAGTCACTCATTCCTCATACATCACATCGGCCAATGCATTAAATAAGCATTTCCAGAAATAGCGTCCCATTACATTGCTGCTTATTCATAAATGAACGTCCAACTCAAAGGATGGTTATACTTTAAACACATAAATGAACGTCTAATCACATGGACGCAGATTGCTCGCACCCCCTTTCTCCTTGCACGAACCGACCCCTCTCTCTTCATTGCCCATCATCTTCCTTCTCACCCCCCTTTCATTCCCTTCACCCCCCTAAATCCCTTACTGATGTTCGCTAGAGGTTCAATGTCTGGCAAATGGCGACGTGTGATGGCACTGGAGACCGTCGACCTCGACGACGATGGTGAGGGCGGAGTGGTAGAAGCGGCGCTAGCGGCGACGGAGGCGGTCACGGTTGAGGCGGAGGCTTCACCCTCACCGTCGGGAGAAGAAGTTGACAGTGGAGAAAGAGAAGAAGGAGAAGAAGACGAAGAGGATGATGAAGAGGAGGAGGAAGCATAGGAAGAGGAAGAGGAAGATGATGAAGACGATGAAGAGGAGGAGGAAACAGAGGAAGCAGAAGCGGCCGCGGTGGAGCTGGGAGCAACGGTGGAGCAGACAGCGGTAGCGGCAGTGGCGGCGGTGACAGAGGTGGAGGCCGAGCCTCGACGGGCCATTGCACGTCGTCCACGGTGACGACAGCAACCACCCACGCCTCGCCGTCCACCGCGCAAGGTGGCACACCCACCGGAGCCCGAGAAGGTGAGTTTTTCTTTTTTTCTTTTTTATAAAGGAACCTAATGCATCGTTGGATGGGAGAAAGGTGGAAGTAGGAAGACGCAAAAAATAGCGTCCTCTCATGTGGACATGACATAGATGCTGTGAAGGGCATTTATATGGGGGTGTGAGAGCCCAATTACAAGTGCTTGCAAGCAGCGGGACAATTTCATCATTTGTGACGGTCCCCGGGTCATTGCGTTATTGTGTGGGTAATTCTGTATTCACATGTAGAGTCCGTAAGAGGACCTGTGACTCAACTAGGTGCCACCCGAGGGGCGCCACAATGTCTTCTTGTCATGGGACAATGTCGAGGTCGGAGTAGTAGGGTGCCGTAGGCACCATTGTGCTGGGATAGTTGGGCATCACCATGCCCGAGGCGACCGAATGACATAGGCACCACTTGTCGCTAGAGTGGCCTGACACTGTTAAGACTTGAGTGGTCGAACGGCGTGAGCATCGCCATGACTAGAGTGACCAAAAGCTGGTGAGCTTAGGATCGTCGGGTGCCATGGGCCCTGGTGGGACTGGAGTTGTTGAGCGATCCGGCGTTGTGGATCCCGATGCGATCATTGTAGTTGGTAGTCGGGGGCACCGTTATGACTGGAGTGACTAGCAGTCAGGTGCAGGGGGCACCGTTGTGACTGGAATGCTTGACAGTCGGGTGCCAGGGGCACCGTTGTGACTGGAATGTTTGACAGTCAGGTGCTGGGGGCACCGCTGTTACTGTAATGCTTGATAGTCGGGTGCCAGGGGCACCGTTGTCCGTAGTTGATGATAGTCAGGTGCCGGGGGCACTGTTGTGACTTGAGTGGCTGGCAGTCGGGTGCCGGGGGCACCGTTATGACTATAGTTGATGGTAGTCGAGTGTCGAGGGCACCATTGTGACTGGAGTGACTGGCAGTCAGGTGTCCGGGGCACCGTTGTGACTGGAGTGCTTGGCAGTCGGATGTCAGGGGCACCATTGTGACTGAAGTGGCTGGCAGTCGGGTGCCGGGGGCACCGTTGTGACTAGAGTGGCTAGCAATCGGATGTCGAGGGCACCGTTGTGACTGAAGTGGATGGCAGTCGGGTGCCGGGGGCACCGTTGTGACTGAGTCTGGGTTAGGATGGAGTCTTATGTCCTTGGGACCATCTGATGGAAGAGTCAACCTATGGGGCCTAAGGAACCGCATCTTTCCTAAGGGATGGTTATCCAGGTTATCCCGGGGATGCTTTTCCTCACGCTTGTAATATCAGGGCCTCTCATAGTCATAATAAGGATCATACTCCATTCCATCCAAGCCAAACCCATCCCACGGAGATCGAGCTCTAAGGCCATGGTTCCTCTTTGCTTCAACCCGGTCAATTTAGGTGGCAATGATATCTAGCTCATCACAAAGGTTTTTGATGGCAGCGTTAAATCAGTCCATGGGTACTCGGGGTGTCTCCCTAGGGTGTTCATGCAAAGGAGTGATGGGATACATGATGGCAGGGAGACCCAAATGCCAATGCCCTAGGACTAGACTCATAGAGACAAGTCTAAAACTTGGCTCTAATACCACTTGATGTGACACAAACTATTCCTCGAACCTAGCAAGCAAGCGCAAACGGAACGGTGGACTCACTCGTGCAGATTTACTCGAGAAGCGCACACCCGGGTCCGTAGGTGGACCGACGATGGAGATGAGGGTCCGAAGTGGGACCTCACTGTTCCGGGGTTTGGCTAGCTTGTGGCTGAACCGCTAAGGGTCCGAGACGCCCAATTTCACGGGCGGCCAGCATGCCAAGGGCGTGGGATGTAAGGGATTACTCTCGCCTCACTCCGCGGTGGTCACTCGATGTACGGAAAGTTGGAACGGGCACTCACTCGCCGTCCGACGGGAAACCAAAAATAATACTAAGCTAAGCAGTGATAAAATCAGCAGAGGAGAGTGACCCGAAGCTCACCTGATCGGCGTGAAGACGCCGATCCCGACCGGAGACGAGGGCGAGCGGGGAGTGTGGGTTCCCCGCACACTGCGCCGATGGAGCTTGACCTGAAAACAGAACGGATACAACACTACTCCTCACGCAGGAGGGGGTTCTTGGGGTGGGGGTTAAGGGGTTACAGCCAAAACTACCTCCACTCTTTTTCTTATTCTTCTTCTCCTTCCTCTTCTTCCTCCTACGTGCGTCCCTCTCCCTCTCTCTCACCCATTCGATCTCGATGGCCTCGGTACCGACTGCAGACGGCGGCGACGCGACGGCGCGAGGATGTGGGTGACAGCAGGGCGATCGTGCGAACGTGCGACGTGGGTGGGAAGTGCGGGGAGGCGGGGTTTTCAACGGCATTCTTCATGAGATCGAGCTCGGATTGACGTCTCGTCGCGAACCGGAGGTAGGGTGACGATCCCGAGCTCAGTGCCGTTCCATTCCCGTGATTTGTAGGCCAAGGCGAGGTCGAGTGGGGTCATTGTTACGCCGGGAAGGGAAAATCATGTCACAGGGTGAGTTCGCCCGATCCGCCATTTCACGTCGTGATTTCGCGTTTCAAGGGTATAGAACGTTGCTAGGGGGCTTGGGGGTTCTTTTCCCTACGTTTCCCACTTCGTGGGACTCGATTTGGGGTCGAAATGGGCGATTCTGACGAGGTTCGCCGTATTCGCGCCGGTGAGCCATGTGCGGTCGAACCAGGGCCCGTACATCCCTTGTGCGGTCTTGTCCTGGCCACCCATCGGCTCAACGCGCTGCGAGTCAGGCTCGGCGCGCAGCGGGGTTGAGCGGTCGATCATGGGACCGCATGTCCCTATGTGCAGCCCTAAGGTGACCGCCCATCTCCCGGGGTTTTAATCGTTGTTTGTGACCGTTATGCAGTGCTTGGGGTGTGCGGCTAGGGGCTGCCCGTATATCCCCACGTGCGGCCAAAGTCTGGCCATATGACCCCTCGTGCGGCCAGGGTCTGGCCGTACGTCAGTTGGTGCCATTGGCAGGTTGTGCGGCCAGGGTTGGACCGCACGTGACTTGTGCGGCTAGGTCCCAACCGCACTTGTGTTCTTACCATTGGAGGAGGCGCGGCCAATGGTTGACCGTTCATCCCTTGAGCGGCCCGAGACCAACCGCGCATCCCGTGAGTTTTCGACCGTTGGTTGTTACCGTGCGGGGAAGCGTGGGCTCACCCACGCCGCGGCGAGGACGCTTCAACCTGTTCAAACCACTTACAACACTACACCTCCATAGGAGGGGGGATCTCGGGGTGGGGGTTAATGTGTTACAACCAAAATGTACCTCCACGCAGGGATGGGCCTTCAGGCGGCCAAGCGGGGAGGGGAGAGATGAGGAATACGACCCTACGCGGTGCCGGTGCCGGATCTGGTCCGTTGTTGGAACAAGGTACTGATCGTTGTTGCCGGAATTTATTTGGGAGCTCCCGAACTCAGATGACGGCAAGACTAGTACCAAAACTTCCGTGACTAGTGAGGGATGGTACAAAAAATTTGGTGGTGGCCGAAGATGACATCGTTGGGCGGGACAGGGTTGACAGTAGAGCCTCGGTTTCCTGTCCCGAACTGCTGCAGCACCTCAGCTTCAAGAAGGAGACGTCGCCACGAACAGCCCCTAACTCCGATTTGGGCACGGTTGGTGGCGATGGAACCGTGGTCAAACTGGCTTCGAAACGAGATCCACGGGGGTGGCATCCGAGGTTGGGGTAGGCCGCTACAGCTCGATCACTGACGGGATGTCAGCTCTATCCCAGGGTGGACAGAGCTGCGCACTCGGGGGAGAAATAAAAGAATAATTCGTTCGGGAGCCCTAACGAGGTCCCGCTTCTTGGAGGTGGAAGAAGACACGTGGAGGAAGCCGTCGGCCAAGCCCCGTCATCATATCTTCCAGCTACAGGTTTTGGTCGAGTCTGAAAGTGCCCTCAGGTTGTTGTCTGAGAGTTGACTGCGCAGTCGGGGTAGAACGCTTCCCCCGGTCAGCCCCAAACTCGGATGAAGGCGAGACGATTGCCACTGTGAAGTAGACTTGGAGACGCTTCTTTTTCTACCTCTTGGAGCTTCAGGGACGTCGAGATGAAGGTGCAGTAACTTCTGCAAGTTACTGGACTTCCGGATTGCAGCAGATAAATTACCAGATTTCACTCACTAGCAGCAAAGGGAGGGGGTCCTGTAGTCTACCAGTGTTTGAAGAAAAGGGATCCTTGGATCTACCCTTGTAGCTGCAATCACCAGCTCCCATGTCTTGATCTATTCTTTCAGCTGGTGTCTACACTATCACTATTGTTTCTCCACTGCACTTGCAGTATTCCTTTTCCTTTTTGTCTCGATTCGTCAATCTTCTATTCATCTTACTTTTTTGATCCCCTGTTTAGGGACCGGGTTCCCTCTGTGGTTTCAGAGGAAGTGAGGATCAGATCCTTTGGGTGGATAGCAAGCTGTTAGTCAACGGTTCAAGCTGTTAGTCAGCAGATAGCAAGCTATGTTGCTCAGTTGTGTAAGAAAGTTATATTGCTCAGCGGATCAAGTTGTGTGTCAGCTGAAAAGCCTCACCGGGTTTGGTGAGGGGTGAACGTAGGTTGTGGGTTAGCAACCGAACCACCTTAAAATCCTTGTGTTGTAGGTTGTATACCTTGTGGGCTTGCTCCATATCTTCTATCTCTCTTTCACAGGTTCGTGTGCTACTTATGTTGTTTATTTTTCTCTGCACACTCAAGCGTTCGGCTTGCTTAAATTGTCTCATCTTGATCCCCTCGCTATTGTAGCTAATGTATATCTTCTCAGGTGTCTGCAGCACTCTTGCTTACAAGCACTTTGAAGCATCTTCCAAGCAAAGGGATTATCATAGTGTGTGAGTAGCTTTCTCCCTTGTGTCTCTAACTGCATTAGCTCCTTAGGTTGTCTGCTGCACCCTTGCACACAGACACTAAGGTGAAAGCTTTGCCAAGAGAATTCACCTCGTTGTACACTCATGCCCCTTAGCTGATCATCACAGCTCTCACACCTAAGTAAGTCATTTCACACTTAGCTATTCTGATTCAAGATCTCTTTGGTTCATTGTATTACATCTCATTTGGATCTTAGTTGCTCGTGAAGAAGTGTCAACCTCTCTAGAGGAGTGTTGACCTGTCTGGACTGGGCATCAGATTCTAATGCTCCTTCTTGTGCCATTCCTATCTATTCTGCTCTGCCGTGTGCCTAAGTGTCTTATTGGCTTAAAGGAGTGGTTAATGCTCAGTTTCTCCAATAGATTTTAAATTGGCCAAAGTTTGTCCCCGGATCTATTCAACCCCCCCTTCTACATCCGGTTGCACCACTTGGGACTTAACTCGTGGCACCAGTTCATACCAACACTTGATATATTAGCCACACTACAATTGGTACCAGAGCGTACCATTGGATACAACAACTGGTATCATTGCATACCATTGTTTCTAACACTTGTATGCTGATGCAATTGTCTACTTGATAGGTCTGGTGGACACCCTACCAGGGAGAGGGACACGAGGGCCAGCCATGGGTGGTGGCAGCCCTGGCGTACGCGGGATGGGACATCTGGCTCCACTGCATGAACGTGGTGGAGCCACTCCACTACCGGCTGGTCATGAGGACCATAGGCGTCCACCAGGTGGAGGTCGATTTCCCGGTGCGTGAGAAGCTTGAGGAGCTCATGGGATGCCACGCATGCGGACATGCGGTGGAGATCGACTGGATCACTTGGGTGGCCGATCAGATCCAGGATTGGACAGGGTCAGGGCGAGTGGTGCGTGCCCGGGCCACGAGCGACGAGGCCTATGTGATCGCCTACGCCCGACACTATGGAGACCAGGTCTTCCACGGCGCACGACGACTGGTACAACTCTAAACTCATGCTTTCTAATATGATTATGACTACAATGCATTGACACTTAAATTTCTATACATAGCTTGACCCCCAGGGACGGATTGTCGAGCTCCAAGTGTTGCTCCACTCCACTGTCCAGCAGTGGGACAAGCTTCAGCATTCCTTGGACCTCTTGGTAAGCTCTACTCAGCCTCAGACTTAGAATTTTTATGCTCTGCTTATGAAACTGACATGCCGTTATTTGCAGCATGCCGAGGGAGCCCAGCGTCAGGGGGCTGACGCACCGTCTTCCTCCTCCCAGCCACCCTCAGATCAGACTGAGCAGGATGCGGAGTTTACTCGGATGGTGGTACGAGTCGAGGAGGCCGAGGCCGCACTCGTCGAGAGGGTAAGTAGATAGTTGTACTTTCCCTATTGATTATCATGAATACAACTAGCTGATTATGATGTGTGCACATGTAGATGACCGAGCTAGCGGCGGCACTGAGCGAAGTCACTCGACTGAGGGGGGAGATGGAGCGTAGCCGCCCGACGGACGTGACGGAGCTAGCGCTCCTGTGTGCAGAGCTGGAGTGCAGTCGGGCAGAGGCAGCATCAGTGGACTGATACCATGCAGAGTTGGACTGGTCCCGAGTCCAGGTGGATAAGCTGGAGGGCACTGTGGAGGCATACGAGTGGATGTGCCAAAGGCCGGAGCACAGCGGGGCTCCGAGTGGCATGTACGGCAGGCACGACACGCACAACTCCTACAAAGGGTACTTCACGAGTTCCTCCAGCTATCGGAGGAACGAGGAGGAGGAGCGGTGCTGATGGCACCATGAGGAGGTGAGCTCAGGGATGGCCCTGCCATGGAAGAGGCACAAGGGCACGGGTGACAGTGGAGGTCCAGGAGAGGGACTGGCGTAATGTACGATATGCAACTTATGCACTTTTGCTATGGATGTTATGATTTTGCCAATGAATGTGTAAATGCTTGATGTTAACTGACTAATGACGAATCCAAGACTGACACGGGAGGGTGAGAGAAGGTGACGAAGAGGCTTACGTAGAACCGGTGCAAAGAAACAATCAAAAGAGTAAGGTAGCAGAGGGAGAGAGACGGGCATCCAAACGGCCGCTCCATGTGCTCCATGGTCCCATGGTAGACCGCCAAGAGTCATCCGCCTCAAAGCCCAAAGAAGATTATAAACGGTTCCCATCAGTCCACAAGAATGGAAAGATAGTTCTCCCTTGACCATTGGAATTGATAAATGGTCTCCAAATGACCGCTTAGACTGCCAAAGAGGCGAAGTGTGTAGAAGGTAGGTAAATGGTCTACTGAAGACCGCTATTAAAACTCTTGTGGTCGCTCGATAGACTGCGTCTCAGGAAATTGTGGTTGGTACGATCGGGACTCTCTTGGAGAGTCCCAAACTGTAGGTAAAGAGTCCCCATCTGTGCCAAAGCCTATCCTAACCCGATTTGGGGCTAAGGTGTGTGTGTGAGTGAGGAGGAAGAAAGGGAGAGCAGGAGGTGATAGAGAGGGAGTGCGACGGAGACCCGCGGCGGTGTGTTAAAGAGAGAGGGAGAGAGGGATAGGAAAGGTGCAGTGACGGTGCATGTGCAGGCAGGTGTAGTGAATAGAGGGAGAGGGAGAGAGGTAGGAGAAGGAGAGAGTTGTAGAGAGGGAGAGGAGAGAGACCAAGAGTGGGGGGGAGTAAGAAGAAAGGGGGAAAGGAGGGAGCCGTTCGATGTCCCTGTTCTGAACAGGGGCACCGTGGCGGTTAGATGGGAGGTAGAAAGAGAGGGGAAGAGGAAGAGGAAGGGGAGAAAGAAGAAGGGGGAGAAAGAATGAGAAGGAGAGGGGTGAGGGTGAGAAGAGAGCTCAGAGGTGTGTGAAGAAGTGAATAAGAAAGGGGAGAGGAGAAGAAGATGACCCGCCAGCCGGGGAGGGGAAGAAGAGAGGTCGGAGGGAGGAGGAGGAGAAGGAGAAAACGAAGAGGGAAGGAGAAGAAGAGAAAATCAGGGGAGAGAGGGGGTGAGAAGTCCTGGGTTTATAGGGTCGCTGGTGATGCTATCGTCCACTGTTGCTGCTCTACATGCCTGCTGCACGATTGCAGCTCTGCCACAGCCGCCTGCATGCCTGCCCTTCCTGCTGCTCTAGATCGTGCCGGTTCCCATGCGATCTGTTGGCTTCCCACGCATATCTGCTGGAGATTTGCTGCTACTCCCCATGCACCTTTGCTGCTTGCAAGCCGCGCGGATGCTGCCATCGAGAAGGCCCATGTTGCTATTCACCTTCACACGTGGGAGAGGGGGGAGGACAACTGTTCACATGGTTTAAGAGAATGAAAAAATTATATTTAAGCCCCTGCAGCAAAATGATTTAGCAATGAATTTATGCCTAAAGCTTTTCAAATGAATAACAATTAACACAAAATTTCCTATGATGCTATTTAGTTATGCAATTTTTTTATTGATTTTAAACAAGTCTCAAGTTGGGCTGACTGCTGGGTAGCACCAGACGAAGCCTGCCGATCAAATCGCTTCTTGGGTCTCTTCTTGTTCTTGAATCCTCTAAACTGGGACTTGCCAGAAGAAGCAACACCACTTGCTGCTGGAGTGGCAGAAGGAAATCCTGGAGCAGGGGGCAGATAACTCGAAGGAAGTTGAGCTGTCGGCTGAACCGACAATGCCTGAGAAGGGACAAGAGATCCTGCCAAATCCAATTCCAATGCTGCTGCTGCCTGGTATACTTTAGTCATATTGGTAACCCGGGCGATAATCAGCGACTGCCTCAACTCAGCACGGAGGCCACGCAGTAATTGCTCTGTCTTTAATGCCTCATTTGCAAGAATGTGGGGTGCATAACGGCCCAATTCCATGAATCTATTCTGATATTCGAGCACCGACATCCCTCCATGGACACTGTAAGAACTGATGCATTTTATCCATGCGGAGATAAGCTGGGATGAAAGTGAGTTCGAAGGTGGCGACGAACTCAGTCCCCAAAATCTGGTGGAGTGGGCGGGATTGAAAAGAAACCTCCCACTCGGCATTCCACCAGGTCAAAGCCGCGCCTTGGAGCTGAAAGGTACCGAGCATCACCTTTTCATCTTCCACGCATTCCATAGAACGAAACACACGCTCGGTGGCATCCAACCAAATTCTGACGGCATCCGGATCGGTCTGGCCTTCAAAGGTCGGTGGATGAAATAGCAAAAATTCCTTTAATGCACGTCCACGACTGCCAGGCGCATCCTCTTGAGCCGGAACAATGGGAGCTGGAGCAGGGATATCCTGAGGAACACTGCTTGCTTCCTGAGGAACCGGGACTCTCCGACGCCGAGGCGGCATATTGAAATGACTAGCAAACAGATAATAGATAGAAAAATTCATTAATCATATGGAAAACATCCTAAGCCAGCAATGGACAGTGTAATTGGACTAATTCTGGACAATAGCTGTGTAATTTTGATTCCTTACACGTTTCCTCAACACCGCTCTGAAGCGACCGATCGAACGAATGTTATTTATTACTAATCTGAACGTTTAAATGAACATTTAAAAGAAAATTGTGCCCTCTGTGATGGACGTTAATTATTAACGGCGCCCTATAGTCTAGATGCCAAAAGCCTGACAATATTTATATTAAACCCGCATGAGCCCACACTTGGACCCGCACGACCAACCCGGTTGCATGTTTCAAAGTGGCATGCATGTGTCACTTTAGGGTTTTTGGGCAAGAAATGGCAGGCGACTGCATGAATGGTAAGGGAATTGTCAATACAGGAAGATGGAGCAACGTATGGGAGGTTTTAGAACCACTGCTTCCATTTGACACCCCTCCACATTAAACTTTTCTGTAACTGTGCATGAGAACTCTCCAGAACCCACACATCCCTATAAAACCATGCCCCCATCGAACCACCAGCTTCTTTGCCATCCTGCGGCTGCTCGTCGGCCGTGAGTTGCTGCCATGAACATCCTCCTCTACTTCCTATCCTCCTCCTGCTACTGTCGCCGTCCACCTACTGCAGAACGTAGAGGAGCCTGTGTCTATCTTCTTCCATTCTTCTCCCCCTACTTCATCCTGCAAGCGTCTTCTTCTTCTCCATCCCCCGCGTCTTCTTCCTACCGAACGAGGAGTGAAGGGGTGGTTCTGCTTCCAATATTCCTCCTGCTGGTGTACCATTCCAACATTGTCATCCTCTTCTTCCTATTCTTCCTCCTGTGGCTGACACGAGAAGAGGGTCTTCTTCCTATTCCTGCGTCTCCTTCCTATTGCTGATCGAGAATCCAGCAAAGAGGGCACTCTTTCATCCTTTCCTCGTCATCCTACCAACAGTTGAAGCCATCATCTTCTTCGCCTTCATCCTTTGTTCGCGGAAGCAGGAACAGAACATCGTTCCACACCAAAACCTTCAACTGTTCATCGTCCAAATCTTCACAAAGGGTAGGTTTTCTCTACCCCATGACCCAACCAAGATTAAAAATAAGTAAAACTGATAAGTGCATGAGGCCTTACACAAAATAAGCCCAAAAATTATCAGAAATTAACCCGACACACAATGGACAACTCGAGGCATTAATAAACTAAGAGTAAGAAGAATGACTCGACTTATTGGTAAAAACGGGTGTCAACAGTGATGACCCTAGAGGAGGCTTATCAGGTTGCTCATGAGCTAGAGCAGTTCGAGTTCGAGTTTGCTTCGGTTCAGCGCTCGGGGCCCACATATCCTCGTGGGTCAGATCCTCGTGCTGCACCTGGACCTTATCCTCGGGGACCCGTGGCTCGTCTACAGGAGCCCATTCGCCAGGACCCCACTGCTCCTCAGCCTCGTCCTCCCTCTCTGAGAGACTATCCCCCTTGCCCCCAGGCTCCATCCCAGCGGCCCCAGTCGCCCGCCATTCCTACTCGACCCCAGCTTCCACCACCCCCGGCCCGTCGTGATGACAAGGGAAAGGGGCCGATGATTGGTGGAGCACCTCAGGGCACTGGGTCCCATCATGAGTGTTATAAGTGCGGAGGAGTTGGTCATTATGCTATTAGTTGCCCTACCCGATCTTCCTTAGTTATCGGGGACCCTTCGACTGGTGAGCCCGCACCTGGGATCATACCTGTCAGTTATGAGGCTGACCAGGAGCTCGCGGAGGAGTTTTTCGATGAGTTGATTGAGGGCGTGTAGTTAGATGTCCAGGGCACGCAGAGCCAGGACGATGCTCAGCTAGGTGCTGTTAGATGTATTTTGACCCAGCCGCAGGTGAGTGATGACTTGTGTCGCACCACTATTTTTCACACCTTTTGTAGGCTGGGTGGGAAAGCCTGTAAGGTGATCATTGATAGTGGGAGCTATATTAACGCTATCTCCATGGGAACTATGACACGCTTAGGGTTGACCCCCGTGGACCATCCCTCCCCTTATCGCGTGTCTTGGGTGGACTCCACTACCCTCTCGATCCGGCTGCGATGTCGGGTGCCATTGCAGTTCCATGCCTACCAGGACGAGATCTGGTGTGATGTGTTTTTCACCACCTACCATTAGTGGAGTTTACCTACAACAACTCCTATCATTCGAGCATAGGGATGGCTCCCTATGAGGCGTTGTATAGGCGTCCGTGTTGGACTCCACTCGATTGGTTTAAGATTGGTGAGCGTGTTTTGACGGGATCAGAGCTGGTGCAGCAATGTGTGAATGTTGTCCACTTGGTTCGTTAGAACATGTTAGCGGCCTAAAGTCGGCAGAAGAGTTATGCTAACCACAGGCAGTAGCCTCTCACTTTCACTGTTGGCGATCATGTGCTCTTGAGAGTTTCTCCGATGAAGGGGGTGATGCGCTTAGGGTGGCATGGGAAGCTGAGTCCTCGCTATATTGGTCCCTTTCCCATCGTTGAGCGCATCAGTGAGGTAGCTTATCGGTTGCAGTTACCCCCTGATTTGGCTTCGGTGCATGAGGTGTTCCACGTCTCGATGTTGCGGAAGTATATGTCCGATAACTCTCATGTGCTTGAGGATTCTGTTTGGCCCGAGGTGACTCTAGATCTTTCTCTCTGAGAGTTTTTCGTCTGCATTGAGGATAGGCGAGAGCAGCGCCTGCGGAACAAGGTCATCCCCTTGGTTAAAGTGGTGTGGCAGCGGCACTCTGGTGGTGAGGCTTCTTGGGAGCGTGAGGACGAGATGCATCAGCAGTCCTCGTACCTGTTTGAGTGACTCTTCCTCTTCTTTCCCCGTGGGTTTGTTCTCAATTTCGAGGATGAAATTTCTTTAAGGGGAGAGGGCTGTAATATCTCAGACCTTTTGGATCCTTATTTTTGAGTCTCGGATCTATTTTCTCAGAGTGTTTCGACTCCGTTGTGTCTGAAGTTGTGTTTCGGACATCTTTCGTGTTCGGATCGGCGCGATCCGGGGTCATTTCGGAAGCCCGGAGGCGTTCTGCGGCTTTTTCGTGCATTTTTTCGATTCCCGACCTGATTTTCGGCAAATCCTGCGGAACTCCGCTGCGGGCGAAAAAAGTCGTTCACTTGGGCGTGAGTGGGCTAGTTCCATGGTCCCCGGTCCAACCATAGCGTCCTACGGAGGGGAATACTAGCTAGAGTCTTGGCTCTAGGCAACGAGCTAGGGTGTGCACACGTGGTCAGGGACATTACTACTCGCGCCGATGGGCGTGACCCTGACTAGTCACTCGTTACTGTAGTTCCTATTCTGGTTCAGCGTGTACCTCGGTCTCCGTCGTTCTGGGCATCCGTAGAGAGGTACTTGAGGCACAGTGTAAGACATCAGTGGACGCAACTGGCTGTTCTTCTAGTGAGGAGGTGCTTCCGTCATGTGACTCGTGACTCTCGCGTTTCACGCGCATCGTGACCTTTCCAGGTTAGCCCTCCCTCGACCTTACACGAGGTCAACGTCCTGTTCTGTGCACGACATTCCAGTCATGTGTGGTTGTGTCTAGGAAAGCGTACACGACAATTGAGTCATGTGTGCTTTAGAGTCTGTGTATGTCTGTCTAGATCCTTTTTAGGCTTGTTGTCTGGTCTCATGGGCCTTTGTCTTAGGCCGTGTGCTTGTCGACAGATCGGTAACTCCTGACCATTCGAGTTCGGGGTTAGCTTTCTATCGTTGCTTGGAGTAGCTTAGGGGCCGATGTCCTCTCTGTAGCTGTGCTTTGTCGGTACAGCTTCTTCCCTCTTCCCTTACCTGTTCCCTACTCCTCCTTCCTCTTCTTTATAGCTTTCTAGTGTAGCTTTTCCTGCTTTATTACTATCTGCTGTTTTAGCATGTTACTGTGTTATTTTTCGGTGGGGATCCATGTGACCCCTACTAAGCCAGTGACACGAAGCTCATCCCTACTTTTCAGGTGGGTGGCATCATTCTGCTTCCGCGGTTCCTATTGTGGCATGTCAGTAGCTGCCAGCAGTACCTACGTCGGGCTTCCCTAGACCTTAGTGTACGTCTTTCTTTTCTGTTAACTATACTGCTTGTCTTTCCTTTGGACTGGACTCTGGTATAATTATTAAATATTTAAACTGTTAATTAAAAAGTAATTTGCCTGAATGCTCCGAACAAACACACGCTGTCGTGAAGCCGTCTCCGGAGTCACGACAGCGAAGAGAAACCAACCCCCGGGAAGTCCATAATCCATGGGCCCCGAAGAAAAATTAAATGAACCAAAACTTGTGCACGAAATGGACTCAAGGTCGGCCTTTAACGGTACGCCCCAGGCCCTTCAGCGGCACACCCTAGCATAGGCTCCAATGGCACGCCCATGCGGCCTTCACCGGTAGGCCTCTAGTGCCACTTCGTCGGCATGCCCCCGTGCATCTTCTCTGGCACGGTTGCAGTGGCCTTCACCGGCACACCCTTGCTCCTGCTCAACGGCACGCCCTCGTGCCTTCAGCGACACACCCTGGCTAGGACCTCAATGGCACGCCTTTGAAGCCTTTCAACGGCATGCCGAGGCCCTTCAGCGGTGCACCATAAAAAGCCCTTCAACGGCACAGCCTACTTATTCAGCGGCACGCTTTCCCCACGACCCGTCCAACAGGAAAGATCTCATGCCATTCCCCTACGGATTTTTGGCGCACAATGGGATGGCTGAGGCATCAAGTGGGGAAGGAGACACGCCCCCCTACTTCCTGTCAACAAAGGACAACTGGGGTCAAATCCCCATTAATAAACCATGTTCCCACCTCCGCCGCTCTGAGCCTAAAGCTCCCTGCCGTTGGGGTTTAAAAGAAGACCCTTCCACGGTGAGCAAAGATAGAGAATAGAGAGAGGCAGAAAGGTAGAGAAAGAAAAATGCAGAGTAAGAGGGAAGAGACGACCAGATGCCCAAAGAGAAGAAGAAGAAGAAAAGAAGAGAAGGAGGATTTTTGGCCTTCCCCCGTCACTGCTTCGCCACCACCGTTTGAGAGAGAGGAAGAGAGTAAGAGAGGGAGAGAGGGAGATTATGTAGCGGGGTGTTGGGGGGGGAGTAGGAAGTAGTCGCCCTTCTTTTCTTTCTTTCTTCCTCCTTCCCCCTTCCATCGCTTGTATCCTCCCCTCCGGTGTTTTAAAGCACTCAAACCACGTTCAGGCTTATTTTAAATGGTATTGGGACATGAGGCTGATGATGGTGAATATTGCAGGTGGCAGAGCTACAGGAGGCTCTTGCTCGGGCTACTCAGGCTGATGCCGAGCTAGAGGCCCACGATCGACGGATCGCGAAATTGGAGGAGGAGAGACGTCAAAGGATGGAGGTGAGTGTTGCTCATGCTTCTCTTTTCAAAGATATCTTACTATGATGCTCATAAAACATGCTGACCGATATAGGCTACCGAGTTATAGGATGCTCTTACCCAGGCTGTGCTAGCAGGTACCGAGCTCGCGATCCGCGACCAGTAGGTCGCGGAGTTGGAGGAGGCCGAGAGGAGGCGCCGAGAGGTCGAGGCGCTACCTCGAGACGTGATTGAGCTGTGGATCCTCCTCGAGGTCAAGAGGAGAGATCGATTGAGAGAGCTTAAGGAGCGGCTTGAGCGGGAGCGAGAGCTTACCGAGCTGAGACTCTGACTCGGCGCGACCGAGGGGCGGGCCAGAGGTGCACAGGAACGCTACCAGAGAGGTCGAGAGCGAGCACGGACCGAGGGGCAACCCAGCGCCTATTCTAACATGAGCTTCTTGGCAAGTTCCTCTACTCGACAGAGGAACGAGGTGGGTGAGCGAGCCCGAGCTAGGAGGTCAGCAGCTTCTCAAGGGTCGATGGGACCCCCACAGGTTCCCCCCAGGGGGGGTGAGGTAGAGAGCGGTGAGCGACCCGAGGAGAGTGGTGCTGAGAGCTAGAGAAATTATTGTATACCACCTCCTCGCCTTTGTACACAGATATTTATGCACATATATATATGAGATTTTGATGTTACCTGAATCGCTCCTTTTCATTGTCCTTGTGTGTTTGCACCCTTCTTGTTCCTGTCTTTCACATTTAAACAAACAGATTAATTCATCTGCTCGACTTGGCCCCTTGTCAATAAGCAAGGGAAATGTCTTTTTGACATTGACAGAGGGTCAAGGGACCAAGCCATTAATCAACAGACTCGACTTTAGACCATGCAACGACTCATGCAAAGACTACCCTAGACTCAACCACGCTCTGATACCAATTTGATGTGGGACGAAGATGTAGACTCGATGTCAAGTTGGATATGCAACCTGAGACCCTAGCAAGCTCGCATTCGTCCCTAACAAGGGAAGCATCTGGACTTGCATGGTTGAGAAACTGGCAGCGAGTCAAGGGTGGTGAAGCTCACTCTCGTGCTTGGGTCGGGTCACTAGACGGGTCTCACTCTCTTTCTCGCAATGGTGATTGAATTTTATACGAGCTAGGATCCTAACATGCTCTCTAGCAGCGGCAGTAAGAGTGTATACTAAGAAAGCAAAGTAACTACGACTATAAGGGGGTGGCGGATTTA
Organism: Amorphophallus titanum; assembly: GCA_024336825.1. Lineage (NCBI taxonomy): Eukaryota > Viridiplantae > Streptophyta > Magnoliopsida > Alismatales > Araceae > Amorphophallus > Amorphophallus titanum. The sequence goes on from JANBPO010009106.1 coordinate 733,680, forward strand.
CCTCCACGCTCTGGGCGTGGGGAAAATGACCCCGGCCAAGTCGATAACTCTTGGTTAATACAACAGTAAAAATTAGTTACAGTAGTAAAAATAATGGCCCACTCCAGGCAGGGAGGTAAAGGGCAACACGTGGGCCCAGGAGGATAGTTCTTGGGTTGACGGGCAGCACTTTGATGGGTCCCGTGTGGCGGTTGGAGGTGGTACCGGCTCGGCAACGTGCTGGTCGGCGGGACAGCACTCACGGGCGTACAAAGGAGACACCTCCTATGGAAGGTTTCTAGAGGTGGTGGACCACCGAGATGACGGTAGCAGGTCCTAAGACAATCTCCTGGAACGGCGGATGCTGATTTGGCACTGGCGTGTTCGGGAACGAATTAACGGTGCCTCTCCTATTTGCTTTCTGGTTCTGAAATCACTTACGCAGTCTAGCGAGAACGGCCTCTGTGACCAACCCTGACATCAGATCGATGCGATACCAGCGGTGTTGGAAATCTCTCTCAAAGGTCTACGATCCTAGGCTAGAGCAAAATTTTAGAACGCCTCTGACACGGCCTTTGCAGAATTTTAATCTAGATCTGGCTGGGCAGAACTTGGACTTGAGTGAGAACACGGTTTGATCGAGGGGATGGCGAATGGAAGCCCATGTTGGGGATTGAAGCAGTGTTGCCGACAGAAGATAAGCTGGTGCAGGCTCCTGACTTCACCCCGGCCCGATGGGACATGGCTGTTGGACAGGTCCAGGGAGAGCAGCACCACTTCGGCTTATTCCTAGCTCCACTGAAGTGGGGATACAGGGAGGAGCCTTTCCTGTTGGACTGCCTGGCCATCCGCTTGAAGCACGAGTTGGCCCTGGGTTGGTTCGCGGAGCTCAAGGTCCAAGATGCACATACCTTTCGAGAAGGGGCAGTGGAATTCACAGAGCACGTACTGTTCAACTACGCCTCGATACTTGCTCAAGCCGGCGTCTACCACAACGTCTACACCTCCCGGTACGGCTACCCCATCTTCAAGGGCCTCTGCTGCGGAATGATCGAGGTCTTCAATGCAGAGATGAACACTTTCTACACAATAGAAGGCGAGACCTCATTGGATTTTTGGAGCCTCTATCAGCTGAGTGGCTTGCCCATTGACGGGGAGCCCTATCAAGAAGTGTGCCTCCCAAATCTCATCAAGGACGAGACAAATGGGGATGGCTTCTACTCACTTGGCTACTCCTACTAGTACCTCATGAAAGCGTACCGAGAGTTATATCAGCTAGCTCATGGCGGGAAGCAGCCTCCTCGCGGAGATCAGAAGAGGGTCCGCATGACCCTGTGGTTGAAGTATTTCTATGATGGGTCGAAGCAGTATGAAGACTTCCTCTGCATCGGTACCGCCACAGCCCTGAAGAAGCGCAGCAAGGCTAAGGCCGAGGTGAAGATCCCCTCCAGGGGACGTCGGAGCGGTGCCAACCCGGTGGGGGTCGATCCGATGACACATTGTGCAGCCTATCTGATGTATTGGCTGTGTTCTTTTGCCATGCCGTACAGAGATTAAACTGCCATCCGGCCTGATGCAATCTTCCCAGCCTGCCAAATGGCGTGGGGAATTAAAGTGTCCTTATGTCTGACTGCCCTCTGCTTGATATACAAGACGATCGGTTCAACCTTCATGGGAAGCGTGATATAATTCTTGTCCGTCGAGCAGAGGGAGCTTTATTGGCGGACAAAGATGGCTTGAGCGAGTCAGTCATTTGGGGCATGCCCATATATCTTCCTGGCGAACTCTGAAAATGGGGTGTTGTCCTGGGTGTGCAGGAACTGACTCCGGATATTGGGCTGCTGACGAGGGCGCCGCAATTCATACCAGCCCGATGGAACGAGACTACTGGGCGTGTCGACAGAAAGAAGCCCATATATCGTTTATTCCTTGCCCCGCTGAGTGGGGATATCGGGACGAGCCCTTTCTCTTGGACTGCCTAACAGTCCGGTTTAAGCACCAAATTTTTGTAGGGTGGTTTGGAGAACTCAAAGCCACCGATGCCCACGCCTTTATCCTGGGAGCAGTTGAATTTACAGATTATGTGTTGCAGTAGTACGCCCCGATCTTGGTAAAGGCCAGAGTGTACCATAGTATATTCACTTCCCGATACCGGTATCCGATCTCCCGAGGACTGTGCTGTAGGATGATCAAAGTCTTCTGCCCAGAATACAATACTTTCTATACGGTAGAGGGAGAGACTTCACTGGATCTTTGGAGTCTGTCCCAGCTAAGCGGCTTACCGATAGACGGGGAGCCATATGAAGAAGTCTGCTTTCCTGATTGGCTGAAGGACCAGACGGATGGCGAAGGCAGGTATTTCACAGGCTTTGCCTATCGCTATCTAATGAAGGCATACCGCACCCTGCTACGCTTAACGCTTGATTCGCGAGAAGCGCGGAAGCCCTGGGAGAAGAGGCACGTGCGGATGGGCACGTGGCTTCAATATTTCTTCAGTGGGGAGCAGCAATATGAAGACTTCCCCACAGTTGCTCCGACAGCGGCGAAGAGAAAGAAGAGGGCCCGTCGCCAGACATCCTTCCCGACCACCTCACGGAGAGGGCGACAAGGGGGCCCAAACCCTACAGGAGTCAACGCAGTCACACATTGTGCTGCGTATCTGACTTACTGGCTTTGCTCATTCGCTCTTCCTCAAGGGGACGAGACAGTAATTAGGCCAGAGGCCATTTATCCTGCTTGTCTGATGGCCTGGGGGATGAAGCTGTCCCTGTGCCCGGTGGCTTTATGCTTGGATTACAAGATGTTGGGGGATTTGCACAAACCACGTATCCCCAGGAATTCACGGACAGTTGGTCTGATTCACTTCTTCAACGCCTGGGTCTGCACTTTATTTCCTGAGGCAACTCCCCAGTCACTTCAGTCTGATCATCCTGTGCCAAGGATGATTGAGTTTGCTAGTGCTGAGCCATCTTCAATGGCAGATCAACTTTTTGCTATGAGAGGCAAATTGACCACTATTCCTACGGACTCCCCTAGAGTTTTACATTTTTGGAGCCTGGCAGCCAGCTCAGGCCCGCTTGTTAATAAGATGTGGCAATGCCGCCTATTCGAGACAGAGGAGTTCATTCATCTACTCGCCAGCACCAAGAGCACAAGGCCAATTTTGGAGCCAGAACTAGTTAATTGGGCACTAGCCATCCGCCCCAGTGTCTTTGTCTTTAGAAAGAGCGGTTTGCTATGGCTGGAACCATACTATCCCTTCCGGTTTGGCCAAAATTTTGGGTATGACCAGCAGATTCCTTCTTCTTCAGCTCGGTTTAATCTTCTGAACCGACATCAGGTTGGCCAAACGACCCCGGATGAAGTTCGTATATGGTGGGATTACTTCCACCACTGAGAAGATATGTCCTTCAGGGCACCATCCCCCGCTCATTCGCCCAGAGTTACCCCAGACTTCATTAAGTGGTGGAATGTGTAGACAGGCTTCTACCGGGCCTCCCGCAAAGACCGCTGGCATGTTGCTGAGCGCCGTTTTCTGGATTCTCAAACAGAACCAAGCCTGGACATCGACCTGGCTTACTTGAAGAAGCTAAAATCTTTGTCCAACACTGAGGTGACGGTATATATAGAGGCACAAAAGGTTGCAAAGCGTGGTTCCTCTAAGGCTGATCGGAAGATGCCACCAATTTAGAAGGATGACTACGTCAAAACACTTCAGGGGTTATGCCGGGTCAGTAGCGAGCAGACAGCTCTTCAGGCGATTCCCATCCCGGCGGAGGAGTCCCTTCCGATAGTGGCAGACTAGTGCCCGAAAGCTGACCGTCTTCATCCATACAGGACTTTCATCAGGAGGGAGGATAGGCGGGAAGGCCTGTATTCCAATACCCCCTGGATATTTGCCATGCTCCATTCTCAAGGGCTTTCTATCACCGGCTCATTAGAAGCCATTCGGGACCATCCACTGCTGATATCCTTCAAATATGCTGACGGATGGGGCCTGGACCACTTGGGCCTGAATTATCACTTATCTTCTCGCGACCATGAAGATTTGGCACTACTGGTCGAGAAGAGCGAGAAGATAGGAGATATTTGTTGGCTTATTCGTGAGGCAGCTTCTCGAGACAAGGCGCTTTCACTGCTGTATTGGCCGCTTACTCCCTTATATACGGGGCCGTCAGGTATGCTTGTTCTTCGTTCCAGCCTCAAGCTGATTCTTTCATATTCAACATGTATCTTTCTCACCGATACGCCCTTGCAGCTCACCTTACTCGGCATTATAGGGAGTTGATTTCTAAGGCACAGAAGCCTTCATATTTTGACATCCCCGAGCCGGCCCCGACCACGACATCACTACCTCCTGGCGATTTGCGAAACCGAACCAGGTCTCAAGTTGGGGAGGCTATCAGAAAGGCCAAGAAGGCCAAGAAGGCGGAGACCCGGGCCGAACGAGCGCGCCGGAGGAGGGCTGTGGAGCAAGAACTAGACATTGCTCCACCTCCGGTGCCTTCTTTTACTGAGTTTGAGGCTGCCTGGACACAAGGGCCTGGGGACGAAGGTAACTCTCCTCATCCTTCCATGGCTTGTTTGTTTATTTCTGCCAGTTTGGCTGATCATCCTTTTTACAGCAGCTGGCACTGTTTCCACCGTTGTTGGGCTAGAGGCGGTGATAGGTGCCGCGGCCAAAGAGAGAGAGGAGGAAGTTTCTCCAGCCTCTATTGAAAGAGATCTACCTTCACCAACACCCCAGCAGGAGACGGAAGGTAATTTATAGTTTAACTGTAAATCTCTGTGGCCCACCATGTCTTTGCTCAACCCCCAGTCCTTCCCTTTTCTTCTTCTTCCTTCTCTCCTTCCTCTTCTCGTATTTTGATGTATTCGGCCTCCATTTTGCCATGAATGAAAGTCCTTTTTTTTGTTTGTTTATGGCTCCCTTCCGCTGGTTCGAGCCTCTGTGCATGCTTGTTTGTCTCCTCCTTCATCCCTCTCCCCCTCTTCCTCTGGTGTTTCCTTCTCTCCCTGCCATTGGCCTCCCCGGCACACCTTCAGCATCCCAAGCCCAGAACACCCCTTTGTTGGCATAGCCCTGGCCGATGCACCCTTAACCCTCTCAAACCCATCTCTTCAAACGTTCCTCGGCACACTCCCAAGCCGACCCCCACCGAAATATCCCTCCAGCAGTACACCTTGGCTCCCCCTTTACCGGCACAGCCCCATGTGCCTTTCATCGGCACACCTCAGTCACCTCGCCGATGCGCTCCCAGCCCGGTGCAGCCCCAGCCCTTAGCCTCCTCTTCACCGGCACACCTTGTGCCTTCTTCGACACAGCCCCCCTGGCCCATCCTTCGCCGGCACACGCTCTTCGCCGGTACACCTCCCCCCTTTCCCCATATACCTTCAGCCCTTGGGCCAGCCCTTCACTAGTACAACCCCTCCTCGCCGGCACAGCCTGACTTCCTCCAGCTTGCTTTATCCGGTACACCCTTTCTACCCTTGCCCGGCACACCCGTGCCTTCTTTGTCCGGCCCACCTAGTGCCCCTCAGCCCGGCACACCCTGGCCTCTCTTAGCCCGGCACACCTCTATAGCCTTCATAGGCTCCCAGGCCGACACACTAGTCGCCATACCTTGTCCCTCACCCCAACACTTGCAGCCAGGCCTGGAGTCGTCTCCCACTCATTGGCCCCTTTGAGTTTTCCGAGGTTTTATCGAAGGTGTTGCAGCTCTCGGGCGCCCACCTCTAATTGTTGGGTTCCACCACTCCATGTGGGAGCGTTCCCCGTATCTCCCTTACGCCCGGACTAAGGGGAGATGCTGTCAGTGGAAGGATTGAAGATAAACTCTTGAAGATAATACTCCCAAGAGTCCATAGAAACCAATAGAAGGTCCTAAGGATTAGATTTGGGGGAGAAATCAAGATAAGAACCTCTACAATCCATCCACGGAGTTACAGAGAAGCACAGTTCTACTAGAACTCCTCCGTGAGGCATAATGCATCCGCGATAGACCGCTATGTTAACATAACGCACCTCTATCAATCAGCCATGTGACCTTATCCCCAAAAGAGATAAGAACGACAGGCGAGACGTTCGGGCTTAGGACTCTGGAAAGCATAAGGGATGGAACCAGGGGCGTTGTAGTGAAAGCATAACGGGGTGAAGGAAGTCCGTCATGTACCTGAAGACATCAAGGCAGACGGGGCTGAGGCGGTGGTAAGACTTGACCTTAGGGGGTATATAACGGACCAGTGTGCGCGCGTTATGTAATGGATGACGGGGGAACTTGGGTCCATTAAACAACAGAGATGCTAACTAAGATGATGGGTGAGACGGTGATGAGCAGACTGTAACGGCTTATCAGGAGGGTGTTATGCTAAGTATAACGGCAAGTTATGGGACCATTAAACAATAGAGATGCTAAGTGAGACGCTAGATAAGACGGTAGACAAGAATAATATAACGGACCTAGTGAGGTGCATTATGTTACCCATAACGTGCCATTTAGGATGCGTTATGCACAAGAGGGCGACAAATGTACCAGAAGTGCTTTCCTAGCATCAAACAAGGGCAGAACTCAATCAAGGAAGGCAATGACCCAAGAAAGAGACCTCTAACTGGTCCAAGAAGACTCGACAAGGGTGAACAACTCGGAGCATCATTAAGATGAGTAAGGAGACGACCCAACTAATTGATCATAAAACGGGTGTCAACACACCCGAGTGAAACGTGCCTACATGCGTTCCTCGATGCAGTCTACGACATGTTCGATGATGGATGTAATCTGGCTCGTAGAAGTGTCGATGGAGGGAGTACAGAAGGAACTGCTACCATGACAACTCCCTACTCTTCCCCACTCTCCGTTACATCAACAACTCTCTCTCCCTCTCTCTCTCTTCTTCTCTTACTCTCTCTTTCAGTGGCATCTGGAGGAATCACCAGAGCAGCCTTCTTCTTCCTCTTCTTCCCTTCTCTTTGTATCTACTTGGGCCTCGGTCGTGTTCTCCTCTGTGTCTCTGTGTCCTGTTCGCATGGAGAAGGGGCCATTTATACCCCAGCAGCGGGAGCGTTTGGGCCGAGCCGTCGATGGCGGGAGCGTGACTGGCATTGAATGGGATTTGACTCCCTCGTCCTGGGTGGCAGGGGGTGTAGCCATCGTGCCTTTAGGAGGTGACGACACCTCAACTAGCCCCATTACACGCCAAGGATCCTAGGGCATGGCGTTGAAGATTGCTTGCCAGCTTCACCGGGTGAGGAACAAACCACAGTGTGCCACTGAAGGGCCGGGCAGTTGTGCCGTTGGAAGACTGGGAGACTGTGCCGCTGGGGTGCTGCAAAGGTGTGCCGCTGGAAGAGCCTTGCAAGTGTGCCACTGAAGGACTCTGAAGGCGTGCCGCTGAGGCCCTCGCAGGGGTGTACCATTGAAGGCCTTAGAGGCCTTGCAAGCATGCCGATGAAGGACTCTGAAGGCGTGCCATTGAGGCCCTCACAGGGGTGTACCACTGAAGGCCTTAGAGGAGCGTGCTGCCCGAGGGGCTTGAGGGTGTGCCGCTGAAAGGGCAACCCGGGTTTGCCGTTGAGGGGATCTGCAGGGTGTGCCGGATGGGCGGCCCTGGGGGTGTATTGTCGAAGGTTAGCCTGGGCGTACCACTGAGGCTTCGAAGGGAGTGTGCCACTGGGGGGCACCACTAGTGTGCCGTTGGAGGCCTTTCAGAGTAGTGTGCCGCTGGGGCACTTGAGGGTGTGCCGCTGGAGGGCTGAAGGGCGTGCCGTTGAAGGGCTGTGGAAGTGTGCTGCTGAAGGGCTTGAAAGGTGTTTCCTTTTCTTCTGTTCTTCTTTTCAAGTGACTAGTGGTGACAAATGGCTTGCTAAGGCAGACAAATGAGGCCTTAAGGGTGTAAAATAGGTGAGCAAAGATGAAAAATAGATCTCAAAGCTCTACCTGAGCTATCACAGCCAAGGAAAAGAGGTGAGCCTGTCATAAAGCTCGGACGGATCAAGCTCGGTCTTTTCATGATCAAGCTCAGTCTTCATGCTCTAGCTCGGACGAAGCTCGGTCTTGATGCACAAGTTCAGAATAAGCTCGGACTACATAAGCTCGGACTTGATAAAGCAAGCTCTGTCTGAGCGACTGTAGCATGTCCAAAGCTCTAACCGAGTAACTGTAGCGTGAATGGCAAGCCGAGTGACTGTAACATAAATGGACACTCAAGCTCTACAGAGTCGAGCTATCAAGCAATAAGTCCTAGAGTCGAGGTACTGAGCAGAACTGAGAATCGAGCAAATTCAGAAGAGACAAATAGCTCAAGGGTGACAGATGTGCCTCAGCCACGACAAATAGCACTCCAAGGGTAACAAATAAAAGGCTAATGGTGACCAATAACTCAAGGGCGGCGGCTTTCAAAGCAGAGGCAAGCAAGCTAAAGGCGACGGCTCCCAGCGCCTAAGGGTGACAAATAAGTTGTTATCAGTGACAAATGGGCCATAAGAGTGACAAATAGTCATGTAAGGTAGACAAATAGGCGTGAAGGGTGACAAATATCTAGGCAAGGCTAATAAATCGCTAAGGCCTCATTCAACTGTCTCGGTCTTCATGACTAAGCTCGGATTCAACTAATCAAGCTCAGGCCTCAGACAACCAAGCTCGGATTGCATTAAGCTTGGACCTCTCCAAGACAAAGCTCGGACTTCCTTAGCCAAAGCTCGGACCTCATGAAGCTCGAACCTTATAAAGCTCGGATGACATGAAGCAAGTTGACCCTATGATAACTAAGCTCGAAATTCATGAAACCATGCTCGGGGTCGATTCCACAAGCTCAGGAAAAGACCCGTAGGACAGTCAAATGTCCTCCCCACCTTCCCAGACCCGACCCCTGACTACTAGAAAATCCACCAAAAATCCATACCTCCACAAACTCCTTTATAAAAAATAGTCTTGTTTTCCTTACTTCACGCTCCACAAGTTTCATGAAGGGTGCAACACCAAGATCTGCCATCTACTCTACGGTCCACACCAGTTCTTAGGAAACTTTACCGTCAGCCCTGTCAGCCCCAGATCTGTGAACCAGTGCACTCTAAATTCAGCCACGGCCAACACAGAAGATTCTAAATTCCTTTCTCCACCTAGGGTGGTAGTATTTTGAGATAGCTCTCCAACGCCACCGACCCCGCATCGATACGATGTCGGCGCTGATCGCAGCAACACTTATCACCGGGTCGCATGCAACAGAACAGCGGTTCCAGTTCGTGAACGGCACCCGACGACCACCCCCGAGGCGGCCACCCTGCCTTCCGCGAGGCCGATCAGCATGCCTCCGCCCACTGGACTGCCCAACCAGGAGTCACTGACACAACAGTAGCCTTCGGCATCCCTGGTCCGTCAACCAGAACGTGGGCCCCGCGAGTACTTGCATGTGCCACCGCCAAAGCGGCCCCGAGTGCTACCCGTCAACCCGAACGCGTCACTCCCAGGTCTCGTGTGTAGCCCTTTACCTCCCTGTGTGGAGTGGGTAGAATTCATCACCTCTGTAATTATTATTAATTGTTGCACCAGGAGTACGGGTTCGGCCGGGATCGTCTTCCCCACGCCCGGTGCGTGGAGGGACACTCGCACCCCCACTTTAGTTGCTTGCTTTTCTAGTATGGGCTCTAATGCCACTACTTGTGAGTATGTTAGGCACCTAGATCACTGTAGTTAATCACCGCTATGAGTTGTGAGTGTGAGACCCATCCCGTGACTCGTTTCGAGCATGAGAGTGAGCCGACCACCCAAGACTTAACGTCAGTTTCTCAACCGTGCAGATCGACTCGTTTCCCTCACCGGGGACGACCGTGAGCGAGTGCTTCTTATTTTGGGGCATAACCGAAGTGATGTGGTTTGAAATGCAGGTGATCGAAGAGCTCCTTGTTGAGCCAAGTGAAAGGGTGATGGTGTACAGTGGTCAGGTGATGACTCGACCCAGTGATGAGGAGACATCCTCATCAACTCCATACATGCCTGTGCTACAGGATATTGCTACTACATTGAAGATCCAACAACGACTACTTGAGGAAATGAGGGCCTTCTTTCTGACTAGGGTGCAAGGGGCTCACATTACCGTTGATGCAACACCTCCTAGCCCCGTCAAATAGGTGACGGATGATCCCATGCCACCGCAAGCACCCCTGGAGAGGAAGTGCAGGGGGCTAAAAATGTTGAGGAAAATATTTGTCAAACTTTGGTGGATATTGCCACCAATGTCCCAACTCCAAGGCCCCTTCAACAAAGTATGGATGATGTCATGCCATCGCAAGCACCCCCTGGAGAGGAGGTGCATGGGGCTAAAAATGTTGAGGAAAATATCTGTCAAACTTTGGTGGACATTGTCGCCGATGTCTCAGCTCCAAGGCCCCTTCAGTAAAGTACAGATGACACTGTGCCATGTAAGGCAGCCCCTGAAGAGGATGTGCAAGGCGATATCCAAGCTTAGGTGGAGGCGACCAATGGGCATGGTGACGGTCGTCCAGGTGTCTTTTCTCAGTCCCTTCATCAACAAGACGAGAAGCCCCTGAGGAAATGGCGAGCACTTGCAAAGAAAATAGGATGGGAGAAGAAGAAGGTGAGTCTGCGTTGTTCCTACTTCTTACAGAAAGCTCCTACAGAGTACTGATTGTGTCACGTCCCGTGCTCTATACCATCGAGGTACTGTCCGCTTTAGCCTATCGGTCTCACGATTTTGTCCCTTTCTAACAGTGATCAGCTCCAGAATGGAGGACTTCCCAGGAGGTCACCCATCTCGATACTACTCCCCATTAGGCACGCTTAACTTTGGAGTTCTTTTCAAGAACTAAGCCGATACTTCAAAAGGTGCCTCGGTGATATAGAGTACAGAACTCCCCTATATGAATAAAAAGGTTGCCATTCCCATCGTACTTTTGGTACGTGGGGAGCTCAGATTGAGGTGGGGAACAAATGTCCCGAAAATTAGGAACGGGGATATCAGTGAGAGATTGTGGGTCAACCCGCTTGTGGAGGAGGTCAATTTGCTACTGCATGACAGCCCACTTATCAAGAAGTTCCCATTCCCGGGAAGGAGGAGGCAGAACTGGGAGAGCAGACCCGACATATGGGGACGAAGGATAGACCGACGGAGGGGGAAGCCCATAAGAGGGATAATGGGCCAAGGGAGGGCCCATATCTGCATGAGCTAATTGAGTCGCCTCTGATTGAAGATGTACAAAATCAGCCGGGGCCACAAGAGCCTCTGGCGCTGGAGAAGTGGTGGTATAGGGATCTGGATACGAAGATGAGGGGATCTGGGTCTTCCCCTTATCAGGAACCTGATGGACCAAGCTAGAAGCTTGGCCCACTTCCATACTAGGAAATCAAAGAGTCCGGGGATGGACCGGAGTAACGTCAATCGGCGTAGTAGAAGCGGCCCCTGAACCAACAATTGGAGATGAGGTGGCGGCAGCAGACACGCCGTGAGAAGGGACTGAGGATGAGGCATCTGGCCCCTGCAAAGCTTGACGAATGATGTGAAGCTGAGTTGGATCTAGCTGGGCCATCATGTGAAGGACTTGACTGGCCGAGTTCTGAGCGGAGGAGTCAGAAAGGGAGGGTTGAGTACCATCAGCAACAACAGATGGGAGAGGAGGGGTGGACCCCTCTCTCCCCTGCACAGATGTGACCCTGGGCGGGTCCTCCAAGAATCCCTGAGGAAGGGAGTCCTCATGGGCCTGAGAAAAGTTGTAGGAAGACATGTTGGAAGGCGAATCAAATAAAGGATTGAAATAAGAGATGAAATGAGAGTTGCCCCTAGGAGACGATCCTGTGGGTGTGAAGCAACTCCACATGCAATGAACACTTTGAAGATAAAGGAAATGACAACACCTAATATATATCTTATATATCATGTATATTGCATGCAGCATGTAGGCGCGAACGCATGAAGGCAAGGTGGCTGGCGACGTCGGCTGGCTGAGGCAGGCACGTGGGCTCCGCAAGGCAGCTGGCACGCCAAGGTAGGGGGTGACTTCGGGCATCTCCACGCGGTCGGCAGCGGCGAATGGCAAGGCACCACGGTGTGGCCTTGGGCGGGCGGTCGATTGGTGCAGACAGGCCTTCGAGCGGCGAAGTGGCTTTGGCGGCTTTGACCAAGATGGCAGGTGTGCGTGGGCTCAGCAGCTTCACTGGATGCATGGGTGGTCTTTAACGCGGGCGTGGCCTCCTTCGTACGAGTTGGCGGGCTGGCGTTGAAGGCTTCGAGTGAGCACGTGGCTCACGCAGCAACGGGATGAGCGGGCGGCCAGGCAAGCGATGGCAGGCCTTAACACTGGCGGGAGGCCAGGGGCTTCGGACGATGGAGGGTGATGGCGGGCTTCAATGAGATGGGCGGTTTCCATGCATGCTCCACGCGGCCGACGTGGGAGGTCGATAGGTGCAAAGGCTGGCAGGGTAGTCTTCACGCGAGAGGGAGGTCTTCAAATCTGGCTAAGCTGCATGCTTCACCAATGACCACGGCAGACGTGGCGAGAGAGAGAGAAGAGGTCAGCAAACTCGGCAGGTCGGGAAGCTGGCATGAACACATTCATGCGTGGATCACGGCGGACGGCCGACAAGAGAGAAAGAGAGAAGGTGGAGAAAAGAGAGAGAATAGGAGAATAAAATGTGTTTTTTCAAAGAAATAAGGCTTTGGTGTTCACATGGAATGGGGTTAGCTTTTGGGCCCTATATAAAGGAGGGCATGGGGGCTCACGAGGTTCCTCTCCCCCACTCCATTATGCACATACGTAGGTAGCTCTCTCCCCCTGTTACTTAACATTCTTCCCCCTTCATTTTTGTTTCTTTAGTGTTAAGAATAGGCTTTCCCTTTCTATCTATTTCTTATTATTCTAGTTTTATTGTGGTTCATCCCCACCCTCCCCGCTACTCGGACCATGTCCGATCCCCTCGCGAGCCACAGCTCACCGATCCCTCACTACGAGCCCGAGTGGAGTTCACGACGTGTGCAATTGTTAGCCTTGTCGCCAGACGACTGGTGCTTGTTGATTGCTGGCTTAGGGTCCCGTGTCTCGACCGGGTTCGTCCCGCGTCACTCCCTCTTGACCGGACTCAAAGGGTCCAATTGCTTCGTCGAGGAACATCATATGGGTTGATTGGTGACTCCCTGTACCGACTCGTCCATGAGAAGGACAAGTCTATTCTCCTGAGGTGCGTCTCCTCAGCCGAGGCTCGAGCTATTATGCGCAAGGTCCATTCCAAGTTGTACGGTGTGCATCAGGCAGGAGACAGAATGAAACAGAACATCAAGCTCAAGGGCTTCTATTGGCCTACCACGTACGCGGACTGCATCCAGTACATCCGTACGTGCCACTAATGCCAAGCTTTTGGCTCGGTACCCAGAAGGTCTCCTAACCCATTGCGTCCCATAGCCCCCACCTGGCCATTCACTGAGTGGGGTATGGGCATCGCAGGACTTTTCCCGCCATCATCCAAGAGCCACAAGTACATCTTGGCCGCCATTGATTACTTCTCTCATTGGGCAGAGGCCCTTCCCCTATAGGAAGTCACCGATGAGGTGGTCTCTAGATTCGTCCGACACAACATCATCTACCGATTCGATACTCCCAGTCGCATAGTGTCCGACAACGGAACACCATTCAAGAATAGGGCCGTATACCAACTGGCGGACAAATTTCACATCGACTGGAGAACCTCTTCGGTCTACAACCCGCAGGCCAACAGTTTAGCCGAAGCCTTCAATAAGACCCTCTGCAAGCTCCTGGCTAAGATTGTTAGCCACCGGAAACATGATTGGGGTGAAAAGGTCTTCGAGGCATTATGGGCCTACTGGACAATTGACAAAACCCCTACGGGATGTTCACCGTTCTCCCTCGTCTACGGGGTGGAAGTCAGTGTGCCCAGGCTGCTGATGATATATACAATGTCTGGACTGATCGGCAGTCGGATTCCAATTTGGGCGTTCCGAAGGAAGCTGGAGATCGCCAGTGTACATGAGAGCCGAGAAAATATCGAGGAGAGTTTCAGGAAGTGGAGGGTAATGGGATCTTTTGGGACCTAGTTAAGCAGGTGTATAGCCAGCTGGTGGTGGGACGTTGTGGTACTGGGGTGGCTGTTGAGGCTATTGCGGTGGTGGTGGTGGTTGTTGAGGCTATTGCGGAGTGTGGAAGGATGGTTGGTGAGCTGGTGGAGCAGCGAACTGGGGGTTGCGGAGAGGTTGCTGGAAGCATGGTGGGGCGGACTGGTTAACAGCCTACACCTGCTCGTTTGTTTGGACTCCTTCAGTGACTGGGCCCTGAGATTTTCTAGGGGGTTTAGGCTTCTGGGCCTCAAAGAGGGAGTGAATAGGGGAGTCCTTGAATTGGGTCTCGATATACCGGGCCCTATTGTACAATTGGTGCATGTTTGAGATGTCGTTCATAGCTAGAATGTTTCAGAATGTGGGCGTGGCATTTGAAATCAACAATTTCACCTTCTCTTCTTCCGGAATTTGCCCGGGCACACGGGAGGCCATCTGCCTCCATCGGTCAGCATAAGTTGTGAAATCTTCATCGGCCTTCATCTTCTCGGCCACTAAATCAGTAAATGAATATTCCGGGCCCACCCGATCTTGAAACCTCTGAATAAACTTCTCTTTAACAACTTTAAAGCTCTCCGCCTCCTCTAGTGCTAGAGTATAAAATCATTCCAACACAACCCCATCCAACGAGTGGCGGAAGAGATATGCCATGAGGCGATCATCATGCTGGAATTGCGTCGACTCGTACAAGAACTCCCTTATGTGAATAAAGGGGTTGCTATTCCCATCGTATTTTCGGTACGTGGTGATAGACTAAGCGGAAGGTGAGCTAGAAGGGGAGGGGTTGAATAGATCACCCCAATTTAGTCAAACTTAAACTATTCCGACAAACTGAACACCCATGACAGCACAGAACCAACTCTGCTAGAAGACAAACTTCTAATAAATCCCAGATCCAATCCGGGAAAAGGCACACCCCAGAATCGCCCACCCAAGGTCTCACTGGCATACGACTCATGCCATTCTCGAGCCCCAACAACCAGCATCTTCTGTTGGTGAAAGACCATCCATTGGTCAGATACGCGTCAACTGGAAACCTTAACTTGCTTAGCTTCTTCCTTCTTTCCTGGTCCTGCACCAGATTTGAATTGCACATTCCAAATCTCGACAGGCCATCTGCTGAATCTCCCACAGACCAATATCTCAACTCAAGCCAAATCTCTCTCGGACACTGCATCCGATCTCGAACCTCATGCCAACTCTACTCTCTCAGGAGAGCACGATGAAACCACATGACAAGACCCTGGTGTCTTCGGCCTTTACCTCACTCGACTCAGACTTATAGGGAAGCCATCCCATGCTGGTCGCAGACCGGGGATCACCATATCCAACATCAACATCTCTTCAGAGACCTCCACACACAGGTACCGTCCATTACCCAATCGAATCCTATCTCGTCTCAATCACTCTAAATAGATGCCTGCCAATCCCGGTTCCGCTCTCATCACAGAGCCTCGGGATGCAACCTCTCATGATCCACGGAACACTTCTCCAGAATCGACAAGTGTTGCCTGCTACCACAATAAGCTGGTCGACAACGTCGCGACCAATTGTGGACACCAAAAATTCTCACCCTATGTTTACGTGCAGGGGAATAAAGAAGAGAAGATGAAAAGAAGCCCTTCGTGCTCCCAGCGGCACACCTGAGATGGCCTCTCAGTGACACGCCTTATGAAGCCTCCAGTGACACACCCTGGTGCCCGCTCAACGGCACATCCCCTTAGTGCTTCTCAGCGGCACACCCCTGCCAGCCCTCCAACGAAACCTCCCATGGCTGCCTCCGACGGCGCACCCGTGGTGCCGTTCTCCACCAGCAGACTCGCCCAGTGCCCCCAACGGCACGCCTCTAGGGCTTTTAACGGCACACCTGGCAGCCCCCTTTAATGGCACACTTGGCAGCCCCTTCAGCGGCACGCCCTAATGGCCCCTCCGCGGCACGCTTTGGCGGCCTTCCAGCAACACACTTTTAGGGTCTTCTAGTGGTGCGGCCTACTGGCTCCTCAGCGGTACGCCCTGAACCCCTCTACCCAGTGCATCTGGCGGAATGACGTGATGCCCATCCCCTAAAGATCTCTGACGCACAGTGGGCTCACTGAGGTGTCACCCAGAGAGGAAGACACGCAGGCTATCCCCCTGCCACCGAGGACGAAGAAGTCAAATCCTCATTTAATGGCCATCTTCGTCGGACATTTCCCACCTTCGATCGGGCTCGCCGCTACCGAGGTATAAAACCCCTCCTTCCCCTGTGAACAAGAGAGAGACCAGAGTGGAGGGAGCCATGACTACGCTGCCAAAAAAAGAAGAAGAAGGAGAACAGAGAAGAGAAGAGGAGAAGAAGGAGCTCGCTGGTTGGCTCCCTCGAGCACCCTGCTGCTCCGACTACCGCCCGAGTGAAGAGAAGAAGAAGAACCTGCTGTCCCGTCCACTGCCGTCCGCGCGAAGAGAAAGAGAAGAAGATAAAAGTGTCGGCTGCCCACCCACCATCGCCTGAGTGAAGAGAAAGAAAATGGAAGAGAAGAAGAGAAGAAGAGTGAGAGAGGAGAGGGAGTGAGGTTTGGGAGGGGAGGAGCCAATGCTCCATTCCCCCCCACCATATCTTGTCCTTTCTTTCCTTTTCCTCCTTTTTCCTTTTGTGTTACAATGTATTAGTCTTCTCGGGCATTCCTCTTGCGAGAATAGAAGTAAAGGGCTCATAAATATTTTGATGTCTGTCTAAGGCATTTCTTACGTGTTTGTATTCCTTGGTTGTTGGCCCACCAGAGAGATGGCGGACAAGAAGGGGGGTTGAATTGTCCCCTTGTCGAGATGGCGGGTTTTAAAAACTTTCCTAACTAAACACAATGGAATTAAAACTAACAACGTTAATTTCCCTAAACAAATGTGAGATTAAAAGTGTTCTCTCAAGCTTTCCGATCTCACACAAGTTAACAATGTAACTAATCAAACAATCAAGCTTGACGCAAATAAATTTATACTTAACACGGATAACGGAGGAAGCAATGTGTGGAGGTGTAGTGAATTAAAAATCTGTTAGATCACCTGTGAATGGAGATAGGAGACAAGGACAATCACACAGGCATGCCACAAAGAACATGGAGATTTTTAGGTGGTTCGGGACCACGACGGGCTCCCTACGTCCACCCCTCATTGAAACCCGGTGAGGCTTCACTACACGCTACGAGATGGGACGAGCCCCAACACCACACATGCTGCTTCCACAACAATACACACACGGGGCCTTGTCCCAAGCCGCTGCCTCCGTAGCACATACACACACTATCGGGGAACACACCCCGAACGTAAAAACCACACGAAGATGCAGCCCCGTCTACAATAAAACCACACACTCGGTGACTCAGCTCCGCCCACACTATAATAGTTCGATGAATAAGAAAGGATATACAATAAACGCCCACAATATGAATATATGCTCAAATAGAAAGGATGGAAATGAGAGAAGGAGGAATCCCCCTCGATCCGCAGTAAAACCCATCCTCTAGAGTAGTAGGGTGTGCTGGAGATCGTTGCTTGGAGTGGAAGTCGACCAATCTCCGTGGAGATGCCCAAGGTAGGATAATCAGCCATCTAGCTCGCAGCTCGGACTCAAATCAGAAGGAATAGCATGAGGATGGCATTCCCTTGGTCTTCTTCTTCCTCCTCCCTCAAGGTGTGTTGCCCACTCTCCTCCATGTTCTTCTTTACCTGCAAGTAGATGGGAAAAATTAGCCCTCGAGAGTTCTTGCCATCAAAGCAAATCACGGCCATCATATATCATTAGGAAGGTTGTGATAAAAGACCACAAAGCCCCTCTAAAAACCCTTCAAATAACACTTAATAGATGGGAGAAACCCTAAGGGTAATAGGGTAAAAAGCCTAAGCCAATCAGACCTAGAAATAAGGAGTTTGAAGCCTAAATGGCAAACCCGATATAGGCCGCCCGGGACAAGTGTCGACTCACAGAGTCGACTCGCCCCAGGCACCCGACTGCCAACCACTTCAATCACAACGGTGTCCCCGGCTCCTGACTGTCATCAATTCCAGTCACAACGGTGCCCCCGGCACCTGACTGTCAAGCATTCCAGTCACAACGGTGCCTCCGGCACCCAACTGCCAGCCACTTCAGTCACAACGGTGCCCCCGGCACCTAACTGTCAAGCACTCTAGTCACAATGGTTCCCCCGGCACCCGACTGCCAGCCACTTCAGTCATAATGGTGCCCCCGGCACCTGACTGTCGTGCACTCCAACCACAACGGTGCCCCTGGCACTCGACTGTCAAGCACTCAGTCACAATGGTGCCCCCGACACCCGACTGCCAGGCACTCCAGCCACAATGGTGCCCTCGACACCTGACTGCCAGGCACTCCAGCCATAATAGTGCCCCCGGCACCTGACTGTCAAGCACTCAGTCACAATGATGCCCCCAGCACCCGACTACCAAGCACTCCAGCCACAATGGTGCCGCCGGCACCTGACTGTCAAGCACCCCAGCCACAATGGTGCCCCCGGCACCTGACTGTCAACCACTTCAGTCACAACGGTGCCCCCGGCACCCAATTGCCAGGCACTCCAGCCACAACGGTGCCCCCCGGCACCCGACTGTCAAGCACCCCGCCACGACGGTGCCCTCAGCACCCAACTGTCAACCACTTCAATCACAATGGTGCCCCCGACACCCGACTGCCAACTACACCAATCACATCGGGATCCACAACGCCCGATCGCTCAACAACTCCAGTCCCACCAGGTCCCACGGCACCTGGTAATCATGAGCTCAACGACTTTTGGTCACTCCAGTCATGACGATGCTCACGCCATTCGACCACTCAAGTCTCAACAGCGCCCGACTACTCTAGTGACAAGTGGTGCCTATGTCATTCGATCGCCTCGATTATGGTGACACCCAACTACCCCAGTACAATGGTGCCTACGGCACCCTACTACTCTGACCTCGACATTGTCTCATGACAGGAAGACATGGACGATCGCGAGCTTGCTAGAGTCCTAGGTGTGCATTTCACCTTGGTGTCGCGTCCGCGTCCGTCGTCCCGCATCAATGGGTGACTGGGTGTCACTCACGGGTTCCCTCTGTGCATTAGAGGAAGAGAGGACTGGTCCTCTGGTTGTGGGCAATTGGGTATTGCTCATGGTTCCTTCTGCGGTTGCAGGAGAAGGGAGACTTGGACTCTCCGGTCTCTGCGGAAGCAGTGGGTGCTGATCCTGTGGGTTGTAGTATTAGTGTTGAGAGATTTGTCTCTCTCAGTCTCAAGCTGCTTGGCAGCGTCTGTTGCAGACTGAGTTTGCGTCTTGCTTTGGCACGGGAATCCTCACTCAGATTGAGTGGGGTGGATGTAGGCAGACGGGTTTCTGGCCGAACCACCTAAAAACATCTGCGTATCGTGGTTTGCCTTGTGCGTTTGCTCCCTGTCATCTACCTCCATTCACAGGTTCACACACTAGGGTTGTCTGCTTTATGATTCCATTAAGTGCATGGTGTTTGTCCATCATTTACAGTCACAAGGTCATTCTCTTCACAGTACAACACTGGCACACTTGTAGTGTTTGCCGCTTTGTCTTGACGCTTATTCCTATAGTTTGATTCTGTCATGAATGTTCACATTTTCAATCTGCCATGTGCTCGACAGCAGGTCTGTCCGAATGTTTAAGTGTTAATCTGATTTCTGATTGAGCAGATTTCTGAAGGCCATAACTTGCGTGAGTTTATTTCAGTTTGAGAAATCCCACACTCACTATATCCTGGTTCTATCTTGGACTGCTCGTTGTGTTTCAGCATAATAGTCTTGTTGTCTGAAATATTACTGTGAATGTTATATTGCTTAGCCAATTGGGTTGGCACACCCTAGAGTGGAGGGGAGGAAGAAGAGGGAAATGCTCTTGGAAAACTCAGATTTTTTCATTCATTCATTCATCAAAATCCCTCAAGGGGGGAGTACATGATAATATATAGAGTTTGGGCTCCATCTTCCCTAAAAATAAAAAATATATATTTATACAATTTTAACCTCACTCTCTCTCCCTCTCACGTTTCTCTCTCTCCCTCACCCTCTCTCTCTCACTCACGATTGCTCTCTCTCCCTCTCTCTCGGTTTCGACTGTAACGATAGCGGACGGAGACGCCGAGGGTATCGTTGGAGAGGTCGTGATGCGAGGATCGTATGGACGCTGACCACGTCTCGATCCGCAGTGTGTGGAGGCGTGTGGGGACGTGAGATCGTCGTGGCTTCCGTCATTCGTTCGGCGCCGGAATATCGACCTCATCATGCAATAGGTAGGGGGATGGACTCCTTGCCTCACCAGGAATATTTTGGTGCCACATGCATCGCCGTCTGACGCCTTTTTTCTCATTTTCTATGCATGATTCCATGTTATTGTATTTTAGGCTAATTTTTTGAAATTTATTCCATGGGCATTGTCTTTAAGTTTTGATGGCATGTGTGGGTGTCGAATGGTTGGTTTAGCTTGGCAGGTTAGCTAGAAATTTCATTCCCCTTGTTTTGAGCCGACCGGGAGGGGTTCCCACAGTGGAGACCCCGTTCTCGCCGTGGCGGTGGAAGAACGGTCCACTAGGAGACCGTCTATCATCCCGCGGTCCACTCGAGACCGTTGAATCCCTTTGAGTGGTTCACCTCAGACCACTCTAGACCGCAAACGGTATACCCTCTACCATTCATACCCTTCGAACAATAAGGTGGTGAACACTAGAGCAGCCCCCACTAATCCGTTCAAGCTTCTTGAACGACGTATCGACCGACCACCTAACGGACCCCTGCATCCCTTGAGCGGGCAGTCCCTAGCCGCTTAACTACATGAGTGGCTGGTTCTCAACCGCCCATAACCGTAGAACCTATTGAGGTTAGCATTCGAGCGGCTAAGGCCCAACTGCTCTGGCCTCTTGAGCGGCCCCGCCTTAACCGTGTAACCCTTTGAGCGGGCTTGTCTAAACCGCTTGACTCCTGCAGTTTTAATTTCTTAGCATATGGTTATTAATAAATCTTGGGTTAATTATATTTTACGCACTCTGTCTGTATGTGTTGAATGCACTACGCTCTGATTAACATGATCGTTATAGACTCCGTCACGTCACTTCCAAGTTATCTTCCGCGCTCGGGGCGTGACATGCAGACTAAGGTCAGTGCACGGTCCATGCATGTGAGGGCCAATGTCAGTGCATGTATGCAAGGAGGAACAAGGTCTATGTAGGGTCTATGCACATGGGGGCAGGGCTATGCAAGGTCCATGCAAGGCTTGTGCAAGGCTTGTGCATGCGGAGGGGTGAAGTCCGTGCAAGGTCCGTGCACGTATAGACAGGGTCCGTGCAGCTATAGGCCAAGTCGGTGGACATGCAGGCAGGGTTCGTGCAGGGTGAAGTCAGTGCATGTTTTGAACGAAGTCCGTGCAATGCAAGGTGAAGTCAGTGCATGTTCTGAATGAAGTCTGTGCAATGCAAGGTGAAGTCATTGCATGCTCCGTGCATATGGGGACCAAAGTCCATGCATGTATGCAAGGGGGAAATAAGGTCCGTGTAGGGTCTGTGTGGGGCCCGTGCATATGCGGGCTAAAGTCAGTGCATGCAAAGGGGGGCAAGGTCCGTGCAAGGTTCATGCACATGGGGCCAGGCTGTGCAAAGTCCATGCTGGGCTTATACAAGGCTTATGCATGCAGGAGGACCAAGTCCGTGCAGGTTTGCACGGGGTTGGGGTTGCAATGGGGACGAAGTCCGTGCATGGGTTGCACGGGGTTGAAGTTGCACGGAGTTGAAGTTGCACGGAGTTGAAGCCATGAGGAGGTGAGTGCACCGGGGAAGGCCATGGGTGCGCCAGTGAATGATGGGGGAGAGCGTGCCGACGAAGAGGTGTACCGGCAAAGGGTGAACTGGTAGGTGTGCCGGTGAAGGGCTTAACAACAACAAAAGAAAGGGGGCACCGCTCAAGGAGTGTGTCGGCGAAGGCGCCCAAGGGCATGTCGTGGAAGAGTTTAGGAGCGTGCCTTGATGTTGTCTGTTACCATGCTTTAGCTGGACGTATTCTGGTGTTGACATTGGCATTTGTGAGTGTTGGAGAATTTATCGGCATTCTTGTTGATTGAGTACCCTCTGCTCTACATTTCCTCCTTAGGTATTGTATTCTCGAGGCGTTAGCATAGTCCTTGAGATGCGTTCCCCGAGATTATCATTTTCTTATTGTCGTGGGTCTTTTCTTGGTGAGCTGCTCGATGCATGACTCGTCCCTGTAGTCGTGTGATCAGCTACTCTTGCACCTTAATATGACCCAGCTTGCAGATGTGTTCCATGGTTCTGTGTCCTGTACGGGACCGGGATCCTACAGGTGCTACTGTTGTTGTCATTTTGGCACTGTGTCTCTATGATTTTGTGTATCTATCTTGGCACTATGTGGACCGTGATCTTGTTGGTTAGCTTTGCTGTACTCTTCTCTCCAAGTGGAGTTAGCTTGCGACTCGATCGGATGTAATATCTGAGTGAGGACTGACTTGATTGTGTTTATGGTCCAGTGCTGTTGTCGTTGGTGTCCTATGTGCCAGGCGCTCCCTGTTGTCGTTGGCACTGGAGCCGATGATGTTGTCGAGCTGTCAGCTGTGAGGATTGTGTTTCCTTGTTTAAGCTGATGGCTTGCCGTGTCTATCGGTTTGTTTCTTCGAGATCTGTTGTCGTGGCATGTGTCGTGTCTCTTTCCCTCTGAGACGTAAGCGATGTTGCCCTGCTTGGAGGTTCGAACTTGTGTTCACTTGTGTCGTGCTCGGTCCTGAGCGTGTGCTTGTAATGATGGTCTGACTGTGTTCCTCTGAGCTGTGTTTCTCGTGATTTGTGTTGTTTCATGTTAGTCATCGGGTTGTTCTTCCCAGCTTCTCCTTTGTTAGTCCTTAAATTTCAGAGATGAAATTTCTTAAAGGAGGGGAGGATGCAATGCCCTAGATCTTTATTAGGTCTTTCGGATCCTTTTTGGAGAGTTTTGGATCGCTTTTGTGACTTCCGAGTTGGCGAGCCTATGACAAGCTTGTCAAGCAACGAGCCTTCAAGCAAGGCGACCTTGTCATGATCAAGGAAAGAGAAGTCATGACAGGACATTCCAGTGGCAAGCTTTAGCCAAATTGGCGAGACCCGTACATTATTTGCGATGCCTATGAGGGTGGGGACTACACGGTCATGGACCATAAGGGCCATAAACCTTTCTTGCCTCTCAATGGCAAGTACATAAAGCTGTACCATGCGCCAGAACATGAGTTCGCATGCCATACTGACTAAGACGTACGCTCCCAATCCTAGCCACCAGAACTGGTCTTCTCTCCCCAAAGACTGACCCAGTCACCCCTTCGGGTCTTTCTCTCTAGTCAAGCCTTGGGGCCAGCTGAGCCCCTCCCAGAGTCATCATCAGACATTCTCAGAAGCCAGTCTCCTGCCTTTGTCCTCGCAACAACAAGAGCAGGGGGTGCCACTACACCGACCACAGCCCAGCCGTCGGGCTCCCAGGTACGTTAAAAAAAAAGTAATAACAAAAATGGGGCTAAAAATAAAGATGCCTTGGAGGCCCAGTCCGCCTCCGTGAGGAGGCGGCTGGAGGAAAAAAGGCCAACAACCCGGCTAAGGTGAAACCCCGAAAGGGACGCCTCAGGCAAAATCGGGAAACCCCTCGACGTGAAAACCCACAAGGGCGCGTCGAAAAAAGCTAAAGGGGGTCGGCTCTGGTGAAAACCCGAAGGGGCGTTGGAGCGAATAACGGGAACACTTCTGTTCCCCCACCAGCCAGGGTGGTCTTCACCTGCCTTCCAGTAGGCCGCGGGACACTCTCGCGCCGATCACCGATTGATCCACATCTCCATACCGGTAGCCCAACACTTTCCCGGTCATCCTTTATATTACCTTTGCCAGTTTCTGGCCAATTCTAGTCCCAACGCAACATTCCAGTCGCTAGTCCAGTAAAACCCAGTCCCAGCATACCTCAGACCTCCGCCTTTACAGGGAAATGAGGGAGGGCCCCCCTACCTGGACAATATGACGAACATAATGGAGCCATGCTGGCAAGCAACCGGGGTCTTGAAAAATATGAAGGGCTAGAGATACCACCATCACTCCGAGAACCGGAATCGGAAACCCCGCCTGGTCGATAGAAATCGACTGGGGACGCGACGAATTACAAAACCTGCTTAACTAACCAACCCAAACCAATGACACGAGCCTAAGCATGCTACTAGAAATGAAATACCATGCCCATGGAATTGATTTAACAATTAAATGATAATTTAACACATTAAATGAACTAAAATGCATCAAATAGAAAGGTGCACGAAATACGATGTAGAGGGCATCGGACCATGGCACAAGTGATACCGGCGGTGTCCTAGCGTGATGGAGAATCCATCACCCTACCTAGACGATGGCGAAAGGGACGGTACGACCACGAACCGGCGTGAGAGGGAAACAGCGCTTCTCGACCCGGCTTGAACTCACGTCACGTGAACCGAGGAATAGAGAACGTCAGCGCGATCCTCGCAACGTGACCATTCCAATGGTACCTCTCTGACCATGATCAGCAGTCGTCTAGACCACGAAAAGAGAGAGGCACGTAAATCTAGAATAAACCCTAAAATCTCCCAAAAGAATAATTACACAGAAAACGAGGCAAATGACGACGAATGGCGACGCAGAGGGCGTCAATGGATTTCTGACGAGATGAGGAGTCTGATCCCCTACCTTTTGCGCGGCAAAGATCGTGAATCGGTGTCAAACAGACAATGGGGGTCACATCATCTTTTTACTCGCACGTGTCTCTACGCTCCACGATCCGAGGGAAGAAGGGTGCTGGCGCGATCCTCGCGACAAGCCCTTTCTGTCGGTACCTCCCACGCATCGACCGGCATCCGTTTGGACAGCGAATCGACAAGATGGGAGTGGAGGAGAGAGAAAGAGGGAGCGAGAGAGAGAGAGCGCGATGGAGAGAGAGAGAGTCGATGAGAGAGTGAGGAGAGAGAGAGTGGAGTGAGATATTTGTTAAATTTTTACCCGTGCCTTCGGCACCGGGTCGGCCCTTAGAATCAGACTAGCCAAACCCTTTGGGAGACCCTCTGGCCTTGCTGGGCCTCTACCAGCAAGGGACCAGCCCTCACATCCTCCACTCGGAATCGCCGAGTCACCCCGGGTTTTGGGTTGAGTGCCGGGTGAGTTGGCCGCCGATATCGGCCCATTCCGTTGCGAATTGTGCTTGTTTGCCTAAGTCCAAGGTCGTTTCACATCAGCTTGGCACTCCAGTTAACTGTTGATTTTCTTATTTGTTCCTTAGTCCAGATGTCCTCATCTTCTGGAAGCTCATAGGGGCCCTTGCTAATGACTCGCCAGAGCTCATAGTCTTCGGCGCGAATGAACACCTGCATGCGATTTTTTCAATAAGGGTAATTAGAACCAGTGAAGTAGGGCGGTCTATTAATAGAATGTCCTTCGAGCATGGGACCCTTGGACGCCATTCCACCATTTCTCTCAAGGTCGTTGGACCCCATCATGCGAGATTGGCTCTGATATCACATGTTGTGTAGGAATGGTTGATCTAGAGGGGAGGGGTGAATAGATCTACCCCTCTTTTTCTGAATACAAATAGGTTGCGGTGGAATAAGATAGGATAGTGCGAAAAGTAAGAACCTAAAATGCAAGATGCAAGGATAAGGATGAGCAACGACCTAAACAAGCATCTAGCGCAGAGGAATCACACAATCAAACCACTTGAACAAGAAATTTAAGGTGGTTCAGACTCAACCCCGAGTCCTACGTCCACCCCTCACTTAAACGAAGTGAGGCTTCACTAGTGCCACTACACTACACCACTGTAAACATAGCAAATGGCACAACCGACCAACCACAGACACGAGGAGCCCTCTGTCTGTCTTCCTACAGTACCAGGTAGGGGCTGAAATACCGCAGACTAGAGAACACCTCCGTCTGTCTTCCTACACACACCGGTAGGGATGGTTCAAGGTTTCTTTAAACAAGATCAAACAAAACAAGACTGAAGAAAACTTGACCGGCTAAAACACACGGAAACTGCTAAACTCAATTCGGGACCCACGAAAAATACCTGAAAAATATCTAAAAAATCTAGGGCATTATAGGGTCCTTCGACTTGGTGGGGTGGAGGGTAATCCTATGGCCACCATGGTCGAATGTGCAGGTGTTTGCTCGGCCATGAAGGGTGGCATCCCGATCGAAAAGCCAAGGCCTACCAAGGATAATTCTACCCACCTCCATGGGTAGCACATCACACCAGATAGCATCGTGGTATGCCTGGAACTATAGTGGCACCAAGCACCACAGTCTAACCAGGATGGAAGTGGAATCCACTGAAGATACTCTGTAAGGTGCAGGGTGATCCACGGGCGTCAAACCAAGACGTGTAACAGTGCTCGTGGAGATAGCGTTAATGTAACTTCCGCTATCTATAATCACCTTGCAGGCCTTCCCACCGAGCCTACAAAATGTGTGGAAGATGATGGTATGACACCAGTCGTCACTCACTTGGGGCTGGGTCAGGATGCACCTGACTACACCTAACTGCACATCGTCCCGAAATAGGGTACCCAGGATCTCAGATTGCTCTCCCTCCAATAGCTCATCAAAGAACTCCTCAGCTAAACCCTGGTCGGCTCATAGCTGATCGGCACCAACTTAGGCGTGGGGTCATGGGCAGGCGTGTCTGCAATAACAAGCGATTCTTGAGTGGGACACTTGCTCGCATAATGGCCAAATCCACCACACCTATCGCACTAGTCACACATCCTTGTGCTTGAGGATGCTCCACTGGTCATCGGCCCCTTTCCCTTGTCCTCTCGACAGGTTGGGGGTGGTGGGCGCTAAGGTCAGGCAGGTAAAGCGGGCTGTTGAGGGCACTGTAGATGCCTAATTTCGACATCCCGCGGATCCCCAATGGACCTTCATGTAAATGATGCTTAATTGTGATTCTTTTTTTACCAATATTTTGTGGTTTAAAGCCCAGCCCGTAGCCTTAAAGCTATTGGGCCTCGTCCACTTAAGAACTAGACCGTGCTACGTGCGTCCGAGGTGAGGAGACGCGCCATGAGCGTGGGCAATGGAGGCGATGTCCCCATCAGAGGTCTTCAGCGGCATGCCCCATGCTGCCCTTCAGTGGCACGCCCCATGCTGCCCTTTAGTGGTACACCCAAATGCCCCTTCAGCGGCACGCCTCTGCTCCTGCTCGACGGCATGCCTTCATGCCTTCAGCGACACACCTTGGCTAGGCCTTCAACGGCACGCTTGTGAAGCTTTTCAACGGCATGCCTGTGAGGCCCCTCAGCGGTGCACCATAAAAGCCCTTCAACAGCACGGCCTACTTATTCAGCGATACGCTTTCCCCATGACCAGTCTGGCAGGGAAGATCTTACGCCATTCTCTTACAGATTTTTGGAGCACAATGGGATGGCTGAGGTGTCAAATGGGGAAGCAGACACGCTGCCTACTTCCTGTCAATAAAGGACGACTGAAGTCAAATCACAATTAATGGACCACATTCCCGCCTCCATCGCCCCGCGTTCGAAGGCCCTGTGCCGTTGAAGTATAAAAGGCTCCTTTCCATGACAAAAAAAAGATGGGATATACGCAGAAGGAGAGACAAGAACAGAGAAGAGAGGAAAAGGAAGGAAGAGCCACCACCGGGTAGCAGGAACCAGAGAAGAAGAAGTAGAAGAGAAGTGAGGGGATTTCTTTCCTTCGGCGGCCACGAGGAAGAAGAGAGCAAGGGAGAGAAAGAAAAATGTAGCAGGGGAAGAGGGGGGGCAGAGGGTTGTCACCCCGGCCACCCCCCCATTCCTCTCTTTCCTCTTTCCCTTATCGTTCTACTCTCCTTTTTTGCATTTTTGATGTAGTTGGTCCCTCGTTTGCCATGAATAAGATCTCCTTTTATTTTTCACTCTCTCTTTATCTGTCTTCATACCGTAACGTCCGTCGTTGGAGTGAATTCATCTTTCACGTGTTTTCCCCCGTCTTCCTCTTCCTTGAGAGCCTAGTAGCCCCCCCCCCCTTATACCACCGTTGAACCCTGTTCCTTAGTTTCCTTAAGCCCCAACCCTGGGCCTTTCGTCCCCCGAGTAACTCCTCTGGCCAACCAAACCAAACCCTCAGGCCTCATGGCCTCCTCCCTCATTTTGGCCTTAAACTGCCCGTTTGGTGCCTTCACTGGCACACACACCAACCCTCTCCGCATCACCCTCACCGGCACAGTCCTTGGCCGGTGCACCCTCAGCCCCTCTAGACCTTCCTGGCCGGTACACCCTTGGCCAACTCTCCACTGGTACACCCTTGGCCAACTCTCCAGCGGCACACCCTTGGCCAACTCTCCAGCGGCACACCCTTGGCCTTCTTCCCAGCAGCACACCTAGCCACCCCTTTAGTGGTACGCCTAGTCTTTCCCAGGCCTTCAGCGGTACACACTTAACATCCCCTTCCCCTTTGCCCGGTACACACTTGAAATCCTTGTCCAGTACACCTCCTCCTGCCCTTTACCCCAGCTATCCATAGCCAGCCCGAGAGCTCTCTCTCTCTCTCTCAACATTCCCTCCATCGGTTTCCTCAGGTTTTCTGATGTTTTGTTAAAGGTGTTGCCGTCTCCGGACGCTCACCTCCACTTGCTGGGTTCCGCCACTCCATGTGGGCGTGTTCCCTGTATCTCCCTTACGCCTGGTGTTAAGGGGAGATGCTGCCGAATTTTTGTCAGAAATAATAATATGTTAAAAGGTCAAAGGAAGCGATGGACAAATAAAACAAATGATAACAAAATACTCTAACTAAGCTGAAAGAACTAGGGGCAACATCAAGAGAGAAGAGAGAATGAACAGAGAATGGTTAAGAGACGGGAAAGGGGACCCCTCAGGAATCACATAGAAAATCAATTAAGAAGAGGGGGAAGAGAAGGATAAAAGAAGAAAAGAAAGGCCTTAAAGGGATGAAGAGGAATGGGCCCTCCAAGTGCTTCCCCGGTGCACCATCCCAATCCTCCCACGGTGCGCCCTTAAGCCCCTTCGTCGGTACGCCCTTAAACCCCTTCGTCGGCACACCTTCCCTTACCCTTCGCTGGCATGCCTCCAAACACCTCGCCGGCACAGTCCTTGAGCGGTGCACCCCCTTTTGCTAAGCCCCTTCCCCGGCACACTCCTCAGCCCAACTTCCACCGACGCACCCCAGCCATTCCTTGGCATCCTAGCCCGGCATAGCCCCACCTGCGTCGACCTTACCCATGCATAGCCCCACCTACACCGACCTTGGCCTTGCATGCACGGACCCTACACGGACTCACCCAAGCTTGCATGGACCTCATTCCTACCTTGCACTGCATGGACTCACTCTCAGACATGCACGGACCTTGTTGTCCAACCCCGTGCATGTCACAACCCCATGGATGTCACAACCCCATGCATGACATGCACGGATCTTGTTTTCCAATCCCGTGCATGACTTGCACGGACCTTGTTTTCCAATCCCGTACATGACGTGCACAGACCTTGTTTTCCAATCCCGTGCGTGACATGCACGGACCTTGTTTTCCAACCCCATGCATGACATGCACGGACCTTGTTTTCCAACCCCGTGCATGACATGCACGGACTTTATTCTTCAACCCCGTGCATGACATGCACGGACTTTGTTTTCCCACCCCGTGCATGACATGCACGGACTTCGTTCTCCAACCCCGTGCGGGACACGCATGGACTTAAAACTCAAAAACCTGCATGGACTTCGTCCTTTGATCGAAAAGCTGCACGGACTTTATTCATACATGCATGGACCTGGCCAACATATGCAAGGACTTTGCCCACACCTGCACGGACTCAGCCCTGCACATTGGCATGGACCTTTGCTTTTTGTTCAAACCTGCACGGACTTTAACCCTTCATCCAGCCCCATAATAACTTGTGAGACCCTTCCCATGTCCTTCGC
Source organism: Amorphophallus titanum (assembly GCA_024336825.1). Classification (NCBI taxonomy): domain Eukaryota; kingdom Viridiplantae; phylum Streptophyta; class Magnoliopsida; order Alismatales; family Araceae; genus Amorphophallus; species Amorphophallus titanum. The sequence goes on from JANBPO010009106.1 coordinate 763,698, forward strand.
CGGCACGCCTGTCCAACACCTTCAACGGCACACTTGTCCAACACCTTCAACGGCATGCTCTTCCCAGCACCCTTCACCGGTACACTCGTTAACCCTTCATCGGTGCACCTCTCCCACACCTTCACCGGTATGCCTGGCCCAAGCCCCCTCAGCGATGCACCCCCAACACCATCGCCGGTACACCTTCTCAGCGCCCATCCAACACCTTCGCCGGTACACCCTTCCTGGGCCAAGAACTCACGAATAGTGGAATTATAGACCAGGCACTCCTCACACGGGCGCTGCAGTTGGAGCTAATACTAGACAAGCACAGTGGAGAAGTAGCCGCACGTACCTACCCCGTCCGAAGGATCGGCTCCAGTCGAAGACGAGGGCGTGCCGGGGAGCGTGCACACTCGGCGGACACGTTGTGTCAAAGAAGCTTTATGACGATCCCTGCTAGTACATTGACTACACTCCACGCAGGGAGGGGTTCACGGGGAGGGGGAAACAGTTACATGCACTACCCTCGCGCAGGAGGGGGGATCGCGGGGTGTGGAAACAAGCGGTCGACCGTACGCCGAGCTCGAGCGTCCGATCGAGGTGCAGCCAACTCCTGGATGAAGCCCGAGGGATGCTGAAGGATGTCTGAAGGTCTGGCACCGAGCTGATGTCACTGGATGGAGACGACGGCCGCAGCTGTGGGCCTGTGCAGTTCTACCGCGCAGGACTGGTTGGCGCGATCGTGGTGCTTCGGCCGGTACGGGTGCTGTAGAACTCCAAACACGACGGGACCAAGTCGTGGATGTTGCTAACAGGGAGATCTACGAACCCTCAGAAGATGGTGGCCGTATGATCACCTTGCTGGACGTGGTCGCAGGAATGGCCGGTGTCAAGTTCCTGGGTGAACAGTAGGATAGGGCACCGATGGTCGTAGTGGAACTTCCAGTGCTGACGTCGGAATGAGACGAAACCACTTGTGTTGGTTTCATTTCGTCGAAAGCCGCAACTTTTCTGAAGATTGCACGACCTGAAACAGAGAGGAGGAGGGGGTGTCAGGGCCGACTTGGCAATAATCTGTCCTGGGCGAACAGGGGACTCCGGGTCTGGCACGACTGAGGGAGATTGGACGCCCTAGACGGAGGCGTTGTCGAAACCAGGCGGGACCACTCTGGTTCGTCGACGCTTCGGAGAAGAAGAACTCTCGTGAAGAGAGCTCTGACTGATTCGCACAGGGGTGGGCGGTGGAGCTGCTACCAAAACCGGCTGTAAGTTCTTGAAAGATAACGGCAAAATTCGAGCACTTAACCTTGATGGATTGTTAACAGCGGATGACTTTAGTGCTTGAATCTGTTAAGGTTTTTTTAATGAACGCCCTAACCTTCAGCCTTTAGCCGACCGTTGAATCTGTTGGGAAATCCGGCGCTATCCCCTAACCGAAAATGAGGCAAAACAATGAGCTTCAGCAAACAACGAGCGGTTCGGAAGGACCGGAACGCTATGAGTACATCGGACGCACACAAGTCGGCACACCTACAGGAAGCGCCGATTGAGACGATCACAGCGGCAGCGGTGAAGGTGGGCGACCTCATCCTGAGCATTCCTCAGCCCGGTCGGCATCATACAGTTCTGCATGAAATGGACCGCCTCGGCATCGATGCTATCGAGCACGGCTGGGACCAAGGCTTTATCACCAGCGCTGGACGATTCGTTGACCGCATCGAGGGTTGCTGGATCGCGACTGCAGCGGGTCAGATCAAGCACAAGACGGGTCCGAGCAACATCTTGTTCTCGGAATGCATGTGGTAGCCCCACCGCAAGAGCTTTGACGATATCAGGGAAAGGGAATGAAGGATGAGCGACGAACCTGATCCGAAACGTGAAGAATTTGCTAAAGCGCTCAGCCGTCTTCCAACCCCGATAACGTGCTTCTCTGACGGCGCTGCTTGCCCTTGGTGTGGATCGCTTCACAGAACCATTACGTTCGGACACAACGGCTGCCAGGAGTGCAGCCGCCCGTTCTGTTTTGGGTATCCAGACTGGCACGACGGGAAGGACCCTATTTCATGGGTGGAATTCCCTTGGAGAGCATTCGACGCGACGGGCGGGAAGGCCGAAAGCCTAGAGGACTGGAAACCCAACGAGCGGTTGAGGCACCTCTATTTTCAGAAGAGCGAAGAGCATCTCGGCATCCATGCCGACACGACAACACCGAACTGACGGGCCGCCTAGCCCCCTCTATGTAGGAGCCCCCTGATGAGCGACACACGTGATAGGAGATATGGAGCAATCACACAATCATTCACAAGGACACGATGATTTTTAGGTGGTTCGGGACCACGACGGACTCTCTACGTCCACCCCTCACCAACTAGGTGAGGCTTCACTAACACGCTACGCGAAGTAGCACACGGGACGAACCCCAATACCACACACGCTACTTTCGCAGCAAACCACACATGAGGGCTAGCCTCAAGACGCTGCCACGTAGCATACATACACACGAACACGGGGAGCTCACCCCAACACTTAGTCCTCACACGGAGACATGGCTCCGTACACACACACTAACATATCAAGTTTAGAAGGATGAAATCGAATATTCAATGCAAGCTCAACATATGAACTGATCATATGACAACTGGAAAGAGGAATTTAAAGAAAGTTTAGTTATCTCCTGATGGGAAGATGGTGCAGATGGCTTCTATGTTGGCTGGACTCCCTCTTCTTTGCTTCCCTTTCTTTTTACTCATCCTCTGGATGAGATTCACAGCAGGTTCTCTAAGGAAAGGTGAATGACGCCATGTTCCCTATCTTGAATCTTCTTCAGCACACTAGATGATGTGGAAGAGATGCTGCCACGGTGCTCACCAGCAGGTTCACTTCAAGATGCTGGATGAAGGCCTTTTCCTGCCTTGAATCATCCTCAGCACGTGAGGAGATGAGGAAGACGATCTGTGGCCATGTTCTTCCTGCAAAACCCCCAAAACTGGATAAGAAGATAAAACCCTTTTTTTACTTATGAAATAACCCTATCTCATTCATTATATAGCCCAATGGATGAAGGGCCATGTGGAGGGAACATTCTCCCTTGGACCAATCATTGAGGAGCACAAAAAGAGGGGAGCACGCTAGGGCATTGAACCTTGCATGAACCGACGAGTTTTCTAGTCGCTAAAAAGTGTCAACTCATAGAGTCGACACTCGCTGTTGGGCAATACTAGAAAACCACCTAGACAGAGCACAACGTAGAAAGTCTCGACTCCTTGAGTCATAGACCAGCATGCCTCTGCCATTCGTGAAGATCAAGGAAATCTCAACATCAAGTATGCCACCTTGATCGACACCTCCAACAACATTTTGGATCAAGTGGCTGCAGCAACTACTTCTATTAAAGACCATGTCGTCACTAAGACTGGTCGTACTATTACTGCCACAGCTAACCTACAAGCCACCGTCAATGCCACTAGCCTACGGCACCTTGATGCCTTCACTCGCATGAAAGACAAGCTGTACTTTGATTCCAACAAGCTTTTGTCTACTTCCTCCAAGCTTACTGCACAAGTCCAGCATGATACAACTCTCATTATGAACAACTCCACCAAGGTTCTTGAAGCCTCCTCCAAGCTTGCAGAGCAAGTACATGCAAATACAGCTAAGATTATGGACAACTCCACCAAAGCTGAAAACACGATGGATGTTGTCTACAACAAACTTGATATGGTGTGCACTGAAATTCTGGAACTCATTCATCTCCATAAAGCTCAACTCCAACCTATGTTGGAAGACACTGGTGATGAGTGGCATCCTCCTCCCACTGAAGTTACTTCCTCTTTTGTTCCCCCGAAGAAAGGGACACAGCAGCAAGCACAAATAGAATACATTTGTGAAATGTTACACAATTGGTTAGAGGATATACATGGCAACATCCAGACCCTTCATCGGTATGTGAAACAGAGGGATGAGCAGCTCACTCTAAAAGTAGACTCTCTCGCAGTCGCAGTCCAGCAACTACAAGAACAATTCCATGCAGCACAGATGGGTCAACTTCGAGGCAGCACAAGCATACAACAGCCAACTCCTTCACCCCCTCCTTGCTGATGACAAAGGGGGAGAAGCTGTAGTAGTCAGTCACATCATGCATGGGCATCTAGTTAGGCTTACTTTTTGCATAAAAATAGTTGTTTTTTGGTGAATGTGCATACACAATTTTGTATGATCTGTATGATATTCTGGATGATACTGTGTTTAAGTTGAATCAAATATCTTCTCCTTGATCAGCAAAAATCCCCTTTCTCTTCTTCTCTTCTCCTCTCCTTCCTCTTCCTCTTCTCCCCCTCTTTGGTTCCACGGGAGGGCCACTGAGTGTTGGCCATGGGGGGCATGTCGACGAAAGGGGTGGCACGGGTGTGCCGGTGGAGTAACACACCGAGTGTGCTGGGTAGGGAGAAGGGGCACAGGTGTGCCGGGGAGGAGACTCCAAGGCTGTGCTGGGGAATGGCTTCACAGGGTGTGCCGGGGGGCAAGCACCAAGTGTGTCGGGTAGCCCTCGGGGGAGTGTGCCGGGCGAGCGGGGCACGGAGTGTGCCGGGGTAGAACCTCCGGGGGTGTACCGGGGAGGCTACCACGGGCGTACCGGGTAGGGGTTCGCTGAGTGTGCTAGAGAAGATTGCCGTGGGCGTGCCAGGGAAGGGACGCTAAGGCTGTGCCGGTGAAGCAGGGCGCGGGTGTGCCGGGTAAGGGCACACAGGGGGTGTGCCGGGTAGACAGCCAGACCAGCGTGTCGGGGAAGGAGGCGCTGGGGCGTGCCGGGGAAGACTTCAGGCAGTGTACTGGCGAGGGGGATGGACTTCTTTAAATTGGAGGAGCTTTCGGTGTTGTCCTTAGGGCACACTGTCACTTTGTTGGGGCCGTCACTCCTTGTGGATGCACACCCGTGGTTTTCCCTTACGCCTCCGGCCTAGGGGAAACTCTACCAAAATTTTGTCAGAAATTGTCGGCGTCTTATTCATTGACTCGTTGTAGAGCCCCTCCAGTGCCGGCCGTCACATGGCTCAACGTGGAAGACCTGGACAGGGAGCATGCTAAAATAGCGGCGTTGGCCGAATCCTCGGGCTCCGATACCGAAACCATGGACATCCGGAGACTTGCTCGGGTTGAGCGCGGCTTCACTTTTGACCGAGCCGGTGGCTATAGGGAGGATCTCCCGAAGGACAGGCACCTCATCTGCTTTTTGAAGCATTTTTGCTCTCGAGAGAAGTGAAACCTGCGGATCGTGAGGGAGGTTGAGTATGCCTCTCTCTCTCCTAGGGGTGCACCTCCCTCTTTCTCTCTCCTTCCTCCCTGGTGGATGGTGGTGTTGAGATCGGGTCGATGCGTGGAGATCGTGGAGGAGATCTCGTCTCCTTCCACTGCTCGTGTGGATACGTCTAGAGGCCGGACACTTGAATGGCTCGCGACTCTGGGATCTTCCACTCGTTCGTCTTCGAGGTTTTGGGAGACTCTCAACCCTGCAAAGGTAAAGAATCGTTCTTTATGTCGTGGGTTTATCAATCTTGTTCGATTTCGAGAATCCGGCAACGATATGCAATCTAAGGTTTTGATGATTTTCGTTGCGCATTCTAGTCGAAATCTTACAGTGGTATCAGAGCTAGGTTGCTGGTTTGATCGAAATCAGTAATATTATATTATTTTTCATCATTCCCATTCTTGCATTTGATGTTCGTCGTCTGATTAGGTCACTCATGGGATGATCATCGACTGATTGATGCGAGGGAAATGTTCCCGAGATCAAGAGGAGTAAAATGCATATTTGTATGTGTTGATTGACCCACCAGAGAGTGAGTATCGATCACGTCTTTTCAGTCACTATCACCGTTCGCGTTGTGGGAAGCAGGCCTTATGAGGCCATTAAAGGTCGATGTCCGGCACCCTTGAGAGTCAAGGGACCTTCCCACGGTAGGCGGCGGCCAGTGGTGGCGCGGGATGGCCAATCAAGCCTCCACGGCGGCGTTCACAACAGGCAGGGCAGACTCGCCTGTGTTCATTGCCTACGTCACCTCCGGCGACTGCGACGAAGGCAGAGCGGCCGGTGGAGACTGGCGGGGTCAGGCGAGGGCGTGGGGTCTCGCGGTGGCCGGTAGCCTGGCCTCCCTAGGCCTGCGTGGGCTGTGGCGGCGGCTAGGGTTTTTACCCTAGCTGCACCGGTTTCGGGCGGGGAAGGAGACCCAGCCACGGGTCTCCTTCTGGGTCTGGATCCAGATCATGGCGGATCCGGCCCACCCATCCCGTTAAGGCCTTTCCCCATAGAAACACCAGAGGATGACACTTTGGGCAAAGTGAACCATCACTCGACCACTAGGAAAACCTGACAGTCAAGGAACAACCGCTATGCGACCAGAGACAAGGACGCTAGCAGTTCTAGATTGAGTCGTTAGGGAACTGTCGCAGCCAAGAAAGAGATCGCACCCAGTCACCTGAACCGACCGATCCAGAGACTACTGACACACTGACACCGCCCTACAATAGTAACCTTGGATGAATGACACACGGACGGACATAGATTAGAACTGGCCATCATGGCCAATAGGACTGTAACGACCTACTATAGGTGCATTACATGCTCTGACGCACCCAGATTGGGCCGTTAGGGCGAACAGACCTAAAACTCGAACGAACAGCATGTAACGGTCCAATACGGACACGTTACATCACCCTGGCGCATGGGGGTTGGGCCTTTAGAACCAACTGACATAGCCAGTTAAACGCATTATGACGGTCCAAAGAAGACGCGTCACAGAACTCTGGCGGTCTAAGGCAAGGCCGTCAGAGTGAACCGACTGACACAGACATCGAGGATGAGAGGGCTGTGATGCACCAACAAGGGGGCGTCAGAGGACTGTGATGCTCCAATACTGGACCGTCACACTTCCACAGCCACAACTGACCCACATGCTCAAAGGCATGTGGCGATCTATCGTAGGGCTGTCAGAGACTGTGACGGTCTCTGGTATGACCGCTACACCGTCAAGGCGGGAAAAATAGTCGAATCGGCCCGTTCCACGTCCCATTCACGCCGAAGCGGAGGTGAAACAAAGCCACACGACAACAGAAGACGTCTGGGAGCTAAAAACGCCACATGCATGCATCAAAACGTGAGATCGGGGTGATTCTGATGAATCAACCCAAATCGAGTCACCGAGATTTTCGGACTCCTACCAGCCCCGAATGACAACTGATCGACACGAAACTGGCGGGTACGGGATCCTGACATCCTGACGGTCATTTTGATAGTAATTATACTGCAAACTGTCAGATGGTAGGATGTTTCCTATATTTTATACAAAGGAAGGAAAATCTTGGAAGACCTAATTTTCAGAAGGATATTATCCTATTTCGACAATTGATATAGGTGTCATATTCTACCAGCCAATCCACTCCTAGGATAGCATCGTATCCTTCCATGTCAAGTCATACAAGGTTTGCAGGGAGATTATGTCCTTCTACTATTACCATACTATCAGGGTAGTAATTGGTATGTTTTGTTCCAAGACATAAAGGTGTAGCAATAGCATGATCTGATGGTAAGGAAACTGATGAAACTAGCAAGGTTTTTGTAAAAGTCATAGATATAAAGGAATGAGAAGCACTGATATCAAATAGTACAAATGTAGGATGGGAACAAATGTGGATGGTACCTTCCATAATCCCATCATCCCTGGGTGCTTCATCGTAATCTAAAACAGCATTGAGACTAGCCTGTCTCTTACGTCCACCACTGGAAGGTTGATCGTTCATAAGAGGGTAGTCTGGCATGCAATGCTCCCTACTACCACAATGTAGACAAGCACCGAGACACTTCCAACACTCTTCGACTGAATGGCTGAACTTCTCACAGATAGAGCAAGCCGCCATGACTTGCTTGTCGTCCTCCTTAGCCTTCTTGTTTTTCTGGGAACCACTACCGCTCCCATTCCTAGATCTCTTCCTATTATCACGGGATTTGTAGGACTCCATGATGCTAAACTTTTCTTTCTTGCTATGTCGATCTGACCCTCAGCTTGACTCTTCCCCTTTTCCTTTCAATTTTTTGACCTTCTCTAAGGTCCTTTCACACAGATATGCCCGCTGGACCATCTCCGCATAAGTACGGATATTTTGAGTCCCGAGCTACTAAATAAAATTGGGTCTTAACCCGGTCCATAAATTGATTTGCCTTCAATAAGTCAGTGCTAATCAAATGAGGAGCATATGGTGTCAGTCTGGAAAATTGAAGTTTATATTCTGCCACGGTCATCATACCCTGGCGCAATGAAGCAAATTCTACCGAGCTCGCTAGGAGCCTTCCCCACGGCATGAGCATCGTCGTTGTGTCTTAATAGCATGCCCATTGTCCATTTTTATTTTTCATGCCATGAACATCGTTCCTTATGTTTTAATCCACCATGAACATCGTCGCCAAGTTTTATAGCATTAGAATGTTGTTATGCATGCGTGGTTTGGTAGGGAAACAGGTTTCGCGGTGATTCCCAGCGATTTCAGTCGACCGGGAGGTGTTTCGGTTTCAAGCCGAACCCATTCGCAACCCAGATGGTGTGGCGGTCATTCCAGTGACCGTCATACTTGTAACGCCCCTAATAGGATGCATTACATTACTGTGGCGGACCAATTAAGGTGCATCATAGCTTGTGTAACGACCGAGCATTCGACCGTTACAGCCCTTTGACTTGGTTTGACTTAGATAGGTGGTTGGCGTGATGGTCAGTCGTGCGACCGTCACAGCCTTGTAGCACGCCACTATAGGTGTGTTACATTTTTGTAAAACTGTGGATTTTCACTAGTTCGGGTAAGCTTAACGGACCTAAGGAGGCGCGTCACGGTCTTGTAGTGCACCTACCTTAGACCGTCACAGCTTGTGACGGGGCATTAGTAGACCATTACATTCTTTGGCATTCTAAAAGTTGTAAATTCATTTCCTAATGTATTCTATGTTGCATATCTGCTAGTCGTAGCCCAGTAGAGTGCGTTCTCTTTCCTTGTGATAAAATCACTAATCGTAGCCCAGCGACCCCTAGTGTCGGCCTGCCTAGAAGAGGTGGTGGGGCATTCCTAATACACGATTTTTAAGCTAGTTCCATGGGCCCTCGGCCAATAGTAGCGTCCTACTAAGAGGGAAAATTAGCTAGAGAGCCTGGCTCAGGCAGGAGTTAGTGTGTGCACACGTGGTCAGAGGCTTGGACTAGCACCGATGGGTGATACTCTGACTAGTTACTTGGTTTGGTACTTTTACGCCTCTCACTTGGAGACTCTAGCCATGTGAGTTGCTTGAGACGCACAGCTTGCTTCCGCTGGGCAATACAGCTTAGCCATCTGCTGACTCACAACTTGAACCGCTGGGGAATTACAGCTTGACCCGACCAGAGGATGCCCCACCTCTGCAGCTGCTGGGGATTACAGCTTCACCTCTCCAGAGGAATCCTCCTCTACCCGCTGAGCTTCACAGCTTGCTCTGCTGACATACAGCTTGAAAGAAAGGTAAAAAATGAAACAGAAGATGGGAAAGATACAGCGACTGAAAGCTGTAAAAAGAAGCACAACTATGGCTCACGAGGAGCTGACTGGCCTAGATTTGATCCACGGTCCACTAGAGATTGATCTTCAGATGAAGTCTTCTTCAACTCTCTCCACGGGTTTCCTTTCTCTCTCTCTTACTCCCCTTCTTCCTTCTTCCCTGTTGCTCACTCTTCTCTCTTTCTAACTCTTTTCTTTTCTGCTCTGTTGCTCTTCTTCTGCTCTCTCTGATGATCCTCCTTAGTTTCTGCTGAAGAGATTACTTCTTATGTTGTAGAAGGATCCCTTAAATACTCCCTATGTCTGAAGACGCGTACTCATGCCCTAGGCATGTGGAGAAAACACTCCGCCTGGATGGTTCAGGAGACCCTTGCCATGTGTCAAAATCTCGACGCTTTTGCTATCCACATGGCACGAGCACGGCACATCCAACATTCTTGGATCATATGCCTTCCTTAAGTTCTACTAGCCACTGTCCTGTCAGAGTATCAGATGCATACTCAGGTCAAAACAGTTGGACAGAAGGAAGAGACGCCAAAGAAAACATGCATGGACTTAAGATGTGTAGGGACTTGATAAGCAAGAAACCAAACATGCACAGACTCTCAATATGCACCTGGCATGTAAACGTGCAAGGACTTTGTTTTGTTCTAAAGAAGAAAGATGCACAGACTTTGTTGTTCAGGACAAAACATGCACGGACTTGGTTTGGAGAAAGTGCATGGACTTGTGATCTGCACGGACTTTAGTTCGTTCAAACCAAAACATGCACGGAGTTGGTGGTCAAACCAAAACGTGCACGGACTTGATGTTCGAACCAAAAACATGCACGAACTTTGGTGGTCAAACCAAAACATGCACGGACTTGGTGTTCACACCAGAACTTGCACGGACTTGGTGTTCACACCAAAACATGCACGGACTTAGATCTGCACGGACTCACTATATGCACCTGGCATGTAAACGAGCATGGACTTTATTACTCACAAATGCAAAAATCTGCACGGACTTCATTTGTGCACGCCCCTTATGATCACAAATGAATAAATATATATGGACTCTACATCACTTATGAATGAAGTATGCACAAGCTCCACATGCAAGAATCAAAACATGCATGGACTTAAGAAAATTTGCATGGACTTTTTCTAGCTCATATGAAGACTAGCATTAACCTTCTATGTGCATGGACTCAATAACAACCGATAGACACATTGCACCACACATTGACCCTTAGTGTAGCATGTAGCAAAATGGAAGTCTAAGATATCTGTACTGACCTGAACACGTATCAGACTTAGATGATCATTGACTTTACCTATCACAAGCTGATTCACATTTTACCAGAAATTGACTTGCTGTCAGTTGGAGTTGATCGTTGACTTTCTTTTCATGTCTTTTTGAATCATCTTTAGAACCTGTTGACATATTTCATACTTTTAATGAATGCATCACAATTAAATGACTAAAGTCACATTATGATGACTCATAATATTTGTCATCATCAAAATTTCAGAACCACAGGGGACGCAACATGAACTACCTAGTGAGCAGAGTGTGATCACCTAGCCTTGCTTCTGGGATGTCATCTTCTTCATCCTCATAGGACTCGTTAGTGCTCTCGGATGCCTTGAGACCCATAGGCTTCTTCTTCTTGTGATCTTTTTTGTTTCTCTTCATGTTGAGCTCATAAGTCATGAGCGAGCCTATCATTCCATCAACTATCATCGCAGACAAGTCCTTAGAGTCTTCAATTACAGTGGCCTTCGTGTGCCATGCCAGTGTGAGAGATCTAAGAATCTTTCTAACCAATTCACTATCAGAGTATTCTTTACCCAATAACTTTTGACAGTTTGTTAGTTGGGTGAGTCTAGCATACATTTTAGAAATGGACTTATCAGGTTTCATTCTGAACATTTCATAGTCGGATATTAGCATGTTGGCCTTGGTGGCCCTCACTTCAGAAGTTTCTTCATAGATTAACTCAAGTCTATCCCACATCTCATTTGCAGATTTGCAAGTCGATACTCTAGAGTATTCAGTGGGATGGATAGTGTATTACATTATGTTCATCGCACTCCAGTTAATCGTAGACTTCTTGACCTAGTCAGGAGTCCAGGTATCATCTACTTCTGGTAAAACAAAAGGGCCTCGACTGACTACACGCCAGATCAGGTGATCCTGGGCTCAAAGAAAGACTTCCATCCGATTTTTTCAATACAAGTCATTTGTTCCATCAAATAACGGAGGTCTATTAGTGGACTGGCCCTCAGCTATGAATCTGCGGGGGACGTTCCCATCAGATCTCCCTTGGTTGTTGGACCATATTTTCAGGGAACCCACTTTGATATCAATTGATAGGTGGTATGAGAGGATCTAGAGGGGGGGTGAATGGATCCTCTACCCAATTCTTAGTCACTTCGACAAAAGAAAACAAAACAACAAGTTTGAAGAAGCGATTTCAGACGCAATGTTATGCTAATATAAGATATGTCTGAAGCTCAAACACATGAAACACTTTAATTGAATTGCGTCAGCTGTGAAGGGGGTAGATGAGAAGGAGTCGATGTAGCAAACCACAACACACAGGTTTTAAGGTGGTTCGACTGCTATCTAGCAGGCCTACGTCCACCCCTTAACAACTTGGTAAGGTTTCCACTTTTGGCCAAGAAGAAAACATACACTGTAATGCCCTAGATTTTCAGATCAGAATCCGTGGATTTCAGAGCGCTTTTGTGGGTCTCAGATCGTGGTTTACATTTCACTTGGGTCTTTCAGAATGTAACCTATGGAACCCTGTGTAGAGTGAACCATTGAGTTTTCAGACTCTGGAACATTACAGACTCGTTGTGCTCTTTCTGAGGATCGAGGAGGTAATTTTTTCTCATTTTTTAGATTTTTTAAAATTATGTTTTCCCGTTCAAACCTGGTAGTGGTCATCTCCTCTCTTCTCTCCACCAATAACATTCTCTTCTTCTCTCCCCCCTCTCCCCTAAACCAAAACCAACATCCCGTGGCGATTTAGTTCATCCACATCTGAGTCATTCTCTTCTTCTCTCCCCCTTCTCTCCTAAACACTCATAATTACCCATATGTGGCGATTCCGTCATCCACATCTCTTGGCGATCGCGGTGGGACCTCTTTAGCTTTCCCTAGGTTACCCATATTTTGGCACCCGCGTGTGCCCCTCCATTCGGCACCTACATGTGCCCCTCCATTCGACACCCGCATGTGTCCCTCCATTCGGCACCCACGTGTGCCCCTCCACTCGGCACCCACGTGTGCCACTCCCTATTGCGCCCGTGTGCGCTACAGTTGTTCTCCCAGTAGCACTTTGCATAAAATTCATCCCTCGTGCACCGCGTGCACTCCCCCCAAAGTCCCTTGTAGTTCGTCGAAAGGTTTAGGTGCTGGAGGTGTTCTCTCAAAGGCATCCCCCATTTGGCACCTCCCATTTAACAAAGCATAAAAAAAGGGTAAAAGAAGTAAAAAGAAAAAAAGTCAATCTTGTTCTTGTGAAAATTGTTTAGTATTATTCTTTCTCATACAATTCATGTTCTTATTTATTTTGTGAAAATTATTTAGTGTTGTTCTGTCTTGTGTAATTCATGATCTTATCTGTTTTGTGAAAATTACTTAGTTCTATTCTGTCATGCATAATTTCTGTTCTCCTTGTTCTGTTTGTGTTTCGCATTTTCCTGTTATAAGGTACTACATTGCATGTATCTCCCCTTTCTCTTCTCATCTTTCTCCTAAGGATTACCCTCTCCCGGTGAAGGAAGGACTCTCCGTTTGAAAATTCCTCTCGACGGACTAGGATCTCCTCCACCGGGACCTCCATAAGTCCCCGACAGTGAAGGATTCCCTCTTCGTTCACTGGGCAGGTTGTACCACTGAAGTTCCCTGGAGTTAGTCTATTCAAGAACTCAGTAAATGTGTATCAAAAAATATAACTTTGACAGGCAATAGACTTAATCACACATGGTACAATGAGAACCTCTTTTAACCATGGTAAAAATAAAACAAGTGAATGACAAGATTTAGATTGTTAGTTGTCTGTTATAATCAAGCATTGCTCCATAGTCTTCTTGCACAAAACACTACACTGGCTCACTTCACATAACATAGGCAATGACAGAACATGGGTTAGATCTGAACTCATACCTCAGTATTATGCCGCATATTCAAAAAATATTGCAAGAGAATCCATACAACAAAAGAGAAGACATCTTGCCAATAAAAGGTGACGACCCCAAAATCGAAGCCGATCAGCCAAAACAAAACACATAAACTCCTTACACACAACAAAGCTCAATCTTCCATATTCATTCAAGTGACCAAGCTATAGCCTGAGTACTTCAATCTTCCATATTCATTCAAGTGACCAAGCTATAGCCTGAGGACATGAAGTAGATCCATTATGCGATGTCATCATGTGTTACTAAAAGAGGTCTCCTTGAAAAGGCCCAAAGTGTAATCAGAAAAGAGAACCACCATGCCCTATGATTAACTGCCGCTAGCTGCCAAGACTAATCCTATCAGTAAAATGCCCCATACGAATGCTATCGATGACAAAGCACATTAACATCCCAAGTCCAGGTCCAAATCCTACTATCTTCATGACTGGTTTATAATCCAGTAACTAAAGGAGAAGATATCCCACCTCCTACCCATCTGAACCTCAGACACCAACAGCAACTTTAGTTGAAGCAACATCTATAACAACCCACATGCATAGTGAACGCCGTAAATGATATTAAGCCCAAGTCCATCAGCTGTCACACCAGTAGGAGGGGGGCGCAGAAAATACCATTTTTTTCTAAGAAGATGATGGCATATAATGCCAACTTTATTAAGAATCTTTTTCTGGAAGTGGCCAATTTTATTAAGAATAAGAAGACATGATGCATCAAAACAGCTGAGGTGTTACAACACTACACCTCACGCAGGAGGGGGGGTCTTGGGGTGGGGGTTAAGTTCGTACAACTAAAACTACCTCCACGTAGGGAGGGGCCTTTAGCCGGCCAAGCGGGGAGGGAAAGAAGTAGACAAGAAGCTTCAAGGAATGTCAGAGTCGATTCTGTCCCCTCTCAGGAATAGAGGACAGATAGTCACTGCTAGAATTGTTGTGGTCGCTCCCAAACTCCTTTGTCAGCGGGACCAGTGCCAAAATTTCGTAGGTTGACCCAGGAAGGGCTGAAATTTTGGTAGGTGCTTTGGAAGCCGGCGCTGGTCGGGGTGGGACTGGAAGCAGAGGCTCTGTTCTCTAGTTTTGACTGTCTCAGCACTGCAGCATTAGGAAGATGAAGCCACCACGAGCTGTCCCGAACTTCAAATTGGGAGCGATCAAGTGCGTTGGAACCGCTGATGAGTTGCCTTCGAAACGTTACCCACGGGGGTGCTAGCCGATGTCAGACTAGGTCGCAGCAGCCCAAAGAGTGACAGGGTGTCAGTTCAGTCCCAGGGAGGGCAGAACTCCGCACCCTGGGGATAAAATGGAGAAGAATTCGCTCGGGTTGTCGAATGGAGTGCCGCTTCTTGGAGGAGGACGGAGACTCGCAGTAGAAGGTCCCAGTCAAACCCCTCCTTCAGATCTTTAGGTGAGCAGGCGTGGCAGCTTCTGCAAGTCACCTCTAGATGCTGATCAGAATCCTTCTGCGCAGTCAGAGTAGAATGCTTGCCCCGGACAGTCACGAACTCATAATGAGACGAGACAATTGCCGTTGCGAAGAAGACTCGGAGACGCTTCCACTGGTATCTCTTGAGCCTTCAGAAACACCCGGATGAAGTCGCAGTTGCCTCTGCAAGCTGCTGTTTCACTACTACCTGTGACCCAAAATTACAGGTTGAATAGGGGAGGTGGGGAATGAGGTAAATGGGAGGGAAAAGGGGGGTGGATGAGTGTGGGGAGACCCCTGGCTCGAACATGATAAGGATTCTGGCCGGTCGAGAGAATTATTCTTCTCGATGTGACTTCGTCTTGGCTTCCTGTGCCTTGATGTCGTCTATTGCCGAGCTGTTGATGGTAATTTTTCTAGTGTTGGCATCGGCATTTATGAGTGTTGGAGAATTTGTCGACATTCCTATTGATTGAGTACCCACTGCTCCTTTATTTTCTCTGTTGGGTGTTGTGCTCTCGAGGCATGCCTGTAATCCTTGAGATGCATCCCCTGAGATTCTGGGTCTTGCTGTCATTTCTCGTTGTTGTGGGTCTTTCTTGGTGAGCTGCCTGATGCATGACCCGTTCCCTGTGGTCGCATAGTCAGCTGCTTTTGTGCCTTGATGTGACCCTGCTTGCAGTTATGTTCCATAGTTCTATGTGCTGTACAGAGCTGGAATCCTGCAGGTGCCGTTGTGTTGTTGTTTCAAGTGTTGTTTCCGTATGATTTTGTGTTTTTGTCTTGGACCATTGTCTTGTCAGTTAGCATTGCTATACTCCTCTTTCCGAGTAGAGTTAGCTTGCGACTCGATCAGATGAAATATCTAAGTGAGGACTGACTTGATTGTGCTTGTGGTCCAGTGTTGTTGTCGTGGGCATCTTGTGTGCTAGGTGTCCCCTGTTACCTTTGGCACTAGAGCTGATGATGTGGTCGAGCGGTCAGCTGTGAGGACTGTGTCTCCTTGTGTAAGCTGATGCTTGTCGTCCCATTTTTCATGATCCGTTATCATGGCAGTCATGTCTCTTTCCTTGTGAGACGTAAGCGACGTTACCTTGTTTCAGAGGTGTCAGACTTGTGTTCACTTGTGTCATGCTCACTCGTGAGCGTGTGCACGTGATTATGGTCTGACTATGTTCCTCTAAGCTGTGTTTCTTATGATTCGTATCGTTTCGTAGTTGTGTTGTCGGGTTATTCTTCCCTACTTCTTCTTTGTTAGTCCTTAAATTTTGAGGATGAAATTTCTTAAAGGAGGGGAGGATGTAATGCCCTGGATCTTTATTGGATATTTCATTTCAACTGAACTCATTGTACATCAAGTGGTTGATAAATTTCAGATATTTTGATACATCAAGAATAAAATTCAAATTACATTCATTGCCTTATCCGCATGAGGCCGATACTTGCGTAGCTCTTTCACATAAGCACGGCACTCCTCGTCGTCTTCTTTCACTTCCTCTTGCCACGGGCACAGTTTGCTGATCTCCTACATGGTCAGCACGTTCCGGATCGCTCTCTCATCCTCTTCGGTCCCCATCTTTCTAGCTAGAAGGGGAGGGTAATGTGAGAGTGTAGGAACCGTTGTTCAGGGTAGCCCAATTTGAAGATAGCATCAGCGACGGTTGTAGATCGCCATGGTAGTGTCCCCTACTAGCTGTAGATCTAAGTCTGGCCGTCGTGATACTCTAAGTATGCTTCTCTAGAGAACATCGGGTCGCATCTCGAATTTATCCAATGGCATTGTGTTGAGGAAGAGGCGCTATTCATCACGTGTCTTCTTGACCACTGTCCGGGACTCCACCTGTGAAGAAAATCCAAAGGCACCTCCAATAAGGAATAAAGGGTGGCTCCCGAAGATCCGGCTAGTTGAAGTTAGATCTTCCTTGATTTGGAATTTGATTCTTACTCCTATCCAACACTCAATGAGTATCATAGAGCTGAAGAGAGGTCCTCCTAAGCAAGCTGAACTTAGCCCTTCATAAAGATATGAAAGGACCACTTGAGAAATCAACAAACCCCACCACAACCCACTAATGATGCTCAGGTTTTGGATATCAAGAAGGTGGTCAGTGGTGGAGAAAAGAAAGACCCCGCACAAGCAAACCGATACGACTTTCGCTATGGCTTCAAATCTACCGCTCTTGTTCTTACAATATGTGGTTATCCATTGAGCTATTGGTATCAAGTGAATATGGTGTGGACTAATCATGGTCCTAACATCATTTGGGCTATGTATGAAATCACTTAGGATAAGTGAAGGGTCTATAGGATCAACTGTATGACATACTAGGTCCTCCCAAACCCGTGGGTAACTCGGCGATGCCGAGTGGAGGATGTGAGGGCTGGTCCCTTGCTGGTAGAGGGCCATCAAGGATAGAGGGTATCCCAAAGGGGTATGGCTAGTCCGATCCTAGAGGCCGACCCGGTGCCGAGGGCACAGGTAGTCACTCACTCCCACGGTGGTCACTCAGAAGTCTGGGACTTGCAAGATCGGACACTCTATCTCGCCGGTCAGCGTAGCTAAGAGCTAATATTGATTGAAAAGCACTAAAACAAGATCAGGGGAAGAGTGCTTACTCGACTGGTTTGAAGAAACTGGTCCCGACCGGAGACGTAGGCGAATGAGGAAGCGTGGGGTTTACCCATGCCGCGGTGAGGAAGCTTCAACCTGCTCAAATGTTTACACCACTACGCCTCATACAGGATTGGGATCTTGGGGTGGGGGTTAATTGATTACAACCAAAACTACCTCCACGCAGGGAGGGGGCCTTTAGCCGGCCAAGCGGAGAGGGGAAGAAGTAGGCTAGAAGCTTCAAAGATTGTCAGAGTCAATTCTGTCCCTTCTCAGGAATAGAGGACAGACAGTCGGTGTCGACGCCTCAGTGACCAATCCCGAACTCAGATTTTGACAAAACCAGAGGCCAACTCCTCGTAATTGGACTAGGGTCTTGACTGATTTTTTTGGAATTCCCAAGTTGTCAGGGCCGATCGGGGAAGATCCACGAACAGGGTCTCTGCTTCCTGATTCTGACTGCTATAGAGCCACAACAGTAGGAAGCCGAGGCCGCCACAAACACTCCTGAGCTTGAATTCTGGCGTGGCCAGATTCGTTGGAACCGTTGCTGAGTCCTCTTCGAAACGGTGCCCATGGGGATGCTAGAGGAGGTCAGAGTAGATAGCAGTAGCACGAACAGTGGTTACATGTCTGCTCAGTCCTAGAGTGGACAAAATAGCGCACCCGAGGGAGAAAAATGATAACTCACTCGTCCGGGGTCCAATCGGGGAGCCGCTTCTTGATTCTCGACGGTGGGCGAGCTGATCGACCTTCCTCCCTGGGATGAGATCCTGGCAGAGATTGTGAGAGATAAGCATGAAGTTCTCCGGATGATAGACCAGTGAGGAATCCTGGTCGACCGCCTAGCAGGGTGGCTCTTGGGCCATATGAGAGATAAGATAGTGGAAGCAGATCGACTGATGCGCGGCGTGACATTGTGCTTGGTCAGGGTGCCACTCTTCCCTATGTCAGGCGACGTGCTGAGGTGAGAGTATGTGGGGCCCCTGACTCTCCTGTGGACAGGGCATTCTCTTTCTCGAGCCGTGCTGGCTCATATATACTGTGGACTCACTCAGATGAGCCTAGGCGGCAACGCCATGGAGAGTCTCTACCTTCTGCACCTATGGATGGAGGTCCACTTGAGTTTTGATTTTGACAGCGAGGTGACTACTACTTCTCAGATCTTTGAGAAGAGAGCCATCTACCCCGCGAGGGCTATCTTCGGTCCTGAGGATTAGGTGATATGCAAGACAACACTACTGAAGGCCAGAGATGACTGACGGGACCACCTGAATTTCTTGCTTGAGGATGAGTTTGTGTTCATGCCGATGATGTATCGACATGAAGAATTTAGAGTGCCGGGATCGCTAGAGCAGGAGTTATGGCTTGTGGGGGCCGAGGACTTGGTGTTGTACCAGGGGCACCGCTGCTATCGCTAGGTGGGATTGCCCAGACGGATCCCATGGGCGGCTTCAAAGGGAGGATTGATTGCATAGCGCCTTTCGGGGACCGACGCGGATCGACGGTGACTAGATAGGATTGAGAAGGCGTGGAGATGCCATGCCGCCACGGTGAAGGCTAAAGTGGATATAGAGGAGGACAAAGATGAATTGAGGGGCTACGTGGGCTACCTACAAAGCTTCAGGCTGATCGTGAATGAATTTTTCATGAGGAGGCATACCTGATTGGAGTCTTGTTCAGCATTTTTGTTTATGGTTATGCTATGACAAAAGGACTATTTTTGTGTTTTTCTTTTCTTTCAGGGTGTACCGGCGAAGACTTGAGAAAGGTGCACCGGTGAAGATAGGACAAGTGTACCGACGAAGGGCATTGGGAGCGTACCGAAGAAGGCTGGGGTTAGGCATGCCGACGAAAGCACTGAAAGAGTGCACCGGTGAGGGCAGGAAGGGTGTGCTGGCGAAGGACCAAGGGGTGCCGGGGAAGATCTTCAAGGCCTGTGTCGGCGAAGGGCTAAAGGGGGGTGCACTGGTGAAGGTCTGGAGGGTGTACCGGTGAAGGACAAACCCCGTGTAGGTTTCAACTGGGCTGGATGAAGTCCATGTATGTTCAGCAAAGGAGCCAAGTCCATGTAGATGTACAAATTCTGGAATGAAGTCCATATAGGTTTTCAACAAAGGAGCCAAGTCCAGGTAACTTTTTAAGCAAGTCTGTGCATATGCACGGGGTTAAAGGACGAAGTCCATGCAGGTTTTGGACAAGTCCATGCATGTTCTGGGGTAAGTCCGTGTATATGCACGGGGTCAAGGGCAAGGTCCGTGCATATGCACGGGGTCAAGGGCATGCGGTTTGGGTAAAGTCCATGCAGCTTTTGGACGAAGTCCATGCAGGTGTATGCGGCCAGAGACCAAGTCCGTGTAGGTTTGATGAAGTCCATGTGAGATTCTGGAAAGTCTGTATAGCATGTATAGGGTTTGTGTAAAGGGTGAAAGCAAAGTCCATACAGGGTTGGACAAAGTCCGTGCAGGTTGTTCATGCAACTAAGGTGAAGTCCATGCATGATGTATGCAGGTTAAGGGTGAAGCCCATGCATGTTTAAACAAATCCGTGCAACTGGGAGTGAAGTCCATGCAAGTTTGGACTAAGTCCGTGCATATGCACGGGGTTGAAGAACGAAGTCCGTGCATATGCATGGGGTTGAAGAATGAAGTCCGTGCATATGCACGGGGTTGAGGAACAAAGTCCATGCAGGTTGTGCACGGGGTTGAAGAACAAAGTCCATGCAGGTTGTGCACGGGGTTGAAGAACAAAGGCCAGGAAAAAGGAATGGAAACATCAGGCTATCCTGGAATAAATGAGAATAATCTAGGATTTTAATAGCACAAGTTGTCCACGGCTCGGCTACTGAGTCACGAAAGAAAAGCACGAAATCAATCTCTGGAAGTTATGCGGTCGCACTAGGGCCGCTTACGATATACACGGTCTTATAATGGACCGTGGAAGATGAACTGGGCCAAGGGAGAACCCAGCTCGGGGCCAAGGGCTAAACGGTCCTTTATGGGCTGTGTGAAGGTTAGAACGGTCTTAGATAGGCTGCTAGGCAGAGCAAGACGGTCCATATTTAGCTGTTCAGAACAAGAAGAATTGAAGCCCACAATGAGCGGTGCACGGTCTGGACTGGGCCACCCTAACACCAAATGGTCCATCGATAGTCCGTTTAGTGGGTGAAACGGTCCACGTATAACTGCATACCAAAAGGGGGAAGCTAGGCTAGAGTAATCAACCTAATTGGGCTCCCAGGCCGCCTGGGGCATGGTGGAACCGAGCCAGAGTTTAGCCCACAACTCTCAGGTCTGTCTAGAGGCTTTAGGTTGACTAAACATGGCTAGGTCGAAGAAAAGTCAAGGAGAATCGACCAGCTAGACCTGGCACTTAGCCAGTCATACACGGTCTTAATCGAGCCGCTCAAGGGACCAAACGGTCCGATTTAGGCCGTGTAGAGACTCAGACAGTCCCATTTGGCCTGTGACTCTAGACAGAGGCAAACGAGCGATCCGGTCGAGTTAACAGGTGCAGAGTTTAAGGGACAACCTGCTCGGCATCCTAGTGGGAATCCTAAGCTCGCGGGGACTGACGAAGGTCTCGTAATGGAGGTTCTAGTCTGACGGAAGGAATATTCAGTGGAGAGTTCCAACCATTACATGATTAAAGGTTCTATAAAACATCAGAAAATGATAGAAGATCGGTCAGTCAGTACCACCAGAGTGGAGTGGCTGTCAGAACAATCCTAATATTATTACTCCAACTTCCAACATAACCAATCCAGCCTCAAGTTCTCCTCAGGCAGATGCCGTGATGTAGACTCCTCCGCAACGCACCTCGATCTTTGATAGGCTGGGGGCACCCGTCCGCCCCAAGAGGTGCTCTCAGAAGAAGTGGACTGTCTGGCTCCTCAGTGACGCGGTCAAGGTGTTCGTGTGCTATGCCACCGGGCACCAGCATGAGGTCCAGACTGACGATATGAACCAGCCCATAGCTTAACTCAAGAGACCACGTCACCCGACTCAGTCGCCGGCCCCGGTCGGCCATGTCGGCACTTCTGCCAGGCCTCAGACATCGACACAGGCAGAATAAGTTCTCGTTGAGGAACGTGCCACCCTCGTCAACACGGAGCCGATCAACAATGACCCTCCGACTAGTAAAGTCCAAGAGGTAACTCTTGAGACTCTCATGAAGGGGAACCAGCACTTGAAGGCCCTCTTGCAAGACTTGCTTCTGGAATGTGACCTCCACCCTCAGCTGCCCACTGGGCCTTTGACGGAGGTGCCGATCCTGCCAGGTGGGCAAAATGGTGCTGACGCCTCCACGGTAGCTACTCGGACCCCTACCATTGCTGGGTTCGGCACGCCCTTGGCCGAGGCTCAACCACGGCCATCCAACACACCGGTGTCGAAAAATCTCATGGTACAGCACCAAATGATCGTGCGGATCGTTGAGACCAAGCTAGCCCAGTTTGGAGAAGGGGTCGTGACTGTAGATCTCTACAGTGTCCCCTATCTGCTCCACCATCAGCTCAAGAAACTTCCCCCGGAGTATGCCAAGCCACTGAAGTTGCAGAAGTTCGACGGTCAAGGGTCTCCGCATGGACACTTAGCCTACTACATCATGGCCATGGGCGAACTCACGTTGGATGAGTCTTACCTCCTTTGCTACTTCACCACCTCACTTATGGGCACAACCTTCTAATGGTATGCCCGCCTGAAGCCCAATTCCATCATTGACTGGGTAGATCTTCAGAAGAAGTTCCTCGATCGTTTTCAAATGGCCGAGTGAAAGGTCTCTTTAGCCGAGCTCTACTCCCTCCGACAGAAGAAGGGCGAGAGCGCCCTTGACTTCATCAAGAAATGGCGAGACCTTAGCATGAGGTGTGTCAATCCGCCAGTCCAGGAGGATGCCATCACTATCTGTCACCGAGGCTTGGCGACTGAGGTTAGCGAAAAGCTTCTCGGCACTAACGTCAAGGGTTTTGATCAACTCAATTCGGCAGTCGCTGAAATAGAGATGTTCTTCGCCGATAACCCGAGCTACATCTCAGCGAAGGGTAAACAAGCGCGGGAACGCCAGCCCGGCAAGGAGGTGAACATCATCGAATTCACCCCCACCGCTAAGGCTAGCAAGGGAGCCAGGACAAGCAGTTCCTACAAAAGGCCAACCGATAAGCCGGCCACTCTCTCCTTCTCAGAGCGCATGTAGACTCCCTTCTCTTTCAAGAGGGAGCATACGAAGATGCTCTTCGACCTCTGTATGGCCCAGAAGATCATCAAACTACCTGAAGTCCGCAAGCCGGACGAAGCCCAGAAAATCGACGATCCCAACTACTGCTTATACCACCGCATGCTGGGTCACCCCCTTGAAGATTGCTACGTCTTCAAGACCTAGGCACAGAAGATGATCCGAGATGGCCTTATTCAAATGAAGAGTGATCTCGTCGATCCTCCACAACCACACACGTGGTCCAGGCCAGCTAAGGCTGCACGATTGGTTCACCATCCAGCTAATGTGATCCACATGATGTCCACATTTTCCCGTTCTGATGATGAGTCAGAGGAGCCTGGCCAATCGAAAGGGACATTCGGTCTGGTATCTAAGGTGGAGGCCCTGGCACGATCGCAGACCCCTCTCCTTCCCCAGAGAAAGAACCTGACGACTTTTCGACGTCCTCATCGAGAGGGGGCAAATCCTACCCCGTGACCCACCGACAGACTACACCCATTGGGACTTTAGCCACCCCAGTACTGTCCCTTCCATGCGCGAATCTGCCATGGGATCGAGTCCTGTGAGGAAGTCTAGCACCTCATCCAGGAACAGATCCAGTGGGAGCAGATCAATGCTGAGGGGACTTCCATGGCACTTGTTCGGCTACAACAAGCTGTCGGAGAAACTCTGAGCATTGGCAGAAATGTGCCAGAGCAGCCTTATCCTCCCCAGGAAAATGGGCATGGGCTACCTTACCAGCACACTCCAGAATGGCTCGAGTTCCAGACTGACAATCGGGAAGCTCTCAAGCGCCTGCAGAGGCGTATGGAGCAAAATGCCAGCCAAGAGACGGGGCTGAGTACCTTCTCGGCCAACGCCATTCATCCTCTTGCTCCCCCGGTCTCCCCTGATTCGTCGACACCACAGGCCGGTCAACCGGCCCTTGCCACTTCAGCTACGCAATGGCGACCTTGGCAGGAGTTAGAGTCTCTGCCCTTTTCCATAGAAGACACTTCTAGACTCCTCCGAGTCCTTCTTGGCCGAGAGGATATCCTGGTGGGCGAGGCTACAATGGGCTACTCAAGCTCTTCTCACCCTCCCCCTATTCCACTTCTGTCTCCGATGCTTAAGGATAGGAAGGGAAAATAGAAGCTGGGCGAGGTCTCGGTTCGACCAGACCAGGTCCTCCTAATAGTTCGCAAGTCGGGTTTGCCATCACAAAGGCCATCCAGTGCACGAGATCAAGACAGCCAACAGGGGTAGCAAGGCCCCAAGACTTCATCGGGTGTCGCTCGACCCTACCCTCAGTCAAACTATAGGGATCAGGCCAGGAAGTAGGATGTCACTCACGCTCCTCAGGCCACTTCTCAGTAGAAGCCCTTGCCACTGCGGCTAAGGCATCAAACTGTGCACACGTCTTTAGACGCTAGTACCAGTACATCAGCTTAACAGGAGAAGTCTCCCTTACCGCCGCGGTTAAGACATCAAACCGCACACACGTCCTCGGATGCCAGCACAAGTCAGTTGGTTCATGGTAAATTTTCACAGCCACCACGGTTAAGGCATCAAACCGTGCCCACGTCCCCGGACGCTAGCCTCAGCATCCCAACTTACCAAGAACTACCACTCGAGCTCATTGAACAGGCGATCAACGCCACCTTCCAACTACAACAATCGGAAGGTGCCTAGATTGAGATCCGGGCAAAGAAGGAAATGTCTAGTTAGCTCTTTTCCTCCAATAACCACCGGCAAGGAAGGATAGCTCTTTGCAGTGGACATAACTCCAGCAGGCATGTGCACTTGAAGAGGAACATCCAAACTTGATGGCATCAAGCCCAAATCATCAAACAACATCTGGGAAAATTGCTCAGACACAAATGAATGAGTAGCACCAGTGTCGAATGAAACTCTAGTGTGGAAACCCAACACTAGAAGTGTACCTTCTGTCACATTTAGATTGGCTCAATCCCATCTAGAGGTAGTGCCGATAATGGCTGAAGGGCCGTCAGCCATGGAGAAGTTCCGGGGGATGAACCCGCCTTCTTTTAAGGGGGAGAGTCAGCCCCTAGCTGCAGAGCGTTGGCTACGAGTGATGGAGAAGATTTTCTGGAGCATCCGTTGTGATGAGGATGAGAATGTTAACTTGGCAACATTTATGTTGGAGGAGCGTGCTGATGTTTGGTAGTCTTCAATTCTGTGAAATCAATTCGAGAATGGAGCTAGGGAGGTGTCGTAGGGAGATTTTTTTACTTATTCTGAGTGAAGTACATCCCCGAGCATGTTCAAGACCGGATGGAGCAGAAGTTCCTCACTTTGGCCCAGGGGTCTATGACCGTGCTGGAGTATGAAGCTCACTTGGCGGAGTTGGCGTGTTATGCACCTCATATTGTAGCGGATGAGCAGAGGAAGGTGAAGAAGTTTGTATCGAGACTTCGACCGTCATTGAGGACAAAATTGGTTGCTTTCAACCACCGCACGATGAAAGAAGCTCTTGGTGCAGCATGCCAGCAAGAAAGTGAAATGGAGCAGTACCAAGATGAGAAGAAAGCCCAGTTGAAGAGGCTGTCATTGTCTTTCCAACACCAAGACTGTAAGAAGAAGCCCTCTACTCAGTCGCTTGCTTATACATCAACCAAGCCAGCTTCGACGCAAGCAAGAGGATCAGGAGGATCATCGGCTGAAGTCAAAAGTGAATGCAAGCACTGCGGGAAATGGCATGGATCTCTCTCTCTCTCTTCCTCTCTTCCTCTCTCTCAGATGGTGGTGGCGGAGCAGCGGCGAGGAGGGAAGCAAGCCCTCCTTCTCTTCTTCTCTTCTTCTTCTTCTTTTCTTCTCTCTTCACGTCTAGTCATCTCTTCCCTCTTGCTCTGTGTCGTCTGCCTCTCCCTTTTGTCCCGTATGTCTCACCCTCTTTTGTGCTGGGGAAGAAGGGGGCTATTATACCCCCCAAGCAGTGGGGGTCTTCGAATGCGAATGGCGGCCGCGAAAAGTGACGAACATTAATGGGGATTTGATTTCCCCATCTCCGGTGGCAGGGAGTAGCCTGCGTGCCTCTTGGAGGGGGTGACAAGTCAGCTAGTCCCACTACGCGCCAATAATCGTAGGGCATGGGCATCACGTTGTTCTGCCGGTTACACCGGGTAAAGGGGGTCTAGGGCGTGCCGCTGAAGCGCCATGAGGGCGTGCCGCTGAAGGGGGGGCCCTGGTGGGGAGTGTGCCGCTGGAGCTTGCTAGGCGTGCCGCTGAGGATACTAGACGGGCATGCTGGCGAGAGCCACCAGGCTATGCCGGTGAAAATGCCCAGGGCTGTACCAGCGAAGGTGGCCACAGAGCGTGCCTGCGAGGGGTGCCTTGGGCGTGTGCCACTGAGGGCTCCCCCGAGGGTGTGCCGGGGAAGCTTGGTGAGGCCCGCCGTTGAAGGGGCCAGGCGGGCGTACCGGCGAGGGAGCCAGGCGGGCGTGCCGGCGAAGGACCGCGCCATTGGGTAAGCGCGAAGTGTGTCGCTGAGCGGGATAGAGGGCGCCGTTGAAGGAGGATGCAAAGGGCGTGCCACTGAAGGCTGAACGAGGTGCCATTGTGACACGTTCAGGCCCGTTATGAGCACAAGTTGTGGTCTATTGGATTTTTCTTTGGGACCCATGCATCGTTGGCTTTTTGGGGGTTAGTTTGTCTTCACTGTCATGACTCCGGGAGTGGCTTCACGGTAGTGCATCGTCTATTCAGAGAGTGTTACTCTCTGAAATTAAAAAGTGACAAGATGATGATCCATTGATCATTAAAATTAAAGAGAAATTAGATCAACGACCAGATTTTCTTTTAGCGGATGATGGAAGGTTGTTGTTCCGAGGAAGAACCTGTGTGCCTGATTGTTCTACTATCAAGGATAAAATCTTGAAGGAAGCACATCGATCGAGGTATACTATTCATTCAGGTGCTACAAAAATGTACCAAGATCTCAAGAGAACTTTCTGGTGGCCTAACATGAAAAGAGAGGTAGCCGAGTTCATGAGTCGATGTTTGGTCTGCCAACAAGTTAAGGCCGTGCACCTCAAACCGGCTGGTAAGCTAAAGCCTCTTGAAATATCGGAATGAAAATGGGATAGTATTGGTATGGATTTTATAGTTAGATTTTCGAAGACCTGAAGTGGATTTGATGCTATATGGGTGATTGTGGATCAGCTAACTAAGTCCGCTCACTACTTACCCATCAAGACCAAATGGACTGTGGATGTTCTAGCCACCCTATATATCAAGGAGATCGTAAGGCTACATGGTATTCCAACTTCTATTATTTCTGATAGAGATCCGAGGTTCACCTCTCATTTCTGGAAAGATTAAAGATTGCTCAATCACGGTAGAAGAGTTATGCCGATAATCGAAGAAGAGACCTTGAATTCCAAGTTGGGGAGCATGTCTTCTTAAAAATCTCACCTACACGAGGAATTAAAAGGTTTGGTATCAAAGAAAAACTAAGTCCAAGATTTATTGGCCCTTTTGAGATTCTGGAGAGGATCGACGAAGTGGCGTACAAACTGACTTTGCCTCCTCAATTGGCCGGTGTTCATGATGTATTCCATGTATCCATGCTGAGGAAATATGTGTATGATCCTTCGCATGTGATTCAATTTGATGACTTGAAGCTACAGAAGAATTTATCATATGAAGAAAAATCGATCAAGATATTAGATCGAAAATTACACCAGCTAAGGAATAGGGCTATACTAATGATAAAAGTTCATATTTTTCTGATGGTGCTTTTGTAGGTGCAATAATTTTGCAAGGACAAAGAGCACGAGATGAGTCCCCTCCATTCACCACTGTTAATCTTTTGATTCTGCCCAACATCATCATGATTTGTCACTATGGCACTCCTGATTATCACTCTGTCACTGGGCATTACTTGATCCTGATCATCCAATCTTAATCTCACATGCCAAGATTGTCATCCTCATGACAAACAACAAACAATGATGCTTTGAAATTCTATGTTTCAACTCATGCTATTCATGCTAAACATGCTTCGCCTTGCTAATACATGTTTGAATGCTATCCATACCAAGTTTTGATTGCTTTGATGTCTATATTGTGATTGATTATGGATGCTTTGATTCATGCTATACTTGCTATGCTTAAATGCCTCATTCATTGCTTGTTATCTTTTTTGATATCTTGGCTAAGGAATCTTTGAGCGCAGGAAGAAGCTCTCTTGGTCCCACCGATCGGGCATCATCATCCAGGCCCCCACGGTGTTTGCATCATTTCTCAGTTCCCTCATGATAAACACGGAATGTATGTGTGGTGATCTAGAAGGGGAGGGGTTGAATAGATTACCCCTTGAAAAATTTTAGGGAAAAAGAACTTAGATCACTTGTAGCTAAGATTTAGAGGAGTTGCAACGAGCAAGATCTAAGCGGCACTCGCTCAAGCACACGTACTGCACAGAAGGTAGAATCGAAGGACAAACTGCAAACCACAATGAGACAATCGATTTTAAGGTGGTTCGATTGCAAACCCACAATCTACGTCCACCCCTTACTCTACGGAGTAAGGCTTCATTGCTAAATTCCGCAAGCACCAGCAGACTCAGTCTGCAAACATATGCTGCCTAACAGCTTGACACTGAGAAACACACTCCTAAAACTTCTGACGAACTCAGAAGAGAAAACACTGGAGGATCTTCCTCCCTTCCTCTGCAACACACAGAAGGCAAAATACAGAGGATCGACCTCTCTTCCTCTGCAACACAACTATTTCTGTCACTCTAACTGTTCGACAGAATGCCAGGAACTTTCAGATTTTTCTGAAGATATTTTCTTCCAATGACAAGGTCACGTGATCCGAGGTTGCAGACCTCTGACACATGTGTCTGATGTTCTGGAAGATGCCAAAGGGAGCTCACGCCATCCACACTCCCGGCGTCCCTCTGTGGGAGCTATAAATACAACTGGTCGACCACCAAGACCAGTGCGTGAAGTTGAAGAAGAAAAATCTGCCTCTGAGAAGAAGAGTGAGCCCGTTCGAGAAAAGAAGAAGAGCGCCCAGAGGAAGAGAGAAAAGAAGAAGAAGAGTGAGAAGAACTGAGAAGAAAAAGATAGAGCAAGAACGACAACACAGAAATAGATCGATCGAGAGAGAGAGAGAGCCCGTGCAGAGGGGCTCATTTGAAGACGTGTATCGACTGAGCCGTGGATCAGATCTAGGCCAGTCCGCTCCAAAGGAGAGCTTCATTTATTTATCACGTTTACAGCCTTCAGTCACTATGTTTCTATTTCTTATTTTTCCTTTAGTTCTTTAAAGTTTGTTCTTTCGATCCTCTGGATTGAGGTTTGGGTTCCTCCTGTGGTCTCAGGAGAAGGGAGACTTCGTATCTTCGGTTTGCAAGTAGTGGGTTGCTACCTGTGGGTTCCCTCCGGGTTGGAGGAAGGGAGATTTGTTCTCCGGGAGCAAGTGACTAGTTGTCACTTGTGGTTTCCCTCCTAGTGTGGAGGAAGAGAGACGTTCATCTCTGGTTTCTAGTGGCTGCGTGTCACTAGGGTTGCCCTCCGGGTTGGAGGAAGAGGGGAGTCTGTTCCCCTGGTTAAGCTGTGTGTCAGCGTCCTGTTGCAGACTGAGTCTGCATTTCTTACTGTTGCAAGGGAAGCCACACTCGGGTTGAGTGTGGGGTGGATGTAGGTCTGGTTGACCAAACCACCTTAAAAACCTCTGTGCAGTGGTGTGTTTGTGGTGTGCTTTCCATATCTACTACCCCCATTCACCTCACCATCGTCCCGCATCATCCATTAAGCCCGAACTCGAGAGCAAGCGTAGCCAAGGAGGAAATACCAATAAAATGAGCCCAAAGACATGCCTGAAAATGGCCCAATGAGTAATGGATAGCTCGAGGCATCAAAAATAATGGTCAGAGGAATGACTCAACTCGAAGGTAAAAAATGGGTGCCAACAATGTGATCTCCAAGGATGGAATATCAGTGGATCCATCAAAAGTAGAGGTTTTGAAGAATTGGGACAGGCTGACTAATGCTATCAAGATCCGTACTTTCTTGGGTCTAGCTGGCTACTATCGGCATTTTATAAAGGACTTCTCCAAGATCGCCATTCCTCTTACTAGGCTGACCTGCAAGGAGATTCGTTATGAATGGAGCGAAGATTGTGGAAGAAGTTTTCAAGCCCTAAAAGATCACTTGACCACAGTCCCAGTCTTGGCATTACCAACTGAAGGGGAGAAATTCGAGGTATATATCGATGCGTCTGGCATTGGCCTCAGATGTGTGTTAATGCAACAAGGAATAGTCATATCTTACTCTTCTCGACAGTTGAAGAAGCATGAGGAGAACTACCCAGTTCACGCCCTAGAGTTGGCTACAGTAGTATTTGCATTAAAGATCTGGAGACATTACCTCTACGGAGTGCAATTCACCATATACTCTGATCACAAGAGCTTGAAGTATCACTTTTCGCAAAAGGAGCTGAACATGAGACAAATGTGTTGGCTTGAATATCTCAAGGACTTCGACTTCACTAATAATATCATCCTAGAAAGGGTAATCCTGTAGCTGAGCCCCCAGTCAAAAGCCAAGAGCCTTACTAGCCAACTGTATGATTCAAGAGTGGAAGTTGCTGGAGTAATTTTCTAAACTTAACATAAGTATGGATAAGGAGAGCAGGTGTATTACTCTATCATACATGAGGATAGAACCGGATCTACTCTCCAAAATACAAGGACTCCAAGACAATGACCCAGTACTGGTAGAAATCAAGGGCAAGGGGCCTAGCCCATTGAATTGGACCCATTAGCCTACTTAATTAACCCTATGACTTAAGACTTAAGTAAATGACTCATTAACCTAGGTACTGGACTCAAATAAAATAAAAATTACATGGTTTATGACTCAAATAAAAGATGAAAATTACATGAATAGACTCAGAAAAATGAGACGGACGTGATGGCACATGCCGACGATCAATCCAAGCCTCAAAAAAAATATGGAGGGGCAATGGATGCCCCCATCACATGCCTCCTTCTCCGCTACTGGACGGGTTTCACCGACGGGTCGAGGTTGAGTTTATGCATCACCACCTCTTTGGGAATGCCAGGAAGACCCTCATCAGACCATGCGAAGACTTGAACGTACTCGAAAAGGAAATTCTTGTATTGCTCTCGTACATTGGGCGGTAAGTTTGTCCCAATTTACTTCGAGAGTCGGGTCATCTATGAGGAAGACTGACAGCAGTTC
Source organism: Amorphophallus titanum (assembly GCA_024336825.1). NCBI lineage: Eukaryota > Viridiplantae > Streptophyta > Magnoliopsida > Alismatales > Araceae > Amorphophallus > Amorphophallus titanum. Next base: position 794,906 of record JANBPO010009106.1, read on the forward strand.
ACCACCCGGCTTTCCTGCCATCAGTTTGTCCTCGACTTCCTCAACCTCTTATTTTTCCCTTTTGCCCTTACGGCTTCGACCGAGATTACGTAGCACCTTCTAGCTGTTGCCTAGTTATCTCGGACTTCCCCAATACTATATTTAGTCAAAAACTTCATTTTTTGGTGATAGGTTGAGGGCACTGCCTTTATCTGGCCAATAATACCTCGGTCAAAGATGGCATTATAGGCTGACATCCCTTTTATCACCTCGAAGTTCGCCAGAAATGTGATAGTTTTAGGAGGGGTACCGAGAGTAACCGGTAGGCTCAGGGCTCCCTCGGGATAAGTTGCCTGGCCATTGAACCCGCAGAGGGGGGTTCGAATTGGGCGTAGTCTAGATGGGTTTTCACCTATTTTCAAGAAGCATTCATACGCCAAAACATCAGGGGCACTATCATTGTCCACTAGTATCCTATCTACATTACAATGGTTTATAGTAGCCGAGATTACAAGGGCGTCATCATGCGGGGTGGCTACCCCTTCCAGGTCTTGGTCGGTGTGGCACAGATCTAGAGGGGGGTGAATAGATCCCTCTCTAAAAATTAGGTCCAATTAAACTAACTTGAAAGCTTCTCTTTCAAACCTCACCAAACGCATGCATGTGATAAAATCACACACGGAGAATTAGCACAATTAGTTAACCGTCTGCATGGACAAATCTAGTAGAGGATAAGGAGCACACACACAACCAATCACACGTGCACGTTGATTTTTTAGGTGGTTTGTGACCACGACGGGTACCCTATGTCCACCCCTCCCCACCTCGGTGAGACTTCACTAAACACGCTACATAAGGTAGCACACGGGGATGAACCCCAATACACTAGATGCTACACGACGACAGAAAACCACACACGAGGACGGAGCCTCAACGCGCTGCCACACAGCACACACACGAGGACGAGCCTCCACATGCTGCTTTCGTAGCACACACACACTCTAACACGGAGAACTTTCCCCGACAATGAATCCACACTTAGAGACACCGCTCCGAACACACACACAATGGTATTCAGTTTAATGAATGAACACAGATATACAATGCAAGCACAATAGACATCAAATAAACAAATGACGACTGCAACTAGGGACAAAAAATAGTTCAGTAGACTCCTGGTCAGAGGATGATGGAGTTGGGTTCTTCAATGACTGGACTACTTTTTCCCTTTACTCATTCCATAGATGGAGCACTCAGTAGGTTCCTTGTAGTGACTTGAGAGGTGGACGGCCTGTTACTCTTCCTAGCCTTTATGCTTCTTCAGCGGACTTGTTTGTATGGAGCTGTGGAGGAGATGCGGCTGTGATCCTTTGGCAGGTTCATGTCTGGAAGATGTGCAACTACCTTCTCTAGCCTGGAATTGAACTCAGCACGCCCTGGAGAGGAAGAAGATGGAGCTGCAGCCTCATCTTCCTGCAAACACCGAAAATCGGATAGAACATTAAGAGCTTTCTCCACAATGAAATAAACCCTATCCTAAAGGATATATACTCCAGGGAATGATGGGCCCAACACAATGACTTATAGTGTTAGCCATTATCAAAATCATGAGATACAAATGACCAATAACCACAGGGGCACAACACGCATGAGGACAGCTGTTTCAGGGCCTTAGTTCCTTGATCACAGACGCCCATGGGGTGTTTGGTGACCCTGGAAGGTCCTTCGCGACGACCGGCAACTACTGGCGGTATGGGAGGCCGGTGATGGCGGTCGCGGCGGCGAAAGGGGCTCTTGCTCTCTGGTGGCTGCCAAAGGGGAGAATCCCTTCTTCTTCTTCTTCTCTTCTTTCTGGTCTAGTCGTCGGTGTGCATTGCTCCCTCTTCTTCTCTTCTCTCTTTTTCTTCTATTCTTCTCTTCTCTCGTGTCCCCTCCTTTCTCTCTTTCTATATATCTCCCTTTTTTACCATGGAAGAAGGGGTTTTTATACCTCAACGGCATGGTGTTGTGGGCAAGCCAGTGGAGGCCGGAAAGGGAGATCATTGATGGGGATTTGACTTCCCCTCATCCCGTTGATAGGGGAGGAGCTTGCATGCCTCACCCTCGTGTCGCCACGTTAGCCATCCCACTACGTGCCAAGGATCCATAGGGGAATGGCGTAAGATTTGTTCTGCCGAAGGTGTCGTTGGAAGACCTGTGCCGTTGAAAGGGTCGGGCATACTGCTGAAGAACCCAACGGAGGTGTACCGATGAAGGTGCATGGGTGTATTGATGAAGGGGCGTGCTGTTGAAGGCAGCGTACCATTGAAGGCAGCGTGCCATTGAAGGTCTAGCCAGGGTGTATCACTGAAGGCACGAAGGCATGCTGTTGAGTAGGGATAGGGCCATGCCATTGAAGCCTACACTGGGCGTGCCGCTGAAGAGCTGTATGGGAGTGCCGTTGAAGCCTACGCTGGGCGTGCTGCTGAAGAGCCGTATGGGCGTGCCGCTGAACACTGGCCTTGAGCCCGTTTCGTGCACAAGTTGTGGTTCATTTAATTTCTTCTTCGGGGCCCATGAATTACGGGCTTCCCGGGGGCGCATGCAATTGCATATCTTATTATATGGACCCCATGGTCTTTATTTTGGCGATTAATCAAGGGTTGTCCCTCTTTCAGAGGGACGTAATTAACATCGTAGCCTTTATGGTATGACGGGTTTTGGGTCCCGATACGATCATCCATAATTGTCTGATCAGTCAGATGAGTGCATAATAAATTATCACGTTAGTGGCTGGCACCCCTAATTAATAAACGAATAAACCAGATAAAAGATAAATAATTTAATAAAATCAAATTAGATCGTTCCACCAAAATTGGCACGCCCGGTGGGACTGAACCTCCCTTCATCTTTTCACCAAAATAAATGGACCGTGTGGTCCCCACTCAACCACTCCAAACCCTAACTATTCATTCATCTTGTCTTCTCCCTTTACAGGTTGAAGTGATGGCGAACGGACTGTCTGGGCTTATCTTTGGCAACAAAATCATAGCCGACCATGCTGCACACGGCTATCTTGCCGTGCCAACTACCTTTGGCAGCTTTCCTCCGGTCGTTGGCTTCCCCAACTTCCTGGGAGTAGCGTTCGTGGATCTTCTGGGCGGGGAGAGCCCAGAACCTGTGAAGCTGACATCAAACAACAAACCTGCGGCCCGATAAAGTGAGGGTCAGATCAAGAAAACTCTGCTGAAGAGCCCAGTGATCGTGAGCTACCACGTTCACCATGTTACCTGCACGAACTGAGCCGTCACGGGGAGGTTCCAACCCTACGGGTGCTCTTTCACAGGCCATTCTGTAAATTGATGATCAGAGTTGGGTTGTTCCCCCGAATTATTCCCAGTCACTCCAGCCAGCATAGCTAAAGCCTCTTCAAATGTTGGAGCCTTTGCCATCTCATATTGCAACTCTAGCCACACAAGCAATGCAGCCCGCCCACCTCTGCCCTCAACCAGCAGTGCCAATTACCGTGAATAAATTAATGGTGGAGAAAATGATCGAAGAAAGGCTAACCAAAAGGGGTAGTGCAGATTACGCCCCCTTTGACATATACATGGTCCACAAGATAACAATGAATAACAACAATAGTAGTCCACAACTAGTACAGAGACAAGAAAGAAAAGTACAGCTACAAGAGCATACCCCGGCTCTGACCTCTGGCACTGGTGTAGTCTTCACACCATCCTTTTAACCCTTCCGAGTCTTTGAGCTCGTGGGTGGCGGTACGAGTCTTGGGTTATCGGGCCTTCCCGGTAATCAGATTCTCGGGTCGTTACAGTCGTGGTTGAACCTCGGCCAAGGGCGTGCCGAACCCAATAATTGTAGGAGTTCGAGCAGCTGCCGCTGAGGCGTTAGCACCATTTTGCCCACCCGGTAAGGCCGGAGCGTCCATTGAAGGCCCAGTGGGCGGCTGAGGACGAAGGTCACGTTCCTGAAGTAAATCTTGCAAGAGGGCCTTCAAGTGCTGGTTCTCCTTCATAAGAGTCTCATGAGTCACCTCTTGGACTTCACCGGTGGGAGGATCATTGTTGATCGGTTCCGCAATGACAGGGGCAGCACGCTCCTCGGTCAGAACTTCTTCCACTTGTGTGGACGCCTGAGGTCCGGCAGAAGTGTTGATGTGGCCGACTGGAGCTGGCGGTGGAGGCGGGTGACGAGGCCTCCTAAGGTGAGATATAGGTAAGTTTAGATCGTCGGTCTAAATCTCAGGTTGGTGTCCGGTGGTATAACACGCGAACACCCTGGCTACGTCATTAAGGAGTCGGACCGTCCCCCTTTTCTGGGAGAACCTCTTGGGGTAGATAGGTGTCCCCAACCTATCAAAGATGAAGGTATGCTACGGAGGATTCTCCATCGTGGCATCTGCCTAAGGAGAGCTTGGGGCTGGATGTTGGTGGGGCCTGAAATGAGCTCGTCTCTATTTTCGCTTATCTGTGTGAGAGGCAATGAAGGGTTGGGCGCTCCCAGATGACGCGGCTGCGGGGTCAGTCGCACCTTGCTTGGCGTGATGCCTTAGAGCCCGAAAGGGGTTGCTTAGGCGTGCTCTCCGAACAGCTTGAGCTTCCTCGAGGGTGACCCAGACCCTTCTCAAATCTGACTACTGGTCTCCCTCGTCCTTGTTCCTCCGATGGGACTTGGGAGCTTGAGTGACAAACTGGCGCTAGTGCTTTTGGGCCATTGCCGAAGCATCCGCCCGCTTAAGTTCTGCCTTGTCTTCCCGCGTTCGACACAGGAGGCTAAAGCGGTTGGTGATGGGGACCGTAGGGACGATCCGTTCTGGAGGAATAATGGGTTCTCCCCCATCCAAGCGAATCCGTAAGTCTCCGACAAGAATGGTCTTACCGGAGTTACTGGTGGTAGCAATGGGTCGCTTTCCTTTACAGCTACGACGGTGCTTCTTCTGGGGAGCGGAAGATGACTCCACCCCAAGGTGGTAGGCCGAGAAGACCTAGCCTGCGGGTGCTGGTGGCACAGGGCCATTCATTTGGAATACTGGGATAGGCCCCCAAGATTCAAAGTTTGTAGTGAAGGTCGGCGGCTGGGTGGCTCGAGTTTAGGCTTTCGCCCGAGCCAATAGTAGTGTTGCAGACACTCGTCGCAATGTGTCCGCGCCCGAAGTTGTCACTATAGGGGGTACCGGGATGCTGGTGACCCGAGGCCTTGAGCATGAACTGGGAGCTAGCAGGACTGGAAGGCACGACAGAGGGCGCTCAGTCCGTACTGAGGTCACCGCATCCCACAAAGGCAGACCCGTGCTAGGGATCAGTGTCGGATTGCGGGAGGAATGCCCCTAAGGTAGAGCCGAGAGATCTGAAGCCTGACGCAGACCACTCGTAACAGACGTCGTCCGCGGGAAATCCTGGAGTTGTACGTCTGGTCTAGATGCTAGGATGCCTCGTGCCAGGGGTTGGGGACCCGGGCGAGGCAGTCGCGCTTCTACGGTTTGGGTCGGGAGGCCCGAACGAGGCGTTGGGGAGCCCTGCCGCTGGGCTAGGAGGCTTGTGTGGGGAGCTGGCTGGGTGGGAGCTCGGGATTGACGGCCCGAGCAAAGTGCTGAGGAGCAAAACACTATAGGGTGGAGACCCACACCAGATGTCGGCTTGGCTGGGGCTCGGGGCTGGAGGCCCGAGTTAACTGTAGGACTGGAGACCAGAACCTGGGACGCAAGGCTTGCGTCAGAAGTCGGTCGAGACAGGGCCCGGGGACTAATGCTTGCCCCGGCTGGGACGGGTCTGGAACCCCTATAGGCACCGGTGGCAGGAGAGCCGAGCCGGACACTCGACCTGGTTGTCCGGACTGGCAGCTGGCATGGCGCCTTGGTGGCACCAAAGGAAACAGGAGTTGGAGGTGGCGATGGAGCCGCCACGGGGACTACACCCAAGAAGTAGGGTAATCCGATGATTGGGGTGAAGCTGCCAAAAGTGATCGGCACTGCCAAGTAGCCCACCCATGCATGGGTGGCGACGGCGATGGGACCGTAGGTGATGGCAGCCATAGTTGCTGGAGTCCTGGACAAGCTAAGGCGACGGTCGGGCGTGGTCATCGAACATGATCTGGCAATTGGGAGACAAACTGGAAGCTGTTGGGAAGTACGAACAGGTGCACTTCTGCTACCCCTCTTGTAAGGATAGGAAAAGGGCACCTAGACTTCAGGGCTGGCACGGACTTTCGCATCAGCAAAAAGAAGGAAGGCGGGAGACATCCCACCGGACATGCCATCCTTTTTGTTCCACCCCGGGAGGGTCCCGCCAGGGCTGGTGCGTGTGGTGACCGGAGTGAGGGATAAGATACAGCCACTGGAGAGATGCTGGAAGTTAAGGGGTCTCGGGCACCCCCTCTCATGACCGTATCGCCTCAAGGTGGCACTGTGCACTCGCCTTTTACGAAGAGTCAAGGGGAGACCGAGTGACATGGGAGGTTTTTCGGGTTAACAGGAAACGTGGCTAGGATGTCGGCGTGCCAGTCGATTTCTCGACAATCACCCAAGGAACCGAACGTTTAACTGGTGATGCACTGCCAGTGCGCGGCACGTGGACTCAGGGGGTGTGCAACACTTGGAGGGAAGGACGGTTCTGTGGGTGCGAGTGCGTAGGCGATTGTGGGGAATCATGTACAGGACATCTTTCCCCACCGACCGCAAGCAGTCGGTGTTTATTTACATCGGATTGAATCCGAAGACCTTCGTTCCATGCCGAAGTGTACAACACTATGCCTCACGCAGGAGGGGGGTCTTGGGGTGGGGGTTAACTTGTTTACAGTCAAAACTACCTCCACGCAGGGAGGGGCAGTATGCCATCCAGGCGAGGAAGGGAAGAGATGAGCAAGAAGCCCCAATGAATGTTGATTGTCGATTCTGCCTACTTCTGGAATGGGCGATAGGTGGACGTTACCAGTGCCGCTGCGACCACTCCTGAACTCGATTTTTGACGAAACTAGTGGCAAACTCCTCATAATTGGACCAGGGTCTTGACAAATTTTTCTAGAATTCTCAGGTTGTCGGTGTCGATCAGGGAAGAGCCACGAACAGGGTCTCTTCTTCCTTGTTCTGACTACTACAGAGCCACAATAGTAGGAAGTTGAGGCCGCCACGAACACTGCCAGACTCAGAATCGAGTGTGGCTGGAATCGATGGAATCGTTGTCACGTCTACTTTAAAATGTCACCCACGGGAGCAGCATCAGATGTCAGAGTTGACCGGAGTAGGCTGAACAGTGACAGGTGATCTGTTCAGTCCAAGATGGGACAAAACAGCGCACGCTAGGGAGAAAATTGAGAAATCACTGCTCCGGAGACTGAATGGAGATCCACATCTTGGTGATGGAAGAAAACTCACTGTAGAAGGTCCTAGCCAAACCTCGCCTCCAGATCTTTAGGTGACTGGTCGCAGAAGCTCCTGCAAATAGACTCAGGTTGGCAATCTAGATGGAGTTGCACAGTCGGGGGAGATTGACTGCTCCGGGCAGTCACGAGCTCAGATTGGGGCAAGACGACTGCCGTTGCAAAGAAGACTCAGAGACACTTCCAACGGTATCACTTGAGCTTCCTGAATCATCAGGATGAAGATGCAACTTCTTCTACAAGCTGATAGTACTCTATTGCCTGTGACCCAGAACTGCAGGTTCAAGAGTGGAGGTGGGGAATGAGGTAAATGGGATGGGAATGGGGGTGGATATGTGTGGAGGAGACTCCTGAATGTGAGGGGGTCTTTATTTGTTCCTCCATTTGATCAATTTTGTCAATGAGAGCTTGTTGGAGGGGTGTGACTTGTGATGTAGAGAGTTGGTCTTGAGACCTTGGAGAGACAGCTTGACATGTAGGCCATGAAGAAGAAAGGCAGTAAGGTTTGCCCATGGGATGACTCGGTCGAGCCAAGGTATGAGGGACAGCTAGATTTTGGGGCCGTGAGAGATACTAAAATGAGGGTGGTGGTTGGCCCACGTGGTCCCTAAAGGGGGGAGCACGAGAACTGCTAACGGAGCATGAACCACCCTGGGGAGAGGGAGAGGTAGATCCCTTGTTAATGACAGCCTGGATGGCTTCAACTTGTTGAGGGCTGAGGAAGTCGATGTGAGAAGGTAGGGAATCCAAGGCATAGTGAACACTAGCGGAGGGGGAAGCTCCGCTGGTAGTGGCCTGCACTTCATGTGAGGACTTAGAGATTCGATCATGGTCCATGGTGTGGATAAGATCATAGGACATAAAAATAGGGTGAGACTCCTCATAGAAGTCGCAATGAGAGTTACGGATAGGAGGGGTATGTGATGAATCAAAGCGACCATCCTCATGGTCATAAAAAGTGTAACTAGGCATGCTAGACACTTTATGAGGATGCAACATCATGATGAAATCAAACAATGTGCTTACAAATAATTTCTTGTAGAGGTTATCAAACAAGTGGATGTTAACGTTCCTTTTTTTTTCTTTTGTCTTTTCTTTTTCTTCTTTTTTTTATGTTTAAAACTAGAAGTTCACACAAAAGGTAGGACTCTAGTTACAATTTTGGCCACCGCCATGTCAACTAAGGTCACTCGTCTCACCACGAATGGGTTGACTAACTCTAGGGAACTTCAACAGTACAACCTACCCAGTGAACGAAGAGGGAATCCTTCCTTGTCGGGGACTTGCGGAGGTCCTGATGAAGGAGATCCTAATCCGTTGAGAGGAATTTCCAATGGAGAGTCCTTACTTCACCGAGAGAGGATAACCCTAGAAAAGGAAAGTCTGAAATAATTTATTCCCATGTATGAAAAAATTTTAAATTAAGTGGTTTTGTAATAATTGCACCCTCCCTGCATGAAGTGAATTTTTTTGTAACCGTTAAACTTCATCGACACCGTGCGGACACGCACGTCCCCACTCGCCTTCGTCTCTGGTCGGAGCTAGACTTTTCGGTGTAGTTAGGTGCGTGCTCCCATGAACTTGCTCATTTAGTATCTTTTTCAAATTACCGCGTGACGAAGTGAGAGAGAGCCCAACCCATGCAGCCTGTCTCCTGAGTGAATCGTTATGGACGGAGAGAGAGAGCTTGTATGCGCCCATCCTTAAGCCCTAGAACTGTCACATTAGGGCACCATAATTATTAAGAGGTAGTTCCATAACTACTTCACCTACGGACGAGCAACTCTCCCTGACCGGTCTCTTCAAATTGACCCTTTGCATATCAGTCAACAAGAAGGTCTAAACCGTGCTAATTTTCGGTCCCAAGATTGCATCATTTAGGTCCGAGCTCGTGTATGCCACGTTGGTCTAGGAATTCATTGGGCCGCCTAGAGCATAGTTTAGCTTTACAATCACCCATGAATCAGGAGGGGGTGAATGCCATGTTAGCCCAGCTCGAGTAACATCTTACGGCCCAAATTGAAGAATCTATAGGTCACTCACCTAGCGGACTGGATCCGAGCCTTAGAGGATCATGCGAAGAGAGAAGAATGAAGGATGAGTGGTCGTGGAGATCCCGTAGCCAACCCTAGAGTAGAGGGAGACCAAGCCCGCCAGAACCAGGCTCCTCGAGGTAGAGGTGATCATGTACCTCTGGAGAGAGACCACGATGATGAGGAGATCATCCTACGGAACGTCAAGATAGACGCTCCTAGTTTTGATGGGTCCCTAAATCCCGCCACATATCTTGATTGGGAGATCGGGATAGATCAATATTTTGATTGGCATCACCGCATGACCCCTGCTACAAGGGTGAGGTTCGCCAAGATGAAACTCCTAGGTCAAGGCGTGGGGAAGAATTCCCGACCGAATTCCGAACAACCCCGATACACAAACGGCTTAATTTGTTTACCATTTCAGAACTGGGCCCACTCCACACAAGGAGGTATCAGGCTACAATGGCTAATTTTGGGGTTGCTGGGATGCGGGTTGACAGGCAGCACTCATCGGAGCTGAGGGAGGCGTGTCGGGGCCGATCGGGTACGCCGAGGGTGAACTGACCCGGTTCTATCCGCACTGGTCACCCTGCGCAGCAAACTTGCAAAGGCTAGTATGCCAAGATCCGATGTCCGATCGAGGTTCTGTTTGTTGGAGAACATCAGCGACTGGACGTAGTCTTCCTACTCCGAAGGGCGTGATCAGATCCTTTCAGATGTGGGCGCAGCAGTGACTGCACCGAGTCTCCAGTTCTTCTCACACAGAACTACACAGGAACAGAAAGAATTACGAAAAAAATAGTTTCTGATATTGGATCGAGGCACCGTTTGTGGGAGACCGTTGGTGACGTCGAGAGGAAGACGTGATCTGAAGATCTCTCACACAGATCTCGACCGTATGAGGCGGGGCAGGCTCTGGAAGTTGACTCTGGATCTGAGCCAGATCTGCTCAGATCTCTTGCGCGATCTCACGAGAATCACCGTCACGAACAGCACGGAACTCCGATCGAGGCGAGACCAATGGCAACGCGAAGAGGACTCGAAATACTTCGATTACTCTTTAGGGACCGGATTCAGATGGCATTGGAGTAGGGCTGTAGAAATTAACACACAGTCATCTCCAGATATGGTGCAGCAGCTCGGACAGATATGCGGGCCTTCACAAAACGAATTGTTGCCGGCGACTCCGAACTCCGATCGATGCGAAACTAGCGTTGAAATCTTCCTAACTCGCAGAGGTATCACAGGGAATTTTTGTGGAAGAAGAAGGTAAGAAGATGAGTGGGATATGGGGTGAGTCACACGCCTAAGGTTCTGTCCCGTCACAGGACCTGGCCTAGAGCATCACACTCAAGGGAGGCTACTTTTAGTTGTACCTGACCAACCATCACACATTAGTGTGACTCCGTATTTCGACCATTTCTGTTTAAATGAGTCCACATAACGTTTGATCTCAGTAACTTATTCATCAAGATATATGCTGGCCAACTCTCTCATCGTAGGTGGTTGCACGTGTAACCCAAGAATTTGTGCTTCTTGAAATATTGACTTGTAGTAAGGGTTGTTGGCCGCATTAAAAGGCAGTCCCGCATGGTGCCACCATTTTGCAACGGCCTGTCTGAGTTTTTATTTTGGCCCCTTCTGGCCATATACATCGTCCATCCTTATTTGCTTACCATGCTCTCAGGATAGTGCACTAGGCTCTACATCTTCAATATTGATCGATTGTGTCCTTTTTCTTTGTGAACCAGGGTCACCAGTGAAAAAACTCTAGATGCCCCATGCTTGATGAGTAGTAGACGAACCACCATTGCCTGATGCTCTGGTCCTTGTCGCCTCACGACTTTACGCTCTCGTCTCATCGGGATGTCTTGCCTCATCTCTACTCTGACGTAGTGCCTCACGAAATTACGCTTCATATGGATCATTCACTGTCAAATACACATTAGGCTACTCAGTACGGGCTTCCTGTTCTTCGTCATTGGGTGTCCACATGCATTCATCCTCGTCGCTGCTGCCTGCTCTTCCGCTGACCGCCGCTTCATCCCTTTTCTTTTGTTTTTGCTTATGCTGCATCTCAACTTTCTTTTCTCGCAGATGCCTGGTCATTGCAAGTTTTACATCTCTAGACACATGGGTACATCCAGCAACCTTAGAGTATCCCGCACCTACTCCTCCTGCCAAGTGCCTCTTCAACTGAGACACATCTCCTCCCCCGTGTTCTGTTTTACAGTAGTTGCAACGCTAACAACTACGGTTGCCATCCAACATAACTCCATGTGACCATCCAATGTCATTTGGACGTTCCTTGGGAGCCATAAAGTGCTTAAATATATTACCTAAATTTAAGAATTATAAATTAAAAGTCGAGGACGTGTTGGGGAGAAACGGGGAGTACTCCTGTGATGGAGTAACCCCTAAAGAGCCGGGTGGCATGACGGTGGCCGGTAAAAATCTGAACAGATAGAAAATCCCCGAGGGCTAGCCTACTAGGGGCACCAAGTCCGTGGGTGAAAAGTAGATGAGTAAAGTGACTCACAACGGGAGTGAAGACCCCGAGGACTAGCCTGCGAGGGGCACGTGACCCGAGTCAGTACTCCATCTAAGTCGGGACGACCGATAAAGGGGTAAACCCCGAGGCTAGCCTACAAGGGGCACCCGTCTCACGGCCACCACGAAGTCTGTCAAGGACCATGGATTTATGTCTATCGGGATTAACCCAATTTGATATTCACCCGTTAGTTCGTGGGAGATTTGCCACTAACAGATGGATCCCACCGACGCAACGGTGTTGCAGCCAAACAATAAGAATGTTTCCCTCCCCCGGGCCATCACGACTCACTGTTGGGATGGTTGAAATGGCGCGGTGGAGAACCTTTGCATACAAGTGTTAGTAGGCTAATGTAAATGTCTACGGATATGCCTATATGCATGCATATAAATGTTAACAGGTTAACGAAGGTGATGCTAAGAGAATGAAAATGAGGAGTATAGGGGCGTCCTCATCTCTTCCTGTTCATGGTCGAGAACGGGAAGGGGATAGGAGGACAGGCCCAAGACTGACTAGAGGAATGCACGTGTCTGTGCGCCTTCGGTGGTGAGAAACCCTAAGCATTTGAAGGGAATAGTAGCCCCGGGGAGAGGGGAATGTTTGCTGTCACCCATAGAGTTGCAGGGGCATGTTCGGCGTCGGAGAAGATGAATGCGAAAAGGAAAAGAACATACGCGCAGGGAAGCGGTCGAATGCACGGACAGAAAAAAAAAGGAGTGGAGAGGATAGATATATCATCACCCATGATTTATTAATGCATACTGCACATCCCAGAAACAGGAAACGATTACAGATGCCTCAAACTTCGGCGCCGGCGATGTCGCACAAAAATTAGAAAATGATAGAAAACTACGCCAGAACCTCTCTGTAAAGATTTCATGCATCCAGAAATTCTATATTTGCAGTTATAAGTCATTTTTTATGCATGTGTACCCTAGAAATAAGCCAGTCCTCTTTTACAATAACTTGATCATGCTCCTTATGATGCGATTAGTGCACTTAAACCACTTGAAACACATCTGCTATATTAAAGTATCATGCTAGTCATTGTAAAATGAGTAGGAATGTGAATGCGAACACGATGTGAATGTTATGAATGGAAAGCAGCAGCATTCTTTGAGGTAGGACTTCGGTCCCTTCTGCGGGACGGCGATACGTAACGCTGCGGAAGTAAACGATCCCAGGGGACGGCGATACGTAACGCCCTGGTCAAAACCTACTGATTCGACTGGCTCATTCTGTGGGATAGTGTTACGTAACGTCACAGAACCCGGGGGATGGTGATACATAATGCCCCGTGCTGTAGGAGTTTAGGTGGGAGTTCACTCCCGGGTCTGCGTAGTACTCTTCGTTCGTGTTTGTGTGTGCGGGCCTCCGATGTTTGCGATAGCTGTTCGGTTCCATGAATAACAGAAATGTGAAAATGTGAAAATGTGTAACTGCTCCTTCCCTGAGGTCTTGTTGCATGCATGGGTACCCTAAATGTTAGTTACAGAGCATGTATTTTCCTTATATGAGTTATTTTAAGTAGATGATAATGAATGTATCATGCTATTATTAACATCTGAATTATGTATATAATTGGGCTATATAGATGCGAGTTAACCCTGGTTTGTTTAGGCTTCCTACTGAGCGTCACACTCACCCCCTTGTGACACCCATTTTCAGGAGACATGGAGAAGGACGTTGAGGAGGAGCCTACAGCTGGGGAGTAGAGCTAGATCATAGTCCATCTAGGTATGCTACGGATGAATGTCACTCCTATATATATAGTTATGGGGTGGTGAGCCTATGTGGACTCAGGGTTATTTTGGAACATCTGACTTGTACTCTTCGAATGCTCAATGGAGGGTCGTTCCTTTCCCAAGAAAGTGTAAGGGCCCTATGGGTGTAGAGAGAGGAGGTCTCTCAATCGTATGCTCAAATGCGAGGTAACATAATCAATAATCAATGATAGAAATGTAATATCGATCAATCAAACAAATTAAGACAAGATGACAATTCTACTAAACCACAGTGAAATGGCACCCTTGGCAGGGTCGCTATATCAGAAATGGCGACTATTTGACAGTCGCGCTAATAGTGAACAGTGCCTGTGTGCAGGGCGTGGTCAACAGAGAATAGTGTGTCCCCTGGGCAGTGCTAGTGGGAATAGCGCCTGTGGATAAGGCACTACAAATGTAAATCACGCCCCTGGCAGAGGCGCAGATCACAGTGCAGTGTACCCGAAGAGGGTAAAAAAGGATGAAAGGCACCCTAGAGTTGGGTGCTGATCAGAAAATGGCGCCTCTATATAGGGTGCTGTTTATGGCAAACAGATTACCCACAGGGGGTAAAATGGATGAAAGGTGCCCTGGAATTGGGATTTTATCAGGAAATGGCGGCTGCGTGGCAGTTGCGAAATCAGTAACATAAACAGAACCTCAAACTTTCCTTCAAAACATGCTATAGACAGTCCCAAAATTGGCTAATCCGGTGATGAGTTGCACGTGGTGCAATAGAGGAGGGTGCTACGTGGAGCACGAATGGAAGGGATACACGTGGGTACCAAAAGGAGGGGCGCACGAGGGTGCCAAGAGGAGGGGCACATGTGGGTGCCAAAGGGAGGGGCACGCGAGGGTGCCAAAGGGAGTGGTAATCAAAATAAAAACATAAAGGCTCCCACCGTGATCGCCAATCTGTGGAACATGTCAAATAGACATGTTTTGAATAGGAATTCAATTCAAAAGGGTATAAGAGGTATAACAATCATAGGAAAGGGAGCATATGATGCTCCTAAAGGAAGGTGATCGCCAGAGGGTGTGAATGCCCTCAAAATAGAGAAGAGTGATCGCGAAAAATACCAGGTCAATTCTATACTTGTGTACCTTTCTAGGACCAAATCTCATTGGTTGCTTACAGAAAGTGGTGTATCATGACAAGTGACATTTCCCAAATTTGGACACTAACATAGCTATCTCCAAAAAGTTGGTCAGGTGTGGTGATGATGGCTGAGACACATGTTTGACCTTGGACCTTCCTCTAGACCTCGAAATCCATATTTTTGGAGGTTTGCGGTTCATTATTTTATTCCCTGGATGACTTGACGTGTTTGACAGAAAATAGCTCAAAGTGCTTCAGGGAGAACCATAGTGTCGACCTGCTATAACTGTGGTGTCGACACTGCTTTACAAACTTCTATCTTCAACGCTTTCTGGAAGCACCATGGTGTCAACCTGCTGTAACTGTAGTGTTGACACTGACTTGCAAAATCCAATCTACAACACTTTCTAGAAGCACTATGGTGTCGATTTGCTGTAACTGTAGTGTCGACACTACCTTGCAAAATTATGTCTACAGCGCTTGTTGGAAGCACTGTGGTGTCGACCTGCTGTAACTATAGTGTCGACACTACCTTACAAAATCCTGTCTATAACGCTTGCAGGAAACATCATGGTGTCGACCTACTGTACTAGTGGTGTCGACACTACTCTAAGAAAATTGCCAATGTGACAGTTAAGCTATAAGGTCAATGCGGTGGCTCCATGAGGTCGACTCTTCTTCTTCATTTATCATGTTTTCAGCCTGACCACCTATTTGTCTTTCTGTGCAACCAATTACCTTGATTTTTATGCACTTGATTTCTTTCAATATTGGCTGGCACATATTGTGAGTCATAGATTCATTTAAGCCCTTTGCTTGATCTACAATGAGAATATCAAAGTATCATTAGAAAATCAATGACTCATGGTGTTAGATAGCATCAAGACTGCAAAGTGACAATGACTCATGGTGTTAGATGTTGGGATCAGAATTGCTCTGATACCAACTGTTGAATACAGGATGGATGCGATCTATCTAGTAGAATGTGGATGTATAACGAATTAGAATTACGCATGCACAATGTTAATTAGAGCAACAATTTAAAATTATGATGCAGAAGTAATTTAAATACATCAGAGTGATAAGCAGTAAGTAATAGTCCAGGTCCACAAGTGAACAGCCCAAAAATAAAAAGAAAGGTCCAATGTACAACAACACGGGGCATACCCCGGTCAAAAGTACATAAAAGGACAGACTGGCTACTGCTGACAAGCTAGGGACGGTCGCCAAAAATGCGAGAACCTCTGACGGACGGCTAGGGCTGCTCACCTGAAAGAAGGAAGGGTGAGTCACAGCAAGACTCAGTAGGGGTCACGCGGATCCCTACCTCACAACTAATCATGTAAACATGCAAAGACAATTAGAGCATGCATTTAAGGGAATAAACATCCATTGGCATGATTTAAACATAATTATAGTAAAGCTATAAAACCTATCTAGACAGTTTGTAATAGCTAACTATATGTCAATTTAATATAAATATAAGCGTCAGGAGCTAAATCTATCAATAGAATAAACCTCAGCTAACCGAGTGACAAGAGAAAGGAGAAGAAGAGAGACCACTATAAAGTAGAGAGCAGATGCGTCCACTAATGACTTACACTACATCTCAAGCAACTCGCAAGTCAGAGAAACACAACAAGCGAGAAGCGTAACAGTACCAAATCAAGTACTAGTCAGAGTAACACTCATCAGTGTCAGTCCAGGCCTCTGACCACGTGTGCACACACTAACTCCTGCCTAGAGCTAGGACTCTAGCTAGTCCCCCCCCGTAGGATGCTATGGTAAAGAGCCGGGGGCCCTCAGTAACTAGCGTAAGAACAGTACGATGGGAATGCCCCTCCACCTCTCCCGAGTGGGCCGACACTAGATGTCACTGGGCTACTACTAGTGGTTCCATCACAAGAAAAGAGAAAGTAATTCTATCGGGATCTAGAATAATGCCATAGTTTATAAAATATTTTAAACATGGCGATAATGTAGCAACTAAAGCATAAATGTTCCTTTTCCTTCATTTATTCACTTAACGAAATGCATAAAATAAAATAAAAAGAAGAATAATTAATGCAATCCTAAAATGTATACAGGGAAAGCGTAGGACCCGAGTCTCTTGGCTATAGGTCCGGGTAGTGTACCTCGCACTGCCCGACTTCCAGCGGGAGAGGTTAGCAGTCATGGGCTTTACGGAGTTCCTGAGCAGAGAGGTCAGCCGATTTGACACACCACTCCTCTATGCTCTGCACGATCACTGGGACCCAGTGAGCCATACGTTCCTCTTCCCGTGGGACCATATGGTCCCCACGCTAGAGGACGTAGCTCGGATCACTGGCCTAGGCGTGCATGGGTCCCCGGTCAGTGGGAGGATTTACCCCGACTACCAGGAGATGGCCTAGGAGCTACTTTGGTTGGAGCTGCTGCACCCGGAGCAGCAGTCGACGACGTTGACCAGAGCGGCACTCTAGGACAGCCTCGGGCTGAGGCGAGCAGGGATTGTGACCGGTGAGCTGCCCGAGTAGCATCTATAGAGGCTCATAGATCGAGCCTGATCGAGGGTAGAAGTAGAGCCAGGACCGGAGGTTGACAGAGTTCTACGGAGGTTCCGGACACTATTCTTCGGATGGCTACTATTCACGACGAGGGCAGACGTCATCAACTATCGCTTCCTGCCTTTGCTCGAGCACTTGGACCACGTAGGCGACTATGCGTGTGAAGCAGTGGTCCTCGCTTTCCTGTTCGACGCGTTGAGCTCCACCAGTCGACGCACGATGCTCGACGGCTTCTCCCCTTTACTCCTGGTACGACTCGACCCTTAACTTGATTATGCCATCTCTATATGATTCCTATATGTGGTTATATGCTGACATTTGACTTAATGCAATGCAAGTGTGGGCCTACGTGCGATTACACGGGCTAGGGCAAGGCGAGGAGACCCACCCCGAGCTGCTACCGATCGCCAGATTGTGGACAGCCCCGCGAGAGACTGGAGGCCTTCGGAGACAGGTCTGAGGGATTCAGGATGACTTGGACATCCTACCCTACACTTCGGTGAGACTCTAAACCCAGACTCATTAATTAAATGCAATCTATATGCTTATGATACTGATGTGACTTTTCTATTTGACAGGTTCGGTGGACACCCTACAAGGGCGAGGGTCACGAGGGCCAGCCCTAGGTAGTGGGGGCCCTCACCTTCTTGGGGCGTGATGTGTGGATTCACTGCATGAATGTAGTGGAGCCACTCCATTTCAGGCTGGTGATGGGGATGATCGGCATCCTCTAGCTAGCACTTGAGAAGCTGAGGGAGCGCATCGGGCGACACCCTCGAGGCATGGCGACAGTCCTAGACTGGACGACGTGAGCTGCCGAGTAGATCGTAGACTAGATAGCACTCGGGCGGGTCGTGTCTGCCTGTGTGGAGAGCGAGGAGGCGTACTACAGAGCGTATGCTAGGCACTACCGGGACTAGGTGTTCCGTGGTGCCTACCGACCGGCACGACTTCTAACCCTAGCACTCTTTACTTATGCTTATGCTTTTCATATGATTGTGCACCGACTCTTGGACTTTCTAAATGCAGATCGACCCTGAGGGCAGGATCGCGGAGCTGTAGGGGCACCTACACTCGACCATCCGGGAGTGAGATGAGGCCCGACAGGCATTGGGCCTTCTAGTGAGTTTACTTAACCCTTAAACTCAATTATGCATTTGATTATGATTATGCTTATGAGATGACTGACCGTGGAGTTTCTGAAATGTAGCGAGCCGAGGGGGCCGAAGGATGGGGACCGACGCTCCTTCCACTTCCTAGACTCGCGGACCTGGCCGAGCGGGATGCTGAGTTTGCTCGGATGGTGGCCCGGGCCGAGGCAGCTGAGGCGACACTCTCAGAGAGGGTGAGTTCACTATGCTTTCCCTATTTTATTATGCTTATGAAGATGCAATTGACCAATAATGATGCATGTATGTAGATGATAGAGCTGACAGCTGCACTGGGCGAAAGCACCGAGCTGAGGGAGGAGCTCGTAGCGACGTGGGACAAGGTTGCCCATCTCTGAGAGGAGATGGCACGGAGCCGATCGAAAGACGCGGTCAAGACGGCGCTCCTCCATGCGGCGCTAGAGTGACTCTGGGCCAGAGCTGGAGAGGCGGAGCATTACCGAGCCGAGGCAGAGCGAGCTCGACTTCAGGTGGCGAAGCTGGAGGGGGTAGTGGAGACTTTTAGGGAGATGAGTGGGGAGCACAGCAGAGCAGCCCCGAGCCGCAGGACCCACGGCACCCACGGTTCGCTCTGCAGCTACTTCACGACATCCTCCGATCACTTGAGGAACAAGGAGGATGAGCGATGCCGACGGCGCCAGCGAGAGGAGGAGACTAGTTCCCCGATGGACCCACCATCGAAGAGGCAGGAGGGAGCTGGTAATAGTGATAGGCTAGAGGGAGGGGCCTGATGTACTCAGACATGACTTCTGTACACGGACATGATATGATTATGATATGACATGATTTGTTTTTAGTTAATTTTTTTTGTTATAAATGAATGTGAATGTGCAAATGTGTGGATGCAAATGCCAACTGACTCACGACTGACCCTAGGGAGACACGGGAGAGCAGTGGGGAGAGAGACGTACCGACTGAGAGCAGAGAGACCTGGGAAAGTGGTGAGGAGAGAGACGTACCTACTGAGAGTAGAGAGACCTGGGAAAGCGGTGAGGAGAGAGATGTACTGACTTAGAGTGGAGAGACACAAGAGAGGGGTGAGGAGTGAGACGCACCGACTTAGAGTGGAGAGACACTAGATAGCGGTGAGGAGTGAGACGCACCGACTTAGAGTGGAGAGACACTGGAGAGCGGTGAGGAATGAGACGCACTGACTTAGAGTGGAACAATGCTGGAGAGCGTTGAGGAATGAGACACATCGACTTAGAGTGGAGAGACACTGGAGAGTGGTGAGGAGTGAGACGCACTGACTTAGAGTGTAACAATGCAAGAAGGATAAAATTAGTTTAGCAAGGAAATGAACGGTCATAAAGGTGGCCGCTCTAGACACTACACAGTCCACAATGGACCGCTTAAGGCTTACTCGGCTAGGACCAAAAGAAGCAGATGAACGGTTCATTACCGTCCGTCCAAGTTTATTAATGGTCACACCTTATTATATTGGGTCACCCAGTCAAACAAAATCTTGGTCTTCTCTTTGGGAAAAGAGTAGGCCTTCTACATTTTGTCCCGAAGTGAGAGGCCCTCTTTATTATCTCTGGCCTTAGCAGGCTGAGGTGCAACCACCTTCTTGCCTTTATCTTTTTACAGTTCAAACGCCTTGATGTCAAGAGTGTTTGCTTCTTTTGGCGTTGAGTGCCGCTCTACTGCCTTTGCCTTCTGTGTAGAGGCAGAGGTTGATGTGGGGGCAAGTCGTGCAAGAAAAGCTTCCACCTCGGACACAATATTGTTCAAGCGGTCAAATGACCAGATTTCCATACCAATCATCTTTTCCAGTACCTCTCTCTTGAGGTTCTATTTAAAGATCTGTGCAGCATCCTCCTGATGCGGGGGCCGCTTGTACCTCATTCAGAGATTTCTCCACCTCTTAATATATTCAAGGGCCATTTCATCTGCCCTCTATCTTGTCGATTAAAGCACAACCACCGTGACCTCCCTCTCAGTGACATGGAATCTCTCTCTAAATTTCTTCTGCATATCTGGCCAATCGTTGATCGACCCGGTCGGAAGGCTGGAGTACCATTCAAAAGTGAGTCCCATCAGCAAGGACCCAAAAAACTTCAATAAGTATGACTCATCTGTGGCTAGATCGCCCATGACGGTCATATAGTATGCAACATGTTCCTTCAGGGATCCCTTCCCGTTGAACTTGTCAAACTTGGGTGACTTGCTGATCCCTGGAGGGAGCTGCTTGGCTGCATGGTGTGGTGGGTATGACACCCGGTAGGCATCAAATGCGACATAGTCACCTTCACTATGCTCAGCAAGCTTCATCTCGATCATCCTTTCTACCATCATCTCGTTGACAATAGTTGGATCGACCGGCTCCAGGTAGAAATGCACCGGCTGTAGGTAAGGAGTGACCAAAGTGGTCGCCTGTGGAGGAGGCATCACCAATGGAGGTGGCTGGTACACTTGTGACAGAATTGGTGGCATCAACCCACAATCCACCACCGCTCCATGGGCCTCGAGCCAATCCATGCCCAAAATCACATCATAGTCTCGAAGCTGCAATGCGTACAGCCTGCCTGGCAAACTCCACCCTTCGATCCAGACCGGAACCTTCTCGAAGCAAAATGGAGTGACCATGAAGTCACCAGACGGTAACTCCACCATCCAATCACAAGACATCTGGGAGACCGGGTCCTCAACACTCCACGCGAAATCCTCTGAAATAAACGAATGCGACACACCAGAATCAAACAAAACTCACGTCACACAACCCAAAATCATAACAGTACCATCCACAAGCTACGACGACTCTGCCTCTGCCCTGGTCATGTGGGAAACCTAGCCTCGAGCTCTCTGCCGGCCCACACTCGCTGACCGTGGTAGAGGCAGATATTGCCCCTGCTGCTGAAACTGTTGCTGTGGGTATTGCTGCTACTGCTGAGGGAACTGTGGTGGCTGACGCGGTCGTTGCGGACAGTCACGCGCCATGTGTCCTAGATGATCACATCTGAAATAGATCACTGGCACCGAACACTACCTGCCTGGATGCGACTCACCACAATGGGGACACCCTACACGAGAATCACCGACCGACCCCTACCGCTGAAAAGGTGTCGACTGTTGAACACTGCCCAAAGAAGCCTGCCGCTGCTCTCGGCCCTCCTTCTTCTTCCAAAAACCCTTCCCGAAGAATCTCTTGATCTTGGCGCCAAAAGATGCAGAACCTGTCGCTGAAGCCGCCGGAGTCGAAGCTCCCGAACTACCAAAAGGAAGTTGGAACGTGCTCTGCTGTTGGGTAGTCGTCTGCTGGCTGCGGCCTGACAAGGACTGCCCCTGGCTAATCGGTCCTCTTGTCCTCTGCATATCTAGCTCCAAAGACGCTGCTATACGAGAAGCTATCTCCAAATTAGTGGTAGCGTGCGTGATCAAATGGTGCCTCAGCTCCTGCCTCAAGCCCTGGATGAACTGCTCGGTCTTCACCCTCTCATGCTCCATGAAAGTCCGTGCATCTTTTCATATACGCACCTGAACCCCGTGCACGTTTCTATCCTCTCACATTCTGTCTACAATAAAGCCCGTGCATTTTTTTGTTGGCTGTTCATCTAAGTTGGAGCATACACTATTGTAGAGTCAGTGTATGCCCCTTTGATGTCCGAGCACATAACAACCCCGTGCATATTTTCTAGTCAAGGCAAGTCCGAGCAGATCTGCACTGAGACTGCCTTAGCTGCAGTAAGCCTGTGCAGATCCTTTGCAACAAAGTTCACTCATACTCCATGCATACCCCGTGCATATTTTTCTGCCTGGTATACTCTTAACTGAACTAATGTTTATTTCTGTGTTAACAGATAATGCTTCGTGGAAAATAAGAGCGGCATGTGATCCAAGATTGGATGCAGTGCCAGGATCGCTACACGTGTAAAATGAATGGTAAGATGATGCCACGTGTAAAGGTTTTATGGCGGGATTTCGTGGAAGACACACGCCATTTTTGCTACTGGTATAAAAGGAAGCTTTCTCCTTCCTGGAGAAGATTGATCGCGAACTACTTCCAGACAAGCAGAAGCCGTCCTGTGCGATCCAGAGAAGAAGAAGAAAAAAGAGAAAAGAGAGAAGAAAAAGAGGAGAAGAAAAGAGTTGATGTGAGAGTGAATTGTGAGAGAGAAGGATCACTCAGTCTTCTGGCTCAAAACCAAAGCTGAGATTGCTCAGTGTTGAGCTATATTTCCCATTTGGGAATTTCATGTTTTTCTTGCGTTTGTTTCTCTATTTCTTTGAACTTGTTCTTCAAGTTGTTTGTCAGCAGAGGTCAAGCTGTAATTCCTCAGTGTGTAGAGAAGTGTTCTCTGGTCAGGTTAAGCTGTTACTCCCCAGCGCAAGCTGTTAGTCAGCAGTGTTGGCAAGCTGTGTAGCCCAGCAGTTTAAGCTATGAATCAGCGGAGAAAGTCACATTCCAGTTGGAGTGTGGGGTGGACGTAGATCTCTAGATTGAGATCGAACCACCTTCTGACCCATTAAGAACTAAATGCTAATAAAAGGGAAATTACATCATAATAAAAAGAGAAAAGCTCAAAAATTAGATGGGACCAGCCTAATGGGCCATGGGACTGGAGTGACCTCTCCTCGCAAAAGGTTTAGGCTGTCGTGTCCCCACTTTGATGTCCTCATCAGTTTCATCGATGGTGACAAAAATTGGAGGCAGTGTTTATTCATCAACATAGGTTGAATGTCGAAGCAAAGGGGGGCTTGTTCATTAACGAGGACGAGAGGTCCAAGTTAAGGGGAGTGCTGACCGGTCTTGTCGATGATGACAAGGGTCTGGACTAGTTTGTTCATCGACATTGGTTAAATACCAAGGTAAAGGAGGCTTATTCATTAACAAGGACGAAAGGTCCAGGTTAAGGGGAATGCTGACCGATCTTGCCGATGATGACAAGGGTCAAGCATGGTTTGTTCATCAACATTGGTTAAATGTCGAACAAAGGAGGTTTGTTCATTAACAAGGATGAAAGGTCCGAGTTAAAGAAAAAGTTGACCGATCTTGCCGATGATGATAAGGGTCAAACATAGTTTGTTCATTGACATTGGTTAAATGTCGAAGCAAAGGAGGTTTGTTCATTAACAAGGATGAAAGGTCCAAGTTAAGGAGAAAGTTGACCGATATTGCCGATGATGACAAGGGTCAAACATGATTTGTTCATCGACATTTGTTAAATGCCGAAGTAAAGATATTGTTTGTTCATTAATAAGGACGAAAGGTCCAAGTTAATGGAAAAGTTGACCGATCTTGCTGATGATGACAAGGGTCAAACATAGTTTGTTCATCGTCGTTGGTTAAATGTCGAAGTAAAGATATTGTTTATTCATTAAGGAGGATGAAAGGTCCAAGTCGATGATTTGAGGGAAAAAGATCTCTGGTGGGACTTATAGTGATCATCCTTTTCGGAGTTTCATTAGGGTGAGGGTGAAGAGGAACTTCAAATTATCACATTACTAACTTAAGTGCCGTTTCAGGGTCGACCTCCTGTGAGGAAAGTGTCGACACTTCTTAGTGAGACAGCCAATATAACGCTCTCTGGAATGGTCACAGGTCGACCTCCTGAGAGAGGTAGGTCGACACTTCCCTTTGACCTTCTTTGGATAGATGGCGCTTAAGAATGTGTGCACTGACTTTGACTGGAGTATGCTCAGACCTTGATATGCGCTTGGACCTAGTCTTGCACTGACCTTGAATGTGCACCGACCTTGTTGTATTCAAGCCAAACGTGCACCGACCTTATAGTAGATGTGCACCGACCTTCCTCTATTCTTGAGAAGGATTGCACCGACCTTGTCGTATTCAAGCCAAACGTGTACCGACCTTATAGTAGATGTGCACTGACCTTCCTCTGTTCTTGAGAAGGATTGCACCGACTTTGGTGTATTCAAGCCAAACGTGCACCGACCTTATAGCATATGTCCACCGACCTTCTTCTGTTCTTGAGAAGGATTGCACCGACCTTGTTGTATTCAAGCCAAACATACACTGACCTTATAGCAGATGTGCACCGACCTTAGTCCTTCTGAGACTGAGGTAGCATCGAACTTCCTCTGCTGAGGAATGGCTGTGGTGTCGACACTTCTATAGCTGGTGTCGACACTTCTCTTGTGACGCCTTCTTTCTTCAGCATGTGCACCAACTTCAGTAGTTACACTGACCTTGACTACATGGACTTTTGTGAAACCTGTTGTCTTGTGTTGCCAGTGCCTTGATTTATCCTGAAATGTATGAAGATTGACATTATCAAGTACAAGTCAAACTCATCAATGAGTCATAGTCAGACATCATCAAAACAATAGAATTAAGCATATTACACACATGCCCGACATTCTCCCCCTTTTTGATGATAGCAACTATGAGTCATTATGAGTACATTGTAAGTCAATATTTAAAGAAATATAATCATGAATTGAAGCACAATGACTTTCAATGACTTTCTCTCCCCAGATAATACTCTCGCCTTTATGTAAACATTCAAGACTCTATTTGGATTGATCCATGACTTACTTTATTTATGAAGTTTATGTAGGATTTATGAGTTCAATGATTATACATGTTCAAATAAATAGCAAGGCTTATGAGAGCTCAATGGGGATTCTTTTATCATGCTTGCAAAAGCTATCTTCACAATGACCACCTTGCAAATTTAAAGAGGAAGAATGCACTAAACAAGGGGTGCTGAGCAAGGGGGTTGACCCATGGGGTCAACCCCTGCAACCACAGTGATGCAAGGACCATATGAAATGCAAGTGTAGACCCCCATTGCTCCATCCTCTGATATTTTAATGAAAGTTTTTTTTATCTGAACACCAGGTCTTCTTATGTTTTTTTTTTCTTAAAACAATTCCCAGATTGGCTGTGATGCTTCTTTTATTCAATGTATATCAATTCATTCTGAACATCAGATTTAGTGGCCTATTCAAACTGGTTCTTTGAGTTCAGTCAATACATTGTTCAATTCCTTTGTCAATTTTAGTCTTAATCACCCGGCAAAAATCTGACAGAATCTCCCCTTAGCCTGGACCATGGGGGCTGTAAACGGGTACACATCCACGGAGAAAACTCCAAGATGACCCCAAAAGAAAAAGGTGCGCACGGAAGCGGCAACACTCGTAGCCTGAATTGGTAGTGGAAAATCCTGAGGACTAGCCTACAAGGGATTCCAATAACCAAACTGGGATGCGGTCTCGAACTATTGCCAAGCCATATGGCCTTCAATGTTTACCCTCTCAAGGGAGTCACCCGAGGTCCACATTACAAGGGAATAAGCCCCCGGGGATCCAAGAGTAATCAAAATTGGATTCCAAGCAAGAGGCTAAATCTGAATTAGATGCGTTATTTCTTCTTTTATTTGGCAACATAACCATTGATCTGGCCTTGGAAACCCGAAGACATGGCTATAGGATTAGCCCAAACCCTGGTCCTGATGGATTCACAGGGGTGTTTTTCCAAACGTATTGGGAAACTGTTGAAACTCTGGTTGTTGATGCTGTGAGGGGGCTCACGGGGTGGGGGCGACCAATTACAAACTACTACCCTCACGCAGGAGGGGGGATCGCGGGGAGGGGGAAACGAGCTAACAACCGCGTGCTGAGCTGTAGCGGCCACTCAGGACGCAGCCACCTCCTGGACGAGGATCGAAGGATGCTGACGGACGCCTGAAAGCCTGGTGTCAATCTGACAGTGCTGGGTGGGGATGGCGGCTGCTGCAGCAGGCTGGTGCAGTTCTGCTCGACTGGACTGGTCGGCGCAGCTGTGGTGCGACGACCGGTATGGACGTTGCAGAACTCCAATCGTGGCGGGACCAGGTCAGGGACGTTGCTGACTGGGAGGACTATGATCATTCCGAAGGGGGTGGCCGTCCGATCACCTTGCTGGGCGTGGCCTCTGGGACAACCAGCATCAGGTTTCTAGGTGAACAGCAGGATAGGATGTCACAGATTGGGGCAGAACTCCTGGTGCCGAGGTCGGAATGTGACAAAACCACTTGTGTTGGTTTCGCTACGTCAGGGGCTGCAACTTTGATGAAGACATCACGAACAGAAACGGACAGTAAGAATGGGTGTAGGGGCGAACTTGACTGCAGTTCATCCTGGGCAAATAGGGGCTCCGGGTCTGGCGCACCTGTGGGAGTTTGGACGCCACAGAAAGAGATGATGTCGGATGCTGACGTGATCACTTCTGGTGTGTCAGCACTTCGTAGGATCAGAACGCTCGTGTAGAGAGCTCGGGCTGAATCACGCTGGGGCGGGCTGTGCAGCTGCTACCATTTGGGACTCAGGTTCATACCTGAGCTTGGCGCAGCTTCACGAGAACGGGCGGTGCGTGCAGTGCCGCGGTCGGATTGCCGTGGGATTCACATCTGGAGCGAAGTTAACTTGACGACGTACGACTTCCTAGAAGGAAGTTTCAGCTGGTTTGCACTGTGGAGGCCGGAGTAGTCTCTGCTAACTTGACCTCTGCTGCAGGTGGGTTGCAGAAGACAGCAGCAAGTCCTTCTCGGTCTAAAAACAAGGAGGCATATAAGTGCAATTTTTAGAAATTAAAGAGGGCTATTAAATGCAATTATCATATATTAAGGGCCAAAAATGAAAAATGCTACTGGGGGATGCACCTGCTTCATCCTATGAACAACTGGTGTCCAACCACCGATTCTTGAGCTAAGAGGATCCTTCAATCAGGCAACAATCCTCCAACAACTAAAATTTCAAGACTTTGGACTAGCCCTTCGGAGGTGAGGGTGTAGCCTACCAGTGTGTGTAGACCTCCTTAGGCTACCAGGGTGTACCTCCTTACTAGGGTGTGCTGCCCTACTGGATTTGTGCTACTACTCTACTGGTGCATGCCACCCTAAAGGGTGTGTACCACTTACCCTACTAGGTTCCTGCCACCCTACTGGTTAGTGGTGTATGCCAGTGCACCATCTACCCTACTTGGTGCATATCACCCTACTGGTGCACGCCACTTGATTGGACATGCACCACCCTACTGGTATGCGCCATCTTACCAGATGCTTGCCTCCCTACTGGTATGTGCCAACTTACCAGGTCTCCCACAGTCCCACCTTACTGATGCACCACCCTATTGGCATGTGCCAGCATACTGATGCATATCACCCTAGGAGGTGTGTGCCAGCCTACCGACTCCTACCAGGGCAAGCAACACCACAGCAAGTGTACCTCATCGGGATCTGTGTCATTCACCAAAAGACATGCATCACTTCACTGGAAAACATGCTGCATTTCCCGGACATGCCTGCAAGCTGCCAAGACATGACTGGTGAAGCTTCTTCATCCTGTTAGATACCTGTGGATCATCTACTCCCTATTGGCATGTTTATCTTAGTCATTTGACATTTGTATTTCAAATCATAATAAATCATTGTTAACAGTAAATGAACTATTGTCACAATCAGAGTTTTTTTAAATTAAATCCTGATTTGTTCTATTCTATTTTGTATTGTGTTATTTTCTTTACAGGGCATCATTTAAAGGCAAAAATCAAGTGCTTTTAGGAACCTAAGAACTCACAAGCAGCGGTATATAGAGATTATACTAAATGTGCAAGCTAACCAAGAAGGTAGTGGACGCATACCTCCACGCTCGGGGCATGGGGAAGAAACCCAGTCAAGTCACACGATCACCCAGTACATGAACTAAAAGAGTACAACCAAACACAGCCCACTCCTCGTAGGGAGGTAAAAGGCACACGGCGAATCCGGGGATGTGTGATGTGGGTTAACGGGCCACGGGTCGATGAAGCTCGTCGCCCAGAAGGTGCTACGAGTGGAAGTGGATCGATCCTTGCTCACCAGTCACCCTTGGTCCAGCAGCAGGGACGGCGTGCTGCGAAGGCCGAGGCTGGTACAGGGGTGATGGATGATGAACCACATGGGGTGGAGACTGCTCCAGGCGAGGACGGTAGTCGGGGAAGGTGGCTAGGGACCTCGTAGCTCCGCGAGCCAGAGGTCTGAAATCTGGCCAGCCGGTGCAGGTGCAGGCAGCCAGGGCAAGATGGCATTGGTAGGCAGACTTCAGGGTGTCCTATGATCACGAAAATTGTAGTGGACGTGGGCAGGGATGTCCCTGCAACGCCCTAGGAAGGAGGGCTGCAACGGAGCACCGAGGAAGCCGAAACGACGCCGAAAGTGGGTCCCTGTGTAGTCTGCCCAGTCTACTGGCAGCAGGGGAGCAGCAGGAAGAGGGGGCTGGGATGTCGGCCTTCTGGTCGTCCGTTGTGCACGAAATTTGGCATGGACACTGGTGGGTACATCCCAGGGGTGCCCGTGGAAGCTGAGCTGCAACTGAGCACTGTAAAAGCCGGGGCAAATTTTGGAATAGACCCCTGTGCGTTCAGGTCTGTCTGCAGGCAGCGGAATAGAGCATGGAAGATTGGGGCGGTACTGGGGCTTCCGGGTAGATTTTTGGGCTGGGTTTTCTCTGGAGGTTAGGGGAGGGTCATGGGAGAATGGAGATGGGGTGGTGGGGTAGTGTGTAATGGGAGTTTTGGGCGTGGATGATCTTCAACCCTTGCGCATATTGGTCAGCGATGTCATCCATGCTACCTTCCTCATCATCTGCTGGGTCCTTCTCATCCACGATCTCATAAACACCCAAATCGTCACTGCTCCACACCCCGCCTCCTTCATGCTCATCCTCCTCTATGATGATGGCGGTGGCTACAAATTCGAGACACTTCAGGAGGGCACGACATCTACCAGCCAAATCTTGCAAGAATCTATCGGGGATGGTCCTGGAACAATGCATCACGGGGAGCGTCGCAGAGGTGGATGGACTATCAACACTTGTACAAGCTTCTATTCCGACTGACTGAACTATCCTAGGTGACTCAACTAACTGTACATCTACCCTAGGAGGGCAGGAGCAGGGGTCTGATGCCCCTGAAGAGAGGGTGAGGAAAGGGAGGCATAATCCTCCATTGAAACGAAAGTTTCAAATTTGACATTTTTTTGGGTCTTTTTTAGAGGTCAGAGCACAACAGGAGGAGCGATCTGTAGGAGGGGGAGGCAGGGCCCGAGGGCACAGAGTGGGGAAGATTACGTTAAAGAAGGGGTCCAAAGACTGGAACCATATGCCCGATAAATCCGTAGGGTGGTCAGGCGACCATCTAGAGAGTAGATTGAAAGGGGGAGAGCGCCTATTCGGATGCTTGCTGACTAGTACCTCAACTGGCGGACACTGTCAGCACGGACAACCGAGAATTATATACTCGGCGGGTCCCCCTGGGGAAAGGGAATACCAGAACATAGAGGGATCAAGGAGAAGGGGAGGGGAATGGGGGACAAAGGCTAGCTTCTAGTAAAGGGAGAGGAGGTGAGAAAGGGACTGAGTAACAACTGAGCTCCCCATTCTCCGCAATAGTGAAACTGGCTCTTTAGAAATCCTTTTCACACCCTACAGCTCGGGCCTTTTCTGGCTTTTTCTCGCTTCGGCGAACAACTTGACAAGACTTACTGAATAGTCTGCAAAATCATCAACGGCCCCTCTTAATACTGAAGGTGGCCTAGCTCAATAAACTTCAACATGGTACCAAAGAATGATCTTGAACCCAAACTCCATATATTTCATATCTTGCCACCTCCACCTAATTATATCTTTACGACCCATCTTGGCCGTGAGGGGGAGTGTTGGGATTTGGGCTTAGTCCCTGGGGAATAGTCCAATATTGGTTCAATGGGCTAGCTGTGGTTCATGTGCTTATAACCCTAGGCCTTAAATTCTAATATGTTGGAGCTCCGAATGAGAGATAAACATGCATCAACCACTTCCATTAATGTTGCCTCTCCACTCACGCCAGCTTCTCCCCCTACTGCGAAGTCATCATCTTCTTGGCATTGTTTAGAGCTCGGAGCCATGTCCACCGAAGTCCTAGTCAACATCCACGTCCACTGACGCTCCTGCATGCCTCGAATCCAACTTACAACGTGTTGACCCAAAAGGATCAATTGATCATTCTCAGTTGGTTCATTACCTCCATCACCGAGTCAATACTATCTCTGGTGATTGGTCTGGGCACGTCTCGCGAGGTCTGAGAATCTCTTTCATGAGCTTTTGCTGCTCATTCCCGGGCACGTTCTCTTCAACTTCGAACGCAGACCATCAAGCGAGTCACCTCGTCAGTTATTGACTACGTCCAACGTGTGAAGTCTTTGGCAGATGCGCTTCAGACTATCGGTGACCCTCTCTCTACCTCCACCATTATGATGCACTTTCTTTTTGGGCTCGGCCCTTCTTTTGATTTTTTTTATTCTAACTATCAGTACTCACCTCGATGATTTCTCTCTCGAGGATCTCCAAAGCATGCTACTCTCCCATGAAGTACGGCTGCAACACCATTCTTAATTCTCTCCCATCCGATCAGGCCTTTCCAATGGTACACATGACTCAACGCTCATCTCCTCACCCCCCTCTGGGACTACTCAAGCGCATGCACAACCCTTCTTAGGTCCTTGAGGTCGTGGTGGCTCTGGTCATGGTTGCAGTTGTGGGTGGTACAACAACTCCGGCAACCGTGGTCGCAGTGGTATCCAATGTCAGATATGCCACTTTTTCAACCACTCTACAGATGTCTGATCCAAGCATTATAATCGATTGGGCATGACTCAACGTCTCCCTGTCCCTCAAGTGCCACCTCCATTAGCTTCTCTGTTAGCCCCCCACCCGCCACCCCTTCCTCCATGTGGTATCTAGACTCTGGGGCTTCTCATCATCTCACACTGGATCTTCTTCAACTTGGCAATCCGGTTCCACAGTATGTGACTGATCAGGTTCATATTGGAGATGGCTCAGGTTTGTCCAGTGCCCACATTGGTGATTCTATTGTTCCATCTACCTCTCCTCCCCTAGCCATACGGGGCATTCTACACATTCTTCCTATTTCTAAGAATCTTCTATCGCCAGTCAATTCCCTCGTGATAATATTGTGATATTTGAATTCATCCAAATTTTTTATTGTTTAAGGATCACACTTCAGGGATGGCTTTCTCAACGGCAACCTCAATAATGGTCTCTATTAACTTCAACTTCCAGTGGGTGCCTTTATCCTCAGGCGATGGTTAGCTAGTGTACTCTATCATCTCTTTGGCATGCACGGCTTGGTCATCCCGCCATGTATACGGTGCTCGAAGTCCTCTCCAAGCATGGTCTTCCACATGGTGCATCTCGTTTGCATCGAGTCTACTCTACTTGTCAGTAGGCAAAGAGTCATAAGTCTCCCCTACTCTTGTCTCCTAGGTGTTCTACTTATCCTTTAGATCTTATCTTCTCATATGGTTGGGGCCTTGCCCTAGTGTTGTTCTCATCTGGTCATTGTTATTATGTAATTTTGTTGGTGATTATAGTAAATATTGGCCTTTTCCTTTGGTTTGCAAATCAAATGTCTTCGATATTTTCCTTCAATTTCATCGTCATGGGAAATGCTTCTTTGGCTCTAAAATCAAAGATTTTCACTCTCATTGGGGTGGAGAGTTTCGCTCAATCTCATGCAATCTGGACGATCATAGCATCATGTATCATTTTTCTTGCCCTCATACGTACGAGTAAAATGACATTGCTGAGTGAAAGCATAGGCATATCATAGAGATGGCTCTTCCCTTAATGGTCACCTCCTCTATATCATCATCCTTTTGGGATGATGCTATGGCCACAACATTCTATCTTATTAATCATTTACAATCACCATGCCTTGGCCATTGCTTGCCTCTAGAGTGTCTCTTTGAACTCACTCCTGACTATCGGTTGCTGAGAGTGTTTGGCTGTGCATGCCATCTTTAGGTATCGATGCCTACACCCAGCAACTTGTCGGGTTTATATTTTGCCATGTTATTTTTTACGAGCCCAGGAGTAGGTATTTTGAGCGGGTGTGGGACCTCCATTCCCTGGTACATCACTAACCTTGTGGATATCGTCGACTTCCTCTGCTTTACCTCATCTTTCTGCATCCTGCCTATTGAGTAACTACGGCGAGTCCTGATTTGCGGTTGATCACACAGGGAAGCCAGAGCTGCATTCCTTTTCTTTGTCTCTGGCACCCCCGCCATTGCAGCATGGACGTGATCTACACATCTGCACTGGTGAGGCCTCCTCCTTCCTCAACTCAGCCATATGAGTCTATAACATCACTACCATCAATACACAGTCATGCTCCAGCGATGGCAGTCAAGGCTCTGCCATCCCTGGGCCAGGCCAGTCAGGTGTCCACAGTGGTAGGTATTCCACATGTTCACAGTCCGTTGGCCACTGGCGAATGCATGTCGCTCAAAGCTCCCAGGGCGGGGGAGTAGGTCTTCATCTCCCCTAGCTTCTCTACGTCACAAGCACCACATTAACCCACATTTGCACCCGTTCAATCCCAGGCTGCAATCCATGTATCGGTTCGATCTTCTACACATCGTGCTGCCGTTGGCACATCCACTTCCGGCCTGCAGGGTCCCTCCCGATTGGATATCAGGCCGCTGCTGCTCCAGCTCTAGGCGACCCACCTTCGCCTACAATGGTGGCCCACTCACCAGTGACATCGCCTTCTTTGCCATCATCACCCTCACTGGCAAATGCTCTTCAGCTAGCACCGCCGCCACATAGCCACAAAATGGTGACCAGAAGCATAGTGCTAAAGGCCTCACTACCACTTGCCATCTTCTGCCATCCACGTTCATGGTAGAGACAGGCATCACAGTCAAACCGGCCTACCACACACAAGCTGTGTGCTCTCCAGTGGGCGGCCATGGCTGCAGAGTTTGATGTTCTCCTTCGAAATGGCACATGGTCTCTTGTTCCATGTACACCCTCTATGAATGTCATAGGGTGTAAGTGGGTCTTCAAGCTCAAGCGAAACCCTGATGGCTGACAAACCTCATCTTGTGGCTAAGGGTTTTTGACAGCAACCTGACATTGACTTCACAGAGACTTTTAGTCTGGTCATGAAAATTACCACAATTCAATTGATCATCTCTCTCGCCATCTCTTCTAGCTAGCTCGTACATAAATTGGATGTCTCCAATGCATTCCTTCATGGTGTTCTCAATGAGATAGTCTTTATGGACTAGCCACCTAGGTTTGTTCATTCTCAATTTCCCTCGCATGTGTGCTATCTCTATTGCTCTATATATGGCCTTCGTCAGGCACCCTGTGCTCAATTCCAGCAACTGATCAACTCCTGTCTACTTGCTTTTGGGGTTTGTCAGGTCAGCCATAGACACATCTCTCTTCTTCTATCGACATCTTAGGCTGATCATCTTCCTCCTTGTTTATGTGGATGATATTCTTATTACCCAGTAATCAACCTTCTATCATTGCGTCTCTTCTGGATTCACTACATGCGGAGCTTGTTATTCGAGACTTAGGGTCTACGCATTACTTTCTTGGCATACAACTCCTGCCACACTCCCATGGGTGTGTTCTATCTCAGGCGAAGTATGTGGCTAATCTGCTTTGTCGAGTCAAAATGGACAACACCTAACCGATCTCCACACCAAAGGTTGTCTCTTCTTCGACTAGATCGGCTCCTTCTTCATCGCGTCCTATGGATGATCCGACCTTATATCGCAGTGCTGTTGGAGCCTTATAGTATGCCACTCTTACTCACTGTGATGTCCTAGACCCTTTGGATCCTTCTTCTCAGGTCCCGGACATACTTTCTCAGAGAATTTGTGTCCGTTCGGTCTGGAATTATCTTCTAGACATCTTTCGTGTTCGGATCCGTGCAATTCGAGTCAGTTTCGGAGGTCGAAACGCGTTCCGCGACTTTTTTCGCGTGTTTTTCGATTCCCGCGTGTGTGTCTCGGAAATACCTACAGAACCCTGTAGCGGGTGAACCGAGTCGTTCACCTACCCACGGGTGGTACCGTTGTGATCAGCGTGTCACGAGGATCGAGAAAATATATTTTTTATTTTTTAAGATTTTTTAGATTTTCTATATAAACCAAACCTTTTCCTTTTTCTTTTTACCTTTTTCTTCTTCTTCTTCTTCCTCCTTCCTTCTTCTCCCGTTGGAGCGCCCCAACTGTGACCCTCCTTCCCCGGACGACCGAGGTGCGGCCCCACACACTCCGACGAAGGCGTGGCGGTGACGACGAGGCGAGTGCGGTGATGTTCCTTGCGCGGCGAGAGGCGGGAAGTTTGGCGTTCTAAAAGCTTCTTCCTTCGATTGGCGGCGATCCGGCGGAGCTCGAGCTCCATTGAGGTAGGGAGACGGATCCCCATACTCATGCCGTCGTTCCCCGTGATTTGTAGGCCGTGGAGAGGCCGAGAGGGGCTTATTTCACACCGGGAGGGTAAAATCCATGTTTTAGGGCTTGTGAGCCGATCCGCCGTTTCATCGCGTTTTTGGCCGATCCGAGGCCGTAGATGCATGCTAGGGGTTGTAGGGGAGCTTCCCCTTTGTTTTCCCCCTCATTCGTGGATGATCGGGGCGTGGAACGAAGTTTTGAGTTTCTTCCCGTCGGCCCGTTCTCGGGCTAGTGTGGCGGTCCTTCCAGAGACCGCCAGAGTCTCTAACGGCCCAAGGTGGGAGCGCCAGAGTCCGTGGCGGCCCAAAGGGGGTGCGTCACGGGTTATTATTTTGTCGGCAGGTCCCTGTGTCGTCTGGCGACTACACGATAAATCGCCAGACGGTGTGGCGGCCTAGGGTCAGACCGCCAGAGGGGAGAGTTGATCGTTGATTTTCGACCGTTAGTTTTGACCGCTGGAGTCCCGTGTACTCTGACGCACCAGGGTTGGTCCGCCAGAGCGTTGTGGCGGCCTATAGGTGGGGCGCCAGAGCTAACGTGACCTATCTTCTAGTGCTCCAGGGTTGGACCGCTAGAGTCTGTGGCAGCCTAAGGTAGGTGTGCCAGAGTAAGTTTTACTGAGTCCTGTGGCGCTCCAGAGTTGGCCTGCCAGAGCCTGTGGTGGCCCAAGATTGGACCGCCAGGCATTGTGCTGTGCTGAGTGGGCTGCAGCCTTATTTCTTCGACGGTGGTTTCCGTGAGTCAGTTCTTACTTTCAATGGCCTGTCCACTAGTCGTAGCTTCCTGCGCACGCGAGTGCGGACCCACTTGGGAGTGGTGGAGAGCGAGACCCGGTGAGGGATAATTTTTAGGCTGGTTTCCGTAGGGCCCCTTGCCTTTGCCACCAGAGTCCGGTGGGGGGGAAAACCAGCTAGAGGATCCGACCTAGAGTAGATAGTTT
This sequence comes from Amorphophallus titanum, assembly GCA_024336825.1. NCBI lineage: Eukaryota > Viridiplantae > Streptophyta > Magnoliopsida > Alismatales > Araceae > Amorphophallus > Amorphophallus titanum. The sequence continues at coordinate 830,601 of JANBPO010009106.1, forward strand.
GTGTGTGCACACATAGTTGGGGGCTTAGGACACGTGCTGACGAGCGTGACCCTAGCTAGTCCTTGTTTGTGGTACTTGTTGCGTGTCTGAGTCTCGCGCCCGGGGCGTTGTAGCTAGACACTTGTGACATGGTGTAAGACGTCAGGAGACGCATCCGTCGTTCTTCTAGTGGGTGGTGCTCCCGTCACGTGACGTGAGTTGTCATGTCCCGGGTTTTCGTTTCTCGTCTGTGAGATAGGGTTTCCGGTGTTATTTTCGAGAGCGTTTCCGAAGCCGAGGTCTAGGGTTTTCGGTGAGCATCACCGAGGGTTTTCCTAGATGGCGTGGAATGCATGACAGTGAGGTCGTGATTGTGTTTTCGGACTGTGTAGTTTCGGCTTGGGCCCCGCTGTAAGGGTAGGTTTCTGTGACTGAGGCGTCGTGGTATTTTCCTAGTAGCGTGACTAGGGTGGTTATGGTCTGGTTGTCCCCCGACCGTGGGATCAGGATGTTAGGTGCATTACTTGGTTGTCCCCCGACGGGAGACCAGGTCATATTTTTCGGTACAGTAGGAGTAGCTTTGGAGTCGAGATTTTACCGGCCGTCGTAGGTTACTGTTACTGTTGTTCTTTCTGTAGTCACTACTTTTCATACTGCCGTTGTTCTCAGTTGGGATTCCGCAGGATCCCTACTGAGCCAGTGATAGGAGGCTCACCCCTGATTTTCAGGTGCCGAGGCTCTTCCTTGAGGTTCGAGGACTTTGCGTGGAGGTTCGTAGTTGCCAGCTTGCCGGGTCGAGTGTTCACTTGGCGTGTGATACGTATTACTACTTTAGACCGTACTTTCTGTTGGACTGGACTCTATTGTAGTTAGATGTTTATTTATGTTATTATATCTGTTGTCCTACTTTATTTCCTATTTTTATATACACCACACCTATCCTTTAACCCTTCCGAGTCTTCGGGCTCATGGTGCCATTAGTTAGGTTTTTCTGTTAGCTTTCCAACGGTACCAAAAGCCCCAAGTTTCATGTAAATTTTCATGCAGTCTTTGTGTTTTAATTATAACCCTAGAAACCCTTGAAACCTCGCCAAAATCGGGAAGAGATTGGGTTAAGAGGATTTTTACAGGAATTGAACGGTCTTTCGATAGACCACTTAGCCCTCAATGGAGCAGTCATCACCAGACCGCCCAGTGACGGGAAGGTCATCGCCAGACCGCCCAGTGACGGGAAGGTCATCCCCTAACCGCCCAGTCCCACGGGAAGGTCATCACCAGACCGGCCAGTGGCGGGAAGGTCATCCCCTGACCGTCTAGTCCTACGGGAAGGTCATCACTAGACCGCCCAGTGATGGGAAGGTCATCCCCTGACCGCCCAGTCCCACGGAAAGGTCATCACCAGACCGCCCAGTGACGGGAAGGTCATCACTAGACCGCCCAGTGATGGGAAGGCCATCCCCTGACCGCCCAGTCCCACGGTAAGGTCATCACCAGACCGTCCAGTGACGGGAAGGTCATCACCAGACCGCCTAGTGACAGGAAGGTCATCCCTTGACCGCCCAGTCCCACAGGAAGGTCATCACTAGATCGCCCAGTGATGGGAAGGTCATCCCCTGACCGCCCAGTCCCACGGGAAGGTCATCACCAGACCGCCTAGTGACGGGAAGGTCATCACTTGACCGCCCAGTGATGGGAAGGGCATCCCCTGACCGCCCAGTCCTATGGGAAGGTCATACTGGAAGAGCAGAGTGATGGGAAGGTCATACTGGAACCGCCCAGGTATGGGAAGGTCATCACAGAATCACGCAGTCCATGGAACGGTCAATCAGGAACCGCCCAGTCCATGGAACGGTCCATTGGGAACCGCCCAACACCCCTGTGTCGACCCATGCAGGCAGAACCCTGAAAAATCAATCTTTTGACTCCGAAAAGCGTGAATTTGCGACGTGTTCATGGTTCTTGCTAGTAACTTAAATAATGGGCTCTTCGACAGCACAGACATAGGGATGTGCATCTAGTTGCAGCTACTTGGCAAGTCTTCCTTTACAGTGACGTGAAGGAGGACTATCCGGTTCCAACACAAATGTGCAAGGGTCACTTCGACATACATTATGCGCGTTGGAGGTTTAAAGTCAATAATGTATTCAAACAGTGCGGCGATGCCATTCGGGCTGCTGAGGAGAGACGCCTGAGGAGGGAGGACATGCCTCCCTTGTTCCTTGACTCAGGCTTCATTAGGTCCCATTTCTTTGGCGCCGCTCGATCCATCAGGGAGATAGAGATCCGTTGGAGGGGGGAGGGACTCCCTATCCCCATGGACAGGAGTCAATATGTTGGGGCTCTGAAGCCCTTGAGTGGCACGCTAGCAGGAGCCTCGACTTCGGGGCCTTCCCACCCGAGGGCGTCCCCTGGCCTTAGTCAACTTATTCTTGGTGGAAGGATTTGAAGACTTCCTGTGGTCTGAAAATAAGTCCCAGTTATCGCAGCCAGTCCCTGAGGGGGCATTTGAAGGCAATGCTTTGCAGAGTAGAGGGCCCATGTGATCAATGCAATGGGCTGCGCTGATCCAGTGGAGTATATTTCAGACCTGGAGGTGGCTGCCACTCCTAATGCCATCTTGGACATTGTGAACAAGGCGGCCAGCGCTCTTCGATTGAAGCCTGAGCAGCTCATCTTGAGAATTGAGAGAGCCATAAGGACGCCAGGTATTCGCTTGATTACTTAGCTCCACCTTGTTTCTATTATTTATTTCCTGTTCTACAATTCGAGACACTCATCACATGCAATCCCTTATTCAGTGACCAGGAGGACGGTGTTTTCCCACTAGAGACCTCTCTAGGTGCGGCCCCCACTGGGGTCAATGCTCCTGGGAAGAGGCCCCAAGCTGAAAGCCAAGAGCATGACAGACGGCCTTCTACCTGTCTTCATTCTGGGAAAGAATCTCCCGCTCGAGTGGATGTCTCCAGTAAGTGAAAGAAAATTTCATTTCGATCTGCACGGTTGAGAAATCGACGTTGAGTCTTGGGTGGTCGGCTCACTCTCGTGCTCGGAACGAGTCACGGGATGAGTTTCACACTCATAACTCACAGCGGTGACTGAAACAGCAAGCTAGGTGTCCTACCACACTCACTAGTAGCGACGTCAAGAACTATACTAGAAAAGTAATTAACTAACTAATGAGGGATGCGGGTGTACCTCCACGCGTCGGGAGTGGGGAAGACAATCCCGGCCGAACCCGTACTCCCAGTACATCAATTAACCATTATTACAGAAGTATTGATTTCTACCCACTCCATGTAGGGAGGTAATAGGCTACACACGGAATCCGGGAGTGAAGCGATCGGGTTGATGGGCAACACGCGGGGCCGCTTTGACAAAGCCGGCACGGGCACTCATGGGGCCCACGTCTGGGCTGGCGGTCCGGGAAAGTCGGGAGGTTGCTGTAGCATCGGGACTTCCTAGTAGGGCGGTCCCGGGGGTGGTGGCGGGTTGCTCGGCTCCACGGGAGGCGAGGCGGTCGCTCCGTGGATGGTCATCGGGTGTCGTCCATGAACCAGAGCTACTGTTTGGCAGCATGCGACCCAGCGAAAAATGGTACTGCAACCATTGTCGATGTCGGATCGACGCGAGACCGGTGCCGTTAGAAATCCCTTTCAAAATACTTCATCCCCAGGTGGGAGAAATAATTTTTAACCTCCAGTGCTGGCCGTGACAGATTTTAGAAGCTTCTTATCCACTAGATGGGGACTGATAGGGAAGATAGTGGGATTTCCTGAGAACATGGGTTGACTGTAGGGTATTTGATGGATCTGGGTGAAGTGATCTTCATGAAGGTTGTAGATATGGGAGTAAGGAAGAAGAGGGTATTTTTTTGGTGGACATGTAAGGAAGTCTCAATTTTTGGTGGAATTTATAGTGGATGGGGGTCGGGTCTGGAAAATTGGGGATAGACAGAAAATTGGGGTTTGCAGGAATTTTTATGATGGGTTAGAAAATTCATCGCGTGGACGTCCTTCTTCCCTCGATCCGCGGAGCGTGGTGGCGCGTGGTGTCGGGAGGTCACCGTTGCCCACGTTGTCCGTTCGGCGTCGAATCGGCTTCCTCGTCGCGTCAGAGGTAGGGGGATGGACTCCTTACTTCGCGTCTGAAGAGAAAAAGATGCATGGGGTTGATATGTGCTCGGACTCATAAACACTGGGATAGCTACAGTGTCTATATAGACTTCAGCATGCAGAGAGGCAAAATGTGCAAGGGGTATGATATGCATGGACTTGTATCAATGGGGAAGCTACGATGTCTACACCATCTTCAACATGCACACAGGCGAAATGTGCATGGGGTATGATGTGCTCGGACTTGCTTGTCAAGCCATGGGCATTTGTGAAGTAATATATGCACGGATGCATGTTTCAAAGAGACATGCACGGACTTGTGTCATGCCAAGGAAAATATATGCAGGGGGTTAAATGTGCACGGACTTGTAAGCAGCAAGAGGAAAAAGTGCATGGACTTGAAGAACAGAAATCTGCACAGACTTGAAGAACAGAAGTTTGCACGGACTTGACGAACAGAAATCTGCACAGACTTGAAGAACAAAAATTTGCACGGACTTGACAAACAGAAATCTACACGGACTTGATGAACAAAAATCTACACGGACTTGAAGAACAAAAATCTGCACGGACTTGACGAACAGAAATCTGCATGGAGTATGGCTTGCACGGATATTGTACGCAACCAAAACCAAACAGTCTAAGTCCAGAATGTGCACTGAGTTTGATGTGCATGGACTTTGAAGGGCAAAGTGTGCATGGACTTTCAAGGGCAAAGCGTGCACAGACTTTGAAAGATAAAATGTGCACGGATTTTGAAGGATATAATGTGCACGGGCTTCAAAAATAGTGTGCATGGACTAGAAGGGTAAAATATACACGGACTTACAATGCAACCCAATGCCACTCAGCCTAAGTCCAAAATATGCACGGGCTTCAACTCAACCTAAAGGCAGGCCCGCCCCGCCCGCCAGCCACGCCATCCCGTCGGGTGTAAAAAAACTCATCCAAAATTCCCCAAAAAATACATTAGTTGCCATTGGACTCAAGAAATTAGTGTAAAATCTCACCAAAAATTACATAAAATTAAAAAATATTGTAAATAAAGGTCAAAATGCATAATAAAATGAAAAATGACTCTATTGTCATGCTTATTGTCTTCCACCGAGTCATTGTCGTGAAATTTGCCGATAAGCTTGGGTGAATCTGGGCCGTCCATCGAAATCAATTTCTATCAATTGGTCTCCTTCGTGGCTAGCATGAGCCGTATACTCTCTGATGACCAAGGCACCATTGCATCCCAAAAATAGCAGGCACGCCCTATTCTCAAAATGGCTTCCTAACCTACTCTCTTGGCAACATCTTCTCATCCCCTCTTTTGCCACCGTCACCACCATCCTTGGCTTCTAACATTACACCTAAGATCACCCAAATCAAGGATAATCCCGTAAGTGTCGTCTCACTTTGACATGTATAGCCAGAGCGTGGCCACAAGCTCACCCGGCAACCCGAAGAAGGTGTACAATATTATGAAGAAGAACAATAATGTCGCCTCCTCTCGGAGCATTTGCCGCCCCCTAGGTTGCTCACAGGTTGAGAGTAGTGAGATAGAGAAAGAGATGGAGGGTCGAGAGAGTAGTGTGTGTGAGAGAGAGAGAGAAAGAAAGGGGGTGCTGGAGAGGGTCTCCCCCTCCAACATGGTCACCCCCGTCTAGAGAGAGAGATGTCGTCGAAGAGCGTCTCTCACTGTAACACCGACAATACCCTCCACTTCTAGAAGAAATAAGGAGAGAAACAGAGAGATTGCAAGGAGACATAATGTTGAGGGAGAGAGAGGGGTAGGTCTTAATTAATTAGGGGTATTTCATATTCTAATTAGGGTTAGAGAGAGAATGTAGATGGAGAGAGAGAGGTAGATTTTAATGAATTAGGAGTATTTTCATTGTATTCTGATTAGGGTTAAACTCTCCCTCTTTCATCTCGATAAACCCCCCGATAAGGTTTTCCCTACGGGTATCTTCCTCGCTCTAAACAGGCCCGTGCCTATTCTCTTTATCCCCTTTCTATTTTACCCACCGTTCCCTCCACTCCTCACTTATCCGGTCAAAGGGCAACCCACCCATCGGGTGTGTGCCTTCACCCATGACCACAATAAAAAATGTCGATTCTCAAACATGGGCTTGCGAGTTCACTATTGAGGAAACGACCTCCTTGGAAAATGGTTCCCTCGGCCAGGGGCCGACACTTTCCACCTTGAACTCCCTTCCACAAGCTCCTCTTGTACGTAGTGGAGTAGAGTCTAGGTCAAGTCCAGGTTTGTACTTAGCGTCTTTTCCTTCCAAGAAGTCTAGTGTCCGTTAGGTTCCCACGCGTTTCATCAACCAGCTGGCCGATAAATGCGCACAACTCTGTCAGGTCTCTGAATTCACCTCCACTCCCATTCCCCTAGGGACAGTTGAGGTAGATGGGTCTCTAGTAGATGACGATCTAGGGGTGTATGTCTTAGAAGAAGAAGATGACACCGATGAAGAAGAAGAAGAGCCATTAGAATACGGTGGTGATCCTATAGCTTCCTTCGTCATGGGAACTAAGAAATTTGATCAACCTAATGTGTCCATTGATGAATCTGTGAAGGAAATCAATCTCGGCACCAAGGACGATCCAAGGGTCATATTGATAAGTGCCAATCTAACTGATGAGGAAGAAGCTACTCTTGTGGCGGTTCTAACAAAATTTCCTGATGCTTTTGCTTGGTCCTACGAGGACATGCCGGGTCTGGACCCGTCTTTGGTTGAACATTGTTTGGTCCTGAAACCCGATGCATGAGCTGTCAAATAAAAATTAAGGCAACTTCATCCAAAGCTCACACTCAAAGTCAAAGAAGAAGTGGACAAGCTCCATAAGGCCAAGTTCATCAAGGTAGTCTTGTATCCGTAATGGGTAGCTAACATCATCCATGTTATCAAAAAGGACATATTTTTAGATTTTAGCGTCCTGTTTCTCAGGCGCGTACAACAATCAGCGGCTGATGGATCAGGCGCTATTTCTGTTTCATGCACATTTATTAAACATCTATTATTTCTGTAAACCATTCACGTAAAGGCAGGTATTAGCGTCCTGTTTCATAGGAGCTTAATAGAATGGGTGTCCTTCTAAAAGGGTGTTGATTCTCAGAAATACATAATTCAGGAAATAGCATGCAATATTCAAGAATAAATAGCATCCGTGTGGTTCGACGCTGATTCAAATAGCGGCCACATGTGTGGACGTAGATCACTTTAAAAAAAGAACTGTGAATGATGATTACAGGAAGTTAAGATATGATAACAATGCATGCTTTAACACGTTTTAAGCTATTTTTAATCTCGTTGGGTCAAAGGAGTAGGTAGAGAAAACCTACCTTGTTGATGATTCGATTGGATGAGCAATGAATAACTGATACTATGTTTCGAACAGAGTATGGTGGAAGAAGTGGAAGCAGATGCTTCTCTCGCTCAGCCAGGGCAGAACGCAGGGATGCAGGCACTTCCAATGACAGTAGGAGGAAGGGGAAGAAGACTTCACATCCACGGGAAAGAGAACGGCAGGAGGAAGAGGACGCAGTGGGACGAAGAGGCTGGAACGCAGTAGCAGCAAATGGGGTTGATGCGTTTGATGAGTTGAGTTTTTATAGAGAGGAAATCCCTTAACGAAGATGGTAAAACAAATGGCAGCAAGGGTTTAAAAACTTTCCATGCGTTGCTCGATCCCCCTTCTATAATGATAGCCGCCTGCCATTTCTTCCCCTTAAAGCCCTAAAAGCTAACCATACAACGTTCGACCATGCAAATGGGTATTTGGGTTTGGGTACAGTGGGTTTTATGGGCTTGATATAGGTGACTATACACATATACGTGGGCTTTGGGTTTGGGTTTGCAATGGTGTTGGGTTTTGGTTAAAGTGATTTAAGCCTTTAAAATTTATTTAAAGCCTTTATATCCATTAATATGAAAGCACAAATAATAACCAATTAATTAGGCCCACTTAAAGCAGGCCCATAAACTTAATTCTGTGACCTTACGCCCAAGCGCACACACTACAAACGTGATTTGGGCTATTTACGGATTTAAATTGGATAAATAGGCCAATTTAGGGGATAATAGCTGATAAATAGAAAACAATCTGAATTTTTCAGATTAAACCCCAGATGGCGGTCTATCGTAGGACCGCCACCTGTAAGAGGCAATCCCTGTAGGACCGCTCCCTCCTTCCGATTTCGTGAGTTGTAGAAGCGTGGAAAAATAAGATTTTTCCCATCCCAATCCTTTGAGCTCGATGCTATCTTCCATGTAAACCCATCTAGGACTCTTGTGGATTGATTCTACAATTAGGACTCCCAAATCGAGCAGAGCCCTTAAACCCTAGCAAACCCTATAAATAGGTCCTAGGTCTGACCTACGCGAACCCTTATTTTGGCTCACGTATTTCGAAGGTAAGATGGCGTCATCTCAGGGTAAGCCTTTAGAAGTTTTTATTCTCCTTAGTTTTTTCTAACATCCCTCCAAATCTCGTGCTACGTGATCAAGCCGTTGGAGAGATAGAAGTCTTGCAAGTTGTTCTTCCTCTATAGAGTGCGCAGGAAACAATGGGCCGGTCCAAGGAAGATCAGGAGTTTAGAGGCCCTAATCGAGGTATTTTCAGGTTGATCCTTTAGAGTTAATTGTTCTCATTCATGTCTTCTACCTACCCTCTAATTTTCAAGAATTTAGGTCAAGAGACTAAGGAGATAGAAGGACGGGAAGTTGCTGACTTAGCACAAAATGAGTAGGAACTAGGTTGTCCTTCCAGCAACAAATTGGAAGTTTAGAGCATTTTTCAGAGGTAGATTATCTCATGAATGGCTTAAACATCAAGCTAGGAGTAAAAGCCCTCTACTTTCATGTTTTTTCATGCATTATACTCGGAGTATTTTATGTTTTGCCATGACTGCTCACTTAGATTTTTATAGCATGCACTCTCCTCTCAGCCAGGTAAAATGAATGTTGTGGCTGATGCTCTGAGCAGGAAAGCGTAAATCAGTCATCTATTGCTTCGCGAATGAAAATTGTGGGAATAGCTTCCCAGTGAGGCAGTCAGTGTGGACATTCCTACTGATCCGATGATAGCAGTTTGTGCTAGTTTGGCTTTGACTTTAGCTCTATATCAGCAGATAAAAGAAGCTCAGCAAGCTGATTCTAATTTGTCCCGCATTATAATGATGCATGACATTGAATTCGATGATGAGCTGGTGGTCAGTTTCCGTGGCAGATTATATATTCCAGCTGTTGACGTGTTGAGGCATGCGATTCTGAGTGAAGCCCACGGGTCCCATTTTGCTATTCACCCAGTCACCAACAAGATGTATCAGAATTTGAAACAGCAGTTCTGGTGGCCAGGCATGAAAAGAGATGTGGCAACTTTTGTCTCTCAGTGCTTGACTTGTCAGTAGGTTAAAGCTGAACATCAAAAGTCAGGTGGATTGCTTCAACCATTAGAAATTCCAATGTGGAAATGGGATCACGTCATGACAGATTTTGTGGTGGGTTTACCTCGAACTTCATAGGGTTTCGATGGTATCTGGCTGTTGGTTGACAGATTAACTAAAATAGCTAGATTGTTGCCTATTAAAGTTGCTTGGAATGTGCAGAGATTAGCTGAGCTTTATGTCGATAAGATTGTGCTACTGCATGGTATTCCTCTCTCACTTGTGTCAGATCGTGACCCACGTTTTACCTCTACCTTCTGGTGTAATTTCCAGAAAGCCTTGGGCATTGAGCTAGCTTTCTCTTCAGCGTATCATCCCTAATCAGATGGTCAATCTAAAAGGACTATTCAGACTCTAGAGGATATGCTGAGATCGTGTTGCCTTGACTGGCAAGGTTCGTGGAGTCAGCACTTGTCACTAGTTGAGTTTGCTTATAATAATAGTTTTCACTCCAGCATCGGCATGGCTCCTTATGAAGCACTGTATGGTCATCCTTGAACCCACTAGAATTGAGTTAGGATAAGTCTAGATCAGGCTAGGCTAGAGTTTGGATTGAGTTGGAACATCTTACCTCAGGTTAGGACTCTCCAAGAGAGTCCCGATCGGACTCCCTGTGCGTAATATTGTGTGGTCTATTGATAGACCGCTCTGCATGTGGAATGGTCTTAGACGGACCGTTCATAACCTTCTACAGGATTCGATCATTGGCCCATTGAACGGACTGGTGGAGGCCGTGCTTATTTTCACACGGTTATTACTAAACCATTCATTTATTTGAGTGGCTTGTCTCTAACCCCTCAGTTGCCTTTGCTGATTCAGGTTGAGTTGCCTTCGCATGGTACGGGTCGGACCATGTGGCTACTGAGCGGCCATCTGAATGACCGTTCAAGCCCCTGTCACTCCAATTTGTAGTCCCTTGTGTCTCTCTCTGAGTAGGAACGTCCTCACCTCTCTCTCATCTCTCCCGTAAGTCAGAACGTCCTCACCTCTCCCTCATCTCTCCCGTAAGTCGGAACGTCCTCACTTCACTCTCCCTCACATTGGTTGGAACGTCCTCACCTCTCTCTCATCTCTCACCTAAGTCAGACGTCCTCACCACTTAGTAAGCACGTCTCTTAGTCAGTACGTCTCTCTCTCCTCACCGCTCTCCCGTGTCTCCTTAGGGTCAGTCGTGAGTTAGTCAGTCAGCATTTACATCCACACACTTGCACATTTACACATCCATAACAAAGGACGATTGACTAAAAAAGATTGCCACTATCATATCATATCATATCATATCATGTACAAAAGTGTGTCAGGGTACAAGGTTAGGCTGCTCCCTCTGGCCTGTCACTGTCTCCTCCTCCCTCATGTCTCTTCGATGGCGGGGCCATCGTAGAGCTAGTGTCCTCCTCGTGCCACCGTCGGTGACGCTCCTCCTCTTCATTCCTCTAACGGCCTAAGGAACCTGTAAAGAAACTGTAGATGGAACCATGGGTGGCGTGGTTGTCGCTTGGTGCTGCCCTACTGTGCTCCCGACTCGACTCCCTGAGGCCCTCCACTAGCCCTTCCAGCTTTGCCACCCAAAACCGGGCTCTATCTGCCTCTGTCCGGTAGTGCTCCACCTCCAAGGCTGCAGCCCAAAGTCACTCATGCTCTGCCCGTAGGAGTGCCATCTCGAGCGCATCCACCGGTCTGCTCTGCGCTAGCTCCTCGCGGAGGCGGGCTACCTCCTCCCGTGCCGTGGCCCAGCTTTGCTCAAGCTCCTCTCGAAGGCGGGCCACCTCCTCTCTCGACCGAGCACTCTCGCCTAGGGCTATTGTCAGCTCAGTCACCTGCATGCATGCATCATCATCATTAGTCAATTGCATTTCATATAAGCATGATTAACAAGGGAAAGTGTGGTGAACGTACCCTCTCAGAGAGTGTCGCCTCGGCTACCTCAGCACAGGCCACCATCCGGGCAAACTCTGCCTCTTGCTCAGCTAGGTCGGCTGACATCTGTGTAGAAGAAGAAGGAGCATCTGTCCCCTGCCGCTGGGTCCCCTCACCTCGCTGCATTTAGAAACTCCAGGGTCAGTCACTTCATAACATAATCATAATCAAAGTGCGTAATGTAAGTTTAAGTGTTAGGAAACTCACCAGTAGGGCCAAGGCCTACCGGGCCTCGTCTCACTCTCGGATCGTGGAGTGAAGGAGCCCCTGCAACTCTGCGATCCTGCCCTCGGGGTCGATCAGCATTTAGGAAGTTCAAGCGTCAGTGCATCATCAGAAAGCATAATAGAAAGAGTGCTAGGGTTAGAAGTCATACCGGTCGGCGGGCGCCCTGGAACACCTGGTCCTGGTAGCGCTGGGCATACACTGTGTAGTACAGTACATCACTCTCTGCTCGGGCGGTCACAACCCGCCTGAGTGCCATCCAGTCCACGATCTGCTCTGCAACTCGCATCATCCAGTCGAGCACCATTGCCACACCCCTCGGGTGTCACCCCACTCGCTCCCCCAGCTTCTCCCGTGCCGGGAACTCCACCACTGGCTGATGGACGCCAATCATCCTCATCACCAGTCTGAAGTAGAGTGGCTCCACTACATTCATGCAGTGAAGCCACACATCACGCCCAGAGAAGGCAAGGGCCCCCACTACCTAGGGCTGACCCTCGTGCCCCTCATCTGCATAAGGAGTCCACCGTACCTATCGAAACAGAAAGTCACATCAGCATCATAAGCATATTGATTGCATCAAATAAAAGATTCAGAGTTTATAGTTGTACCGAAGTATAGGGTAGTGAGTCCATGTCGTCCTGGAGCCCTCGGACCTGTCTCCGAAGGCCTCCGGTCTCCTGAGGTGCGGTCCACCTCCTAGCAATCGGTAGTAGGTCGGGGTAGGTCTCCTCGCCTATCCCCAGCCCACGCAGTCTCACGTAGGCCCACACCTACATCGCATTTCATCATCCGTCAGCACAAAGAAAGCACATAGGAATTGCATAGTCAAGTCTAGGGGTCAGGTCATACCTGGAGAAGAGGGGAGAAGCCCACGAGCATGGTCCGCCGGCTGGTAGAACTCAAGGTGTCGAAGAGGAATGCCAGGACTGTAGCTCCCCATGCGTAGTCACCCACATGGTCGAGGTCCTAGAGTAGCGGAAGGAAGTGGCAACTGATGATGTTTGCACACATCGCGAAAAGGAGTCATCCGAATAACAGCATCAGAAATCTCCTTAGCACTCAGTCCACCTCTGGTCCTGCCTCTGCTGTGACTCTCGGCCTCGCCCGGTCCACCAATCTCTGAAGGTGCTGCTCGGGCAGCTCCCTTGTCGTGATCCTGGCATGTCGCAATCCCAAGCTGTCCTGGAGTGCCGCCCGGGTCAGGGTGGTGGACTGCCGCTCTGGATGCTGCAAGTCCAATCCCAGGAGCTCCGGGGCCATCTCCCAGTAGTCAGGATAGGTGCTCCCACTAACTGGGGACCCGTGCACCTACAGGCCAGTGAGTCGGGCCACGACCTCTAACGTGGGGACCATGTGCCCCCACGGAAAGGAAAACATACGACTCACTAGGTCCCAGCGGTCATGCAGAGTATAAAGGAGCGGTGTGTCAAACCGGCTCACCTCTATGCTCAGGAACTCCGAGAACCCCATGGCTACCAGCCTCTATCGTTGGAAGTTGGAGCCAGTGTGTGCACACGTGGTCAGGGGCTTTGGACTTGCGTCGTCAGACGTGACCCTGACTAGTCACTCGTGACTATTGTACTATTCTGGTTCTGACAGTGTCTTGGTCTCGGCCTAGTCTTTGCGGTAGGGTATGTGGACAACACACTAGTAGGCGCAGCATAAGTCATCAGTGGACGCAGCTGGCTGTTCTTCTAGTGAGAGGCACTCTAGTCACGTGGCACATGACTCTTTGCGGTTCTCTTTGTGTTTCTTATGCGTCATGACCTCCCGGGTTAGCCCTCTGGTGGCTGTACTTGAGGTCAGTGTCTTGTTGTATGCATGACGTTCTAGTCATGTGTGGGACAGTGTGCACGGCATTCTAGTCGTGTCATCTGGGTCTACGTCTGTCTAGGTCTTTCCTAGGTTTCTTTGTCTATTTTACAGGTCCCTTGCAGTGTCGACAGTTCGACAACTCCTGACTTTGTCAGCTTAGAGTCACCTTCCTGTTGCTGCTTGGAGTAGTTTGGGGTGCCGAGGTTAGTTCGGCAGTCGCTTATCTGGTATGGGTTTTCCCCCTCTTCCTTAGCTTGCTCCCCACTCCTGCTCCGTGTGTCTTCTTTTAAAGCTTTCTAGCGTAGCTTTACAGCTTTGTAGTTTAATTTTTCCTGCTTTACTACTACCTATTGTTTTACTTGTTCCGTGTTACTGCATGTTTTCCTGTGGGGATCCGCATGACCCCTACTGAGCCAGTGACACGAGGCTCACCCCTGTTTTTCAGGTGGGCCGTTGTTCGTTCTACTTCTGCGGGTCCTGGTGTGCGAGTTCGTAGATGCCAACTGGTACCTTCGTCGAGCTTCCCCCGACTTTCTTAGTACGACTTTTCTTTTCTGTCAACTGTACTGTTAGACTTGTTGTCTTTACTGTGGACTGGACTCTAGTATATAATTGTCAAATTGAATCTGTTAATTAAAAAGTAATTTTATTTCTACTACTTTAGCAAACCGATCTAATGAAATTTAATTGCTCTTGGTCGACCCCTAAATAAAATTCTAATCAAGTCGAATTAAGGGTTTTAGGGCAAATCAGAGTTTGTTTGACCGAGCCTTGGATCGCCAAATTGGAACCCAATTCATAACCACTCACCTAGATCAGGTCCATTCGATCGGCCCTGGTCGGAAGTCTATTTCCCCTCTCATTCCACGTAAAAACCCTAACCCTAGGAGCTCAATTTCGAGCGAGAGGCGACGTGACCTGGTCAAGCATGAGTTTTGCGCACGATCGACTTTGAGGACTCTATCTAGCCTTATCATCACCCCTAGATCGAATTGCCTTCTATAAAAGGAACCCTAGTTCAACTAAGAACCCTCATTTGCTGAGGCGGCCGATGGGGAGCTCGTTCGAGGGAGGAATCGGTGAGTTGAAGCGAGGATTGTTCGTGCGGTTCCAAGTGTTTGCCGTCCCTTTGTTCTTCAATTAAGGTAGGTTCTAGAAGACCAAATCTCAATTAAAATATATCATTAGAAGCATCTTCGAGTCCCCTTTCTGTTGATACTAAAAGCCCTAATTTTCATACCATATAACATGCGTATTTCTTGTTTTAGTCGGAGCATGTCTAGTTAGGGCACCGATCATGTTACCTTCTATAGATCGATTCATTTTTTTGGTATAGGTAGGCTTAAAACCTAATTAATCCTAATATATTGTGCATTTTTATGTCCTCTTTTCCTTGATATTATTTTGCCCAAATGTTATAAATCATATCGCATGAATTTAAGTGTTGGACCGGGATCTATCGGAGTTCGCCGGAGGCCAGATGCAACGACCTGGTTGTGGTCGCACCAGGAACTGCCTCTGCCTATAGCAGTCACACGACAGACCACCCCTGCCTTGTTTATACTTTGAACATCGTGCCTGATAGCGATCTCGCGATAGACCGCCACCCTTGGGTAGTGGCCCTTGTAACCATAAAAATACACCCTGATTTAGAATCGATTCAAAATAACATGCTTTAAAGGCAATATGACATCTCTTCTTGCTCACCCTGCAGAATTTCGGTCGACCAACCGTATGCCTCTGGTCGACCGAACCCCCCCGAGCAGCTTATGTTGACTTCCTTATTTCAAGCACGAGGAGAGGCCTTATCTCCCATTTGTTTAAACCCAATGCCCCCAATCAGGCCATGATTTGTGGATCTGGTCTGGGGCATGTCCCTTGACCACTCAAGATCTATAAATAATCTCATTGGGGTCAAAAACCCTAAGGAGATCTTAAGAAGGTTCCAGGAGGCAATCAAGGGAGGAAGAGGGCGTCACTGTAGCTCCGTGAACAGTGATCTGTGGAAGAGTTCTTCATCCAAGAGCTAGGATCTCACGAGCAATCTGCAGGTCATTCAAGTGGAAGATCAAGCTGGGAGCTAGCTTCATCCAATACCATCTTCATCCACTAAGGGGGAGCTTGAATATGTGTTTTCATTTCCTATCTTCTCCTTCCATTCTTGTTGGGCCTTAATCATATATTCTTGTAATCTTTAAACACTCTAGTGTGTGTGTGGATCTTCCTAGATCCGTGTGTATGTGGTTGATTTCTGTTAAAATCGTGTGTGTCTAGGTGCATTTACACCTTTGTGGGAGTTTCCATCTCCCTATGTGTATGTGTGTGTTTTGATCTTGTAATCTTTTACAAGATAGTGTGGGAATCCTCACAGATCGTGAGGGGTGGACGTAGGTTGCCGCTGCTGGAACTGAACCACCTAAAAATCATCGTCCATTGCGTGATCTACTCCATTTCTTCTATCCCTATTCTGTGCAGCATACACGTAGATTAATTTGATTACATTGATCGAGTGAGACCTAGTATAATTTATCATTCTCATAACAGATCTCGGGTATATTAAAAGGTGGGTTTGGATCGACAAGGTAAACCTTGTCGGAAAGATAACATCTTGCATGAGTAGACTCTTCAGATTTTCACCTCCGCCATCGTACCCAAAATCGATTGTCTGTGATAAATTTTATTAGATCTAAGAGTTTACATATAGATATAAAGCTCCTGCCAATAGGATAGAAAGTATTTCATCAAACACCTTGGTATCATAGGTGGATATTCAATATGCATTGACCTGTGGAAATTGAATCATGACAAAAATAAAAGATTAAACTTAGGATGCACAGACCTTGAAACACAAGATAATGCATGTGCACGGACTTACTTTATACATGTGCACAGACCTATGCTATGCACATGCACAGACCAAAAATGTGTTCAGACTTTAAATGTTGTACGTGCATGGACATTGTAAAGCATGTTAAGTAAAGTGCATCGACCTTTGCGTACAATAATGACATGTGCTCTAACCATGATATGCAGGATGCAAATGTGCACAGACTATAGAAGGCAAGATGCACAATGTGCTTCGACCTTACGCGCTATCGTTGACATATGTGCATCGACCTTACATGCTATCGCTGTCATATGTGCATCGACCTTACACGCTATTGCTGACATATGTGCATCGACCTTACACGCTATATGTAGATGTGCATCTGAATCACTAGTTCAGGCAGACATACCCTAATTCTCTTGAACATCGAAAAGAAAATGAATCTCTGAGATTCAGTAAATCTCCCTCTCCCTCCTCCCTGAGGGGTTATTATTGTTGTGAACATATGGTGCAATAATCTCTCAAGAGGGGAGAACTTATTGGCATTAAATTGAGTCAGCATAGTCTGATCCTTGTCCTTTGGGTTGCTAGGCAAGTTAGTAAGAGTGGTGTAGGCTTCAGGCTTGTCATACTCAAAATCCCCTTCTACAACTCCATCTATTGGAATCCTAAACACTTAGTGAAGAAGATGCCTAGATATTTCAATCTTAGTTCCTCCAACAGAGGACCAAATCATAGACTATTTAGGATCAAACTTCATGTTCTTATAGAACTCTGCGACTAGCCCAGGGTAATAGAGTCTGTACTTTCCCATAAATTTCTTCCATTTCTGAAACTCAATCAATTCCAATAAGTCCGGAAACTCCACAAGCATGCTTTCATCATGAAAGTCAATTTGGGTAAAATTTTTAAAAAAAATAAAAATCAACATTTTTTTAACCCACTCCCCCCTTCTCTCTCCTCACTCTCGATTTCTCTCTCTCTCTCTCTCTCAAACACTCTCTCTCTTTCTCTCCCAATCTTGCTCGGTTTTGGTCGAAACGACGTCGGATCGGGTCGTGGGAGGCGTCGTTGGAACGGACTCGATGCATAGGTCGAGGTGGTATTCTCTATTCCTCGGTTCGGGGAGCGTGGAGACGAGATGGGCCGAGAGGATCCACGACATCCCGTCGTCTGATCTGCTTCATTTAGCGGGCTTCGTCGCGATCGAGGTAGAGGAATGGGTTCCTCATCTCGCCAGGAACATTTTGACGCCTCATGCGTTGTCAATGGTAGGCATTTTTACCATTTTGCGTGCTAAACCTTATTTTGGAGATCTTAGGCCTAATTTTGAGATTTTTCTTCTCCTCGCTCGATTTTAGTCCAGACGGTCGCCGATCGAGGCGCAAGAGGCACTGTTGGGAAGGTCGTGTCGCGAGGATCACATGGGCGTCCTTCTTCCCTCGATCCACGGAGTATGGAGGCGCGTGGAGCTGGGAGGTCGCCGTGGCCCTCGTCATCTGTTCGGCACCGGATCGGCTTCCTGGTCGTGTCAGAGGTAGGGGGATGGACTCTCTTCCTTACTAGGAACCCGCCGGTACCACATGCGCCGTGGTCTGATGCCAGTTGCATCATTTTCTGTGCATTGTTCCATGTTAGCATAATTTAGTCGTTAAATTATGAAATTACATCCAAGGGCATCATTTTTACGTTTTTGTTGTTGTAATTGGATGTATAGATGCATGCTTGAGCAGGTTAGTTTATTTTCGCATGTCTCCCGTCGATTTCGGTCGACCGGGATGGAGTTCGGCATCGAACTCGTCCAACCCGTAACCCAGTCGACATAACGTGCCAGGACCGATGTGTTATAGTCCTTTAACGCGCCTATAGTGGTGCGTTATGTGACCTTTGACGGACTCCTCGACATCTAGCGCCTTACCGGACACATCGCCGCACTCAATCGTTTCTTATCCCGGGCGACTGAATGATGCCTACCCTTCTTCAAATTATTGAGGGGACCCAAAATGGCACCTACCACGTTCGCCTAGGATGAGGAATGTCAGAAGGTCTTTGAAGATCTCAAAAATTCTTGGCCTCGCCCCCGGTACTATCAAAGCAAGTCCCGAGCGAAGCATTGCACCTATATCTCTCGGTGACTCCCTCCACCATAAACTCGATCTTAGTCCGAAACAACGCGGGAGTCGAGAGGCCGGTCTACTACTCTAGCAAGGTGCTAAACGAGGCCAAAAGAAGGTATCCCACAATCGAGAAACTCGTGCTAGCATTGGTAACCTCGGCCAAGCGCCTCCAACTTTATTTTCAAGGACACTCTATCGTCGTGTTGACCGGCGAACCCTTGAAGAAGATCCTCTCTCATCCCGAAGCCTTAGGGTGCCTCGTCAAATGGGCCATCATGCTCGGGGCCTACAACATCTCTTATCGCCCTCGAGTGGCCATCAAGGGATAGGCCCTCACGGACTTCATCGCAGAGAGCACCGTCCCGATCGAGGAAGCATCTCCATCCGTGCATGGACCCATCTGGGACTTATTCGTAGACGGATCATCCAACTCGGGCAGAAGTGGCGCCGGTGTCCTCCTCAAGTCACCCGAAGGAGCGGAGTTGCAGTATGCCTTGAAGTTCAACTTCCAGGCATCCAATAATGCCTCCAATAGTGCCAAGTCAGTGTATGTCTGAGCATACACTGTTATACTGGCGTTGCTAGTCGGAGCATGTTATACCCCGTGTATCTTTTTCTTTTTTAGTATATTATTAATTGAACTAATGTTTCTGTTCTATGACAGGTCTTCATTCGATGAGGATAAGACTGGCACGTGATCCCAGAGCCCTGGAAGTTGACACGTGGATTTCTTAGAGAAGGGGGCACAAGCTCTCCACACGTCTAGGGCATCCTCAGAGTGAAGTTGTATATATAGTCAGAGTAACACTCGTCAGTGTCAGCTCTCGCCTCTGACCACGTGTGCACACACCGACCCGTGCCTAGGGCCAGTCCTCCAGCTAGATTTCCCTCCCCGTAGAGCGCTACGGTCGGACCGAGGGCCCACGGTACTAGCTTAAATCATTTGACGGGTATGCCCCTCCACCTCTCCCAGGTGGGTCGATGATCAACGAAGTCTAGGGCTATGTCTAGTGGTTCCATTACATGGAAAGTCCAAGCACTCCATTGGGATAATAGGAGCGAGCCAATAATCATAATATAACACGAATATATCATAGACGTAGTATGAAATGCATAAGGCAGGAATTAAACATGCATCTCTAACATTACCAAACTAGCAGAGTGTAACGGATCAGGGACGAGACGTTATGCGACTATAACGTGCCTCCCCTAGGCCGTCATGCTCACCCGTGCACCTACGAAAAGCCAGGCATGCAGATCATGACATATCACCGATGGGGCGTCATGCAATGTACGATGCGCCTCATGCCTCGCGTTATACTCTCCAGAGAACCTTTCAAAAATAGATAGACCATAACGCACCAGGATGAGTACACCATGAGACTATAACGCACTAGGAGTGGTCCGTTAAAGTCACCCGAATGTTAGAAACTCAGAAAACTCCACAGTTAACCACATAGTATAACGCAGCAGGAGTGGGGCATCATACTGGCCATGGCAGACTAGGACTAGTCCGTGATGCCCCACAACCTACCGACCTATAGAAAACCATGGTTACATAACGGCCTACGAGCGGTCCACCATGCAATGCATAACGCACCCCCTAGGGTCCGTTAAGCATATAACGGCCTATAGCAGGCACGTTATACTGACTGGGAAGCGAGAGGGATGAGTTTGGAACCGAACTCCCCTCCGGTCAAGTCGGATCGGCACGAAACAAAAAAAAAAGGTAGAAGAAGTTGGATAACTAAATTTTTACAACTACGGCATGCATTAAAACTCAAATATACTAGCCCTAACCAGTTTAACCGAGGGGTTTTCCCCGGGTTTGACTGGGGATTTGACTGGGGATTTGGGTTACCAAAAGATAGGAATGTCCTTGTTATAAAAGGGAATTTTCATCCCGGGGCTCCGCCCCCAGAAACCCCCGCGAGGGGCGCTACCCCCTTGACCCCCGTGACCTGACCGCTCAGGTCGATCCGCGTGACCTAACTACGTAGGTCGATCCACGTGCGATGGGGCACGATGGTGGTGCAAGACGCGATGGATTGCTGGGAGTCCCGAGTCGGATTCTGGCTTGCTGTAGAGTGGCTGGAGCATATGCACCCACCAGGTGCTCGGGGAAATCCCCGACCGCACGTGTGGGGCCGTACAAGGGTGCTGTGAGCTCCTGAAGCTTGTGGTTAGCCCAGATGGGTCTTTCTTTGACTTCAGAGGGCTGGAGGGAGGCGACTCAGGAGATAGACCCCGGCCTCATTGCTGGGTGCCACATGACGTGGCTTGTAGTCAGGGTGCCCCCGGCTCGGGTAGCTATGTTGAACGCGGGGAAACTCGCAAACTGAGTGATCCAGGGCAGGCCCGATCAATTATTGATGTTGCCACGAGTCACGGCTAGCTGGTTAAGACCCTTGGTTGAGCCCAGTGACTGGAGCGTCGACATGATAATGTCGTTTGTCTGGTGGTCGGGGTGACCCTCGTTCCTTGGTGAAGAGTCATATGATGTGGCAGGCTGTTCTGAGACCCGGGTTAACCCGATTGTTGAGGTGCCAGTGGTGTGATACCATATGCAGGGTGTTCAGGGGTGATCCTCAAATCTCTTCAGAGTGCTGCTCAATGCGGCAAGTTGTCCCGAACCTTGGATCCGACTTGGTTATCGGGAAACTAACTGGTGCAGTGCCCAGTGCTCGGGGGCGATCCTCGATTGTTGTATCGTGCTGCCTGGCCTGATGACACCTAGATTTTCGAGGCCGACTCGACTGGTAGAGCACCTTTGGCATTGTGCCATTTTGCTCTATTTAGGGAGTATTTCCCTAGCGTAGAATTGATGCCATTTGTGCAACCGTATGAAAATGGAAGACACATTCATATTTACGGTCACCTATTATATCCCAATCTCAGATGCCTTTTCTTCCCCTTCTTCTTCTTCTCTTTTTAGACTCTAGCTCTCAGCATCTTCACTTCTACGTCTCCCTCATCAGAGGATGAAGCTGTCTTTATATAGACAGGGGTACCAGAGGTAATTCTGGTGAGGATGATGATGCTTCCCCGCATCAAAGAACTCCACGTGGATGGATTCCAGCCTTGGTCCTGTGGTCCCTACAAGATTCCCCTAGGAGACGTGTGGAGGAAACACTCCTGCCAAAACTCCAGGAAGATGATTCACTAAAGCACTTTATAATTCTAGTCCCCGACAATATAACAAACACTTTAGTCAGCATTAGTTAGTCATGAGACATTCAGACGACTATAAAATGTGCACAGACTTAATTGGGGCGTTAGATAAGTGTGCACGGACTGTCAAGTGCATAGGAGAAAATCTGCACGAACTAGGCATCACATGTGAATGAAATGTGCACGGGCCTTAGTTGCACGGACTTCGTGTGTATGCCCGTAACTCTAGTATGCACAGACCTTGTATTTGAAGAGTTAAAAATATGCACGAACTTTGTGTGATCAAAGCAAAGACATGCACGGACTTGGTGTTCAACCCAAAAGCATGCTCGAACTTGGTGGTCAAACCAAAATGTGTACGGAGTTGGTGTTTAAACCAAAAACTTGCACAGACTTGGTGTTCACACCAAAACATGCATGGACTTGGAGTTTATACCAAAACGTGCATGGATTCAACAATCACAAGAAGCAAAACATGCACGGACTTATGTTTTTGCATAGAGCTAAAATATGTACGGACTCAGAATGCATGGACGCAAGGATGTTCAGAAGAGAAATATGCATGGACTTGCAGTTGCAAGGATGAGAACATGCACGGACTTTGGTTTGAGGAAGGTGCACGGACTTCATGTGCAATGGAACAAACGTGGATCAGACCGTCGGCTTGACTCTTCACCCTTGCCTTTCAATTTTTCAACCTTTTCCAATGTCCTCTCAGAGAGATATGCCCACTAGACCATCTTCGCATAAGTATGGATATTTTGGGTCCCTAGCTACTGAATGAAACTGGGTCTTAACCCACTATAAATCGATTGGCCTTTAATAAATCGATACTGACTAGATGAGGTGCATACGGTGCTAGCCTGGAAAACTGCAATTCATATTCAGCTATCGTCATCATACCCTGGCGTAAAGAAGTGAACTCCATAGCCTTCCAGTCCTTGACATGCTCAGAAAAATACTTAGCATGGAATAAGGTAAGAAAACCTTCCCATATATGAGGTGCATCAGCTGGAGGTGCCGGAACGGACTTCCACCATGTACGTGCATCTTTGTTTAATTAAAAAGTGACAAGACGCACTTTTTCTTGCTCCATAGATTGTATGACGTCAAATACATGGTTCATCTCATCGATCCAATTCTCGGTCTCGTTTGGATTAGAAGAACCATAGAAACGCAGAGGATTTAAACTCTGAAAATTGGGATGTAAATCCCCAACTCTTGCTCCCGCGCCTACTTGGGCCATAGTTTGTAATGCCTGAGTGATGCCTGCAACAGTCTACCGCATGCCATCCCAATCTACGCGAAGAGCCATTGTGATAATAAGGTACCTGAGAGAAATAACGAGTTGTTAATTCCCATGGATTTTTTAAATAAGGGATTGATCTAAAACTAATTTACTATCTCATCTCGGGCTCTACCCAATTTCTTACATGGGTGGGGGAAATTTCTTTCTTGGTTCATAGGTATGGGTCCTTAAACCTTAGACTTATCCTATGACATGACTCTTCTCCCTAAGTCTTGGGACTTAGGCTCTGATACCAACTTAACTGTCACGCCCCGAGCTTTCATTATAGCGGAAGATGATCTCGAAAAATGTAAATAGTCAACATGGCAAGTCTCTTGCAAGCAAGAATAATCAGAGTGCAAGACAATCACTCGGGTGGAGTGGATCTCTTGTGGGGATCGAAACACTCAGTTTTTTCATCAGTATACCAAGGTTAAGAGGCAGAGAAACCACATTCATAAACTGAAAATTGATGAGCAGTGGGTGGATGATCAAGATGTTCTGGCAGATGGTGCTGTGGAATATTTTAAAGTGCATTTAACATCTGAACATCACATAGTTGATGAGAGCCTGTTCACTATTATACCCTCTTTGATTAATGAAGATCAAAATTGTTCTCTATGTTCAATTCCTTCAGCAGAGGAAGTTAAGAATGCTATGCTTTCTTTGTCTGGCAATAGCTCCCCAGGGCTGGATGGGTTTACAGGGGGTTTCTTCTCACATTGTTGGGATATCATTGGAGAAGATGTGATTCATGCTGTTCAAAGCTTTTTTCAGGGGTGGGGACTACCTAAGGGGGTTACTTCTACTATTATTAGTCTCATTCCGAAGGTTAAAAGTCCCATTTCATATGCTGATTTTAGACCAATCAGTTTATGTAATTTTACATATAAGATAGTGTCAAAGGTTATCTGTGACAGATTGAGATCCATTCTCCCATTGATCATCTCTAAGGAGCAAAGTGGCTTTGTTAGTGGAAGACATATAGCAGACAATTTCCTGTTGGCCAAGGAGCTGTTAATGGAGCTAGATAGACCAGTTAGAGGTCACAATATGGTAATCCAGCTTGATATGGCTAAAGCCTATGATCGAATGGAGTGGGATTTCCTTTTCATGGCCCTTAAAAGGTTTGGCTTCTACAACAGATTTGTTTCATTGATTGCTCAGTTATTGGTTAACTGTTGGTTCTCTTTATCTTTCAATGGTCAAATTCGTGGTTATTTCAAATCGACTAGAGGGATCAGACAAGGGGATCCTTTAGCCCCAGCTTTGTTCATCATTGCAGAGGAGGTATTGAGCAGGGGCCTTAATCATATATTTTCAGTTGGTCTTTGTAAACACTACCACCTTCCTCGAGGGGTGCAGCCCATTTCACATGTCCTATATGCAGATGATTCACTGATTTTTATGAGTGGTGGAGTTTCTTCAATCAAACAACTCCTTCTTTTCTTGGGGAGGTATGCATCATCCTTTGGGCAACGTATAAATGCTCATAAAAGTTACTTCATTGCTGCTAAGCAAATGCCACACAGAACCATTGCCCGCATCAGTCAGTTGTCTGGATATCATCATAAAATTGGAAGCATCACCTACTTGGGGATTCCTCTCTTTAAAGGTAGAGTCAAGACTCCACATTTTAAGTACCTGATTGATAAAGTTAACAACAAACTAGCTGGCTGGCAAAGTAAATTCTTATCTCAGGCTGGCAGAATGGTTCTTATCCGATCAGTATTGTCTGCTATTCCTATATACACTGCTACTGCTGCCCCTATCCCATACACAACTCTTAAGCACATTGGGAGAATATGTTCCAATTTCTTTTGGCAGGGATTTGAAACAACGCACAGAAAGCACTCGGTATCCTGGGATAAAATCTACTACCCTGTCACTGAAGGTGGTCTGTGTGTCCGAGGACTTCCAGATATATAATTATGTTTCTACGTCAAACTGATTTGGCACTCAATACACAGCAAGTCCCTTTGGGCTAGTTTTGTGAGGAGCAAATACCTTCATGATCAGCATATACTAAACTGCAAAACTCCTTTCCCTGCTGGGATAAAAAAACATGATTTTGAGAAGGCTCGGGCAATGTTCATGACAGGTTCCAGAATGATTGTTCGTGATGGGGCTAAAACAAATTTCCTCAAAGACAGCTGGTGTAAGGATAGATCTCTGGCTGACTTCCTGTCCTTACAGAACCAATCGGAGCTTGAAGATTGTTCTGTTAAAGATGCATTGGCTAACCTCCAGCACCCTGTCTGGGAGAATTTGGAAGACCAGCAGCTGAGGGAGCAAATCCAGAGATTTGGTACACAAGCTGGAGATGATATTCCCATATGGTCACATTCTAACTCAAGTACATTCAGCTTTAAATCCACTTACAATTTTCTAAAAGGGCAGACTGTCAGGCCTAATCTAAAGCTCAAGAAGCTTTGGCATAATAAGCTCTCCCCGCGGGCCTCCCTATTCTGTTGGAAAATGTTGAATCATGTTGTTCCAGTAGACAATCGTATTCAACAGAGTGGTATTGATTTGGCTTCTAGCTGTGATTGCTGCATCAACTCCCATGATATAGAAGATGAAGACCATTTGTTTATAAAGAGTGACATAGCTAGCTTCCTTTGGAGAAGATTTGCTCCTTTTTTTAACAATACATGTTTGGACGATGCCAATATTATCAGCAGGTTGGAAAATATAATAAACATGACAGTGATCAATAAACCTAAAGGTTTTATACGTCTTATGTTAACAATAATGATTGTTTGGGAAACTTGGAAGTACAGATGCTGTGTCAGGTTCGAAGGAAGTCATATCAGCTTCATGAGAGTTTTTTTTTTCATTTTCACATATTATGCTAAACTTATCTCTGCAGAGGTTGCTTGCTCGGTTGCGCAGATGAAATTCAAGCAAGGAACTGGCTCGGACTACCAGGGAATGCTGTAAAGCTTTGGTATAACTATTTCTTCTGCTCGCCCTGTTTGCTTTATGGTTCAATGGATTGCTCCTGCAGCAGGCTTTTCATTAAGTGTAGATGGTGCTAGTAAAGGGAATCTTGGCCCCTTCGGGGGAGGAGGCTGCATTAGAGATCAAAATGGACAACTAATCTTGGGTTTTGCATACTACTATGGCCTTAGTTCTAATATGGTTGCTGAAGGTCAAGCTTTGCTTGACGGTCTTCATTTGGCTCAGTTCCATAACATCCCTTTATCAGTTATATATACAGACTCTCTAGCCCTGATAGGTTTGCTGACTTCCAAGAAGGACCAACCCTGGACTCTTCTCCCTTGGTGGCAATAACTGCTGCAACTTCAATCAACATTTCAATGTCCCACTGTACATTCATATAGAGAGGCTAACCAGCTTGCAGACGCATTAGTCGACCATGCAATTTCTATGGGAAGTAATGTAGAGTTTCTCTCTATTCGTGAGTTGCCCTTATTTGCTAAGGGTTATGCCATAGCTGATGCTAGAGGCTTACCCAATGTTCGTGTGAGAAGTGTATAGCCTTCTTGTTTCAATTATAGATCCAGCTACTTCCATGAGAAATATCAATAAAGTAGGCCAATAATGTACCAGTTCAAACTATAGTTTCATGATAACAATTACCAAGGTAAGAATGCTCAATTACGAGTATAAGAGTTAAAAGATGACTTAAAACAAGGTCATGCCACGGGAAAAATTAGGCAGTATAATGGCACATTCTTCAACTTCCATCATTTATTACATAACTTTTGATTATGGCATTAAGTTCTAGATAATCAATAGACTATCTAGGAATATAAGAAAATCAACCATTGGGTCCAACCTTGGGTTAAATAGGGTCAAGAACCATGCGGTCATTTCCTAGACCGTTTAGGAACACATGCGGTCAAGTCCGAACCGCTAGATAGATCTATGCAGTCTGGTCGGGACCATTTAAGTCGGGGTCGAAGGTAGAACAAGAAGGCTTGACATAGAGATCTATGCGGTCATGGACTGACCGTTTAACAATAGAAGCGGTCACGGGCTGACTGTTAAATGGGCCTTAGTGGTCATAGGAGGACCGTTTCTATCCAGAACTCAGAGAAACACTGGTAGTGTAAGTGCTTTCTAGACAATTGGGTTTGGAGGGTACAACCAGCTCAGTGTCCTAGTGAGAATTTCAGACTCACAGAGACTTACGGAAGTCTTGAAATAAGATCACCTAGTTCGATAGAAGGAATATCTAATGGAGAGGATCACAAGTCCAAGATTGTGTGCTTAATAGTGCAAAGTGTAACTAATGACTCCATACCGGAATACGTGTCATGTACTTAAAAAAAAACTCTAGATGAGAAAGGATCGTAATAAAACAACGACTAGTCATCTATAAACAAGTCCTTTTGAAATAAGATTTAATACAAGAGTATATTTTTAGCATGAAACTAACTAAACTTTAAAATAATCCTCAAGTGTACGTGAAACATGAAATCCACTAGATAAAACAACAATATCACCAAGTCTATGAATACATCGTTTAAAATAGGAGTAATACTTAAATATCTAGCAACTGTAGGAATTATTGGAGAAAGGCTTTATCTGACCAAGCACATCCCCTTCGGGTGCACCAGTCCTATTTGTTAGGAGGAAGGATGGATCCCTCAGGTTGTGCATCGACTATCGGTAGTTGAATCAACTTACCATCAAGAGTAAGTATCCACTGTCGCATATTGATGAGCTATTTGATCAGATCTCTGGTGCAGAGTATTTCTCCAAGATTGACCTCAGGTCTAGCTATCACCAATTAAGGATTAAGGAGGAAGACATTCACAAGACAGCTTTCCGTAGTAGATACAGACATTATGAGTTCGTGGTTAAGCCATTCGGGTTAACCAACACCCCTTCAGCATTTATGCAACTCATGAACAACGTCTTCAGGACATATCTTGACCGCTTTGTGGTCATGTTCATTGATGATATCTTTATTTATTCCAAGACAAGAGAAGAACATGAGGAACATTTGAGAATTACTTTACAGACATTAAGGGAACATCAACTATATGCAAAGCTAAACAAATGTGAGTTCTGGCTAATAGAAGTCTCTTTCCTCGGCCATGTTATTTCTAAGGAAGGGATTGTTGTGGATCCTGCTAAGGTAGAAGCTGTCAAGAATTGGAATCGACCAACGATTATATCTGAAATTAGAAGCTTCATTGGTCTGGCTGGTTACTGTCAACGACTCATCAAGGATTTCTCCAAAATCACCGTTCCACTCACAAGACTCACTAGGAAGGAAAATTCATTTGTTTGGACCACAGAGTGTGAGGAGAGTTTCTTGACTCTCAAGGAACATCTCACCACTGCCCCCATTCTGGCACTACCTATTGAAGGCGGTAGATTTTAAGTATATAGAGATGCATCAGGTGTTGGCCTTGGGTACGTTCTTATGCAAAATGGCAAGGTTATTTGCTATGCCTCAAGACAGCTGAAGCGGCACAAGGAAAATTATCCAGTTCATGATCTGGAACTAGCTGTCGTTATATTTACCCTAAAAATTTGGCATCACTATCTTTATAGCAACCGTGGTGAATTGATCACCCAGGGAAAAGAAAAAACACCACCCAGGCAAACGCCCTGCTACACCAGGGTCGAGAGGCAATGTTAAAGCCCAAACCAAGGTGAAATGAAGATCAGGGGAGACCTTGCCCGGGGTGGAATGGAAGCGGGGTCAAATGGCAACTGGGGTGAACCTAGGATGCATTCGACCCCGGGTGAGGTGCGAATTGGTAGGGACCTAACCAGGTAAAAATGCAAGGAGAAAGGTCGGTCACCGCCCTCAAAGCCCCACCACCCCTACGGACTCCCATCACCTTCCTTGGTGGTGGTGAGCCGAAGGAGTGTTTTACCTCCCCCCCATGTTCAATTCTCCACCGCCAGGGACACAAACAAAAAAAAGGAAAAACCCAAGGTCTACCCAGGGTAAAATAGGAACCTGCAGATCGTTTGCCCCTGGTCAGGCCCACCCAGGGTCAAATAATACCTCGCAGAGGTCGTTTCACTCCCAGTCAAGCCCATGACCCCGGGTGAGCTTGCCTGGGGTCAAGTGGGCCCCCATTAACGTCATTTAAACCCAGACAGGCCGTCCCAAACAACCCCGGGAGACCTTGCCCAGGGTCGAGTGGGCCCCTAGGGGGTCATTTGACCATGGACAAGCCTGCCCGGGGTCATTTGACCCCGGAAGACCTTGTCTGGGATCGCTCGACCCCTTGCGGGCCCCACCACAAGAAATTAGAGTGGTCAACAACGATCGCTTGACCAGGGATGACCAGTCCTCGCTACCGAGATCAATTGACCTCGGTTAGCTCTATACGCCAACCGGGGTCAATCCCCATCTCCCATCTGGGGTCATTTGCCCATCTAAAAGGCCAATTGACCCCAAATGATTTAAAAACTCCCTAACTGAGTCCAAGTGACCCCCCTACCTTCTATAAACACGCCCTCGGGGTCTAATGAAGGGGGAGACGTACAGAAGGAGAATAGGGGCGACACTCGAAGGGACACTTGGATTTTGTGTGTTCGAAAAGGGTGACAAATTTAAACTAAAATTAAACTGGAGCACAGGGATGGTGAATTAAGCACTAAGTTATGCTTGATTAAGATGCACAATTAAACTGCATAAAGCACTCACAACTTTTAACGTATGATGATATCACTCGGATAGCGATGATCCAATGGTCTATTGATGAAACTCTCATCTCACCTAATCACACTCGTATATGAACGGATAACGTAGACAACCAATCACACATAGTAAACCACGGCACGGTGATTTTTTAGGTGGTTCGGACGCACAAAGTGCCATCCTACACCCACCCCTCTCACTTTGAGAGGATTTCACTAAAACCACGTTGCACGATGGC
Organism: Amorphophallus titanum; assembly: GCA_024336825.1. Classification (NCBI taxonomy): domain Eukaryota; kingdom Viridiplantae; phylum Streptophyta; class Magnoliopsida; order Alismatales; family Araceae; genus Amorphophallus; species Amorphophallus titanum. The sequence goes on from JANBPO010009106.1 coordinate 860,376, forward strand.
AGCAACCACCACACACGGGCGCGACGGCCCACACACGGGTTCTCACTCGACGATAAGAAACCCCACACACACTCGGAGCACACTCAGAAATCATCTTAGTCAAAAATAAGCATGGAAATACAAATCCCAGTCTGAGAATGTAAATCTAAGCACAGTAGACTAAAAGAAAATGATCAACAAGATGAATCTCCCCTAAATCTTTCAACCAAAATGGAGGTGTAAGATGACTGCTAGAGAATGAAGACACAAGAGAGAAGAATCACCCCCTTTGATGAAAGTCCCCAAAGCCAGGAAATGGAGGAGAGGAGGGACGCCACCTTTCCTTCCAGCTTCAAGGATGGGGTCGTGTGTAGCATTGTTGGGCGCAGGTTCTTCCTCCAAGAGCAGCAGCACCTTCTTCTTCTTCTTCTCCCTGCAAGAAAGATATCACGTTAGAAACACTTGGTTCACCATTTTCGGACTTGAGAATAGGGTAATATATATTGAGGAGAAAATGCCACCTTTTGACATAAGAGCCCATGCTAAACCCATCTCACATGAGACCCAATACATTAAGGATGCCCTAAGGACAATAAGGTAATCAACTAGCCAAATCAGAACTTAAAACCATGGGTTCGCGTTTAGATCTGGAATCCTGATCGAAAAGATGCAGCAAAAGTGTCGACCCACATGGGTATAAAAATCAATTATTAGCCATGTCATCATAGGTGCTTAAAAGAGTATCAAGTCAAGTAGATAGAAAATGCATGCTGCAGCACATGGAGATGCACAGACCTTACTTCAAACATATGCAAGATGTGCACCGACCTGTCATTGGTAAATGCAGAAGTACATTGACCCAGGACTCTACAAGTGCACAAACCTATATGTGCATAGACCTATGTATTCACAGACTTAGACACTTCACATTGAAGAAGATGCATCGACTTTTTGGAGCAAGCTACAGTACATGCATCGACTTGACAACGCACATGGTAGAAGGTGCATCGACCTTGCTTCTCACAAGGTATGGACAGATCCAAAATGTACATCGACCTAATTTCAGAATGATGCAAAATGTGCATCGACCTATATTCAAATAGATGCAAAATGTGCATCGACCTTATTTTAGAAAGATGCAAAATGTGCATCGAGCTGTCTTCAGACAGATGCAAAATGGGCATCGACCTTATTTCAGAAAGATGCAAAATGTGCATCGACTTGTCTTAAGACAAGTAAACAATGTGCACCGACCTTGTAAGCTTGAGTACAAATGTGCACCGACCTGACTATGAATACAATCAAAAGGTGCATCCACCTTTAAGTCTTAGTGGCATATGTGCATCAACCTCAGCGACATATGTGCATCGACCTTCTTGTCTCAGTGACACATGTGCATCGACCTCAGCGGCACATGTGCATCGACCTTCATATGCAATACTATAAACATGCACCGATCTGCATCTGCCTTGATATGCAACATGCTGAAATGTGCATTGACCTTACCTGTTAACAGAGAAGGTGTATGAACCAACCTTTATACTTCAGACTTGGATGTGCCTTGACCTTACCTGTCAAAGAGCTGACTCACAATTTGATTAGTTGACCTATTGTCAGTTCTTGAATAGTGGCATTGACCTATGTTGACTTTCTTTTCATGACTTTTTGAGTCATCTTCAGAACCCGTTCTGACATATTTCATAGTGTTACTTTGTTGCTAACATCAAAACAGAATAATATATGTTGCTAACATCAAAGCTAGACAACATATGCACAACAGATAGTGACCGATGAGTGGTCTTTCACAGACAGAAGATGCCGATTGTAGCGGGTCAAAATTGGTGAGAGTCATGTGCTAGTGAGGCCTTGTGTGGCCGATTATGAGAGATGTCTTTTCCAGGGTTGAATTTGGGATCTGATGGGAATTGTGTTCTGGCAGAGCTGGTCTCGTGCTATTGTTGGCATTCGGCTTGCCAAGAGTGAGAGATGGTTCATGGCGCAGAGCCGATGGATCCATGGTAGTTAGTTGGAATGACTGTGTGAGCTAGTTGGAGGCTCAGTGATAGTTGTCCCTGGTGTGGGGCACGAGATCAGTTAGCTAGTGGCGAAGCTGATGATTGATTGGTCCGCCGAGCTTGAGATTTTATCGGTGGCTGTTTCTCGTAATGAGGATTACGTCTCCTCGGTGGGCGAGATGGTGGCGGCGATGCCATGGTTGGATTCTGTTGTGGCTGAGGTGATTCCGGACTTGTATTCTTTTGTGTTACACCTGCTATAATGATCAATGTGTGTTGGGTTATGAGCTAGGTGATTGTTCGTGATCAAGGTCTGGTTGTGTCCCTCAGGATCGGTGTTCTCGCCAGTGTCGGGGTTTTGGCTGGAGCTCTGTGAGCGTTGCCAGCCAGGTGTGTTGTTCTTCCCCTGTGTTTGTGGTTGCCTCAAATTTCGAGGATGAAGTTTTTGCAAGGGGGAGTCTGTCATGTCTGGGATTTTTTTTGGATCATAATCTGTGGGTTTCGGAGCTCTTTTGTGGGTCTCAGATCGGCTTTTGTGATTTACTCAGGTTTTTGGCTATCGAGCCTTCAAAACCCTGTGTAGGTTGAACCGACGGGTTGTTGGGATCTAGGATGTTGCAGGAGTGTTGTGCATTTTCTGAGGATCGTTGGTAGAGGTCACTAGTTATTTCAGCTCTTCAAGCTCATAAACTTATCAAAAGAGGATTCATCCACGGACGTGTCTATTTTGGTCCCGCACCATTTCGACAATAGGAGTGATCATGACGGTGCCGCCTTCCTGAGAGTTGTCCTCCACAGACTGCACAGAACCAGTCTAGTCTGCTACCAGAGGCAGCTTACAGAAGCTTCAGCAACCACACCATGGCTCTCCTTGGCACGCCACTTAGCCAGAGTGGAGCCCCACCAGTCTTCTATCCAACGCAACAAGCGGGGCGTCGATTGAAGCTCGGAGCAGCCTGTTCCGATTTTTCTACCCCGAGGTAGCTGATCAGGTCAGTCAGGACCCATCCAGACCCCCTCCCACTCTTTTGGGAATAACTCTCGCCCCCGACATCGTCTGGTGCTCTACCTATTTGTCACTCGAAGAAAACTCGACCACGGACATCCTTGACTTGATCCCGCCTTGATCCGACTTCGGGAGTGGCCGTGACGACATCACCTTCCTGCTGCTGCGACCTGAGAGCAGTCCTAGCCTGAACAGAACACCCTAGTTCCAGAGCCATCCACGACCAGCTACGACAACGTGCTGTTCCCAAAAAAATCTGGAGCCTCCCTGGACCTGTCAGTGGAAGATTGGCGCTGGTTTCGGCGTCATCCGAATTCATTACTGTCCGTGGCGGCGTCAACAGCACCTGTCGGTCAGTTGTTCCAGAAGCCGACAGAACTGGCCGAGCGGCTTCTTCGATAGCCTATTGTTCTTCTCCCTCACCCCGCCTGGCCGGCTTAACACCCCTCACTATGTGGAGGTAGTATTTTGATGTAATATTAAGTTTCCTCTCCCCTAGTCCAACCCCTCTGTGAGGGCGTAGTGATTGTAATAGTAGGTCATCACCGGAAGCCCACACTCCCCGCTCGCCCTCGTCTCCGGTCGGAGTCGGTGTCTTCATGCCGACTAGGTGAGCTTCTGGTTACTTCCCCTTGCTGGTATTCCTTGCTTAAATAGTATTGTCGCTTAGCTCCATCGGACGGTGAGAGAGTGCTCGGTCCGAAATAAATAACTAACTACAATAGAGTCCAGCCCAACAGGAAGTACAGTCTAAAGTAGTAAAACGTATCACACGCCAAGCGAACACTCGGCCCGACAAGCTGGCAACTAGGAACCTCCGCGTCGCTCCCTCGAACCTCGAGGAAGAACCACCGCACCTGAAAACTAGGGGTGAGCCTCCTATCACTGGTTCAGTAGGGATCCCGCGAAACCCCAACCCAGAAAACAACGGCGAAAAGAAAAGCTACGGTAGCCACGGAAGGAACGACAGTAACGGCAGGAACAGCAAACCGGTGGCCAATCAAAACTTGGCACTACAGCTACTCCTACCATGCTAGAAAACACGACTCGGTCTCCCGTCCAGGGACAACCAAGTCACGCACCCAACATCCCGATCCCACGGTCGGGAGACAACCAGCTCCAGGGCAACCATAGCCCATTCCAAGAAGATCCTCTGCTCATCCGAGCACATCTCGATCAGATCGCTCACTCTGCCACCTCAAACCATGATCTCAACACCTCAGGGGCTGGATAAATCCTCAACTGGAGTGGCCAACACGATAATAGCTCCCTCAGAGCACACTCATGGCCACCTAACCATGAGCAATCCTTGCCAGCCACCTGACCTCACTGTAGATTCCTCGAACATAGCACCATAGTGGCACACCTGTCGGCAACCTCTGCCCGACGCAGCACAATTGGGGCCACCACTTATGAGGGAGAAGACTCTCGACCTCGATCCTTAGACCCCACGTCGGTACTCCGACGACGACAGCAACCACCTTCACAGCACTAACACCGCGCACTCACACTCTGATGCGAGAAACCAAGCAAAAAACAAGCACGAAATCTTATGCCAGCTATCGACTGTACTGGACCTTACGGACTCTGATCACTGTAATATCTCGAATTCCCATGTACATCTAAAACCATAGCTCTGATACTAGCTGTGGCGACCCAGGATCCGAGTACCGGAAAGGAACTGACACGACTCGAACCTCGGCCCGCCTCTACCTTGCTACTGCGACCATGCCTCTCAAATTACAATTGTCTTTGCCATGCCAATGGACACTACCATGTTCGATAAATCCATATCATTCATTGGTATCTGTCCTGAATTTGACTTTCCAAAATTGGTTGTTCTCATTGGTTATCTTGTCAACTGTAACAAGTGTTGGAGAGGGGGATTTCCATAGCCCATGTACGAGTGGCCCAATAAGGTCTTGCCAGACCGAACGAGGCCCAGCTCCCTTAAGTGATAGCCCTGCTGGGCCCACTTGCCATGAGCTAAGCCTAATAAAGTCACTCGGAACCAAGCACTTCCTTGGCGGCCTCTAGGCTCGAAAGCCCGAGCGTCGGTCCGAACGGGGAAGGTCGCCCACCGCTGCCTCATACCCTTTCGCCCGAGATACGCCCCCATCACTTGGGTAAGAGTTAGCGCCCCATGCTCGAGCCGACCGATGGACACCTATAGCCATTGAGAGTTCTTTAATAGCCAGGAATTTATAAGGATAAGGGAGACCAAGAGTCCTCAGGTTATAAAGAGCCTACGTTGAGGACGTAACCCCCTCCTGAAACTCCTCCGCTCAAAGGACTCATGCAGCTGGCGCACTATTTAAACCTAGGAAACCCTTCGACGAAAGGTAAGGCCAGAGCAAGCCTAAACTCCCTGAGCAAGAACCACTTCATCACTTGGTGGAGAGGAATCTCGTGCCCTCATTCTCCTTCCTTCTACCCCTCGCACCAGGGTGCTACTGACTTAGGCATCAGAGGGTTTACCCTGGGGATTCATCCCTGGGCACCTCTGACCCATTTCCCTTTCTTGCAGTTTATAACCTCGTGGTCATCATCTCCAGCTTAGGACAAGCGTGAGATCACGCCTCTTCATCTAGCGCCATCTATGGGAATCGAGTAAATAGCCGACATGGTGCGAAGGAGTTCCAGCAGGAGGGTCACCGGTGACAAGGGGAAAGCTACGGCAACAAAGGAGGGTACCCCTTCTCACCCTAATGGGAGCACCCCCTCTCACGCCAGTGACCCAATGGACAACCTACCCCCACCCATGGTGGAGGGGCAACCCCCTACCAGGAGCACAGACCCCCTCCAAACCCTCAACGTAAAACTGGATAGCCTCATTGATCTAATGAGGACCCAGGCGGCTAGGGTGGAGCGTTTGCAACACCCCCGGGAGAGCCCCCATCGTGGGGATGCTTCCTTGCAAACTGAAGGGGGCCGCTTCATCCTCTGGGGATGGCAAATAATCTGCAATCGATCAGGTGGACCATCGCAAGCCGCTCCCCCAGAACAAGAAGCCTCTTCTACTCTAAGGAGAGAGAAGTCTGGAGCGCGACGACTGCCTCGGGAGACAGAAGCTCTCGAGGGGCATCGAGGTAGCATCAAAGAGCGCCCTCGTAGCCCCTCGACCCAGCGACATCTAGAGTTGTCCCTCCGACAACGAGACTTTTAGAGGCATTTTGCAGAGCAAGAGTGCGCCCTCTGCACCTTGCAGAAGACCTCTCCTATGGAGGATGAGGAGAAATCCCCATTCTCTGATCACGTCTTGAAGGTAGAGATCTCCCCCAGGATCTCCCTCCTGACCTTTAAGTCGTATGATGGCCAGGGCGACCCGACCGACCACTTCGACAGTTCGATGCCCTGATGACTCTTCACGGGGCGTCTAATGTCATTAACTGTCGAGCACTCATGACCACACTAGTCTAGGGCACTCAAGCATGGTTCTGGGCCCTCGCCCCCAGTTCCATCTGAGACTTCAAGTAGTTTGGGCGAGTGTTTAAGGAAAGCTTTGCCGGCAGCAGTCATCCTAGGTTGGTAGCGGGGCTGTTGGCTCTCAAACAAGAACAGGGGGAGAAGCTGCCGGCCAACATCAACCAATTTAAATCAGAGGCCCTACGCATCCCCTGCCTGGATGTAGCCTCGGCCATAACTACGCTAACTGGAGGCACCTGCTATGAAAACCTCTGGCGCGAGCTGGTCCTACATCCTCCCACCTCCCTTGCCGAGCTAGTGACCCTGGCATTATGCCATGCTGAGTGCGAGGAAGTCCTCAGTGCCTATCGTAGCACAACTGGCTCGGGTTGGGAGGTGGACAAGAAGTGAGCGTCTGAGCCAAGCTCGGGCCAAGGGAAAAGGCGGAACCGAGACGGAGAGCATAAAGAGTCGTCCCAGAGATACGAGCGGTACATGCCCCTGACCGCTCTGGTGTATGAGATTTATGAAGACATCAAAGGCTCGGGCCTCTTCCGCCAACCCGAGCCTATGAAGGCGAAGCATCACAACCGCCGCAAGCACAACCTCTTCCACAGCGACCACGGGCACCACACCGGTGACTGCCACTAGCTCCAAGATGAGATCGAGCGTCTTGTCCATCAGGGGCACTTGTCCCGGTACGTGTCTGGCCAGAAGGAGGACCGAGGCACCCCCGAGGAGATCGACAACATTTCCTGCGGGGTCCACATCAACGTTATTGCTGGAGGAGCTACATCAGGAGGAGATAGTAGCTGAGGAAGGAAGCATCATGTCGAGCAGGCGAGCCGAGCCTCTGAGCCCCCTAAGGCCCCACCAACAAGCGAACCACAGGTCTTGGTATTCTCCGACCAGGACCTGGAAGGGTTAACAACCCTGAACGATGATGCCCGAGTTGTATCGGCCACAATAAACCATTGTAATGTAGACAAAATCTTAGTTGACAATGGTAGTGCCCCTGATGTACTTTCCTACGATTGTATACCCAAGATGGGTGAGAATCCATCTAGACTCCACCCTATCCGAACCCTGCTTTGTGGGTCCAACGGCCTGGCAACCTATCCCGAGGGAGCCCTAAGCCTGCCAGTTACCAACGACACCCTGCCCAAAACCGCTACAGATATGGTAGACTTCATCGTGATCAAGGGAATGATGGCATACAATGCTATCTTTGGTAGAGACATCCTCAGCCGGACGAAGGCAGTGCCCTCCACCTATCACCAAAAAATGAAGTTTCCCACCAAAAATGGTGTGGGGGAAGACCGAGGTAACCAGACACTAGCTAGAAAGTGCTATAACATCTCGGTCGAGGCCATAAGGCCGGAAAGGAAGAACAAGGGGATCAGGGGAATCGAGGAAGGACCAGCAACGTCCGAGCCTGGTGGCAAGTTGCTTGCTAAGCCACTCGGCGTGGCGTCACGGACCAAAAATAATTCACAAATTCACCACTAAAGGGTCTGACAATCTGATATAAAAGTCTGAAGCTCGCTCAGACACAATTCGCAACCCGCGGAAACACGATCCAAAAATTCGAGGTATTACATACATCATCAAAACTTGAGACTCAACAACCCATGGGCTGGGCAGCCAGATCAATGGCTGCCTAGATTTAGTGAGCAGCCAAACGCCTGGCCACCTTCTACTTGAGGATGGTCAGTGGCTTGGCTGCCCACCTGCAGCCATTGGTCAAAGGGCCACGCCCCACGTCCCAAATGTGCCCCATTCCTGGCCTAATTGCCCAAGTCCACAGGCACAAAGTTGCAAGCCCCTAGAAGGGAGTCCCAGGGATAAAACTTCGAGGAGGGGGGTTCAGAAGAAGAGTGGTTCGAAAAGGGATCGACAGGACGTATTGATAGGCGGGAGAGGTCTACCCAGAAGGTGTTCAAAGAGGGAGGACCTCGGAGAAGATTCTCTACAGAGGGTCGAGAGCCAAGGAAGTTCCCCAATGTGAGAGGGAGGATGGACTGTCTGCTCTTTGCCTTCACCAATCTTGTGCCCACTCGGAAGGTAGATGGCCGTCGATCAGGCCGCCTAGGCTTCTAGGCAGCCACCTCCTGGTTTGGATTTGAGCCACTCTTTAACTTTTGTTTACACACACACTCGATTGCGGTCGCATTTTCATTGCATCTTAGGCTTATCATATATCTCCTATGATAGAGATTTTAAACTTAAACAATCAGGAAGGCGGGTGGTCGAATGTCTCAACCATTCCCCCTTCCCAACCACCCCTAAGCAATCTCACCACCATTATTCGGTGTCTTTATAATGTTTCAAACTTTTACTGCACTCCATATTTCTAATCCACATTTTCTTTTGTGTTCTTGGGTTTGACATTGCTCGTAGGACTTTTAACAATTTAGACTATGCATGGCTCTCCGTTCTTGGCTGACCGAGCATGGAGAATAACACGGAAATCTCGCACATCTCTAGCAACTTGCGGGAAATGAGTATGGAGGAAAGATCTATCACTAATCAGAGGAGGCAAATCTGCCTGCTTCAGGTGAGCTTCTTTTGTTGCTTTCAATTCAGGGGGAGACTGCCTGAATACATTGCTATACCTGAACCACCAACGGGCATAATATATATGAATCTGACCCACTCTCCTGGTGTCTGGAAAGGTGCAGCGTGGCCCTGATGATCCTCTGAAGAAGAAGTCCCACCAGCTGCTAGCAACTAAGTGAACGTCCTGCCCACGGTGTATCCGCCCAGTCAGGCCAAAATCAGCATCTGGAGGAACTGACTGGTCATACCCAAAGTTTCGTGCGAAACGATGGGGAAAATAAGGCTCCAAGAAAACAATGTTGCCCTTCCTGAAAACAAGGACACTGGGTCGAATACTGTAAAGCCAGTCTTCATAAAATGAGGGGTCAACAACTTGGCAATGTGGGATGCCATAAGAGATCCCATCCAAGCTCTCAATCGCAAAAGGCCTAAAGTCATAAGAGCAGTGGGCTATAGACAAGCCCTCTGTCCCCTGTGTGGGAACAAAAGATAATAACCGGCGAGCCTTCCATAAGTGATCCGATAAGCGTGGGTCCGGACGATTCCTGAATAAGAAAATCAAAGGGGCTGTTGGGTTCTCAACTGAAATATTCTGACATAAAGATGGCAGCAAAAGACCAGCCCATGCGGTCAGATAATGAGTAGCCATGGATATACTCTGATCTCTGGGAGAACTATGAGATGTCAGATTACCAAAGCCATGATAGATATTCGCAAGGGCAGCAGGTGCAACGGCGAGTCTATGTCCGTCTGCAAGAATGCAAGCAGGGTAAATAAGCTCGGGCCGAACAAGACCTTCCTCACCATAAGGTACAACAAAAGTAGCAAGCCAGTAGACAAGATAAGCAGCAAGATAAGTCCGGTCTGGAATATTACGGGGGTTCCACCCCGCATTCACTGGCGTAGGTAAGTCTTGAGTCTAGAGAGTCTAGATGCTTGCATTAGTTTTGCATTGAAAAAAAGAAGAAGAAAAGAAAAGAAAAAGAAAGAGGTTCCAATGCATGCCCACTCCTAGGGGAATCAATTCCCATCTCTTCGCAATTATGGCCAACCCCTACATCAGACCCGTCCAAGGCAATCAGTCTGTGTCCGAGTACATTTGGGACTTCGAAGTGTACCAGTCAAGATGTAGATTCGGAAAGGAGAGCACCATGGCCGAATTTCAGTTTCGGAGAGGTCTGCGGCCTCACTACTTGTTTGAGTGTCTTTGCCACGATGCGGTCACCCTGGAGCAATCTTATCAGGTCGCTCTAAACGTCGAGCCATTCGAGTCATGGTTTGATGCCGCCTTTCGGCAAGCATCTACCTCTCCACTTGGCGTGCCAACCCAAGGACCTCTCCCCCTCATGGAAGATCCTCTTCCCCCACCCATGCGAGCTCCTCCTCCATTCCCAGTCTGTTTGGAGGATAAGGGTAAGGACCCACTTATCGAGAAACCTAGTGGGTCACGACAGTAGTGTTACCGCTGCCAGCGGTTCGGTCACTTTGTCGAACAGTGTCCCACTCGGACATCACTAGACCTCGGAGACAAAAGGGTTGGAGAAGTCGCACCCTCCGATCTTTATTCGTAACCACCCCAGCCAGAGCCACCCGCACTTCTAATGGGAAAGCTATTCATTGCCGAGCCACTACTTAGTTGGCTCAAGATAGGCTTGGTCCCTAGACCATCTTGCTACCCCGCCATGGACCCAGCACTCCCAATTGTCCCCATGAACTCCTTTCACATCACTTTCAAATCCTTTTGCTTCGTAGAAAGTGTAAATGATATACTAAGGAGTTTAGAATGTCAATGGGAGCTGACGTATACATTGGCCTTAGGGTCTGACCAACCCTATACACACTGCTTCATGCTCCCAGCTTTGGGGTCTGTTACCTCGGTGTACACCTTGGGCCCCATCACCACCGAGGTCTTGTTGTTCACACATTCTCTCTACAGAGTCGTTTCATGTGAACATGCATAGCTTATTGCATTTCATGACAATGGGTAATTTACTTAAAGCAATGCTAGTATTTGAGATCTAGAACCTACTGAGCTCTCGCTCATATAGTTTTTTCCCTCTTTTTTAGGTAAGCCCGATGAGGAAGAAACAAACACGGATGGGAAAGAGCAAGAGTGAAGTCATAGAGCCATTCAAGTGTCTAGAGTTTCATAGTCTTGTCTACTCTTATAGTTTTGAGTCAATCTTGAAATTTTCTTCTTATTTGAGTCAAACTATTTAGAGAATGTAATTGAGGATGATTATAAATATGTAAAGGATTAGGTTTACTGCTATATTGCGCGCTCTGTCTTTGTGCCGAATGCACTACGCTCTGATTGACATGAATGATATAGACTCGTCACGTTACCCCTGGGTAATCTTCCGCGCTTGGGGCTTGACAGAAACGGAGAGGAAGGGGACGTGTCGGGGTCGATGAAGTTGCAGTCTGCCCTGGACGTATAGAAACTTCCAAGACTGGTGCAGTCGCAGTAAAATGGGCTCCCCGGGCAGAGGTGTTGTCGAAAGATGACAGGACCACCTCTGGATCGTTGGCGACTCGAAGACGAAGAACTCCTATGAAGGGAGTTCTGGCCGATTCACACATAGGAAGGTGGTACCGTTGTTGCCAAATGATACTCAGAAACTAGTGTAGTTCTGGTGCAGTTGCACAGAATCGCCTATCACGGTTGATGCCGATGACAAAACGATGCGGGACCACTTCAGGAGGGTTGCATACTCGAAGGAGGATGACTTTACAGAAGACACCACGAGCCGATTCTCACTGTGGATGCTGCTAGAATGTCTGCCAATCGAGCCTCTAGTGCTGTCTTATAGCAAGGAGTAGCAGAACTAGGTTCTGGCTCCATTGGGGAAAGGGCGACGACGGAGAGTCTCCGAGGTTGCTGTGGGCGAACTGAGCAGAGGGGAGGGCGGGATAGCAGAGGGGGTGCCGCTATGAGAGAGCGAGAGTGAGTGACTCGTCCCGTGACTCAATTCGATACCCAAGACTCATTGTCGGTTTCTTAACCGCGTACGGTCCCACGCATCCCTCGCTAGGGACGCCCGCGAGCTAGAGTCCTAGGGCGCGTGTCTGTCCCGCATCAGTTTCCCAAGATTGTTGATATTGTGTTATGGGTCCTCTTTATTGGTAAGCTGTTCGATGCATGGCTAATATATTGTAGTTGTGTGTTCAGCTATTATTGTGCTTGGATGTGACCCAGCTTGTAGTTATGTTCCGTGATCCTGTATCCAGAACGGAGCCGGGATTTTTGCAAGTGTTGTTGTCATTGTCGCGGTGCTGTGTTCAGCTTGGGAGGAGTTCCTTGTGAAGCTGATTTGGCATTGTGTGGACTAAGGTCTTGTCGGTTAGTTTTTTTATACTCTTCTATTATGATAGAGGTGGCATGCGACTCAAATCAGATGTAATGTCTGAGTTAGGACTGACTTGATTATACTTGTGGTCCAGTGCTATCGTTGGTGTCCTGTATGCCAGGTTTTCGTTGTTGCTTTTGGCACTGGAGCTGCTGCGATGGAGTGTCAGCTGAGAGGACTATGCTTCCTTGTTTAAGCTGATGCTTGTTGTATCAGCCATTTATTTTATCGGTAGCAGTTGTCGTGGCATAGGTCGTGTCTCCTTTCCCGTGAGACGTAAGTGACGTTGCCTTGTTTCGAAGCTGTCAGGTTTGTGTTCACTTGTGTGCCATGCTCGTTCTGTGGATCGATTTGCCTTGAGATCTAGGGCATGTGCTTGTGATTGTGGCCTGGTAGTGTCCCTCTGAATTATGTTTTTCAAGATTTATGTTGTTAAGTTCTAAGTGTTGGTGTTGGCTGGAGTTTGATGATCATTGCCAGCATTGTGGGTTTGTTCTTCCCTACTTCTTCTTGCTAGCTCCATTAATTTTGAGGATGAAATTTCTTAAAGGAAGGGAGGATGTAATACCCTAGATTCTTTCGGATCTATAAAAAAAATAAAAAATCTCATGATCGTATTTGTATGTAGTATTTCTTTTTAAATTTTTGTTTGCATTTATGTGCTTGTGTGCGGCATTCATCATTCTCCTTTACTGTTGCCTTTATTAATAAGGGCTTGGCCCCTTAACTCGTTATCAAGGACAACTCAAAACAAACACCCCTCATTGAGCAAGGGGCCAAGTCAGAGCAGAAATTCTAACTTATTTGTTTAAGTGATGTGTGCAGGAATTCGAGAAAGCAAGAAAGAGGTAGTGAAGAGGGAACTCCACATTCCATTTGATCTTTTCCAATACATTAAGTTCCTCCCTCTCTCTCAATAATGTTCTCACCACCCCCCTCTAGGGGAGGATCTCTAGAAGGCATTCGCAAAATGTACAAGGTGGTACTGTCATCATCTTCTGTTCCCCTCTCAATCTCCACGTTCTGTTGCTGCTCTGTCGGGGTAGCAAGGGAACTATTAACACGAAAGCCACGCTCTCGTGCCTGCCGATAGTGTTCCTCACCGTCCTTTAGCCATTGTTCGGCAATGCTAAGATAGGTACGAAGCTCTAACAGTTGGGCCTCCAAGGCCCTCTTCTCCTCTCTCTCTCTGTCAACCTTTCAGTTCTTTCCTTCTCTCCATCTTTCTCTTCCTCATCCCTTTCTCTTTCTCTGTCTTCCCTCTCTAGCTGAAGTATGATCTTTAGCTCTGAGACTTCCTGAGTAAGCTCCTTGTCTGAATGGCGATGCAGTTCATCCTCTAGCTCTGCTATCCTGGCCTCTCCTTGTGTAACACGAGCAAGCATCGACTGCATCTCTCTTGCCTGTCATATTCACCATTGTGGGAAAAATGGCATCCATGGTCAATAAGACTCGGGTGGCCAAACACTCACTTGCGCAGAAAGCATTCCTTCTGCTTCCCCGGCACGATGCATGGCACGAGCAAGTTGCTCATGGAGTGAATCAATCTTCGAGGAGGGGGCCCACAACCTCGAAGAGACGCCATCCGCTCTCATTGAGCAAGTCCACTTGAGTCGTCTACTGCTGGCTTAGGGTGTTTTCCGTGATTGTTGATGTGATTTTCATCGGTATGTGCTTTTTAGGTTTTGAGGGCGCGTCGTCGGAAGGCACGTGTTTCCAGGGAGAGAAGTGGTACTTCTCCTTCGGTGGTTGTCGTGATGGTTTATGCATCTGTGCCGGGTCAAGTTCTAGCAGTTCTCGCCCCTGTTGTGGAAGGCTTGTCGGGTGTTCAGAGTGGAGCGCAGAGTGAAGCCGTGCTACCTCATCTATCGTCTGGAGTAGGTTAGGTGATATCTCAAGTGCGCGCCCAGGTTGAGTCCACTCAGCCAGGTGTGCAGCATCACCTTAGCCCTCAACCGATTGGACAGTTGCAGCAGGTTTATCTGCTGAGCGTCCCCGGAGTTCTTTCCGTTGTTCCCGCTGCCGATGGTGCTTCTTCCTCTAAGTCCAAGGGTAAAAGGTTCAAAGAATTCAAGAATAAGAGGCGTGAGAAGCGGCGTGCCCAACAGTCTTCTACCGGTGCTGTTCCATCATCAGTCCCATCTTCTCAGCAGCATCAGGGACCTGCTGCTCGTCAGCCGGGATCGTGTGGGAGGTGTGGTGGTAGCCACCTTGGCAGGCCATGTTCTTTGCGGATGGTTTATTTTCGCTGCGATCAGCCAGGCCATGTTGTTCGAGACTGCCCGTTCAGGCCGAGACCGGTGTAGTTCTCTCCATTCGCCCAGCCACAGCAGCCCCATTTCTAACCTGTGCCACCACAGCCTCAGCAGGACTCACCAACATCTCAGCTTCCTTGTGCTGAGCAGTGACGTCCTATCTTTTGGAAGGTGTGTTTCTATTTTTCGATTAGTTAATTTGTGTTTTAATTATTCCTGTTGCTTGAGTTTTATGTGATTCAATTATCTGATAATTGTTCATTATGATGGTGTTGTTTGTGTGATTGTGATTTTCTCCTCTTCTGTCCTTGTCGTTTCTCTCGTTCTACTTTCTCCCTCGTTTCTCTTTTATTCCCGGTGGGTGGCCCCACACCACCAGTATTCACAGACCAAATTTTCTCGGTCTACCACCTCGGAGTAGAATCATCTTCGGCTCCCCAGAAGAAGCATCATCGTAGCCGTAAAGGCAAGCGACCCGCCGCTGCCACCAGCAACTCCGGCAAGACCATTCCTGTTGGGGACTTACAGATTCGCCTGGATGGGGGCGAACCCATTGTACCTCCAGAACGGATCATCTTTACGGTCCCTACTACCAACTACTTTAGCCTCCCGCATCAAACATGAGAAGATAAGGTGGAACTCAAAAGGGTGAACATTTTGGCAACGGCCCAAAGACATCAGTGCCGATTTGGCATCCCAGCTCCCAAGTCCCGTCGGAGAAATATGGACAAGGGGGACCAGCAATCCGACTTGAGAAGGATCTGAGTTACCCCAGAGGAAGCTCAAGCTATCCGGGAGGCGCATCTCAGCAACCCCTTTTGGGCACTAGGATGCCGCACCAAGCAAGGTGCGACTGGCCCTACAGCCGCATCATCTGACAGCGCCCAGCCCCTCATCGCCTCTTGCTCAGATAGGTGGAAACAGAGACGAGCTCATTCCGGGCCCCACCAATATCCAGCCCTGAGTTCTCCTTAGGCAGATGCCGCAATGGAGACTCCTCTGTAACGCACCTCGGTCTTTGATAGGCTGGGGACACCCGTCCGCCCCAAGAGGCACTCTCAGAAAAGGCAGACGGTCTGACTCCTCAATGACGAGGTCAGGGTGTTCGCATGCTACACCGCCAGGCACCAGCCTGAGGTTCAGACTGACGATCTAAACCAGCCTATATCTCACCTCAGGAGACCTCATCACCTGACTCAGCCGCCAGCTCCGGTCGGCCACGTCGGCACTTCTGTCAGGCCTCAGGCATCAACATGAGCAGAGGAAGTTCCCGTCGAGGAGCCTGCCGCCCCCGTCAATGTAGAACCGGTCAACAATGACTCTCCGACCGGTGAAGTCCAAGAGATAACTCTTGAGACTGGGGGGTTGGACTAGGGGAGGGAAAATTAAGGATTACATCAAAACTACCTCCGCACAGGGAGGGGCGCTAAGCCGGCTCGGCGGGGAGGGGAGAATAGCTATATTGGTGTCGGAAGTGCACTTCTCCGGTTCTGTCCAGTTCTGGAATGATAGGACAGGGGGTCGATGCAGATGCCGCTGCACACTCCCCCGAACTCAGAAGTCACCGAAAGTAGTGCCGATTCGTCGCTAACAGACCCTGGTACGCTGGAGAATTTTCACGGAGGAGCCCATTGTCATCACCGGCCACGGTGGCTCCTGGAACAGGACCTTTGCGCTTTGGTTCGCACTGGCCCCAGGGTACAATAATAGATGGATGTAGGTGCCACGGCCACTCCCGAAGTCTAATCGAGACGGGACCAAGTCGAGGATGACCGTGGATGAGTCTTCTTCGATCAAAAATTAGGGGGAGCTCCAGATGATGTCGGGGAGGGGAGGAGGAACCCATTGAGTGAAGGGGGGGTCGGGTCTGGTCCTGGGTGACCTATTCTGCGCACCTAGGGGAAGAAAATTGGTAGATGCTCCTCTGGATGGCAAACAGGATGCCACCTTTTGCTGATGGAAGCCAATTGGTTGTAGAAGACCTCCGCAAAATGGAGCCTTCAGAAGTGGTGGGGTGCGACCGTGGGAGCTCTAGGAAGTTACTTTAGGTCACCCACTGGTCTGGACCTGTGCAGTCAAGGGAGATCAGACCTCCCGGATGGCTAGGAAATCGAATGCTGGCGAGACCACCATAGTGATGAAGCTATCTCGGCAAGATTTTTGTTAATATATGGTGTGCCTCCAGCTGATGTCGAATGACTCTGAAATGGCTTCTATACGTTGAGCTCCTTCTACTGCCTGCAAGCTGGGTGTGCTAGGTGGTGATAGATGTGGTAGGGGTGGAAATGGGTGATGGGATTGTAATGGGGTGAGGGGTAATGGCTATGGGAGGTGGAGGGGGAATGTTGGGGTTGATGGAGGGGTGTAGTTCCTTAGGATTAAGGAGGAGGTGCTCAAGAAGAGTAGGGAAGGAGGAATTATTGAGAATAAGGAGATCATGTTATTGGATTTAGAGGAAGAGTTGGATAATGAGGAGAAGCCGTGGTATTATGAAATTGCTAAGTATTTCCAGAATCAATCTTATCCTGAAGAGGCCATAGTGGAAGAGAAGAAAGCCATTCGAAGAGTTGCCCAAAGATATGCCTTGGTTGGAGGTATGCTTTATAGAAGAGGCCTCACTGGGGTTTTGCTTAGATGCCTCTATAATGATGAATCATGGAAGGTCGTGGAAGAGGCACATTCAGGAGTTTGTGGTGACCATGTGAATAGCCAGATGCTAGCAAAGAAAATCCTTAGATTAGGCTTCTACTGGCCCACTCTAGAAGAAGATTATTCTATCTATGTCCGAATGTGTGTTAAGTGCCAGCTGCATGCCGACAAAATCCATTCTCCTGCTTCTTCACTCTATCCCATGTCCTTCCCATGGCCTTTCTCCATGTGGGCTTTCGATATTATTGGATCTCTTGGTGATTCGAACCTCCTCACAAAATCGAAATCATTTATACTCACAGCCACGAAGTACTTCACCAAGTGGGCAGAGGTGAAAGCTTACGTGGAAATCAAAGTGTCAACCATTTGCATGTTCATAATGAAGAATATCATTGCAAGGTTCGGCATCCCCAGTACCATTATCACTGATAATGGATCACAATTTATCTCTCAGGAGCTTCAGGACCTCTGCAATAGGTATAACATTGCATTGCATCAGTCATCTCCTTACTATCCGCAGGGCAATGGCCTAGCAGAGGCAACAAATAAAACCTTGATTAAAATCATTAAAAAGACGTGTGAGGCTAATAGATTCGTGGATTGGCTAGAGAAACTGGTTGAAGCTCTTTGGGCCTACCGCACTTTCATTCGTACTCCCACTGGGCAAACCCCTTTTGCTCTCACTTACGGAGTGGAGATGGTAGTCCCTTATGAGATTCTTCTCCCTTTAGATAGTTGGTACACATTAATCTTTTGATCAACTTGGAGATACAACTATTTGGGAAATGAAAGTGCAGAACACATAGTTGTTGATATTTAGTTCAGTAATCATTTTATAGTTTTATTTTCAAACTGAGCTATGTTGCAGAGTGTAGCTATCTAAGGAGAAAAGAAATATAGGACATATAGTAAATATATATTTTCTTGAGTATAACAGCTATTTATGCATGATAGGAAAATGTAATTATAGCTAAATAAATCTTTAAGCCAAGAAACATATTTTATTAATCCAGTTTTGTTAGATCAATTATTGAAGACAAAGATATAGGTTCATGACAACTGATGGAACAATGCAGTTTTTGTTATTTTAGATAGGCGTTATAAATAGGATATGTGAAGTTTTAAGATAGGCGAAGTGTTTGCGTCTGTCTAAGCTTAGTATTTGCGCGAGTTGAATAGAAGCGCCTATGTTTAACAAGATAGGCAAAACGCAAGCACCTAAAATTTTTTATCTTTATTAAATAGGCGAAGTGAAGGATGGGTGAAGTAACGCATATGTTATGCTTTCATAGAAACATATGCGGATTGGGATAGACGATCTTGCACCTATGGTAGTTTAGTCAACATATCACCTATATTTTAATTCTAAATAAAGGATAGATGATCTTGCACCTAAGTTGGATATCACCTAAGTGATAGGTGAAGGGACAGAAGAAGAGGCATCTAAATAAATTTCAACACCTATGTCGATAGGCAAAGTGATGCCTTCTTAACTTAGCGCTTATGTTTTCTTTCCTTCTTATATCACCTAAGTTCTTTTTGCACTTATCTTTGAGTTCCTTTTTGTGCCTATATGTTTTACTTCTTCTTATTCTTTTAGCGCCTAAGTTAAATTATTTTATACATGGCTAATTTTCTTGTAGTGTTTCTGCTATATTTGTTTCTCTTTTCTTGATTTTCAAGTATTTCATTTATGAGTCATTTTATGATCTTTTTGTTATCACTGAATATTAATATTGTTATCACCAAAATGTATAGAGATAATATTTCAACAATTCTCCCTCTTGGTACATTCTGATTGCGACGCTCTCGCTTGTCTCGATCTTGATGGGGGAACTCGATCGAGCACTTCCCGTCGGAGTGGTCGGCTCCGACTGCTTGGCCTAATGCTGTTGCACTCTCCTCATAGTTGGCATGCTTTTGAGCTAGGGCGAGGAGCTCCATTAGTGTGGCAGAGGACTCAACCCCTAGAGTTTGGCAATGGATGACATCTCGGGTGCCTTACATCAACACGTGGTGGCGATGCTAACATCAGGGATGCAGCGAGTCTCCTTGTAGAAGTGAGAAACGAAGTCTTACAAGGATTCTTCACGGCCCTACTTGATGGTGAGGAGGTTAACAACGGAGCTGACCTCCTTCTTGTAGCTGAGGAGGTTCTCTTTGAACATTCTCTTCATCTACCGTAAGGAGGTGATCAACCCAGCTGGGAGAGACTTGAACCACACCCAATCGTTCTCTCGTAGCGTGGTGGCGAAAGTCAGACACTTGACAGTGTCTGAGGCCCGGTGAAAAACCATGTTGGACTTGAAGTTGTGCAAATAGTTGGTGGGTCAGTTGTATCGTCGTACGGAGTGAACGCCAGTAGTTGCAACTTTGGAGGGATGGCTGCCTCCAAAATTTCTTAGGAGAAAGGGGCTTGGAAGTCAATGTCATCGTCGAGTAGCCATTTGATTCATGTCGTTCACAGGATGTCGTCCAGATAGCGGGCCTTCCCCGCTTGTTCGTGCTCGACCTACTCGTAACACCGTAACTATTGTGCCATCTTCGGATTGGAGTGGAGCGAGCTCGCGGGGCATTAAGAGGGTTCGCCGTGCGGACAAGGGGTATGGGCGACGAATGCTAGAGACAACTCATGCTCACGGCGTGAGTTGGCCATTGTCGAGGCCCTACTGCTCTGGTGAGGAGCTGTTAGAACATGGTCCTGCTTTGTCTGACGATTCAGGAGGCCCTGGTAAGCCTCTGTTAACATCTGGAGTTGTTGGTGCATCTTGGCCAACTCCGTTGCGGCAAGATTCGCTTGGCGCTAAGGAGAAAGTGCCCGAGACGAGGGTGAGTGGGTTGAGCCATCGTGAGATGTTTGCCAGGAACCCAAAACCCCCTCGCAGTTGTTCACATTGCGATAGTTTCTACGGGGAGCCATGACTTTTTGCTCTCTTCCCACATACGGCACCAAAAGTGTCGAGGTAGAAATTTGATATCTCGAATCTTGTACCACACTTTTATAATTTATTTGATGGGAGAGAAATCAACTACCCAGACGAAACCTGCAACCAATGAACGACACATCAAAAGGAACAATGGGTATGATATTAGAAGACAACTCTCCGATGGTTAAGTTAGCAGAGTGCTTGGAAAAAGAAAGAAAGTGCTCGGAAGAAGACGGAGAGAAGTTGAAGTATAAGATGAAGTGTCTAGTGGTGGAGGAGAGTGCACGGATGAGGAGAGTGGCAATTCGATAGAGGTATAGGTCTCTAGACTGATCTCCGTGAGCAGATTGCGTACTCTCCCTTAGAGGTATGTCCAATGCCTTACTTATAAGATCCCGGTGGCTCCCGTCTATTTTGCTACCCCTTGACATAGTGGAGAGTGGAGTTAATAAGTTTCCTGATCGTGGAGTCGTCAGTTACTCCCTCGCCCATTGTGTGAGAGGTGAAGGGGCAGAGTACATAGATGACGAATGACATAGACACTTGTGTGATAACCCTCCGCCTAGCCGTTGCTTAGGATAACGTCTGCCATTATTGATGTAATGACTATCCGTTGAGAATGTGGGGAACGACCATGTGCGGAACACATGCCTGTGAGCAAGGCCAGTCTTGAGTGGGCCTTGGTTGACGACGTCCTGTGGGTCGGTCAATAATGGGCCGTAGTGGGTCTGGAGAATTTCTCCCTCCTCACATACGAAGTCAGAACATACTATTTTAATTATGTTTTGATCATTGGAAACATAGTTATTTTTGCTAGATATCAAAATAATTAATAGCTCTCTTTGAGATTTTATATTTAAAAATCATATTTTACACATTTATTAAATTAAAGCTCTCTTTAAAAAAACCGAAATTATTCAATGACCACCTTCTTAACTTGTCAAAATTATCCATACAAACTAAATCAGCTGGCACATTCCGCTCACTAATCAAAACCTTACTAGAAGGATAGAAATGTTTAATCGCTGATCCAGAACCAATAGGGGTCGCAATTTTTAATGGGGAACTCATTAACACAGGTTTCATAGCTAGAGACTTAGCAAAACTTTGAGAAATGAAAGAGTGTGTTGCTCTAGTATTGAACAGAACAAATGCCAGCTTATCATGAACAATAAGTGTACCTTCAACAAGTCCACCCTCCTCGGTGATTCCCACATCATCTTCCTGTAGGGCTTGAAGCTTGCCCTGGTGCTTCTGACCTCCCTGTGGCTTGTTTGGTGTAGCTTGATCTGACAGGAGGGGACATTCTGGAATACGATGGTCCCTGCTTCCACAGCGCAGACAGGCACTTAACTTGCGCCAGCACTCCTCCATCTTGTGACCTGGACGGTCACAATACTTGCAAAGACTCTTGAATGGCACAATCGGGCCTAGCTTCTTATCGTCATTCTTCGTCTTCTTGTCCTTCCCTGAACTAGATCCTCCATAGGATCTTTTCCTATCATTATCAGGTTTAAAGTTCCCGGAACTGGTGGTTTGTTCCTTCTTGGAATTCCTCCCATGAATCCTCTCGGTCATCTCTAGAGTATCCTCCAGGACTTGAGCTTTCCTCACCATCTCGATGTAAGTTTAGATTTCCATCGGGGCCAATTGATTAATATAGTTTAACTTTAACTCATTAAGAAAGCGCTTGGCCTTCATCTTTTCAGTGGACACTGAATGAGTTGCATAACGAGACAATCGGGAAAATTGAGCTTCATACTCCACAACAGAAAGGCTCCTTTGCTTTAGTGCAGCGAACTCTGACTCCTTCTTCTCTTGCACTCTGTCAAAAAAGTACTTGTCGTTGAAGAGTTCCTCGAACTCCTTCCACGTCACATGTTTGTCTCCCAAGGTGGCCTTTACGGCATCCCACCATGATCTCGCATCTCGTTCTAACTGGAAGGTTGTCAAGAGTCTTAAGACTTGGATCAGATCAGCTTCTACTCTTGAAGGGAGGTTAGCGACAATAATGATAGACCTGGGATCTTCTTCGGTTCCCAAGTTAATTTCTTTTGTAGGTTCATCCACCGTCAAAGATGGCTCATCGAATCTTTTCAAACTTTGTGCGTATAAGTCAGCGGTGTCATCTACATCGTTGTCCTCAGAATCGACCGGGTCCTTTTCATCTGTGACTTCATAGACACCTAATCTGTCATCGCTCCACACCCCATCTAATTCTTTTTCATCTTCCTCAATCACGATCACCGTGGCGACCAATGCTGGACATTTCAAAAGAGCATGACATCGTTGAGCTAGGTCTCGCAAGAACCTATTAGGAATAGATCTAGAATGACGTGCAAGTAAGCACTACTCTGGCTTGGACGAGGTGGACAACTTGGAATAAGAACCTACTTCTCTAGACCTAGACCCTACTTTCCTAGACTCGATAGACCCTACATCTAACCTAGAGGAAAGTAAATCTATTGGGAGGAGAGAAGCAGGGGTCTCGTGCCCCTGGGAGGCTGATGGATCGAAGAGAGCGTAATTTTCCACCGAGATTTCCATTTTAAAATTGGCATTTTTTTTGGAGCTCGGTGGAGATCATACTGCAAGATGGAGAAGAGGAAGAAGGAGGAGGAAGTGCTTTAGGGCAAAGGGAGTGGAAGATTGCATTGAAGAACGGGTTAGTGGATCGAAACCACATACCCAAACGATTGGCGGGGTCATCAGGGGACCACCTAGAAGTAAGATCAACCGACGGGCAACGCCCGCACGTACAATCAATGATCAAGAATTCAACTGGCTACTTAGGAAGAAGGGGAGACCGGAATGTCAAAGGATCAACCAACAGAGGTGGCGATCGGAGAATGTAGCTGAGCTATTGGAGGAGGATTCTTATGTGGGAAGGAGACAGAATAGAAAGATCAGGCGTGCTCACCCATCCCTGGGGATAGCAAACTGGCTTCTTCGGCCTCCACTGTACAAAAAAGAAGGTAAAAAATGTAAAAAAAAGAAGGGGGTTAAAAAATAAAAAAATAAAAAAAGGGCAGGGGCGACCCACATACGTGCCGTATGCCCATCATCATCATTTTTTGACATCCACAAATACCCCCCACTCGCGGGTGGCGCAAGCGAGGGACGAGTGCACGGGGCCCGCGAGTGTAGAATTCTCTGACAAGATATCTGTTCTTCCGGGCTAGTGGAATGCTGGTCCGGTGCGAATTCACAGGAAAGCGCTCACTCCTTCAGCGAAGGGATGAGGGAACCGCTTTACCGCGTACGCACGCAAACGGATGATGTCTGAGTGGGGGTTTAATCATTGGTACAGGGTGGATACCGGAGCAAAGAGACAGAGTTAATGCGTCGGCCTTGACAAGAGGCCTAAGCCGACCGGATGGGGCCAATCCCGAGAGGGAGTTGATAACTCATGCTAGGTTTAAGGAAAGTTGTTTATTCATCAACTCAGACGAATGGTTCGTGCCGAAGCAAAGAAGTTCATTTGTTCATCGGCTTGGACAGAGGGCCCGAGCCAAAGCAAAGGAGTTCTTTTTATTCATCGATTTGGACCCGAGTCAAAGTAAATGAGTTCTTTTTGTTCATCGACTTGGATGGAGGGTCCGAGCCAAAGCAAAAAGAGTTTTTTGTTCATCGATCCGGACGAAAGGTCGGAGCTGAAACAAAGGAGTTCTTTTTGTTCATCGACTTGGACGGAGGGTCCGAGCCAAAGTAAAAGGGATATATTTTTTTGTTTATTGGCCCGGACGAAAGGTCAGAGCCGAAGCAAATGAGTTT
Organism: Amorphophallus titanum; assembly: GCA_024336825.1. Lineage (NCBI taxonomy): Eukaryota > Viridiplantae > Streptophyta > Magnoliopsida > Alismatales > Araceae > Amorphophallus > Amorphophallus titanum. The sequence continues at coordinate 884,295 of JANBPO010009106.1, forward strand.
TTCTTGTTCATCGACTTGGACGAAGGGGCCGAGCCAAAGTAAATGAGTTCTTTTTGTTCATTGACTTGGATGGAGGGTTCGAGCCTGTAGCGCCCGTGATTTAGTGGATCCTTAGCGGGTTGAGTCTAGAATTTATTCCGGTGATTTCAGGTGATTTTTACAGATTTTTGGGCTATTTTTGGGCATTTAAGCGAATTAGTCAAATCCCACTAACCCTTCGGGGGCCTCATCAGCCTCCTGGGTGGTGTCCCCAGTTCTTGGTAGCGGTAGTCTGATACCTAGTATCAGGTTATCGGTACCCTGAACTTTGGGTCGTTACAACAGACAACACACTCTTTTTATTTTCTTTTTTTTAATGCAATGCATGACTATATATATGAAATGAATGACTGATGCAGGCTGTTTAAATGTATGCAGGGAAAATGTCAAACACGGATCTCATGGCTCCAGGTCCATGCAGTGTACCTGGCACTATCGGACTTCCAAAGGGAGTAGCTAGCAGCCATGGGATTCGGAGAGTTCCTTTGCATGGAGGTCACGCTGCTGGACACCGCCCTCCTGTATGCCCTGCACGACTGGTGGGACCCGGTCAACCACGCCTTCCTGTTCCCATGGGGCCATATGATCCTGACATTGGAGGATGTGGTGCGCATCATCAGCCTACGGGTGCACGGCATGCCAGTCAGCGGGAGGACATTGGCAGACTACAGAGAGCTGGCCAAGAGGCTATTGGGCTTGGAGCTACAGAGGCCGGAGCACTAATCGACGATCCTACCTAGGGCGAAGTTGCAGGAGGGCCTAGGCCTACGAGGAGCCGGGATCGCTGTTGGGGAATTGCCAGAGCAGCACCTCAGGCGGCTGACGGACCGAGCACGAAGGCTGGTAGCGGTTGCACCAGGACCTGCGGTAGACGTCGTCCTACGGAGGTTCCTGATGCTTCTATTCGGGAAGTTGCTGTTCGCCACCAGGGCAGACGAAGTGAGCTGCCGACTACTGCCCCTACTCGAGGAGGTGGACAGGGTCAGGGAGTATGCGTGGGGCATGATCGTACTCACATTTCTCTTCGACACCCTCAGCTCCAGGAGCCGACGCACGATGCTCGATGGGTTTTCCCCACTGCTTCAGGTACGACTCAATCCCTAGAATGCTTGTGTGATTGCTATAAATTCTACAAATGCTATATGCTAACATTTATTATAATGCAATGCACTTTACAGACGCCTGCTCACTTCGAGACCTACTTGGCAGAAGCACTGCCAGAGGCCAGCACGACCTTCACCTAAGAGGACATGCTGCTCCCCACTATCAGCCATAACAGGCCACTATACATGAAGGGGCACCTAAATGGAAGGGAGATTAACAGGATTCTAATTGACCCTGGTGCAGCAGTCAACATTCTGCCCTAAAGAATATACGAGAGGCACCACTTCAACGTGTGTCTCGAGAAAGTCAGGGATATGTGTATCGTTGGATTTAACCAGAAATGTGAAGTATCGATGGGGGTGGCAGAGTTCACACTTACCTTGGCGGATTTCACTACGAAGGTGTAATTCCATGTCATCGACTCCCGCACCTTGTACAAGGCGCTGCTCGACCGTCCATGGCTGCATGAAAACATGGTGGTGCCCTCCACGCTTCACCAGTGCATCAAATACAGCCTCGAAGGGAAGGAGGAGAGGATCTTTGCTGACCTCCACCTGTTCGAAGTATTTGAATGTCACTTGGTGGACACCAATGTATATACGGGGCCCTCCCAGAAGACCTCTGAAGCCAAAACCCCTGTGGGGGCATCAAAAAGCACGTCCGGTGACAACTGGTACCCACCACCGCCACACGGATATGTCAAGCCCAAGGCGGTCTCTCATATCACCGTCACCGGGGAAGTGGGAAGAATAGCACCTCCAGCTGTATACCCCGAAGCAAATAAAGTCAAGGTCGATCAGCAGCACGACCACATCGGGGTTCCAGAAGGCCTCACCAAGCCAATTCCTGGCCTCGATAACCCTACCGTTGAGCCTTTCAAAGCTTGGGAGGTGGCGCAGGCAGACGGGCCGAGCAACTTGTTCTACACAGCTGAAGAACACCCTATTCGGGAGGATATAGACTGCTGTCTGCCTGAAGATATAGAAAATCCGTCAATTCCCATTCAGGGCCTAGCATTTACGATAGATCGGATGGCCAAGATGTTCCAGAAGCAACACATCCCCTCTGATCAGTCACTAACTTGAAACTCCAAATCTCTCCTTCTGTTATCAGCATAAGATTTTTGCCTACACTGTGCTACCTTGAGTCTCTCTCTGATAAGGTGTATCTTCTCAGTTGAATCTTTAACCATATCTGGGCCTAGAATTTATCTTTCACCGACTTCATTCCAGCATATTAGAGATCGGCAACTCCTGCCATAAAGCGCCTCGAAAGGTGCCATTTGAATATTGGCTTGATAGCTGTTATTGTAGGCAAATTCGGCTAGGGGTAAGTGGTCATGCCAACTTTCGCCGAAATTTATAATGCATGCCCTCAACATATCTTCGACAACCTGATTTATCCTTTCAGTCTGACCATCTGTCTGGGGATGAAAAGCAGTGCTAAAGTTGAGTTTCGTTCCCAGAGAGTGTTGTAGACCCTTCTAGAAATGAGAAGTAAAGCGTGGGTCTCGATCAGATACTATAGACATAGGAATTCCATGCAATCTAGTAATCTTCTTGATATACAAGGCAGCAAGAACATCAACTGACCATCGACTCTTGATAGGCAAGAAATGAGCCAATTTAGTAAGGCGATCGATGATTACCCATATTCCATCATATCCGCCCCTAGACTTCGGCAAACCCATGATGAAATCCATGCCGATGTCTTCCCATTTTCACTTGTGAATATCTAGTGGATGCAGTCTTCTAGCGGGTTTCTGATGTTCTGCCTTCACCTGCTGGCATGTCAAGCATCGAGACACGAATTCTGCTATCTCTCTTTTCATGTTGGGCCACCAGAAAGTTTTTTTTATATCTCGATACATCTTAGTGGCTCCACGGTGGATCGTGTACCTTGATCGGTGTGCTTCTTCAAGAATCTTCCTCTTCAGCTCAAGACAATCGGGTACACATGTCCTTTCATGGAATAATATTCTGCATTAGGTGCCAACTTGAAATCAGGTTTCTCGTCCAGCTTTTCTTTTATTTCTACTAGGGTAGGATCTTCTTCTTACAACCTCTTGATTTCAGCTAGTAAGTCGGAGGACGAGAAGGTCATGCTTGCTACTTTTCAACTTCAGGGTGCAACATTGATGTGGTGGAGTTCGGAGTGGGAACTTGCTTTACGTTCCCGACCACTTCGTTAGATCACCTGGGCAGAGTTCGTGACTACCTTTGAGTGCACTTACAGTCCGGCCTATCTTCATATGGATAAGATGCACCAATTCCTAGACTTGGTTCAAGGTGAGATGACCGTGCTGCAGTATCGGAACAAGTTCATTGAGTTGGGTCGATATGCGCCTCATATTATTGCTGATGAAGCCTTAAAGACTAAACAATTTCTCCAAGGTTTGAGAGTCGAATTGAGAGTTCCGCTACTTGCTACCCATGTGAATATCATGGACGATGCATATCAGGCGGCAGTCGCGGTTGAGCTCGACTTGGCGAGGTCTGCAGGGTTCTCTCAGTCTAGCATTGCTCAGTCGGTTGTACCATTTCAGTAGTCTTTTCTACCATCAGCGCCTGGAATTCCGTCTATTGTGCCTACTTCTAGTGGCCCTTCGAGGTGGATGTTTAGAAAGTCCAAGAAGCGATTTAACCATCAGGCATCTTTGGGTTTTATGTAGCAGCAATCGACATCTTCTGATTCTGTTCAGCAGTCTATTTCTCCTTTTCAGCAACGCCGAGAGTTTCCCGTAAGTCAGTTGAGACCGTGTCCGAGGTGTGGTGGCAACCATCCCGGTGTACCATGTTCCTTACCAGTAGTCTTCTATCGCTGTGATCAGCCGGGTCACGTTGTACGAGATTGCCCGATGAAGTCTGTTCTGATGCAGTTCTCGCAGGTTACCATGCCGCAGTAGTCTCAATTTCATCTTCCTGCACCACCTCTACCTCAGTCGTCATACTTGCAAGTTCCAGCTTCTTCCCAGTAATCTTCTGTAGCCTCTAGCTGAAAGTCGAGGAGCCGGATTACTCATATCACTCGTGTAGAAGCCATTACGTCTAATCTCGTGAAGGTATAGTTTCGATTTTTGGTCATTCAGCCCACAAGGATGAAGGGCTCCTCCCTATAGCCCCACTTCAACGGAGCCAGAAATAGGCCGTAGCAGTGCTGCTCGCTGTGAATGCACCCCACGGCGGTGTCCCATTTGGCGGGAGTGAGGCCCGGGGTCCTTACTAGCCTGTCTTCCGCTGGCAGCACAGCTTCCACCCCTAGCACGGGTTCCCACTCTCGGGCCTCACCTATCAGATACATAGGCACACTTCTCGGAACAACGTGCGACAAGCTGTCCCGACCCTGTAGAATGGCACGTTCCACCTCCCTCACGGTCCATAATTCTCGCCGGCCGTGAGTCCAAAGGTGCTTCAGATGGCGAATAAGATGCCTATCCTTCGGGAAGTCCGCAGGGTAGTCTCCCATGGCACAGTCAAAGCTGAATCCCTTCTCGGCCTTGGCCAGTCTCCGAATGTCTAGGCTTTCGGTGTCCGAGCCTGAAGAATCAGTCAATGCTGCAATCTCCACATGGTCTCGGTCCAAGTCTTCTACATTGAACCACGTGACGATCGGCACCGGAGGCAGCAGAGCACGGCGAGCGCCAGCAGCAGGAGCAGAGGAGCCACTGGGAGCAGCCATTCGTCTACAAAATTACAACAAGCAGAGGTCAGAACAAGCCCAAGACAGATGAGAAATGGGAGCCATAAAGCAAAGTAACAATAAACTCACCACTGGGAGAGAAGGAAGAGGAACATCCCACTACAAGCGAAAGGGAAGAAAAGAAAGAAAAGAAAGGAAAAGAAGGGGCAAGTCAAGCCCCCCCTGGCGTCACTCTCCCCAGTACGCCCACGAAGCCTCTAACTACATGACCGTGGTGGGGGTCCACTATGTGACGCGAGCCCAAGAGACAGACGGTGGAGTCGACAAGGGAACCACTATCAGAATAATTAAGACTGTTAATTTCTGGCGAAATTTCGGCAGAGTTTCCCCTAGGCCAGAGACGTAAGGGGAAACACGGGTGCGTGCCCACAAGGAGTGACGGCCCCGACAAAGTAGTGGTGGGAGGTCGTTTCTTCAAGTGAGCTCGTAGGCCCACATTTGAGAATTGACATTTTCTTTTTGTGGTCATGGGTGAACGTGCAGATCACATGGGTTGATTGCCCTAGGCGAGGAGCGGAGGTAATGGTGGATGAAATAGGAAGGGGATGAAAAGGACAGGAGCAGGCCTGTCTAGAGCGAGGATGATACCCGAGGGTAAAGCCTCATCGGGTGGTTTATCAAGATGAAACAGGGAGAGGAGACAGAAGTCCTCTTCAGGTGGGGAATTGGGAGGGGTTTCTCTTTCTTGGGGAACTTAAGAATTGTCTCTTGGCTCTGGCCGAGTTCCTGGTTGTGTTGGCCTTATGATAAAGCGACCATTCACCAGATCCTTAGCTTGAGTGGTTTGGGGTGGTTCTCCCGCGGAGTAACCCAAACCTACACGGCCTCTAGCCACCTTGAGTCTTACCCTGTGTGTAGGGCCCTACTCATGCTGACCCAATCCTCTACCCATGGTAAAGCCCATCCTAGCCATGACCTCCCATCCTTTACCGAACGAGATGTTGGAATGTGTGACTGGCTGAGGAAGAAAAGGGGAATTAGGTGGGTTTAAGGCGGAGGGGCCTACAATACCTTCTATGGAGAGAACAGGTTTCTTGCCTTTATCTGGAACGGTCATGAAGGGGATCTATTCAAAAGTGATAGCATTGAGAGTTTCCACCAGTAGGATACTCTTAATTCTGATCACCCTACCTTTATAAAAAAATTTAAAGCACTGATGGACTATTGATGGAACTCCAAGGGTCTGCTCAATCCATGGTCGTCCTAAGATGGCCTTATATGGAGGGTCGACATCAAGGACAAAGAAGTCGGAGGTCATGACCACCGGACCTAAGCCGAGCTTTAGGGTCACCTAATCTCTTGCACACCGCTTTGAATTATTGTATACTAAAATCGTGGTGCACACTTCTTCTAAGTTCTCTTCCTGGAGGCCAATCTTTTGAATGGTCTTCATGGGACACACATTGATTGAATAGGACTGGAGACTAGAAGCTGATACTTAATATGGATATGGAAAGTTGTATATTAGAGGCCTGCCTATCCGAGGCGTGTTGGCCTATTGCCGGAACTAGATCAAGAGGTTAAACTGGGTATTGGGACTAGATCCTAGAAGCTGGATATTGGAGCTGGGTATCGCGAATCAGATATTGGAAGCTGGATATTAGGAACTGAGTATTGGAGGCCTGCCTGAATGAGGCATGCTGACCTGAATGGCTGGAGACTGGAAACTGCAGGGCAACCCATAGGGTGGTGTTGACCTGGAGGTCAGGAAATTGGAAATTGGAGGTTGACTCGCGAGAGTGCATTGGCCGATGTTACTGGATGGTAAAGGCTAGAGGCCGACTTGTTGTTATGTGTCAGACCGTGCCGTTAGAAGCTGTAGGTCAACCCATGAGGGTGTGTTGGCCAATGTTGCTGGAGATTGGAGGCTGGAGACCGACCCGCGAGGGTGTGTTGGCTTATGTTGCTGGAGACTGGGAGCTGGAGATCGACCTGCGATGGTGTATTGGCCTGTGTTGCTGGAGACTGGGAGCTGGAGACCGACCCATGAGGGCATGTTGGCCTATGTTGCTGGAGACTGGAGGTCGACCCATGAGGGTGTGTTGACCTATGTTACTAGAGATTGGAGGTCGACTCGTGAGGGTGTGTTAACATACATTACTGGATACTGGATACTGGATACTGGAAGCTAGAGGCCAACCCGCGAGGGTGTGTTGGCCTATGTTGCTGGATACTGGAAGCTAGAGGCCAACCCATGAGGGTGTGTTGGCCTATGTTGTTGGAGTTTGGAAGCTAGGGGCCGACCCGTGAGGGTGTGCTGGCCTATGCTACTAGAGTCTAGAAGCTAGAGGCCGACCGGAGAGGGTGTGCTGGCCTATGTTGCTGGAGATTGGAAGTCGACCCGTGAGGGTGTATCGACCTATGTAGTTAAGGGTACTGGGGTGATTCTAGAGTGTGCCGGTTATAGGCCGAATGGTGGTGTACCAACTGTTGACATGTTGTTAGCCAAAAATGTGATTCACATTAGCCTGGGATACTAAAGCCGGGCTAGCCAGGTGGCCTCGGAAGGCATGGTGGCGAGGAACTGAGACTAGGACAGGAACTGGAGATTAAAGTTGGGTCTGGGACAAGGACTAGCATTGGAACTGGAATTACAACTGGAGCTGGGGACTGGAACTGGGGCTAGCCGGCTGGCCTTCGAAGGCGTTGTAGCTAGACTACTAGACAGGTGCTGGAACTGAAACTGGAACTCGACTGGGAAGCTGGCCTTCGAAGGCACTGCAGCTGGGATACTGAGACTAGAGCTAGGTGGCTGGCCTTTGAAGGTGTTGTAGTCGAGATGCTGAGACTGGAGCTGGGCGACTGGCCTTTGAAGGCGTTGTAGCTAAGATGCTGAGACTGGAGCTGGGCGGCTGGCCTTTGAAGGCGTTGTAGCCAAAATATTGAGACCGAAACTGGAACTGGAATTAGGCAGTTGGCCTGTGAAGGCGTTGTAGCCAGAATACTAGGGTTGACACTAGGACTGGAACTAGGCGGCTGGCCTGTGAAGAAGCTGTAGCCAAAATATTTGGGCTAGAACTGGGTGGCTGGCCTGTGAAGGCACTGTAGCTGAAATACTGGGGCTGGAACTAGGGCCGGTCAGCTGGCCTCTGAAAGCGTTATAGCCAGAAGCTAGAACTGGAGACTGGAGCTGGCCAGCTTGCCTGTGAAGGCGTTGTAGTCGGAATCTAGAGCTAGAGACTGGAGCTGGTCGGCTGACCTGTGAAGGCGTTATAGCTGAAATACTGGAGCTGAAGCTGGAGTTGAGGGCTGGAACTGGTCGGCTGGCCTATAAAGGTGTTGTAGCCGAAATACTGGGATTGGTCGGCTAACCGTTGAGGTGTGTAGCCGAATGTTGGGACTGGAGCTAACCAGTTGACTACTGATGCGCAGTAGTTGGGAGGCTGGAGCTGGTCGGCTGACCATTGAGGTGTTGTAGCCGAGTACTAGAGCTGGAATTGGCAATGGTCGACCCTCAGGGGTGTAGTGGCCACCCTCATTGTGGAGTGATGCTGAGGTTGCCATCAGCAAGATGTCACGATTTACGGCTTTCATCAGTGAGGAGTAGAGAGGGAGAGAAAGTTTTTTTTGTTTTCTCTTTACTAGCCCTTGCTGGTTTTCGCCAGAGCTGGCCCCCTTTTACTTTTTTCGGGGTGCCCTTTCGGGTTTTCACACCCAGGGGTCACCCGATTTTGCCTGAGATGCCCTCGCAGGTTTTCACCTCAACTGGGTTAATGACAATTTTTGCCCTCAGTAATCCCATGGAAGGAGTTGACTGAGGCCGCCGGGGTATCTCTATTATTAACCCCATTTTTCTCTTTGTTTTTTGGTTACCTGGGAATCTTGTGGCTATCGTCCGTAGCATGCTGCTGCCAGGGGACGTGACCTAGAGTTTATGTTGTGGATGGCTTGCAGCCATTGTAGCCATGGCCGCGGCTTCGACTGGTTGCTGGGTAGCATGGAGTTTGACTGGTGGTCTGGTAACTGGTAAGCCTTGGCGGCGTATTGCTGGAGTCACGACTGGGATCTGGGAACTAGTATGTCTTTTTGGCGTATTGCTGGAGTTATGACTGGGTTCATGGTGACTCGACCATGATAGGCTGGTGACTGGGAATTATGGGTTGATGGATTCTCATGATAGATGCATCCATGGTTGTTGTGGTGTAGAGGCCAACATAGATGGCGTGTAGGCTGGGATTTACTGGAATGAATGACTGGAATGGTGCATGAGTTGCTGGTGTATACATGCCAACCTTGGTGGCGTGAGGCCAGAGAAGGTGTGAGCTAACTGGGGATGTGTATGGCTAACTGGGAAGTGTAAGATTGGCGAGCCGGAGAGGTGTGTTAGTCAGGGATTAGTATAGGCCAACTAAAAAGAGGAGTGGCCCAAAGAACTGGCATAGGCCGGATGTGATGGTATATGGCCAACAAGGAGGTGCAAGGTTCATAACTAGAGCAGGGCATTAGTCGAGGATTGGTATGGGCCAACTGACAGAGAGAAATATTGCTGGAAAGTGAGTGACTGGTTTCCCCGGATGGAGGAGGAGAGAGTTTTTCTTTTTTTGTCTCTTTACCAACTGTGGCAGAGGTATTAATCTAAAGACCCAACTCACGTAAGACTGCTACCTTCCCAATAGGCGTAACCTATTTTTTCGGTAACACCTTTTCATATACCAGATATAGGGATGAAATGCACACCTAGGACAAGACTTACCTAGACTCAAACCGTACTTAGATGACTACCCTAGACTCAACCATGCTCTGATACCAATTTGATGCGGGACGAATGAGCGACTCGAGACCTATTTGATGCGAACCTAAGACTCTAGGCGATGACGAGACTAAATTGACCACGCGACCAGTGGTGATGTGAACAACTAAACACCAAAGAGCTTCAAAGAGGATTATGTGTCCTCAACAAGAAACACAAGCTCGCTATCGTCCCAAGCGAGGGAAACGCGTGGATCTACGCGGTTGAGAAACTGGCAGTGAGTCAAGGGTGGTCAGCTCACACTCGTGCTCGGATCGAGTCACGGGACGGTCACGCTCTCTTTCTCACAGCGGTGATTGAATTTGATCAAGCAAGATTTCCTATCTCACGCAAGAAGTGACATTCAAACATATACGAAATAAGCAAAGCGACAAAAGAGGAGCAAAAACGTACCTCCATGCTCGGGATGTGGGGAAGACTTCCCGGCCAAGATGTGTAACTCCCGGTACAGTAAATAGAATTAATTACAACATTGAATTTATGGTCCACTCTATGCAGGGAGGTAAAGGGCTACAACAGCAATCCATGAGTGCCGATCTTGGGTTGACGGGTAGCAAGCCGAAGGGGCTTCCGGGGTGGAGACGGGCTATTGGTTCCGATTTGTATTGTTTTGATCTGCTGGACAGTAAGCACGTGCGGCACTTGGGACGACGGCTTCCAATTGTCTTTTGGCAGGGGCGATTGGCTGGGATGTTGGTCGGAGGTCCCTCTTTGATCCCTAAGGTCGGCGGCGGCTGGGTCGCAGCTGAAGGACTGATGGGATTTTTGAACTTCAGATCTGTCCCGCAGTCCTGAGACTGGGCAAATCTGCACGACTCTAGGTGTGAACTTTAGCCTAACTCCCATTTAGCACTCTAGGAGAATCATAGAGCCAAAGAGTGGACCCCCTAGGGCAGCTGAGCTAAGACCCTCATACAGGTAAGAAAAGATGGCCTGGGAAATGGATAGACTCTGTCACAACCCACTGATGGTGCTTAGGATGGGAATATGCAAGACTTGATCGGTAGAGGGTAAAAGTATGGCCCCGAACAAGCAAATAGAAGCAGCCTTGGCTATGGCTTCATCCCACCCACACTTGTTCTTACAATGTGCTATAACCCATTGGCTCAAGGGTAACAAATGGATCTGGTGTGGGCCAACTATGGTGCGGATGTCCTTGGTGCTAGGTATGAACTCTCCTAAAATGAAGGTAGGATCTACAGGGGAAACCGTATGAAAAACTAAGTCTTCCTCACCCACCTTGGATCTAGGAAGGGGCATGTAAGTCTCCACCTCCTCTAAAAGGATGGGGGCCTCAAAGGATGGGAAGATGAATGTATGTGCTTGAGGATGCCATATCTCTACCAAAGTTGTGATGCTGTGCCAATCAAGGGAAAGCTTGGGATAGTTTTTGGCTAACACTAAAATGAGGTGCAGGTGCCAAGATCTAAGGATGGATATCACTGATATTTGGAGTTCCCGGATCATGGGAGACATCCACTTCAATGTGGAATAGCGCCTAGGATCGAGGAGAAGCTGAGATGATGGATGAAAAAAGAGGAAAAGAGGGAAGAAGAGAGAAAGAATATAAGATTTTGAAGAGAATTAAATGAAATGAAATGAAATTACACTAGCTTACCTCTCTCAAAGGGCTGGAGCTCAAGTGCTTTCGGATGGTAGTCAGCCTTTGCTGCCCCTCATACTCCTTTCCAGCTGGTTTTGGCCAATCATAAGTAGCCCCATTCATAGAGCTTCCTTCCAGGGCCCTCTTCATGGCGATTTGGGGAGATTTAACAAGGTTTTCAATGCCTAGAAGAGGAGTGTTGTGAGAGAAACGAGATTAGAGTATGATTCAAATGATTATGACTCACTAAATTCACATAGAATTTAACAAACCACTGTTAAAAATCAAATTCTGTGTCTATGTGAGATAGAGAGAGAATGAGACAAACTGTGGTCAGAGCAAGGCGAGACGAGGCGAGGCGACCTGGGGGCTCGCCTAGGCACGCCTCAGACTACATAAGTTGGGGCGGAAAGCCCGCCTCTTGCAGTGGCTCCGAGAAATGGCTGACCGTCTTGAAGAAGCTGAGGAGTTCTCAATCCTGGAAGAGCTCTCTCTACTTTACAAAGATGATGAGCTCACCGTCGAAATGATCGAGGAAATGCTGCAAGAGCTCTCCTGCAACATGGTGGCGATCTCACCTCCCGACAACATCAATGCGCCTTCGGCTGATAACACCGGAGGCAGGGCTCCAATGACATCATATCAACGTCGCTCGGCGAGAAATAGCCAGGGTCGTGGCCGGGGAAGAGGACGCGGGTGCGAAGGGCCCCTAACTCTTGACCGGGTCATAATATTCAGAGGAGAGAAGTAGGGTCCTATACCGGAATCCCAAGTTCGGGGAATCCTTTTTATCCTCAGCCCCTCAGAGGGTTCAAGCCCCGTCTCAGCAACTAAATCGGGTGGTGTCCCTTTTATAATCGCCTCTTCTAATGTAGAAAAAGAGCCAGCCAAGCTGCCAGTGCACAGGGAGGCGTCAGACAAGGTTGGCCCCTCTAACGGAGTCGAATCTGCCCATCAGGCAGGCCCTTCTAATGAGGGCCAGCATGATAAACCTTTGCCACCTCCGGAGGAGTCTCTGACACCGCTGTTCCAAGAAAATGCGGAACGCCAGAACGAGGAGGAGCACCCTTCTAAAAAGCGGGAGAAGCCTCGTCAGGCGCCGAAGACTCTGGCGGAGATTATCCCGCCATTTGACAAGGCCCGTGCTTGGGCGGACCGCAAGATCATTCAGCATATGAAGCGGTTCCCAACAAATGTCACCATTTGGGAAGCCATCGCCTGGAGCAAGGATTGTCGACGCGGCTGTTAAAAGAGCACCTTTTAAATGACTTCTGTGAAGGCACTTAAAGTCAACCTCCTGAAAGCCTAAGGTCTACGCATCTGGCACTGTCTGCCTGTCGGATTGCAACATGAGCTTGATGAGGTCGACGCGTCTGATGACGAGGTCGAGGCAGCTATGAAGAACAGTAGGTATAACGCTTTCTATGAGGGTCTGAGGTCGACTTCCTAAAAGTTTGAGGTCAACGTAGCCTTGAAGATCCATGTTTACAATGGCTTCTGAAAGTAGCCATAGGTCGACCTGCTTGGAGAGTGAGGTCGACCTGTCCTGAAGAGAGTAAACAGTAGCTTGCACTGGCAGGAGGTAAGTGTCAACCTACTTGGAGAATGAGGTCGACGCAACTTGAGAAATCAGCTTGAAAGATTTTTGTTCTTGAGAGAAGGAGGTGACGCCACTTGAACAAAGAGTCAACGCAGCCTCAGTTCTTTTGAATTTCTGCTCAACCTTTCCAACTAAGTTACATCAAATGCATAGCTCCTTGCCCTTTGATGTTCTCCCCACTCATTTTTCAAGTTCATATCAATATGAGGAGAGCCCTTTGCTCCTTTGTTTGAGCGCATCCAAAGCTTCCTTATTTGCATCCCATTTCTGCTGTTGTTGTTAGCTTGAGTTGCTGGCTTCTACTATAGTTGCTGATCTTGTTGTTACTTGTTGTTGCTTCCCAAGCCAACTTGGCTAAGTGCCTTGATCTATCCATGTCACTTTTTACACAAGGTAGCCTTTTCATGATGAGCATAGCATGGAGGCATCAAAAGCATTATCATGCACAATAAGACAGTTGAATCAATTAAACAATATCATAATGAATCATACACAGACATCATCAAAATCATAGAATCCTACGTGTACCACACATGCACAACAACTAACAACTCCCATAGTAGACGAGGACGACTTCTATTCTCTCTCTCTCTCTCTCTCTCTCTCTCTCTCTCTCTCTCTCTCTCTCTCTCTCTCTCTCTTATTTGCTCCTCCTTTAGAACCTTAGTAACTTCAATAAAATGTTCTCTCCAACAATATTTTCTTAATGGGGAAGGATAGTGGGGACTTGGTTAACTCTAGGTGTAAACTCTTCCTCACTTATGCAACCTAGACATGGGGTGGTGAAGGTACAACTGGCCTGGCATCCGTGTGAGAATCCACGGCTCACGGGGACTTATGGAGGTCCCGAATGTGGTCACCTAGTCGACCCCAAGGAATATGGAGGTGAGAGGATCACACACCAAGATAGAAATGCAACTATGATATAAAAGATGAATGATCCTATGTGCACCGGAGTGCATGTAATTTCTAACCTAAAAGCTAACAAACAATATGCAAACAATGATATAAATATGCACAACAACCAAGGAGGAGACCAGATAGCATCTAGAAATAATAGAAATCAGTAAAAATGTAGAAATAGCAATGATCCTCGAGATGCGTACCTATAATTGGAGAAATGATCGTCTAAAGACCACTAAGGAGATAAGACGGTCTATCGCTAGACTACTTTTAGGCCAGAAACGGCCGGGAGGAGATCGCCAGGGAGCCAGAGAGCAGAAAGAAACAGGGAATAAAATGGGAAAATCGAGGGAAACACAAGGACAATTGGAAAAAGTAAAGATGAGTAGGTCAAATAATCACTCAACATGATTGGCACTAGATGTCCCACCGTGATCGCCAAAAAATCAAGGTTGTAGATACTTTGATGGTGGTGATGATGTGAGTGTGATGTGAGAGAGATAGATATATGATGTGAGTGGGTGATATGTACTAATTCACGCAATCAACAACATCTAATATAGAGCATGTGGGCATGTCACCTTAATAGTGTAAACTAAAGCAAAGAAGGAACTAAACACATGCCGCGGGTATGGAGCAAAGAAATAAAAAGTAAACACACACTGTGGGTGTGGAGCAAGTAAAAGAAAACAAGGAAATAAGAAGAGATGATGGAGGATGATGACAAATACCCAAATAAGAAAGATGGCACATTTTTTGAGGGTATCATCGCGATCGAGGTAGGGGGATGGACTCTTTACTTCGCTAGGATGATTTTGGTACCACATGCATGCCCATGCGTAGGCATTTACATCATTTTTCGTGCAAGGTCTATTTTAAGAGTTTTTAGGTTAAAAATGCTTGAAAAATTGATTAGGGCCATTGTATTTGCGTTTTGATGCATGCCATAGTTGTAGAAAACTTGTTATTCAACTTCTTTTACCCCTTTTCTTTCATTTCGTGCCGATCTGGCTTGACCGGAGGGGAGTTCGGTTTCAAACTCGTCCCTCTCATTTCCCAGTCGATATAACGCGCTTGCCAGAGGCCGTTATATGCTTAACAGACCCTAGGGGGTGCATTATGCATTGTATGGCGGACCACTCTTGGACCGCTATGTGATCGTGGTTTTCGTAGGTCAATAGGTTGTGGGGCATGACGGACTAGTCCCAGTCCGCCATTACCAATATAACGCCCTCCTCGTAGTGCGTTATATGGTGGATTAAACTGTGGAGTTTTTTTGAGTTTCATACGTTCGGGTGACTTTAATGGACCAGTCCCGGTGCGTTATAGTCCCATGGCAATCCTGTCATGGCGCATTATGGTCTGTGTGGTTTTGGATGGTTCTCTGGTGAGTATAACGCGTGGGTTGAGGCACGTCATACATTGCATAACGCCCCAGAGGTGGTGCGTTATGGTCTGCATGCCCGAGTTTTAATATGTGCATGGGTGAGCATAACGGCCTGGGGGAGGCATGTTATAGTCGCATAACGCCCCATCCCTGGTCCGTTACACTCTACTATTTTGGTAAGTTATAGAAAGCATGATTAATTCTCGTCTAATGCGTTCTATGCTATGTCTATGATATATTTGTGCTATTTCACGATTAATGGCTTGCTCCTAGAATCCCAATGTAGTGCTTAGACTTTCCATGTGATGGAACCACTAGACGTAGCCCTAGACTTCACGGATGGTCGACCCACTTGGGAGAGGTGGAGGGACAAACAAGACAGTAATAATTAACAATCAAGCCACAAGCAAACCGATGTGAGATAGGATTTTTAGGTGGTTCGGGACCACGACGGACTCCCTACGTCCATCCCTCACCGAACTGGTGAGGATCCACTCGCTTCAAATGAAGCGCATGGAGCTTCCGCTCCAAGAGACACGAAGACAATGTCTCCTACACGATCCTACCATGGATCAATAGTCACACACACTTGCCGCAACACCAGCGCCACAAGAATACCACAACCGTTCGTAGATGGTCAGCACACTTACAGACTTGAAGTTGGGAAAATTAAGATATGTTCAATACAAGCATAATAACCTGAAGCTAATGAATCCACTAAGCACAAAAAGGATGTAGAATGAATTTTCCATGGAAAGAAAGGGCTATAGAATGTCTTCTCTTAGCCTTGGGTCGGAGAGAAGTCAGATGTCGACGATGAGAACGTCCTTGCGTTCCCCTTCTCATTCTGCTCCTTTTCTTCTTCAATCACAAGCTCCAGAAATGATCGGAAGTAGATGAAAACCCGAAATCTTTGCTTAGCTCCTCTCCTTCTTCCCTTTCTTCTCCTACAAGCAAATGAGAATGTTAGAACAATAAACCCTTGGAGAATTTCTACCAAATACGTAGGTCTTTTATAGCCAAATGAAAAAGTGATGAAAAGACCATAAAGCTCATGTATAAACCCCTTCAAAAATAGTCTAACATGTGTATGAATGCCCTAGGGATATTAGGATCAAGTTTGGCCCTAAATGGATCTCCTTAAGATGGGTTTCAGAGTTCACATAATGGGTTCGCCTGCCGGTTTCAGTCGACCGGTCACCATGGGTTGATCGACCAAAAATCCACAGTTTTCAGACCAGAGCATGCTGACGATTTCGGTCAACCGTGGACATAGGGCCGGTCGACCGAAATTTTATAGGACCAGGTCGGGCGGTAGGTGGTGCGGCAGAACAGCACCCTCCCGTCGGGGTCGCGGATGACCAGGTCCGCCGAGACCGAAAAAGTCGCGGAACGCGTTTCGACCTCCGAAACTGACCCGAATCACACGGATCTGATCACGAAAGATGTCCAGAAGATAATTTCAGACACAATGGAATCAAAATCACCAAGAATGCAGATCTGAGACCCAAGAAGAAGGATCCGAAAGGGTCCAGGACATCACACGCATACTCTCTCAGCACATATTCTTTAAATTCTACTGCCCCTACATGAAAGAGATGAGCATCCGTCACTTTCGTGTCAGCAAACCAGCCGGCGGCTAGCTAAAACTTAAAGTGGACGGACAGGAAGTTCATGGCAAATGGCTCGTCCCTGTAGCCCCACTTTATTGGTGCCAGGAACAATCCGTAGTCGGGCTTCTCCCTGTTGACCTGACCTACTGCGGTATCCCATCTGGCCGGGGTAAATTCAGGAGTTCTAGTCAGCATCTTCTGTCCTGGCTCCAGTTCAGTCACTCCAAGAATAGCATCCTAGTCACGCTACTCCACTGCACGAGCTAATAGAAGATCCCTCATGCCACCCATTGTGAAAGATTGGATAAACGACACCAATTGGCGATCCTTTGGGAAGTCTGGGAGGTAGTCACTGCCACGTCTGAAGCCCATTCCATCTTCAGCAGAGAAGACACGAGATGATGAGACGGTGTCTGTCTCAGAATCTGAAGACTCGTCGACTATGGCAATCTTCCCGTGACCCCGATCCAGTGGCTGAATATTTAGCCAGTTGACTAGCGGACCGTATATCTTAGTCTGGGCAGAAGGGCCTATGCCAGCAGTCCCAGGAGCAGCAGAAGCAGAGCCAGAAGTAGTAGCCATTGCAATAACTATAGTCCAAGTAGATTTCAAGATGGGACTTCAAAAGGAAATCGACAAATAAAAGCTAAGTATTTTAAAGAAATTTTGACAGCATCTCCCCTTATTTGGGTATGTTCGGAGAATAATAGGAAGAACATCCACCAAGAGGGGATGACTCCTTAAATAACAAGGGACATAGTCCCGAAGATGGAGTCTGATACCAAACTGATGCGGGACGGACTGAGGGACCGACTCTAGGTGATGCGAACCTCAGACTCTAGATGGAGACGAGACCAGCAACACTTGGACACTAGAGACACCTTGGCTCGTCACTAAGAGTTCCTATGGGCTATACGTCGCTAACAGAAATGCAAGCTCACTCATCGTCCAAGCGAGGGATAGCGTGGATCCGCACGGTTGAGAAACCGACAGAGTCAAGGGTGGTCGACTCGCTTCCGTGATCGGATCGAGTCACGGGATGGGTCACTCTCTCGCTCACAGCGGTGACATGGACTCACGGGCTAGGATCCTATTACACTCACAGCGGCATATGACCTTATACTAGCTAAGCAAGTTAACGCCAAGAAGTTAGACCATTACCTCCACGCTCCCGGCGTGGGGAAGATGACCCCGGTCAAGTCCGTACTCCCGGTTAACAAATTTTATAGTAGTACAAATGTTTTGACCCACTCCACACAGGAGGTAACAGGTCACATGTGGGGCTGGGAGTAACGGGAAGTGGGTTGATGGGCAGCATCTTGATGTCGCTCCATCGGTGCCAAATCCCACGTTTTAGTGCTATCCAGATGGCGCGATCTACGAGTTCGTGGGGCCCACGTGCTACTCTGCCCTCTGGGTCTGATGGGGTGGGTCCCACTGTGATGGAGACCCCTAGTGGCGCACCTCCCTGGAAGGCGATCGGGCGGGAATGCTGGTCGGAGGCCGGGCGGCTCCAATCTTCAAGACTTGGAGTTGCTACCCACAGATCTGCAGGTTTTATTTTCAGGCACATGATCCAGCGAGATCTGCTACTGCGATCACTCCTGACGTCAGATCGATGTTCAAGAGGTATCGTTGGAAAGCTCTTTCGAAGTCCTTCGACTCTGTGGGATTCAAAAAAATTCAGCGGATGTGTGCTTCTGATGGGCGATTTTAGAACCGACCTGTTCCCAGTCTCAGATCTGGCTAGGTAGAAACTGAGTTTCCTGAGAATTGGCATTGATCACTCTCTCTCTCTCTCTCTCTCACCCTCTCTCTCTCCCATGTTTCCCTCTATTTCTCTCTCCTTCCCAGTTTGTCCATTTCAAGGCCGGACCGCGACGCAGAGGATACTGTCGGAACCAGTGCGACGAGAGGAACTCATTGGCGCCCTCCATCATGCGGTTCGAGGGACGATAGAGCGAGACGGAACGAGTAAGGCGCGGTTCCCACTTCGCCCGCATGTAGCCGAATCGCTAATTTCGGGACGAACGAGGTCGGAGGATGGATTCACCTCCTTGCTAGGATCACATCCATGCCACATGCATGTCCATCCACGGCCGTTTGGCCTAGTTACGTCCATTTTTAAGTTTTTCTCTAAAATGTGTTAAATTATGATTTTAATCATTTATAGGCGTTTTAATTACATTTTCTAGCTTCTGTGGGCTTGTATGAATGCGGGGCAAGGCAGGTTTTTAGTTTTTTTCAAGTTCTGTAAGCGAACCTATCAATTTCCATCGATCAGGGAACGGCTCTATTTCAAACAGTGCCCGTTCGTCGCCCAGCTCACATGGTGGTCGTACCAGAGACTGCCATGAGCTTAATGCACCGCCTCTGGCGCATTATAGTCGCATGGCGGACCACCATCGGTCCGTTATGCTCGTGTATTCCGTAGGTCGGTCGTCGGCATAACGCCCCCTCAAGCGACCGTTATGGTTAGAGGTTTCCTGTGGATTTTTCACGTTCGGGTGACTTTAACACACCTCGAGTAGACCGCCATGGTTTCTCAGTAGTTAAACTTCATAAAAATCGTTCGGGTAGTCATAGCGGACCAGTGGAGGTACGCCACGTTCACATAACGCACCTACACTGACCCGCCATGGCCGCCGAGCTCCGGAAAGTAAGCGATGAGAATGACGGACCAAGGGAGGTGTGCCATGTTAAGATAACGCACCACACCTGATCCGTTATGCATGGTGACGGTCCAGAACTGATCCGTTATGTACCATAACGGGGCAGCTCTGATCCGTTATAACCCCCTCTCTCCCCTCTCATTTCTCACCCTCCCTTCTCTCTCTCATTTCTCTCCCGTCTCTTGTCCGTTTGGCATGGGGCACGCACCGTTGCGAAGCTGGCCGAGGTGGGGACGCATCAGGGAGATCGGTTCGCGGGATAGAGCCGCGGTTGGAGCGTGGCGGGTGCGATCCCTCGGTGGATTCCAAGAAGGCACCATTCGGGTTCTTGGGGGTTTTTCAGCATGGTTTAGTCACTTTGGCATGTGGTTTCTTAGGTGGAGGTAGGGAGATAGATCACCACTTCATCCTCTACGTTTTCCCTTTCCCTACTCATCGTTTCGTGCTCGAATAGGCGAGATCGGCCCCATTGGAGTTTCGCGGGTTTCGTAGGCTTCGTCGAAAATCGAGGACAGTTCTACGATCGGTTGGAGTCAATGGACTCCTGGGAATGTCAGCGTTCCATTGATACTAATTTCGTGTCCATTGGTGGTCCCGTTTGACATGTAGGGCTTCTAGAAGTCCGGATACCCTTTTTGGGTGATTTCGTTAGAATAGCCTGTTTCTCGTGATTCGAGCATCGTTTTGACTCTGGTCGGAGTCTATGTAATTGCCAGGGTAGTTACCGATGTATCCCCTTCGTTTTGGGATGAACGGGGCATGGAGAGGCCATGATCGGATGGAACCTTGGGTTTGTTCGCCGTAACGCTTGAACGGTCGCACCAGAGGCCACACATGTGAATGGGCGGCTGGGTTCGGACCGCTCATCCTATGTCGGTTAGGGTTGTGTGGTCACCCGATAGACCACTCATCCCCCTTGGGCAGTTAGTTTCTGACCACTTATCCTGTGTCAGTTTGGGTTGTGTGGTCGCCCAATAGACCACTCATCCCCTTGTGTGGTCCATCTTGGACCCTTCATCCCCGTTGGGTTGCGCAGTCCAGTCCGGACCATTCATCCTGTTGTATGGTCCAGTCTGGACCGTTCATCACTTTGCGTGGTCACCTTGTGACTGTCCATCCTTGTGGTTCTGTGGTCGCCTGATAGACCACACATCCTCTTGTGTGGTCCCTTTATGACCGTTCATCTCTGCTTGGGTTGTGTGGTCTAGTCCGGACCGTTCATCCCTTTGTGTGGTCACTTTGTGACCGTCCATCCCTATGGTTGTGTGGCCGCCTGATAGACCACATATCCTCTTGTGTGGTCCCTTTGTGACCGTTCATCTCCGCTTGGGTTGTATGGTCCAGTCCAGACCGTTCATCCTGGGTTGTGTGGTCAGTTCTAGACCGTTCATCCCCTTGAGCGGCCACATTGTGACCGCCCATCCAGTTGAGTCCGTTGTCTTGTATGTTGGCCGTGATGGCTTGTCTCGTGTCCGTCTGTCTCAGCTTTGTATTCTAGGGTGGTGTCTGTGTGTCGGTGGTTTCTGGATAGGTCGATTCAGGTGACTAGGTGCGGTCTTTTCCCTGACTGCGATAGTTCCCTAATGACTCAATCTAGAACTTACAATATCAAATTCTGTGTTTCAATTTTCCGTTATCTTCGCTTAGCCTTGTGGTCTGCTCATGTTCCCGAGGGTGTCTCTTGACATCCTATGAGGGCCAAGACTACATTATAAGGTAGCCAGGAGTCTTCTTGCTTGTGGTAGGATTATCTTTCCTACTGTTCAGTTGTCATTGTCTGGTTCCGGTCAACCCGGTGTCACCCAGTGGTTGATAGGTAACCTTGTGTGTGTCTCGACAGTTCTGTCCAGTTTGAGACGTGGTTCTGGCTGCAGTGAGGTATCGTCTTAACTCATTCTACGTGTCCAGGTGTACTGAGGGTCTCAGTATTCCCTCAAGTCTCCGCGTGTAATTTTCTTCACTAGCATCATTTTCTATGACTTAAGTTTAGACCGATTGGCGACTGGTTCCGCTATTAGTGACGATCTTGCCTCCGAGTCGTCAGACTCAAGGATCATTACGTCAGTAGGTCTAGTTGCCTTGTCCTGAGTTGTCGACAGTGGTTGTGCTGCCATTGGTGCTTCGAAGTATGTACGATAATGCTCTCTTGCTTGTCTGTACTTTCACACTCATATTTTGAGTCGCCCTGTCTTGTGAGCCTTCACTAGTTATAACCTTAAGTCACGTTACGGTGTGACGACTCTTGTAGCGGGGTACTTTCCCAGTTTACGATTCTTAAGCTAGTTTTGTGGGTCCTCGGTCCAACCGTAGCGTCTTTCGATGGGGGAATACTAGTTAGACGCCTAGCTTAGGCAGTGGGCCAGTGTGTGCACACGTGGTCAGGGGCTTTGGACTCACGTCGACAGGCGTGACCCTGACTAGTCATTCGCGACGGTACTTTTGTTCTAGTTCTGATAGTGTCTTGGTCTCGGCCAAGTCCTTGCTGTAGGGTACGTGGACAAGACACTAGTAGGCGCAACATAACACGTCAGTGGATGCAACTGGCTGTTCTTCTAGTGAGAGGCACTCTAGTCACGTGGCACGTGGCTCTTCGCGGTTCTCTTCGTATTTCTTATGCGTTGTGACCTCCGGGTTAGCCCTCTCATGGCTGCACTCGAGGTTAGTGTCTTGTCGTATGCATGACGTTCTAGTTATGTGTGGGACAGTGCGCACGACGTTCTAGTCGTGTCATCTGGCTCTGCGTCTGTCTAGGTTTTTACTAGGTTTCTTTGTCTGTTTTGCAGGTCCCTTGCAGTGTTGATAGATCTGCAACTCCTAACTTCGTCAGCTCAGAGTTGCCTTCCTGTTGCTACTTGGAGTAGTTTGGGATGTCGAGGTTAGTTTGACAGCCACTTGTTTGGTACGGGTTCTTCCCCTCTTCATTAGCTTGCTCCCTATTCCTGCGTCTTGTCTCTTATTTTACAGCTTTCTAACATATCTTTACAGCTTTGTAGTGTAGTTTTCCAGCTTTGCTACACCTATCATTTTACTTGTTCCGTGTTACTGTGTATTTTCCAGTGGGGATCCGCGTGACCCCTACTGAGCCAGTGACACGAGGCTCGCCCCTGCTTTTCAGGTGGGTCGTTGTTCGTTCTGCTTCCACAGTTCCTGGTGTGCGAGTTTGTAGATGCCAGCTGGTACCTTCGTCAGGCTTCCCCTGACTTTCTGGTATGTCTTTTCTGTTCTGTCGACTGTACTATTAGACTTCTTGTCTTTCCTTTGGACTGGTGTCTCAACTTCTTGACTGCGAAGACCAAGGTGAGGCAGACCTTTTTGATGGGAGTGTACTTGGCCTCCGCCCCCACTAATCTTCGGCTGAGGTAGTAGAGGGCTTGCTCCTTTCCCTCGTCATTGTTCTGGGTGAGCATTACCCCCAATGAGTATTCAGTAGCCACTATGTAAAGAATGAGCGACTTACCTTTGACAGGTGCCCCCAGCACAAGCGGGGTCTTCAAATAATCCTTCAGCTGGGCGAAGGCGTACTGGCATTCGTCACCCCAGCTGAATGGTGCATTCTTCATCATCAATTTGTGGAAGGGTTGGCAACGCCCCGACAGATTGGAGATGAACCTGCGGATGTAGGCTAGTCGCCCTTGCAGAGATCGGAGCTCTCCCAGATTCTTTGGAGGTGGCAACTCCTGGATGGCTTTTATTTTGAGGGGGTTGATCTCGACCCCTCTATGCCGGACAATGAAGCCCAGGAATTTTTTGCTGGAGACGCCAAAAGCACACTTCATTGGATTCATCTTCGGCTCGTACTACCAGAGCCTCTGAAAAATGACCTTGAGGTCACTCAGATGGTTGCCTCTCCTTTTCATCTTCACGACTAAGTCATCGATGTAACACTCGACCTTATTGTAGAGCAATTCGTCGAATATCTTGGTCATTGCCCGTTGGTACGTGGCCCCAGCATTCTTGAGGCTGAAGGGCATTCTCTTGTAATGGAAGATCCCCTTGGGCGACCTGAAAGCTGTGTGAATCCAGTCGTGCTCGGCTATCTAGATCTGGTTGTAGCCGGATGAACCGTCCATGAAAGAAAGGGCCTCATGACCAGTGGTTGCATCGATCATTACTTCGGTGATTGGCACCGGGAAGTCATCCTTTGGGCATGCCTTATTCAGGTCACGAAAATCTACGCAGATCCTGATCTGTCCATTCCTCTTCTTCACCGGCACGATGTTGGCCAGCCAGGTGGTGTATTGATTCTCTGCTACAAAGTCGACGTCTATGAGCTTGATTCCAAATTCGTCCCAAATTTGGGACGGATTCGGAACAATTTTATGTCCTTCACAAATTTTAATTTATTTTTTTAAAATTAAATAATATTAAGAAAGTTTAGAGACGGACCAAAAATTCATCCCTAATTAGGGATGAAGGAGGGTAAATTCGGCCCGACCCATAACGGGCCCATCTATCATAGGCTCAAGTTGGCCCAAGACCTACCAGCGCGCTCGGGGGCACGCAACAGCTGTGGCGCATGAGAATGTGGCCCGGTATGACACAACATCGGATTTGATAGCGCGAAGGAGGCTAACGGCCCAGGCATAATGACCGCCAGAGGACCCTCTGACGACCGACCGTTATCCCCCACGACATTGGCTCCTACCGCTTAAGAGGCGAGCACGCCCCATGAGTGCCGTAAGACTCGCCCAGGGATCGGCCAACCATGAGGTACATGCCCCTCAACGGAAAACTCCTGCCACAATCACGGGAGTCGTTACTCCACTAGTCACGCCCTTCCTTGTTAAGGGATAGGCCTCCGACTCCAGGACAAGCCCCTATAAAAGGGACCTCTATAGAGGAGAGCAGGACACAGTGGAACTTCTGCCAAAAGCCTCACACAGAGAATAGAGACACTTACCATGCTACTGTGATAGAGAGGTCACGCATGCATACGTTCCCTGAGAGAGAAATTTTCTCTTGCACGACCTTACCACTCAGCGAGCACTCTCCGGGTGTCCACTGGGAGTGACGAGCACTCGTCTAGAGGGCCTACACACTGCTACCTCCATCCTCCTCCCTCTCCTCTACACTTCTCTACCTTTTACTTGAACCATTGCTGACTTAAGCATCGGAGGGTTGTCCCCTGGGGTAACGCCCAGGGCTCCTTCTGACGCCTCTTCGACTTTTGGTGTTTGCAGGCTTCCACGAGTGCCAGAAAACTTCCTGATGCAGGACGGAGCCACGACCTAGGACTCTAGCTCGCGGGCATCCCTAGCGAGGGATGCGTGGGACCGTGCGCGGTGTTTTATTGATTCTGTTCGTTATTTTCTTGTTGCCAGGGAGTTATGGCGTCGAGGAGGAGGACTCGCTCCTAGCAGGGAGAGTTAGGTGGGGGCTAGGAGGAGCAGAGCAGAGGATCACTTCCAGAAGACACGGTTAGAGAGGCACAAGCTCCTAGAGCGGAGGAGTTCTTTAAGGGCATGTATCAGTATGTTCTTTAGCAACGGGGGGTGAAGTTGGCGAGGGCTCGTCGTCTCGGGGTGGTCATGGTGGTGTACTGAAGGAGTTCTTGTAGTTCCAACCATCCCTTTACAACGGACAGCCAGATCCAGAGGTAGCTAGAGAGTGGTTTGATGAGCTGGAGAGGATATTCAGTTTGATGGAGTGTGCTGAGGAGGAGAAGGTGGTGTTGGCGACCCATCAGTTGCAGGGGTCAGCCCGGACCTGGTGGATGGCAGAGTGGGGAGCGGCATTTCAGTCTCGCCCCCTTTAACAGATTGCGTGGCAGGAGTTCGTCACCGCTTTCGAGTGTACTTTTTATCTGTCTTTTATCAGATTGCAGAGATGCGTGAGTTTTTAGAGTTGGTCCAGGAGGTCATGGCAGTGATGTAGTACTGATCCAGGTTCATTGAGTTGGGCCGTTATGCTCCTCATATCATGGTATCATGGTAGATGAGGAGCTAAAGACCGAGCAGTTTGTCCAGGGTTTGAGGCCAGAGCTGAGGCATCCCCTAATTGCGTCTGGTGTGGCCAACTTGGATATAGCTTGCAGAGCAGTGGCGGTGTTGGAGAGAGATTTGTAGAGGACTCGAGGGTAGGGTAGTGTCGGCCAGACTCAGATGGGTCCCAGTTAGCTGACGATTGTGCTGCTACAGATTACCGTCCAGCCTTCAGTAGGCGGTTCAGGGGCATCTCCGTCCATGGCATCAGCAGCAGACTCGTTGTCATGCCCCGACGTGGAATATCGGGACTCGCAGTAGAAATAGACAATCACATGCTAAGCTAAAAATTAACACAACATCGTAGCCAAATCAAACCCTGTCTGCGTTTCTGACACCTTCTGCAGGTTAAGAAAGCCGACAGGGACCAAACGCAGGGCTGGTGCACCCACAGTCGACAGGCTTCAAAAATAGCAGGCGCGATGACTTCGGATGCGTGCTGTCGGCAAGGCCTCTTCAACGGCCAGGACGGTAGGGTTTTCACGCACGCGGGGCAGAGGGGTGGTTGGTGAGAGGGAGTCAGAGTGGTTGTGGGGTTGGCAGACGTTGGGGAGAGGTTGACAGGGGGAAAGGGTGTTGCAAGTGGCCGGAGGACCCGCTGGGTTGTAGGTCAGGCGTCGGCCAAGAGTGAGAGTGTGAGGAGGAGGTTGGTCGGCGAGGAGAGCTTGGGCGTGGCAGGGTTGGCAGCTTGGGGTTTCTGTTGCGGCGTAGAGGTGAGAGTGAAGAGAAGGAAGATGGGACCGGTCAGTGGTGAGTGCGTGCGCAGGGGAGAGGGAGAGTGCGGTGGGAGGTGACGGAGGTGCAGGAAGGCTCACTCGGCAGTGGTCACGCGACAGCGACTGTGAGGAGGTGGAGGATGATGACTGCGAGCTCGGGAGGGCGTGGGGCTGGCGGGTGGCAGCTGGGCTACGCGAGCACGCGGAGATAGGGACGCAGGAGGGCCGCACTGGTGTGGGAGGGCTCGACAGTTCGGCGGGGCACGCGGCGACTGTTGCGGCCGGCGACTGTGAGCTCACCGATGGGTGGCGGAATGCGGGCGGTGCGCAAGAGGCTTCGCGCTCGGCGTCCGTAGGCACTCGGGAGAGAGTGAAAGAGAGAAACACATGGAGAGAGAGAGAGATGCAGGAGAGAGGGAATCTGAAAGAGAGAGAGGGAAAGAGAGAGAGAGAGAGAGAAAATAGTGATAGATCACTAGAGAGAGAGAAAGAGATTACAGGAGAGAGAGAGAGAGAGAGAAAGAGAAACATAGAGGGAGAGAGAATAACAGAGAGAAAGAGAGAGAGATTAACACGGGGATAAGAAAAAAAAATCTCTTTTTTTTCCTTCTCTTCCTCCTTTTCTTAATTGATTTTCTATGTGATTCCTGAGGGGTCCCTTTTCCTGTCTCTTAACCATTCTCTGTTCATTTCTCCCTCTAATACGGGTGCTCAAAACACTCAACCATTGTTCAGTTCAGTCCTCTTCATATTGCTTCTGGTTCTTTTCACCTTGGTTAAGGCATTTTACTGTTGATTATTTCATTTGTTTGTTGCTCCCTTCGGTCTTTTTGCATATTATTATTTTTGATGAAAATTTGACAGCATCTCCCCTTGACCCGGGCGTAAGGGAGATGCAGGGAACACGCCCACAAGGAGTGGCGGGACCCGACAAGTGGGGTGAGCGTCCGAAGACGGCAACACCTTTAATAAAACATCAGAAAATCTGAGGAAACCGATGGAGGGAAGGCCTCTCTAAGAATGGTCAGGGGCATACTGGCTAAAGACTATGTCGGTGAAGATGTGTGGGGGTCAATGCATCGGCTAGGGAGGCTGTGCCGGGCTAGGAGCATACCGGCCAAGGAAGGGCTGGTGTGCTGGTGAAGGCATCTGAGGGTGGTTCAAGGCCAGTGTAAGGAGGAGGGCCGTGAGGCCTAGGGGTTTGGTTTAGCTGGCCAGGGGGCTTTTGTTGGAGGAGGAAATGCCAGGGGCTGAGAGTTTAAGGCGGTCTGGGGGACAATGGCCAACGGTGGTGTTGGGGTTTGGACTCTCAGAGAAGGAGAAGGGACCCTCCTCCATGACGATTGGGCAGAGGTGGAGGCCAGAGATCCCTCAAATGGAACCAAATCACTAGGGGGAAGGAGAAAGATGGTGGAAGAGCACAGAGGGGAACCCAATCCAATGAGAAACAACACCAACGACGGGAGTATGAGAAGAACAAAAGAAACAAAAAGTTTTATTCATCGCAAATGGAAACCAAATACATCAAGCGTAAGATGAAGAAGGAAAAAGCGAGGAAACAGAAACAAAGAAAGGAATGGGAGTTGAACAGGGGCGACGGCTCCCTGCTCTTCCGCTAGCGTCGGGCATGGGGTACTGCCTCAGGGCGGAAGACTCCAGCTCGCTCCACGGGGATGTACAAGTGACTCCAAATCTGCATCCACATATCATTAGCATATCATTGCATAATCACATAAGCATAAATATAAGCATAAGCATAAACATATGCATAAGGAAATTGCATACCTGAAGGAAGGGTGAAAAGCCACTGACAATCGTCTCTCTACCCGTCTCGGTGGATAGGTCAGCCAGCAGGTGGGCTAGCATGGCGGTGCCCCACGCATATCTCCCCACCTAGTCCAGGTCCTCCAACAGTCCCAGGAAATGACAGTTCATGTCATCTCCATTTATCCCCAACAGTAGCCTCCCCAGCATCAAGAATAGGAACCTCCTCAGGTCTAGGTCTGCTCTCTCTCTCTGGGTGGGGTCCGCGCAGAAAGTGGCCATGGCTCTCTTGGGCATCTGGATCGTAAATCCTCTAAACTCTCCCTAGCCCTCGGGCGCCCCTCCTCCAACCCAAGTGACTCCATCAGCTCGGCCATGTTCACCATCCTACAATACCTAGGCCCCCTTCCACCATCTCTAAGTCTAGGAGTCTACGGGTTCGGTCCCTGTAGTCAGGGTAAGTCACACCGCTCACCGCCTCCCCATCCACCCTCAGCCTAGTAATCCTCACCACATCCTCCAGGGTGGGGAGCATGTGTCCCCAGGGCATTAGGAATGCCTGGTTCACTCTATCCCACCTCTCTCTCTCAATACCTGGATGAGGACGAGGTCCAGGTGGACTGGCTCGATGCTCAGGAAGGGGGCGAATCCCATCTCCCTCAACCTCTCTCTCTGGAACTCGGGGAGGCTGTGGTACGCCGCATGCACCAGCGCCCATGAGATGTGGGTCCTCATCACCCCCTGCAAACACAAGAAAAGAAAAAATCAGTACCAACAATAATAACACCTTTTCTTTTAAAAAGGAACCAAAAAAAATCTACGTCCGTCATGGCAAACGTTGTTTCTTTTTCCCCTTATCACTATCAAAATGACCATCGGGATATCAGGATCCTGTGCCCGCCAGTTTCATGTTGATCAGTTGTCATTCGGGGCCGGTAGGTGTCCGGGAACCCCGGTGACCCAAATTGGGTAGATTCGTCGGAATTGCCCCATTTTTGCGATCAGATGCGTGCATGCACTATTTTTAACTTCCAGATGTCTTCTGTGGTCGTATGGCTTTGTTTCCCCTGCGCTTCGGTGTGAATGGGGCGTGGAACGGGCCGACTCGGCCATTCCACTATTTTTCTCGCCAGTTCAGTGTAATGGTCGTACCAGAGACAGTCACACTATGTGATGGTCCTACGATAGACCGCCAGAACCGTTGGTCATTTTGGGTTCTTCGAGGCTGGGTTGGTGTGATGGACCAATATAGGACTGGCTCATGACTGTAACGCGCCAATGGAGGTGTGTCACAGTCTGGTCTTTCCCGAGGACTGTGCTTGTTAGTTCCTTGAAGATCGTGTCTTCCTTGAAGATCATGTCGATCAGTTAGCTCTGACGGACCTCCCCTCATCCGTCAGCGTTCTGCAACACACCTCCTTGAGGCCGTTACAGTTGTTTGACTGATGTTTGGCTGGGTGGTGTTGCTGTAACGCACCAACCCCTATGCTCCAGGGTTCTGTAACACGTCCTTATTGGGCCGTTACATGCCCTTTTGTCTGGGTCTTGGGCTGTTGGCCCTGATGCCCCTGTCCTGGTGCGTCAGGGAGTGTAACACCCCTATAGAGGTGTGTTATAGTCTTGTTGGCCGTGATGGCCTATGTTGTGTGGTGTTCATCTATTATCAGTCTATCTTAGGTTTGTGTTCTAGGGCGGTGTCTGTGTGTCAGTGGTTTCTAGATCGGTCAGTTCAGGTGACTGGGTTCGGTCCCTTCCCTGACTGCAACAATTCCCTAACGACTCAATCTAGAACTGCCAGCGTCCTTGTCTCTGGTCGCATAGCGGCTGTCCCTTGACTGTCGGGTTCACCTAGCGGTTGAGTGGTGGTTAGAGCTAATTGTCACTTCTAACAGATATTTGTTACTCATAATGAGCTATTTGTCAACCTTATTGCTCGCTAGGTGTCACCTTTGTTTCACTTCATAACATATTGTGACTTCTGTTATCGATTTATCACCCTTACGAGACATTTGTCAGCCTTCATGTCTATTTCTCACCACTGATGACTATTTGTCGCCACTATGCGGTGTTAGCCATTGCAATATCTCTCTCCAGCCTCTCGTCCAAGCAATCTCATGACCGACACCCTATCACTTCGATTTCCACAAAGTTGGGGGAGATGGAACGATCTTCGCGGTCCCATCGCTTCGATTTCCACAAAGTTGAACATCCTGAGTTCCTTTGGCGGTCAAAGACACTCTCGTGAAGGTGTCATCGTCTGAGAAGTCAGATTCTTCGTCTGAGCATGTTCCCGCCAACTTCGTCTGAGAAGTCAGATGTCATCGTTTGAGAAGTCAGATTCTTCGTCATGACTGACACCCTGCCGCTTCGATTTTCACAAAGTCTTTGTCTCCTTCCTATAAATAGAGACTCTGTGGGGAACTTGACATCCTGAGTTCCTTTAGCGGTCAAAGACACTCTCATGAAGATGTTGTCGTCTGAGCAGGTTCCCGCAAAACGGCTGTACTTCTGAAAGGAAGCACTGCCAGTGCCAGACCAGCCATCAAGGGAAAGCAGCGGTGGCGATGTTTCAGAGGAATACAAGCAAGGGTACCTGCAAGGGTGGCAAGACGTCTTGGTGAAGGTGGACCACCTATTTTGGAACAAGGGGGTGTTAAGCCTCCAACCTGACAGGTTCCGTCCCAAACAGGGTGAGTAACCACTTGTACCCTCTTCCCCTATCAATAAAATTTCTTTTTTCGTAACCTTTTTTTGCATGATGGATGCTTGATCTTTGTCGGATGTGGTTGTCGTTAATAGATCCATACCTTCCCTTGATGTGTGAATGAAGGATACCATCCATCGCAGATAGGGGTTACATTTACGAAGGGGAGTTCTATATAACGGACCAGCAGGACCCCGTTACATACCATAACGGACCAGGGAAGGACCGCTATGCTTCACAGAATTCAAAAAATCCATAGGAAAACCAGACTATAACGCACCATGGCAGATGCTCCACAGGACCATAACGCACGAGAACGGGCGCGTTAAAGTCACCAGCCACAAAACACAACAGACGAGGAGTGTAACAGACCAAGGGTGGGGCGTTATAATGAATATAACACACCTCCCATGAGCCGTTATGCCTACCAGAATGACTAAAATCCACAGGAAATCACGGCATATAACGCACCTAAATAGGGGCGTCATATTGGACATAACGTATGGGGACAGGGGCGTTAAAGGCAACAGACCTTTAACTCAATACAAGGGACTATAACGCACCAGGAGGGGCGCGTTAAAGCCACCCGAACATTAAAATCCACAGGAAACCAGACGCGGAAGATATAACGCACCACTTGGGATGCGTTAAGGGACCATAACGCACCGGGACAGGTGCGTTATGTCACCTGGGTTTCGTGACTCCGGAGGTCAGAATCGGAAACCCCTCTCGATCGATCGAAATCGACGGGGGACGCGGCGGATTACAAAACCTGTTAAACCTACCAACCTACACCGATCATACAAGCCTACACATGCCACTAGAAATGAAATACGATGCCCATGGAATTGATTTCAACAATAAAAAGGCTAAAAATAAAATAAAATGTACTAAACAGGAACATGCACAAAATACGAGGCAACGAGCGTTAGACCACGACGCAAGTGGTACCGGCGGTGACCTAACGAAGTATGGAATCCATCCCCCTACCTGGAATTCGACGAAAACAGCGATACGACGGCGAACTGACGAGAGGGAGAAACGGCGCCTCCCGGCCCGGCTCAAATCTACACTCCGCGAATCGAGGAACGATGGGCGTCAACGCGATCCTCGCGACGCGACCAATCCAACGGTACCTCTCCGGCTTCGATCAGTAGCCGTCTGGACCAGAAATCGAGAGAGGAAATTCGACGGTCAGGGATCTCCGCACGAGCACTTGGCCTACTATATTACGGCCATGGGTGAGCTCGCGTTGGATGAGTGATGCGGGATGAATGTGGACTTGACCAATTTGCATGTGAACCTAGGACTCTAGCTCGCGACTCGTCCCTAGCAAGAGAAGTGTGGGGATCTGCGCAGTTGAGAAATTGGTAATGAGTCGAGGGTATCGGCTCTCTCACGTGCCCGGATCGGGTCACGAGATGATTACGCTTACTCACTCACAGCGATAATAAAATTGACGAGCTAGATAACCTAACCCACTCATGTAGCGGCATACAAAAATATACAAAAAAAATAAATGCTAAGAGTTAGAGACGATACCTCTACACTACCGGGCGTGGGGAAGGCGACCCGACCAAGATCCGTACTCCCGGTAAAAATAATTACAATAATTACAGCAAGAGTTTCACTACCCACTCCACGCAGGGAGGTAAAGGGCTACAAGTGGGGCCCAGGAAGATCAATCTTGGGTTGACGGGCAGCAAGTCAGAAGGGGTCTTGGGGTGGAGACGGGTTGCTGGTCTGACTCGGCACTGTTCAAACTCGGTTCAGGCAGCTAGATAGCAAGCGAACTCGGCCCTTGGGACGGTGGCTTCTGGCCACCTTCTGGTCACGGCGGTTGGCTGGGGCGTGGCTGGGGGGTTGCTGGTCGATCACTGGGAGCGGCTATCGCTGGCTCGGATGTCGAACATTTGTGGGGGAATTAACTCCCAACTCTGTTCTACCAACTTGACTCAGATTAGATTTGCGTGCCTCAATGAAAATAATTGTTCCACCCAAATCTGGTGTCGGATCGAGGCGAGATCAGTGCCGTTGGAAACTAGACTTGAAGGGATACGGCATATAATTTGTGCAGATCCATCCAGCGATAGGATTGGAAATGAAAAACTCTGCAAACTCCATGATTTTCTAGTTCTAGTCATAGATTTGGCAGGACAGATTGGGGGTCTACATGAGAATAAATTTTGACGCATTCTTCGTCATCAGCTTGTGAAATGGCTGGTAGCATCCCGACATGTTAGAAATAAACCTGCGGATGTAGGCCAGCCGACCCTGTAGGGACCTTAGCTCTCCCAAATTCTTCGAAGGAGGCAACTCCTGAATGACTTTTATTTTGGTAGGGTCGATCTCAATTCCCCTATATCGGACCACAAAGTGGAGAAAATACCCACCGGAGACACCGAAGGTGCACTTCATCAGGTTCATCTTCAACTCGTATTACCGCAGGCTTTCAAAGATGACCCTGAGGTCATGGAGGTGGTCTTCTCTTTTCTTAGTCTTGACAACTAAATCATCAATGTAACACTCGACTTTGCTATACAATAGCTCATCGAATATTTTAGTCATTGCTCACTGGTACGTGGCGCCAGCATTCTTGAGGCCAAAGGGCATCCTTTTGTAATGGAATATCCCCTTGGGTGATCGAAAGGCCGTGTGAATTCGGTCGTGCTCTGCTATCCAAATCTGGTTGTACCCGGACGGCCCATCTGTGAAAAATAAGGCCTCATGGCCAGTAGTTGCATTGATCATCACTTCGGTGATGGGCACCGGGACATCATCCTTCGGGCATGTCTTGTTCAGGTCGTGAAAATCCACGTAAATCCTGATCTGCCCATTCTTCTTCTTCATTGGTACAATGTTGGCCAGCCAAGTAGTGTACTGATTTTCAAATACGAAGTCAACGTCAATGAGCTTATCGACTTCCTTACAGATTTGGCTGATCAACTCCAGTCTCATCCGCTGGGGGGGGCTGCTTCACGGCTCGATCTTGGGATCGATGGCCAGGATGTGCTGTGCCATGACGGGGCTAAGACTGGGCGTCTCTTTATAATTCCAGGCAAAGCAGTCCTGCAATTCTTACAGCAGCTTGATATATTGTTCTCACTCTTGGGGAGATAGGAGGGCGCTCAGAAAGGTTGGCCTAGGGTCACCTTCCGTGCCAAGGTTGACTTTGACCAGCTGATCCACAGTGGCTTGACCGCCATCTTCAATTTCCAGTGGGACTGGGAGTAGGTCGAGAAAGTCTTGATCCTCTTCTTCTTTTGCTTCAAAGACGTCGAGTGCTTCACCCTGTTTTACCTTGCTGGAAGGTGAGGTGTTTCCCTTGGAGGTGGGAGATTCCTTGGCTCCTTGTCTTCGCAGGGCGTCATCGTAGATCGTGGTGACCTTCACTTCAATGTGTTCCCAATGTTTGCAATAGGTGTCCTCACACAGTCCCTTGCCTGCCAGCGGCGGTAGCTAAGAGGTGCCTTCTAGGGCGGGGAGATAGGGTACTTCATCGGACACCTCTTGGTAATCGTCGTAGACAGCCTCTACGAGGGCCAAAGTGGTTGTACGCCGAGCTTGGGATTGCCCCACCGTCGGCGGCTGGGCTTGCTCATCCTCCGTGGTAGCTTCGAAAGTCTGGCATTGGATTGACACCATGTAGATTCCCCTTTCGTGGGTGCTTGTTACATGGGGGCACGGTGGAGCCACCTCGTAATCTCCCATTCTGAGTTCATCCTTCTCAATCAAGTCTTGCATGATTTCCTTGAAGACATAACAATCTTTGATGGAATGACCCAGTATCCTGTGATAAGGGTAGAATAGAGGGTCAGCGCTCCTTCGGGCATCTTGTGGCCTTTTGGATTCCGGGAGGGAAACCTTGCCGTAGTGGCAAGCCCATTCAAGATTCCTCGAGTCTTGTTTCTCGGGAAGGAGTAGGGTTTCTGCATTCTTTCCCTTAGTGTGGGGGCTTGATTCACTGGCCGACTAGTCGAAGGAGCAGTGACTTCCCTATCTCTTATGCTCGAGTGTAGGGAAGCCCTGGAGCCGGTGCTGGAGGATTGACTTTCACATATGTCTTGCTGGGAAGCCATGCTCCCGATCAGACTGGACAGAAGTGAGGTTGTTTCGGCTAGTTCTGCCTTCAGTATATCAATCTCCTACTGCTGGTGGCAACAGAGCGCAAGCAGGATAGGGTCATATGGGAGAAATCCACAGTGTGACCTGCGTTGCTGCTTCCTGCTTTGGTGTCTGGTCGAGGTGGAGGTATCTCGCCACTGTAGCCATTTAGGACTGGCCCATGAGGAAAGGATGGAGCCGTCTCTATATTTCTGGATGGGGATGGGATCCAGAGGAACACCTCTTCATCTTGGGTGTCGCTAGTTGGGGGCGGAAGGTATTCCCGACCTTCGACTCTTTGAGCGTCGATGCCCTCTAGAGAGCGGTCATCTGCCCGGGCCGAGACGAAGACCATGTCGATTTCGTAGAACTCCTCTGCTAAAAAGCCCAAGCCCAGGTGTCGGGTAATTTGCAGTAGCCTCTGGTCCATGTTTGACGGGTGCCGCATTTCTTTAAACATCTTCTTTCGGCTCGCTGGCTGGTGGAAAGGGACTCCCTGCTTCCTGGCCATTTCAGCCATGCAGGGAGCCATATGAGGAAGCCCCACAATTGGGACTATGGGTCACATAACTCTTCAGGGAATCTGCAATCATCATCCCCTTTGATAGGTCGCTCTTTAGTGGTGTAGAAGATTGTGGGCCGACCCCCAGGGTTGGGCACCTCCCAGATCTTCAGTGGTTCGACTGTATGGCAGTCGGTTTCTACTATAGACTTGACAATTCCTGGCGGGACCCTAACGTCCTCCAGCAAGTCTTCAAGGTGCAACATTCTCGGAGGTATGGATGATAGAAGGGATCACCCTAACCAACCCTTCGGCTTCAGAGATGACAGATACTTCGGGAGGAACTACATAGCCTGGCGAGGGTGGAGGGAACCATTCGCCCGGCTCTTCTTTCTTCTTTCCCTTTCCCTCATTCTGGGAGGCACGGGGAGCTTCCTCGGGCTTCTCGAGGTACAGTGCGACATCCAGCAGATGGCACTCAAAAACTTCAAAGGGGTGTAGATCTGCAAAGATCCTCTCTTTTTTCTCGTTACAGGGGTACTTGATGCATTGGTGAAGGGTGGAAGCCACCACCTGGTTTTGATGCAGCCAAGGTCGGCCCAACAATGCCTTGTAAGAGAGGTTGTTGTGCCCCAGTCTGTTTTGACAAAGATCCCAGCTTGGGGTCTTCTGTGCCAAAATTCTCTCCAACAGACAGTCGTGTTCATAGTCGTCATGCGCAAAAGCTACGTGGTATTGATAGGTCGAAATGTGATATTTGACCCTTAGTGGCGATAGATAGCTACTGGATGGGGCACAGGGCCTTGTGCCAGTAAAGCGGTTTATTTGTCGACAAAGGGACAATGCTAGTGCAAAGGGGGGGATTTTATACCAATTCGGACGTAAGGTCCGCAATAGCAGTATTGATATGACAGTCGGCTAGGACACAAAGTCTTGTGCCGAAAAGGGATTTATTCGTTAGGAAGAAGGTAATGCTAACGCAAAGGAAGAGTTTTCGCCGATTCGGATGTAAGGCCTGGAATGGCGATATTGCATGAAAGTTGGTTAGGACACGGAGTCTTGTACCGGGAAGAGGGGCTTATTCGTTAGCAGGAAGGTAATGCTAGCGCAAAAGAAGAGTTTCTGCCGATTTGGATATAAGGCCTAGAATGGCGATATTGTTTGCTTTTGAGAGCTCGGCCAGGGTGGAGTGTCACTAGACCAAGATAGTGGTAGCTCGGCCAGGGCAGAGTGCCACTGGACAAAGATAGTGGTAGCTTGGTCAGGATGGAGTGCCACTAGACCAAGATAGGGGTAGCTCGACCAGGGCGGAGTGCCACTAGACCAAGATAGGGGTAGCTCGGTCATTCTGGGAATGTCGGTTGAGCCGCGTGATACAGCTTTATATGTTTTCCATTAAGGGGAGAGAAATGGATGACTCCTTTGTGATCCACCAAGACGTAGGCACCCCCTTCATATACTTGGCGGATGACATATGGCCCGACCCAATTTTCAACCAACTTTTCTTTGGGGTTAGAGGCCATCACTTCTCTTCTTTTGACCATCACCAGGTCTCCTTTCTTGAATTCTCGTCCTTTGACCAACTTATCGAAAGCACGGGCCATGTGAGCTTGGTAGAGTTGGATGTTTTGTTGCGCACAGAGATGCTTTCCTTCAAGCTCGGCGAGCTCTTCTAGTCTTCTTTCTATGTTGGTTTGTTCGCCGCTGGCCAACCCATGCTGGACAGCAACTCGCAGCGAGTGCAACTTGTCAGAAGAACTCCTACACCCTACCCCGACTACCATAGCAGCTTATGACAATTCAAGGAGAGCATGTCATGTGGTTGTCACTATTCAAGATGAGCTTGGGCCTCTCACTATGCCCATTGAATTTTATGTACTGGACATTGACCCTATGCTCAAGGCTATCTTGGGTCATCCGTGGATTGATACCCTCATTGTTGTACCATCCACAACGCATCAATGTCTCAAATTCCCTTTCCAAGGGAGGGTGGTTAAGGTGAAAAGCTTGTCCACGGTCCAGTTAGTGAAAGCTATGTCGAAGAAGATTTTGCCAACTCTGTGGCCCAGTAGTCGGCCCATTATTTTTGTGTTGGATCTTGGCTTCCCTTGGGCTTATGCACCCCGCAAGCCCGTCACTACACCGGTTAATATCAAGGAGAAGCCAAAGATCTGCGATTCCAAAGGATGGTCCATTATTTTGAAGCTAGGCTATCAACCGGGGAGAGGCCTCAGTGCGCAACTACAGGGGCGGACCAAACCAGTCCCCAAAGGGAGAAAAATGAGTAGACGGGGCCTCGGCTATCGAGAATCCACATTATCAATCTTGGGTGACTCAGGGTCGCTTACCTGGGACTACTGCCAACATTTTATTAGAGGTCCCCTCCAGCAAGGAATGTTACAGCCATAGCCAACACAGTCAATAAAGGAAAGTACAGCTTGCACAGTTGCCAGGCCACCTCTATTGCCGAAGGGGCCAGTTGATGACATGCTCAACTTCAGCCGAGCATTTGCTAGATTGTTCTATGAGTCAGATTGCCAGAAGAATCAGGAGGTTCGGCTTGTGTAGTGGAAGCTGAAGAAGCTAGCTGACTGTCCACGGGAAAAGGTGAGCTCACCTATTCTTTTTACTTGGTCTCCTTCTCGGATAAAAACCCTCCTTCAACAGCTCAGCTTTATTCCCCGTTCACCACCCCTTCTCGTTGATCCTTCAGCATTCCAGCCTCCCTTTCGGCGTAAGGAGTCGATCGTAGATGGAGAGAGGGGGATCCGGAGGGTCCGGAGGTAGTGGAGGAGAATCATGGTGGGAAGAAGAATCTGGAGGCTCCGGAGGGGGAAAATGTCGAGGGATGTGATGTCCCGGGAAGAAGTATGGAAAAGATGATGGAAGAGAAAGAAGAGAAAGAAGGACGCGATATCCTGGAGAAGTAGGAGGATAAATCGGAAGAAAGATAGAAAAGAATGGGCGTGATGCCCGGAAAGGACGGTGTAGTAGAAAGAAGAGTCCGGGGGATCCAGAGGAAGAAGGTAAAAAAGGGCGCGATGTACTGAGAGAGGAAACAGAAACTCCAGAGGTTCCAGAGGAATAAAATCAGAAAGGGCGCGACACCCTGGAAGGAATTCTGAAGGTTTCGGAGGAATAAGATGAGAAGGGATGCGGTGCCCTGGGAGATCTGGATGTTCCGGAGGGACAATACGAAAAAGGGCGCGATGCCCTAGAAGAAGAGAATACTTCGGAGGACCTGGAAGTGGAGGTGTGGAGGGGCGTGATGTCCAAAAAGAGAGGTCCAGAGGTTCCGTAGGAAGAAGGTATGAAGGGGCGCGATGCCCAGATAGGATATTCGGAGGTTCCGGAGGAGGAAGGTATGAAAGGGCGTGATGCCCTAGGAGGAGAGAAAAATCTGGAAGATATGGAAGAATAGGATGGACAGGGACGCGATGCCCTAGGAGGAGAGAAAAATCTGGAGGGATGCGATGCCTTGGGGAGAGTGGATTAGAAGAGGAAGAAGGGTCCGGAGGTTCTGGAGGAATGGAAAAAGAAGGGACACGATGCCCAAGGAGAGTTAGTGAAAAGCCTGGAGGACCCAGGTGCGAGGGTGTAGGGGGGCGTGATGCCCAAAGAGGGAGGTCCAGAGGTTCCGAAGGAATTAGACACCATGGGGCGCGATGCCCCGGGAGGATGAGAGAGAAATTTGGAGGGTCTGGATGCAAGAGCTGGAAAGGGGCGCGATGCCCTGAGAGAAAATCGGAGAGGGCGCGAAGTGTAAACTGCAGGGGCAAAGAAGAAACAAAAGGGACACATGAACATAAGTACTCAAACCACAAGTGCTCAACGAACTCAGGTAACAAAAATGTCATATATATATATATATATATCTGACAAATGAGTACAAAATGTGAGGGTGGAGGAGTACAAGGTCTCTCTCTAGCTCTCGCCTCCACCCTCCTCTCTCTGTCTCTCTCTCTCTCTGCTCCCCTACCACCCCGACGGCGAGCTCGTGGTGGGGGCATGGACCCCTGTGCTACACTCGGAGCTGAGCTCCGCACCTCCTCCTCCGGTCGCTGGTGTGAAGAGGAGCCCGTCATGTAAGTAGTGCGGGCGAAGGAACTCGAGTGCCCCGCCACTCGGGCTTGCTCTCGCCCGCGTTGTAGCTGCTCCTCCGTCGCCCATAGCCTCTCCTCAACTACGGCCAGCTATGCCCTAATAGCGACGAGCTCGGCTCTCTCTTTCTCCCGCTCCTCGCGCTCTCTGGTGCGGTCTCTGCGCTCTATCTCGAGGTGGATGCGGAGGTCCTGAACGTCCCTGGGCAGCTCCTCGCGCTGTCCCGTCGCCGCCGTAAGGCGCGCCACCTCCTCCTCCAGCTCCGTGACCGCTGGTCACGGATGGCGAGCTCTGCCCTAGCCAAGGCAGCCCGGGTACTCACGTCCTGTAGCTCCGCCACCTGCATTTCAATAAGTCAACTATCAGTTTTGAATTTCATTTCAACATATACATAATTGAAATTAATGCTGTTGACTCACCCGTGCCGCATGGTCCCGCTCTATCTCCTGCTGGCTTAGCGCCTGCTCGAGCTCAGTGATCCGCTCACCGCAGGAGGTGACCTCAGAGCGTGCTGCTGATGGCTGTCTCCTCGCCTCAGTCAGCTCCGCTGCCTACATCATGTCACATCATTATTAATCCTTGGAAAAAGAAGCATACATGAATATTATTCAAAAACAAAACTCACCAGCGCGTGGCGGTCACGGTGCTTCCTCGCGGCACAGGCGAGAAAGTCATGCATACTTTCCTTAAGAGCTTAGTAGCTCGGAGGGCCAAAATAGGGGGTGACTTGTTCTAACTCTTAGGGCTAGTGTAGACAAGTTTCGGGAACTCCTTAAAAGTTACCTTGCTGTCATGGCAATCAACAACTGTCTTGTGTGCAAACAACCAATCTACTCCAAGTATAACATCATAACCTTTTAGGTCTAGGCATATTAAATTTACTGGCAGATTTCTCCCTTTTATTATGACTTCACAATTCAAATAATGGTGAGAGATTTCATATTCGTTTCCAAGAGGAGTTGAAAAGCTAGATCTATCCACTCTAGTTCCTTAGGTAATGGATCAGCAAACTTCTTGGAAACAAAGGAATGTGACGTGTCGGTATCAAACAAGACCCAAGCAGACTTGGAACAAATGGTTAATGTACCTTTCACCAATCCGCCTTCATCTTGTGCCGCCTCCTAAAGAGCTTGGATACGTGCTTGTTTCTTTACCGGGCGCTTCTCGTCTCCAGCTTGCTCATTAAGTAATGGATAGTTGGGAATCTGAGGATCGCAGCTCCCACATCGGAGACAAGCTCCTATTCTCCTTCAACATTCCTCGGCCCTATGGTCGGCCTTGTCACAGTGCTTACACACCTCTTCGGAAGGTGTGGTAGTGATGGAAAAGGGCTTGTTATTCTTCTTGAATTTCTTTTCTTGGGAGGAATCTCCTCCATTGCATGGCCTCTTCTTATTAAAGGTTGGCTTGAAAGTGCCGGAGCTAGTAACATGCTCCTTCTTATCCTTTCCACAGATTCGGTCAGACAGCTCTGTGGCATCTTCCAACAACTGGACTCTTCGCACCATCTCTGAATAGACTTGAATGTCCATCGGCGCCAGGTGGGTGATATATTGAGGCTGAAGCCCATTGAGGAATCTTCTTGCCTTCATCTTCTCAGTTCCTACTAGATGTGGTGCATATCTTGACAGACGAGAAAATTGGGCCTCATACTCGGCCATAGATAATGTCCTTTGGGAATGCTGGGACCGACGTCCGAAGACGTGGACACGGCTTGTTTCCTTAGCCGCGGTTGTTGTGGGAGTTTACCGGGAACCGATTGACTCGTGCTGGCGTCCGAAGACGTGTGCATGGTTTGATGCCTTAGCCATAGTGGCGAGGGAGGTTTTCCCTGTTGAACTGGTATACTGGGGCTGGTGTCTGAAGACATGTGCGCGATTTGATGCCATAGCCATGGTGGTTGGAATTTCTACTGAGGAGGGGCCCGAGGAGCATGCCCAATATCTTGATTCACGGTCTAACCCCTGTGGTCTGCCTGAGGGTAGGGTCGGGTGACGCTTGATGACATCTGGGGGCCTTGTTGCCCCAGGTGGCTATCTTGATCTCGCAAGCCAAAGGGCCTTTGTGATGACTGGCCTGACTTACGAGCTGTTGGGAGGACTTGGTTCGGTCGAGCCGCGATCTCGCCCAACTTTTACTTTCCTTTCCTATCCTCAGTCATCAGAGTCGGAAGTGGAACAGAGGGGAGGCAAGGAGATCTTGGGAAGCCCATAGTAGTCTCACCCACCAGGACGTCCTCTCGATCGAGAAGGACTCGGAGGAGTCTTGCAGTGTCTTCACTAGAAAAGGGTAGAGACTCTAGCTCCTGCCAGGGTGGCCATTGTGTGGCCGGAGTGGTAGGGGCTACCTGACCAGCCTGTGGTGTCGAGGAATCAGGGGAGACCGGGGGAGCAGGAGGATGAACGACGTTGGCCGAGAAGGTGCTTGGCCCCACCTCTTGGCTGGCATCTTGCTCCCTGTGTCTCCACAGTCTTTCGAGAGCCTCCCAATTATCGGTCTAGAACACGAGCCATTTTGGAGTATGCTGGTAAGGCAACCCGTGCCCATTTTCCTGGGGAGGATCAGGCTGCTCTGGTGCATTCCTGGTTGTGCTGAGGGTTTCTTAGATAGCTTGCCGCAGCCGAACAAGT
Organism: Amorphophallus titanum; assembly: GCA_024336825.1. NCBI lineage: Eukaryota > Viridiplantae > Streptophyta > Magnoliopsida > Alismatales > Araceae > Amorphophallus > Amorphophallus titanum. The sequence goes on from JANBPO010009106.1 coordinate 926,167, forward strand.
GCCATGTAATTCCCTTCGGTGTCGATCTGTTCCCATCGGATCTATTCCTCGATGAAGAAAACAAACAAACATGGGAAGAACAAAAGAAAACTAAGCAAGCATGAGATGCTAAAGAGGAGTGTGCCTGTCCCTTCCGCTGTTGTAGCCACTGTTGCTACTCCTGCTTGCTGTTGTTGTTCTTGCTTGCGTTGTTTGTTACCGCTGTTGTTTACGGTTGGGGTTCCGCGGGACCCCTACTGAGCCAGTAATAGGAGGCCCACCCCCTGCTTTTCAAGTGCGGCGGTCCCTTCAGGAGGCTTGGAGGTGCGGCGCGGAGGTTCGTAGTTGGCAGCTCGCCGGGCCGAGTGTTCACTCGATGTTGGGTACGTTCCTTACCCTGTAGACTGTACTTAGTTGGACTGGACTCTGTTGTACTTTAAGTTAAAATATAATTTTATTTCTGTCATATAAACTGTTAATTATAGTTGTTGCCTGCTTTATTTCTTATTTCTATGTACTTCACACACACCTTTTAGCCCTTCCGAGCCCCTGACCCGTGGGCGGCGGGCCAGGATTCGAATGGTATCGGGTTATTCCCGGTATCCGAATCTTGGGTCGTTACATGCCGGTCCTGCGAGACGATCGGCTCTCCACCATCGAGCTGGATCCTGAGATCTCCGACAAGTGCAATCATGCCAGAGTTAGAGATTGCAACGACTACGGTGGCTCTATGTCTGCGGCCACCATGGCGCTTCTTCTGCAGGGCCGAGGATACTCAGCTCCCACGTGATACACTGAGAAGACTTGGTTTTCAATCACCCGGGGCGTGAAGCCTTTGGCAAATGTTGAGGTTGCCGACGCCCGAGGAATAGTACCCATCTTGGGGATGGACGTTGCCGAGACCCACAATTTAGTGCTTGTACGGGTCATTGATGATGTTGCTAGGATGCGGGGTGGGAAACCCGCATTGGAGGTTGATGAAGAATCCAAAACTCGAAGCTGAGTGGTAGTGGTGAGGACCAGTAAGATTGGGGCCCGCGACCTGGTGCCAGCGTGGGTTGGTACTGGGACGGCCCAGGGCCGTGTCTCCATGACTGACCCTATGACCTAAACATGTAGGGGAAAAGAAGAACGAGGATTACATTGCTCCAAGTCCGGGCGGTCTACCTAGCACTGTTGGAATACCAAAGAGAGAGGCTTGCTGCCATGGGCTTCGGGGAAGTCCTCAGTATTGAGGTAGCAAGAGTGGACATGGCCGTCCTATTCACCTTGCATGAGAGATGGGACCCAGTTAGTCGAGCGTTTATATTCCCATGGGGTCATATGATACCGACGCTAGAAGACATGGCCTGGATTAGCGATTTACAAGTGCACGGCAAGGCGGTGACTGGGTGGGCTTATGTCGACTACCGGGAGCTTGCTCAGGAGCTGCTAGGTTTAGACTTGATGAGGCCGGGGCATCCATCGTCCCAATTATCACGATTGGTACTACAGGAGAGTTTGGGACTCCAGAGAGTAGCCATAGCAGTCGGAGAGCTACCGGAATAGCACATCGATCGGGTGGTCGAACAGGCGCTCCCAAGTGTGGTGACAGAGGCGGGACCGGAGGGAGATAGGGTCCTGAGATGCTTCCTGATGCTCTTGATCGGGAAGCTCCTATTCGTGACCTGAGCTAATGTGATTAGCTACAGGCTCCTACCCTTGCTAGTGGATTTGAGCAGAGTGGGGAGGTACGCATGGGGAGTAGCAGTGCTGGCTTTCTTATTCTACTCTCTCAGCCCGACCGACTGAGTGACGATGCTGGGTGGCTTCTCGCCTTTCCTACAGGTAAATGCCTAAATGCTTCTACATGCTTTCTATTTTGCATTTACTACTATATGCTGACATCTCAAAATGCAGTTTTGGGCTTTCATATACCTACCTGGGATTGGCCGAGGGGTCGAGCTATATCCGGGGTGGATCCCCATTGTGAGGCGATGGAACATAGCTCGAGGCACGGGGTCAATTCAGAGGTTTACTTGGGCGATCCAAGAAGATCTTGACTCGTACCCGCATGCATCGGTAAAAGCCTGAATTTACACCTTTCCTATATGCACCACTAAAGTCCAGAAGCCATCGCCCTTACTCCTCTTACACTGCCTTGAAAGCCATCGGCCTTTTCTCTCTTGAGCCCTATTTGTCACTGTTAGCAGGGTATTTTTCCCTTGCTAACCCATTTGTCACCCGTGTAGACACATTTGTCGCCCATAAGCTCCATTTGTTACCCTTAGCTCAGAGCTTTACATGGACACTTTGGTTGACTGAATTTAGTAGAAAACGGGAAACGTTGAAAATGGTCTACCTATTTGTCACCCTTGAGAACCTATTTGTTACCCTTACATAGATATTTATCCGCACATCAATTGGTCCACATAGAAAATGGGACACATCGGCCACGCTGGGGTGTTGTTCGTGTATTGCCACTGATGCAACACCGCAGTCCACATCAACAGAAATGATGGCGCCGAACAAGACCTCGAAAATAAAAATTCTTAATTCCTTATTTACCCTTCGCGCCATGTTAGACAACAAACCTACCAAAAGGTGGTTCGTCTCTCCATCGTGCTTAGCGTCTCATCTTCCTCACTGTCCTAATCGTCTCAAGCCCATGTGCCATTTGCGAGCTCTCCATCATTTGCTGTGTGGTCACCCTCATTTGTGAGAACTCTTTCATCACTGACAGCCATGGAGCCGAAGGAGACACCAGTGCAATGTTGTGTCTGTCGTAAACTAGATGTCCCACTTGTACCTCAGGGAGCTACGGTTTCTACGATCGAAGAAGAAATGTCTGAGGAACCTATTGTTTCTAAGACCTCCACTTCAGGACAACAAGTTAAAGGTAGGGGGGTTCCTTATCTCCCTTACATAGCTATTTGACCCCCTAATCGACCTATTTATTTTTCACCATTATCTACCTATTTGTCACTCTTAAAGATCTTCTTGTCACCGAATTTCATACATTTATCACCCTTAAGCACATATTTGCCGCACCTAAACTCCCTTGTCTATACATTTGTCACCATTCTCTTAATCTTAATATTTTTTGTATATCTTGATTAGTCACAAGCTAAAAAGGTCATTAATTAAGCACATGATGCAACAAAACAAGGCTAAAAGATCACTGGACTATGAAACAAACAATGTTCATTATTTGAACCAAAGGCAGCATAAAAACGGTCCCATATTGACCACCAGATAAAGAAACAGTCCAAAATTGACCGCCAAGACCAATAGGATTTGAATTTCAAGTGTCAGCACGTAAACGGCTAGGAGAAGAATCGTCTAATCACGTAACGATCAGAAATTGACCGTCTCATGGAAGATGGTTCGCCGTGAGGAAAAGAGGCCATGATCAGCAATGGTCTCTGTCTAGCCGCCCACATACGCTACCGGTCGATCGTGTGACCGCCTCATGGACGCCAATTTCAAAAAAAATAAAACCACCCTCCCCCTTCGTCTTTCCCATTCTGTCCACACACTGAAACCCACCGCCAGAGTGAAACTGCTGTGTCCCCTCCCCCACACACCAAACGACCTACCGAGCTCCCATCCTCCTAGTCCTCATACGGGCACACTTGGATGAGGATCAAGAAGCAAACCTTGCAGCAGTTTGCAAGCCAAATGGCTCGGGAAGAGGGAGAGCGTGCGTTGTCGCCGGCGAACCCACTGGAGGATGAAGTGCCTCCACCGACCGTCGCCGAGGAGGAGGGAGAGGGTCCTTCCACGGTCGCCAGAGCCCCCAAGGAGGCAGCACCACAACAAGAGGGTGAAGAGGAGCGGCGGTGACCGAGAAATCGGCTAGAAGAGCCCCATCATCCGAGGTAGGCCACGATCCTAAAATCCCCTCTTTTCTAGATTTTAATCGATGCATGGGGTTTAGATAGAGGGAAAGGGGTCACACTAACCGCTAGAACCAATTGTAAGGGCCCCTTGGGCCATTTCCAAAGACGGGGAATGGGGAAAATGCCATCTGCCATGGCGAGCAAGAAACGGTCCTACAGGGGGTCGTTAAAAGGGTCAAGTGGCCTGCTTGTACCGTTAAGTGGGAACCGACCTAGGAGGGTGAAACACGGTTTGAGTCAGGCCGCCAAGAAATAGATTGGTCTCCAAAAGACCTCTAGGTAGACAAAACAGTCAGAGGCTGACCATTTAAATCCAAACAAGCGGGGAGAACTATGGGTGGTGAAAAACAGTCTGAAGGTGACTGTCGGGGTTTGTGAAAAAGGGCCCACAGGTGATCGTTAGACAGATAGAAAAGGCCGTAACGTGGCCGCTACCTCAGCAGACTGCATTTTTTTATGCAATGTATAACTATATGAACGAATGACTGACATGAATTGTTTAATGGATGCAGGGAAAACACCAGACGAGGATCTCATGGTTTCAGGTCCGGGAGGTCTACTTAGCACTGCCCGAGTTCCAGCGAGAGAGACTAGCTGCCATGGGATTCACAGAGTTCCTCGGCATGGAGGTGACGAGGCTAGACACAGCTCTGCTCTACACTCTTCATGACCAGTGGGATTCGATGAGCCAGGCGTTTGTGTTCCCATGGGGACACATGGTTTCGACTTTGGAGGATGTGGTGCAGATGATCGAGCAGCGGGTGCACGACGTGCCAGTGAGCGAGAGGACTTACACAGACTACCGGGAGCTGGCCCAGAGGCTACTGGGACTCGGGCTACAGAAACCGGAGCGACAGTCTACGATCTTACTGAGAGTGGGCCTATAGGAGAGCCTAGGCTTACGGAGACCCGGGATCACCATACGAGAGCTACCAGAGCAACACTTGGGGTGATTAGCAGACAAAGCACGATAGCGGGTCGCTATGGGACCAGGGCCTAAGGCAGACATGGTTCTTCTGTAGTTCCTGATGCTTTTCTTCAGGAAGCTGCTATTCGTGACGAGAGCTGACGGGGTGAGCTGCAGGCTCCTGCCCCTACTTGAGGAGGTTGACAGAGTTGGTAAGTACTCGTGGGGCGCGGCTGTGTTAGCCTTCCTCTTTGACACCCTTACCTCTACTAGCTGGTGGACGATGCTTGGCGGGTTCTCCCCACTCCTTCAGGTAAAATTCAACCCCTAAATGATGCGCATTTGCTATAACTGCTATATGCTATATACTGACACCTGATGCATGGGATGTAGGTATGGGCCTACTTGTACCTACCTGGACTATGGAGAGGGACAGAGGAGTACCCTGATCGAGTGCCCATCGCGAGGTGATGGATGGCTCCCGGGAGACAGGTTCCCTATGACGCCAGGTGCGGACGATCCAGGATGACCTCGATGCGCTACCCTACGCATCGGTAATACCTAACCTTGAACTTTATAAATGCAACTATATGCTTGGATGCTTAATGCTTTGACATTTCTACTACCTCGCAGGTCTGATGGACACCGTACCAGGGTGAGGGACACGAGGGACAGTCGTGGGTGGTAGCAGCGCTGGGCTACATAGGGCGCGACATCTGGCTTCACTGTATGAATGTGATCGAGCCATTGTACTACCGGCTGATCATGAGAACCGTGGGTGTCCACCAGCCAGAGGTGGAGTTCCCGATGCGGGAGAGATCGGAGGAGCGCATGGGACGACATGCATGCGGGCTCGTAGTGGAGATCAACTGGGTTACTCGGGCAGCAGACCAGATCTGGGACTAGACCGAGCGAGGGCGAGTGGTACGAGCCCGAGCCACCAGCGACGAGGCTTACTTGACCGCCTATGCCCGATACTACAAGGACCAAGTCTTTCGTGATGCACGACGATTGGTACAACTCTCAAACTCATGCTTTCTAATATGCTTTTGACTATGATGCACTAATGATTGACTTTGTGCATGCAGGTTGATCCCCAGGGATGAATTGCAGAGCTCCAGGGGTTGCTCCACTCTACGGTCCAGCAACGGGATGAGCTCTAGTGATCCTTTGACCTCCTGGTAATCTTTACTCGACCTTAGACCTAAAATGCTAGGCTATGCTTATGAAACAGACATGCCCTTGTATATAGCATGCCAAGGGAGCCCAGCGCCAGGGACCAACAGACCGGGCTGAGCGGGATGTAGATTTTCCATGGGCGGTAGCACGAGCTGAGGAGGCCGAGAGGGCACTTGCCGAGAGGGTAAGCAACTCAAGGCTTCTTAATGTGGGCATTCCTCGCCTCTCCACAATTTTTTCAAGGCTTGGATTACTCATCGGCTTGTGCCATTGTATTCGTCTATGAATTGCCCGTCAATGAATGCTGAGTGGAAGCGTGGAGGGTGAAATGGGGTTATCAAGCTTCATGCATGCATAATCTACGGAAAGGACGTGGAAGTGGGTTTTTTGTTTGAGAGCCTAGTTTGTTTGTTAGAGCATAACTTGTGGTGTCCGGTGGCAAAGACATATACCCATTTGAGAGAGAGAGAGAGAGAGAGAGAGAGAGAGAGAGAGAGAGAGAGAGAGAGGAGGCAGATGGGGCCGGCAAAGTTGAGGAGAGCTTTGCTTTCACAATTGGAGTGTCCATTCGTTTGATGTGCTTGCCGGACAAACAAGAGGAAAGGGGGGGAGAATAACACACAGCGGCCAACGTTCGATCTCCGTTGCCGGAAATAAAGACACCGAGTCGACTTGTGGCCGACTGGTTAGGTGCATCGGACGTGCTGTCGTCGCAAATCATGATACTTAAATTCCAACCCCGACCCATCAACCATGCCGCATGGTTTGACTAACCGTTCTGACACGACCTGTTTGCCATGCGATCCAGCTCAGGACCACCCTGGGGAGACCTGCATGCCCTTCGATTGGTCAAAGACATATGCATGTAAGCTCAAAGTAATTTGTATACAAGCACATATCCTTGTTTAAGTGTGGTTTGGATCAAGGGTTTTGACGGATCGATCCGATCTACCGTGTCGGATTTTTGTGGATATGATTCTGCATGATACTGTATCATATTGGATTCAGAATATTTTTTTTTGTAAAAGAGTTAATAAAAAACTAAACTCTAACATATAAAAATTACAATCTAGAGACTTCCCTGCATAATTTGCCACATTGCAACGCCCCCTGCTCTGAGCTGGTATGGTCCGATGCCAATGAAAAAAAAACACAAACATGGGTCGTTAGTGAGTTTCGAACTCACCTGGAATCACACAGGACTAACGAAAATAGAGTAATTGTTAGTGTAACACCCAGAACAATTATACTCATGAGTGTTGCACATGTAATATTTTTTATTTTTTTAAATCTCTTCCTCCACCAAGGAGGGAAACCCAAGTGACACAGTCACTTGAAACCCGGAGGACCTTCCTCCCTTCCTCCAAGCTGGAGGGAAACCGAAGTCCCTCTTCCTCCAAACCAGTAGGGAAGACACCAGTGATAGTCAATCACTGGCAACCAGAGGCTCACGTCTCTCTTCTCCTGCATCAACAGGAGGAACACCGATCCCAGACTTGATAATCGGAAGAACACTAGAAGAAAAATGGCAAGAACAAACAAGACAGAGCGAAACAGATATTACTCCGTATAGACAAATTGGCTAGGATATGATCCAGAGGGCAATACAACTCTCAGATCTTTTTGGTCTCTCCCTAGATTGACTCTCTTCTCCATTCTTTTCCTTTGTTTCTGCTCTCTATATCGCAATCTCTCTTTTCTGATTTTTGCTCTCTTGACATGCTGCTCGATCAGTCACAGCAGGAAGAAGTGAAGAATCCTTTTATATCAGCAGCACGAGGGCATGTGTCTTCCACGAATTTCTACCCTAGGATTTCGACACGTGTCAAGATCCTGGCAGGGCATCACATGTTGGATCACGTGCCACTAACATCTTCCATGAAATCAACATCTGCTAATCACAGAAGCTGATATTAAATTACTTCAAAGATAAAGCCCTATCATAGAATATGCACGGACTTATACTAGTGACCACGGCCTTGTTGTACACAGAAAAATGTGCATGGGGTTTTACTACCATGGACCCTATGAGGAAATGCTAGGACTTCATAAAAATGTTCAAGGATTTTGTCCCATGAGAAAATCTGCAAGGGGTATGTGTGAACGTGCAAGAATATTGTTTCAGTGAGAAACCTGCACGGGGTATGAAGTCCACAGACTTTATGTAAACATGCAAAGGCTTGTTTCAGTGAAAAACCTGTACGGGGTTTCGTTTGCATGGACCCCATGAAGGAATGAAAACAGTCTGTGTCAATGGGAAACTTGCACGGGGTATCATGTCCACAGAGTTTATAAAACGTAATAAAGACCATATTTTTGTCAGTATTACCTATCCTGGTATTTGTGTCTTATGGTTTGCTCTGATTATTCACGACTGTAACACTGCCACGTTCCGAACTACACATTCTGCCACTATGAGTTCGGGGCATGACACTACTCCTAACGACATGGAAAGTAAACCCCGATCTCACACTCGGGGGACCACTAGACTAACGGGAAACTCTGGCTACGCTGCCAGAAGAAACATCACGACACCTCTATCGTGGAGGCCCGTCCTCACAGATGAAGGCCCAACCCGAAACCACGCAGTCCGGGGGAACAATCACAACCTCATTGTCGTGAACCCTATATTGTCTACAGCTGAAATCTCGACAAGTCCACCGAGAACCCTAGACCTGAAAGTCAGGAAAACACTCAGAAACCACCCGAAGAATCGCGAAGAAACTCGTCTCGTGTGACAGGAGTATTGCCCACTAGAAGCAAGGCCAGATGCATCCACTGACAACTTAGTCCACAGCCTCAGGTGTCTCCCTACACGTGCCAGGCAGACGCTGAGATACCGTACATGAAACACAAGACAAGGGTCTAGTCGGGGCCATGCTCGTCAACACAAGTTCGAAGTCCCCGATCACATGTGCACACACTGACTGACTGCACTATAGCAGGCCCTCTAGTTTATTTTCCTCCCAGCCCAGACTTGAGCCGACACAGTAGGAGGCCCTACAGTAACCAGCCTAAAAATCATCTCACTCGGGTCTATCTCTCCACCACTCTTGGGTGGGTAGGCACACGCGTGCCCAAGAAAGCTACGACTAGTGGGAAAGGTCACTCGAGCTAAGACTCTTGAAGCAAAGCTATGGGGTACGATAGGCTACTCATAAGCCCGTCACACGTAGCTCGGAACACAGGGTGGCACAGTGCCATAAGATGCTAGACAGTCCACTAGACCTACCAAACAATGGTCCTTGAGTCACAAGACTCAGGTCAAGACCTTCATACAACACAGCATAAATCCGTTAATCTACCCTCCACAGTCGGGTCACGCCCCACTGACTGCTGCCCCTATGCGTGAGGACCTACCTCCGCCCCGTACCAAGGGTCGGTCCTGTATGTCTAACCCTACCTTATGCATATTCTTACCCTTGCGTGCTTAAATGCCATTGACGAACTGGGAAGGGTGAGAATACCAACAGTATCACGGCCAGGTTATAACTGAAATAAAATCCACGCCATGATAGAACTAGAACTGATCAAATCTAATCAAGGCTAGTTAAACCTAAAACATGTGGGATATCAAATCTGCGAGTTCCTTCGGCATTTTCACTCCCTGTGACCTGGCATAGAGGGAAATCAAAAGCACCTTGCAGTGCGAGCCTAGACCTAAGGGGCTTTACCCGTCGTGGTCTCTGCTCCAACAACGCTAGGGCCGACATTCCCCGAGGAATGTGTTATCCGTACATGGAGCAAACCCCGCCTCTTTGGGAGGAAAATATTAAAATATGCCCCTGGCAGGGCATACATTGGCATCCCACCGCTGCCTGATTCTCCGTGCTTCCATACCGGGTCATTGCCCGAATATTAAAGAGAGATCGACAGGTGTCTGACAGTGACCTGACGACATCATGATTGATTAATAACCAAACCTATGCTCGCATCGTGCTTCAATCCCATTTGCACCTATTTATTTTATGCAATTAGTATTACTTCTTCAGGCCGTAGGGCCCTTAATTCTGGAAATTAATCAAGAGTTTCCCCTCGTTTGGGGGATGTAAATAACGTCGTGACCTTTATGGTACGACGGGTATTGGTCCCCACCCGAACCACACAATCGTCTGACTGAGTTAGATCGAGCGCACCTGTGGTTCCTCGGAGCCCGAATAAATCGTCACACTTTGTGACAGGCATGCCCACACACGGGCGGTGAGGTTCATAATGAGCGGGCAAAGGCTCGCGAGTGCCCCTTGGTATTCCAAGTAGGCAACATAGCGATGGTGAGTTTGGAATGGCTCTATCCTAGGGACATCTCCAAATCGAGGGATGCTCAGCTATCGAGATTTGATTGTAGCCGGATGACCCATCCATGAATGACAAGGCCTCATAGCTAGTAGTGGCGTCGATCATGACTTCGGTGACTGGCACCAGGAAATCATCCTTCAGACAAACTTTATTTAGATCCTCAAAATTCACACAAATTCGGATCTGGCCATTCTTCTTCTTGATAGGTACGATGTTGGCCAGCCAAGTAGTATATTGATTCTCCTCCACGAAGTCAACATGTATGAGCTTGTCGACCTCTTTGTAGACTTGGCTTATTAGTTCTGGTCTCATTAGCCGAGGCGATTGCTTCACCAGCTCTGCTTTAGGGTCAATGGCTAGGATATGATAGGCAACTGCGGGGCTGAGGCCTGGCATTTCTTTGTAACTCCAAGCAAAGTAGTCTCAGAATTTCTGAAGTAGCTTCACATACTGCCCCCTCTCTTCGAGTGATAAGAGGGCACTGAGGAAAGTTGGCCTAGGATCATCCTTTGTGCCGAGGTTTATTTCGACCAATTCGTCAGCAGTTGCTTGGCCGCCATCTTCTATTTCCAGAGGAGCTGGATGTAGGTTGATGAAACCTTCATCATCTTCTTCAATTTCGAGGGCCTCATAGATGTGTTCTTGTCTCACTTTGCCTAATGGTGGAGCTTCGGCTTGGCATTCTTATGAGCCAGTTGGCTGCTGATTGGGCTGGATGAGCAGCCTTGGAGTTGGCAGTGCATGTTCTGTGCAGCTCGGATGTCGTCTTATGGGTGGAGCACCCTCAAGGGCCGGACGACTTCCTTCAGCTTCTGACTCTTGTGAGTTGTCGTTGGGAATTGTAGTTGTCTCCATAAAGATGGACTCCCAGTATTTGCACGGAGTAGTAGCTCCATGATCATTATGCACCCGTGGCCGAGACGGGCCCGAGCCCTCCAATTCAGCCGATGACTTGACTATTGCATAGTCTCCTATGTATTCATCATAGATTGTCCCCGGGGGGTTCACTTGTTGCAGTGTATGTAGAAATGGGGTTGATCAAGGGGTGGAGAAATTAACTATTACAACTAAAACTACCTCCACACAGGGAGGGACTGTTAGCCGGCCAGGCGCGGAAGGAAAAAGCTGAAATAGAAATCAAACGGATGGAAGACGCCGGTTCTATCCGCTCTCTGGAACAGGGGACAGGCAGTTGAAGTTGACGCTACTGTGGTCACTCCCAAATTTTGTTCTTGATGAGACCAGTGATAAAATATTTAGGGTTAGATCAGGATGATGTCTGATTTTTGGGGAATTCCCTGGTCGGCGGTGCTGATTGGGGAAGGGCCGCGAACAGGGTCCCTGAGTTCTGGTTTTGACTACTATGGTACCTCAGCAGCTGGAAGATGAGGACGCCACGAGTGATCTCGACCTCTGAATCGAGCATGGCTAGAGTCATTGGAACCATTGTCGAGTCTTCTTCGAAACGAGACCTACGGGGATGCCAGAGGATGTCGGAGTAGATTGGGAGAGCCCGAACAGTGGACAGGGTTCGGTTCAGTCCCAGAGGGGACAGAACTGCGCACCCTGGGGAGAAATTTAGGAACTCACTTGTCCGGGGTCCAATCGGGAATCCGCTTCTTGGTACTGGAAGCCGACTCGTCGTAGAAGGTCTCGGCCAAGCCCTGCCTCCAAATCTTCAGGTGGACGGTTGTGGGAGCCTCTACAAGCAGCCTCTGGTTGGCAGTCTAGAGGGAGACGCGTAGTCTGGGGAGATCGGCTTCCCCGGGCAGCCACGAGCTCGGTTGGGACGAGACCACCACCATTACGAAGAAGACACGGAGACGCTTCCGACGGTACCACTTGGGCCTCCAGGGACACCAGGATGAGGTCGTGGTCGGCTCTGCAAGTCGTTGGTGCTCTGCTACCTATGAACTGGGAAGTGCAGGCTGAAGATGGGAGGTGGGAAATAAGATAAAGAGAAGGGGAAAGGGAGTGGAAGGGTGTGGAGGCAACCCTTGGCTGTTAGGGGGTCTGGGAGGGGGCAAACCAAGGTGAGGCTAAAAAATCTGAAAACTAGAAAACCAGTAAAAATTTAAAAAACTTAAAAATCAAATCAGTTTTATGGCTGCTCTATTTCTCTTGTACTGCATCATGTTGCCATGGTTAAATATCTCGCATACATTTGTCTCTCATGGCTTAGTTTAGGTTGTCTTGCCATCATTTAATGACTATTTGTTTAAATATGTTTCTGCCATGCCAAAGTGTTGGGTCCCGTGCGGTGTAATGGGATCTAGAAGGGGGGTTGAATAGATCCTCTCACAAATTTTGACATATTTAAAACTTGGCTACCAAAAGCATAGACCACTCTTATAAAGCAATTAAAACACTTAGACACAAAGCATAGTGGATTTAGATGGAATGGCTCTAATGAAGGCAGCAAAACAAGATCCAAGGACTACACAGGTCGAAGCTTAAGCTCAACGAAGCACAGCTAGGTAGAGAGCTAATGTCAACGCTGCTCTGCAGCGAGGTCGATGCTGATTCAACCTTGTTAAGGGTTAAGAGTGATTTATTGCACTGGACAGTAGGGATCTCAGCACATATCAACTGAGTGTGAAATAACTAGCTGTATGTGTGAACTTTAGAGATCAACCAGCATCTCATGAATTGAGATTGGCTGCTCATTGAATCTCGTGTGTGTGTGTGAGCAATATGATGATGTGTGCTATAGAAAGCAATTAAGATTCCGTTGACATAGCAAGCACATAAACCTATGAATGAGGATAGAGAAAATGGAGCAATCACATAAGATACACAACCCACAACACAAGAATTTTTTAGGTGATTCAGTTGTAAACCTACAACCAACGTCCACCCCTCACCAAACCCGGTGACGCTTTCTCGCTGACATACAGCTTGACCAGGGACATGCCCCAAAACCACAGAACGAAAAACCCTCCATTTGTCTTCCTACACACAAAACCGGTAGGGACGGTTCTCCACAGACTGGAGCACACCTCCGTCTGTCTTCCTACACAAAAACGGTAGGGATGATTCTCCACAGACTGTAGTTTGTCCTTTGGACTTTAAACTTTGAACAAAACATCGGCTTTTTAGAATTTGATACTAGAGAGCAAGGTCTTAATAGACTGTCCCTATTTGAGACTACTTCCTTTTGGGGAGTGCTTAGGTTGGTTGTCTTACCTATTCTGCCCCTGGCCCCAACACCCGAGCCGAGCGAGGAAGAGAAAAGACCTTCATGCCCCTTGGACATGGATAAAGTAGGAACGGTGTTTCTCAAGGGAGTCGGCTAAGGATGCCATGTAATGTGTGTGTCCCGTACAAAGGAGTAGCCCTTAATGACCGGGGAGGGAATGTCGTACTCCTGGCGTGGAGCTCACTACGCCTTTAGTTGTTGTAGAAGCAAAGTTTGACCATAAACTGACTTGACTGAGACATGACTTTTTTTTTAACTAACACTCGTCATCATGTTGAAAACCTCACTCATGTGTTCATGCGTAGAAATGAGTAGTATGAAAATTAAAGATGCATTCTTATGTAATTAAATCATACCTTACATCCCTTGGTGACTTGTGATCTTGAAGCAGTCAGCATGTTGCCCCTTGCGCTTGCATTTCTTGCCTTGGTAGCTCGCATGATAAAAGATAGGATGAAAGTTGGAGGTAGATTAACATGATAGAGTGATGATTAGATCTGACATAGATGAAGAAGGATAAAAAAGGAAAAGAGACAGGGCTTGAACTCCCTTGTTAGGGCATGAAACCCTAAAAACATGAAGGTCTACAAAAGACATCAGAAGTAGAGAGGGTTATGGGGGATTGAAGCCCCGAAAGTAACATGAGAAAGGGCGAAGACCATGATTTGGGGAAGAATGAAGAATGGCGGAACACAAGTTTGGGGGAGAATCCCAAAGAATGAGAGAAAAAGAGTTCGAAGCCCCTTGAGAGGCGGATGAATTAGGTGAGTAATTTGTGGAGTTTGAGGGGATGGGGAGTTTTGAGAGTCCCGAAGGAAAAGGACACTAGAATGATGGTATAAATCTGGGATAATTAAGGAATAACTATTAAAGAAAGCTGTGCAGGAATATCAATTAAAGAAGACAGGTAACTATGAAGGCTAGAGAATCTCATGCTAATAAAAAGAAACATATAATTAAACACGAGAATCATTTGTTCACCATTAGAGTTAACTTTTCACAGACCAAGTGACAAGAGAAAGAACCACTAGAAGAAAGACCAGACACGTCCACTGATGACTTACACCGCATCTCAGGTGTCTCCCACTCGCCTCGAACATAATAATTGAGACACTGTAACCGTAACCAAAGACAAGAACTAGTCAGGATCACGCTCGTCAGCGCAAGTCCACGCCCCTGACCACGTGTGCACACATAAGCTCATTGCCTTGAGCCAGGCCTCTAGCTAGTTTTCCCCCCCAGTTGGACGCTACTGCAAAGTAAGGGGGCCCACAAAAACTAGCCTAAAAATCATACACCGGGACTGCCCCGCCACCTATCCTCGGTGAGCCGACTCTAATGGTCGTCGGGCTACGACTAGTGGATCCGTCACATAGGAAAGGGAAACCTACTCAAAATGGGGAAATAAAGTACCATAAGTCAGCAAAAAATGCAAAACTATTAATGGTCTAATGTTAGATGCAAGACCAGATGACACAAGAGGCATGATTGGGCCTGTTGGGATCGCGCTGACCACTCAGGGCGCGTTCCTCATTAACGCAGTGGAAGTCATGACTGTGTTAGTCATTAATGCAGTGGTCTACATGATCGCGTCTCTGACCACCTTCGGAAAACCATTAAACCTTGATCGCGGTGCCACGATACGGCGTGATAATACAGATCATGATAACCTTGTCAAATGCATTATTGAGAGAACGTGGCAGTTACTTATACTGCATTCTACACGGCATTTCGACCCTATTCTAACCCTTCTTAAACCCCTCCCAATCGATTCAAATCGATGGGAAAACACTGGTACAACCTATTTTAACTTATCTTATTACATTTCCATGCATTTAACACCCGAAAAACATAAAATACAATAGCCCAACGTGTCAAATATCAAGGATTGGGCGAGGCCACGTGCATGAGTGTTCTTGTTGAGCAAGTCACCTTGGATCACGTGATTCCTTAACTTGGGTCTTGGATCATGGGTTTCTTTAACTTGGGTCTTGGATCACGTGGCCACTTGAGTATCTACTAATCTCAGTCCATTAAATGTTTGAGTTAATCCTACCAATAAGAAATGAGTCATTTTGTCAAACACCTTTGTTATCATTATTGCTTATAAGAATGCATACTTAGATAATATCAGAAAATTCAGATGCTCAGACTGAGGAAGTGTATGATTATGTAAATGCCTTAGGGTATGGATTTTATGCACAGACTTGAAGACCTGAATTCACATGTGCATCGACCTTGGTTTCTTCATGTGCACAGACCCTAGACATGCATAGACTTACATGTGCACAGGCTCTATATGTGCACAGACATGTATATGCATAGACTCTTTGGATGCGTAGACCTTAAACTCTATACATGCATAGACCAAGTATAGTATGCTAGAGCATATGCATCGACCTGAAGTGCATTACACAAGCATGGGCATCAACCTTATAGCTTTAGATCTAATAGACTAGCATCGACCTTCTAAGCATGCATCGACCTTAGCTGTAGTAGCTAGGTCACTAGCATCGACCTTACTTCAAGCGCCAGGTTGCATGCACCAACCTGTGTATAAGGTGCATCGACCTTATAGCACAAGTTGTAGACATGATGTATGAGATGCATCGACCTAAGTGTGTGCTATACAAAATGTGCATCGACCGGACAATGCATTCTGTGACAAAGTGCATCGACCTTCTAGTCTTAGCGACATATGTGCATCGACCTTCTAGTTCAGAGAAAGAGGAAGATGCATCGACCTTATAACATAATAGAGATGCATATGCACTGACCTTCTAGGCTAAGTGTTGATATGTGCACCAACCTACCTATCTTAATGTGTGAAGGTGCATCGACCTTTTTATGTACGTGAAAGAACATGCATTGACCTGAATCATTATGACATTGAGCTTAAGTACAAGGAATTCATGTTACTCAACTTAGTCTTGGTTTTGTTATCATCAAAAACGCTAGGATGTGTACAACAATGCAAACATGAGGTTTTGATTTTGAAATCAAATGACTTCTTATTAGTGGGCATGTAGCCCAAACCCTCCTTTCTAAAATTCACTTTCATGCCTAGTAGGCTATCCAAGTTATTTTTCCATTTGACAAATTTTTCTTGTGTGAGTTTTGCATCTTTCAATTCCAAAGTCAAGGTTTCACATTTACTCTTTGCCTCTTTGCAAGCTTGCTCACTCTCATTTAATTTAATGGTCATTTGTTCCAATTCAAGTTTCAGGACTTCATTTTTCTTTTCAAGCTCATCCTTAATTTTCAATGCACTTAGCTTCTCAACTTCTAAACACGAGATCTCATCTTCAAACAAGGTAAGTTTTGATAGGTGCATTTCATTTTCATGTTTAACCTTCTCAAGTTGATGCTCAAGTAAACTACACTTGTTGCAGGGATTATTTGAATGAACAATGTCATTGAATTTTTTTTTCAAATTTTTGTTCTCAAATTTGAGTTTTTTATATTTTTGATATACATTGCCATAAGTCATTTGCCACTCTTCATTAGAAAGATTTTCTGAGTTAGAAGTTACGTCGGTATCCTCTCCTTCCGTCATCAAGCAATGATTTTTCACGAGCTCATCAATGTCATCCTCTTCTTCAGATTTGGAGTCATCCTCGTCTTCATCACTCCATGTAGCCTTCATAGCTCTCGACTTCTTTCCTTTGTCTTTCTTCATTTTCTTTTGGAGTTCAGGGCATTCACCTCTCATATGTCCCATTTTCTTACACTTATAGCACATAACATCCTCCTTCTTACTTGACTCCCCTTTCTTGTCCATTGACCTCTTCTGGAATTTCTTGGGAAAGTTTACATTCTTTTTGGCCTTCCTGAAAAACTTTCTTGCTCTTCTTGTGATAAGAGCCATAATCTCTTCTTCATCGCTTCCAATACTTGAAGTTCCATCACTTTCCTCGGACGATTGAGAGTTGACTTTCAAGGCAACTATTTTCTTTTTCTTGATATCCTCTTCATTCTTCTTGATATTCAGCTCATAAGTCATGAGCAACCCTATCAACTCATCAACAGACAATTTGGTCAAATCCTTGGAATCTTCTATAACTGTCGCTTTAGTGTGCCACTGTGGCGACAATGACCGTAATACCTTCCTGACTAAATCTTGATTGGTATAGTCCTTTCCCAATGCCTTTAGTGCATTTGTGATTTCACTCAACCTTGCAAACATATGAGATATGTTCTCATCCGACTTCATTGCAAACAGCTCATATTCCCTTATGAGTAGATTTACCTTTGTTTCTTTAACTTCAGATGTTTCCTCGTAGATGAGTCTCAGCTTATCCCACATCTCCTGCGCAGAAGAACATATTGAAATATGTGAACATTTATTGGGATGAATTACACATTGAATGATATTCATAGCTTTATAATTTGCACATGATTTTTTGATATGTTCATCTTCCCATTCATCTTCATTGTCAAGTAATTTATAGGGACCCTTGCTCACAACACCCCAAACATCATACTCCTGTGTTCTTAGAAACACAGTCATCCTATTTTTCCAATAGGTATAATTGTTCCCATCAAAGAAAGGGGGTCGGTGAATCGAATGCCCCTCAGGAAGCATGCCTTTGTTAGCCATGGAAAAATGATCTTTACTCTGAGGCCACTAGGTCTAACTAACAAACTAGAGACACAAGCTTTGATACCACTTGTTGGCCTAGACAAAGGCAAACAAGAAGGGGGGGCTAAATTGTTTACCCCCAAATCGTCGCTAACCAGAATTAACTCGGAATAATTTCAAGTAAGCACAAGATTAATTAAGTTGCATGAAGATAATTCTCTCAAACTCACCGTTCACACACATGATTTGCAATTCATTCATAAAGCTCACGCAAACAACCAAAGGAGATGCAAGATTTAAAGTGGTACGGTCGGACCAAAACGTCCGCCTACGTCCACCCCCCACCACTACGGTGAGGCTCCACAAACTACTAAGAGTAGCAACGGAGATGAGAATCTCCAACAAATAACGGAGACAATGTCTCCAAACCACACAATCACGCTACAAGGCATAGCTGATGACCACCAGCTACACAACCCACAACACAACTCCACATACCGCGGCACACTTGCAGCGAACACACTAACTGCAAGGATTCAGCAGAATATACAAAGGATATGCAGATTCGACCATCCAAAAATTAAGAACAAATAAACATCAACTTAGAAAGGCTTAAGAAAGGGCTAGAGAATATTCTCCTAATGTAGATAAACTCCTTGAAAGATGTTTCCTTGGATATAGGAGAGATGAAACTCGAATCCAAGCTTTGCCCTGGAAATCTTGATCCTCTTAACTCGTAGATGGTGCTGCGGCTTCAATGGATGACGTAGATCGACTTTTCACTCATGGATCTTTGATCTTCTGGGTTGAAATCAAAGGAAGATGGTGTAGATATGCTCTCCACGTTCTTCTTCTCCTCCTCCTCCTTCCTGCACAAGAAAACATAAATCCCTTAGATGAAAAGCCCCAAATTCACAACAAGAGTATATATAGGAAGGAGAGGGGCTAAAAGACTTGAATACCCCTCCTAGAATGGTCTAAAAACATCCTCACATAGTTAGAATAGAAGAGGGGGCATTTTGGTAAAGTTCCAAACTCAAAAAGTTGGGTTATCACAGAGTTTACGAAAGTCGCCTAGAAAGGGTCAACGCATGGGGTTGACCCCTATGCACTGGGTGCACAGAACTCCAAAACCAGAGGCTTCTACCTCCAGGGGTCGACTCTATGGGTCGACCCTTACAACATCAACCTTATAAACTTGATTTTTTAGAAGAGATCCCAGTGAGGGTCCACCCTATGTGTTGACCCATGCCCAATATGACCAAAGACCATCTCAAAGCCTGTAAAAACATAGAGTAAACCACATTAATATGAGCATTGGAATCAATTAACCTTCTACATTGCAATAGCCATTTCTTGAATGAAAAACCACAACCTCGCTACATGAAATCTCACATGGACATGCAATTCAAGCTTGAGTGTAATTTTCCCATTCACATGAAGACTGGACTAGATATTTGACAACTAAGGCTTCTCTCGATCCTTTTGACCTTTATTCGCTCTCGGACCTGTTATTTGTATATTCCAAATCTGATTCACCTGAGTTTCCTGGAAAGATTGAAAAAGTAGGGTAATGAGCACACTTGCCCAGTAGGTATCTTCGGATCAACATGAAGGTAATATTTAAGTAATTAATATTTTTACTCTAAATAAAAGAAATGCGATAGAACACATGGTGTAAACTGAAATAACACAAGTAACGAGATAAGATCAAAATAAGAGATATACGAATAGCATGACAAGAATGTAAGTATGGCCTTTCACGAATAAGAATATGCTTGCATGTAACGAGAATGTACTTTCACTTTTTCATGTTAACTTTCATAACTATAAAGGTTATGCGCTAGAATGTCATGTAACAAGCATGCGGTGATTCAATCATGAGATAGCCTCGTGATTTTCACTTATTTATAAAGAAAGTACTCCCAGCGCAATGTGACTCCAATAGCATCATACCCCATAGTTTACAGTATGTTTTCGACAATCAGTCGAGAGGATTAGTATGGAGCCCTTGGACACAATCAGTGCTTGAACTGCATCTTCACGTATAAATCAAGCTAGTTCAACGAGTATAATAATGAATTATGGCCAGCAATGTAACAAGTTAAACAAGCAGTCACTTAACGATCGTTAGGTAACCCTTAGTGATCACTATGAAGATAGTTTGGGACTCAGAATTCATAAAATGATGATGATGTGAGTGTTTTCTAGATAAATTGGGCTTTAAGGGTACAACCAGCTCGACGTCCTAGTGGGAATCCCAGACTTACGAAGGCCTTGAAACAAGATCACCTAGTCTAGTAGAAGGAATATGTAACGGAGAGGATCACAAGTTCAAGATGATGTGCTTAAGTGCAAAAGTGTGTAACTAATGACATCATACTAGAATATGTGCCATGTACTTCAGAAAATGACTCATAGATAAGAAAGAATCATGATAAACAGTGATCATGCAGATTTCTAATGATGCTAGATAAAGGGTGATCCCTTAACATTCTAACATTGGTTAGAGAGTTACCTTAGTGTAGACAAAAATCTCCCAAAAAGAGGCCCTGTACAAGAAGCCACACCTCGTGTATAACCGCTCACCCCCCCACTCTTGCCTCCCTTATGAAGATTGTGTTGTTTCTTTCAGACCACGGGGACCATAGAGTGACATGCAGAATGAGCCACCAAACAACACGATCACCTCTATGGGACCAGCTCCTGTCCTAGAACCTGATGAAGGATTGGACATCCGACTGTTGGCCTTTAAAACTCCGGGCTCTTGTAGCCACACCCTTCCACACAGTTTGCGAGGAAAGACAACTTACGATTAGGTGGTCCATGGACTCATCCTCTAGGCCACACAAGCAGCAGGTCGGCAAGATGCCCGGTAGAAAGTGTAGGAGTTGGTCTCTGGTGGGAAGCCTTCCATGGGAAATCCTCTAGAATAGCAGCTTCACTTTCAATGGACTCCTCAGTCTCCAAATGTAGGGATAAGAGCCATGCCGCACCCTGCCGTCTGAGATGATGGAGTAAGCAGACCTAACTGAGAAGGTCCCTTCCCTTTCCTCCAAATTCATGCATCCTCCGAGAGGGGACGCAGGCCGAAGTCAAGGAGCAAGAGGTGGAGGCCCTGAAATTGCTTCTGCTCGTCACTCGTGAGGTTCCTTCTGAAAGACAGCACCTAGGTGCCCACAGAAAAGTCTGTTTTATCGTCCCTAGAGGATCCGCTGGGATTGCTAATAGTCTCGGGAAAGAGGCCTCCAATGTGAAGTCGCCACACCATCTGTCCTTCCAGAAAAAGCAATAGTTGCCTTTCCCTAGCTGGATCCGAGCCCCAGACGAAATGATGCCTTTGCAAGAGAAGATTTTGTGCCATATAGGAGATGTTTGGGCTAGAGCTGGACAGATCAGGTCCCAAACTCTTCTCCTGCTGAAGTATCTTTACCTGATGAGTTGTGCCCAAAGACCACTTTCTCTGACCGATGAGAAGAAGAAAGACATTCCCAGGAGCAATGTGTATTGCATGAGATTCATTGAGAATTACATGTATTTCAAGAAGAAAGGGGATAAAATTATGTGGGACTTGCCAGGTCACCAATCGGTCCCTCCAACAGCTAAAGCAGAGCAAGCTCTACAGGAAGCCCATGAGGAACAACCTGTTCACTAGGCCCAGCCTGCCCAACAGGAACAACCGGCTCTAGATGAGCATCTTGAACAATTTGAGGAGAAGTTCCATATCGACATGCAATCTGATCAGCAGCAGAGCTATGAGCAGCAGGAGGAGCAACCTGGTATGATGGTAGCCTTTGGCATCCAACCTCCCTTGTCTCCGGACAATGAGCCCCGAGTATTTGGTGAAAGGGATGCTCCTCCCGAATTTCATGCCGAAGCATCCACATCATGAGGGACAGCCTACGGTGCCACTGGTAGTCCCATGGATATGTACCCTACTCTAATCAGATTTCTGAATGCACAATTCAGCAACATGAACTCATCATTCCTCCGGCTCAGTTTGCAAGTGGAAAGGTTGGAAACAAGATATATTCACTATGAGCAAGTACAGACTAGCGGGTGGGAAAAATTTGTAAAAGATAAATACAGCTCAGATGAGAGGTTGAAAGCTTTCCTGAACTCTATCATGAACGTGTGTGAAAGGGCCGGGTCGATTATGAAGAGACTAAGGGCAATTCATACTGAAACACAAGAAAAAATAAGTGAAATGGTCATGCATGCTTCTGCCATCTGTGAAGAACAAGGCAATCTCAACATTAAGTATGCCACCTTGATGGACACCTCCACCAACATTTTAGACCAAGTGGCTGCAGCAACAGTATCCATCAAAGACCAAGTAGTCACTAAGACTGGTCGTATTGTGAATGCCACGACTAAGCTAGAAGCCACCGTTAATGCCAATGCTACATGGCACCTTGATGAATCCAATCGGATGAAAGGAAAGCTCTATTCTGACTCCACCAAGCTGGATTTTTCTGTAAACCTGAGTCGAGTGACGTGAGGATTGAGGAGAGATCCTGTCATGTGGTTTCATCATGCTCCCTTGAGAGGGTAGAGTTGGCGTGAGGATCGGATCGGATGTTGTGTCCAAGTGAGGTTTTGGTTTGAGATGTGGTATTGGTCTGTGGAGGGTCAGCGGATGGCCTGTTGTGATTTGGATCGCGCCTGTCGGGCCGGTGGAGGTTCCCCATTGATGAGTATCTGGTGACCAGTGGATGATCTTTCACAGACAGAAGATGCTGGGGCTTGAGAATGGGGAGAGCCGTATGCCAGCGAGGCCTTGGGTGGCCGATCATGAGGTTGCCTCTTCCTGGATTGGATCTGGGATTTGCTTGAAGTTTATCTTCTGGCAGAGTTGGTACTATGTTGCCATGGGTGTTCGGTTTGCCAGGTGTGAGCTGGTGGAAGCTCAGTGTTGGTTGTCCGTAGTGCAAGTTGTGAGAGTGGTCAGTTGATTGTGAAGCTGACGTTTTATTGGTCCGAAGAGCATGGGTGTTGACCGGTGTTGGTTCTTGTGATGAGGGTTGCATTTTTTCGGTAAACGAGATCGTGGCAGTGATGCCATGGTTGGTTTTCATGTTAGCTGAGATGACGCCAAACAGTACTTCTTGTATGTGCCTGCTCTGATGATCGACGTGTTTTGGATTGTGAGTGAGGCATTGTCCGTGATCATTGTCTGGCCGCGTCCCTCAGGATCGTGGTTTTTACGAGTACCGAGGTTTGGTTGGGGATCTGACGGTGTCGTCAGTTGGTCCAGGTGTTCTCCCCTTGTGGCATGGTGCTTGTCCTGAATTTCGATGATGAAATTCTTTTAAGGGGGGAGGGCTGTAATGCCCCAGATTTTTTCAGATATTTTTTGGATCGTTTTCCAGGGTCTCGGAGAGTGTTTTGTGGTTTACGCGTATTTTTATCCTGACAAGCCTTCGGAATCCTGTGCAGGGTGAACCGCAGCATTCTCTGACTCCGAGATGTTACCGAAGCAACAAATGCTGACTTTTAATTTCTTCAGCGTGAGAAGCCCTTCTCTTTGGATTCTTTAATCCCAAAGCCACCAGACATGCCATGATTTGTGGATCTGTGTCTTAGCATGTCCCTTAACCAACCCAAGGCTTATAAAAACATCTCTTAGGGCAAGAAACTCTAATCAACTCAAGGGAGATCAAGGGAGGCTACAAGAGGAGAAAGAGGGCTACTGCAACACCTCCGTGAATAATACTTCGTCCAGGGGATTCGTCATCCATCTTCAACTTCTTCAAGATCCTTTAGAGCCATTCAAGTGGAAATCAGGAGGAGATACAAGCTTCATCCAAAATCGACATCATCTACTCAGGGAGAGCTTAAATCAGATTTTCTCTTTTGTGTTCTTCCTCCAAATTTCTTAAGCTTCAAGTGTTTTGTGTTTGCAATCTCTAAACATCTGTGTGTGTGTGGATCTTTCTAGATCCGTGTGTGTGTGTGTGGATCTTTCTAGATCCGTGTGTGTGTGTGTGTATGACTTTCCTTCACATTTCTGTGTGGTTCAGTACTTGTGCACCTTCGTGGGAGTTCCAAACTCTTCACGAGTTTGTGTGTGTATTTTAATCTTGTAATCTTTTACAAGATAATGTGTGAATCCTTACAGATCGTGAGGGGTGGAAGTAGGTTATCGTTGTTGCATCCGAACCACCTAGAGAGGGAGAATTTTACCGCCCGAAAAGGAATGGCCAAACGAGGTCCCGCCAGACCAAACGAGGCCCTGCTCCTATGAGTGACAGCCCTTTTGGGGCCCACTAAGCCCAATAACTCACTCGGTTTAAGCGCTTCTTAGGCGACCTTTGGGTTCGAAAGTCTGAGCGTCAGGTTGATCGGGAGGTCCCTTTGAGGGCCTATGCATCCCGCCCGAGCCTTGCACCGATCGCTCGGGGAAACCCCCTAAAGCCAGCGCCTTATGCTCGGACCGACTGACGAAGACTTATCCAAGCGACCGTTGCGCGCCCTTTACGAGCGGAAGACTTATCTTGGTCAACCGCAGGCTTTAGAAGCCCATAGCACGCTCATGCGGCCGACACACGTGCGCTGGGAATTTTCCCGAACACCTTGCGAGCGCTTTTATTCCAGCCATTCTACAGCAAGCCGGGGGCCAACCCACAGCTCCAGCACTCTAGCCGTATTCTACGGCAACCCTCCAGCAAGTCGGGGCCACCCCCGACACTCAGACAAGCGGCGATGAGCCGTTCACTTTCAGCTCCCGGGCCAACTCGGGGCTGGCCTATCAACCAGCCTTACAACGCGGCATACGTCACGAGGCCGGGCCCACACGCCCAAAATGCCCTCTCTCAACTCTCGCAAGCTCTCACCCTCAGCTTGGGGCCGAAGCCAAGGCCCGCCGGTCAGTTACTCGAGCCGTTCGATAATCTGAGGTGTGTCGGGAATTTTTTCGAACACCTTGTGAGTGGCTGTGACAACACCAAATGATTGACCCCCACGGGTCAATCCCAGCACTCCTTTAGCCCAAGTCCTTCAAAGGACACTGCCAAATGGCCACGGGAGGTCACCCAGGCCAAGCCCACGTGACGGCCACCCCACCCGGGGGAGTTCGCCCTGGGCGCGCCCGCGCCCCAGGGGGTGCGAACTCCCCTTGGGGGTCGCGCCCTCCACCCTGCCTCGTGGAGCCCTCCACCATCCCGTCCCAACGCCAGTCCGGTGCAAAGAGGGTCCGCATACCAGCTCGGGAGTGTGCGTGGACAAGAAGACTCGAGATCGTGCAAAGTCTTGGTCAACGGCCTTGTTTCACGCGCATGCGACCAGCTCTAGCCACCGTATCCTTTTTGTCTCTGTCTTGCGGTCACAAAGAGTCAATGTGGGTCCAAAAATAGACAAAATAGGATTTTATAGGCCACTGGGGAAAAAAACCCTGGTCCGCCCTGCGTAAACCCCCTTGGGGGGGTTTACGCGGACGAGGCTGACCCCCTCAGCCTGGTCCAAGTAAACCCCCATTAAAACAAAAAAAAACCTATCGAACTCTTAAACAAGAGAGTAGTGTAGCTTTTGTAGAAGCAGAGACAACAAAGGACCAAGATCTTCAATCGGGCTCTCTCTTCTCTTTCTGGACTCCTCTCTCTCTTTTTCAGATGTGGAGTTTTTCTTCAGCAGGGACGAAGGACCATCGACTCAATTCTCCTCTTCAGTCCTCCCCTCTTTTCTATCGCACTCTCACTCAGCCTTGATTCTCCATCTTGTCTTTTGTTCGTACGAGCTCCTTCTTTATGTATGAGCTTGCTGAGAGAATGGAGTGTGGAGACCATGCTTCCCGCCCTGGGAATCTTCCAGAATCGATCAGACCTCTGTGCCACGTGTCACGGACCTGGACTCTCAGATCAAGTGCCCTAATTCCTTTTTAGATCGACATTCCAAAAAGTCATGAAATCCCTGTCATTTTAATGAACACTCAGTCAGCATAGAATAAACATGAGGTTCATATGCAAACACAGTTCATGCACGGACTTGGTATAAGCATGTGCATGGACTTCAAGAGAATGGGCGAAACATGTTCAAACTTGGCGAAACATGTTCGGATATTAATCACGGACGTGCACGGACTTATAACATGAATTGTGCACAACATGCACGGATTTTGTTAGAAGGTGTGCACAGACGTGCACAGACTTGTTTACGAGAATATGCAAGGACTTGAAGATGTGCTCAAACTTGAAGCAATGAGCACAGACTTAGTTGGACATCATAAAAACATGCACGGGGTTTGGACTTAATGCTGCTCGGACTTGGTATGCACGGGACTATTTATCCACAGACTCTAACAAGACATGCACGGACTTGCCATGCAGTGGATGCAATGTGCATGGACTTGCTATGCAAGGATTGTTCATCCACGAACTTGTTTTGAACGTGCACGGGGTTAATTGCGTAGAAGCTTAAAATGTGCACGGATGCACAATGTGCACGGATGCAGTTTCCCTACTAAGTCCAAAACATGCATGGACACATGTTTCAAAATGAAACATGCTAAGTTGGCCGGTAGATTCTTCCCTTTCACCATAACTTCACAATTCAGATAATGGTGTGTGATCTTGGATTCATTTTCGAGAGGGGTTGAAATAATTAAATCTATCCATTCAGGTTCCATAGGTAATGGATCAACAAACTTCTTGGACACAAAAGAATGTGATGCGCCAGTATCAAACAAGAAGCGAGCAGACTTGGAACAAATGTTTAATGTACCTTTCACCAGTCTGTCTTCATCTTGTTCTGCCTCCTGAAGAGCTTGGAGACGTGCCTACTTCTTCACTGGACGCTTCTCATCTCCGGCTTGATCATTAAGTAACAGGCAATCGGGAATCCGATGATCATGGCTCCCGCATCGGAGATAAGCTCCTAGTCTCCTCCAGCATTCCTCAGCCCTATGGTCGGCCTTGTCACAATGTTTACACACCTCTTTGGAGAGTGTGGTAGTGATGGAGAAGGGCTTGTTATTCTTCTTGAGCTTCTTCTCTTGGGAGGAATCTCCTCCATTGCTAGTCCTTTTCTTGTTGATAGTTGGCTTAAAAGTGCCTGAGCTTGTAACCTGTTCTTTCTTATCCTTTCCACGGATCCTGTCGGACAATTCTGTGGCATCTTCTAACAACTGGGCACTTCGTACTATCCCTGAATAGACTTGAATGTCCATCGGCTTGGGTTATAAATTGTGGCCGAAGCCCATTAAGAAATCTTCGTGCTTTCATCTTTTCCATATGTACTAGATGCGGTGCATACCTTGACAGACAAGAGAATTGGGTCTCGTACTCTGCCACAGATAATGTCCTTTGCTTTAATGAGGCGAACTCTGCCACCTTCTTCTCTTGAATACGGTCCGAAAAGTATTTACTGTTGAAATAGTCAACAAACTCACCCCACGTGACTTGTTCTTGGGGCAAGATAGCTTCTACTGACTCCCACCAGAATCGGGCATCCCGCTCTAGTTGAAAAGTTGCTAGCAAGACCTTTTCTTCATCCGTGCATTGCATGACATAGAATATCCACTGTTGAGGATGGCTCGTCGAATCTCTTCAAGGCTTGAGCGTATAAGTCGGTAGTGTCATCTACGTCGCTGTCCTCAGAATCGATCGGGTCCTTCTCATCCATGACTTCATAGACACCTAATCCATCATCACTCCACACCCCGTCTTGGTCCTCATCGCCTTCCATCTCAATCACCGTGGCTATGAATTCTATACAGTTCTAAAGAGAACGACATCACTGAGCTAGATCCTGTAGGAACCTATCAGGAACAGATGTGGAATGACGCGTGAGCGGGTGCGGCTCAGGCGAGGATGGGCTAGACGACCTAGAACAAGACCCTACTTCTCTAGACCTAGACCCTACTTTCCTAGACTCGACAGACCCTACATCTAACCTAGGAGAAAGAAAGCCTACTGGGAGGGAAGAAGCAGGGGTCCCGTGCCCCTGGGAAGCAGATGGACGAAGATAGCATAATCTTCCACAGAAATCTCCATTCCAAAATTGACATTTATTTTTGAAGATCAGTGAAAATCATACAGTAAGATGAGGAGGAGGAAGGTGGAGGGGGAAGTGCCCGGGGGCAGAGAGTTGGAAAGATAACATCGAAAAAGGGATCGGAGGATTGGAACCACATGTTGGATAAATCGGCAGGTAAGTCGGGTGACCACCTGGACATTAAATCAATCGGCGGGTAGCGCCCGCATAGACAGTTGATAATGAGAAATTCAATCGGCTTCTCTGGCCTAAAGGGAGGCTAGAATGCTGAAGCACTAATAAGAATAGGTGGGGAACGAGGAATAAAGTTGAGCTGTTGGATGAGGGTTTTTATTAGGGAAGGAGACCAAGTAAAAAGAATAGGTGAGCTCACCCTTTCTCGTGGACGGTAACCTAGCCTCTTCGGCTTCAACTGCACAAGCTGAACCTCCTGATTCTTTTGGCAATCTGGCTCATAGAATAATCTGGCAAACGCTCGACTGAAGTCGAGCATGTCATCAACTGACCCCTTCGACAACAGAGGCGGACCGGCAACTGTGCAAGCTGTGCTTTCCTTTACTGACTGTGTTAGCTGTGGCTGTAAAGTTCCTGGCTGGAGGGGACCTCTAATAAAATGTTGGCAGTAGTCTCAGGTAAGTGGCCCTGAGTCGCCCAAAACTAAAAATGTAGACACTCGGTAGCCAAGGCCCCGTCTACTCATTTTTCTCCCTTTGGGGATCGGTTTGGGTCGCCCCTGCAGTTGCTCACCGAGGCCTCTCTCCGATTGATAGCCTAGCTTTAAAATAATGGACCACCCTTTGGAATCATGGATCTTGGGCTTCTCTTTGATATTAACCGGTGTAGTGATGGGCTTGCGGGGTGCATAAGTCCAAGGAAAATCAAGATCCAACACAGAAATAACAGGCCAACTGCTGAGCCATAAAGTAGGTAAAATATTCTCTGACATAGCTTTTACTGACTGAACTGTGGATAAACTTTTCACTTTAACCACCCTTCCTTGAAAAGGGAACTTGAGGCACTGATGCGCAGTGGATGGTACGGCACTGAGAGTATCAATCCATGGACGACCCAAAATAACCTTGAACAAAGGGTCAATGTCCAATACATAAAATTCAATGGACATGGTGAGAGACCCAAGCTCAACTTGAATGGTGACAACCCCGTGACATGATCTCCTTGAATTATCATAAGCTGCTATGGTAGTCGGGGTAGGGTGTAGGAGTTCTTCTGACAAGTTGCAAGCCCTGAGTGTGTTGAGCGGGCAAACATTGTTAGATGCCCCTGTATCAACCAAAGCTGCATCCACACTGACTTTATTCAGAATAATAGTGATGCAAAGAGACATCTGCCGGACTTCTGGTGGTGCTAGCTCAGTTTCAGAGAAGGTAATAGCTACCCCCTTGGAGATTGTTGTCAATGCTGTCGGAAGACTATCGGCTGCCACATCTTCACTGACCATCACCTTTTGAAGAAAATTTCTCAGTGCATTCTGATGAAGGGTAAATCTCTTGATAAACTCCAACACAGATATTTTGGCGGGCACCCAGTCTACGTGATGTAGTAGATCATATTGGGTACCCAGCAACGACTCAACCTCTTCTTGATCGGCAGCTGGTTGAGAAGACTGGGGATTGGAAGTAGAAGTGTAGTTGCGATGAAACAAACGCCCGCTCTGTAGGGCAAGATTCTATGCCAGCACGGCATCGACTAACGGTGTAATTAGCCCAGTGGGGTGGATAAGTGGTTTGGGAGAAGGTGTAGCGGAGATGATGGGAGTAGAGGTAATAATGGGTTGCGGAGAAAGAATGGCGGGTGAAAGACTAGGTGCGGGTGTTGGTGGGGGCAGAGGTGTAAAGCTTATTGGAGGTGTGGGCGGAAGGCTATGCGTAGTGATGGTGGCGGGGGTGACAAATAGTGGGTGAGATGGGAGGATGGGTGAAGGCGTCGGTGTTGGTGTGGGGGTAAAAGGGGTAGCGGATGGGAGGACGAATGGCCTAGCGAGCGGAAGGGAGGCTTGATGTGTGGGTGTGAGAATGGGGGATGAAAAAGGATTACGATGGTTGTGGTGGAAGGCCGAGACTTGGTGGATGAGACCGTCATCGTCATATGACCACTCGACGTCGGGAGTCGGGGGTTGGACCAAGTTGACCTGAGCCGGTGCCGACGGTTGAGGCTGTGGAGCGGGAGGATGATTTGGCATGGGGTTCTGATGGATCCCCAAGTCTTGAACCGACTGCGGTTGTTGTAGTAGCTGCTGCTGCGGCGGTGGTGCCTATTGTTGCTGCACTTGCTGCCTCGACGCTTGCCTTCTTTTTTCCTTTATTTCAATAATGGCCTTATGCATCTCTGCCCAGTCAATTCTATGTCCCTCATGTAGGTCATAGACCAAGTCCCTGAACTGAAAACACCATTCAATCGTATGTCCTAGTTGCCTGTGGAATATACAATACTTTATCTGATCAACAGCCGGGTTCCAGACGGGCCATTCTGGAGGAAGCTATATAGCACTAACTGACATGAGAGCGGAGAAGATGTCGGCAAGAGTTTTCGGTAGTGGAGGATATTGGGCTCTCTTCGGAGCCGGGCGCTTATTAGTGTAGCCATTAGGGGGAGGGACGTTGTGGTATTGCGGAGGTTGTTGTGGAGCGGAAAAGGCATTTTGTGGAGCGCCATATGACATATTGAGGTTCTATAATTTCGACCTTGGCTCGACCGATGTGGCATTTTCAGGGGCTATGTTGTTTGGCAAAATTTAGGGAGTAATTCCTTTTGCTTATATCTCAATTGACTCAAGAAAATAAGCGAGCGCAACAAATGCCCTCTAAGGGATGTGCGTCGGAGGTAGAGAACACGATGTGCGGCCCATGCACCCTACTAGTTTTGATTTCTCCCTGTCTTTCTAGTGTAATGGCAATCACTTGTCCTGGGGGTTGATGTTCCCATTATGCTCTTCTGTTTGACGACAATACATTCTTAATAAGACCATTGGGCCTGGGATGTTGTAGAGTGAGATCCGCGGAGGGAGCTGGTTTGTTGAAGGGTAGTTTTCTGAAGCTACTGAGGGCGTGGAGCTAGTAGCGATAGCATACATTGGATGCACGTAAGGTGCTTGAAGTTGCTCGCTGACTGCCTGTAGGGGTGTATTGGCCAGGCTTGGCATTGGCTATTCTCTAGGATGTGCTGGCCACAACTACATTGACCTCTTTCTATGGTGCATTGGTCGAAGTTGGTGTTGACCTTCCTCTTAGGAGTATCGATCAGCCGTTGACGCTGACTTGCCTCCGAGGTGTCTTGGTCCGAGTTTCATCAGGGGCTTGCCTTGATGAGGCATATTAATCCATTGTTGATGGAGACTTTTCTTGACACGACATGCTGGTCTAATATTGTTGGAGGTGACAGACTACGCGGAAGGTGAGCTTGAAGGGGAGGGGTTGAATAGATCACCCCAAATTCGATCTAACTAAAACAATTCGAGACCTCACAGGTAATCAGACCCAACACTCGTGAACAGAAGCACTATCTGAGAAGAGTTTGATCGAGCGAAAGGTGTGTAATCAAAATAATAACTGAATGGATAGAGCAAACCACATGAGACAGATAGTTTTTAGGTGGTTCGATTGCTACCCGCAATCTACGTCCACCCCTTACTCCTTAGAGTAAGGCTTCCTTGCAAGATGTTCAATGTACTGACACACTCCTTTTATCCATTCAGAGCTTTCCCGCTCTTGGGAGACCTCGCCGAATCCAAGTGATTTCGGGTTTACCCGAGTCCGGATTCTGGGTCGTCACACTTCTTGTGAGCTTTAGAATTTAAAGCTTCAGTGAAAGGGACCTGTGGTGCATACTCATGGGGTTTTTCTTCAACCTTGTCTTTTCCTTTGTCAGGCTTCTTCCTTTGCCCGTCATCTTCCGACTGCTACTTGTCCTTAGCAATTATGGGCTCATCTTCCTCACTATCACTCTCTTCTGGGGCCACTTGGGCCAAGCCATTACCAACTCCCCTAGTCTTATAAGGATCATCTAGAACTTTCCCACTCCTAAGAGTAGATATAGCCTTAGCGTTCTCAATTTTAGGACTAGCAGGAGGAGGAGGCTGAGGTTGATTCGGTTGAGGTAAAAGAGGAGCTCTTTGAGGGAAGATGGGTGGTTGCTTTTAGGATTAGCCACAGGTTGGCTAGGAAATTGACCTACTTCTCTCCTCATATTACATGCAGCCAATTGTCCAATTTGACCCTCCAACTTAGCCATGGATTATTGCTGGGACTGAATGTGTTGTTGAGCAAGAATGGATTGATTCTGAGAAAGCTAAAGTTGATGGAGTTGGTTGAATCTGTCCTCGAAGTTGGGCTGAGGAGGTTGACATGGCTAAGGTTGATACGAGTTCTGAGCTTGATTGAATTTATTATAAGGGTGGTATTACTAATGTTGGCCCTAAGAAAATTGAGCTTGATGGTACGGGACCTGAGAATGCTGGTATGGAGGTTGAAATTTTTGATGTCGTTGTTGAAAGGGTGCATAAGCAAAGTTTTGCTGAGATTGAGTTGGAACTTGGAAGGATTATTTTTGAATTGGATGGTTTGAGTGATTGGATTGCACGGGTGGTCCTTACTGAAGTTTTCAAGAAAAGTTGAGATGATTTCTCCAGCCTGGATTGTAGGTATTGGAATAGGGATCATAAGCAGGCTTCTTCTCTGCCTCTCTGTCTCTGGTTCTCCGGGGATTTTTTTTTTTTTTACGGTGAACACTGCCCCCTGGAGACTCAATCTATCGCGTCGGGACTTTATCTTTCTTCTATATAACACTGCCCCTACATGTCAGGATTAACCTAGTCCTCAGTGTTGAAAACAGTAAAAAAATGTCAATGTGGTTAGCAATACTGATAGAGTAAGGGTTAAATATTTCGCCCACTCACTTTTATAATTGAGAAGATGCATTCTTTAGGTCGAATAGAAGAACTAACCATTCATATAAGTCACTAGGTGGAGAGAGAGTCATTTTGTGGATATCTTATTCTATAGTTCTGATCTGCTGATGGTCAGATATGACATCAAAGTTAGAAAGCATATTATTATGCGTAATTATTTGAATCGATTCTTCCTTGGTCTGAAGAGATCATTTGATACCAGCTGCAATGGCATTTCATATACAAACAGCGAATTATGAGCCATATGTATCGTTCACTGGCCATGGCACGTACGACGAAAAGCTACGGGAAGAAGACTGTGGGAAGGCAGATCACCACGAATTAAGTCTCTCTCTCTCTCTCTCTCTCTCTCTCATGCATCCATCCTGCTGCCACCCTCAGTGTGGGAACGCTTGATTCCCGTCAAAGGGATATCACAAGTAATTAAGGGCCGCTATGAAAATCGGGTGGAGAATGTGTGTGAGGAGGAAGGTGAGGTTCACATCTTTTCTCTTTCGTCGGTTGACTATTAGGTTCCCGTATTCACTTTTCAAAGCGGCCCCAAGGAAATTAACGACGACGACGGCATGGTGACGTCCGAGGAAAGAGACGTCAGTGACGCATGGATGGGGGGAGGGGGGAGGTTCTTTCTTTGCCGTCAGCCGGAAGCTAACTGACCGCGTTGGCTCGTGGAGTACTCCGTCGTCGTCGTCGTCGTCGTCGTCGTCGGGAGGACTGGCTGGGGGGGACGGGGACAGAATGGACATGTTCTGCTACAGCTGATGATATATAAAGGATGCTTTCAGTTTAGGGATTTGGTCTATGACCTTCATGAAGGACACAGAATTGATTGGGCTGAAATGCATAAGGCCATTATAGAAATAAAAGAGAAAAGAAGGCAAGCGCCAAGGCAGCAAGTGTAGCAACAACAGGCACCGCCGCCGCAGTAGCAGCCGCAGCCAGTTCAAGACTTAGGGATCCATCAGAACCCCATTCCAAATCATCCTCCCGCTTCGTAGCCTCAGCCACTGGCACCGGCTCAGGTTAACTTGGTTCAACCCCTGGCTCCCGACGTCGGGTGGTCATATGATGATGATGGTTCTACTCCACAAATAATGGCCCTCCACCATAACTACCGAAACCCTTTCGCTTCTACCATCCTTTCGCCCGCACATCAAGTCCTTCCTCCGCCTACTAGACCACTCGTCCTTCCATCCACTACCCCCTTTATCCCGTTAATAACACCATCCCCCGCGCCAACATTTCACCCACTGATTGTCAACCCCGCTGCTATCACTACGCATAGCCTTCTGCCCACACCACCGCTAGCCTTTACATCTCCACCTCCGCCAACGCCTATCATCACCGCTCCTACTGCTAACCCTTCACCCACCATCCTTCCTCCGCAACCCATTATTACCTCCACTCCCATCATCTCCACTGCACCTTCTCCCACACCACTTATCCACCCCACCGGGCCAATTATACCGTCAACTGGTGCCATGTCGGCACAGAATCTCGCCCTGTGGAGTGGGCATTTATTTCATCACAATTATGCTTCTACTGCCAATCCCCAGTCTTCGCAACCACCTGCCAACCAAGAAGAGACTGGGCCACTGTCAGGTACCCAATATGATTTGCTACATCACTTAGACTGGGTGCCCGCCAAAATATTTGTTGTAGAGCTTATAAAAAGATCTACCCTTCACAAGGATGCATTAAGAAATTTTCTTCAAAAGGTGATGGTCAGTGAGGACATGGCTGTTGATAGCCTTCTAACAGCATTGGCTACTATTTCCAATCTGACCCTCGGGGGCTGAGGCTGAGTGCCGGGGTCATGGAGGGCTTCTCTCAGAGCTGCAGGAAGGTGAGGCCATTTCTGAGTCAACCAGGGATCTGGTGGCAGTGGGCCGCAAGCACTGGTGGCCGTCCGGAGGTCAGCCCGGGGTGCGGTACCTTCGTCTCTACGGTGGGCGCTGCTTCGGCTCTGTTAGGGACAATAGGATAGCGAGTCAGAGTTGGGGCCACCACGAGCTCGAACGGAGGTTGCCAGAGGTGGGACCAGCTTTGGGAAGACCGGAACTAACCAGAGAATAGTCCGTAGAAGCCCAGTGCCGCTCAGTGGTCGACAGTGGTCACTACAGCTTGGAGTTCAGGCCTGGCCTAAACTGCCCCTGTCTAGAACAGAGTCCTGGAGGGCTGTTGCAGAAGCTGCTCCGGGAGCTCCTGGACTTTGATCGAGGTGGGGTTAGTGTTGACGTGACCATGGTCGAGGCAGCTTCGATGCAGAATAAACAGTGCCATGAACAGAGGTCGGAGAAGAAAGCTATGATCAGAAGAGTGAGGGCCTATCTAACCTAGGCCTGGTTGGACCAGTCTGTGCGCTTTGACGATGTCGGATGGAACCAGGTGCTCCGGAGGGCGATTGACCTCGTTCTTCCTGGAGGCGATGGGGGACTTGTAGAAGTATGTCTCAGCCATGTTTCGCTCTAGGAATCACAAGGGGGAGTCCGAAGGAGCTTCTGCACTGAGCCTCTGGTTGTCTACCTGGGAGAAACTGTGCAGGTTGCCAAGAATCACTTCTACGGATAGACCCGAGATCAGAAGAAGGCAAAACTACTCTTGTTGTGAAGCTGACAGGAAGACGAATCCGTCGGTATATGGTACGCCCCCTGAAGACTCACGATGACAATGCTACAGCCTCTGCAATCCGCTGGTACACTACTACCAGTGAACTGGGATCAGCTTGTGGATGAAGATGGGTGTGGTGGTAGGGATGGGCAGCAAGGAGGATGTGTGGGAGGTGGGGTGTGGGGGTTAAATGATTACATCCAAAACTACCTCCACGTAGGGAGGGGCCTTCAGCCGGCCAAGTGAGGGGAGGGGATGGGCTAGAATCTTGAAGCGCCAGACTCCTTGTCAGTGCTGCCAGGTTCTGGAATCACAGGACCGCCAGTTGAAGTGTATGCTGCCACAGACGCTCCCGAACTCCAAATGGACCAAGACCAGAGCCAAAACACTCCTATCTGGCGCAGAAAGATGCATGAATTTTATGGGACAACCTTGATCCAGCTGGTAGCTAGTGCAGGTCTTGGAATAGGGCTGGACAGCACTGGTACTGACTGCTCTCATAATGTTACTGCAGGAAGATGGAGGCGCCACGGGCTGTCCCGAACTCGGATGGAGGCAGGGCTGGTACCGAGATGACCGTGGACGAGTCTTCTTTCAGATGAGACTGACAGCAGCCTCAGAAGATGCCAGGGATGATCGTGCTAGCCAGAAAGGTGGAGGTGGGTCCGTTCAAGAACAAAGGAACCAACCTGGCACAACTTTGGGAGAAAATTTAGAACTTCTGATGCCGAGATCCAATCGTCATTCTGCTTCTTGTGGTTGAAAGAGGAGAGAAGTTACTCTCAGCCAAGTTTCACATCCAGATCTAGTAGGGAGTGGTCGTGGTGGAAGTTTTTCTAGGGCTCTAGTTCTTTGCCTGGGAGCTCTTGCGCAGTCGGGGGAGAATCACTCTCGCGGATAGCTTCGAGCTTGGATGAAGATGAAACCAACACCCTTGAAAAGTCCTCTGAAAGACCTTTCCAGTGGCATATGATTTGCTACCAGAAGAGTTGGGGACATGCTAGAGACGCTGCAATCTTCAGGGTCCTTACTGCCTGCCTGTGACCAGCTACCAGAGCTGCTACCTTGGGTGACCAATGAGGCAAGAAGGGGGGGCTATATATTTTTTTTTAATCCAAGAAAACCCTACCTAGGGCTAGATGAGGGACCATCAGCCTCTAGGGGGTGATTTTATTGCTGAAGAAGAAGCATATCCACCCCCATTCTCATCCCATTTACCCCATTCCCCACCTCCGCTCTTCAACCTGCAGTTCTAGGTCGTAGGCAACAGAGAACCAGCAGCTTGCAGAGGTGACTGCGACTTCATCCCGATGTTTCAGGAGGCCCAAGTGATACCGTTAGAAGCGTCTCCAAGTCTTCTTCACATCGGTGGTCATCTCGTCCTAGTTAGAGCTCGTGGCCGTCCGAAGGAGTCATTCTCCCCCGACTACGCATCTACCTCCAGATTGCCAACCTGAAGCTGACTCAAATGACTCCCATGGCCAGCAACCTGAACATTTGGGAACAGAAATTGGCTGACGTCTTCCACTACGAGTCACCGTCCAGAATCAAAAGCGGCTCCCCGATTGGACCCCGGACGAGTGAGTTATCATTTTTCTCCCTCGAGTGTGCTGTTTTGTCCACTTTGGGACTGAGCAGACACCCGACCACTATTTGTGCTACTGCTGTCTGCTCCGACCTCCTCCCCGTGGGGACCATTTCAAAGAGGACTCAGCAACGGTTCCAACAACTATGGCCATGCCAGAATCCAAGCTTAGGAGTGTTCGTGGTGACCCTGACTTCCTGTTGCTGAAGTACTGTGACAGTCCGACCAGAGAACAGAGCCTCTACTTCCAGTCCCACCCCGACCAGCGCCGACTTCCAAAGCTCCTACCAAAATTTTAGCACCTTCTTGGGTCAACCTACGAAATTTTGGCACTGGCCCCGCTGACAAAGGAGTTCGGGAGCAACCACAACAATTACAGCAATGACTGTCTGTCTTCTGTTCCCGAGAGGGGACAGAATCGACTCTGACATTCTTTGAAGCTCTTTGTCTTCTTCTTCCCCCTCCCCGCTTGGTCGACTGAAGGTCCCTCCCTGTGCGGAGGTAGTTTTGGTTGTAAGAGCTTAACCCCCACCCTAAGATCCCCCTCCTGCGAGAGGTGTAGTGATGTAAGGTCTTGAGCAGGTTCAAGCGACACCGGCGCGGCGTGTGGGGATGAATTTGGGCATTTACACAATTTTGCTTCTTATGAGGCTTATTAGCAATTAAAGGTTTAAAAATAATATATATATATATATATATATATACAACTCTTTTTTTCAAAACCAACGTGGGAGCTCTCTCTCTCCCTTCTCACTCTTTCTCTCCCCTATGCACGCCCCCCTCTCTCCTTGCTCTCTTGGTGGTGTGTTCACCCTAGGGTGTTGCAGGATCTGCAGGTGATAATTTCGGCGAGCTTGGGGCATGGGAAGAGCACTGGTATCATCTTGGAGGCGAGCCATGGAGCATGGAGGCAGGAAAACCCACGTGAGGAGCACAGTTCCTTCACGTAGAACGGGCGTGGAATGGCATTTTCGACTTGAAACAAGTAGGGGGATGGATTCCTCTTCGCCCTAGGATCATTTTCATCCCACTTGCATGCCCATTGTCTTACGTTTTCTTATGTTTTGAGCAAATTTCATGAACATAGTCCTTTATGTTTTAATCCCTCCATGGCCATTGTCTTTATATTTTTGGATGTTTAATTACTGTGGAATGGGCGTGGCAAGGCAGGGAACAAGTTGAAAGTTAGTTTCCCATCGATTTGGATCGATTGGGAGGGGACTCCATTGAGTTACCCACGTTTTCGGCTCTCTGGGAGGCAAATGGTCCTTCCAGAGACCGTTTTCAAAAAAGAGTATGGCGGTGGACCCTAGTAGTCTTACCCTAGACCATTTTCGGTGTGTAGCGGTCCTTTGATAGACCGTTTGTGGACCTTAGCGGCCCAACAATCGACCACTTAGACCTTTGATCCTGTATGGCGGTGTAAGCCTTGCGGCCCAATCTTGGACCGTTTATCAGCCACTGGCGGCCAATCGTCTGACCGCTTATGACCCTTTAGCGGCAGAGTAAGACCACGTAATCATTTCAACCCTGTGAGTCAGTTCGAGCCTAGCGGCCCTAATATGGACTGTTTATGACTATTTAGTGGTCAGTCTTTCGACTGTTTGCGACTGTAGCGGTGACTTCCCCTTCCCCTTTTTGTTATCTGGATTGTACATCTTTTTATTACCCCAAGGGCATGTCTTGGGCTCCCTTTTATGGAGTGTTAATGATAAATTCTAGATTTGGGTATTGTTGTTTACCAAGTTATTCCACTTTTTGTTCTATGGAATGGTGTTGAATGCAGGGACTGGCGACCACTTACTATTAGTCAGCTTGTTTCTTCCCTAATATGTACTCCGTTAGGATACGGTGACCCATGGGGTTAGGGATGGGGATTGGTTCTGGAACGCGTCGGTTATGAATCGATGCCAGGGTACTAGTTGTCTTCATGTTGTTAGCCGAAAATGCAATTCATATTGGGTTGAGAAGCTGGGGCCATGATGGTCGGATGACCCTAGGGGTTATGACGGCCAACGGCTTGGGATTAGGGACTGGGACTGGCTGACTGACCCGTGAAGGGATTATAGTCAAAAGGCCAGAGCTGGACACCGGTACTAGGTCTGGGTGACTGACTCACTAATGAGCTATGGCTATACTCCTTAACTGGCAACTGGCACTGGAACCGAGCGGCTGGCCTAGGATGGCATTGTAGCTGTGAGGCTGTAGATGAAGATTGATATTGGGACTGAGTGACTGGCCCACGGGAGCATTGTAGTCGCGACGTGGGAACTGGTAACTGGTGTTGGAACTGAGCGACTGGCCTGTAAAGGCGTTGTAGCCGCAATGCTGGGACTGGGACTGGGACTGGTACTGGTGCTGGGGTGGCCTATAGAGGCGTTGAAGCCATGATGCTAGAACTGGGACTGGGTGGCTGGCTTGTAGAGGCGTTGAAGCCACAGTGCTGGGACTGGGACTGGGTGGCTAGCCTGTAGAGGCGTTGAAGACATAGTGCTGGGAGTGGGACTGGTATTGGGACTGGGACTGGGGTGGCCCGGCTCTCGTGGGTGTAGGGGTCACCATCATCATGGAGTGATGCCGAGGTCGCCATTGACATGATGTCGCGGTCGATGACCCTCGTCGATGAGGAGCGTCGTAGGCCGCATCCGTCTGGATCGGCAGGATCCATTTGCGCTTGGCCCAGATCGGCACTTCGTAAGAACCAATGAGTTCACGACAGAGGGAAGAAAGTAAAGGGGGAAGAATCGCGAGATGGCATCCTCTTCCTCCAATCCATCCAAAGACAGAGAGCCTACGGTCCTCTCTGACATGCAGGGACACTTGAGCGCATTGGTGAAGAATGGCCAGGTGAGGCCGTGGCCTGTACGTGTGTGTTAGCTTTGATTCAGAAAAGTTTATTTTTTGATTGATTGCTCCCTTCTTCTCCTACTGTTTCAGCCTAACCTGGCCTTCCCGGGGGCAAGACATGGCTGTCGCTACGGCTGGCTCCATGATCTATTGGCGACCGTGACACCCGCAATGAGGGTATTTATGCACCTGTGGCACCTCACGCGCCTGGTCGTCATGGGGAAGCGCTTCCATAGCATGAGGTGGAATTGGGAGGCCCTAGGAGCGCTAATCGAGTTGTGGCACCCGGACACTCACACCTTCATGTTTCCTGAGTTTGAAGCCTCAATGCTGGTGGAAGAAGTCGACTTCCTGTTCCAATGGAGTGACCTAGAAGTGAGTGACCTGATCGATCTCCCCCCCTGGGAGGAATTCCTGGTAGAGATAGTTTGAGACAAGCGCGAGGTTCGGCAGATGACAGATCAGCGAGGGATATTAGTCGACCGCCTGGCCTGGTGGATACTGAGCTAGGTGAAAGATAAATCAGTGGAGGCAGATCGGCTGATGCGTGGAGTGACATTATGCCTCAGTGGGGCATTGCTCTTCCCTACGACAGGAGATGTGTTGAGGCGAGAGCATGTGGGTGTAGGCGCTAGAAGTGTTTCCAGTTGGTGAATGTTTGGTGGATGATCTTCTGAACTAAGCCATGGGTACCTATAGTGCATAGTTTCAGGGATTAGAAATAGATGTGATCGCCAGAGGTGTTTACCTAAACCTCACAGGGTATAGAGATCGCAGGGAGATGATTCCAAAGTATGCTTTTTTTGGGGGGGGAAGCCCTACCTAGAGGAAGATGGGAAAGAGCACCTCTTTAGAGGGAGCCACTCTGCCACCTTACCACTAGGAGGTGAATATTATTAATATAAGAAAGAATTAACAAGTACATCAAACAGATGCTAGGTATACCTAGCTTATCCAATCGAGCAGCACCTTTAACATTGATAGGTAGCTCATGTTGGGAGAAAACGAAGTACACTTTGTGGAGCAGGCTTGATGCTAAAGAGTCAACTACTAAATTTGCTTCTCTGTATATGTGGGTAATAGTGAGCTATTTTGGGATGATGTTCCAAATTTCTCTGACATAGGTGAGAATCATCCAAGGGCAATGGATTAGTCTGTTAACACTTTGCACAAGAATTTTTGAGTCACATTCAAAAAGGGCCGGCTGGCTGTTGACAGTGTGAAGGTATTTAACTCCATCTAAGAGTGCTCTGGCTTCAGCTATGATGCTGTTAGAGTGACCATAATAATGGGAAAAGGCCAGAAGAACAGTTCCTTTAGAGTCCCTAACGACCCCACCGCCACCTGAATCACCTGACTGCTTGCATGAACCATCTGTATTAAGTTTGATGAAAGGCCACGGGGGGCAAAGCCACTTGATAGCCTTTACTTGAGGTCTAGTAGGGCCAGCAATCTTTAACCCAATAATTTCCAGAAATTTCCGCCTGCTATAACTTTCTTCCCAAAGGTCAAAAACAGCACAGCTTTGCTTTACCTGGGCTAGAATTCTGTGGAGTATACACTGTCTAGAGATAATTTTCCCTTCATACTTAGCTGTATTTCTTGCATTCCACAACTCCCACGTACCATATCCGATGGCAGCAAGAGAGAAGAGATCATATAGTGATGATTTAGACTTCAATCGGGAAATAGAATTAAGAATCATAGCTCTGGCAGAGTTACCCTCAAGATGTAGACCTGAGTTTCGGAGAGAAGACCAGATATAAGAAGCATTCTCACTGGTTTGAAATAAGTGGTTTATATCTTCCATATGAGGGTCTTTGCAACAAAGACATTTAGAACAAAGAGGAATACCCAGAGACTGGACAGTGGCATCTGTAGGAATACAATTATTGATAATCTTCCAAATGTGCACTGAATTTTTGGTTGGCAGTCAGTTGGACCAGAGATGAGCCCAGAACGAAGAAATCTAAGTTTGGGGGCTGATACTACAAGAGATTTTATAAATGGAAGAGACCAGACAATCTCCTGAGTTGGATAGACTCCAAACTTCTTTATCAGGATCTTGAGATAGCTGGATATGCCTGATAGCATGAATAATATCAGATGGGAAGAATCTATCAAACAAAGAGCTTTCTTTATTAGTTGGGTACAGTATGCAATCTCTGACCGTCACCTTATTATTTGGAATGAGTTCAATTGGAACAAAAGAATCCAAGCATTGGTTGCCAAACCAAGCATCATGCCAAAAATTGGTGGAGTTCCCATCACCAATTATCACTCTTTTAAGCTGCAAAATAAGGCTTTTGGCTTGAATCCAGCACCTTCTGGTATGACCTTTCATGTTTCTGAATTGAACCTCAGAGAGGTGACAGTCACAGATATATTTAGCCCTGAAATAAGTAGCCCATAAAGAATCTGAGTGCAGTGCCCTCCATAGCATCTTAACTCGAAGAGCAAGATCCATCTATCTAAGGGACATGATTCTAAGGCCCCCGTGAGTGATCAACTTACAAAGCACATTCCAAGATTTCCAGTGCCTTTTGTTGCCATGATTGGACGAACCCCAGAAAAAATTAGCAAAGGACCTCTCAAGCAATTTATGGATACCAGAATGAAGAGGAGAAGAGGCCAAAGCATAGATGGGAATCGAGGTGAGAACATGTTTAATTAATATCAGTTTGGCTCCTTGAGATAGTAAGCTAGCTTGCCAGCCATCTATGCGCTTCTGAATGGAGGAGATAATGCCTGCAAAATGAACAATCTTCCTCCTACCAAGCACCAGGGGGAAACGCAGGTATTTGTGAGGGAAAGAGTGACGACAATATCCAGTAATATTTTCAAGTCGATTGGCCACAGCAACATTAACTTTGGAATGTAGGAAGAAGCCACTTTTTCCCACATTAATGAGCTGGCCAGAGGCTCGTTCATAGACTCTAAGTACCTTGAGCAGATTCCTGACAGAAACAATTGAAGCCTTACTGAAGATTACTGTATCATCGGCAAATAGTAGGTGAGAGGTGGTGGGACAACCCTAGGGACCAGCATACCATTCCACCGGCCATTAGAAAAGGCCTCCTACAAGGACCTACTCAAAGCTTCCTCAACAATTATAAACAGAGACGGGGCAATAGGGTCACCTTAACGGACACCTCTAGAAGATTTGAAGAATCCAGCTGAATCACCATTCAATAAAACAGAGAACCAACAATTGTTTACCATAGCTTCAATGAGGCTAATGAATTGGAGGCTGAAACCAAACCTTTTCAAGACAGCAAATAAAAAATCTCATTCAAGCCGATCATAGGCTTTGGCCATATCCAATTTAAACATAACATTGTTGCCTCTAGTTTTTTTGCCAAGCTCATGGATCATCTCCTGTGCTAGAGCAATGTTATCCACAATTTGTCTCCCCTTCACAAAAGTCGATTGTTGTAGAGAAATAACTCTGGGCAGGATAGTAGCTAACCTGTTATTAATGGTGGTGGAAATAATCTTGTAGAAGAAATTACACAGACTAATTGACCGATAGTCAGAGATATCAGTCACATTATTCTGTTTTGGGATGAGAGCAATCAGAGTAGATGTCACACTTCTAGGAAGAGCTTGGCGGTGTAAGAAGAATTCTTGAGTAGCACTTACCACTAAAGCAGAAATGGCAGGCCACGCTTTTTGATAGAAGGCACCCGTGAAACCATCAAGACCAGGGGCACTATCAGCAGACATGGAGAAGACCACCTCACGGATTTCAGATTCACTGGGAACAGCACAGAGGAGCTCATTATCATCCCAAGAAACTAACCGAGGAATGTAGTTCAGAATACTATCATCAACATAATGATCCTGGGTAGCAAAAGCTTGGTGGAAGTGAGTGGCAGCAATAGTCTTCATTTCCTCATGATCAAAAGTGAGGATTCCTACAGGAGTACGGAGGTGAGAAATGCAAGGAGAAACATGTACGAACTTCGACATCCATGGACTCACTATATGGACTTAGCATATAAATGTGCATGGACTTTAAAGCTTACAATGGCATAATCTACACGGAGTTGGCATTTCAGTAAGACATAAAACATGCATGGACTTTCACTATGCACATGGCATGAAAATGTGGAGTGACTTTTTGCAAAACCTACATGGACTTCAGGCATCCATGGGCTTCAAACATGCATGTCCTTACGACTTGCACAGACTTAGTGTGAGCCATGGCAAGAAATCTGCACGGATTTTATGTGAAAGATGATAAACGTGCACAAACTTGACTTGTGGCTTGAAGGCGTGCAACATGCACGGACTTTAACGCAGTGTGCATGGACTTAAAATTTCAAAGAGAGATAAATGCAAAGACAGATAAATGCAACTAAGATAGACTATGTAAATGTGCACAAACTTAGACGACCTGAATGTACTGACTTAACGAATGCACTGACTTAACCAATGCGTGCATGCTCAGGCCTAATACAGTAAGCAAGATAATATGCACCAACAGAGCAGCAGTAATATACGCAACAAGCAACACAGTGCACCCACCAAGGGCAATAATTGATGAAGGACATGAGTAGAGATTCAATTCCATTATTCAAAGAAATCATGCATACTTATGTGGTGACTCATGATGTTGTAATCATCAAAATATCATCAAAACATAGATGACACCATCATCAAAGTGTAAGGGGCACAACAGCTATAACTATAGCAGATGTCGAAATACATGACCCAATGCCTACGCATATAGGGCCCGATCTGGTCCTGGGCGGAGCACCCAAAAGTACTTGTGCCCATGAGAGCTATTATTGATCGCGGTGTGACATTGCACCGAAGTACTCATCATTCTAGATAAATGGCATTCCACTCACTCTCTCTCTCTCATGACATTACTTGATATTACTTGCGTGCGTGACTCATCGTACTACTTACTAGAACTCTAAGTAGCCAATATCTCGTGACACTATCTAGGGAATAGAGTATTAACTCCTGATCTTACGTGGTTGATCAAGGACAA
This sequence comes from Amorphophallus titanum, assembly GCA_024336825.1. Classification (NCBI taxonomy): domain Eukaryota; kingdom Viridiplantae; phylum Streptophyta; class Magnoliopsida; order Alismatales; family Araceae; genus Amorphophallus; species Amorphophallus titanum. The sequence continues at coordinate 971,148 of JANBPO010009106.1, forward strand.
CAAGCTCCAACGTCTGGAGCGTGGCGGGCGCGATCCCTCGGTGGATCCCAAGAAGGCACCTTTCGCGTTCCTGATGGTTTTTGACGTGGTTTAGTCGCTTTGGCGCATAGTTTCTTCTGTGGAGGTAGGGAGATGGATCACCACTTTCTCCTCTACGTTTTCCCTGTCCCTGCTCATCTTTTAGTGCTCCAACGGGCGAGATCGGCCCCGTTGGGGTTTCGTAGGCTTCTCGAAAATTGACAACGGTTCTACGATCGGTTGGAGTCAATGGACTGCTTGGAAAGTCAGCATTCCATTGATACCAATTTCGTGTCGATCAGCGGTCCCGTTTGACGATGGGGAGCTCAGGAAGTCCAGTCTTCCCATTTGGGTGATTTCGTTAGAATTGTCCGTTTCTTGTGATCCGTGTACCATTTTGACTCCGGATGGAGTCCATGTGATTGTATGCATATCCATGGCTGTATACCCAGCGTTTCAGCGTGAATGGGATGTGGGAAGGACCCCATGGTTTACTCACCGTCATGGTTGGACGGTCGAACCAGGTGCCGCACATGGTATGAGTGGCCATCCCTGGACCATTTCTCCTCATGGAGTCTATGGGCTTGTGCAGTCACACGATAGACCACACAAGGTATGGGTAGCCTCGTAAGGACCACCTATCCCCACTTGGGCAGCCAGCTGTCAGTCGCCTGTCTTTCCATTGGGTTGAGCGGCCAGCATCTGACCGCCCATCCCAGTTGACCCTTGGTGAACAGTTGAGTGTCGGTCATGTTTGGTAGTCTTGTGAAGACCGTTTTGACTGACACTGTAGTAAGTCGGTTCCGTTCAGCGGTCCGGTCAAGACTATTTTAAAGAGGAAGTAGACTGGGTCGTGGGCTTGAGCGGCCAAGACTTGACCGTTCATCACCTTGGGCGGCCCTGCCCTGACTGTCCATCCTTTTTAGTCTTCAGGGGGGGGGTAAAGCAAAGGATGGCATGATATTATATGGGGTAGAGTCTGTTAGAACAAGGAAGTAGGTGGTCTGGGCATCAAGAGCATTAGATACTTTAATGTGGCATTGTGTAAGTGGCCGTGGAGGCTCGGGTCAGAGGTTGGGGGATTGTGGGCGCAACTGATCAGACAGAGATACTACTCCTCCTCCATAGTGTGAGACTTACTCCCGCCCCAGTTGTATAATGTCTCCCCGATCTGGAGAGGTATTCTACAGTGTGTGGACTACTTCAAAGTTAATGTTAGCAGCCTGGGTGACGGAGAGACATGTCTATATCTGGCAGGATAGGTGGTGTGGTGACTCCTCACTGGTGGAAGCCTTTCCATCATTGCGAGCATACCAGGGGTTCAGTAGTCTTTTGATGCACAACTGGCCCGCATTTGGGCCCCTACTTTCAAGAGGAATCTCACCCTAGAGGAGATGGACCATCTATCTCTTCTCTTTCCTCTTGGACTTTAGTCCAGTCGTCAGCAGAGCGAATACTTGGCTATGGAGATGGGAGAGGGAGGGCCACTTCTCAGTTAGGACGGCCTATGCTCCCCTCGCTAATGGAAGGAGACGCCCATCCCCTTCACTCCTCAGATTTGGGCTCCCAAGAACCCACTCAAGGTGAAAGTGTTGCTTTGGAGAATCTCCCATGGGCAACTGCCCACATGTGACAAGGCGGGCACCTTTCCTTCAGCACATATCTGTCATGTGCTGCTTGTGGGGGGACGAGGAGGAGGATCTAGACCACTTATTTACGGGATGTCCCTTCGCGAAGGGCATTTAAACGAGGATCGGCCAGTGCTCACAACAGACCCTGGGCCACTTTGAGAGGGTCCAGCAACTTCTTTCCAAGTGGCACTGGAGGTGGATTCTTAAGGGCAACAAGATTATTTGGTGGCTTATCCTACATGTCACTCTTTGGGGCTTGTGGAGTAAAAGGAACGAACATTAGGCTATCCAGAAGGGAAGCAAGGATGGAAGCTACAGAACAGTGCACAACTCAAACCCAATGAATGAAGAATACCTTGCAGAATAGGACACCAAAAAGGGAAAGTAAAGATGCTATTGAAAGATGGGGATATTGTAGTGAAACTAGGGCAAAAAAAGGGTTTAAAGCGTGAAAGATAGCAGTGAAAAATGGGATGAAAAATATAAGAAAACGAACAGTGCAGAACATGGCAGAAAAATGACATAAGTATGAAAACTGTGTGAAAGTGCAAAATGATGGACAAAAATAAGCATGAAGCATACGAGATAATGAGCCCAGAATGGGGGAAACGAAGAGTCTACATCCCTTAAGAGCCTGGAGTTGAAAAGAATGATCAGAGGTACACCGTAGCCTTGCCCCGGTGATGCAAACATGCCCCCTTTGTAAGAAATCTGGGTTTTCGATTGGCAGAATAGAATGGTGAAACCTGAAAAATTGGGGCATGAAAAATAGAGAAAAGAATAAAGAAAAGGATGCCCAAATATAATCAACACGAATCTAATACTCCCCTCTTCAAGGTAGGGTCGAAGGAAGATGAAGATGACATAGCATAACTCCACCCTGGCTTGAAGAACAGGCCCCCGTCGCGAAGTTGTAGCAGAAAGCTAAAAATCTGTGATGATTTGCCAAAAGTAGGGGCGAAGAAAAGAGGGTAAACGTTGATGAATAAATCCCAAATAGAACCAACGCGAAGCTAACACTTCCCTCTTCTGGATAGGGTCAAATAACAATGAAGACACTGTGGCATGGCTTCGTTGTCGCCTTGAAAACACACCCCCGTCACGTAGTTCGCACAAGGTTCTTTATATAGAAACTGCATAAATCTAGAACTTTCTCCATGATTTTAGGAGATATATCCCACCAAAATTTGAGTTCTTTGGATCAATCTCTAGATAATAGTGAGGCAAAGAGATAGGAACAAGCGGGACTCAATTTCGTGGAAGAATCTGGAAGATATTCACATGGAAAGGAGAGCCCGGAGGTTGATCGGATAGAGTTTGACTCTAACCTGTCATATGCCTTTGCCATATCAAGTTTAAATATGGCATTATTGCCTCTTATTTTTCTACCCAAATCTTGAATCACATCCTGTGCCAATGTAATATTTTCAACAATGTGTCTATCCTTTACAAATGCAGATTGCTCCATAGAAATGATCCTAGGAAGAATTGAAGCTAACCTTTTGTTAACAATGGAAGAAATAATCTTGTAGAAGAAATTGCACAAACTAATAGGCCTGAAGTCAGAAATGTCAGCAACATTTGACTTTTTAGGGATAAGAGCAATTAAAGTAGAAGTCACGCTTCTTGGGAAAGCCTGCTGAGTACTAAATGCCTCTTGAATAGCAGCCACAACCAAACCATCAATAATTGGCCAAGCCTTGTGATAAAAGGCACCTGTGAAACCATCGGGCCCAGGGGCACTATCTGAGGATAGATTGAAGACAACATCCTTTATTTCCATTTCAGAAGGAATTGCACAGAGCATGTCATTATCTTCCTGAGTAACCAGAGAAGGAATGCAGTTCAAAGATGAATCTTCTATATAGTGGTCCTGAGAAGTAAAGGCTTTTTGAAAATGAGTTGCAACAATTTCTTTCATTTCCTCATGATCTGATGTAAGAAAACCAGCAGAATTTCGAAGCTGAGTAATGCGAAATTTATGTCTCTTAGCCATAGTAGAAGTATGAAAAAATCTTGTATTTATGTCCCCCTCCAGGAGCCATTTAATTCCAGATTTCTATCTCCAAAAGCATTCTTCCTGAAGGAGCCTATCAGATTGCAGAGATTTAGCCTCCTCTAGGGTTTGTAAATTAGCCTCTGTGGGATGTAAATCATAAGAGTGCTCTGCTTTAAGAACTGAATCTTCTGCTGCCATCAAATTTAAATGGACATGACCAAAAGTCTACTTGTTCCAAGTCCTTAGCATTTTCCTCAAAAACTTAAGTTTCAGATATAAAGTAGTCATGGGAGAAGAAGCCAAAGGATTATGATGCCAACATGATTGAATATCAAAGCAGGATGGGAGTGAATATGAATTGTACCTTCAATAAGCTCTCCTTCCTTTGTTGTTTCATCTTCTAATACGGCATTTAATCTAGCCTGTCGCTTCTATCCACGATTGTGTCTCGTGGATGGCTGCTCCTTCATCAAGGGACAATCAGGCATACCATGCTCCCAACTTCCACAACGTAGGCATGTGCCTAACCTCTTCTAACATTCTTCAGTCGCGTGACCGAATTTATCACAAAACGAGTAAGCCGCCAGGACTTGCTTATCTTCTTCTTCTTTGACCTTCTCATTCTGACGTTCATCCTAGCCGTTTCCATTCTAGGATCTCTTCCTGCTATCCCGAGAATTATAAGTGATGCTAAATTTTTCTTACTTTTTACCTCGCCGATCAGACTTTCGACTCGACTTCTCCACTTTACCCTTAAGTTTATCGACCTTCTCCAAGGTCCGTTCACATAAGTGTGCCCGTTGGAGCTTCTCCTCATAGGTCCAAATGTTTTGTGGGCCAAGTTGCTAGATAAAAATGGGGCGTTATCCGTCCATAAAGCGATTTGCTTTCAAAAGGTAGGTGCTCACTAGATGTTGAGCATAGGGTGCTAGGTGGGAAAACTGTAACTCATATTCGGCTACTGACATCATGCCCCAACGAAGTGACATGAATTCAGCTGCCTTCCTCTCCTTGACATGTTTAGAGAAGTACTTGGCTCGAATGAGAGTCAGAAATCCATCCCATGTGTGTGGTGCGTCTGCAGGCGGTGCCGGGACAGATTTCCACCAAGTACGGACGTCCTTGTTCAATTGGAATGTAGTAAGATGAACCTTTTCTTGGTCGGCACACTGTATGACCTTGAATATACGGTTCATTTCATCAATCCGATTTTCTGCCTCATCGGGATTTGAAGAACCTAAAAATCAAGGAGGATTTAAGCTCCAAAAATTACAGTGTAGGTCTCCAGCTCTTGCCCCTGCGCCGGCTTGAGCCATATTCTATAATGCTTGGGTGAGACCTGAGGAGAGGTAGTAGAGGGTTTCCCTCAAAGGAACTACAACTTGATTGGATGGAATATAAAATTACTTCTTTGAATCATGCCTCTTGACTAATTGGTCTGGTGACTATGACATAGCAGAATTGATGGTCTTGATCCTATAGCTTTTCAGATCTTCTTCCTCATTGGCTCATGACAAAAGGGGCAGTCCTCTATCCTTGGTACCTTCCTTGGACTAAAATCCCATTGGCTCAGGACAAAAATAAAGTATCTGAGGAGGGTAAAATTGGCTTGGCCCAAGAGCGCCCCAATAATGCTAGGCCCACAAAGGAACGAGCGTCACAGACCCTCCTAAGAGAGTGGGTACGTGCACCTAGCCCAGTAAAAGAAGGCCCAGCCCAAGAAGAGCCTCGGATTCTATAGCACGGCCCACGTGTAGTCGTCATCGAGGTATTCTCCGATGACCGACCGTTACTCCCCACGACTTCGGCCCTGACCCGGTAAACGGGCAAGCACGTCCCATGAGCACCGTAAGACTCACCCAGGGAACGGCCAGGGCCGGGAAAGTCACCCTCCAATGGGCAATTTTCGCCATCGTAGTGGAGGAACGTCACTCTACTATAGAAGTCCTTCCCTACAAAGGGATGGGGTCTCCACTCTTGGACAATCCCATATAAAAAGGGTGACAAACGACAGAGAGGGACAAAGTGGTTCATTCCGCTAAAGCACTACCTCAGAGGAGAGAGCTACTAGTCTAACAACACAGAGAGAAGAAGGGAACCCCCACCCACTTTCTGCAAGTCTCCTTCTGGCGACCTTACCACCGGACGAGCACTCACCTAGTGTCTACCAAGAGTGGCGAGCACTCGTCCGGAAGCTACCTACGGGCCTACAGCCGTCCCCGGTGATCTCTCTCACTCTCTCCTTTTCCTCTCCTTTGCATTTTGCTTCCCATCACTGACTTAAGTATCGGAGGGTTATCCCCTAGTCTATGACAAACCTTCCCTTGCTTCGGCATCTATCCCATGCCGATAAGGAATACAGGTGTGTTACACTATCACATATGAGAATACAACTAGATCTACTATCTGAAATACAAGGACTTCAAGATAATGACCCAGTATTAGTAGAAATCAAGGGCAAATAGAAGAGCAATCTGATTTCCAGATAGCATTAGATGGAAGATTGTTATTTAGAGAAAGAACTTGTATACCTGATTGCCCAGAGCTAAAGAAGAAGATATTAGATGAAGCTCACAGATCAATGTACACTATTCATCCAAGATTTATCAAAATGTACCAAGATTTGAAAGGGGTGGCCTAAAATGAAAAGGGAGGTAGTGGACTTCGTGTCTCGTTGTCTCACTTGCCAACAAGTTAAAGCAGAATACCAAAAGCCTACAGGTAAGCTATATCCTCTAGATACTCCCAAGTGGAAGTGGGAGGATATCGGCATGGACTTTGTTATGTGTCTGTCTAAATCCAAAGGAGGACATGAAGGAATATGGGTCATCATAGACCGTTTGACCAAGTCGGCATACTTCTTGCCAATCAAAAGCCGATGGTCTGTTGATGCCCTTGCTGCTTTATACATTAAGGCGATAGTCAGACTACATGGAGTTCCTGTTTCAATCGTGTCTGATTGAGACCTACGCTTTACTTCTCATTTTTGGAGGGTCTACAACATTCGTTGGGGATAAGACTAAACTTTAGTAATTCCTTTCATCCTCAAATGGATGGTCAGACTGAAAGAGTGAATCAGGTGGTAGAAGACATGCTCAGAGCTTGTATCATTGATTTTGGTGGAAGCTGGCATGATCACTTGTCTTTGGTCGAGTTTGCATACAATAATAGTTACCAGGCAAGCATGCAAATGGCACCTTTCGAAGCTTTATACGGAAGGAGTTGTCGATCACCTTTGTGCTGGGATGAAGTTGATGAGAAACAACTATTAGGCCCAGACATAGTAAGGGATACCACCGAAAAGATTCAGCTCATTAGAGAGAGACTTCAAGTGGCTCAGTCTAGACAGAAGGCTTATGCGGTGCACGAGCAAACAAAGTGAGGAACAACCATAGAACCAACACAAGGAACAAACCAAAAATCTGTTCCCTTCTGCTAATGTCTGTCACATGTACAAAATGAGGGTGGATGTACAAGTATATCTCTCTAACTCTATCCTCCACCCTCCTCCTCTCCCCCTCTGTGTGAACTCTCAGCATCTCCCTGTCCTCCATCCTGAGGAGGAAGCCTAGGTGAAGCCATCAACCCTCTCGAGGCTGAACTCATGTCACCCCGAGCTCTCCTCTCGGTATCCACTCTCCTCTGATGCTCAGAGGAGGAAACAAGGTAGTCCGTCCTCGAGTAAGCGCTCAGGCATCCCTCAGCCTGTGCCCGCTCACGACCTCTCCGATAGCACTCCTTGACATCTCTCGCACGCTGCTCAGCAATCCCCAGCTTGGTGCTCAAATGCACCCTCTCCATCTCTCGCTCTACCCTCTCTCTCTCTCTCCCATCTTTCTCTCTCTCTCTCATGCTCCTCACGCCAGTCCTCCCTCTCTCTCGCCCTCTCACTTCTCTTCATGCTGAGGAGGGCGTGCAACTCTATCGCATCTCGGGGAAGCTCCTCCGTGTCACGCCGCCTCAACTCTGCTTCCGCCATCCGCAGCTCTCGCTCCTGCATGCAAAACTTGGTCAATAAACAACAATAATAAATATTTTCAAGACTAAGCTGCGAGGGTGGGTCACTTACCCTCTCCTCTAGGGCAGCCTTAACTGCCTCGGCACGGGCCACCGCTCGAGCAAGCTGGCTCTCGAACTCGGAATGGTCCCAGGCAGGTTGCCTTGAAGAAGAAGCACCCTGGGAAGAGCGGACTCTCTCTAGCTCTCCTCGCTGAAATCAAAATATCAACATCAATCAGCAATTAAACTCAGGAATCATCATAAGGCTTTAAGTGAGACTCTTACCAGCTCCTCCACGGTGCGTTGGAGACCATCACGCTGCAGCACTGTGGCATCAAGTAGTCCCTACAGCATGGCTAGTCTACCCTCTAGATCAATCTGTGAGACCAACAATGAAACAAATGTCAATCACATAATCATGAATCTTTGGAGTTTGGAGTTTGCTAAAAGAATTAACTCACCTGTCGATGGGTACTACGATACACCCGAGCGCCATACGTCTGTGCAAAGGCCAGTAGGTAGGCATTGTCTGAATCTGCTCGTGTTGGAACTGGTCATCCTTACCTCTCCCAATCGACCAGCTGGTCATGTGCATGTCGACGCCAGTCGTCCACTCCCTGGAGGCCACGAAACTTTTGCCCAGGTCGAGGACCTGTCTCCATAGTCGGGAACTAAAATGTCGCCTGGTGGGCCCCCAGCATCCTCATGATCAATTTGTGGTGAAGCGACTCCACTAGGTTAAGGGTGTGCAACCAGATCTCTCTCCCGAAGTAGGGCACGACAGGCTCTACCCATGGCATCTCCCCGATGTCCCTCTGATAGGGAGTCCACACCACCTGCAAAGAAGATTGTTAATGATCATGCCATCATAATTCAACAAACAAAATTGGAACTCCAATGGAAATCTTACCTCTAGATGTGGCGTCATGTCTATCTTGTCCTGGATCCGGTCAACCTGGTCTTTCAGCGACCGAGGGTCTCGTAGTGGGTCCCATCATCGTGCTAGGGGCAGTCGCTCTCCTCGACCCTCCCAGGCTCGCTCGAGGGTTGGTAGGTACAGATAGCTCCAAACTTGAAAAGCATTTCACATTTTGATCAATATAAATAAATAATTATAAAATTCACTTTAAGAGTTTAGAATTTACCTAAAGGAGAGGGTAGAAGCCACCGAGAGAGAATAGGCGAGTGGAGATACCTAAACTGTCGAACATGTGGGCTAGCACTGCCGCACCCCAAGCATACTACCCAACCCTCTCCAAATCCTCAAGTAGGGGTAGAAACCAGCAACCCACGGCATCACCCCGTGATCCTAGTAGCAGTCTCCCAATCAATAGAATGAGGAACTGGCGCAAATCCATGTCGGCCAGTGGCCCTGGCTTGGTAGAGAATGCCCCCTCAGTCTCCTCCACCAACCTCCAGAGATACTCTACTGGAGACTCCCCCACTCCCCTCTGTGTGTGGTACAGACCTAAGCTCTCCTGTAGGGCAACCCTGGGAACTAGAGAGGTGCGCCCTGTGCCCTCCAACTCTAACCCTATCAACCTGCGTGCCATGTCTCGATAGTAGGGGTAAGTGAAGCCGCTCATTGCTGTCCTGTGCACTCGCAACCCAAACACTACCTCCACGCAGGGAGGGGTGCTAAGTCGGCCAGGCGGGGAGGGGAGGATAGCTAAACTAGCCCCGGGAGGGCAATTCTCAGTTCTGCCCAGGTCTAAAACTACATGACTGTAGGTCTCTGTTGGTACTGCCACAGACCGTTTCGGACTCAGAAAATGCCGAAACTAGCACCAACCCTTTGCTGACTGGTCCAGGAGGGCTCCAGAATTTTCGTGGGATCGTCTGGTGTCGTCGCCGGTCGTGACTGGCTCTGGAACCGGGTTGCTCTGTTTGGACTGGGACTGCTCTTAGGTCGCAGTAGCAGGTAGACGATGCCGTCATGATCACTCCCATAGTCGAAATGGTGCGGGACCAAAACAGACACGTCCGTGAATGAGTCCTCTTCGATCTCCAACTAGGAAGGCCACCAGGGGAGGTCGGAGTAGGGAGATAGAGGATGTAGAGTGGAGGGGTGTCTGTGTTGATTCTGAATGGACTGACTTGCGCACCTGAGGGAGAAAATTTTGAACGTGCTGCTCTGTGCTTCAATCGGTGCCCCTCTTGTTGCATTGGACAGGTGACTGGTGGGACTCCACTCTGGATAAGTGGCGCGCCAAGGGGAGCTGTGATGCGGTCGCAGCAGCTTCTGTAAGTCACCTCTAATTGCAGGCCAGACTGGTTCTGCGTAGTCCGTGGAGAATGGCTCTCCCAGGTAGCTCCACATTTGTATTGAGATGAGATCACCTCGCCTGCGAAGCTAACTAGGACAGATTTTCGATGATATATGGCACACTTCCAGAAGTCACTGAATGACCCCCAGGCAGGCTCTGCAAGTTGGGCTCCTGCTACTGCCTGCGAGCTGGGTGTGCTAGGTGGTGATTGATGTGGTAGGTGTGGAAAAGGGGTGATGGGGAGGGGGGAACGAGGGGAGGGGAAACCAAACTACGATCGTACGCCTAGCTCCGACGTCCAACCGAGGTGCTGCCAATGCCTGGATGAAGCTTGGGGGATGCCGAAGGATGCCTACAAGTTCAACATCGAGCCAATGTCACTGGAAGGTGGAGGAGGTCACAGCCGATGGCCTGCACAGTTCTGCCTTGCAGGACTGGATGTCGCAGTCGAGGTACGTCGACAGGTGCGCTCGCTGTAGAACTCCAAAAGTGACGGGACCAACTCGTGGGCATATCAGACAGGGCATACTACAAACCCTCAAAATCTGGCGGCCATCAGATCATCTCACAGGTCAGGGTCGCCCAGACGGTCGGCGTCAGGTTCCTGGGCGAATAGCAGGACAGGTCGACGATGGCCATGGTGGAATTTTTGATGCCTAAGTCAGAACGGGACGAAACCACTTGCATTGGTTTCATATCATCGAAAGCCACGACTTTGCAGAAGACTGCTAGACCTGAAACTGAGTGGAGGAGGGAGTGTCGGGGCCGACTTGGCAGCAGTCTGTCCTGGGCAAACAGTGAGCTCTGGGTCTGGCGCAACTGAGGGAGAATGGATGTACCGGGTGAAGGCGTTGTTAAAAGAAGATAGGACCACCTTTGGTTCGTCGGAGCTTTGAAGAAGAAGAACTCTCATGAAGGGAGCTCTGGCCGATTCGCACAGGGGCAGTTGGTGTCGGTGTTGCCAAGTGGCACACAGGAACAGATGCAGTCCAGGTGCAGTTGCACGGAAATGCCTGTAATGGTTGATGCCATTGACGAACGGAGGCGGGACCACTTCTGGAGCATGGAAGACTCAAAGGTGGACGACTCTTATGAAGATGCCTTGAGCCGAATCCCACTGTGGACGCCGATAGTAGCTCTGCCAACTGAGTCTCTACTGCAGGCTTGTAGCAGAGAGCAGTAGAATAGCACTTCTTAATCCATGGGAAGACGTGGCGACGGCGAGGCGGCTCCGGGACTACTGTGGATGTAAGCGATGGGAAGAAGTCTCAAATAACCTATGGAATCATAAGGGAGATAGAGAGGGAAGAGAGGGCCCAGTCCTAACTCTAACTATAGGGAAATAGAAGTGAGGGGAAACGAGAAAGACGAGAGAGGAAGGGAGCCTCTTCTCATGCCCTTTTGTAGGGCCAAAACCAAACCCCACCCATCTTCATTTTCTTCCCACATTTGTTAAAAACCCAAGCCTACCACCTCTATTTCGGTGCCAACCCCATGATGCATGTGGCTTTCTCCTTGTGACCCACAAGCTAGGACCTCCCAGCTGTCTTCCTCTGCACCAACGCGGTTGCCAGCACACTGTCTTGGGTTGTCTATCTTGGTCGTCAACCCAACCACATGTCGGCCACCTGTTCCAGTCGCGTTTGTCACGCTTGGGCCTCCCCCGGATGACGCCTTCCTTGAGAGCCCCCTGTGCCCACGCGGAAGCCAGCACGCTAGGCCAGCTCACTCCATGCAAACGCTGCAACCCACTGCCCCTCTGGCCGGCCTTCTTCTTCCTCTGTTCCTCCGCACTGGCCGGCACACCGCAATGAACGGCTCGCTCCCACTTCTTTTTCTTCTCCAGCAAGCAGACCGCCGGAGCTCTCTCTCTACCTCTCTTCCACCTCCACCGGCCGCGGGCTCCTCTCGCGAATGCCCCTGCCATGCATGAACGGCACGCGAACGGCTCCTGCATGTGACATCCTGGGCGAACGGCACTCCCAGGCGTGAACAATGACTTCTCGGGCAACTGCTCCCATGCACGAACGGTAGCAGCCACGTCTCATGCGCAAACGACAACATACTCGCGAACGCCATCCGATTGTTGGAGCCGCTCGCCTGCACTTCCTCTCTCGTGAACAACGTCACCGGTCCGCTATTCCGATTCCCTGTTCTCCCTCTAGCCAGCGCCGTACTTATTCCTTCTTTTCCCGCCGGTGGCCAGTCACCCGATGCTCTGTTCTCTGCTCGCCATGAAGCCCCGGGAGAAGAAGCACGATTGTTATACATTACTCTTGTGTTTAGTGCACTCAGTCATTATGTTGAAATTCTTATCGCTCTGATTGACATGAATGATATAAACTCGTCACGTCTGTGTTCTGCGCTCGGGGCGTGACAAGGAGTGAGTAGAGTGCATGAATTTAGGAGAAGCAAATGAACAAGTGAAACTATTCCCCTCCCCGATAATGGGTCTGCAATCTCATTCAAGGGACATGACACAACCCTTTAGAGCTTTATGCCATGACACGGTCAAACAAGACTAGCCAGTGCATCTCTTCGAGCTAGAGTGAGTAGTCCTAGCCCATTTGGTTGGGCTCGTGCTCGACGCGGGGAGGCCCAGGAAAGAAATAGAAGAGAGCTTAGCCAGCGGATATAGCCCTTTGAGAGGCACTACACCAAATACTCTAAAGGAGAAGCACGGAGTAGCATTTGGTGATGAGATATATGTGCATATAGGGATTAACTGGGACCCTTACAACTCATCCGGAGGAATGAAAGGATCCTTAACAATTTCCCCTATCAAGCCATTTATATGTCCATAATGCATTATATCTGGTGCGCACACACTGTTCGATTGATGGCACAAACACATAAAATGGTCAATAATGAGGAAACCTCAGGGAGAGGGAATATATATCGCCCTCATTGGGCATGGCCATGGGCCATTGAGATGAAATCACCGCAATCTCTTTTACCGAGCAATCCTAGGATTCACTGTAGCTGTGACCTTCATGGTCCTCCTCATGCTCGGGAAAGGAATTCAGAGAGATCGGAAGGAATAAGAGAAAGGGGAAACAACAAGGAAAAGCCAATTAACGCAAAGATAGACTTAGGTAATATGCCCCACAAATTGACAAATGAGAACACCCTTTTTATTCTTCTCCGTGAATGCAGAGGAAGCAGAAATGAACAGAAGTACAAAAATCTAAAGAAGGAACAAGAAGACAAAGAAAACATTCCTTCGGAGAGGAACCCACCTCGTTCTGCTCTACTCGGCCTTCTCTTCAACGCTAGAGGGGTAGGAGAGTTGTTTCCCCTTGTTTTCCCCTTCACAAGGGTGTGAACAGAGCGTGGACTGGAGTTTTTTGGGTGATTCACCGGTTTCGTGCTCAGGACGACCTAGCGGTCCTTCTAGTGACCGCTAGGGCGTCAGGCGGCCTAGTAGTGGACCGCTAGTGTCCCCGTATGTCGGTTCGAGCTTAGCGGTCGCGTGATAGACCGCTCGGTTCCTTAGCGATCCAGCGGTAGACCGCTAGGCTCTGCCATGCGGTCCGAGGAGTGACCGCTAGGGTTGCGAGTTTCTAGGGCTTAGCAGTCCAGGGATAGACCGCCAGCCTGGCCTTAGCGGTCCAGAGTTAGACCGCTAGGCTCTCTAGCAGTCCAATGTAGGGCCGCTAGGTGATTTTCATGCTCACAATGTCCGTTTTGCGTTATGTTGGTCTCCGGTCGGTCCAGTTGAGACCCAATGACTGACCTATGACCCCGTGAGTGTCCCGGACACCATGGATTTTGTGTTCGTGCTTTAGGGGTGTCCAGAGGTACTGCGTTACCTCAGTTAGCATGCTCGTGAGTCCTGGGCTCCGAGCGACCCCGTGTGTGTTCCGAGTTCCTAGGGGGCCATGTGTATGGCCTTGGACTGTTAGTCCAGTTGACCAGCCTGGGGCTGGAGATTTTTCGTGTGTCACCATGATTTTAGACCTAGGGATTAGGCCAGATTGATGGCGTTGTGCCGTCACGTATGATGGTCTTGACCCGAGTCTTGTGACTCAAGGACCATTGAGTTTAATAGGTCTAGTGGGTTGTCCAGAGTCTGGTGGCCTCAGGTCACCTTTTACTTCACGTTACTCGCGATAGGTGCGTGCGTGATTTTCTGTGTTCACGTTCTGTGAGCCCCCACTAGTTGTAGCCTTCCCACGGCACGCGTGTACTGGCCCACCCAAGAGTGGTGAAGCGGCGTACCCGAGAGAGATGGTTGTTAGGCTGGTTACCATAGGGCCCTCGCGTACAGTCGAGTGGAGTTTGCCTACAACAACAGCTATCATTCGAGCATTGGGATGGCTCCCTATGAGGCGTTATATGGGCGACCGTGTTAGACTCCACTTGATTGGTTTGAGGTTGGTGAGCGTGTTATGACAGGACTAGAGTTGGTGCAACAGTGTGTGAACGTGGTGAATTTGGTCCATAAGAATATGTTGACGGCTCAGAGCCGGCAGAAGAGCTATGCCGATCGGAGAAGCAGCCCCTCAGTTTTGCTGTTGGCGATCGAGTATTCGTGAGGGTTTCTCCTGTGAAAGGGGTAATGCGCTTTGGCCGACGTGAGAAGTTGAGTCCCAGTTATGTTGGCCCTTTTCCCATTGTAAAGCACATTGGCGAGGTTGCGTATTAGTTGTAGTTACCCCCAGAGTTAGCAGTGGTGCATGATGTTTTTCATGTCTTGATGTTGCGGAAGTACATGCTCGATGACTCTCATGTTTTGGAGGATTCCGTTTGACCCGAGGTGACTCCCGATCTATCTCTTCCGGAGTTCCCCATCCATATTGAGAATCGGCGAGAGCAACGCCTACGGAACAAGGTTTTTCCCTTAGTTAAGGTGGTGTGGCAGCGCCACTCTGGTGGTGAGGCATCTTGGGAGCATGAGGATGTGATGCGTCGGCAGTTCCCTTACCTATTCGAGTGAGTTTTCCCCTCTACCCTTGTGCTTTATTTTAAATTTCAAGGATGAAATTTATTTAAGGGGGGAGGGCTATAATATCCCAGACCCTTTAGATCCTTTTCTCAGGTCCCAGATTTATTTTCCCGGAGAAACTAATCATGTTATGCCTGGAATTATTTTTTGGATATTTTTCGGGTCTGGGTCCGTGAGTTTCAGATCACTTTTGGAGGTCCCAGAACGTGTTTTGCGATTCTCGCGTGTTTTTCCCGGACGAACCTACGGAACCCTGTATGGGACAAACCATTGCATTCTCCTGCTTTTGGATGGTACCAATTCGTCTGATGTGTTCTGAGGATCGAGAAAATATATTCCTTTTATCCCTTCAGGAGCTTTACCGCTCTAGGGAGGCCTCGCGGGTTCCAAGTGGTATCAGGTGTATTAGATAGTCCTATCGGGTATATCTAGTATCCAGGATTCGGGTCATCACATGGGTGGCCGGCCTGGGAAGGCATTGAAGCCATAGAGATGGAACTGAGGATTGGAATTGGAGCTGGGTGGCCAGCCTATGGAGGCGTTGAAGCCATATCGCTGGGACTGACAATTGGTACTAGAGCTAGGTTGCTGGCCTGGGAAGGCATTGAAGCCACAGGGCTAGAACTAAGGACTAGAACTGGAGCTGGGTGGCCGGCCTGTGGAGGCGTTGAAGCCACATTGCTGGGACTGATAATTGGTACTGGAGCTGTGTGGCTGGCCTGGGAAGGCGTTGAAGCCATAGGGCTGGAACTGAGGACTGGAACTGGAGCTGGGTGGCTGGCCTGTGGAGGCATTGAGTCCACGAGGCTGGGACAGGAGCTGGGTGACCAGCCTGTGAAGGCATTGAGGGCACGAGACTGGGACGGGGGACTGGAACCAGAGCTGGGTGATCGGCCTGTGAAGGCGTTGAGGCCACAAGGCTGGGACTGGAGGACTGGGGCTGGAGCTAGGCTTTGTCTGGCCGTTGAGGGAGTAGTGGTCACCCTCGCTATGCGGTGATCTGGAGACAGCCATCGACAGGATGTTGGAGTTGATGGCCCCTATCGGTGAGGAGTAGAGAAGGAGAAGTATTTTATTTTTCTCCTTACCAGCTCTACCACCCTTTCGGGTTTTCGCTAGAGCTGGCCCCCTTTAGCTTTTTTCGGTACGCCCTTATAGGTTTTCATACCCAAGGGTTACCCGATTTTACCTGGGGTGCCCTTACGGGTTTTCAGCCCAGCTGGGTTGATGGCAATTTTTGCCCCTAGTGGTCCCATAACGGGAGCCGACTGAGGCCGCCAGGGTATCTTTATTTTTTTAACCCCATTTTGATATTTTTTATTTTGTTTTTTTTAGGATGGTTGTTCGGCGCCCAAGCTGATAGATGTCCAACAATGCTCGAAAGATGATCAATGATGTTCAAAAAAAAAATATGATGATGTTCAAGATGGCCAACAACATTCAAAGATATTCAAGATGTTCAAAGATATCAGAGATGTTCAATCGTTAGCGTTCGAGCTGACAGATGTTCGAAGACTCGAAGACTCAAAGATGTTCAACCGCCGATGTTCAGCCCGGCCGATGTTTGAAAATATTCAAAGATGTTCAAGATGTTCAATCGCCGACGTTCAGGTCGACAGATGTGTAAAGATGTTCAAGGATACCCAAGATGTCCAACCATCAGTGGCCATACCGACAGATATCCCAAGCTATTCAATTATTCAACTATCGGCGCTCAGTCTGATAGATGTTCAAAGAGACTGAAAAGATGTTAAAGATGTTAAACCATCGACGCTCACACTGACAGATGTTCTGATGATGATGAAGATGTTAAAGATGTCAAACCATTGGCACTCACGTCGACAGATGTTCTGATGATGATAAAGATGTTAAAGATGTTAAACCATTGGCACTCGCGCTGACAGATGTTCTGATGATGATAAAGGTGTTAAAGATGTCAAACCATTAGCGCTCATGCCGACAGATGTTCTGATGATGATGAAGATGTTGAAGATGTTATTCCATTTGCACTCGTGCTGATAGATGTTCTGATGACGATGAAGATGTTAAAGATGTTAAGCCATCAGCGCTTGCGCCAACAGATGTTCTAATGATGAAGAAGATGTTAAAGATGTTAAACCATTGGCGCTCCCACGGATAGATGTTCTGATAATGAAGAAGATGTTAAACCATTGGCGCTCGTGCCGATAGATGTTCCGATGATGATGAAGATGTTAAAGATGTTAAACCATTGGCGCTCACACCGACAGATGCTCTGATGATGATGAAGATGCTAAACCATTGTCATCCACGACGACAGATGAAAAAGAATATGAAGATGCGAAGATGAAGATGTTAAACCATTGGCGCTCACGCGATATTTTTCCTTCAAAGTCTTTTGCTATTAGCAACATATGGTTAGTTGAATATTGGTATCAGTTAAGGATATTGTTGACATTGTGGATATTTGATTTAGTATCGATGGTATCCGATTGATTATTAGCGATATCTTATTTTATTGCGCACTCTGTCATTGTCGAAATTCTTAATGCTCTGATTGACATGATTGAATATAAACTCGTCACATCCTCTAGGTTCCTTCCGCACTCGGGGCGTGACACGGTACACGCTCTTCTACCACATCTCTATGATCAACAATCTCCCGAATAAGGTGGAAGTGCCTCAGAATGTGATTCGACCTTTGGTGAGACCTATGTTCCTTCGCATGGGCGATGGCCTCATTATTATCACAAAATAATGAAATGGGAGCTGATATCTAGGGAACTACGTCGAGTTCCAAGATGAATTTCTTCATCCAGACGGCTTCCTTAGCAGCTTCAGCCGCAGTAATGTATTCTACCTCTGTCATTAAGTCTACAATCGTATCTTGCTTGGAGCTTCTCCAACTGACTACCCCTCCATTCAACATGAATACAAATCTAGACATAGGCTTGTAGTCATCTAGATCTGACTGGAAACTAGAGTCTGTGAAAGCTCTAAGCTGTAGGTCCTCTCCTCCATAAAATAGAAAAAGATCCTTAGTCCTCGGCAAGTATTTAAGGATGCCCTTTACTGCCTTCCAGTGTTCCTCGCCTAGATTTGCCTGATATCTACAAAAAATGCTCAAAGCATTGGCAACATTAGGCCGTATACATAGCATTGCATACATGATTGACCCTATGACTGAAGCATAGGGAACTTTATTCATGTGTGCCACCTCCTTAGATCTCTTAGGGCTCATCTCCTTAGATAGGCAAATTCTGTGTGTCATGGGTATGAGACCTCTCTTGGAATTTTTCATCCTAAATCTTTTGAGGATAGTGTCTATGTACATGGATTGGGATAATCCTAGCATCCTTTTAGATCTATCTCGGTAGATCCTTATGCCACACGTTCAACGACACCCGGGGAGTCTGTACAGCTCTCTCTCTCCCCGCCAGGGCCAAGTCCCTCTAGGTCTTCATAAGATACCGACAGCTGTAAAACACTCGGTATCGGCCCTATCCATCGGTGTGACTACGGTGGAGGTCATCCAGTACCACCTCCTCGTACCCCTCGCCGTTGATCGGCAATCCAGAGATCTGGAATAGAGACCACAAGTCAAGGGTGGTCTCTCCCTCTACTGTTGCCACTGTATTCCACCGACGGTTGTGATGCTCCAGCAGCCCTTGTAATAGTCCGCTGTAGCACGGGTATGTGTATAAGGTGGCAGTCATCGTGTACCTGATCCCAGCTCGGTCCAGCAGCACCCGATAGTGGTGCACAACACCCATCAGCCACTCGATGGCCCCCTGACGGTACCCGTGCGATGGGATCACGGCCCAGCGACCGTACCAAGTGATCACGGTCTGCCACATCACCCCGTCCAAGACGCTGTGGTCATCATAGCCCTCTCCAGCATATTGTAAGCCTGCGGGCTTCAGCACCAACCCTGCGGTCCCCTCTATCTCAGTGCGATGGTGGCCGCGCAAGTGCCAAGAAGCAGGGCCCAGCAGCCCAACTCTAACTCCAGACTGCTCTGCCCTGCCAAAGAACCCCAGACACTCAGCACTGGGGAACTGACGCTGCCTCTAGTAGTCCTCCGAGAAGCTCGGATAGCTACCAAGTGCAACACCCTGCAGGCTGTCCCTGCCTAGCAAGATAGCCCGCTCAAGATGACGACGGGCTCCCGGGATCTGCGAATCATCCTCCTCCATGCCAGGAGGGATGTAGCACCGCACGAACGCGAACAGATGGTGGTCCAGGGGGAACTCCAACGGGTAGCCTCCACTCCGGTCATAAGTGTACTGACCGCCCGCCTCCAGAATCTGGGCCACCTCCATAGTCCCGACTCCAGCTGCCCTCTCACCGACAGGAACCTCAGCCACGATCGTATGGCCCCGGTCCAGCTGATCCCTGATAGGACTACCGAGCAGACCCGAGACCACTTGAAACCCTTGAAGCGTCCCGAGAGCTGTAAAGCTCCGAAGGGAAAAAGGATTGTCATGTAGTACATTGAAGTCACAGAGATATAACAGTAAGTAATTAAATTTCATTAGATCAGTTTGATAAAGCAGTAGAAATAAAATTACTTTTTACTTAATAGTTTAAATTTAACAATTATACCAGAGTCCAGTCCAAAGGAAAGACGAGGAGTACAGTCCAAGTACAGTCGATAGAAAAGAAAGACGTACACTGAGGTCAGGGGAAGCCTAACGTAGGTACCGCTGGCAACTACGGACACGTCACACTAGGAACCATGGAAGAAGAATGACGCCACCCACCTGAAAAGCAGGGGTGAGCCTTGTGTCACTGGCTCAGTAGGGGTCACGCGGATTCTCACTGAAAAACACGCAGTAACATGGAACATAAAACAGCAGGTAGTAAAGCAAGAAAACTAAACTACAAAGCTACAAAGAAGAGGAAGCAGGAGTAGGGAACAAGCAAAGAAGAGGGAAGAACCCGTAGCGAAAGAGCACGACTGCCGAGCTAACCTCAGCACCCGAAGCTACTCCTAATAGCAACAGAATGGCAAACTCTGAACTGGCAAAGTCAGAAGTTGCCAATCCGTTGACGAGACACCAAGCAAGCGAAGGCCTGCTAGGAAAAAGGGAAAAGACAAAAGCCCTAGAAAAAGTCTAGACAGACTAGATAGAAAGCACACACGACTCGATTATCGTGCACACTCATCTAGACACGACCACATGCACAACTAAAACATCATGCACATGACACAACACTACACTGACCTTGGGAAAAACCACAAGGAGGCTGACCCAGAAAGGTCACGATGCTCAAGAAACACGAGAGTCACGTGGAAGTCACGTGTCACGCATCTGAAGTACTCCCCTCACTAGAAGAATAGCCAGCTACATCCACTGATGTCTTATGCTGCACCTACTAGTGGCTCGGCTGCCTGTCGTCCAAAAGCACGACCGAGACCAGGACATTGTCAGAACCAGAATAGAACTACAGTCACGAGTGACTAGTCAGGGTCACGCCTGTCGGCGCAAGTCCAAAGCCCGTGACCACGTGTACACACACTGACTCTCGCCTAAGCCAGGCCTCTAGCTAGTATTCTCCCCCCGTAGGACGCTACGGTCAAGGACACTACTATCGAGCGTGGGAGCCCACGGAACTAGCTTAAAAACTGTAAATCAGGAAATGCCCCGTTGTAAAGGCTGACACGCCGAAACGTGCCATAAGGCTATGACTAGTGGAGGATCACGAGACACAGACTCTAAAACACGAGTGCCGGAGTACAGGCAGGCAAGAAGCACTGTCGTACGTACTATGAAGCACTAATGGCAGCATAGGAAACTACTGACAGACTTGGGACAAGGCAACTAGATGTGAAACTACAATGATCCTTGACTCTCACGACTCAGAGTCAAGATCATCGTATAAAGTAAAACAAGTCACCAATTAGTCTAATCCTAAGCCAGAGAAAATGGCTCATCATAAGAAACGACTCACAGAGATCTGAGGGAACACCGAGAACCCTCAGCATACGTAGATACGTAGAATGAGGTAAGATGATACCTCACGACATACAGAACCATTTCTCGAACTGGACAGAACTGTCGAGACACACACGAGGTCAACTGTCAACCACTGGGTCACACCGGGTTGACCAGAACCAGACAATGACATTAAAAGTAGTACAGAAGACTGCCCATGGCAAGAACACTCTTGGCCACCTTATATCATGGTCATAGCCCTCATAGGACATCAAGAGACATCCACGGGACAATGGGCAAACCACAAGGTCAAACCAAGATTTTAGAAAACCAAACCACTGGCAAACCACCCTTTGGAGGATAAGCGATCTATCACTCAGCTACCTAACGACATAAGCAGTCAAGGAAAGAATCACTACCCTCACAGAGTTAAGGACTCTAGCGGTCAAGGGTTGGGCCGCTAGGGCACTGTGGCGGTCAAGGAATAGGCCGCTAGACATAGTTGACCCCGAACAGACTTACCCTATCAAACCACCATAGCGGTCTAATATAGATGCGCTACACAGACCTGGCGGTCTAAGAATAAACAGCCACACTAACCGCCCTAGACAATAACTTAAGATGAACAGACCTATAGCAGCCTAATAGAGGCGCGCTACATGACTCTGAAGCGTGAAGGTTGGGTCGTTAGTGCCAACTGACTTAAACTATTGACTTAGTCAAACAACATGTAGCGGCCTAATGGAGGTACACTACAGAGCTCTAGCGGTCAGAGTTAGAACTGCCAGAACAAACCGACAGACTCAAAAATCGAGGAACCATGGGTCTGTGACGCACCAACAGAGGGGCGCTAGAGGAAGGTGGCGGTCGAAGATTGGGTGGTCACGTTCACTAGACCTCGAGCTGACCAACATGCCAAGGGAACGTGTCGGTCTATCGTAGGGCCGCCAGAGACTGTGGCGGTCTCTGGAACGACTGCTAAATTGTCACGACGGGAAAAACAAGGGAAAGACGGAATCGACCCGTTCCACACCCCATTCGCGTCGAAACGTAGGGGAATCGGTACAGGACGATGAAATACAACCTTCCACAGGCGGAAGGGTCACATGCATCCATTAAAACGGGAGATCGGGGCGATTTCGACGAATCGACCCAAATTGGGTCACCGGGGTTCCCGGACTCCTACCGACCCCGAATGACGACTAATCACGATAAAACTTGCAGGAATGGGATCCAGACATCCCGATGGTTCTTTTGACGGTAACTATATCGAAAATCGTCGTCATTTTCCGACGAAGTCTACGAACTCGTAAAAATTACAACGAGCCTAAACTCGCTCGTTCTCGCACCGAAAGATGTGAAACTGCGATGAAAGGTGTAGGAAAGGTAGGTGGTCCATCTCCCTACCTCTACCAAAGAAATCGTGCACCGAAGCGACTAATCCGCACCGAAAATCACAATGCGAGCTCGACCGTCTGCTTTGAATCCACCGTTCGGGATCACGCCAAAACCGATCCGATCCTCGTCCCATCGCGCAGCCGACCATCCGTACGCCGTCGCCACCTCGCCCACGGGCCTCCTCCGTCTGCAGCTGGAGCTAGCAGAGATCAATTGAGATCAAGGCGGGCTAAAGTCTCAAAAATAGGAGGAAAAAGGGTGAGAACCTAGAAAGGGTGAGGAGTGAATAGGAAGATGATGAAAAGATTATTGCGAAGATAAGGAAGATGGAGAATAATCATCCAACGTGGTCGGAGAGGGAGAAGAAAAATCACCTGACAGGGTCGAGAAAAGAACCCGAGGATACCAGAGGAGAAGGATCATAAGAAGTCCCATGTTCAGGGGAAGAGGAGGACATAGGCCGAGACCTAGAATGGGGAGGATATGAAAAATCTGGAGGTACCAAACAAGAGGAGAAAGAACGAGTGTTAAAGGACCCAGGAGGGGAGGAGAAGATGATAGAAATATGATCAGGTGATGGAAGATACACCACCCAAGGGTGGGAGTTGAGTAGAAGAAACGAGGAATGAAATGAAGAAGAAGAAGGAGAAGTGGACCCTCGAGTGCACAGCTGCTGACCCTTAAACTTGTGCTGCAGTCTCTTTTTGGCTGAAACTTCTTGAACACAGACCCGCCTGATGCGGACTTGGACCTTCGAGATCTGAAAAATCTTATCAAATAACGGGCCCATCTGGCAGATGGCCTGGCCCGACTATGAACATGCAGCTTCATCGGGGTGATTGACCCTAGACACCCGGTGCTAACAATATGTGGACGTTCTTGAGTAGATAACTCCTTAAATGAATGAATATCAGAAAACCATGGAATTTTGTCGCTTGGCACCAATAGCATGAGATTTTAGATCTCCACTTGGCAATCAGGCACGAAGCATAGCTCCCTTGATAAAAGAGACAGATGAAGTTGAGGGGGATCAATGCATGACATTGACGTGGTTGACGTGCTAATAAACCGAGGGAGATTACATAGAATGTGCAGAATGTCCTTAGAAAGTGCAGAAGATATGACCAATTGCCCTTTGAACATAGAATTCATCATTTCCTTGGCAGCCGTACGAGTTAGCACAATTTGGGTAGAGAACCCTTTTTGGCCAGTACGGTCCTTCCAGAGGCCGTTATACACATAACGGACCCTTGGGGGTGCATTATGTTTAGCTTACCGGACCACCTTAGGACTGTTATGTGGCTGTTAACCCTGTAGGTCTGTAGGATCGTTTGACATGACGGACCAGGTCCTGTCCATCATGAGCACATAACGCCCTTCTCCAGGCGCATTATGTGGTGTAAAAACTATGGATTTTCTGGGGTTTTATGTGTTCTGGTGATTTTAACGGGCCTAAACGGGTGCGTTATAGTCATGTAATGCACTAGCCTTGGTGCATTATGTTTCCTGTGGTTTTAATGGTTGTTCGGCTGAGTATAACGGGCCATGGGAGGCGCGTTATACTTAGGATAACGCCCCATTGGTAGTGCATTATGGTTTGCATGTCTGTGAGGTCGTGTTCATTTTATTGCTCGGGTGAGCATAACGGCCTAGGGGAGGCGCATTATGTTCACAAAACGTGCTGACCATGGTCCGTTATGCTCTGTTATTTCTGAAAATTTTGGAAAGGCATGATTAATTCCCATCTAATGTGTTCCATACTCTATTTGTGTTATTTTATGATTCATGGCTCGCTCCTAGAATCCCAATGGAGTGCTTCGACTTCCCATGTGATGGAACCACTAGTCGTAGCTCTAGACTTCCCAGATCGTTGACCCACCCGGGAGAGGTGGAGGGGCAATCCCATCAAACAATTTTAAGCTAGTGCCGTGGGTCCCCGGCTGTACCATAGCTCTCTACGGGGGGGAAATTCTAGCTGGAGGCCTGGCTCTAGGCAGGAGTCAGTGTGTGCATACGTGGTCAGAGGTGAGGGCTGGCACTGACGAGTGTCACTCTGACTAATTGTCAGTCGGTACGGTTCAATTATGCCTCTCGCTTGTCACGTCCCAGACTCGCGAGTTGCTTGAGATGCAGTGTAAACCGTCAAGGGGTGCATCTGGTCTCTCTCTTCTGGTGGATTCTCCTGTCCTTTCTCCGGTCACTAGAATGGTTGAGTTTATTTTTCGTGACTACCTTCGAGCGTACTTACAGTCTGGCCTGTCTTCGCATGGATAAGATGCACCAATTCCTAGATCTGGTGCAGGGTGAAAGACTGTGTTGCAGTATCGGAATAAGTTCATTGAGTTGGGTCGGTATGCATCGCATATTATTGCTGATGAAGCCTTAAAGACAGAGCAATTTCTCTGAGGTTTGCGAGCCGAATTGAGAGTGCCGTTGCTCGCTACCCGTGTCACTATTATAGATGATGCATATCGGGTAGCAGTCGCAGTTGAGCTTGATTTGGCGAGGTCTACAGGGTTTTCTTAGTCCAGTGTTGCTCAGTCAGTTGTGCCATTCCAACAGTCTTTTCAGCCGTCAGCACATGGCATTCCGTCCATTGTGCCTACTCCTAGTGGTCCTTCGAGGCGGATGTTTAGAAAGTCCAAAAAGTGTTTCAATCGTCAAGCATCTTTGGGTTTTGTGCAGTAGCAATCAGTGTCTTCTGATTCTGTGCAACAGACTGTTTCTCCATTTCAGCAGCGCCGTGAGTTTCCCATGAGTCAGCTGAGACCATGTCCGAGGTGTGGTGGTAGCCATCCTGGTGTACCATGTTCCTTACAGGTGGTCTGCTATCACTGTGATCAGTCTGGTCACGTTGTTCGAGATTACCCGATGAAGTCTGTGCCGGCACAGTTCTCGTAGGTTACCCAGCCGCAGCAGTCTCCATTTCATCTTCCTGCACCACCTCTGCCTAAGCCATCATTTTTGCAAGTTCCAGCTTGTTCCCAGCAATCTTCTGCAGCCTCTAGCCAGAAGCCGAGGAGTTGGATCACTCACATCACTCGTGCAGAAGCCATTGCGTCCAATCTTGTAGAAGGTACAGTTTCAATTTTTGGTCGTTCAGCTCGTGTCCTATTCGATTTAGGTGCCACTCATTCATTTGTTTCCGAGGATTTCTTTACTCGTCTGGAGGAGCCGGTGACCGAGTAGCCTTGTGAACTGCTCGTTGAGTTACCGTCCAGAGATTTCATTGGCCGATGCCAGACAGAAAGTGCTCCTCCGATGTCTGTCCATTGAGGAAGCCTGGAAGGTCATGAAGGAGGTTCACGCTGGAGCGGCCGGTGCACATCAGGCGGGGCCGAAGATGAAAATCGAAATAAAGAAGCTCAACTATTACTGGCCGACGATGTTTGACCATTGCTGCAAATATGCTAAATCGTGTCAGAGGTGCCAGGAGCACGCTACCATACCCAGGAGGCCGCCCGCGCCACTGCATCCTACGGTACCAAGCTGGCCCTTTGCCCAATGGGGGACGGACGTCGTGGGCCCGTTGCCCGCCTCATCCACGGGTTGCAACTACATCTTGGCAGCGACTGATTATTTCTCCCGCTGGGCAGAAGCTATCGCACTAAGGGAGGTCACCGGGGAAATCGTCGCCAGATTTGTCCGTCGCAATATCATTTTTCGGTTCGGTACCCCTGACTGAATTGTCTCTGACAATGGTAGCCACTTCCGTAACCAAAGGGTATACCGGCTGGCAGAAAGATACAAGATCGACTAGAGGACGTCGACTCCCTACAATCCGCAGGCCAACGGTCTGGCCGAAGCCTTCAACAAAACTCTCTGCACCCTCCTAGCCAAAATTATCAGCTCCAACAAGAAGGACTGAGAGGAGAAGATGTACGAGACGCTATGGGCGTATCGGACAGTATACAAGACCCCAATGGGCTGTTCACCTTTTTCCCTGATGTACGGCTCGAAAGCAATCGTCCCTGTCAAGCTGGAGATACCTTCCCTTAGGGTCGCCGTCCAACACAAACTAGTCCCTGAGGGACAGACGAATGTGGAGCGAAGGCTCGAAGAGCTCTCCAACTTAGAAGGAAAGCGGCTCCGAGCCCAACAGAACATTCAGATCTATCAAGCCCGAATAGCACGCGCCTTCGACAAACTTGTCAGAGGGCGTGAATTCAAGAAAGGTGACCTCGTCATGGTCAAGAAAAGAGATGTCATGGCCGCCAACCCCAAAGGCAAGCTGAATGATCCGGGGATGATTCCGAAGGTCATCGTCAGTCAAAAACCTTGGCAGGAGGTTGACGAAGCTCTCAGTAGGATGTACGACCTTTGTCGGTGCTCCATGTTTATTTGGCTTGAGGACATGGGTCTTCCGCTGACACGGCCTTTGGGACTATGATTTGTGCTTCCGACTCAGCCTGGCTTGTGCTCAAATCTTCCTCACGTGGTGATATGACACCCGGGGTAACTCTGCCTTGACTAGCGATCATTCGGCCATTAACGGACCCGATAAAGTGAGAAGTCAAACTCATGTCAGGTGATCGGGATCTTCCTGCCGACAGAGCCTTCGGTTCCTTATTATGAAGAGCTGATGGCATTCTTCCTCCTCAGGAGAGTCTTCTTTCAGGTGGCGAGCCACTGGGTAGACTGTCGTCCTTGGTCGGGCGACGGGTGTTGGGTATGCGGCATGACGGAGTCGATGCCAGATCATTAGGCAGGCTTGGTCGCACTACCGGTTGGTTGTGGATTCATCTTGACTTTCTTGAGGTGAAGTCCCCAGTGTTCATTCCAGGTGACTCGAGACTTTGGCAGCTTGAGAAGTCTTCGGTAGGTTGATCTTCAGCGGCTTCTGTGCTTCAGTGGGTTGTATCATTATCTTTGCGGCTTGATCACCGACGATCATATTTTGAGTGCCAACAAATGCCCCCCAAATGTGGGTATTGCGAGCGAGGCACGAGTGCAACAAGACCGACGGATGAGCTTCGTCTGGATCGAACTCCTCTAATGACAGAAGCTCGGAATGGCTTTGAATCCCACGTGGATGCTAATCCGGTGCGGTCATTGTCGTCGGAGCTTAATCCGGCGCCATCTAATCTGGTGCAACCTTGACTTGGGGTTAATATGGCGCTGCCGAAAATGGCGCGCCTTCTTGCTTGGAGGTTAATACGGCACCGGTTAGAATGACGTGCCATTTTACCTGAGGGGGTGTTAAAATGGCGTGCTCATTTGTGCATCGGATTAACAGGGGGAGACCCCCCTACGAGGTTGGACGCAATTGCTTCTGCAAGAGTGATGTGAGTAATCCGGCTCCTCGGTTTCCGACTAGAGGCTGTAGAAGATTACAGAGAAGAAGTTGGAACTTGCAGATAAGATGGTTGAGGCAGAGGTGGTGCAGGAAGATGAAATTGAGACTGCTGTGGCTGGGTGAACTGCGAGAATTACGCCGGCACGAACTTCATCAGGTAATCTCGAGCAACGTGACCTGGCTGATCACAGCGATAGCAAACTACCGGTATAGGATACGGTACACCAGGATGACTGCCACCACACCTCGGACACGGTCTCAGCTGACTCACGGAAAACTCTCGGTGCTGCTGAAGAGGAGGAATAGATTGCTGGACAGAATCAGAAGACGTCGATTGTTGTTGCACAAAATCCGAAGATGCTTGACGGTTAAATCGCTTCTTTGACTTTCTAAACATCTGCCTCGAAGTGCCACTAGAAGTAGGCGCGACAGATGGAACTCCAGGCGCCGATAGCTAAAAAGACTGCTGAAACGGTGCAACCGACTGAGCGACACTGGACTTAGAGAACCCTGCAGACCTCGCCAAATCAAGCTCAACCGCAACTGCTGCCCGATATGCATCGTCCATGACATTCACACGGGTAGCAAGCAACGGCACTCTCAATTCGACTTTCAAACCACGAAGAAACTGTTCGGTCTTTAAGGCTTCATCTGTGATAATATGCGGCGCATGCCGACCCAACTCAATGAACTTGTTCTGGTACTACAGCACGGTCATCTCATCTTGAACCAAATCTAGGAATTAGTGCATCTTATCCATTCGAAGACAGGCCGGACGGTAAGTGCGCTCGAAGGTAGTCACGAACTCTGCCCAGGTGATCTGACGAAGTGGTCGGGAATAGAAAGCAACTTCCCACTCTGAACTCCACCACATCAATGCTGCGCCCTGAAGTTGAAAAGTAGCAAGCATGACCTTCTCGTCCTCCGCGCATTCCATCGATCGAAACACACGCTCAGTCGCACGCCCGGTGGGACTTTTCCCGCCCTTCATTTAAACGGCTAATGTCCTTTCAATGCCCTTGTAAAGACCCTAACTCTTCTTCTCTGTTGAGCAGGAAATAGGAAGCAGTTCCAAAAGCAAAGGAAACTTTTGCAATGGCGGCAGTCACATACGGCCCGCTCGTTGTCGCAAGCCATGCAAGCCATGGCTACCTCACCGTCCCCATTGTCTTTGGGGATTTTCCAGCGGTCGTTGGTTCCCCCTTCTTTCTAGGGGTGATCCCTGTCGCTCAGCCGGAGCTGCCATCTTCGGCTCCATTTGCCGTTGCTGGGGGCAACAAGCCCCATTCGGTTCAAGCTCGTGTGTTCTCTGTGAACGCACTCGCTGCTAATGGCGTCCCCGCCAAATGGGGGCAACAACGCCGTCGTCAGAGCAAGAGGCCAGCAGCGAAAACCTCAAGATCCAGCAAGTCCATACTTGTCGGGGATCTACGCGTTCGGCTCGACGGCGCCGAGCCGAGGGTTCTGCAGGACCGATGCGTCCCCAACGTATCTACTTCTAACCGTTTCTCGCTCTTACACAAAATGCGAGAAGACGGGCTAGGCTTCAAGAAGAAGACCAAGTCCGATGACAAGGAAAAGGCCTTCGAGCGACGTCCCCGGAAGGTCAAACAAGTTTGGGTCACCAAGCAAGAGGCTCAACCGATCAAGCAGGCTAGAGCCGGCAAGTTTGCGCGCACCCAGCCCCAGGCTGACATGGCATCGTCAGGTGCCGTACAAGGGCAGAAGAGAAAAGGGACTTTTCGCAAGTCCAACTTTACATCATAGAGCTCGGGAAATATGCGAGCTAAAGCAGGCAACTATGCCCAGGCACCCCTGTCGCGGGTCTCTGTCTTCGAAAGACTAACGGAGACCCTTTCTGTAAAGACTCTGTCTTTGACAGATTGGAGGCACCCCTTCGTCCTGGTAGCCATACGCCGAAGAGACGAAGAGTAGTCCAGATGGCAGAGGCAGGTGGGAGTATGAAAATCAGGTATGTGCATAACTAGAGTTACGGGTATACACACGAAGTCCGTGCACATAAGGTCCGTGCATTCAAATCCATGCACACATATTCAGACGGTCTTTTGAGTCTATGCACTTAAGTTCTAATAATGTATATAAACTCTATGCAAATTTTTCATTCCAGTCTTATTGCCTTAAGCTGATTAGGTATCTGAATTCTTCGCCGTATGCAGCTCACTTGGCTATAATTTTTAAGAAGATGAAAGTTTCGTTGGATGATGAGAAGTTTAAAAAAAATCCAAAGGTGAATGTCTACAACATGGACTTCATCACCAAGTTCATGAAATTGAAACCTATTGCTGCAAAAACTTAAGGAAAGCAACCAGAACAGCAGATTGAGTAGCAGCCACAACAGCTGGAAGAACTGCAACAAGAACAAGAGTTGCAGCAAGAGCAGACAGTAGAACAACAAGAGTAGCAACCAGTGTTGCAAGTAGAGCAGCAGCAGGAGGAACAACAACATGATGAACAGCTAGAGCAGCTAGAAGAGATGCAGCAGGAGGAACAACAACATGTTGAGCAACTTGGGCAATTGGAAGAAGAGCAAGTGGCAGAGCAGAAATAGCAACCGCAAGACCTACAGGAGCAGCCACAGGAAAAACACCAACAAGAATTTGAGCAGCAACAGAAGCAACTACAGGAGGAAGAGGAGCAACATGAAGAACTACCAGAACAGCAACAAGAGCTAGATGAGCAACTAGCAGGGCAGCAAGAGCAGCAAAACCAGGAACAAGAATAGCCACAGCAGGTAGAACAAGTGCATCCACCAGAAGTGATAGAGCAGGCAAAGCAACAAGAAGTGGTAGAACAACAAGAAGAGGCTGCAGTGACACATGACACATATCATGGACCCTTGATGGCTTTTGGCATACAGCCACCCTTATTTCCTGAAGAGCCACATACTCCACTTGAACTTCACGCATCTACATCAGAGGGACCAAGCTCAGCTCCCAATGTATCTAACATACATCAGACTTCCCGCTCTTGGGAGGCCTCGCGGGTTCCAAGCGGTATCAGGTGTATTCGATAGTCCTATCGGGTATATCTGGTATTTAGGATCCATGTCGTCACAGAGGGGGCCGGAATGGCTGAGGAGGGTTATTTGCTTGGTGGGGAACTTGGTTATGGTAGGAGGGTTGTTGTGGTTGCTATGGGGGTCTTGGGTTGGAAGGGTTACGGAAAGGTGTGGGATTGCCAACCACGCCCACTTGCTCATTAATGACCGTACCCTCGGTCGTTTCACCATTGTTGTTATTATTCTTCCTTGCCATTCTTGACTTTTGTTCAAGCATACTCATGATGGGTGAATCTTTCATTTGGGTTTGAATATAACGTGCCCATTCATAAAGCTCCTCCATTGTACTGAGCTTATTCATAGCCAATATATGGCGGAACTGAGGAGTTGCATTTGATAATATCATTTTGACTTGCTCCTGTTCCGAAAGAGTGTCTCTCAACTTCTCGGTCATTGCTCTCCATCGGTCAGCATATTGTATGAAGTCCTCCTCGGGCTTCATTTTCTCAGCAACCAAGTCAATGATAGATAGAGATGGGCCCACACGGTCTCCATACTTTTGCAAGAACTTTTGTTAGACAATATCAAAGTCACTGGCCTCAATTGATTCAAGGGAATAAAACCATTCAAGTGTCAGACCACCAAAAGACCTTCTAAATAAATAAGCTAGGGATGCCTCATTTTTTTGCTAGAATGAGGCTTCATACATGAAATACTTCAAGTGGATGAATGGGTTGCCCGATCCATTATAGCACCGGAAGTTAGGCATCTCGGATGGAGGCAAATGAAAGACAGGTAATGTAGGAAGAGTGACTTCTTGTGGACGCACTTTTTATCAAATTAAATTTTATTTTGTTCGTTTATTAGGGTACTAAGTGCGTGGGCATGCCAGTCACCAAAGTGATGATTTATTCGGGCTCCGAAGAACCCATGGTGCGCTCGATCTGACTTCGTCAGACGATTATGTGAGTTAGGAAGAGTACCCACAGAACCAGTCCTTTTCATCTATCTGGTAATGATTCCTGATTGCCCTTTCAACAAAACACGTGCATTGGTAATATCAGCAGAGGAAGTTATTTCCTGTCTCCGAAGTTGAGTCTCATCCACTTGAGAAGTATCTTCTACTTGAATCTTATCATCTTGTATTAAGCTTTTACCCTTGGTACCTCGGTGAACATCCACAATATGCAATTTAGGGACAGGAGCAATTGTTCCAGCCGATCCAACTATTTGGAATGAAGGGGGCTCCCGATGAGGAAATTGAACATCAATGCTAGGATCCAAAGTAGAAGTGTGTATGACCACACTAACAGGCTCAAGCTCTGGAACCAGGGGAGAGGCTCCCAATAAAGAAACATCCTTAATATGCTGGGGTGCTGAATGAGAAGACACCAGTCTCACTGTCGAAGAGGAAGGCAAATTTTCCATTGCAGGGAGATCCCTTATCTCGACAATGGTATCCTTTAAATTGGAATTCAAAATTAGAGATGTACCCTTCTAAACATTTCCAACACTAGACGGGGCAGAAGCTACCTCCTGAACATTTCTTGTGATAACACCAGTCCCTTTCACCACAACCGGTTGCCAACATTATTTTGGTGCAAAGTGTGGGTTAGATGCAGTCAAAATAGGCTAACGTCCCAGCAATTTGCAGTCAGAAACAGAGTGACCAATTCGGGCACAGGAAGAATAGAAGGTCGGCAACTCCGGATAGCAGACATCCTACCAAGCCCCTCCTCCTAGAAATCCAATCCAGACCCGCGAAGGATGGGGTTTAGAAATATCCAATTCAACACAGACCCTCGCCGCAGTAATGTTCGATAGATTGAGAGTGGAAGGATCAATCTTCAAAACTGGACCAATGTTGCCGGCAATAGAACGAAGCAAGGGCTCCAAAAAGAAATTAACAGGTAGACCGCGGAATGCAATCCAAAAGGGAAGTATCGACGAATTAGCATTCGGAGAGAAATCCATCATCCAGCAAAACCCTCAAAATTATCCACTCGAACTCTCAAACAAACTCCAAAAAAGAGAACACCCAAACAGGCTCTCAGAAGAACTCAAAAGAACAATAATTTCAACCCTACACACTATCCACCGAACTCTCAAAAACTCTCCAAAAGTCACCCACCAAAAAACACCAACAACATCGACAACAGAGGCCCCTTTTATAGGGCCAACCCAAGCCCTTACCCTCTTCTCTCTTTCTCTTTCTCCACTCTTCTCTCTTTCTCTTTCTCCTCATCACGTGAACGGGTCTCGAGAGGAGCCACCAAGATTGAAGCCGCAAGGATGGGCAGCCGCCCTTGTTGAAATGGCCATGCATGGGAGCTCGCTATCGGGGAGTTGCTGCGTGAATAGCGGCCTCTTTGCTTCTCTCTCTCTCCTCTTCTCTCTCCTACCACTTTTGTCGACTTCGCTTGGGTGCTGGCCATCCTGCGCCCGCGTGCGCGTGTTCGCCCGAAGAAGCCTCCCAGCATCCGCTGACATCCTCCGTGTGTGCCTTCGTGCGCCACGCCTACCGACGCGCCTGCCTTCGTTGAAGTTGCCTGCATGGTGGCCGCCCACCGGCTGACCTCCTCTCCTCCCTCCATCTCTCACGTTCGCCCACGCCTGCTGACCCGCGCTTCTTCTCCCGCGTGCGTAGCCGCCCTACCGAAGTCACCTTTGGCCGCCCGTGCCCGCGTCAGATCGCCCGTGTGCATGGCGTGAAGAGGCCGCTCCCATCGTCGTTGACCACGCCACCCAACCGCCTGTCGACCTCGTTCGCACGTTGGCCGCCTGTGAACGCCCGAAGCCTGCTCCCGCGAGAAGGAGCCCCGCCATCGCGTTAACCACCCAAGGCAGCTTGGTCTTCTCTACCCGCATGAAGGAGGCCACCCTCCTCCCACGTCGGTCGCTGCATGGGGGAGTGAGAACATCTTCCTCTCTGAGAGAGGGTGCACTCGACTAATAACTGTACTATTGGTCACTTTTTTTGTTGAAATATACTTTCTAAGCTAACTAGTTCAGTCATTCAAAAACTTAAGTTCACATTCCAAAATAGTTTTTGCATTCCAAAATAGTTTTTGCAATATAATTGACCGATCAACAAAAAACTAGCAGCAAGGATTGCATTCATTTCTCCCCCTTTTGTCATTAGCAAAAAGAAAGGAGTTCCGCATGAGAGCACACTGCATATGTGAATAGCTGAGACAAAAGAGAATGCTAGAAACTACTTGTACCATGGACTAACATGCAGCTATATGGGGCACACAAGCAGTTTGCATGCAAAAGCTAGAGTAGGTTGTAAGTACAAGGTGATAATGTTCAAAAAAGGATAACATCAAGTGGGCATATCCTGAATTTGACTATGAGGCTGTGCTGATTACGGAGAGGATGGATTGGAGGGTCCAGTTATATATTCCCAGATGTGTTGCCATAGTTGGTTTTGACCCTCAAGAGCCTGGTTGATGGACTGAAAGGACTACAAGTATCCCTCGTGATTAAGCTTTAGCTCGGCCACATCCTTTACCAGCCCATCCATCTGTTGTCCAATTTGAGTTATTTTGGTTTGTAGTGGGTCTAGGTCGGTGCTCTCTCGCCCGACTAGAGGAATAGTGCTGCTAGAAGGTCCTTTATCAGAGCCCATTTGAACAGCCAACTACGTATTGGGTGCTTGTTGTTCTTGTTGTTCTTCTTCAGAAAAATTACCATCTGTTTCAGAGTCTTGCTTTTCTTTTCCTTTGTCCTTGTGCAAATTCCTAACCAGCTCTCCATGTTCATTGAACCTGTAACCCATTCTTGTCTGTAGACTTGTAATGTTGTAGATATCACCAACCTTCAGCTCTTCACAAATTTCATCATCGAGTGGGATGTTCATAAATTCAAAAAGTGGAGTAAGATAAGCAACATATGGAATGCTTCTTCCTTTTTACTTTTTGCACAGCAAGATTAAGTCCAACATAAGAGCAGGTTGGTCAATTTCCAAACCTTTGAACAGACAAAAAAATAGAAAAAATAATCTTGGACTATTTTGTCCATCTCTTCTTGACTGCACCTCGGGGGAATAGCTTGATGTTGTAGGCGATCCAGAGTCATCGGCTGGCGAGCCATTCTTGACATTTGAGTAGTCTGGTATATATTCCGAGGGTATCAGAATATATCTGCCCGCCTGACGCAGGCTCTTCGCATGGGCAGAGCAGCCAATGGGGTGATTACCTCTACTTCTTCCTCTTCCATTTGAACTTCCTTTCCCCTTCTTCTGGGGCGCATGGTAATAGCTTCCTTTATCTTAGGGGCTAGTGCCAGGCCCGAGACTTTCTTGGGCACCCATATTTGTTTGAACTTCACTGGCATGGGAGTCAGCGACTTCTTCTCTTCTCTTTCTATGTTGGCCCTCCTGGTGGCCAACACTTCGAACTTGTTATAGGTGGGGACCGCTGGAATGATGCGGTCGGGTAGTGCCTCAGTCGGGCGACCATTGAGGTACACCCGTACTCCTCTAATCAGCATGGAATTCCCAGAGGTTGATAGGCGCCCTCGGGGTGCAGCAGTCTGGTCTCTTCTATAATTCCTCTTTCTTCTCCCTCCAGCATTAGCAGGAACAATAGTCTTCCTGTCCACGTCATGGGCATAGCACGGAATGACAGTGTATGAGACAACAGTCTTCTGTGGCTTCTTCCTCTTTAGTGCATTCGCGGCTTCTACCACAGTGGTCTTTTTAGTTTCATTATCAACCTAGAGCAGGTCGACGAATGCGAGCCCCAAATAATTCGTGAAGCCCACTACTGACGGCATGGATCTGAACATAGTTGGTACTACCAGGTACCCATCACGAACATGGTTGTCAATGATTTGTTGACCGAACTTAAGCGTAACCAATCCAGCCTCCATTTGAGTTCCTGCAAATAAGACCAGCACACAGTCAGGACTTTGGGGGAGGCTGCCAGGCCTCCTACTTTGGCGAGAAGATGAAGGGGGACTCGGTCCCACCGGGCATGCCAACTTTGTGGAATGATTTTTTGTATCATCGCCATTCCCCCCTCTCATTTACATCACAACAGAAGAAAGTAAAGGGGAAATCGGTGGGCTAAACACAACGACGACCCACCTAAGATTCTTCCTTCGAAAATAGGGGATCGAAACGGTGCTTCTCCGCCTCGGTAGGGCAGAGGACGGCGGTGTTGGCCAGAGACTCTTGGAAGAGAAGCTTCTTCTCCCTCACGAAACCCTCCCCTCGGATGAGTGTGATTGGTGGAGGCTCTCTGATCTCTTCTCTCTTCTTCTTAGTCTCTTTTTTCATCTAAGTGTCGCCCTTCATCTGTCTCCCTTTTTTTTTGGTCGAACCAAGTCTTGTTTTATAGTTATAGGTTAATCCGGCGTGAAAGGGAGTGCGCCGGGGAAGATGGCGCTAGGGAGCGGATGTCCAACAGGTCCTTTTGCACGCCGAATTTGGTGGTGCCGGGAAGGGGATCCAGCAAGGCCTTTGCACGTCAGAATTGATGGCGCTGGGTTAAGGGTCGCACCGTATAAGCTTGTTCACTCAACGCGAGTTAGCTGGTGGGTCCAGGGATGGTTCGGGAAGTCACCATCGACCGTTCATCTCATTGTAACCTTGAAAAACGCTGACGAGAAGCCTTGATGAAGCTCTCAGGTGGACGTATGACATTTCTCGAAACTTCATGTATCTTTGGCTTGAACTCACAGACACGACTTTCGGCACTGTAATTTGTGCTACTGGGCTAGCTTCACTTGTATATGCAGCCTTGATTGCTACTTTGGGGATGGTCCCGACTATTCTCTCGGGCTCTCAGGTCTTGCTTTAGCAGCTGTCCCTTGAGGCCGAGCATCCTTTCTTTTCTTCTTTTCTTTTCTGTCGGCACAGGAGCACTCGATCAGAACTCAAGACCTGCAGAGGCAGAAATTAGGAAACATTTGAAATATTTTCAGTGTCAACAAATGCCCCCCACTCGCGGGTTTCGCGATAGAGGGATGAGAGAGCGGGATGCGCGGGTGTAGCCCATAGCCCATTTTCAGCGTTTATCATACCCCATGGTTTATAGTATGTTTTTAGCAATCAGTTGAGGCGGTTAGCGTCGAGCCCTTGGACACAATCAATGCCCGATCTGCATCTTCACGTTATAAATCAAGCTACTTCAAGGAGACATAACAATAAAGTTCAGCCAGCAATGTAACAAGTTCAAAATAGTTCATGATAGCAACAATCAAGGTAAAAATGCACAAAATGAGAACATATGAGTTCAAGGATGATTTAATGACAAGGTTATGCTACGGGAGGAATCTGGTAGCATAACGGCACATTCATTAACTTTGATAATTTATTAGTAACTTATTGAGCAAGACTTTGGGATTCTAGATAATCAATAGACCATCTAGGAGTATAGGAAAATCAACCCTTGGGTCAAACCTTGGGTTAAACACTCTGGAATAGAAAACAGTCACTCCAGGGCCGTTTCATGAAGAAGCAGTCATTACTGGACCATTTTCTCGGTGATAGCGGCCAAGTCTAGACCGTAACTATATGGAGTCGATGCCAGAGGTGGGAAGAGTCGACGCATTAGTATAGACTGGAAGATGGCGGTTAGAGGCAGGCCACTACCAGAAGGTGGCGACCGTCAGAGGGCCGCTATCTATTCCAGAATGCAAGAAAACGTTGGTAAACTTGAGTGCTTTCTAGATAAATGGTCTTTAAGCATACAACCGGCTCTGCGTCCTAGTGGGAATTTCAAGCTCGCGGAGACTTATGAAGGTCTTGAAACATGATCCCCTAGTCTAATAGAAGGAATATTCGATGAAGAGGTTCACAAGTCCAAGAAAGGCGGCAGCAGCACCACCGGTGGCGAGGTCAACCTCATCTCCAAAAAGCCCACCCAGGACTTCGAGGCGGGTGGCACCTTCGACTACGGCAACTTCGACACCCGGCGCGGCACCGCCTATGTGAATGTGCCGGTCACTGATGCCTTTGCCCTGCGCTTTGCCGGCAATTTCAATGTCGCCGATGGTTGGCTGACGCCGAAGGACGGAATCACCGCTGGGTCCCTAAAGGTGACTAGATCCGATACACTGAAGAGAAGCTGATTCCATAATTCACTAGCAAGCCCACAATGTATGCATGATCCGACTCGCCTTACACTCGAAAGGGACTGACACCATGAGCTTGCATGAGACAGACTAGACTAGACGTATGCAGACTCGCTATGCACTCGACAAATGCTGACAAACTGAACAAATAATAAAACACAGACTCACACACGACTCTAGACTCATGCAAAATGTAATGGTGGCCCAGACCACCCAGAAGTGCAACTGGTATGCTGGCTACTAGGCATCTTGGAGGTCCGGAGGATCCCCCTGGACATCGCCCTCCTCACGAAAGAACTCATCAGCCAAATCCTGCTCGGTCTCATAGCTGACAGCTACAAGCCCGGCGTTTGAGGTTTCCTCGGCTCTCGGGTCCCCGATGACTAGTGATGTACGAGTGGGACATTGGTTGGCAATGTAGCCAAACCCATGGCAGTGATAACACTGCTGTCGTGACCCACTAGTTTCCCCAATAAGTGGCCCCTTGCCCTTATCCTCTCGATAGACAGGGGGTGCAGGCAACAATGGATGAGTAGAAGGTGTGGGTGCTGGGGGTTGGGCAATGGGTACAGGTGGCTGGTGTTGAGGTGGAGAGTCCCTCAGTGGGAGGGGGCGAGGCCTTGGAGTGGGTGGCTCCTGACGGGTGGGCTTCGGGGGCCGAGCCATGGGAGCCCACTGATATGTGCTTGACGAGGTACGAGGCTCAACCCCATGATGAGGAAAGGGTCCCAATCGTTGGGCAGGCTCAAACTCGATCTCAAACTACTCCAACTCCAGAGCAACCTGATACGCCTCCTCCAAGGTCTTGGTATCACAGCAAAAAAGCTCATACTGATAGTGCGGCCACAAACCACATCGGAAGCGGAAAATAGGCATGGAGCTCTCCTCCGTGACACCACATCTCAAAAAATACTCATCAAATTCAGCGATGTACTCGGAGACGGACCTAAGTACATGACATATATCCTGGTATAATGTCATTAGTTACACTTTACACTTAAGCACACTATCTTGGACTTCTGATCCTCTCTGTTAGATATTCCTTCTACCGGACTAGGTGATCTTGTTTCAAGGCCTCATTAAGTCTCTGTGAGCCTGAGATTCTCACTAGGACGCCGAGTTAGTTGTACCATTAAAACCCCATTTATCTAGAAAGTACTTACACATCGATGATTTCTGGTTTCTGAGTATAAACGGTCTTCATGGCGACCGCTAAGGGTTACCTAACAGTCGGACACATGACTGCTTCTTTGGTCAAACGGTCAGCCCATGACCGTGTACCTCTCTGAGTCAAGCTTTTCTTGTTCTTGCTGTGACTCGTCGTAAACGGTCTTGACTCGACCGCATAGCTCTGCCTAACAGTCCAAACTTGACCGTCTGATTCAAGAAATGGTCCAATAAACGACCGCTTAGATCCTAATTGTGTCTAACTCGAGGTTTGACCTCTGGGGTTGATTTTCTTGTGTTCTAGATGATCTAGGATTATCTAGAGTCTTAAACTATGTTTGATAAGTTAATGATAAGTTATGGAACTTAATGAATGTGCCGTTATACTGTCGACCCGCTGCCGTAGCATAATGTTCATTGATTCTTCTTTGAAATCTTATATCAACTTTGGTATGATCTATGTCTTGGTTACTTGATCATGAAACCTATTTCTTGAAAATTGAAATTATTGGCTGAAATATTATACTCGTGGAAGTAGCTGGATTTATAACTTGAAGATGCAAGATCGGGCACGAATTGTGTCCAAGGGCTCCATGCTAATCCTCTCGACGGATTGTCAGAAATGTGCTATAAACCATAGGGTACGATGATACTGGCATCGCATTGCGCTGGGAGTACTTTCTCTTATAAATGAGTGAAACACCACGAGGCTCATATGAAAATTACATGCTTGATAATGACTTTCTAGTACATAGCCTTTATAAGGTTGTGTAAAGTACTTTCTAGATACATTCCTGCAACCCAAGGATGGCGTCCCACTTCCTTGCTTCCCCGGGCACATAAATGGGTGACGATTACCCCATTCCCCACCTCCGCTCTTCAACCTACAGTTTTGGGTCACAGGCAACAAAGAACTAGTAGATTGCAGAGGTGACTGTGACTTCATCTCGGTGTTTCAGGAGGCCCAAGTGATACTGTTCGAAGCGTCTTCGAGTCTTCTTTGCATCGGCGGTCGTCTCGTCCCAGTCAGAGCTCGTGGCCATCTGGAGGAGTCATTCTCCCCAGACTGCGCATCTACCTCTAGACTGCCAACCTAAAGCTGACTCCAATGACTACCATGGCGAGCAACCTGAACATTTTGGAACGGGAATTGGCTGAGGTCTTCCACTATGAGTCGCCGTCCAGAATCAAGAAGCGGCTCCCCGATTGGACCCCAGACGAGTGAGTTATCATTTTTCTCTCTCGGGTGCATTGTTCTGTCCACTCTAGGACTGAGCAGACACTCGACCACTGTTCATGCTTCTGCTATCTTCTCCGACCTGCTCTGGCATTCCCGTGGATACCATTTCTAAGAGGACTCAGCAACGGTACCAATGACTCTAGCCACACCAGAATCCAAGCTCAGGAGTGTTCATGGTGACCCTGACTTCCTACTTCTGAAGTTTTGTAACAGTCAGAGCCAGAAAATAGATCCCTTGATCACTGTCCTACCCCAACCAGTGCCATCCTCCAAAAGTCCTACCAAAATTCAAAGGTCCTCTTGGATCTATCAGGGAGGTTTTGCCACTAGTCTCGTCAACAACAGAGTTCAGGAGCGACTACAGAGACGTCATCTTCGACTTGCTATCCCCTGTTCCAGAGAGTGGGTAGATCCGGCGTCGTCATCCCATTTGATTTTCTAGCTTTGTCCCCTCCCCTCGCTTGGCCATCTGAAGGCCCCACCCTGCGTGGAGGTAGTTTTGGTTGTAAACAACTTAACCCCCACCCCAAGAACCCCCACCTTCGTGAGGAGTATTGATGATAGCTATTTGTCCCCCTTATTGACCTATTTATTTGTCACGCTTATCTACCTATTTGTCACTCATAAAGACCTACCTATCACCAAATTTCATACATTTTTCACCCTTAATTAAGCACCTCTTTGCCACACTTAAACTCCCTTGTCTAACCATTTGTCTCCCTTGCCTTAATCTTAATATTTTTTATATTTCTTAATCAATCAATTAACTGAATATCTTGTTTACATATTTTTTTGAATCTAGTGAACACAAAGGTCATCGTGGCCCGGTGTTCTATGGAGATTTACATGAAGCATAGGGATCATATGGCATTTCAAGAATGCCACAAGTCATTGATGAGGACTACACCCTTTGGTCCATATGTTGATAATGCTTCTCCCCTCTCCTTCACCATGACACTATTGGCGGAGATTATTTGCACCCATAGTGGAGGACATTACTTCTGTATGGGTAGTAAGGAGGTCGCATTCAATGTGGAAGATGTTGGCATCATTTTAGGATTACCTTGCTCTAGTCAGCCGGTTCAACATTATGGATCTGCAAAACAGAAGTCAAAGTTGCATCATCAATTTCGATTTGCAGTAACATTTGACCAGAAGAAAGTGTGCTCTCTCATCGAGCAAATTGTTGGGTCCGATGAAGAGCAGGATGTGGCCGACACTGTTTGACTGTGGATTGTACTCCTACTGTCCACTTTTCTTTGTCCACGGTCGGCGTATTCTTGTCCACAACAGATGCTGTCATGCTTAGATGACATTTCGAGAGTTTCAGATTACAATTGGGCAGCCACCGTGCAATAGGTAACAATGTACAAGTTTGAGGAATTAGTGTCGACAGTCCACAAACGACAGTCAGGTACAATTGACCGTGCTAATAGAAGGGCTGGGAATGCATCCCCGGCCCATACATTTATATATGGTTGTTCTACTGCACTTGTTGTAAGTTAATTAAATTTTTTTTGTAATAATGTGTCAATCATTAATTCTATTGCATTCTAAAATAACTTGATATTTCCTAATTTCTTTCTTTTTCTTTCTTTCCTCTCTCCTCCCTTCTCATTTGCGCACGTCCCTCTCTCTCTGCCATTTGCTCTCCTCTCTCGCCCTTCCAGCTCTGGCTATAGACGGAGGAGGCCCGTGGGCAAGGTGGCGACGGCATGGGGATGGTCAGCTGTGCGAAGGGGCGAGGATCAGACCGGTTTAGGCATGATCTCAAACGGTTGATTCAAAGCCGACAATCGAGCTCACGTTGTGGTTTTCAACGCAGATTAGTCGCTTCGACGCACAGTCTCTTCGGTGGAGGTAGGGAGATAGACCACCTGCTTTTTCTACATATTTTTCCTATAGTTTCACGTCATTCGGTGCTAGCAAATGAGTGAGTTTGGGCTCGTTTGGGTAAAACTATAATTTTGAAAGTTTGTAGGGTTTGTCAGAAAACGGTGATGATTTTTGATACAATTGGCATCAATGGATCCCTCGAGATGTCTGGATCCCGTTCCCGTAAGTTTTATCACAATTGGTCGTCATTTGGGGCCGGTAGGAGTCCGGGAATCCCGGTGACCTAATTTAGGTCGATTCGTCAAAATCGCCCTGATCTCCTGATTCGATGGTTGCATGTGGCCCTTCCGGCTTGTGGGAGGCATTTCTCATCATCCTGTACCGATTCCCCTACGTTTTGACGTGAATGGGGCATAGAATGGGCCGATTCGGCCTTTCCTCTATTTTTCCCATCATGACGATTTAGCAGCCATTCCAGAGACCGCCACTGTCTCTAATAGCCCCATGATTGACCGCCATGTTCCCTTTGGCATGTTGGTCAGTTTGAGGTCTGGTCAGGTTGATGGTCCAACCTTGGACCGTCACCTTCCTCTAATGCCCCCACGCTGGTGTGTCACGTGTCTATGGTTCCTCGATTCAGAGTCTGTTGGTTCGTTCTGGGGGTTCTAGCTCTAACCACCAGAGCTCTGTAGCGCGCCTACATTAGGCTGCTACATGTCGTTTGACTGAGTCAATAGATGAAGTCAGTTGGCTCTAGCGGCCCAACCTTCATGCGTCACCTTGCATTAGCGCGCCAAGCTCAGGCCGTCATAGTGTGTTTGACTGGGTCAATAGTTTATGTCGGTTGGCTCTAGCGGCCCAACTTTCATGCGTCAGATCATTGTAGCGCGCCTCTATTAGGTCGTTACATGTCCGGTTGTCTTAGGTCTATGTCTTAGGGTGATTAGTGTGGCATTCCTTCTTTGACCATCAGGTCCGTGTAGCGCGTCTATATTAGACCGCTATGGTGGTTTGATGGGGTAAGTCTCTTCGGGGTCAACTGTGTCTAGTGACCTATTCCTTGACCGCCATAGTGCCCTGGCAGCCCAACCCTTGACTGCCAGAGTCCTTAACCCAGTGGGTGTAGTGATTCCTTCCTTGACTGCTTATGTCATTAGGCGACCGAGTGATAGATCACTTATCCTCTAGAGGGTGGCTTGTCGATGTTTTGGTTTTTCGAAATCTTGGCTTGACCTTGTGATTTGCCTGTTGTCCTGTGGATATCTTCTGATGTCCTATGAGGGCTAAGCCTACGTTATGAGGTATCTAGGAGTCTTCTTGCTTGTGGTAGGATTCTCTTTCCTACTGTAGAGTCATCATTGTCTAGTACTGGTCAACCCGATGTGACCCAGTGGTTGACAGGTGACCTTGTGTGTGTCTCGACAGTTCTGTCTAGTTCAAGACATGATTCTGGATGTCGTAAGGTATCACCTTACCTCGTTCTACGTGTCCAAGTGTGCTGAGGGTTCTCGGTGTTCCCTCAGGTCTCTGTGAGTCATTTCCTACAGTGAGTTGGTTTCTTTGGCTTAGGATTAGACCGATTTGCAGCTTGTTCCACTTTGTACAACAATCTTGACTCTGAGTCGTAAGACTCAAGGATCGTTGTAGTTTCAAGTCTAGTTGCCTTGTCCTGAGTCTGTCGGTAGTTTCCTATACTTCCATTGGTGTTTCGTAGTACGTGTGACAAGCTTTCTTGCCTATCTGTACTCCGACACTCACGTTTTGGAGTCTGTGTTTCGTGAGCCTCCACTAATCGTAGCCTTACGACACGTTTTGGCGTGATGGCCTTTACGGCGGGGCAGTTCCCGATTTATAGTTTGTAAGCAAGTTTTTGTGCGCCCCCGCAATATTCAACGTAGCGTCCTACGGGGGGAGAAAATTAGCTAGAGGCCTGGCTTAGGCAAAAGCCAGTGTGTGCACACGTGATCAGGGGTGTTGGACTTGCGTCGATAGGTGTGACCCTGATTAGTCACTCGCTACTATAGTTCCTCGTTCCTTTCAGAGCGTACCTCAGTCTCTGCTGTTCTTGGCGCTTATAGTGTGGTACTTGTAGGTATAGTATAAGATGTCAGTGGACGAAGCTGGCTGTTCTTCTAGTAAGGAGGTACTCCAGTCATGTGACACGTGACTCTCGTGACTCTCGCATTTCTTATTCTTTGTAACCTTTTCAGGTTAGCCCTCTCGTGGTCTTACCCGAGGTTAGTGTTGTATTGTATGCACAATGTTCTAGTCGTGTTGGGTCTGTGTCTATTTAGGTCTTTTCTAGACTTATTGTCTGGTCTCGTAGGCCTTCATCTTAGGTCTCGTGCTTGTCGACAGATCGGTAACTCCTAACCTTTCAAGTTCAGAGTTTACCCTTCTGTTGTTGTTTGGAGTAGCTTGGGAGTTGAGGTTAGTTCGGTAGCCGCGCTCGTTCGGTACGGCTTTTCTCTTTTCTTTTAGCTTTCCTCTCTCTTGCCTGTTCCCTACTCCTGCTTCCTCTTCTGTACAGCTTTTTAGTGTAGTTTTCCAGCTTTACTGCACCTGCTATTTTGTTGTTCCGTGTTACTATGTTATTTTTCAGTGGGGATTCGTGTGACCCCTACTGAGCCAGTGACACGAGGCTCACCCCTGCTTTTCAGGTGGGTGACGTTGTTCTGCTTCGGCAGTTCCTGGTGTGACATGTCCGTAGCTGCCGGCAGTACCTACGTTGGGTTTCCCCCGACCTCAGTGTACGTCTTTCTTTTTTGTCGACTGTACTGCTTGCTTGTCTTTCCTTTGGATTGGACTATGGTATAATTGTTAAATTTAAACTATTAATTAAAAAGTAATTTTATTTCTACTACTTTAGCAAACCGATCTGTCTGGTTGCTCCCCGACCGTGAGATCGGAGAGTTAGGTTCCGTTCCGGTACAATAGGAGTAGCTATAGAGCCGAGATTTTACCGGCCACCGTGT
This sequence comes from Amorphophallus titanum, assembly GCA_024336825.1. Lineage (NCBI taxonomy): Eukaryota > Viridiplantae > Streptophyta > Magnoliopsida > Alismatales > Araceae > Amorphophallus > Amorphophallus titanum. Next base: position 1,015,942 of record JANBPO010009106.1, read on the forward strand.
TTACTGTTCCTGCTGTTACTGTTGTTCCTGCTGTAGTTGTTGCTTTCCGTACCGTCATTATTTTCGGTTGGAATTTCGCAGGACCCTTACTGACCCAGTGATAGGAGGCTCACCCCTGATTTTTAGGTGCGGAAGTTCTTCCTCGAGATTCGAGGATGTTGCGTGGAGGTTCTTAGTTATCAGTTCACGGGGCCGAGTGTTCACTTGACATGTGGTACGTTTTACTACTTTAAACTGTACTTTCTGTTAGATTGGACTCTGTTGCAGTTAGTTATTTATTTATGTTATTATATCTGTTGTCCTGCTTTATTTCCTATTTCTATGTACACCACACCCATCATTTAACCCTTTCGAGCCTTCGGGCTCGTGAGTGGCGGGCCGAGGTTTGAGTCGCGCCGGTTCCTTTTTGGTATTCGGATCTCGAGTTATTACAGTTTGACTTTTAGTGCCTTGTAAATATCTCAGCTCACAACACTCCGTCTATCCGCTGTGATGTCCACGGACACGATACGGAATCGTGGGAAAGGGGCGTCACACTATCTTTTTAGGATATGAGGTAATTGATGTAGGATATTTTCTTGAAATGAGATTGATGTAGATATGAAATCGCGTTTGAGTTACAATACAACGAGCGTTAAAACCAACTTGGTGAGATAAATATGATGTAAGTAATAGCTTTTGAGCATTGTACTTGATGACTTGAGCAAGAACATGTAATATGTTCATTTTCCCATATCAATTTGTGATCCCTATGCTCTATCATTTTATTCATTGCTTACATAACTTTTTGTTCAATTTAATTTTGAATAAATGAAATTTTTAGTTTTGAACCCTTAAAAAAACCATTTTGAAGAACTACCCTCTACAACCCTAATATTTATTTACAACACCTCACATATTCTTTTAAAAACACTACCCGCGACGCCATCATTACCGGGCTGCAAAGTCAACTGGCAGACGCGAGGCCGCAGCTGGCTATTACCCATCAAGAACTAGATGTCCTTGTGAGTTTTTTTTACTTTTTATCATGAGATTTTAGCAGTCGACTGTTATTTGTTCTAGCGTGTCCAGCAAGCAACAACAGTAAAAATGGCTGGCGGGGCTTCTTCTAGCTCCTAGGCGCCTCGTCTGGAGGTCACCCTACTCCGGGAGCAATGGGATCCGATGAGTCGGGCCTTCCTGATGCCTTGGGGACACATGGTGTCTAGCCTAGAAGACGTGGTTCAGATCACGAGCCTCAAAGTGGATGGCGAGGCGGTGAGCGGTATCACCTATTCTGATTACAGAGAGGCTACTCAGAAGTTCTTGGGGTTGGCTCTGGATGATCGGAAGAATAGATCAGTAGCCAAGGCTTCTATCATGGAGACATTGGGTCTTTCTGATGCTCGCCCACGTGATGATGAGTCTTTGGAAGAGTTCATGAAGAGGGCTGAAAGGGGGTGTCGTGCTGTGTATTATGTTGATGCCAGCAATTGGGAGAGATCCAATATGGATCTGAGGAGATTTCTCTTCTTCCTGTTGGGGAGGCTGCTATTGGGTTCAAAGGGAGACGGTATTCACTGTCGCTTCCTGGAGCTCCTGGTAGACCTTGAACGGATGGGGCGGTACGCCTGGGGAGCTGCCATGCTGGCGCATCTATTTGTCAGTCTGTCTAAAAAGGCAGACCGGGAGGTGATAATAAGTGGCTTCACACTGTTCATCCAGGTAGTCCCCCCCTTTTTATATATTTTTGATGTTTTTTATTTTTGTACACATTTTTTTGATGATGTTAGTAACACACGATGGTGTAGCTATGGAGCTATTATTACCTCCCCATGGGAAAAGCTCGTCATTGGCATTCGGCGGCGATACCACTAGCTAGACGGTGGCAGCCTATCATGAATCCAGCCCCGTTATCCTACCAATTGATGGCACTAAGGCGCATTTTAGGCTTCAATTCGGAGATAAAGGTTCAAGTTACTATCGGATAAGATGGGATCAAGCTGCATTTAGCTTATCACCCACGGCTCGAGTCAAATTTAGGGATAAGTTTATTCCAACTAATCTGTGGAGTAAGTTACCTGGATATCTCAGCCAATCCGGTTTTCACCTTAACTATTTCAGTTTCACACAACACGAAATTAACATAGAAATTTAAGCTTTCTTATCTTTGTATTTATCTACTTAAATCATTTCAACATCAAACATCATAAATAATTAATTTGAATATCAAACATCAACGAGTACTGATTGGATTCGATTAATCACATATCATCCTTAAAAATGACACGCCTGCCGATCACATGTAGGTAAAAACCGATCACTGGCTGTGATCCCTTACATCGCCTCGACGATGGTGACGTGGGCGGTTCGGACCTCCTGGAATCACCACGTGTATGGACGAGAGTGACTTGTCCGAGCTATTCCACGTGTCGGCAAGACATTGGGGACCCATCACGTGGCCAACTTCCGAAGTTCGCCCCCACCGCCCTGCCCAGTGGAGACCGCCCTCCGATACGGCCGAATCAGACGCGACTGCTCCGAAAAGGACTTTTTACGTGCGAACTTATAAGCGGGAATCTTTGCTCCGACCAAAAGCTCATTTCAATAATAAAATACATAAGGGCCACTAGCAGTTGATGGGCGATTAGTAGAAACCCGCCCCGATGTCACCAACCGCTCGCGGTTTCCAGGTTTAACTGGACGCAGCCAAAACGGCGTTGCCAGATGGAACAAGTGCTCTTTTATTTTTTTTGTAAATGAAGGATGAGGACACTGGAAGGGTGGGGTCGTTAGAATAATTCGGCACGACATTCCATGGAGAAAAGTCGCACTTCACTTAAATTTCAGGTTGTCAATAGATTCCCCATTATTAGTATTCTAAGTTTCAACGGAAGAAGCCAGAACGGCATGCCCTCACATCGAACAAGTGCTTCTTTCTTAAGATGGATGTAACCAGATGAAAGTTGAACTGTTAGTTGAACCGACAATACCTGAGAAGGCTCTCTCCCTTGCAAAGTGGACATCAAGGAGGGACATCTGTAGACAATCATTTTACACCCACAAGTTGGGCTGATCTCTTATCCATCTTATTGATGTCCCATATTGTCAAGCCTGACATTTTTGTCATGCTCTAGTGAGTTGTAATGATGGTGTGCCGGGACATGCTATGAATATGGTTTGATGGGACACTTGGCGAGTGTTGTCAGAGGAGCTGACCTAACACAAGTGATGGTTTTCTTGGTGCTGAAAAGTGTGGTTCCCCAGCATGCACAAGGTTCAAGGTTGGGTCAAGCATGGAGGCCTCCCACTTTGTAGGAGGTATGTTGGATTCTTCTTGGTCGAAGAAGATTGTGTTTTGCTAAGTTCCATCATCTTGCATCGCGTATTTGGATTGGTTGGCCTTCTTTTGTGTGCCATGAAGTCCGTGCGAGATGCGTTTTATGTTTTGGCCGTATGACTGCCTGTCAGAATTCATGCCCATTCCCTTGGCGCGTAAGGGTGCACTGGCATCATTTCAGAAGGGAGAGTGCCAGTTGGGCTATGCTTGCAAGAATTCATGGCTGGTTTTGTGATTTCTGGTGTGTTGTGAATCAGAGCTTGTGGAGTTATAGGAGGGTTGCTAGATCAGGATAGAGAATCTGTGCTTTGGGTTTAAGGTATTTGAGCTCTCCTCACCCTGTTTTCCTGAGTTAGCTAGCCGAGTTAATGATTTTTGGGTTCGATGCACCCCCTCAGTGTCTTTGACAATGGTTTTGATGATTCTAATATATTATGTTTTATGCTTAATGGTGTCTGCACGATAAACAAGCTAGCATGAAGATATCTTGTTGTGCAGATTGAAGTTCAATGGTCCTTCATGAAAACATTTCTATTGTTAACTCATGTGTGCCATGCATGAGATTGTTGGGTATTGACTTAATGATTATTTTTGCATGATTACACTGGACGGCTATGCATCGATCTGGATCTTACTCTAGATCGTTAGATCTGAAGGAAATAGAGCCATTGCTCTGATACCAATTGAAGTTTCGCGATCAATGACACCCAAGAGGGGGGTGCATTGGGTGTTTACAAACTTTTAACAAATCTTGGCCAATTTAAAGAAATGTGAATAATAACCGTGCTGAACTTTAAATCAATATGCAAGCTATCTGATCTAATAAAATTTATCACACACAATAGATTTTGGGTACGATGGCGGAGGTTAAGAATCCGAGGATTCTACTCACGTAAGATGTTATCTTCCCGATAAGGTTTGCCTTGTTGATCCGAACCCACCTTTTAATATACCTATGATCTAATGTGGAAGTGATAAATTATGCTAGATCTAACTCGAACAATGTGATCAAATTGATCTATGTTTATGCTGCACAGAATGGGGGTAGAAGAAAAGTAGCAAACCACATAATAGACAGTGATTTTTAGGTGGTTCGATTCCAGCAACGATAATCTACGTCCACCCCTCATGATCTGTGAGGATTCCCACACTATCTTGTAAGGAGTTACAAGATCAAAACACACACGCACACACGTAGGGAGATGGAAACTCCCACGAAGGTATAAATACACCTAGACACACACGATTCTAACAAAAATCAACCACACGCACACACGAATCTAGGAAGATCTATACACACACTGGAGTGTTTAAAGATTACAAGAACACACGATTAAAGCCCAACACGAATGGAATGAGAAAACAAGAAGTGAAAACACAGATTCAAGCTCCCCCTTTGTGAATGAAGATGGTATTGGCTGAAGCTAGCTCCCAACTCGATCTTCCACTTGAATGCCGTGCAGATTGCTCTTGAGATCCTAGCTCTTGGATGAAGAACTCTTCCATGGATCATTGTTCATGGAGCTATAGTAACTCCCTCTTTCTCCCTTGATTGCCTCCTTGAACCTTCTTGAGATCTTCTTAGGGTTTTTGACCCCAATGTGATATATTTATAGATCTTGGGTGGTCAGGAGACAATATTTAATTATGCAAACATGACCCAATGGATGCAAATGACATATGAAAATGAAGATAATACAAAGGGGAACAAGATGGGAGCAAAAGACACACAATCAGACCTCAGGAAGCCAACTAAATCATCAACAAAAGACGTACCTGTGGGTCTATCTCGGGTCTACCTGCAGACTTTTATGCAGGAAACTCGAAAATGAAGACAAGATTAAATTATGCAAACATGACCAAATGAATGCAAATGATATATGAAAATGAAGATAATAGAAAGGACTACAGGATAGGACAAGAAATAGAGCGATCAGACCCCGGGAGGCGAATTAAATCATCAAAGAACAAGGCCCCGAGCGCCTACCGCAGGCTTGCTAGAAAGCAAGTAGAGGTCCCCAGATGACCATTTCTTGCAAGTAGAGGTCTCTTGGAAGACCGCTACTACAGGTGGCGGCCTTATAATGGCTGCTACCAGTATAAGGCGGCCTCGGAGAGGACCGCTACCTTCTGACAGACCCGAAAACATCTAGAACAACAGAAAAATGGAGAAAATACTATCTAAACATGAACATACGCCCACCAAACTCACAGGAAAGTAAGAGCAACGTGATGGGCACTAGGCGTCCCACTGTGATCGCCAAAAAATCAAGGTTGTAGATGTTTTATCTACCCCGCCCCCAAACTAGCAAAACATATGCATGAAGTATGAACAAAGGAAAGGGGTGATGAATAGATAGGAAGACAAACCATGATCGCCACCAAGGTTTTGACAACGCCAAATGGATTGAGAGAGGATGGGAGGGGCATCGTGTACCTTGAAAAGGGATGAAGACGTGATCACGCTTGAGAAACGAGTGCAGGAAATGATGTGGGTCAACCTCCTCGCCTTCCAGTCGGCTAGAAGTAGAGGGTCTCACGTTCAATCATAGCTCTCTTGCGAAACAAAGACAAAGACAAAGGCAAAAACCCATTAGAAACTATAATCATTGTATCTATCCCGAAGTGATAAAGTAAGCATGCTCCACCAGAAAATATTTAAACAAGATGTAGCTCACTATGAGCCTTGATCGAACATCTATCAGATGAATGCAATATCAAAAGAGAACAAATCTGAAACTCACCAAAACCAGTCAATGTACTTAACTAGAAACACATAAGTCTGGAAATGTAGACAACAAGTTTAGCAAAATGAATTCAATGAAATACTCCGCACACAACCACCCTGTGAAGGAGGTAGAAGATAAGGAACCCAATCACACAAAGCCAACCATGGTGCACAAAAGTTTTAAGGTGGTTTGGTCTGCACCCAGTAAACCTACGTCTACCCCTTACTCAATTAAGTAAGGCTTCTGCTGACACATATCTTAATCCACCGATCCACAGCTTCGAGGGAACAAATCCCTTACAACCATAGATCCACAGCTTTGACCTGAGGGAAACAAATCCCTCAACCCCTGATCTCGCACTAAGCAAGATTAGTACCACTGCCACAAGTAGTGACCTGAGGATCCAATCCTCCCTTTTTATGACAACTTAGAAGGAACCCCAGAGGAACCAATCCTTCGTTCCTCTTATAGCTCAGAGGGAAACCCTAGAGGAACCGATCCTCCCTTCTTCTCATACCTCAGAGGGAAACCCGCTGATAACATAGCTTCCCCAATCCCAAAAATAGGGCATCAGAATTATAAGAAGGAGATAAAAAAATGACAAACAGAAAGTAGAATGAGAAACAAAGACAAGTATAACTCTGAGGAGTAAAATGACTCTAGATTTGATCCACAAGTTAATAACTTCAATTCAATCAAGCTTCGACTACTCTCAATTCATTCCACTCACGAGCTAGACTCATAATTTTTCTTCCTCTCTTCTTCCCCCCTAAATGTATGCACGGTTATAAATAGTCTCCCCCTTAATATATGTCATAAAACAAACATGTCTAGATCAATGTAATTTCATTTAGCAAGGATGAGTCATAGAAGGTATCAAAAAGATGGGTGTAATAAGTATATACAATCTAGCATGCACTCCTGCTCGCCTTGCCTATCTGTAACAGTTTGTAACCATTCCGCAGCTGAGTTGATTTCTTCATGCACCTGTGCCGGGGCTTATTTTTTTGTGTTGACCATTGGCCTTCTGATAGCCGCAGGAGGGGCTATTTGATGCCAAGCAGGGACTATAGGGGGCGGAGCGGGCCAGCCCGTGGCTCCACTAACCCAGACTCTCAGAGCCGGAAGGGATGCTGATCTTGTCCTTTTCTTTATTGACAATGCTTGCCAATTTCTTTACTTTTCTTCAGGCGCTAGGGCACAGTCTTCATTGGTGTGTCGGCTGCAAGCCTCTAGCACTTCTTCGGGCAGTTGTTGATATATGGATATTACATTGATTGATGCCCCCGGAGTAGGCACTCCATGAGGGCGTGGAGGATCGACTTTGTCCTCCCCCATTTGCAGCTCTCCTCTTCTTATTAAGCCTTGGGCAATGTCCTTGAATATTTGGCAATCCTCAATAGGATGTCCAAAGATTTGATGGTAAGGGCAGAAGTAAGGATCATCTCCTGAGGTCGTCAGGTCTCTTTGGCTTTGGATGGTAAAATGTTGGTCCAATGTCTGGGTCGGCTAGGCACTTGTAAACTCTATCATTCTCGGGACTAGCTGTGGCGACTGGAGTGCCTGAGGAGCAGCTTTTGGGAAAAATGTGCAAACCTAGGCATTGAAAAGGTGAAGTGAACTGATCGTCCATAGATTTCTGGAAAGGCGAGATCGATGAAGGTCCCCCAGCATTTTATATAGCAAGCATAGCACAACCGAGGAAAGTGAGAGCTTTATACCCCATGCCATTAGACAGGCAGGGTAAATTGCCTCGGCCCTAATCACGCTCTCGTCACCTTGTGGGAGAGCGAAGGAGCAAATCCAGTACGTCAAGTATGCTGCACACTGAAAGACTGCATCGACGCGAGTAGGGTTAGGCCCTCCTCGTTGACCTTCCTTCAGTGAGGGAGGGAAAGCAGCTTGTCACCGATCCCTTGTTTTCTGCTGTGAGATTTAAATGTTCTCTCAACCTTTCCGATCTCACACGGATATGCAATGCAAAGAACGAGTTAACTACAACTAATCACGAATATTCAACCAACAAAGAATGAACGATTACTAAAGACAGATAGCAGAGCTAGCGAAGGGCGATGAAGCAGTGAGTAAAAGTCTATAAAATAGTGTGTGAACGGGGATAGGAGAAATGGACAATCACATAGGCAAACCACAATGAACACGAAGACTTTTAGGTGGTTCGGGACCACGACGGGTTCCCTACGTCCACCCCTCACCGAACCCGCTGAGGCTTCACTACCACGCTACAAATGTAGCAATTACGGGGACGAGCCCCAACACCACACACGCTGCTTCCTCAACAATACACACACAGGGCCTAGCCTCAAGACGCTGTCACTACAGCACACACACACAAAGTCGGGGAACACATCCCGGACACTAAACCACACGGAGTCACAGCTCCGTCTTCACACACGGACTCGGAGAAACTTGTCCCGCAATGAAACCACACACGCGGAGATACAACTCCGCCCACACACAACAATATTCTGAGTTCTTTGAAATAAAAGGATATACAATATCCGCCTCAAATGATAATCTATGCTCAAATAACAATATGGAGATGAATGAACTGTAATAAATGTGTGGAAATGAAAGACTGGGAAATCTCCCTCAGATTCTTCAATGAAGTCTGTAGATGGGATGGATGGGTGCGCTAGAAATATTAGATTGCGGAGTGGAAGCTGCCGGGGTTGTAGAATGAAATGCCCAAAACCACAAATCGTGGAGAGCAGCAGCAGCGGCCTCCAGATTGAAGCTCTGGCTCATGGAAGACGATCTCTCCAGCTTCTTCTTCCTCCTCCAGGTAGTGGCGTTGCCCTCCTCCTCGTTCTTCCTCTCCTGCAAGAAAAGCTATAGCAAATAAGCCCAATCGGAATGCATCTTCGTAAGAGAATCGCGGCTCCTATATACTCAAGGAAAATAAGCCGCAGAAAGACCTGTACATTAATGGAATGAATGCTCCTTGATGCCATGCACATATCTCTCCCCTTCTCTTCTCAATTTGGTATCTAATCATTCCCCTGTGCATTTAGTCGATGAGTTTGATTTTGCGATGTTGAACATGCCCTGGAGCTACACGGGCTATAGTAATGGTTTCCCCCTCCTCGGGGCCTCTCTTCTAATGCAATGGCCATGCCTTGCTCTATTTGTGCTGTGGGTTTTGTGGCCAGAGGCACACTCATGTGTGCACCTCTGTCCATTCTAATTCGAGGTCGATTTCTCGATACCTCTTTGCACAATTCCATAGCCCAGAGGGAATTGGGGTCATCTCTAGAGCTTGTGTGCTCATCCTATGCTAATGGGATGTTAGTTGCTCGAGTGGCTATCCTCTATGTCCTGGTTGTTTTAATCCACGGGCTAACCTATTAACCATTTGCAAATGTTGATCTGCTAACTCCCTAATTCACATACTAATTGTTCATCTCCGTGAGTGCTAACCCCTTAGCCCCGTGAGCATTATTAACATGCTAACCACTGTGAGCGTCGATTCTCCAACTTATTGGCCATTGTGATATGATGTTGTGTTCTTCTTATTCCACCTGTGATTTAGGGTCTATGAGCTTTGCTATTCTTGATATCTTTGCTTTAATGATTCGGGGAGGGGGACATACCCCACTGATTCCTTCGAACCGCCATTCGGTCAAAGGGTCATGTCTATTTGTGATAGAGTTCCCTATGGGCCATAAGGTGAACATTGATAGGGTTTTGACCCAACAGCAAATCCACTGTCCCTAGGGACATCGTGGTGACTATGGGATGTGTGCCCCTCGTAGGCTAGCCCTCGGGGTTTCTTCCCTTCTTAATCGTCCCTTTGTCAGATTATGTGTTGACTACGGGTCACGTGCCCCTCATAGGCTAGCCCTCGGGGTCCTCGCTTCCCTTATTGGTCACCTTATCCGATCGATTCCAACCCACAAAGCAATTGTGCCCCTAGTAGGCTAGTCCTCCCCCACCCCTCTCTCTCACTCTTGTCGATCTCTCTCTCTGCCATCTCACTCTCTTTCACTCTCACTCTCTCATCGCCACTCTCTCACTCTCTCTCCTTGGGGTTCGGGCGAGACGATGACAGATTGAGACGAGGAGCGCACCATTGGACTCCTGGCGGCGAGTGGAGCGCGTTGACGCCCACCTCGACGCGGTTCGCGACTCGTGGAGGCGGGACGAGGCGAGAGGGCGACGGAGGTCTTCTTCCCTTGCATGTGCTCTTTTCGGCCGATTCAGGTAGATCCAGGTGGGGGGATGGAATCTTGAGCTCGTTAGGAGCCTTCCCTGTAGCATGCCCATCGTCCTTATGTCTTTAAAGCATGCCCATTGTCTATTTTCTATTTTTCATGCCATGAACATCATTTTATGTTTCAATCCACCATGAATATCGTTGCTGAGTTTTGTAGCAGTAGAATGTTGTTATGCATGCGTGGTTTGGCAGGAAAATAAGTTTCGCGGTGATTCCCGTCGATTTCGGTCGACCGGGAGGTGTTTCGATTTCAAACCAAACCCACTGGCAACCCAGATGGTGTGACGATCCTTCCAGGAGCCGTCACACTGGTAACGCCCCTCATCGGGTGCGTTACAATATTGTTGCGGACCAATAGAGGTGCGTCACAGATTGTGTAACGGCCGGGCATTTGATCGTTACATCCCTTTGACACTGATTAACTTAGATAGGGCGTTTGGCCTGACGGTCAGTCGTGGGACCGTCAGAGCCTTGTAACGCGCCAATAAGGGTGTGTTACATTTTCTGCTAAAACTATGGATTTTCAAACGTTCGGGTGACTTTAACGGCCATGTGGGGGTGCGTCACAGTGCTATAGCACACCACCCTTAGACCGTCACACTCTGTGGCGTCGTAGCGGTAGACCGTTACTGATGGGGTCATCGCTTGCCCCTCTACATTTTTTTGAGGCTCGGATTGTTCGTCGGCATATGCCATTGTGTTCGTCATGTATTTCTGAGTCGTTCTCCCCTACGGGTTCGAGTGTGCACGCTAGTGGCTTGGCCATTTTTTCCGACTTTTGCTAATTGTGTATGTTTGTGGGATAGGTCCAAGGGTAGATTGCGTCATACCGACCACCCCCATAGTTGGTGTCACATCACTAATTCAGTCCCAGCGACTGTTTGTTCTTCGGCTGAAGCCGTGGCTCTGGCCCCAGTAGTACAGATGCCGACAACGTGCCCGGGCCTTATAGAGACGGCAGAGGTGGCGCAACCTCTCAGAGTGGTGACATCGAGTGATCCTGCTATAGTCTCGCCTTCGCCTTTGGCGGTGGTCGGCCATGGACTTTCTTCTGAGATAGAAGGATCTTATCACCCAGCCTTGACCCTCCCATCCTCATCGGCCGTGGTTGACACCGAGCTATGGGCAGCCGTGGGTAGCGCCGTTGAATTCAATCCACCTGTCGTACCTTCGATAGGCCATGTTACTTCGGCCTTGTTGGTCCACTAGACTCTGTTGACGCTGCGGTGCATGATGTTTGTCAATCCCTCACTCATGTACCGGGGGGTACACACCGTGGTCATGCAACTGACCGGGGCCTTGCAAATGATGGGTTGCCCACTGGGGGAGTGGTCGCGACGTGTTCTGCTATTATTGTAATATGTAAATTGTCGCTAGTTCCTTGAGATGCAAGCCCCAACTGAATTCACAGCCATCGGTGCCCAAAGGGATGAGTATTTGTAGGCCCTAGAGAGGTGAAAGAATAACAGGGGACAACACCAGAGGGTCATGGATGAGTGCCGCGACCGCGCTCGCGCCTTAACAAGCAGGATAGAGCAGCTCAAGAGCTGGCTTGCTGCGGTCGAGTCTGATCTTGCCGAGGTAGAGGCGACCATGGTTAAAGAGACCGAGGAGTTATCTGTTGCCGAGGTTCAAGTGGTCTCTATGATGACTGAGCTAGAATGCCTCCAGGAACAGGAAAATCGACTGCGTGAAATGGTGAACTTTCCTTGCGTCGGGATCCTTCCTCTTAACTTAGGAGGCAAATTGAGGAGCTCATCAAGAAGGGCTTCCTCCGCATTAGCAAGAGCCCATGTGCTGTCCCGGCCCTTCTCACACCCAAAAAGAATGAGACTTGGCGCATGTGCGTGGATAGCTGGGCCATCAACAAGATCACAGTCAAGTATAGATTTTCCATTCCCCGGATAAATGACATGCTAGACATGCTCGCTGGAGCCACCATCTTCTCCAAAATTAATCTCAAGAGTGGCTACCATCAAGTTCGAATTAGACCCCGGGGACGAGTGGAAGACCACTTTCAAAACCAAGGACGGCCTCTATGAATGGCTTGTCATGCTCTTTGGCCTTTCCAATACACCTAACACTTTCATGCGCCTTATGACCGAGGTCCTCCGGCCTTTCATTGGCATCTTCCTTGTTGTCTACTTTGACAACATCCTCATTTATAGCCAGTCCAAGGAAGCCCACCTTGATCACCTCAAGCAAGTTTACACCATTCTTAGGAAGGAGAGCCTATTTGCCAACCCCGAGAAGTGTCACTTCATGACCAATTAATTGGCATTCCTAGGATTCATTGTTTCAGCCCAAGGGGTATCTATGGACCCTGAGAAGATCCAAGCCATTCTTGAATGGCCCGAGCCCAAGACTCTCCATGATATCCAGAGCTTTCATGGGCTAGCCACCTTCTATTAGAGATTCATTCGTTGGTTTAGTACCATAACAGCCCCTATCACTGATTGCCTTAAGAAGGGCACCTTTCTATGGACTAGGGCGGCCTCCCAAGCATTCCTAGAACTCAAGAAAAAGATGAACCAAGCCTCGATCCTTTGTCTACCCGATTTCTCTAAAGTCTTTGAAGTCACTTGTGATGCATCCGGGGTAGGGATTGGAGGCATTCTTAGCCAAGAGGGTCATCCCGTAGCCTATTTCAATGAGAAATTTTGTGAGGTTAGGACTAGGTACTCCACCTATGACAAGGAGCTCTACGCCGTGGTCCAATCCCTTCGACATTGGAGGCACTCACATGCTTGACCCTCTTGATATATATAGTCTACATGGAAGCTTGAAATCATGCTAGTTTATTGTATTATAGCTTGTAATACTCTCTCTATTGTTATTTTCATGCGTACATGCATAGCTATACTTACATCCATACAACACGTAATTACTTTAAGTAAGCTTGTACTTGAGATATAATTCCTACTGAGCATTCGCTCATCAAGTGTTTTTCTGTTATTTTTCAAGTAATTACGATAACGAGGTTCACTAGGAAGGGAATGGACTTGAGTAAAGAGATTAGTGCCACCCGATCCTTGAAGCGTCGATCTAGTCATGTCCTTTTTCCACTTTATTGAGTCAATCATTGTAATTTTTCCTTATTGAGTCAAGATGTATCTTTAATAACTATATGAGGTTGTGTAATGGATTTTCTTAACAGTTATTATGAATAAAAAAGATTTGGTTTATCTTACAATTTACGCACTCTATCTATGTGTCGAATACACTTATGCTTTGATTGACATGATTGTTATAAACTTGTCACGCATATCGGGTTCTTTCCGTGCTCAAGGCGTGATAATTTTTGTGGTGTCAGAGCCTAGGATATTCAATTCCTAGGAAACCAAGTCCAAGGATAGGTTTAAACCTTTACCCGGTGAGATTAGGTAAGACCAAGGGTTAAGTTAACTTAGGAACTTAGACTCTTGGTTAATCACATATTAATATCGCTATTTAAATCTTGTATGACTATGGCCACCGAACGTGCCCAGTGGCATAACATGCTACACACTGTACAAGGCCTTACACAGGCGCTACAGCAAGTAGCGCAAGGCGGAGCAAACCGTGGAGCGGGTGAACTCCATCATAGTGTCCAGAATATAAACCTGCCAAAGTTTATTGGCTCATCCAACCCTGATGATGCCGAGCACTGGCTTAGAGAGGTAGAAAGGATATTTCATGTTTTGCAATGCACGGAGGAAGAGAAGGTGTTACTAGCTACTTTCCAATTGGAAATGGACACCCGATTTTGCAGCGGACTTTCGGTTCTGACGCGGACACCACAGTCACCTAGCTAGTCAGGACGAGCGTATAATAAATTTGTCACGGAAGTGACTAGCATGCCTGTAAAATAAATAAAATCCTAATAAAAAAATAAAATAATTAAATTTCTATTCTCACAAGTTGGCACGCTCGGTGGGACTGAGTCTCCCTTCATCTTCTTGCCATGAATTGAGGGCCTCGAGGCCCCTTATTTAATGATGATTGTTTGCTCATTCTATTCTGCAGGAGACAATGTCCTGTGGACTTATTGGACTTACTTTCGGCCCTCAAGTGGTTGTTGCACATGCTGGGTGTGGGTAACTGGTGGTGCCCACTGCTTTCGGAGCTCTACCACTAGTGGTGGGGTTCCCCAATTTCCTTGGAGTCGCTTTCATTGGCCTGCCGAGGGTCGAGGAAGAGGAAGCTAACAAGACTATTGCGGCCCAAGTCGTAGCCCATGCTAAGGTGAGCTGTCCACGGAGGGCCACCCCATCTCGCTGCACTGTTTCATGCTTTGTCCACCTTGTGGACCACTGTGCTATCCCCGCCAGTGATAAGGAGTCCAAGGGAAAGAAAAAAAATCAAAGAAGAAGAATAGTTGTGGTTCCCCAAGGCCGACTGTCGGCTTTTGGGAAGTCTGTTCTAATTGGTGGCGTTCGAGTATATTTGAATGGCCGACACGCTAAAGCTCTACCGGACCGCATTGTCTCAGTAGTTCCTACACAAAATGCTTTCCAAGCGTTAGCAAGCCGGAAGGCCAATTTGGACAAGGACGTCTAGGGGAAGCTGGCCCCCAAGATAACAAGAGTCAAACAAGTTTGGGTCCCCAAGAGGAACCGGGGTCCGACTCCAACCGCACAAGATTCAACAATGACTGCTGAAGGCCCCAGGAGTGGGGGCAGATGATGATCTCGATGCTTTTGATGTGTAACATCCATGGTTTAGCGGATTCTTAGTGGTGCGGATCTAGGATTCGTCTGGTGTATTTTCACTATTTTATCCAAAGAGTGGGAGTCGAAATGAATTGACAGAAGTTCACATATTTCTGTCTTATCATGTTATGAATGGAAATGTAGTCAACATGGGTCGGCTCATGACAGATTTGATAGGGATACACCGAACCCAATTGAGGAGATCTTTGCCTTATGCTTCATAGTTGACTGGAGTATTCATATACGCTGGGATAGATTTTGGTGCTAAAATGTTTATTCGAGTTAGACAAGATGATATCTACAATGCACATAAGATCTTCACAGATATGGGATATTACTGGCGCCCCGATGGTGAGCTACGCCGCAATGTGCCAGTGTATGGGGAAGAATCTGAAAGTGAAGAAGAGCCACAGCGACAGTAGGGTCAAGGGGAAGACCCCCCTCTAGTTTAGGTAGAGGATCAGTTTCTTCCATCTTCACCTCCTAATATAGATCCAGAGATGCCTCCTCCACCATAGTTCTATCATGGAGAATCCTCTACTCAGGGTGCTGGCTAGCCGACTTGGGGAGACTATGAGACTTTTGATAGGCGTATCTCTGGCATGGAAACCCCGCATTGACTCATCTCTTGGCCGGCTTGATACATTTATGGACACTATGACTGGACGGATGGACACCTTCTCCAATGCCTTGGACACTCTCTCTACCCACATGGCCTCTCTCACCTCACGTTATGAGGATACCCATGATGCTTTCAGGCTCACTAACCATGCACTTGTCAATATTAATTGTCAATTGGCACATCAGGACCATCTTCTACATTCTTTTGAGAGCCATCTTCCTCCACCTCCACCTCCTGCTCCAGTTCATGTTGATGTTGATGCCTCCGAGCATGAGGATGATGATTCTGATGATAATGATGATGAGGGGACTCCGGATCACCCTGCTCTGTAGCTGCTCTTGCGTCCCCTAGTGTTACTTTTCGTCCACTACTCTTGTATCCCACTCCCTCTTTTGATGATGCCAAAGGGGGAGAAGTAGCTAGTTAGGTTTTTATATGTTATGCATTATGTATTATTACTCTTTATTTTATTTTTTAATTGGCTAATTATGGTCTGCCTTGTGTATGTACTTTGAGTCGGTCTCAAAGTCACCTCATACTTTAAAAAAATAACAAAAAATTTGCATTGCACGTTCAAATTATATAATTAAGTTGAGTGTGCAGCAGGAATTATGGAAACTGGGGTAAGCATGAAATTTTCCGTCGGACCAAGCTACCGCAGCCGCGCCGCTTTTGGGCTCCTTCCCCAAGCAGACCCCTCCAAAGTCCCGACGGCAGCATGAGCCGCTGCCCTAGTAATGCCCGTGCTCTCCCTCCCGCGTCCTTCGACGCTGACGACGACGACAAGCACCACCACTACAACCCTTCGCCTACTACTGCAACCCGACGCGGTCCCCGTCTCCTCCCCTCCCTCCTCTCATCCTCCGGCGCCGCCCTTCGCCTCCCTGCTCCGCGAATGCAGGTCCCTCCGCCGCGCCCGCAGCATCCACCAGCAGCTCCTCGCCAGGGGAGCCCTCCTTCCCGCCACCGCCTCCCAAGCCGGTCCCTCTCCCTCCACGTCGCCGCTGGCGGCCTCGCTGGTGGCCGCCTACGCGGCTTGCGGGGCCCCCGCCGACGCCCACTCCGCCCTGGAGCGCCTATGCGCCGACTCGGTCTCCTGCTGGAACCACCTCATCAAGCACGACGCCTGCGGGGGCCGCCCCGACGGCGCGTTATCTCTCTTTGCCCGCATGTGCCGGTTGGGCGCGCCGCCCGACGGGTTCACCTTCCCGTACGTCCTCAAGTCCTGCGGCGAGCTCTGCGCCTTCCGTCGCGGCGCCTCCGTCCACGCCGTCGTGTGTAGGGATGGGTTCGAGTCGAATGTCTTCGTTTGCAACGCCCTTGTGGCCATGTACGCTCGCTGCGGTGCCTCGGTGGACGCCCGCGTGATATTCAACGAAATGGTCCGTAGGGGAATCGAAGACGTGGTCTCTTGGAATTCGATGGTGGCAAGCCACGCACAGAATGGAGAACCCGCCCTCGCTTTGGAGACATTCGCACGGATGTGTAGACAGCACCGTCCTGATGCTATTAGCCTCGTTAATGTTCTACCAGCTTGTGCTTCCCTTCGGGCATCTTCTGAGGGCAGGCAGATACACGCGCTTGCCTCTAGAGTTGGCCTCTCCTCAGACCTCTTCGTGGGCAATGCAATCGTCGATATGTATGCCAAATGTGGAGTGATGGCGCAGGCCCTTAAGGTGTTTGAGCATATGCAAGTCAGGGATGTCGTGTCCTGGAACGCGATGGTCACTGGGTATTCCCAAAACGGCAACTTTGAGGGTGCGCTCTGGTTATTCGAGCAGATGAACAAGGAAAGGATCGGATTAAATGTGGTGACATGGAGTGCAGTGATCGCTGGGTATGCGCAGAGGGGGCATGGCCACGAGGCACTGGGAGTCCTCCGCCAGATGCAGATGTCAGGTTCGGAGCCAAACACGATCACCATTATCTCCCTCCTCTCTGCTTGTGCCTCAGTGGGAGCTCTGCTTCAGGGCATGGAGGTCCACGCTCATGCTCTCAGGAGATGCCTTGTGACCTGGGATGATGGTAAAGGCGAGGAGGAAGATCTCATGGTGCAGAATGCCCTCATAGACATGTATTCCAAATGCAAGAAATTTGACCAAGCCCATGCCATCTTTGATTCAATCCCACAAAGGGAAAGGAATGTGGCCACCTGGACTGTGTTGATTGGTGGTTATGCTCAGCATGGAGATGCTAACGCAGCCTTGGAGCTCTTCTCCCAGATGATGCAGCGAGAGAAGGCTGTCACTCCCAATGCCTTCACCATATCTTGTGTTCTGATGGCATCTGCACGTCTGGCAGCCCTTCGTGTTGGCAAACAGATACATGGATATGTCATTCGCAATAGATTTGAGGCTGCGATGTTGCATGTGGCCAATTGTCTTATCGACATGTATTCAAAGTGCGGCGACATTGATGCAGCTCAAAATATGTTCAACATAATGCCCGAGAGGAATGATGTCTCGTGGGGATCCTTGATGACGGGGTATGGAGTGCACGGCCGAGGCAAAGATGTGCTTCATCTGTTTGAGGAAATGCAAGACACAGGGTTGGAACCTGATGGTGTTGCCTTCCTCATTCTACTCTATGCTTGCAGCCACTCGGGGATGGTAGATGAGGGATTAAACTACTTCCACAGTATGGCCAGCGATTTTGGTGTGGTTGCAGGTGCAGAGCACTATGCCTGCATGGTTGACATCTTGGGTCGTGCTGGCCGTTTGGATGAAGCTGAGAAATTGATAAAGGAAATGCCCATGGAACCTACACCAGTTGTATGGGTGGCCTTGCTAAGCGCATGCAGGATCCATTCCAACGTGCAGCTTGCTGAGTATGCTTCGCAGAAGTTGACAGAATTGGGGTATGATTATGATGGGTCATACACCCTACTATCCAACATATATGCCAAAGCTGGGCTTTGGAAAGATGTTTCCAGGATCAGAGGCCAGATGAAGAAGATGGGCATCAAGAAAAGGCCTGGCTGTAGCTGGATACAGGGAAAGGACGGCACAACCACATTCTATGTTGGAGATAGGTCTCATCCTCGGTCGCCCCAGATCTATGCACTGCTAGCAGCACTGATTCAGCGCATTAAGATTCTTGGGTATGTGCCGGAAACAGTGTTCGCCTTGCATGATGTGGATGATGAGGAAAAGAGCTCGCTGCTTTTGGAGCACAGTGAGAAGCTGGCTCTCGCTTTCGGCATTCTCACCACCCCTCATGGAGCACCTATCCGGATCACCAAGAATCTACGCGTGTGCGGGGATTGCCACAGTGCCATAACCTTTATCTCAAAGATTGTTGAGCATGAGATTATTGTGAGGGATTCCAGCCGTTTCCATCATTTTAAGGAAGGTTCATGCTCATGTGGAGGCTATTGGTGATTTTTTTGGGCAGTCAGACCTTGGATCATGCTTTAGACTGGGGAAGCCATAAATTATGGTGTTCCCTGCTATATCAAAATGTCGGCCATGAAGACAACACGCTACGCTGTCCTGTTGACAGCAGTTAGTGGTAATACTTTTTTTTTTTTCATGTGCCTGTTAACCAAGGATCTGAACTATTTATGTGCTAGACTTGAAAATTTCGAATCAGAAATAGCTATAATGTTCCACAAGTCTTGGCACACCCGGTGGGACCAGAGTCTCCTTTCATCTTTTTGCCGAGATAAACGGGCCCCGGGGCTCTCCCAAAGACTGCTGATCATTTGCTCATTTTTGTAATTGCAGAAATTAATGATGGCTGTTGGATTTACTATGTTGACTTTCGACCCCGAGATCGTGGCCAATCACGCTACTGTTGGGCACCCGGCGGTACCAACTATCTTTGGTACCTTCCCACCGGTGGTAGGATTCCCCAACTTCTTAGGCGTAGCCTTTGCCGACATGCTGGAGGTTGAGGCCTCGGAGCTGGCCGAGGAAAGGATTGACATGAAGCCTAAGGCCCACAATGCCCGAAGCTGCTAGAACCTCACAACAAGTCAGACTCAGTTGATTAGCTGCATGGTGCACCATGTGGCTCAGGGAGTCCACCCCACCTACTACAACAAGCCCGGGGGTCACCGTCAGGGGAATTCCCACAGAAGAACTGGTCCTACTGTCGGACGACTTTCAGTGTCTGAGAAGTCTATTTTGATCGGTGGTGTCCATATTTTTCTGGATGGGCGCAACGCCCAAGCAATTCCAGACCGGGTGGTCGCTGTCGTGCCAACCCGCAACTCCTTCCAGGCCCTTTCCGGGAGGAGAGCTGAGAAAGAAGAAGAAGACCGCCAAGGCCAAAAAGAGCTAGCCCCAAGGCCGAAGAAGTTTAAATAGGTTTGGGTCCCAAAGAAGATCTAGCCCGTCCACCAAGAGGTGCCTATCCATCGCCGCCCTGAGCATGCTGAGACGGGGAAGAAGAATGAGAGGGGCTTGGCCCTAAGAAGAGAAGAAACTGTCACGGATCCTCCATGTCACACCAACTTCAGGGCATGCGCCCGACAAGTCGATATCCCCACAGTGGGGAGAAGATTTGAGCAGATCGCCGGAAGAGCCCGGCTAGCTTACATCCCTCCGGTAGGAGGTAGACAACTATCCCCAGTCCTGCATCAGGGACTAGGGCAAGAGGAGATGATCTATTTCTCCTTTTTATACCTTTAGAAAATCACAAGAGCTTCAGAAAAACCTCAAAAAATACAACCGGACTCCGAAAAGTTCTCGAACAACACTGAGAAGCTCCACGTGCCACCACAGACCCAGAATAATCTAGAAACACACCGACAATGGGTCTGAAAGACCATTATAAATGGTCCAAAGCTCACTCGGACACGATCCGTGACCCACGAAGCCAGATCCAAAAATCTGAGGTCTTACAACCCCACCCTCCTTACAAAAATTTCATCCTCAAAATTTAGGACAGAGCACAGAACTCAAGAGGAAGGACTCACCCATGGAAAGGACCTCACGGTCACAGCATCACCACGCTATAGACCACACACCCAACACTAAGGAACACTACCGGACCAGCACAACCACAGGAGCCCTCTCGCTCCAACACACCAATTCACACCCGTCTCGACACTAACCGGGGTTCAAGAAACTAACAAGTCTGACATTACCCCAGCCTCATCGAACTTCCAAGGGCACAGCACACCCAACACACTCTGCATGCAGAGAACCACACAATCCTCAACAGGAAGGCCACAATCAGCACCTACTCGGGTCGACAGCTTCTCCAGCTATCGGACACCGTGCACTCCCTGTGAAGAGCACCTCACACCTCATCCCCAGGCGAAAACCTCACCGCCAATCACACAAGCCACACTCTTCCATCGGCTTAGCACTGCTAGTGACATACAATCTTGAGCTGAACGCCACAAATCTCACCGGTCGACACCGGTTCCAAAACCAATGCTTCCCTAGACACCAACAACACCGAGGGCACCTTACGAATGACTGCTAGGGCTTCACCAATAAGGAACCACCACGCACATCAACCAGCTCTCAATGCCCATGCACACATACATCGATCCATTGCATAGCTCCCCCCGAGCAAAGGGGACACCGCAATCCAGCCAGCTACACCACCAGACGCACCATGCTCCAAACTCTCCCGAGTCTTGCCACAGGCAAGCACTCCATCCGGATAATTTAGGACATCACGGAGATAAATAAGAGAAATAACGTGACTTATGGGCTAAAACAGGTGTCAACAAATTGCCCTCCTTGATGTCCGCTTTGCAAGGGAATGAGCGAAAGTAACGCGGAGGCAGAATAGAAAAGAGATGTAGCGAAAGTGACAGCGATGTGAAATGGAGATGAAGCGGAGATGAAGCGGAGAGAACTGAAAAGTAGGCATCAAGACAACAGACACCCGTTACAACCCACAAGCGGTAGGAATTCTCCCGAAAATGCCGAACTAGCCACTTGGAATGATTGACGCGGATGAGACATGTCTGGAGAACTAAACTAAGAAAGGAAATGAAAACACGACCAACCTCATTAGGGACACAATCCATGGATAATGAGGGGATCGGAAGGAACACAGCATAAGAGCTAGAAAAGGAAAGAAAACTGTGATTAAATCCAGATAGGAATCACGCTGGCCCACCAGACCAAGTGGACAGATCATAGAAATCGATCAAATTCAGAGTGGAATGAGTATCTATTATCCAAGGTAGCTGATGTGCAGTTATCCATTACTGAGGAAAAATCTTTGAAAAGATTCGAGACGTGAATGCTCAAAATGACATCATGCATGCCGGGCTAAAATAAAGAAATTATGAAAACAAATGTAAAGAAAATATAAAATAGAAAGTACTCAAGGATAATATTGCTAGACCGAGCTAAGACATGGTCAAGAGTCTTCTTGCAACCACGACGTGCGAGATAGAGTCCACCGTCCCCCACCTGACTCAACCAAGCGGCCTATCCAATGATTAACCATATGCTCCTAGATCATCATCATTTTTGTTAAAGGAGAACATCGATCCCAGAACATAGAGGGAACCAACCGGTCCTTGAAAGGCTATAGTAATGTCGATACCATATAGTAATGTAACAATGAGGAGGGATAGAGAGCCATACCTGACATATCTGCCAAGCGAAATAATATTTTCTTAAATTTTTTTGATTTTTATGGATTTTTAAATAAGACCGATCTGACCCGTCTCGGGCTGTGACCGAGACGGGCGGAGATCGGTCGGGACGACAAACCCTGCTAGGAACAAGTAAAAACCGCCCTTGTCCTCAACAAACCCCCCCTAACATAATGTAACCTCTTTTTACAATGTACGAACAAAACTGAAACTCTAAATGTGTGTATTAAATCCTCAAAAGTCATCATTTTGTATGACTTTAAATATGCTGAGCTCTATTATCAAAAAAAAAAAGAACCCAACTTCTACCCATATAATTAGGGGTGTCAATGGATGTGTCGGGTCCGACGACCCGATTCGAATCCAAAAAAAAGAATGGATTTAAAGCAAGTCAGTGCATCCGAAACGCGACATTTTCGTGGATTCGGGGTGACAGTTTTTTAATTCGAAATCTCTCCTCTCGGATCGGATTTCGGGGCGCCATAAAATCTTACCTTTCGGGGCCAGCAAATCCATGAGCACCCATCACGATCGGCATTCGGCGGCTTCCTTCTCGGCTGCTCCCATCTCCACCTCATTCCTCTCGCTAGGATTCCAGCGGTAGCATTTCACAACGGAGATGTCCTCGGCCACCCGCGACGGTGACGACACCACGCTCCCCCTTGGCCGCCGTTGACGCCCTCTTCTCCAACTCTGAAGCCAGCAGCAGCGGCGGGGAGGAGCCATCCAAGCAGGTCGTCGCCGTCGAGGACAGCGTCTTCTTCGGGTACCTCTGGGCGTCCGGCGCCACATCAGATCGCCACGACCTCGCCAAGATCCGCTCCTTCCTGGCCTCTTCCTGCAAGGGCACCTTCGTGGCTTGCCTCATGTGCCTGGAGCGGATCCGCCCCTCCGACCATGCCTGGTCCTGCTCCTCCGACTGCTACGCCCTCTTCCACCTCCCCTGCATCCATTCGTGGGTATGGATTCCTCCTTGTCCTTCTGCTGCGTACCGTAAACGATGTTTATTTACATATATATATATATTGTTTATATCTTGAAGTGCGCTAATTTCTGTGACGAACAAAAATTAAAAAAAATACATTGTATTTTTTTATGGTGTTATTGCAAGGACAACCTCTCAAGGACCAAAAGCACGGGATGAGTCCTCTTCATTTTCTATCTTTTGATCCTCCCTTATGTTCTTAACCGTGATTACATCTTCATGATTTGTCGTTGGGCATCATCACTCTGGTCTTTCTAAGTAACTTCGGCTACTTCCGCTGGATCGTTCCTACCACTGGGCATTACTCGCTCTTGAGCTTCCAATCTCAATTTTATGACTAACCAAGTTGTTATCCTCATGACAAACAACAAGCAATGATCGATGCTTTGATGCTATGCCTATTTTAATGTTAAGATATTCATGCCAGGCCTTCTTTTGGTGCTATGCTTAAAATCAATTATATACATGCCTTACATGCTATGCTTCATGCTATTCATACCATGCTTGATGCTTCTAACGTTGTACTATCCATGTTTAGAATAATGCTATTGATACTTTGATGCTTTGCTCTATTCTTACATGCTTTGCTATGCTATGATTGGAATGCTATGATGCCTTATCCATTGCTTGTTATATCTTGGCTAATGAATTTTTGACCGCAGGAAAAAGCTCTTGGTCCCACCGTCTGGATATCATCCAAGCCCCATGGTGTTTGCACTTCATTTCTTAGCGCTCTCATGCTCATTGCTTCACCATCTCCCTGTATGCATTTTACTATATGTATTTATGCTATTCGATTATGTCAAGGACCTTGTGGCTTTGGTAAATCTAAAATTTGAGTTCCCCTTCATCAAAAATAATGATGATTTCAAAGGAATCTTAGTCGTACAGATAGGCCGTTGAGCCGTCTAAGACTGGGGACGATGGTTCCCTTTTGCGAGTTGGTGCGTGGATAAACGGGCTTCGACTTAGTACCAGCTCACGAAATCGATTTCTTGACTCAGTCTGGACAACTTAACAATATTATCTTTGATTATTTTATATTTTTATTTATTTTAATTTTTTCTTTAAACCCAGCATGCATTCATCAGTAGGACTTATATCTCTTGAACCAAGATAGCTTTAAGTGATTAATAAATTGACATGAATATGCATGCAACGATAAATCTGATGATGATCAAGATCAAGCTGGGCATAAGATGGATCAAGAATAAAGAGATCACTATTCAATGATAAATTATAACCAAATGACAAGAATGTAAGAGACATATCATGAATTTCAGGAGCGAGACATACAAGAGGATATATAGCATGACAGTGGATTGGCCATTCAAGAATTTCAATAACAAGTTTACCCATTCCAGGTCATGTCAAATATTATATCAAGAACATATCATGTCATATCATTGTTGGAATTGTCTAGATCAAATCTTGCATATCATTGGTGCAATGTCAGACCTGATCATTCATAGTACCGGTATATCTCTAGGCTTTGCTTCGCCTTTGGAACCAGATCCGGGCCCCTATCAAATAACGTTCTAGCATTGAGTGTCAGTTTGGACCCATAATCCCATGTAAATTTTTCTAGACAATATCCAAATCAATTAATGGCCAAATAGAATTCCAAGGACCAAGTTTCAAGTAGGACAATTTAGAGAATATGATTCCAAAGATGGACATAAGGACAGGTGGAGTATCGAAAACCACAGGAATCTAGGTAAATTGGCATCCACTCAGGCCACCGTGAATTGATGATTCATGTCTAGGTAGATGGGTGCTAATTCTTATGAACACTAAGGCACGGCTGAAATCGCGTCACTTGTCCAAGACACTAATTCATGAAATAGCGACTGCTGTACCAGACGCCAATTTTTGACAGAGTTTGGACTCTCACAGAACACTCAATCTTGACGCTCAATGATGGCTGGATGTCATGTTTATTTAGAGGGACATGACCACAATAGGGTTATGGGTTTTTAGGGTATAACTAGTCCAGTGATTGAAGAGGAAATCCTTCGATGTTAGGGTCTTACAGAGATCTTAGAGAAAGAATTTCTAATCTGGCGAGAGAAATTTTTGATAGAGGGTCCTTCTATCCGGACTTCAGGTAGCTCGACAATCCTCTGGGCCATGCAGAGGTCAAAGAGCATCTTCGTATGCTCCTTCTTGAAAGAGAAGGGTGTCTTCATACGCTCCAAGAAGGAGAGAGCGACCGGCTTGTCCGCTGGCCTTTTGTCGGAACTACTTGTCCCGGCTCCCTTGCTGACTTTAGTAGTGGGGGTGAATTCGACGGTGTTCACCTCCTTACCAGGCTGGCATTCCCGCGCTTGTTTACCCTTAGCTGAGATGTAACTCGGGTAATCGGTGAAGAACATCTCTATTTCAGCGATCGCCGAATTGAGCTGGTCAAAGACCTTGACGTTGGTGCCGAGAAGCTTTTCGCTAACCTCGGCCGCCAAGCCTCGGCGATAGATAGTGATGGGATCTTCCTGGACTGGCGGATTGACATACCTCATGTTGAGGTCTCGCCATTTTTTGATGAAGTCGAGGGCACTCTCGCCCTTCTTCTGTCGGAGGGAGTAGAGCTCGGCTAAGGAGACCTTTCGCTCAGTCATTTAGAAATAGTTGAGGAACTTCTTCTGGAGATCTGCCCAATCGATGACCGAATTGGGCTTCAGGCGGGAATACCGTTGGAAGGCCATTCCCGTAAGTGAGGTGGCGAAATAGCGAAGGAGATAAGACTCATCCAACGTAAGTTCACGCATGGCCGTAATGTAGTAGGCCAAGTGTTCATGCGGAGACCCGTGACCGTCAAATTTCTGTAACTTCAGCGGCTTGGCGTACTCCGGGGGAAGTTTCTTGAGCTGGTGATGCAGCGGGTATGGGACACTATAGAGGTCCACCGCCGCGATCCCTTCTCCAAACTGGGTGAGCTTGGTCTCAACGATCCGCTCGATCATCTGGCATTGTGCCATTGTCACGCCCCGAGCCTTTAATTACAGTAGAAGACTAGCTCGAGGAAACGTGTACAATCGGCATGGTAAGTCTCTTACAAGAAAGAAATAATCAGAGCGCAAGATAATCACACATTAAGACGCAATTGCACGAGCGGCGGTCGAGTGAGGGCGAGGTTACCAGCGAGAGGGTGAGCAGCGGTCAAGTGAGGGTGAGTTAGTTAGCAGGGTGAGGGGGGGTCATTGTGGTAAGGTGCAGAGAGTGAGAGGGGTGGAGGGCGGGTACGGTGGTGGGTGGGGTGGTGTGAGGGATGGAGGTGGGAGAGCAGTCACGGCGTCCGTGGGTTTCCTGGGGAGTATGGGATGGGGGTTGTGGCAGAGAAATGGGAATGGTGGACGGTGGAGGGAATGGAAGTGTGAGCTTGTGGTGACTGAGAGAGAGTGAGAGAGAGAGGTCTGTACGTGGGGAGAGGGGGTGGGGCGCTCGCATGCAGTGTACCAGAGGGCAGGTGGTGGTCGGCGTGGAGTGGCCGTGGGTGGCTGTGAGGAGCTAAGGGGCAGTGGTGAGGTGTCCAAAGGTGCAAGAGGTGGCAGCGGAGGTGAGGTGGTTCAGGCAGTGCAGGTGGTTGATGTGAGCAGGGTGTTGGTCGCAGCGGCGGGGGTGCTCGACGGGATGAGAGAAAGAGAGCAAGGAGGAGTTAGCAGGGACGAGGCGGAGGGGAACAGTGAAGGGCGGCTGCCGCGGCGAGGGTGGTGGCGGTCGGTGTGCTCAAGGCAACAAGGTGTGGCCAGTGGCAAGGCGGTGTTTCGCTGGGGAGAGAGGGGGCATCCGACGGTGGTGGCTGGGTGTTAGCAGAGGAAGGGCGAGATGAGTGGGAGGGTTAGACGGAGGTTGGTGGTTTCGCTGGGAAGGGAAGTGAGAAGAGTCCCCCCAGGGGGAGATCCGCGCGCTGGAGAGAGAGAGAGAGAAATAGAGAGAGAGAGGTGCGTGAGATGTGAGAGGGAAGAGGGAGAGAAAAAGAGAGAGGGCTGCGTGAGAATGGGTTCCCCTCCCTGAGAGAGAGAGAAAGATGGGTATATATGGGAGGTGTGTTGTGTAAATAGGGGAAAGGGGGGCAAGATCCGTGGGAAGAGGTGAGGAGTTAAGAGGGGAGTTAAGGTTAGGGGTCAGCCTAAGCCCACCAATTCGGTGGAAACCATCGGGTCCCACCCCGGACCCTCACCGTTATCACCCGGCCTCACCGGGAAGTCACGTGAGTCGAGTGAGCTAGGCCACGTGGTGAGCCGTTGCGAGAGCTTGTATACTTGTGGAAAATCAAGTCCTAGGAGTGTCATTGCATCATTGGGCTGTGCCACATCACTTCTTCTTGGTTCTGAGTTGTCGTTTGTAAGTAACGACAAATCTGAGGTGTACGTGAGCTGGACATAGTCTGGTGGTAGACATATACTCTTGTCGA
The DNA here is from genome assembly GCA_024336825.1 of Amorphophallus titanum. Classification (NCBI taxonomy): domain Eukaryota; kingdom Viridiplantae; phylum Streptophyta; class Magnoliopsida; order Alismatales; family Araceae; genus Amorphophallus; species Amorphophallus titanum. The sequence continues at coordinate 1,043,504 of JANBPO010009106.1, forward strand.
TTGCTTGGCTAATATGGTTAGCCTTAAAGTCGACTTTTCTCCTCTCAGGGTGACTTGTGGTTGACTTGGAGTCAAGGTGTAGCCGATGAAGCTTGGCCTTTTCTTCATCAACGGAGAAGCGGTCCTCCTTCTCCTCTTTTGAGAGCTAGCCATTGCTCTTGCTCTTAATCACGAGGTAGGGACTGATTCCCCTGAAGTAGAGAGCAGCATCAGCCAGGTGGCACTCTACTAGAGTAAATGGGGACAAGTCCGCAAAGACCATACGTTGTTCCCCATCTTTAGCATATTTGATGCATTGATGGAGGGCAGAAGGGACGACCCAATTTTCATGAAGCCAGGGCCTACACAATAACACCTAGTAAGACGTGTTAGCGTCGATGATGTAGAAGGTCACCTTGGAGGTGAAATCATCGAGCACCAAGTCAACATCCACCCAACCGAGGACATCCTCGGTATCTTGATTGAAGCCAAATATCTTGACCACTTGGACCTTCTGAAGGTAGGGGGTCAGATATAGGGTTTCGAATGTTTTGAGGGGCATGATGTTAATAGCCGCACCGGCATCTACTAGGAACCGGTTTATCTCATGCCCATTGATTTTTCCCCTCATGTAAAGTGGGCGATTATGGCACGGAGGGGAGAGCAGCAAGTCTTTCTCTGTGAAGGTGACGATAGCGGCGAAGGCCTCATATGTGGCAGCCTTCATCTCTGCCGCTACATACAAGTAGGCTTTTGAGATCTCACAAGTACACTCCCCAAATTATCATCAATTTCTTGTATTGTTTTGAAAGTGAAATCTGCACCGATTTTGCTTGTCGCATCAGATATTGATGCGTTATTCGCTAATTGAACGAGCATCATATACAAGTTTCTGAAACGAGTTGAAATTTGCTCCTGAGGATGACTATCTACAGCGAAGCCACAAACATCAATCACAACCATCTCTCTTGCTTTTCTTGACCATCTCTTCAATCTGTAGTGTTCTGGAATGTTATTTATATTTCTTTCCTGAAGCACCTTCAAGGAATGCCTGCAGATAATTGCTATTGACTCAAACAGTCTACAGGTGCAAGAGAGGGTGCAATCTGCATCATTAAATGATAACCATGTATACTTGATGTTTATTTGGGTGAGAAATTCTATATTGATAGGCAGTACCATTGACATGGTTAATTGAAATCTCAAGGTCGGTCATTTCTAACAATTCCTTTTCAAACATTGCCAAAGCAGCAGGCGTGTATACAGATGTTGCATGTCTTAGATGGTTCCACTGAAAATGCACATATGGTATGCTTTGACTCATCTCAAGATCACTCTCAAAGCTCCACATAGCCCCGGTCCTCCAGTATCCGCTCTAATGCCTGACAAAACTGCGGCAACTCAAACTCATTGTCAAGAAGTCTCGGTACTTCACAATCTGAACTGTCAGACAGTTGCATGGTAGCAATGTCTGCACAAAATATTTCTCTTCCATATGCTGAGGCCCATTGTTCTCTTGTTTCAAATATTTCTTCCAAACATTTACTCTCTTGAAGATTCTACTTTTGGATCATATCATTCCATGCATATTCAAATTCCTTGACGTCGTCATAATCAAATAGGCACCTCCTAAAATCAGCTGTAAAGCCAGTATTTTTATCAGAGAGGCCATTAAGGTTCCTAGCAGCATTTATATACATGTGCCATACACGAAGACGATGGCGAGTCTCCGGCAATATCGACGACCCAATTCACCCCCCTCTTGGGTGTCATTGATCGCGGGACTTCAATTGGTATTAGAGCTAAGGCTCTATCATTTAGATCTAATGATCTAGAGTTCGATCTAGATCAATGGCCAGCAAGGGGATGATGCCTGAGGATCATTCCATCCACCGTCCTCCATTCTTTGATGGTTCGAATTACTCCTACTGGAAAAATAGAATGCTTATTTTTCTAAGGGCTGGGGGTACGAAATCTAGAGGGTTGTGGACAAGCGTCTTTATGACTTTCCTGATGATGAGGATAAATGGACACACGAAAAGATTAAGAAATTCACAGTTAATTTCAATGCAATGAATATCATGCAATGTGCCATTCATCCTAATGAATTCTCTCGTGTTGCGATGTGTAGCTCGACAAAAGAAATGTGGGACAAGCTGTGGCTTATTTATGAAGGAACCTCTGAGGTCAAGGAGAACAAGGCCAATATGTTGGTTAGAGACTTTGACCTGTTTAAAATGAAGTCTAAAGAGACGATCTTAGAGATGTTCGCGATATTAACAGAGATCACTAATGGTCTCAAAGGCCTTGGGAAGAAGTACACCAACTCCGAGCTTGTTAGGAAGGTTCTAAGATCCCTTCCACATGTATGGCACACAAAAGTCACAGTCATTGAAGATTCAAAAAATCTGTCCACACTTTTCTTGGGCGAGCTCATAGGGTCACTCATGACCTATGAGATAAACATGAAAAGAACTGCCAAGGGGAGCTTGCCCCTGCTGTCGCGCTGGCCGAGCTCGGTCACCCGCGAGATCGCCGCACGCCGCCGCTCCTCCTGAGCATGCCACTTGGTTGCCATGATCACTTCCTCCCCTTCTTCTTGGGCTTGGACTTCCCCGCAGTGCTCATCGCGATCGCCACGGCCTGGTCTCGCGGGTAGCCTTCGTTGATCAGCTTGGAGACGTTGTGGCTGACGTCCTTCGAGCTCTTGCCCTTCTTGAGCGGCATCACCGATCTCCCTTGCCGAGGTATCCACATTCTTAGTCCTCATTTCAGAGACGACCACTCTAGGTATTAATTTGAGATGGTATCTTACTGCTATCTACTTTTGAGTTCATAGCCAAGTCCTAGACCTGTGGTTACTAACTCCGCATTTTCTGTTTTATGAAGGTTTCTTGACACTGTAGGAATGAAAAGGTCCAAAGCATACCTTATAAATGGAGTTATGATGTTTTTTGTTTGGGTGGTGAGTCAAACAACGTACATTAGCTGTCTAAGCTGACTAAATCTTCATATCTTTATACTGTTAAAAAAATCAGGATTCATGACAAAATAAGTTGTTAATCTGATAACCGGGACAAATAAATACTAAAAATAGTGATGAATATAAATGTGAGTAATTTCTAGCAGTTGATTGCCATTTCTGTAGATTAGTATGTTGTTGAATGATCATCTTATTATATGTGGAGAAGTTATGTGACAGAGGGGAATGATCAAAGGCAGCTTATTGGTATGGCTCGTGCTACATCAGATCATGCCTTCAATGCTACAATTTGGGATGTCCTTGTTGATCCTTCCTATCAGGTAAGACATGACTGTGACTGCTAACTGGAATTCGTTGTAGACTAACCTAGATTTATGCAGTCATCCAGTGAAAAAACAAATGCTAGGTAACATGCGTGTCTAGAATAGCTCAGATAATGATGTGTTCTGTTCGTGGCATTTTTTTCTGAAATATCTTTATTTCAGGGTTGTGGTCTTGGGAAGGCACTTGTTGAGCTGATGATAAGGGCGTTGCTACAAAGAGATATTGGAAACATAATATTATTTGCAAATGACAAAGGTATAAATGCGTAACTGCATTGCCATATTATATTTTTTAAGCACAAACGACAATGAATCGTAGGTTTGTGTTTGGTCTTGTTTGTGTCATAATGATAATAACCTTGACTTGACCTGATTTGGCACCGCATCAGCCATCACCATAAACATGGAAAAGAAAAGAAAAAATTATGTAACCCTAACTGTGCTTGTGTCAGAATTAGATTTTTTATATATAATCCCTTAACCCCCTCTCTTTCTCTCATTCTCTCTTTCTCACTCTCTCTCTACTCTTTCTCTCCCCCTCTCCTCTGGGTGACTGATGGGGGCGATGGTGGGTGAGGCAGGGACGGCGTGAGGGCGAGGAGCATGAGGATGGGGCGAGGATCGAGGCGGTGGTGGCGCGATGAGCTCCAGCGCACGCTCGGGTGCCCGGTGAGGGTTTCACAGGAGTTTCGCAATGGATCAGCGTCCTCGGTGCGCGGACTCTTCGGTGGAGGTAGGGAGATGGATCCTTAACCCTTATACTTCCTTTCTCGCGAGTTTATAGGCCGTGGTGAGCCGAGCGAGTTTATTTTTAAGTTTTGGGAAAAATGCATGATTTTGGGGTGTAAGACGGATTTAGTGATTTGATCATGTTTTCAGGGTTTAAGTATGTCCTCTCGGTGCTAGAGAGGTTGGGGACTAGTTTCCCCTTGTTTTTCCCTTCAGATGGGTGTGAACGGGGCATGGAATGGGGTTTTCCGCTGTGTTCGCCAGTTTCACGCTCAGGACAGCCTAGCGGTCCTTCCAGGGATCACTAGGGTGTGAGGCGGTCCTCTAGAGACCGCTAGGGGTCCCCTATGTCGGTTCGAGCCTTGCAGTCGCGTGATGGACCGCCAGGTGGGCTTAGCGGTCTGGTGAAGACCGCTAGGCAGTGTCTTGCGGTCTAGAGGTGACCGTTTTTCAGGTTTGGAGTCGTGTTTAGGTCAGTGGGGTAGCGGCCTTACGATAGACTGCTAGGCTACATCTAGCAGTCAGGTAGAGGACCGCCACCATGCTTGGTGGTCTGGGAGAGACCGCCTGATTTCTGGTGGTTTCTCAGGCCTTGCAGTCCTGGCTGGACCCCAAGGCTAGGCCTTGCGGTCCGGAGGAGACCGCTAGTGTAGTGCTTATGTCTTTATGGATCCGTAGTGATTCGGACCTAAATCTGATTCTATCAGATCTGTTGATTTTTATGGATTTTTGGCTGAGAACAGAGAGAAAACGATGATGCAAAATGGGAAAATACGAATGTGTAGCAGAAAAGTATAGAAAATTGTGATGATTTGTGATTTTGAGAGGAAGAGAACTAAGAGTATAGACCATAAAATCAAGCCTAGAAGGATGGAATGGAAAGTTAATACTTCCCTCTTCAAGCCAGGGTCAAAGGATTGAGTTGGAGTTGCAGCATGGCTTCGCCCCACGTCTGGAAAGAGCTCTCCTTTGCAACTGCAAACTGGGCAATTTATACAGAGGTTGCAGGAAATCTAGAAAGTTCTCCCACGATCTTAGGAGATAGAGTCCAAGATAAATCGAGTTCTATGAATCAAACTCGAGATAATACTGAGGATAAGAGATAGGAATAAGTGGGACTCGATTTGGAGGAGGATTCTAGAAGTTATGGCACTTGGAAGGAGGACCCATCGCACAGAAAACATAGTTTGTGTTGAATTAAGATGCATAAACTCCCAACTTTTTTCCATAATTCTAAGCAAGATAACCAATGAAAATTCGAGTTCTATAGACCAAATTTAAGATAATATAAAGGAGAAGACATAGGAACAAACGACGCTCAATTCGGAGTAGAATTCAAGAAGTTATGGCTGCCGCAAGAGGGCCACGGCGCACAGAAATGGAGCAAAGTCCAGCATGAATTGGACTCTCTGTTTTCTTTAACGGTCTATCATAAGGCCGCCAGAGGACCACAAATGGTCTAGAGTAAGACCGCCAGGCTCTAGGGGTCGAACGGGACGATTTCGGGCAAGTTTGGGTGTGACGGTCTGTCGTAGGGCCATGACATGGGCTCTGACAGTCTAATAATAGACCTTCACATGGGATCTGACGGTCTAATAATAGACCTTCACATATCTCTGACGGTCTAATAATAGACCTTCACACCGATGGAGGAAGATTTTGGGCAGACTACGCGTGACTTTGGAAATCAAAATGTATCTCTCAAACGGTGTAGAATTAGCAAAAGTGGTAGAAAGAGAAATTGGAGAAAAAGGGCAATGTAGTTAATCAAATCAATCATAGTCAAGCATCATGATCAACAGATTGGGGGTAGGCTGAGTTTATACCTGTAGGAAGAGAGTGAAGGCACCTAGGTTCCCCGAACCTGGTTTCACCGGATCCATGTGGGCGAAGAGGTGCACCTGCATCACTCTCCCCCATGCTAGGCGAGGTCCTCGCTCGAGGTCATGGATCAATAGCAAATACTTCAAATTCACATTGTTCGAGGCAGTCGCGAACAGCAGTCGACCAAAGAAGTAGAGGAGGAACAATCGCACCTCCTGTAGCTCGCCTATCTCTCGCACTCTAATCCTCTGGTGTACTTGCTCGAGGAAGGCGTCCAAGTCTTCCAGTGGTCCTCGGACCATGCCAGCTAACCCCACCGCGGCACTGAGCCTGTCGAGAGGTAGGGTGGTCATCGGCCTCGCCGTGTAGATTAGCCACACACCCAGCAGTTGGTTGACCTCTCAGCGGTAATCTAGTAGCTCCCTGCCCAGCACCGGGCCCCCGGCCACAGGCAGCCCCGTCAAGTAAGCCACGTCTTCAAGTGTAGGGATCATATGTCCCCATGACATCACGAAAGCTCTGTAGCCATCCATCCACCTCTCCCGGAGCGCTGTTAGGAAGGTGGCATCGACTGGGAAGGGTCTAATCCTAAAGAAAGTACCAAACCCCAGTTGGTCCACTCGCCATCTCTAATCATGAGGTAAGGCATGGTACCACGCCCACACCAAGTCCCATGAGACCCGGGCTTGGATCATCCGTCGGCCCTGCATATATGAACAGAAGCACAACCAGTTGATTAGCCATAACCTTCAAATCAAGCCACAAAACAAACCTCACAAACCTATAGCCTTGAGACCAGGGCGGCCAGGCCATGGTCGCCTAGTCCCCAGGGTGGCCACATTGCTAGCCGCATGTTGACGTGTAAAATCGCACGCCCGTATGTCCCCGCCAGTCCAACAATGACAACAACTTCAACTGAAGAGACCCTGCCCTCCCCCCACAGTGTTTCCCTCGCCGACGCTAGTCCTCCTGTCAAAATTTCTTCCCACCATTATGGCTCTTCATTCATTACCCACAGACGGCACGAGATGTGGAGGCATGATCTCGCGTCAGTCCTGAGCCATGTGATCTTGGAAGAATCTTGATCACGATCACCTCTTCTGTGTGAACTACAAGGCAGGAAACAGATTAGGGGTGCCCAGGGATGGATCCCTGAGGAAAACCCTCCGATGCTTAAGTCAACGAATAAGGTAGAGCATAGATGCAGGGGGAGATGACAGGAGGAAAAGAGGGGCGCGAGATCACTCTCCACCAAGAAGTGTGGTGGCTCTTACTCAGGACTGTTGCTTACCTCACCGTAGAGTCTTCCAGGGTTTATATAGCTATCCATTTAACGTAAGAATCTAGGGAGTTTCGGGAGCAGAGGGGATTCAAGGGAGGTTACATCCTTATTATAGGCTCATTATAGCACAAGGACATTTGCTCTCCCTCATCCTTTGGAGTTCCTTGCTCTTAAAGCTACGTAATGGATGCTTGCGGGAGCTTTTGATGGTCGGTCTGAGCTTGGGATGCCAGCTGGGGGTCCTCCCGAGCGGAGGGCGCATAGCTCGGACAGAGTGCTTTGGGCTCCCGTAGGGGCCTTCCCCGTCGACCTGTCGCTCGGACTTCTGGACCCGAGGGTTGCCTAGGAAGTGCTGGTCCGAGTGGGTTTTGGGCTTGGCGTAAGTGGACCTAGAATGGGGCTGTCACTTTGGAAAACTGGGCATGGTTCGGTCGTATTGGACCTGGTTAGGCCGTGCTCTTGAGCGGTTGATTTTCCCCCTCTACACTATCTAGTATGTTTCCTTTTAGTAGGGAGGGGGTTTTGTATGGACTTTATGTAGAACACAAAGTCTGTGGGATTTAGACTAAATAGATGTGTTCTGATATTGGATTAGATTCCATGGCATATACTACTTCTTTCTATTTTGGAGGGTGTAGTCAATAGAGAGAGTTTATGTCCTGGGTGTCTGTAACGAATTTGAAAAAAAAATAGCAATCCACAGTAGTTTTCATTTCCAATCCGCTTGTTGGATTGATCTCAAATAAATATATGTTGTAGCCCTTCACGTCCTCTTTCCAAAGGTACTGGCCTCACCTCGATCCGCCTCCAAATCTGATCGCAAAAATTCCTATCGTGGAGGCGCGCAGATCTGACCCGAGTCAAGCCAACAGGAGTAGTTTGGGAATTAATTCCTCGAAAAATACGGAGGCTCACATTCGGCGACCGCCACTCCCAGAGTTCGATCGGTAATACCTCAACAGCGTCCCAGGCAACTGCCACAGTCAGAAGACGATCAGAAGCCACCGTCCCAGCGGCGGAGTTCACTTGCTGTCCTGCGGGCTGAGCTGAGTCGCTGAGCTGACTCTGAATAGTGCCAAGTCGGAACAGTACCGGGTCGGACCAGCAGCCCGCTTCCATCCCAATAGCACTTCTGGCTTGCTGCCCATCAACCCAAGGTCAGTCCTCCCGGGCCCCATTGTAGTCCTTTACCTCCTTGTGTGGAGTGGCCAAGAAATCACTGCTGTAATTATTGTAATAACTATTTTATCGGGGTTACCGTAACTGGCCGAGGTCATCTTCCCCACGCCCGAAGCGTGGAGGTAAACTCGCCACCCTCCTCGTAGGCTTTGCTTTGCTTGTATATTTTTTTATATGCCACAGCATGTGATAGGAAATTAGCTCACCCAAAATAGTTATCACCGCTACGAGAGGGAGAGAGCGAAACCATCCCGTGACCCGATCCGGGAAAGATAGTGAGTTGACCACCCTAGCTCTTGCCGGTTTCTCAACCGCGCATGATCACACGCTTCCCTCATTAAGGACGAACAGTGAGCTTGCTAGAGCCCAAGGTTGATATTCAACTTGGAGTCAAGTCTGCGCGTCCGTCCCGCATCAAATTGGTATCAGAGCGCCAGTTGAGTCTAGGGTAGTCTTTGCATGAGTCGTTGCATGGTCTAAGTCGAGTTCAATGAGCAACAAGGTTGAACCTACATGTTTCTTCGTGAGGAGACACATTGGTTAGATGCAAGAATCTCCAATTACACAGTGTGATAACCTGAGTGCTTCTCTTTTGAGAAAACTAACAGAAAACTGCTGAAAACCTTACTGAAAGGACTATATGCATGCACAAGCTCTGGGATTTATTAGATTGGGCTAGTACTTGAGAACACCTACCTTGGCTTGAGGTTTAGATGATAGAACGGTGAAGAGATTGATGGATCAACAATAAAATAACCACAGAACGGTACTCTGTTTGCAACAGAGCAACTGGCATAAAGCAACGGCAGTAACTGCAGCCCCTTCAACGGACAAGGAAGATGATGCTCTTTCTTTGCAGCAGCACGAAACATGGCAGGAGTAGAGGAAGGAGAAGCAGTTAGCTTTTCGACATTCAACCGTAGGAGGAATAGTAGGGATCTATAGGGTCGTCGGATGAAGCAACCGTAGTGCAGCCACTATCCTATTCTGCCTTCTTCGTGACTGGCAGATGTAGAGTAAGGTAGTAGCAACCCGGAGGGAGAAAGGAAGAAGAACGGCAATAGCAAATCATAGGGGTATGACAATAGAGAACCAGTAGTCAGGGCTTGGTCGAAGGAGTAGGGTATCTATAGAGAAGCAATCTTACTAGAGGATTAGAGTTCGAATATGTTTAAGATTCTCCCCACGTAAGAATCCCATTAGAATTAAACTTTCTACGTATCAATCCTTCCCAAATTACTACCTTCCAGGATAGCATCCGTCTTCCCAGTTTGAACAGAACACTCCAATCGACTTACCAAATTTCATTCCCCAGGAAAGTAGTGCCTCTTCATTAGGGCATTTTTCATGAAGTGGCGCCTGATTGATGGGCACCCTTTACAGTGTACAGACAACACCCTACGACTGTTTACAGCCCTTGGAAATAGTGCCCTTACAAAGAGTCTCTACTTCATGAATTGGCGCCCTGTATAGGGGCGCCCTTTCCTTGACCCATGTTTCAGTTCTCTATTTTCCATTTGTTACTACTCCCTGTTATTACACGGCCCTTCCTAGGGCCGTTTATCTCCCTGAGCAGTCTCCCACCATACCGCGTTTGTGTGCTACACTGCACCCGGGATTAGCATTTTGAGTGTTATTCCACATCCTTTTGTACTTGTTTGGGTGCTATTCTGATCTACCCTGATTGTCACTTATTTTTGCATGATTATTGCTATACTTGTCATAATTGGTTGATCATTGTTTGTTAGATTTAGGCTAAATTTTACACGCACTTCGGTGCACATAGGGTTCATCCATTCTTCCATGCTAGTTGCATTCCTACCTTGGTAGGGGATTCTCTCGTCTTCATATTCCTTGGAGCTAACTAGGAGACCTTACCCAGAACCTCTGTAAGTCCCCGTGAGCCATAGATTCTCACACGGACGTCGGGCCGGTTGTACCTTTCCACCCCGTAATTTCGCACTTTGCATATGTTGCGAGAGAGTTAACCATAGATTAACCCAAAGTTCGGACCTTCTTCCTATAGGGCATTTATGTCTTGAGAGAATTATGCTTAATTTAAGTCATTAAAAGGCCCACCAAAACTTTAGAAAAATAAAAATTAACGATCATATCAACTTGTTTGATCTTGGTTGAACCCTCTCACACCCATATTGTTTGTTTGGACTTGTCTAGGCCCATTTGTGGTGTTTTGTGTTGCATCCCCCATCATCCATCTTCTTTTTTTGTTAGGCACATTTAGGCTAACCCATTTTGTGTGTCGATTGTCCAGTCAGATTGCCCTAGTTCCTTTTTTCCCTTTACATTATTGAGTCAACCCCCTTCTTGATCTTCGAGCCCTTGCTACCCTCATTGTATTTTCCTGATTCTCCTTGTATTAAGTCTTCATCTGCCTTCATGGAGCACCACATTAATCCCTTGTACCCTCCTTCTTCATCTTCCTATTCCCATGTGGACTCCTCTTCCCATGCGGGCCCATCTCCTAATGGTCCTTTCGACCAACAGGCCAATCTCATGGCCCATTTATCAGGCCTCATTCGTCAAATGGGCCCGGCCCAAGCCCAAAGGCTCGTTGCAAATCATCTTCATGGGTCTCATTCTCCTAATGGGCATGTTTCTCATCTTAATGGGCCTTCTTCTCATAATGGGCCCTCTTACCTTCACGGGCCTCTTTCTTCTCCTTCCCATGCAGCTAGCCTAATTTTTAATGGCCAATTCCATGTTAATGTGCCTTCTCTTTCTTATGTGACTGGCCCAATTTCTGATGGCCAATTTTCTCTTAATGGGCCTCATTCTTCTTTTGCTTATACTGCTAGCCCAATGGGTCTTTATTCTCATGTTCATGATCCTTCTAGGCCCACATATCCTTACACCCCTGGAATGGGATTTCCTTCTTCCTCTCAGTCCGGATCCTCTCATTTGGCCCAATACCATAATCCTGGTCTAAATTCACACTCTCTTGCTTAGGCTGGCTTGCATCCTTCTCGATCTCTCCCCATCCAAGAGATGATTGCTTAAACCCAACGCCAACTTGATGAACTACAACAACAAATTGATCCCAAATCTTCTTTGAGTGTCCCGTTTGCATTCCAAGATCTTCGACATCCACCGTATACATAAATTCCTATATATCGCCGCTATGGTGGAGTCGGTGATCCCTATGTGCACTTAAAGGAGTTCATTTATGAGTCGGCCCAATTTCGACATGACCAATACTTGATGGCCTATCTATTTGGTCTATCTTTGGAAGGCTCGGCTTGGGATTGATTCTTTACATTGCCACAAGATCAAGTGGTGAATTTTCAAGCCGTTCAAGAGAAATTTTTTCAGCAGTTTCAAGACCAGGTTGGGCCCAAGTATTCCATGGTTGATCTGGCCTACGAGAAGATGAAGTCCGACGAGGAGTTCTCGACCTTTGCCAACCGCTGGCGTCACTTGGCCGCTTAAGTCTCGGGGCATATTCCGGAGGGAGAGCAAATCAAAATGCTCATTTCTAATGCAACGCCCGAGTATCGGTGCATCTTAGCCTTGAATGACATCACCTCCTGGCAATAGCTTTATAGCCGAGCCCCCTTCATCCACCAACAACTTCTAAGTTCCCTTGACCCCGAGTCTCCTTCACCTTCTATACCCACATCACTTCCTATCTATCATCCCCCATGAGTTAGCCCTCCACCACATATCCTTCCATGAGTCAGCCTTCCGCTCCCACATACCCATATATCTCCACGTATCAACCCTCCATGAGTCAACCTACCGCCATCCACAATCAGCTCTCCGCCGTTTCATATCCGCATGTGTCTCCACCTCCGGTCAAGGAAACATCACACTGCGAGCAGGTGGATGCCGTCCACTGCATACCTCCTCATCCACGCCATTACCTAATCCTTCCCTTAGCCATGCGCCATTGCCTACGCAACCCCCACTTCCTTCTCTACAACCATCTCCATTACCTTCTTATACCTCTTGGCATCCACCTTGCCTGAAGCGGGCTCCTTCTCCGTCATTACTGGAGTCTTTTACATATATTTTTTGGGCTTTAGTGGCCGCTCATGCATTGTAGCTCCCTTCAGTTATGCCTTGCTGCCCCGTGGTCGGGAATATGCTTAAATATTGTGAATTTCACCACCAGCAGGGACATTTGGTCGAGGATTGCCCCGAGTTCCAAGAGTATGTTTATGGCCTGGAAGATAATAAGAGGATTGATTGGGCTGGCATGCATGAAGTTATTTAAGATCTTCGCATCAAGCAGTAGCAGCAGCAAGCACCACCCAAGCAGCTGTCTCCATCACTACAAGACCAGGGGCACCCCTGTGATTCTTTGATTAGTGTGGCGCCCGCTCCATCACCTGTTTCGTCGCCTATCCCATCTTCATTTTCACCTACCCCATCATCATCTTCACCTATTCCTACTCCATCTCGAACACCTCCACAGACCCAAGCCTCTGCTCAGGCTAGTGCTACCTTACCTACCTCCATTCCCACCACCGATTCTACTCCCAACGCTGCTAGACGCATCGTGTCAATGCGTCAAAGGTGGGCACCACGACCCTCCACTTCCTCTGCCTCACCACCACTTTCGCTATCTCCATCTCCGCTATCCCCATTACCCGCATCGCTATCTCCACTACCCCCACTGCCAAGAATTTTGAGATTGCTTCACTTGGAATTATAAAGAAATGCCAGGCCTCAGCCCTGCAGCTGCTCAACATATCCTGGCCATCAACCCAGATGCCGAGCCCATGAAGCAGTCACCTCAATGAATGAGGCCAGAATTAATAAACCAAGTGTGCAAGGAGGTCGACAAGCTAATAGATGTCGACTTCGTGGCCGAAAATCAATATACTACATGGCTGGCCAATATTGTGCCCTTCAAGAAGAAAAATGGTCAAATCCGGATCTGCGTGGATTTTCACATTCTGAATAAAGCTTGTCCGAAGGACGATTTCTCGGTGCCCATCACCAAAGTAATGATTGACACTACTACTGGCAACGAAGCATTGTCCTTCTTGGATGGTTCATCAATCTATAACCAAATCTGGATTGCGGAGCACGACCATATCCACACGGCTTTCTGTTCGCCCAAAGGGATATTCCACTACAAACGGATGCCCTTCGGCCTGAAGAATGCTGGCGCCACCTACCAATGGGTGATGACAATGATTTTTGGCGAGTTCCTCTACAACAAAGTCGAATGCTACATTGACGACTTGATCGTCAAAACAAAGAAAAGGGAGGACCACCTGGCGGACCTCAGAATTATATTTGAAAGGCTGCGGTTGCATGAACTAAAAATGAACCCGATGAAGTACTCTTTTGGCATCTCCAGCAGAAAGTTCCTAGGCTTCATCGTCAGATATAGGGGAATTGAACTAGGCCCCACAAAAATCAAGGCTATTCAAGAGCTGCCTCCTCTGAGAAACTTGATAGAATTACGGTCATTGCAAGGCCGGCTAGCTTACATTCGTAGGTTCATTTCCAACTTGTCTGGGCGGTGCCAGCCGTTCCACAAATTAATGATGAAGGATATCCCATTCCATTGGATCGAAGAATGCCAGAAAGTTTTCAATCATTTGAAATAATACCTGAATACCCTGTCAGTCTTGGGGGCACTTGTCAAAGGGTGACCGCTGATCCTGTACATAGCTGCATTGTTCTGTCAAGATTTTAGTCGGGCAAAATTTTATAAGGGGATTCATTCAACCCCCCTTCTGAATCCATCACTTCGGACCCATCACCCGGATCCTTCATGGACTTGATACAGAGGGTGTTTCATCCCTATTTGGACCAGTTTGTGGTCATGTTTGTGGACGACATCCTTATTTATTCGCGGTCTGTCGAGGAGCATGCGTACCATTTGGGTGTGCTACTGCAGACGTTGTGAGATCGCCAGTTGTATGCGAAGCTCAGCAAGTGCGAAATCTGGCTTCGTGAGGTGCACTTTTTAGGGCACGTGATCTCTGGTGATGGTATTTTCGTGGACCCGCCAAGGTGAAGGCAGTAATGCAGTGGCTGAGGTCGAGGTCTGTGATGGAGATCCGAAGTTTCTTGGGGCTTGCAGGCTATTATCGGAGGTTTATTCAGGATTTTTCTTGCATTGCGGCCCTGATGACTAGACTGATGCGGAAGGATGTGCCTTTTATCTGGACCGATGAGTGTGAGCAGTGCTTCAGGGAGCTGAAGAGATTGCTCACGTCAGCTCCGGTGTTGGTTTTGCCTTCTGGATCGGGAGGTTTCATGGTGTGTACAGATGCTTCCACGGTCGAATTGGGTGCTGTGTTGATGCAACACAGAAGAGTGGTGGCATATGCTTCACAGCAGCTGAAGCCACATGAGGAGAACTACCCTACCCATGACCTAGAGTTGGCGACTGTGATCTTTGCGTTGAAGATCTGGAGGCATTGTCTATACGGTAATAAGTTCGAGGTGCTCACTGACCATCAGAGTTTGAGGTCTGTGTTCACTTAGAAGGACCTTAACCTCAGACAGTGACGTTGGATGGAGTATATGAAAGATTATGACTTCACCCTATCTTATTAGCTGGGCAGGATGAATGTCGTCACTTTTGCTTTGAGTTGGAAGGTCGCGGTTAGTGCCTTGATGTTGAGGAAGTGGAGGCTCTGGTAATAAGTGCCCGAAGTATCTTTCAGGCACAAGATCCTATATTTGTTAAAGGGTTAAGCCCAACTCAAGTAGGCTCATAGATTAATTTCTAAGACCTTTAGATCAAGGTTATTATTATAAACGTAAATTAGGTAATTTATGAAATTATAAATAGAGATAAATGCATTAATTAGGAGATAATAGTGGATAAGGAGAAAAATTCAGATTTATCGTAGCCTTGCGGCCTATCACAAGATTGTAAAGCTCCTTCAAACGGTCTTCCCTCGACCGCTAGGATCTCCAGATTCTGTGAGATGAAGGAACATAGAAATCTTGGATCTTTGGCATCCAAATCCTCATGGATCGAAGTGTGTAGACTTGTAAGTATGTTTAGGACTCTTGGGGATCGAACCTACATCTACTTAGGACTCTCAATTCGATCAAATTCTCAGCCCTAACTCTAAACCCTATAAAAAGGGCCCAAATTGTGACCTACGCAAACCCTTATTTTGGCTCACGTTGTTCAACGGTAAGGAGTTGGTATTTCAAATTAGTTCTTCAAAAGTTTTTCTTTACTTTAGTGTTAACTAACGTTCCTCCAAATTTCGTTCTAGGAGGTCAACCATCTAGAGAGTTAGAACCCCTAAAGTTGTTGTTTCACTACCAGGTGCTCAGGAACGTGCGTGCCAGTCCAGTGAAGGTCTAGAGATTAGAAGTCCAAATCGAGGTATTTAGGAGTTCATCCTTTAGAACAATTTGTTCATCTTCATCTTCATATCTTCATATCATCCTATTTCAAAGGGACTTGTTTTATATATGATTGATCGCTATTTTATTTTTATCCTTTCTCATCTAGAGTCTTTTCTTAAGTACATGACACTGTTCTATCTCACCTTTGTTTATGCTAAGTGCTCCATTGCTGAGAGACATTTGCTTTGGAATTCGTTGACTAATTTTCATTCTCAGATAAATGGCCCATGGCTAGTGACTGGAGATTTCAATTGTGTCTTGGATATAGATGAGAAATTAGGAGGTAATCCTCCCGACCTGGTGTCTATTTCTGATGTTATTGTATTAGAATCAGTTTGGAAGTTATGTTTGATCATGTTTAAGCATTAATGGTTATTGTAATAAAACTTGGATTCTTTCTTAATCAATATAAGTATTTCTTTCCATAACACCTATGTAATTATTTAGTTTAGCATATTAATGTTATTTCTAGATAGTTTCTAACTGTACGTCCAGATATTCCACGTTGGGGCGTGACAGCAGACCTCCTAAATGCACTGACAGACCTTCTATAAACAATGACTATGCACAGACTTGTAGCAACAAATGCAACAGGCAAGACAGTACCAAGTGTACCAAGCATACTAACCACAGCACTAATTATGCATAATAGTCTCGTAATGATCACTCAATCAAGCACTGATTGTTTAACGAATGAGCTGACTGGTGACTCAAGAAGTTGCTATCATCAAAATAGCATCAAAGCAACACTCCATCAGCAACACTCCATCATCAAAGCCCAGGGGGCATAGCAATCTCCCCCTTTCCCAGGGGGCACAACACTGGGGTGTGCGGCTACGGCCTGACCACATAACCCTTCGTGCGGCCATGGGCTGGCTGCACGTCACCAAGCATCGTTGCCTCGGCGTGCAGTGGGGCATGTAAGGCCTGTCCTGCGACCGCGCATCCCATGCGTGGACCAATACCAACCACGCATCCTGTGAGTTTTCGATTGTTGTTTGTTACCGTTATGTAGTGTTTGGGGTGAGCGGCTGGGGTCTAGCCGCATGTCCCCATGAGCGGCCATAGTCTGGCTGTTCATCTTTTGGTACCGTCGGTGCTTGAGTGGCCCAGGTGGGACTGCCCACGCATTGGAATGGCAGGATCCTAGCCGCCCTTCCCCTAAGCAGCTAGTGTCTGACCGTTCATGTGTCTTACCGTTGGGATCGATGGATAGCCAGGTTGGACCGTCTTTCTCCCAC
Organism: Amorphophallus titanum; assembly: GCA_024336825.1. NCBI lineage: Eukaryota > Viridiplantae > Streptophyta > Magnoliopsida > Alismatales > Araceae > Amorphophallus > Amorphophallus titanum. Next base: position 1,060,397 of record JANBPO010009106.1, read on the forward strand.
GCGCGGCTGAGACTTAGCCATTCATCCTTGAGCGGCCAATGATGGACCGTTCATCATCTGAGGCCTAGCCGGTAGTTTCTTCCATGTTTATTTTATTTCTAGCTTCTGTGGGCATGGTTGGATGCATGGCATGGTTTTCCTTTCCGTTTTCTACAGGTTTTGTAGTGAACCCGTCGATTTCTATCGACCGGGGAGCGGCTCGGTCGCAAACCGAACCCGCTCGTCGCCCAGACCGTATGGCGGTCACCCTAGTAACCGTCATGACTTTAACGCACCTCACCAGGCACGTTATGCCCTCATAGTGGACCACCCCAGGTCCGTTGTGCTCCTGCATGGCTTAGATAGGTGGTTAGTATAGCGCACCTATCCCTGACCATTATGGTCAAGGGTTTTCTGTGGATTTTCCACGTTCGGGTGGCTTTAACGCGCCCCTGGTAGACCGCCATATCACCTTTGACCGATCGGTTTGACCATTGACCGTTGACTAGTAAGGTGGTTAGCATGGCGGTGTAGGGTAGATCCGTCGTGCATTGTATAACGCTCCTTGCCCAATGCGTTATACACTGCTTTGAGTCGTGGTTTCCTGTGGATTCTTGGTGTTCGAGAGATTTTAACGGACCCAGACCCATGCGTTATAGTTTCATAACGCATGAGCCTAGGTGCGTTATGCTCCCTGGTTTCTGACTACAACTCATGCAAGTATGACGGCCATGAGAGGCGCATCATACTCAGCATTACACCCCATGTCAGGTGTGTTATGCTCTGCATTCCTGATTACACTGCATCCTGCATTAGGGTATAATGCACTGGAGCAGATGCGTTATACTGTACATAACGCCCTATCGCAAGTGCGTTATGGTCAGCATATCTATGCCTTGTGTTCACCTGAGTGTTCAGGTGAGCATAACGGACGTAGGGGGACGCGTTATGTAATGTATGACGCCCCTACCCTGATCCGTTATGCGAGGTAACGGCCCTATGTTGGTCCGTTATGCTCTCTGGCATTCAAATAAAGCATGTTTAGTTTCCAATGCATTCGATAGTGCATATTCGCCATGTTTAAACTATTTTATAAAAACTATGACATTATTTATTACTAGGAATTGAAAGTACAATCTCTATGAAAATAAAGATTCCAACTAATGATGAATTAAGAACAAAAAGAGAAGAATTAGAGCTGGGAATGATGAAGAATAGCATCGTCGAATCATTGTCGAGCCTTGGAGAAGATCGCCCCGCCTTGATGTGGACGTCGTTGTGAGAGGATATGGATGAAGAAACTACCGTTGTCCATGCCACCGTGCCTTTGATTGCCGCCCCATCTTGGAGTGTACACTGTCGTGAAAAGGAGATTTGGGGAGGAGAAATCTAGGAGAGAAATAGAGAGAATATTTGGTAGAAGGGTGAAGGTAAGAAAAATAACAAGAATGGCTACCTATCTATGTGCATGGAGAAGAAGAAGAAGGGAGATGGAGGGAGAGATGAGGGTGCACTACTCTAGGATGAAGGAGGGAGAAAGGGGTGGCCCATGCTATGGGAAAGACGAAAGAAAAATGCAAAAAAGAAAAGAACTCCCTTCTTCTACAATTTGTGGGCTATTTATAGGAAAAATTGATCAAATGGAAGGTGGAGATCGAGTTAGAAGGCGATGGAAGGCCAGGATCGAAGGAGATTAGGGTTGGAGGATGGGAAAAGGATAGAGGGATGAGAGGGCCGGCCCCCTCTTCAAGCTAGGGTAAGGGAGAGGGCACCCTTGGATTACAAAGAGGCAAGGAAGGGGGGCACCCCCTTTGGGTTTCCAAATAAGGAGGGGATCGCCTCCTATATCTTCTCCTTGAGTTTCTCTCTAAAATAATTCTTTTTAATCTTTTTCTCTCACAAAATATGAATGGTGGCTAGCTTTTGACTTGGTTAACATGATGAGGGAAAGGTGGGGGCACCCTAGCGCTTCCTTGCCCTAGTCTTGTGAAGCTTTTGCCCCTGGCCCTTCTAGCAAATGTCGAGAGTGTCCTACACACAATATTTGAATTAAATCCACAGAAATTATTATTTTATGCATACAAATCTCAAATTGTAATGCCTGAGAATTTTCTAGAAATTTGATCACTTTAGAACATGAACTGAAGATGATAATTACAGAGATGATCCTTACATTAGACATGCATGCACTAACTAGTTTTTACATGTTTTAAACATGGATTTTGGTCTTGGGTATAGAAGACATACCATTCGGTGTGATCGGGGTGAAGACAGGCGAATACGGTACTTTGTTTTCTTGCGCAGGAACGGGGAATGGAGAGTAATGCTTCTTCTTGCAACATGAGGAAGAAGAAGAAGGAAGATGGGTTGCTTTCGTTGCAGGAGGAAGGACAGGATGAAGACGTCCACGCCTCCACTTGCCTACAGGCTGTAGAGGAAGAAGGCCACGCCCTCTCGGTCTCCAACAGGATGAAGGGGAAAAAGTAAACGGGCTTCATGTCCACAGCACGAGAAGATGAATGGCACCACGTCAGGATGAAGAGGACGACGATGCAGTAGCACGATGTCCACTGCAACAGGAGGAAGAAAGAAACAGGAGCGCTTCTTCGCGTCTGCGAATAGCAAATGGGTCGTGCTCGTTCGATGGGGTTGAGTTTTTATAGAGAGGAGATTCTCAACGGGGATAATGGAACGAATGATGGCAAGGTTCTGGAGGGTTCGATTGTCTAAAAATGAAAGGGTTTTAAACCTTCTGTGCATCATTCTTTCCCCTGCCAAAAACACAGCCACATGCCTCCATTTGTTTGTGAAACCCTAATGTGCTAACCCCATGCACGATCGAGCATGCATACGGGTCAGGTCCGGGTGGTTTGCGCAAGGGTTCGGGTATGCTCGCATGTGATTTAGGTTGAGTAGCGCATGGTTTTAAATGTAGGGATAAATATCGTCAGGTTTTTAGCGTCCAGCCTATAGGGCGCCGTTAATGATTAACGTCCATCATAGAGGTAGTAATTTTTAATTTTAAATGTTTAAATTAGTAATAAATAATGTCTGTTCCATCGGGCGCTATATTTGAATAGCATCCATTATTGTGGACGCTAATTCAGTTGGGTTATTTATTTTTAGCTGTTTGCATTTTCGCCTAAGACGATAAATATTCTACCTTGGCGTCATGGCCTTCCACCTAAGTCAAGTTGTACGGCGTCATGACTTTATATCTAAGCCGTTAAATATCCTTGTCTGGCGTCATGGCTTTCTGCCTAAGTCAGTAAATATTATCCGACGTCATGGCCTTCCGCCTAAGCCGATAAATATTCTGCGAAGGCGCCTTCCGCCTAAGTCAAGTTGTACGGCGTCATGACTTTATGTCTAAATCGTTAAATATCATTGTCTGGCGTCATGGCTTTCCGCCTAAGCCAGTAAATATTGTCCAACGTCATGGCCTTCTGTCTAAGCCGGTAAATATTCTGCCTTGGCGTCATGGCCTTCCTCCTAAGCCAAGTTGTATGACGTCATGACTTCATGTCTAAGCCGTTAAATATTCTTGTCCACCGTCATGTCTTTCCGCCTAAGCCAGTAAATATTGTCCGGCGTCATGGCCTTCTGCCTAAGCCGATAAATATTCTGCCTTGGCGTCATGGCCTTCCGCCTAAGACAAGTTGTACGGCGTCTTGACTTCATGTCTAAGCCGTTAAATATCCTTGTCCGGCATCATGTCTTTCCACCTAAGCTAGTAAATATTGTCTGGCATTATGGCCTTCCGCCTATTCCGATAAATATCCTACCTTGGCGTCATGACCTTTCACCTAAGCCAAGTTGTACAGCGTCATGACTTTATGTCTAAGTCGTTAAATATCTTTGTCTGGCGTCATGACTTTCCGCCTAAGCCAGTAAATATTATTCGACGTCACGACCTTCCGCCTAAGCCAGTAAATATTCTATCTTGACGTCATGGCCTTCCGCCTAAGTCAAGTTATATAACATCATGACTTTATGTGTAAGCCGTTAAATATCCTTGTCTGGCATCATGGCTTTCCGCCTAAGCCAGTAAATATTGTCCGGTGTCATGGCCTTCCGCCTAAGCCGGTAAATATTCTGCCTTGGCGTCATGGCCTTCCGCCTAAGCCAAGTTGTACGGCGACATCCACTACATGTGGGACGAATACGGCCGCTGCCGCTGGAACCTCCGCCGCGGCGTCCCGCCCGCCGCCGCCGGCACCTTTGAAAACTGGTTCGTCTCCGGCATGGGCTCGCCCATCCGCTCCGAAATCTGGGCCTGCCTCTGCGCCGGCCTGCCCGAACACGCCGCCGCCTACGCCAGACTCGACGCCTCGCTCGACCACGGCCCGGAAGGCATCGCCGGCGAAGTTTACCTCGCCGTCCTCCAGTCCCTCGTCCTCGCCGGCGCCCCGCTCGCCTCCGCCCTCGCGCAAGGCATCGACTTTATCGACGCCGCCACCGAAACCGCCCGCGCACTCCGCCTCGTTTTCACGCTGCACTCCGAGGGCCGCCCCGAGTGGGGCGCCTACCGCGCCATCGTCGCCGCGCACGGCCACGACAACTTCACCCACGCCCCGCTCAACCTCGCGCTCATCGCCTGGGCGCTCGCCTACGGCGGCGGCGACTTCGACCGCTCCCTGCTCCTCGGCACCAACTGCGGCTACGACACCGACTGCACCGCCGCCACCGTCGGCGCCACCCTCGGCATGATCCTCGGCCCCCAAGGCATCGACTCCCGCTGGAAACAACCCATCGGCGACGGCGTGTTCGTCGGCCCCGGAATCCAGGGTATCCGAACGGCGGATACACTGGCCGACCTCACCGCCCGCACCGTCGCCCTCGCCGGCCGCTTCGCCGCCCTCGCGCAAAAGCCGATGCCCTCGCCCGCCGTCATCCCCTCGGTCAAACTCGATGCCCTGCCCGGCGCCATCCGCCTCCGCCCGCTCGACGGCTCCGCCCCCGTCGCCTGGTCCAACGGCGAACTCCCGCCGTCCGTGCTCGCCGCCGGCGGCGCAGAATGGACGTGGACCATCGGGCCCGAAACCCGCCCCGGCTGCCACCTCGTCGCCCTCGCCCGCTCCGGCGCGCGTCTTTTTCTGGATGGCAAACTCGTCATCGACTGCCCCGCTGGCGTGCCCTTCGTACCCGCCATTCACCGCCCCGACGCCGCCTCGCTGCTCGCCTTCACGCCGGCGAATGACAGCTACCGCGTCCGCCTCGAACTCCTCTCCCGCGACCCAGGCCAGGACGCCTCCGTGCTCCTCGGCACGCGGGCCAAACACCTCACGACCTGGGACGGCTCCGTCCTCCCACACGCCCCCAACCTTTAAAAAGTCCACCCCGCAAACTCGATGCCTTTCACCGCGGCAGCGTGACCACCTTGCCCGCTTCCGTCGTCACCGAGACGCTCGTGTCGCCTTGGTGGATGACCAGATGCGTGTAGTCTTCGCCCGCCACCGGCTTCAACGCCTTGATGAATTTGTCCGGCCCAGGCCCGACAATCTGACCGTAGGAGGCCGAACCCGCCCCGTTTGCCAGCATGTATAAATCCGCCGCGTCATTGAGTTGATGCAGGTTGTTCGTGATCGCGTCCTGCTGCTTCTGCTGCGCCGCCGCGCGGACCTTCTTAAACGCCGGTATCGCCGCCGCCGCGAGGAAGCCGACCACCACCGGATTCGCGAACGTCGCCGAAACCATGTCCTTCTTCAGCGAACGATCCCACAGCGAACGATACAAAATCCCGTCCGGCAGATTCGTCCGCACCGAAACCAGCGGGGCCGTCGGCGCCGGCAGCGTGCCCAGCCAAAAGTCGATGCCTTGCTCCGCGTTGTCCGGCAGGTCCGAGTTCAGTTCCTTGAGACGGCGCACCTGCTCAAAAAACCGCGGGCTCACATAGGTGACGCCGTTGCCCTGGTCGCCCAGCGCCGCCAGCGCATCCTTGAACGCCGGGGCCTGGTCCAGCCCGGCCTTCCGCGCCAACGCCTCGCGCAGAAACTCCGGCGTCGAGGCCGCGTAAATCGCATCCCCATCCACCGCGATCACCGGCCTCACGCCTGCGACCGGCACTGGTGTCTTGAGTGTGTAAAACTTCACCGTCCCCTCCTGGCTCGCCGCGAACACCGGCTCCTTGGCCAACGCCTCGCCGAGCGACGCCCCCAGCCCGTCGATGCGGATCAAAATCTCCGTCGCCGGAATCGTGATCGGCGTCTTGGCGTCCGGAATGACAAAAGTCCTCTTCGCGTCCGTCCGCACGATGACCGTCGCACGACCCTTGAGACCCTGCACCAGCTTGTAAGGCGTCACGCCGAGGCCCGAGGCATCGACTTTAAACTTCGCTTCCAGCATCCCCGCCGCCGCCTCGCCGGCGACATGCGCCACCACCTTCTTGAGCACCGCGTAAAGCGCCGGCGCATCCATCTCCGTCTCCGCGTAAATATCCGCGTCCGCCGGCGCCAGCCGCGCGTTCGCAAACGAAGCCGGCGCCCCGCCCAGCACCGAGAGCAACCCGCCGCGCCCGCCCGGCGTGTAGAGAAACACTCGATTGCTGAACATCCCGTCACCCACCGGCACCGAGCTCAGGCCCACAGCCCGGACATCATCCAGTCCGAGGTCCTGGAAAATCCGGCGATAATTCTGCTGCGCAAACGGCGCGGCCATCGGCTGCTGCGCCGCCACGAGGTTGGCGATCGCCGTAAGCGAAGGCACCAACTTGAACACGTCGCCGTCCACGTCGACGTAGCCATACACCGTGCCCCCGAGCTCCAGATGCTGGCTCACCGCGTAGAAGCTCTTGCTGCGCTCATTAGGCGGCACGAGCGGGACGGACCCCACCGTCTCCGCCGTCGCCGGAGCCTGCGCCGCCGGCTTGCATCCCGCGATTAAAAGACACGCCGCCAGCACGCCGCCAACCAGGGTAAGTTTCATGGCCGCATTGCGTAACAATTTCGCCGGCCCGGTTGAAGCCGGAAATCCAAGGCATCGACTTTCACCCCTCGCACGCCCCCTCCGCACGCGCACTTCGCTTAACCGTGTAAGCGCCACCCGCGATTGCCGCCCCCGCCCGGCGCGCGTCCCCTCAAGCAATATCCGCCGCCACTACCTCATCATGAAAACCACGCCCCGCTCCCCGCTCCCCAAACACGCCCTCGCGACTGCCTTGGCCGCCGTTTCTCTCGGTGGATTCCTCCTGACTTCCCCCGCCCGCGCCGGCACCGCCACCTGGACCGGCGGCGCCAACGGCAGCCTCTCCCTGGCCGCCAACTGGGCCGGCGGCGCGACTCCCTCCTCGGGTGATTCGCTTGAACTCGGCGCCTCGGACAACCGCACCCTGACCAACGACCTCGCTCCGTCCTTCGTGGCCTCCGGCATCACGATCACCGCCGACGCCACCGGAAACTACACGATCTCTGGCAACAGCTTCACCCTCGCGGGCAACATTTCCACCGCCGGCAAATACGGCGTCACGTTTGACAACACCCTGGTCGTCTCCGGCGCCTGCCGCATCAATCTCTCCCGCGTCATCGGCTCTTTTGTTACCTTCGCCGGCGGCCTCGCCGGATCTGGCTCGCTGACCCAGACCGCCTCCTCCAACGCCGCCGTGACAGCCGGCTTCAGCGGCGACAACAGCGGCTTCACCGGCAGCTTCACTCAAAACAACAACAGCGGCAATCGCACCGCCTTCAACTCCCCCGCCTCCGGCAGCGCGTCCGCCGCATGGACGTTTAACCGCGCCGTCAACGGCGGCGTCGCGCTCAACAACATCGCCGGCCACACCATCTACTTTGGCTCCCTCGCCGGCGACGGCTGGATGCGCTCCAACAGCGTCGGCACCACCACCATCAGCGTCGGCGCCCTCAACACCGACAGCACTTGGTCGGGCCAGATCAACAATAACAAGATCGGCAGCGACAAAATCGGCGTCATCGCCCTCGTCAAGACCGGCTCCGGCGTCTTCACCATGAGCGCCGCCGGCACTTACACCGGCGGCACCACCATCACCGGCGGCACCCTCATGGCGGCCAACGCCTCCGCGCTCGGCACCGGCGATATCGTCATCACCGGCGGCACCCTCGCCTCCTCCGTCAACCTGGCGGACCTCGGCAACCTCACCCTGTCCTCCGGCAGCCTCAACCTCGACTCGGCACCCACCGGCACCCCCAGCACCATCCTGGCGCCCGGCAAGGACTTCACCATGACCGGCGGCACGTGGACGCTCTCCATCGCCGGCGCGGGCGCCCACGACCAGATCGTGAGCGCGGGCTCCGGCGCGTTCAACATCACCGGCGGCACGCTGACCCTGGCCGGCACGATCGACTATGGCGCCACCTACGCCATCTTGGGCAACTTCCGCCCAGGCTCGGTCCGCAACCTCTCGATCACCGGTTACGACAACGCCAGTTACACCGCCAAACTCGGTGCCGACGGAGTCCTGAGCTTCGCCGCCGCCGGCATCCCCGAACCCTCCGCCTACACCACGGACCGCCACTGAAAAAGACCCAATCCAAGCCACAAAAAAACCCGCGCCTCCAGGGGAGGACGCGGGCTTTTTTGTCACGACACCGATAAAGTCGATGCCTTCAAAGCGGACACGGCGTGCCCGCCGCGTAACCGTAACATCATGCCTTCACGGCAGCGCGATCTCGTAGTCCAGCGTGCGCGGCGCCTGGTCGTCCCCCGTCGCCAGCACAAACGAGAGCAGCGCCGGATCGGCCTCGATCCTCTTGAACGACGCGTCGTAGCGCACCGACACGTCGCCCGCCCTCGTGGCGTAAACGACCGAGCCCGCGCCGGTGCGGGGACGCTCCGAAGACGCCGTCAGGCCGCCCTCGTTGAAATACACCCCGTAAACGGCATCGACCGGCGTGGCCGCCGCCGCGGGGCTGAACTGGCAGTGCACCTTCACGGAATGAGGCAGGCACACGAACGTCTCCCGCATTGAAAACCGCGGATGCTGCACATCCACGTCGAAAACCACGGCGCCGTCGCGCACCGCCTTCACCACGCTGGCGCGGTAATCCGGACTGTTCATGTCGCCCACGCGGCGCGCGGTCTTGCGGCCGTCGGCGTCCGTCGTGACTTCGTAAAGGCGCACGAAACCGAGATCCTTCACCAACGGCTGGGTCAGGCCCGTCGCCACGAGATTTTCCAATACGCCTTTTTCCGAGACGGAAAACCGGTAGGCATCGCATTGGAACCCGTGCGGATCGCGAGCCACCTCGGCGTCGAGCGCAGCCAGTTCCGCGGTGGACGGGGCCGGCGCGGCCGCGGGCGGCGGCGCCACCGGAGCGGCCTGTGAAGGCTTCGACTTTCCGACGAAGGCAAAAACCGCGCCCGCGATCACGAACACCGCCACCACGCCGCCGATTATCAGCGGCGCCTGCGATTTCCTGCCCGGCTGGCGCGGAGCCTCCGCCTGCCCGGCTGGCGCCTCCGGCTCGACGGCGGCCGGCACGGGCTCGACTGGCGCCACCACCGCCGGCTTCTTCACCGCGGGCTGTACGACTTTCATCGGTTTCAGGACGGGCGCGGACGCAGGGGCCGTGGGCGCAGGCCTCGCGGGCGTCACAGCGACGGCAGGCTTCGCAACGACGGGCACGGGCGCAGGTTTGACCACGGGCTTGGCCACGACGGGAGCCGCGACTGGTTTGGCCGCGGGCTTGGCCTCCTCGGCACCCAGCCACGACGGCCCCCACGCGACCGGCGCGCCGGAAACCGCCACGCGCGCGAGGCCGAGCGCATTGGCCGCAATACTGTTGCCGCCGAAATCCAGCCCCATCTGGGCGCCGACGGCGCCGGAGTCGGGCGCCCAAGGCTCAAGCGCCAGCGCGCCCGCCACGCCCGCGGGCAGCCAGCCTTGCGCGGCCGGCAGCCCCAGAAACTGGAACGCCGTGGGCGCGGCGCCCAGCGCGGCCAGCTCGGGGCTCAGCGCCTCGGCCACCTTGGCCGCGACCCTCGGGCCCGCCTCGGTGAAATCGTAGGACGGGTTGAAGAACAACTTCAGCGCGGCCGCGCGGAACTTGAGGCCGAGCTCGGCCTGCACGGACTCGAAAATCTTGCCGTAGCCGAAAGGCACCGACTTGACCGCCTCTACCCCGCCGGACGAGACCAAGGCGAGGAGCGACGTCGATTCGCCCGGCGACAGGACCGCCACGCGGGTCGATTCGGGCATGTCCTGCAACGCGGTCACGACGGCGCCGAGTTGGGCGACCAGCGCCATGCCGGTCCTGGCCGGCGCGCCGATGCCCAGGCCAGCGAGTTGGTTTTTCGCCGCGATCAGGGCCTCGGCCGTGGTGCCCGCGAGGAGCCACGCCTCCTTGCCCGAAGGATCGACCGGCTTGCCCGTGGCCGCGTCGCATGCGACCGACGCCAGGGGCGGGGGCAGACCTGTCGCCGTCGCGGAGGCGAAAGCCTGCAAGTCGCCCGTCGATCTCGTCTGCGCTGCCTGCCCGTCACCGGCCACGGCGGCAAACTCCTGCCTGGAGGCCACCAACGCCACGGCGGCGTCCTTCACCGAGTGTCTGGCCAGAAATGCGGCCACCGCGTCCTTGGCATCCGCGGGGAAATCCTCGCAGGCGACGACCTTCCGATCCGCGAAGACCGCGAGTTGCAGGGAAAAAGGAGTGATTTCTACGATGAGACGGTTGGCGGTGGGCATGGTGATTAAGGCTGGGATTTCAGCCGGCGCTCAGGAGCGTTTTCATCTGGTCCTGAAACTGACGGCGTTTTGATTCAAACTCTTTTTTCTCCACGTAGCATGTGCCCATGCCCTTCCTTGGCTGTCCCATTCCACCCATGTGATCAATTGTGGAAGCACACTTTGACCAAGCCCCATGACAAGGGCGCACCCTCCCTTTGCCCCATGTGGGCTTGACCCATTTGTCCACCCACTATTACCCTCTCCTTCCCCATATACCTAAGGGTATTTGTTGTCTATAGTCTACATCTAGGGTTTGATATATAAGTCTCATAAACAATTTACTTGATAGAATTAATACAAGAAACTTTCAGAAATTGTGTGAGATTGGCCATGGGCGCCCTCTCCCTCTCTCCTTCTTCCTCCTTGCAGCTGCGATGGCTGCAGATCTAGGGTGCGACACCCTATTCTCGGGAGTGATTCCTAACTCTATCACCTCCACTGGGTGCGACACTCAGCCACCGCTGCCGCCACCACCGCCGCCATCGAGCCACCATGGGCCATTCTCCGGCCTGTTGTCCAGATCTGCGACCTGCAGGATAGAAGGTGAAAGAGGAGGTTGGATCTCAAGATCCGACCGTCTGATAGAGCTGAAATTTTGATGGTTTGTTCCCCATATCCTCCCCTACTCCCAGTTTAATTTTCATGATGATCAGCCTCTGTTTGAGTCCCTACCCACTACCATCTTTCCACCCCTCGCAGTCTGCCTATGCACAGATCTACGAGATAGTAACTTGAAGCCCCATTTTTCCCACCCCAAAACCAACCCCAGATCGCCACCAAATTTGGTGTGCGTGATCCTCACTTCCCCCTATCTCACCCATAAAATCCCCAAGATCTAGATCTACCAATTTTCCTTTGGTCAAACCCCATCTATAGGCTATTCATAGTTTGTCCTGCAGCCCCCGCCAACATGACCACCCTGTTACAATTTTTTCCCTGAACCATCAACCCATTGGATGGTTCCCAAATCTTTATGAGTTGAAGCGCTTCTAGTGCCCTTCGCAACTGCCCTGGTTTCGTCCTGATCCGACACCAGCGCTGGGCGTGGTGACTGTTTTTGTCAGAATGCGCAGATCTGTCCCGTGATAGGCCAGTAAGAGCAGTCCCCGTTTAAACCTTCTAGAAATACGCCGGCTCAGATCCAGTGACCGCCGCTTCCGGGGATCGACCAGGGACGCCCCAACATCGTCCCAGCCAATCGCTACCATAAGAAGATCTCCAGAGACCCCCATTCCATTGTCACCATCACTTGCTATCCTACCGACCTGATTCATGCTGATTCGGACCAGTAGCCCGCATCCGCCCCGGGAACCCCGTCGACGTGCTGCCCATCAACCTAAGATCAGTGCTCCGAGTCCATCATGTAGCCTATTACCTCCCTGCGTAGAGTGGGCCATAGATTTAATTCTGTAATTATTGATTATTTACTGTACCAGGAGTTACGGGTCTTGGCCGAGACGTCTTCCCCACGCCCCGAGTGTGGAGGTATGCACACCACCCTCGTTGTTGCATTTGCTTGTTCTGTATACATTCTTGATGCCTCTACATGTGAGTATATTAGGTTCCTAGCTCGGTCAAATTTAGTCATTACTGTGAGAGTGAGTGCGTGACCCGTCCCGTGACTCGATCTGAGAACGAGTGAAAGTATTGACCATTCGAGACTCAGTGCCGGTTCCTTAATCATGCAACTCCACGTGTTTCCCTTGCTTGGGACGATAGTCAACTTGCGTTTCTTGTTGAGGACACCTAATCCTCTTTGGAGCTCTTTGACATCAAGTTGTTCGCATCGCCATTGGTTACGTCGTCAATTTAGTCGCATCATCACCTAGGAGTCTCAGGTTCACATCAAATAGGTCTCGAGTCACTCATTCATTCTGCATCACGTTCTCGTGCCTGTTTACCATTTGCTGAAGTGTAGCTGGGGTTGTCGGCAAAGAATATCTCTATCTCGGTGACGACCGAATTGAGTTGGTTGAAGCCTTTAATCTTGGTGCCGAGGAGCTTTTCACTGACCTCGGCTGCCAAGCCTCTGCGGCATATGATGTTGGCGTCTTCCTGGACCGGCGGGTTGACGCACCTCATGCTGAGGTCTCACCATTTCTTGATAAAGTCGAGGGCGCTCTCACCCTTCTTCTGCCAAAGAGAGCAGAGCTCGGCCAGGGAGATCTTATGCTCAGCCGACTGGAAATGATTGAGGAACTTCTTCTGGAGATCTACCTGATCGACCACTGAGTTGGGCTTCAGGCGGGAATACCATTAAAAGACCATCCCCGTAAGGGAAGTGGTGAAGTAACAGAGGAGGTATGACTCGTCCAATGCCAGCTCGCCCATGGTCATGATGTAATAGGCCAAGTGCTCATGTGGAGACCCCTGCCTATCGAACTTATGTAGCTTGGGGGGCTTGGCATACTCTGGGGGAAGTTTTTTTAGCTGATGATGGAGTGGGTAGGGTACACTATAGAGGTCCATAGTGGCAACCCCTCTCCCATACTGGGTGAGCTTCGTCTCGACAATCCGCTCGATCATCTTCCGTTGCGCCACGAGATTTTTTGGCACGGGCGTATTAGAGGCTCGTGGCTATGCTTCCACTAGAGGCATGTTGAACTCGACTGCTATCGGGGTTCGGGCAGCTATTGCTAAGGCGTTGGCACCATTGTGCCCAACTGGTAGTGTCGATGCTTCGGTCGGAGGCCTAGAGAGGGTGAAGGTCTCTCTCTTGAAGAAGATCTTATCGGAGGGCCTTCAAATGCTAGTTCTCCTTCATGAGGGTCTCGAGAGTCACCTCTTGAACCTCATTTATTAGAGGATCATTGTTGACCGGATCCGCATTGACAGGAGCACCTCGGTCCTCAACTGGAACTTCTTCTACATGTTCCAATGCTTGAGGTCCGACAGAAGTGCCGATGTGACTTTTCGGTGTCGGGGATTGAGTTTGGTGGCGAGGCCTCCTGAGCTGGGCCAAAGGCTGGTTTAGGTCATCAGACTGGGTGTCGGGCTGATGTCCGGTGGCATAACATGTGAACACCCTAACTGCATCATTGATGAACTGAACTGTCTGCTTCCTCTGAGAATGCTTCTCAGGGCAGATTGGTTGCCCCTAGTCTGTCAAAGACTGAGGTCCGTTGTGGCGAAGCCTCCATTATGGTGTCAACCCGAGGAGAGCTCGAGGCTGGGTACAGGCGGGGCCCGGAAGGAGAAATTTATTCCAAGCTGAAGCTAAGTTTGATACGGGGACACCCGATGAAGACTAGACCTCTGAGGAGGCACAAGAATGTATGGAATTTGAATGCATCCTAGAGGAAGTTCGAGCTTTGCAACAGTTGTAAAGGACTATAGAAGAGCCTATACCAATAGACCACCTGGGGGCAGAAGTCTGTATTACAGAATCGCGGGTAGAACCAATAGCACAACAGGGTCAGGCTGAATAGGATTTGGTGGAAAGTCCAGTGATTCCAATTGAGTATGATGGTTCGGCACCAGGATACCCCACTTGAAGAATTGGAGGGTGCTGAGACTGAAGAGGACTACATCCCAGGGGGCTTTGTTGATTTGCGGGAAGCCCCACCCGAAGTTGAAGATGGCGGTCAAGCCACCATCGATGAACTAATAGAAGTAAATCTGGGGACCAAAGATGAGCCTAGGCCAACCTTTCTCAGTGCCCTACTGACGTCGGAAGCCCAAGAGCAGTATATACAGTTCTTGAAGGAGTTCAGTGATTGCTTTGCCTGGACGTATGATGAGATGCCGAGATTAAGTCCTGATGTAGCACAGCATTTGCTAGCAATTGACTCAAAGGCAGTGCCAGTGAAGCAGCCTTCCGGACGAATGCGGCCTGAGCTGATTAACCAGATCAATAAAGAAGTCGACAAGCTCATTGATGTGGGATTTGTTAAGGAAAATCAGTACACTATTTGGCTAGAAAATATAGTGCCCGTAAAGAAAAAAAATGGGCAAATCAGAATATGTGTTGACTTTCGGGATCGCAATAAGGCATGCCTGAAAGATGATTTTCCTGTGCCGATTACTGAGGTGATGATTGATGCCACCACAGGGAATGAAGCTTTATCATTTATGGACGGGTCTTTCGGATATAATCAGATTTGGATGCTGAACCGGACAGGGTTTACACTGCATTCTGCACTCCGAAAGGGATATTTCATTATAAAAGAATGCCGTTCGGCCTTAAAAATACCGGCGCTACCTAGATTTTCAACTTTAAGAAGAGAATTGGGTCTATGCATACCCCCCACGTGATTGATTTCCCTTGGATAGGTTCATTCTAGCATGAGAGGCCTTTGTTTACTATTGATAGGGGGAGTCCATTTTGCATGTTTAATTAGCTGCATCTCCATAGTTGCATCTTAGTTTATGTACTGCCATGTTGTTTATATGTGCATCACCCTATGGTATATAAAATGGTGATGTGGGAAAGGGCAGGCTCAGTCTTTCTGGGAACACCCACCATGTGTGAGGCAAGTCCTCCGCCAAGTATCAAGGGTATTTTCACATTACATTTTAGTGTCCATAGGTTGAGGGGGAGCTGGCATTTCATTCCGAGACAAGTTGATCATTCAGTTTGTAGCATCTTAAGTCTTTTTTCAGTTGTCTGAGTTAAGTGTGTCGAAGCACCAATCCATGTGTGTCGACCTCTCTGTTCACACTCATCAATTCACCCTTCAGTGGATCCAGTCTACGTCGACCTTCTGACAAGCTTAGGTCGACCCCTCATTCTCTTGTGTTCATCTAAGCTACCCCACTCTTCACTTCCGTATGGAATGCCTTAAGGGGAGATTCCCTTCTAAGACTGTTCTTATTGACTAACCTCTCTAGCAGCAATCTCATGCATCTTCTTTTATTATGGTTGGGTAAATAAACTGAGGCTTAAGATCAACAACTTTCTGTAATATGAAAACTAGCAACTTGGAGGAGGGACTCCATAGGCTTACTTCTGATGATGCTTTTCATGATAAAAGTTCTAATGCACCATGGTTTGCATATGCATTTTCAGTGATAATTTTGGTTGATGTACTTCTATTGAGTATTGTGATCAAATGACCATATCTATTGAGACTTGTTCAAAGCGCTCATTGCGGAGCAATTGTCAGGATTTGCTGAGTAACCGGATGCACTTCACCTGAGATGTGAGGTGGTTAGTGTCAAAAGGCAATGTCTTGACTAACTCTGATCTGATTAGAGATTGTTTATAAAAAAAACGCTACTAGGAAAATGTCACTACACCTCTGTCGTGGAGGCCTGTCCTCACACACGAAGTCCCACTTCGAAATCACACAGTCCAGAAACACGATCACGACCTCGCGGTCGTGACTCCTACACGGTCTAGGGGAAACCCTCAGTGACGCTCACCGGAAACCCCAGACCTCTGCCTCATAAAAACACTCAAAAATTACACGTAAAATCACGTCTCACAGATGAGAAACGGAATCCCAAGTCTCGAGAATCTCACGTCACGTGACGGGAGTACTTGCCCACTAGAAGTAAGGCCGGATTCGTCCACTGACGACTTAGTCCGCAGCCTCAGATGTCTCCCTACTCTCTCCAGGCGGAAACTGAGACGCCGTACAGTAACCAGGAACACAGAACAAGGACTAGCTGGGGTCGTGCTCGTCAGCGCAGGTCCGATATCCCCAACAACGTGTGCACACACAGACCATACGCCCTAGGTCAGATCCTCTAGCTAGTTCTTCCCCAAAGCCCGGACTCAGGCTGCGTAGAGGGGCCCTATGGTAACCAGTCTAAAAATAGTCTCTCTCGGATCACGCTCTCCACTACTCCCAAGTGGGTCCGCACACGTGTGCGCAGAAAAGGTACGACTAGTGGGGGCTTACCAAACGTGAACACCGAAAATCACATACACACCCATCACAAGTAACGCGGAGTAATAGGTGGCTCGGAGCCACCCGACTCTGGACAGCCCACTAGACCTACTAAACCCAACGGTTCTTGAGTCACGAGACTCGGGTCAAGACTATCGCACGTGATGACATAGCGCCGTCAATCTGGCCTAATCCCTAGCTCTGAAATCACATTACCATGATTCCCAATGCAGCTCACAAGCCCCCGAGTTGATCCCCTATCCAAGGGAGAAGCGGAGAACCTCCAGCCCCAGGTTGGGTGACTGGACTCATAGTCCAAAGTCAACCACATGGCCCAAACAGAAAACACTTCCCGGAGAAACCCACGTCGTGTGGGGAAGGCCCTCTCCAATTCGTTATGCAACCTCTCGACAAAACCCTTCCAACCCTTCAGGGGCCTCACCAGTCTTTTAGGTGGCTTCCCCAGTTCTTGGTATCGGTGTGTCAATATTATCGGTATATCGGTATCCGGATCTCTGGGTCATTACAAACCGTGTGTAGGGTCGCTTATCCATACAGCGCCCTACGTAGGGTCGCTATTTACTGAAACTCAAAAATTTTAAACAGAAACCATGGAATCAATACTACAATTATTAGGTTAGGCTTTGTAACTTGAGAGCACCTACCTGATTGGGTCGATCTGGATGATAGAACGTGGAGAGAAATATAAAGATATGTAGTAGCAGCAACTGCAACTGCTGATCCTTCGGCAGCAACCAGAGAGAAAGCAACAGGCTTCTTTCACGATAGTTGCAACGGTAGGAGCAAGGAGAGGGAATAGGCAGCAGTAGCCCACAATCGTAAAGAAGGCTTTCTCCTTCGCGCAACTACGACAGATAGTGCAGGAAGAAGATCATGGAAGCTCCTTCTTGTACGTCGGCCGACAACTGCAATTGGAAGAAGTAGAAGAGGCAGGAGCTCTTCTTGGAGATGACAATAGCAACGTCAATGGAAAAGCAATAGCCGCCCTCGGAAGATGATGGAAAAGCTGAGGACGTCATCGTCTCTGGCATAGGATCTCCTTTGAACGTAGCAGCTGATGCTAATTCGAAGGGTTTATATTTATAGGGGAGGATATGCTAGTGGCATCCTAATGGAATTTAACCTTCCACGTATAAAAATTCTAGGTGTGTACAACTTTCCCCATGTAAATCCTCTACTGCCATATCTACAGCCGCTATCCTAGTTGGGATTAAAACCTTAACTCTGCAAGTAAGTTTAGACAGTAAAGAGTCTTATTTTCTCCGTTCAATAATTAGCGCCTATTCAAGGGGGCGCTCTTCGAAATAGTGCCTTAGTAAAGGGCGCTATTCCCCTTTTTCTTTGGAAAAACTCCTAAACATGCCAAGTTGACCCAGTTAAATATAAATAGATAAAAGTATCCATCACTAAACCAATAAGTAAACCCCTATATAAATGGTCTTTCACTTAAGCCCAAAACCCAAAGCCACTTGCACCCCAAACCTGTAAACCATTTAAACCCATATGCCCATTCGAGCCTAACACCCATGTTCACTGTTGTACCCCAAAGCTAGCCCACGTGAGCCAAAAGCCAACCCCCACCCATGCACATGTTCGGACGTGCATAATTGATAGCTTTAGGGTTTTAGAATCAAAGAGGAGAAGGAGGCTGTGGTTATAGAAAGGGAATCAGTAACACACGGAAGGGTTTAAAGGATTACCCCCATTTGTTTTCCCACCCTCGATTAGGACCTCCTCTCTATAAAACCATTCCCCATCGACCTCAGCAACCCTATTTGCTGCACCGTGTTCCTACCGCATCGTGCTGCTACTGCCGTTCTCCTTCCTACTAGATGATACGTGAAGGAGCTCTGCACCACTTCCTCTTCAGCCTGCTGTAGGCCAAGGTCTCCATCCTGCTGGTCTTCTTCCTCCTACTGCTAAGTAAGCCACGGAGAGGATCTCCCTGCGACCCCTTCTTCTTCATCCTGGTTGCTATTGCGTGAAGAGGGCTTGTCTTCCCCTTCTCCTGTAAAGCCATCTCCATACTCTGTTCAAAACAGAGTACTATTTTCTTCAAACTATTCATCCCATCAATCCAATAAGAAGGTAGGTTTCCTCTACCCCATGACCCAATCCATGATTAAAACGTGCTAGAACTAGTTAAAGCATGCATGTTACCATAGGAATCATCTCTCGAAAATCGTATTATTAGTTCTAGTTTAAAAAGAATTACCATCTAGAATAACGGCTGCTAATTGAAATAGCACCCTACCCTACAGACACTATTCGTTCTTGAGTTTTGCAAGCTATTTCGTGATATTCATATTTTTTTGATAATCTGCGCCCATCAAGTGGGACGCCTATTCTTTTATGCGCCTGATAAACAAGATGCTAATACCTACATTTTAAAGAATATATTAAAATTATTTAAATAGTGGATTATGAATTGTAATATCAACCCATAATTTATGGAATTTTTAAATTTTATATTTTTCTTAGTGACATTAATGACGTTATTTCAATAAAAAAAATTTCATTGGTCGCAAGTGTCTTTGGTGTTTGCTCACATGCATTTATTTTTTTCTTGGCCTTCCCCTACCCTGCTATTTATAAGCGTGGGGAATGACTATTGGGGCACTGGAACGAGCCATCCTCACCAAGTGAAGGTGCTGGGCGACACAGGTGCTCTATCTCCCCTTCACCATTGCCCTCAATCTGTCATGGTAGGGGCACTTAGCGCCGTCTCCTACAACTTCCCCAGGGAGTGGAGAGCTCAATTTGGCATTTGGTGAGAGTAAGGGGTGCTGGAATTGGGGTTTACTTAGGGTGCTAGTTTGAGCAATTTGTCATGCGCTCGATCTTGGAATGCGCTGGAATTTAGAATGGGTCAAGGTGAGGGCACTGGTTTATGAAATGGGTCAGGGTGAGGGCGCTGGAATTTAGAATGGGACAAGGTGTGGGCACTCCATTCTGAAATGGGTCAGGGTGCTCCTTTGGGATTTTCCTCCAGGTGGGGGGCTGTAGAATGAGATTTTGCTCTAAGTGGGGGCTGTAAATTGAGGAGAGAGATGGAGGTGCTTGTGGACGCACTCAATTTCTGTGGGATAATTTTGGTGGTATCGGGGTATCATTCACTGGTTTTATCAAGGGCGAGGGCATGCTAGTCACCTAGGTGACAATGTGTTCAGACTTTGAGACTGGTGTGGTACGAAGCCTGTCGTGCGCTCCATCTGACTAACTGGAGGATTGTGGGTATCGAGTCGGGACTGGAGACCTGCCATGCCATAAAGGTCATGACGTTAATTACATCCCCTCGGAGATGGGAAAACCTTTGATTAATCACCAGGATAAGGGGCCTTATGGCCTGAAAATTAGTTGAATGAAAAGTGTATCAAAAATCATTGAAGTTCCGGTAGCACTAAGAACCACGCACCGCACCTTTAGATCATGAGGAAGAAGAGCAGACACACCTGAAAAGTCAGGGGTGAGCCTCGTGTCACTGGCTCAGTAGTGGTCCCGCAAATCCCCACCAAGAAACCAAAGCGGTAACAACAGTAATAACAACAAGAGTAATGGCAGGAGTAGGAACAACAACAAAAGTAAAGAGGAAAGTCGTACAGAACAATCCATGGCAGCCAATGAAACCTCAGCCCTCTAAACTACTCCTAATTGGTAAGGGCACAACTTCCCATACACCTAGTAGGGAGTTGCCAAACTAATCGCAAGAAACTCCGATTACACTGCCAGAACACGTCATGCTATAATAGACGTGTAGGCTTCACATCATGACCTCTCGGACGTGAGGAAACACACCACCCAAAACATCGGTGCACACACGACCTCACCATCGCATACGCTACACAAGCCACCGTGAAGCCAGAGACAGGCTACCCGAAGCACCACGTCAACAATGACGGAGAACTGGTCACAAAAGTCACAAGTCATGTGTCATATGACAGAAGCACCTCCTCACTAGAAGCAAAGCCAAATGTGTCCACTGATATCTTACACTACGCCTCAAGTGTCTCACACTCGCCTCAAGCACGGTAATTGAGACACTGCACCAAGTACAAGGAACAACAGTAACGAGTGACTAGTCAGGGTCACGCCCATCGACACTCGTCCAACGCCCCTAACCATGTGTGCACACACAAGCCCAATGCCTTGGGTCAAGCCTCTAGCTAGTTTTCCCCCTAGTAGGACGCTCCTGCAAAGCAAGAGGGCCCACGAAAACTAGCCTAAAAATTATCTCTTAGGAACTGCCCCGCTACCACTCCCAGGTGGGCTGACACAAAGTGTCGTCAGACTACGACTAGTGGAGGCTCACTAGACACAGAGATTCAAAAGAGGAACATCGAAGTACAGACAGGCTGAACACGCACCTGTCACAAGTACCATGAAGCACAAAGCAGCACACAGAATGTAAATTTTATATGGACATGAATATAATATGAAGGACAAGACAATGGAGCAAAAATCAGCGCAATCAGACCTTGGGAGCCCAAGTTATGCATCAACGAACAGGGCCATGTGAGCACTGCACCAGAACTATTAAAATCAATTAGAGGTCCCCATATTACCGTTTATATGAAATTGCGGTCTCCTGGAAGACTGCCTTATGGTGGAGGTCTCCTGGAGACCATTTTATGAAAGTAGAGGTCGCCTGGAGACCGCCTCATGATGCCAGAACCTGAAAACTTGCCAAAACTATGGAAAAATGGAAACAAATCTATCAAAACATGACCACATACACACCAAACTTGCAGGATAGCAAGAATAACATGATGGGCACTAGTGGTCCCACCATAATCACCAAAAAATCAAGGTTGTAGATGTTTATGCCTACCCCGCCCCCTCAAACTTGCAAATATAATATGCATGAAGTATACACAAAGGAAAGGGGCGATAAGAGATAGAAGAATGCATCGTGATCGCCACCAAGGATTGACAACGCCAAAGAGTGTAGGAAGAGGATGCAACGGCGCCGTGTACCTTGGGAAAAGATGAAGAAAGCGTGGCCAAAGAAGGAGCCACCAAGACTTGATCATGCTTGCCAAACGTGGTGTGAGGAATGGTATGGGTATCACCTCCTCTCCTTCCAGACGGCTAGAGGAAGAGGGCCGCACGTTCAATCATGCTCTCCTGCAAAATAAAGCCAACCATAAGAGGAAAAATCCATTAGAAAATCAAAGTGTAGTATCAAATCTTGTAGTGATAAAATAGCATGACAAATTAAGGGAGAACGCACCCGGGGGAGGTTTTTAACCCCTGTGAAAGGGTGGAAATGTCACGCCCCGATGTGGAATATCGGGACCAGCAGTAGAAAGAGTTAATAATAATATGTTGATTTCTAGACATGCTATGACTTGAGCTAGAGAATTAACAATACACCATGAACAGAAATAGTTCCACCAATCTAATTCATTACTTCCAATATGTTTAGGGTGACCCCACCTTCCGGGCATCTGAAACCAAGAGCTATGCCCCGATCTGAGGGGGGGGGAGCATACAAAGAAATAAACACGCCCTGTATGAGGGCCTATGAAACAAAAGAATACCCCCAGGGCTTAGGAGAATATGAAGGAAAATATACCCCACTATGGGGCAGAAGAAGTGGAAGAATCTACCCCGTCC
Organism: Amorphophallus titanum; assembly: GCA_024336825.1. Lineage (NCBI taxonomy): Eukaryota > Viridiplantae > Streptophyta > Magnoliopsida > Alismatales > Araceae > Amorphophallus > Amorphophallus titanum. The sequence goes on from JANBPO010009106.1 coordinate 1,082,543, forward strand.
TGGGGGCACAACAAGCAATAGAGTTACACCCTAATCTAGGGGCACGTGAAGAAGAGACATATCCTCCCTTGGGTGCACAAGAAGCGAAACATACCCCTCATGGGGGGGCACATGAAATAAAGCTACACCCCCCTCTGGGGGCATAGGAAGCAGAAGGATTCACCCCGGCCTGGGGGCATAAGAAGTAGAAGAATCCACCCCGCTCCGGGGACATGTGAAAAGAAACTACATCCCGCTCTGAGGGGGCATATGAAGAGAAATACGTCCTCCCTGAGGGGTAGAAGAGGCAGAATCTATCCCAGTTCGGGCGCATAAGAAGCAAAAGATACAGCCCGTGCCGGAGGCATATGAAGGGGAACGCACCTCGCCCTGAGGGGCGTAAGGAGCAGAAGAACTCATCCCGACCTAGGGACACACAAATGAAGAAACACACCCCTGTCGGGGGGCATACAAAGAAAGAAATACACTCTGCCTGGGGTGCATAAGAAGTAAAACACTCCCTGACTCGGGGGACAAATGAGACAAAGGATACACCCCGGCTTAGGGGTGTTTGAGGAAGAATCTGCCCCGCCGAGGGGGCATAAGAGGCAAGAAACTTCACCCCAATCTTGGGGCACATGAAACAAGAATACACCTCGACTCAGGGGTATCTAAAGAGAAATTCACCCTGCCTGGGGGCACAAGAAGCAAAACATATCCCCGCCCTGGGGGCATAAGAAGCCGCAAAATACACCCCGCTCTGAGGGGGCATAAGAAGCAGAGAAATTCACCCCACCTTAGGGGCACAAAAAGCAACATACACCCCACCTTTGGGACACAAGAAGCAAAACTTACCCCGCCTTGGGGGCATAAGAAGCCGCAAAATACATCCCGACTTAGGGGCACTTGAAGAAGAAACACACTCCGCTCTGAGGGCATGAGAAGTAAGAAGTGATACCCTGACATAGGGAGACGTGAAGAAGAGCACACCCTGCCTCAGGTGCATAAGAAGCCAAGCACACCCCGCATGGGGGCATATGAGACACAGCTATGCCCCGGCTCAGGGGCATATAGAGAGAAGTTCACCCCGCCTTGGGGGCATATGAAGCCAAGAATTACACCCTGACTTAAGGACATTTGAAGAAGAAACATACCCCGCCCGGAGACATAGAAGCCATAAAAGAATATACCTCAGCTTAGGGGCATTTGAAGAAGAAACATACCCCACCACGGTGGCACAGAAGCAAGAATACACCCCGCCTGAAGGCACGAAAGCAAAGAGGCATACCCTTCCGACCTAGGGGGCAGATGAAGAAAAGCTACACCCCAATTTGGGGGCACATTAAGAGAAATGCACCCCAGTCCGGGGGCATTAATGAGAAAAGAAGAGCAGAACCAAAATAACAGCCATGAGGCAAACGTAGTCTTCGCACCCGCCTCTCCACACAAAAAGGAAGAGAAGAAAAGAAAGAAAAGTCATGAGATAGACATGGTCTTCGCACCCACCTCTTCACACGAAGGAAGAAGAGAAGAAAGGAAAGAAGGTCCTGAGACAGACGTGGTCTTTTACCTTCGGCCTTCAGCCATCCACCCAATAAACCTCTCACATGGTCGGCGTCATGGCCTTTCGTCCGAGCCGACGGTTCAGCCATCGGGGCTTCAAGCCGATAAACATTTCACCATCGGGGCATTAAACCGAAGATTGCTCAGCCATCGGGGCGTTAAACCGAAGAATATTCAGCCATCGGGGCTTCAAGCCGACAGATGTTCAGCCCTTGGGGCATTAAACCGAAGATTGCTCAGCCATCGGGGCGTTAAACCGAAGAACATTCAGCCATCGGGGCTTCAAGCCGACACATGTTCACCCCTCAGGGCGTTAAATCGACAGGTTGTTCCGCCAACGGGGCGTTAAACTGATAAGATGATATGCCAATGGGGCGTTAAACCGACAAGATGATCAGCCATCGAGACTTCAAGTCGACAAACATTCAGCCATCAGGGCTTCGAGCCGATAGATGTTTCGCCAACAGGGCATGAAACCGACAAGATGATCAGCCATCAGGGCTTCAAGCCGACAGATGCTCCACCATCGAGGTGGTAAATCGACAAAACATTCAGCCATCGGGGCTTCAAGCCGATAAACATTTCACCATCGGGGCATTAAACCAATGTTAAATCGAAGAATATTTAGCCATCGGGACTTCAAGCCGACAGATGTTCCGCCATCGGGGGGTTAAACCGATAAAACATTCAGCCATCGGGGCGTCAAGTCGACAAGCATTCCGCCAACGGAGCGTTAAACCGATAAAATGATCCGCCAACGGGGCGTTAAACTGACAAGATGTCCAGCCATCAGAGCTTCAACTGAAAGATGTCCAGCCATCAGAGCTTTAACAGAGAAACATTCCACCATCGGGACATTAAACTGACAAGATGTCCAACCATCGGCTACTAAGCCAACAGCTTCTCAACCATCAGTATTTAAGCCGACAGCTTCTTGATTATCGACTCCTAAGCCAACAGCTACCCCATTATCGGCTTCCAAGCTGACAGCTACCCATTATCGGCTCCTAAGTCGACAGCTACCCCATTATTAGGTTCTAAGCCGACAGCTACCCCATTATCGGCTTCCAAGCCGACAGCTACCCCATTATCGGCTTCCAGGCTGACAGCTTCCCCACTATCAGCTTCTAAGCTGACAACTCCCCGATCATTGACACCCGAGCCAAAAGCATCTCATCTCCATTGACTTCTGAGCCAACAGCTTCTCAATCATTGCTTCTGAGCCAATAGCTTCTTAATCGTTGGCACTTGAGCCAATAGCATTTCACGTGGTCAGTGTCAAGACCTTTCGTCCAAGCCAACAAACGTCTTACCTCTGGCCACGACAGTCATTCCAATAGACAAAAAAAAGAGACCTTCCACTTTAGTTCGGATCATTCCCCCGGTCAGAGAATTCAAGAAAGGGCATTCTCATTTGTCAATTCATGCTGCATATTACTTAAGTCTACCTTTGCATTAATTATTATTTTTTCCCTGCTGTTTTCCCTTTCTCTTGTATTCTTTCGATTTCCCTTCGCCTCTCCCCGAGCGTGAGGAGGCCCTCAAGGGCTACAACCATGGTAGATCCTGGGATCACTCGGTGGAAGGTACTGTAGTGATTTCATCTTAATGGCCTATGGCCACGCCCAACGAGGGCGACATCAAACCCCCTCCCCGGGGCTCTGTGTTTTCACCGAGCATGTTTCTGATGCCCATGATCGAGCTAATTCCATGCGTCTCCTTCAATAGCAGATGAACAAAAGGGAAACCGCTAGACACCCTTTCATTCTTGTTAATGAGTTTTAGGGGTGTTAGCGAGCTCCAATAGCCGCCATTGCAGCAATTCGTCTACCCCCTTGAAGGTTACTGTATAGGCGTCCCTCTCTGTGTTCGATGGTTTGTCTTCACAAAGCTTTGTCCCCTATAGAGCTCCCCAATTACAGTGTCAGGCACGAGGCACGCCCATCGACCAAGACCACTTGATCTGAGCTCCATCTTGTGGCGAGCGATGGAACTTTACCACTGTTCCTTTCATATAGAAGGGGATTCTATTTCGATCGTTTATTTCGATTGCTAAGCTGAGCCCACCAATGGGGAGGGGGACAATCCCGGTTTCTATTCTCGTATGCTCTACTCATCACGGGTTCAGGGGGTCTATCGAATCATGATATGTTCCTCTGGAAGTCCCTTACACAAGATGAGACATAAATACCATTTACTTGGCTACATTCTAACCATTTATAACGCCAATTCCCTGGGATCATCACGAATCCTTAGTAGACTTACCCTCAGGATTCATTAGGTGTTGATCTTGGATTCTGAGATAGTCCCATTGGGCTTCTTAGTTGTTTATTGTTTGACACCGGACACCCCGTGTGTTAGCCCATTTGTTGAATTGATCATTCCCTGTCATGGGGAGATGCTGTCGGAAAGAATGCATGGGAGTTGTTTTTCCTTTAAACCCTTATGAATTGATTATCATGGGCATTGTTCTTTATGTTTTGGGGTTTAAAACATGTGGAAATGCTATATGATAGGTTAAAACAGGTGAAACTCATGTAATCCCCTCATTTTGAACGAGTTGGGAGGGGTTTAAAACGAATAGGGTATTTTTCACACTGTCTGAAATAGTGGCGGTCACCTCCAGACCGCTACTATGGTTTAAGCGGTTCCCACCGGACCGCTAGCATGGTTTAGCGGTCTCCATGAGACCGTTTGTTATGAAGTAGAGGCAGTGGAAGGGTAGCAGTCGTGCGAATGATTGCTACTGCCTCTTTGGCGGTTCAATGAGGACCGCTAATGTCCTTTGGTGGCCCAATGAGGACTGCTACTGTACCCAGTAGGTTTTTCCACTGTGGTTATTTAGCCGTGTGTTTGGGGTCATACCTTTAGTATCTTTATATGCTATGAAGGTTCGAAATGCACATTTATGATCCATTTTGAGGCAGCTTCTCTTTCCTTTATGGCTGAGCCACTAGACGTAGCCTGACGACCCTTAGAGTCAGCCCACCGAGGAGAGGTGGCGAGGAGTCCCAGTGTATGGTTTTTAGGCTAGTTTCCGTGGGCCCCCTTACTTTGCAGTAGCGTCTGACTGGGGGGGGGGGGAGAAACTAGCTAGAGGCCTGGCTCAAGGCATTGAGCTTATGTGTGCACACGTGGTCAGGGGCGTGGACTTGCACTGACGAGCGTGACCTTGACTAGTCCTTATCTTTGGTTACTGTTACGGTGTCTCAATTATCGTGTTCGAGGCGAGTGGGAGACACCTGAGATATAGTGTAAGTCATTAGTGGACCCGTTTGGTCTTTCTTCTAGTGATTTTTCTTTCTCTTGTCACTTGGTCTGTGGAAAATTGACTCTAATGGTGAACGATTGGTTCTTGTGTTTAACTACGCATTTTAATTAGCATGAGTTTATTTGGCATTCATAATTAGCTATCTTGGAGGTCTTGGAGCATAACGGACCAGTCCTAGTCCGTTATGTGGAGCATAACGCCCCTGTCCAGGTGCATTATGGTCGGGTGGTTTTCAAGGCTGACTGCCATGTCAGAACCCTCGACGACCGTGTCTGCCTCAACGACTGTGTCAGTCCGTTAGCATGACGGATTTCTCCTCGTGTGTTATGGTTAATATAATGCCCAGCTGCAGATCTGTTATGGTCTGTTGACCGATGTTTTAATTGGGTATGACAGTTGATATAACGCGCCTCACCCTGTGCGTTTTATGGCTATAACGGATTGGGTGTGGTCTATTATATGCCCTTGGTCTGTGGTTAGTGTGCTTTTGTGTCTGTTGGGTATAACGCACCTACCCTTGTGTGTTATACTAGTATGACGTGCTTGTTTTGGTCCGTTATACTTCGTTTGGTTTGTGTTTGGGTCTGTTGGACATAACGCCCATCCCTTGGTGCGTTATGTTGATGTAATGTCCCTATGCTGGTGCGTTATATCATCTGTTTGTAGTGTTCGGTCTGGTTGGCATAACGCCCCCTCCTGTGGTGCGTTATGTGGGTATAACGCCCCTATGCTGGGCGTTATAGTCCTGTTTGTCGTATTGACCGTTTACTTGTTCTGTATTGTATGTCCGTCTATCTTAGGTCCTTGTTTAGGGCGGTGTATGTCTGTCGGTGGTTGTCTGGATCGGGCGGCTTAGGTGACTGGCTATGGTCTTTTCCTAGACTACGACAGTACCGTAACGACTCAATCTAGAAGCTACCATTGTTCTTGTCTCTGGTCGTGTAGCAGTTGTCTCTCGACTGTTGGGTTTCCCCTAGCAGTTGACTGACAGGTTGCTCTGCCCCGAGAGTTGTCGTCTCCGCTGCTCTTGTCCTTGTTGATTCTGTTTGTTTGTGTTGTGGTGGCAGTGGATATGTTAGTGTGTCGGTGTCGTGTCTGGTTCCGATCAACCCCGGGTTACCTAGTGGTTGACAGGAAGTCTTGTTGTGTCTCGGCACGGCCAGAAGGTGATGCACCCCTGGCCGCCGTATCATACACTGTCGCCATATAAAGAGCCCCATCATCATCTATATAAGCCTTAGGCTGCAAAGAAGAAATGAGATCCATCTCTTCCTCGCTCAAAAGATAGAAAGCAAGATGGGAAACACAGCATGGAGAGCAAAGAATATCCAGCTGAAGAAACATATAAAAAAAAGAGAGAGAGAAGGAAGGAGAGTGCCATCAATCCGCCAAAGGTGAAGAGTTTCATTCCTGCTAAAGAAGGTGGGTCTCCACCTGCTGATGCCCAATCTGGGCTACAGTTCCCCTCCCCTACTATTCACCTTGTATTTTCTGTTGCAATTTCTTGTGAGTTGTCCCTTTCATTTTCAGCTCAATGTAACCCATTGCCTCTATTACAAGCAATAAAACATCACAGATTGCATGATTTTCTGTTCTCTTATACTACCCATTATATGTTCATCTCTTTCTCTATCTGCTAATGTGCATATGTGCACGCGTGCATCAGGTCCATCTGCATAACGCTCGATGGATGTTGTCCCCCATCTGATGACAGAGATTCGTCAACGCTCTTGTAACATGCTTTCTAAGTAGTCTAAATAGCGAGAATATTTTTCTTTTGACTGTTAAAATCACCTTGTTCTGATCCCCTATTTTTCAGAGCTTCACTATGTTTTCATAGGACTAAAGAAAAAAAATGAATGAATGATACGGTGGCCAGGCACTGTAGCTACAGTGCTAGCCGCCAGCTCCCTCTCACACGGCACTGTAACCACAGTGCCTTAGCCGCCGCAACCCTCTCACAAATCACCCCCTGTAGCCATCGAGTGGCCCCTGATGTCCCCTAGAGTAATGATTGGATAAGAAGGGGGGTTGAATTGTCCCCTCAGAGTGCAATGGCAGATTTAAAATTTTAGCACAGCAGACTAAGAGTTAACTACCAACAAGATATCAACTGATGATTTTAAAAAGCCAGTTCTCTCAATGTCTCCATTCTCACGCTATCCCTTCTTATCAGTTAAAGAGATCAAAGCCAAGAATGCTTGACACCCTTTCCTTAATAACTTATCTGCTCAGAGTGACAAAATAAGTGGCACAGACTTCGATTACCTAGAGCCAGAAAAGGAAAGTTCAGGACATCCAGGGAACGATACTACTCTTGATTTACAGTGAACGATAGCACCATGCTTGGATAACCAATCAACCCCTAAGATTACATCATAATCTTTCATCTTTATGCATACCAGATCAACAGATAGATTACAATTATTAACCAAAACCTCATTGGAAGGGTAATAGTGTTTAATCTCGGACCCCGAACTAATAGGAGTAGAAATCAGAAGATGAGAATCCAACAATACCGGTTTCATAGATAAAGTCTTAGAAAACTTCAAAGATATAAAAGAATGAGTGGCTCCAGTGTCAAAGAGTACAAATGCTGACTTGGAAAGAATAGTAAGAGTACCTTCGACAATACCTCCTTCCTCGGTAGCTTCAGTCTTAGTCTCTGCATCCTGAAGGGCTTGGAGCTTGCCCTGCCACTTGTGGTTCCCTTGCAGTTTGTCATATGTCGCCTGATCATTAATGAGAGGACACTCAGGGATTCGGTGGTCCCTGTTACCACATCTCAAACATGCACCTAGCTTGCGCTAACACTCTTCCATCTTGTGACCCAGACGGTCACAATACTTACAAACTATTTTAGATGTCATAGTCGGTCCAACCTTCTTCTCTCCTTCCCTCGACTTCTTATTTTTTGTAAAACTCAGTCCACCATTAGGCCTCTTCTGGTCGTTACCGGGTTTAAAGTTCCCGGAACTGGTAGTCTGTTCCTTCTTCCTATCCCGACCTCTTATCCGGTCAGTCATCTCCATGCTGTCCTCCAGAACTTGTGATTTCCTCACAATCTCTGCATACACATGAATTTCTAAGGGGGCTAGTTGATTAATGTATTGGAGCTTTAAGCCATTCAAGAATCTTTTTGCCTTCATCTTTTCTGTGGACACCAAATGCGGCCATGTGAAAGGGTGGAAATAAAAGGTATGTGTGTTGTGATGAGAATAGAACAAATAGGAGGAATTAACACGCAGCATAACTGTGAAAAATGGAGATGCACAAGTGCAAATCATGCTTGTATGTACAGAAAAGTGCGGATTCTGATGAAATCAGAAAATAGAGGATGAATAACTAGGACTAGAATGAATGAAAATAAGCTTTGGAGCGTGAAAATTGAAGCTAATACCTCCCTCTTCAAGTTGAGGTCAAAGAGACGAGTTGAAGATGCGGCATGGCTTCACCCCGAATCGAAGAAGACTCCCTCGTCGCGCATTGCGAACTGGGCAGCTACTTAAAGAAGTTCAGGAAACCCTAGGGTTTAAGTGCGAGATAAACACCCAATTTTGGGGATATATGTGATTAAACTTGAGATAACAGTGGGGACAATACCCCCAGAAGGGAAAATAGCCAAGCTGGAGGATTATTCTCCTTGAAATTGGTGCGAGATGAGGCTTCCGGAGAGTCCTCAGGCGAAGAAATCAGAGTTCAGGAGGTTCTGGGCTCTGTTCCTAAGAGACGGTCTATCGTAGGATCGCAATCTGATGAAGACGATCAAGGGAAGACCACAACTAATCCATAGGATAAGCATGGACACGATGTCATTGGGGAACATGACACTTCGGTGAAAGCAGGCAGAAGGTGATCATTTGGAAGACCACCATCTGCTGATGGCGGTCACCCAAATGGCGGCCACCAAATGGTGGCCAATCTGGAGGCCGCCACCATCCCCCTACTGGCAGCAAGCGTATCGCCCAATGGGGATGATGGGGAATGTTCCGGAATGGAAGGAAACCATGGAAAATAGTTCAAAACTTGTAGAAAATGGCTTCCAAGCTCAATGGGCTAGATGAATGATCATGAAATTGGCTCAAAATATTCTCAAAGAAAGCTCCAAAATAATGGGTAATTTGGGACATCACGGAAGATGAATAAGAGAATAACTCAACTTGTAGGCTGAAAACGGGTGTCTGGCGACCCCGGTTCATGGTAGCGGTGATTCGATACCTAGTATCGGGTCATCGGTATCATGGGCTCTCAGTTCATAGAGGTGGTAATTCGACACTGAGTGATGAATTATTGGCATTATGAACGCTGGGACGTTATAGTATACATGGACGATATCCTGGTGAAGTCCAAAACCAGGAGTGGCCATGCCGACATCCTCCGTACATTTCTCCAAAGATCTCCAGAGCGCCAACTCAAAATGAACCCCAAGAAGTGCATATTCGGGGCATCTTCAGGCAAGCTTCTTGGGTTTATAGTCAGCAAGAAGGGGATCGAGATAGACCATAACAAGGCCAAGGCAATTATTGAAATGCCTCCTCCCAAGAATATCAAAGAAGTCTGAGGTCTTATCGAGCACTTACAATTCATTAGGAGATTTATATCTCACCATTCTCAATAGTGCAAGCCCTTTTATGACATGCTCAAGGGAGAGGCCAAATTCACAAGGAATGACAAGTGTCAAAAGGCCTTCAACGACCTGAAGAGCTACCTCTAGAATCCTCCTATCTTGGCACCCCCCGTCCCAGGTCAAACTCTGTTGCTCTGTGCCACAGAAGAGTCTATCAGAGCAATCTTGGCTCAATACGATGATGCGAAGAAAGAATGAGCAGTCTACTATTGATCAACACTATTCAATGAAGCTGAGAAAAAGTATACTACCATGGAAAGGGCTTGCGCGGCCATCGTCTGGGTCGCCCAAAAGCTAAAACACTATTTCCTAGATCATAAAGTGAAGCTTTTAGCGCAAATGGAGCCAATCAAGTACTTGCTAGAGAAGCCTGTACTAACTGATCGCTTGGTAAGATGGCAGAGTTTTCTTAATCAATTTGTTATCACCTACGTCAGTCAAAAGGCAGTCAAGGGGCATGCCATTGCTGAGCACCTTGCCCACCATCCACTACCCACACATTCTCCCATCAACAAAGATTTTCTAGACGAAGAGTTAGGAGCCATCATCGATGGTGAACCTTCGCAGAAAAATGTCAGAAAATAGTTAAAAATCTGTAAAAATCGATAGAACTGACAGAATCGAATCCGAGTCTGAACCACAACGGATCCATTAAGGCACGAGCGTTACAGTTTGACCGGAGAGGAGAAATACTACCATGGTAGTTTGTAGCGGACCTCGATCTCCTTCACCTCAGTCTCACCTAACTCGCTGCGTAGAGGATGGCTGGGCACCGAACCCCCTGCACCTTACTCGGGCTCCCGGGACCTCAACCATGCGATCGTGCTTCGCCATGGAGGAACGAGAAGGGTAAGAGAAAGAAGTGGGAATAGCGGAATCCAAAGATTTAGGGGGAGGAGGAAGCTGATGGATCACCACCACCGTGATCTCTTCCAACTCTGCAAAAGCCTCTGCGATCCTCCGCCCCCTCAAGTCTCTCTCACGATGCATGGACTCTCTCAGAATACTAGTGCAACGAAGGGGAAAACCCCTAGGTGGAGGAAATGTGAGGCGCAAGCATGCGTGATACATACATATACATCCCGGCAACTCTGGCGGGAAGCATCGCGATGTTTCAAACTCCAAGAAGGGCCTTCCCGCACCAACTTGAGGGAGTCATCATCATACACATGCCTCTTGGACAATCGCATTAAATTGCCCCTGTTGACAAAAGATATCCCCCACTCGAGCTACCAATGCTACCCCATGATCTACTACTATCTGAGCCCAAACTTTGGCTCGGGAGTAGGGGGCAAGTGAAGATGGGTAAATCTACAGCCCAAAAAGATGTACGGATCGAGACGGCCAAATCAGGTCCAGATTGGCCCAATCCGACCCAACCAGGCCGATCAATTTAAGTGACAGCCTCATGAACGGGCCCACTTATCTTGAATCACAAACACATTGAGACCAGACCTTCCTAGGAGGCCTTTTGGCCTGGAAGACTGAGTAATAGTCACTCAGAATAGTCCAAGCGGTGCCCGAGCATAACCGTCCAACACTGCCCACTACGCTCGGGAGAAGCCCAAGCACCGCATCTTATTTGCTCAATCATTGTTAAATGTTTGACCTTTAGTCACTGCTTGGTTTACCACCTAAGAATTTTATTAACGCTGCTGGTTACAATACATTTATCCATGTAGTTGGGGAAAACAGTATGTAAAATAGTATATGCACATATGTTGACTTTCTGCACTCCATGTGAGGATGTAATTTCTCCATGTTGAAGTCCTTGCAAACACTATGTATTCCTTTTTTTCTATTTTTATTCTGAACTTTCATGGATTGTGGTTGAGGTTCTGATGGGGAACGGTAGCATCGGCTTCGACTCTGGCAAGACACATGCTGACGGGACGACGAGCCCCACTTAGATGGGCAGAATTGGGGCTGCCTAGGTGCTGCTGGGCCAGCAATTGTGTTGGGCCAAGACTGTCATGGCTAGATGGAGGGGGTGTCGGGGCTGAACATTTAATGCTCCATGGGGTTTAAAGGACCAGGGATTCAAAAGAAAGGTTAAGAAAAGAGAAGGATAGACAATGACAGGACAACATTAAATGCTTCTACTCATGAATGAAGAAAATAAGAAGGGTGGATGGTATGCAGATTTCTCATGCGTGGAATACTATAAGGGTGTAAATGGGTGGAATACTATAAGGGTGTAATGAAGGTGTGTGGGCATTAAATGCTAGGGAAAACGACAACAAAATGAGGGTTCATTTCAGGGAAGCATTTAATGTATTGCCCTCATGAATACTTGATTTAACTACAACTTTTGTGTATACAGACCTGCACTTCTGTACATCCATAGCTCAAACAATTAGGTACTCTCACATTATTTGTCAGAGCATCACCATATCTCTGCTGCCAGACCCTCGTTTCATACTGTTTAGCCACATGATGGCTTTTTGGTGTTTTAAGTTTAGTCAACCGTTATGAACAGTCAGTCCTTGTCCATTGTGCTTGACCGCATCTTATTTGCTCAATCATTGTTAAATGTTTGACCTTTAGTCACTGCTTGGTTTACCACCTAAGAATTTTATTAACTGAAAGGTGGCTGGGGCATTGTATAGCCCAAATGGCATTCTTCTAAAAGCAAATGTGCCATAGGGACAAGTGAATGTTGTCTTCTCTTGATCCTCCGAGAAAATAGCAACTTGGTTGTACCCGAAATAGCCATCTTAAAAGCAAAAATATTTTTGTCCAGCCAGCTTCTCCAATATTTGATCCACAAACGGGAGTGAAAAATGATCTTTCTTTGTCATTGAATTCAATTTTCTATAATCTATACAAACTCGCCACCCTGTTTGCAATCTCTGTGGTACTTCTTCTCCTTTGTCATTGGTAACAACGGTCAGCCCTGATTTCTTAGGAACAACCTGCGTGGGGCTAACCCACTTGCTATCCGAAATGGGATATACAATCCCAGCAACCAGCCACTTGACAGCTTCTTTCTTGACTACCTCCTTCATATTTGGATTCAGCCGACGTTGCATCTCTCTGCTTGGCTTGGCATTGTCTTCTAAATAGATATAATGCATACACACATCTGGACTAATGCCCTTCAAATCTGCCACTGACCATCCTATCGTCCCCTTGTACTTCTGAAGGACATCTAGAAGTTGAGACTCCTGAGCAGAAGTAAGATTGGAAGCAATGATCACGGGCAGAGTTTGGTCGGGACCTAGATAAGCATACTTTAACGAATCTGGCAGAGGTTTGAATTCAAGAATATGCGACTGTTCGAGAGATGGAAGAATAGGTTCAGCTTGCAAAGGAGGGAGTGACTCTATCCTACAGTAGGGTGTGAGAGAAAGAGGAGAATCCTGCAGCATGCTACCCTCTTCTTGACTCTCCTTTACTTCATCCAGGTTTTCATCCATTAATTCCTCAAAAATATCAATAGCATTACATTCCTGATCATGTTTCGGATATTGGGATGTCCTAAAAACATTCAAAGAAACTTTCTCACCTCCAAATGATATATCCATCATTCCAGTGGCACAGTTTATATTGGCCTTCACCGTAGTTAGAAACGGTCGCACCAAAATAATTCAGGCGAAAGATATGGCCACAATTCTCCAACTGGCCATGCCAAAAGCTGAATCAAAGAAAAGTCGACAACTCGGGCACAGGTCCAGCATGCACCGAAAGCCACGCAAAGTCTGAGACTGAGGCCCAGAGGCTGCAAATGAAATACTACAGATGTCATGCATTGCAACTAAAATATTCCGGGAGTGCCAACGATCATATAAGTGGCCGCGACTCCAAAAAGAATCCATTCGGTGCTTAAAATGGCGCAGAAGGGCCTTAAACCAGTGCACCCCCCTTGCTTTTGATAAACCGGCACGCCCCCTTTGCTTTGGTTAAAACAACATCCCCCTTTGAATGCACTAAAATGACGTGCTCATTTTGAAAGCAAGAAAGAGCTATTCCGGCACGGTCACTATTCCTCCATGCCGGATTAGGTGATGCAAACAAGTTATTCTCTGAAGCAGTTCTTCGGCGTGCAGTTGAGCCATCCCATCATCAATGCGGTCCCCTATTTCCTGCGAATGACACATTGACGGATGGCTTGAAATGGTTAAAGCCTTGTTTCGATCCGGCGGGCAACCAAGCTTAGGCTTTAAGTAGAAATTCTCGAGCTATGCACCACCGAACGCTCATTCCGTCGGCCGGCCGCCCACGCCCTTGCAAAACATGGTGACAGTGACGTGGCGAATGTGGAAGCTCAACAGCAATGCCGGCGAGACATGGGCAAGCGATGCCGGCACGCTCATCATCGAACAAAACTTGAATGATTCACCTGGGGGATATATATAATAGGTTGGCCGCTAACAGGAAAAAAAGAGGGAAGTGAAACAGGAGAGCGCTCGGCTGTGTGCAAAAGTGAAACAAAGGGGCTCTCAGCTGTGTGCAGTGAAGAGTAGAAGAAAAAAAGAGAAGGACGTTCCACCCACTTACGCCGAAAAGGTGAAGAAGAAGAAGAGAGTGAGTGTGAGAGAAGAGATGTGAGTCGGAGGGGGAAGAGCCTGTACTCTCTCCCCCTCCCCCATCAATGTACGATATTATAAGACGCATTCAAAAAAAAAGAAACAGAGATTCTGTTTGTTTTGTAACATTACCCTTGTCCTATAGTGGGCCTGATGACGAGGTAGGATCACCTTGCCTTTTAGTGGGCTGCATCTGATCTGGACATCCCTCCATCATTGCGTGGCCCAAAAATCTCAAGGACACTCCAAGCTGCAGGCCAGGCCACCGCCACTTGATTTCTCTGGCGGAGCTCCTGGCAGGGCCCCCGACTCGCAACATAGTCCCTGTCATGGGCCGCGCTGCCCTTACTGTGGATTGCAAGCCCGCAGCCTTGGCCCATTAGGCCCACAATCTTTACAATGCCGTGGATGAGACAAATGCCGTGTCGTGCATGCGGTCTTCTCTGGCACGTCTTACTGTCCAAAGCCGGGGCCGGCAACAGATTTGCAGCCAGGAATTTTTTTTTGTACGGACGTGGGCTTTTCCCCTGGAATCTGACCTGAAGTTGTTCTCTCCGCATGCATCAAATGTTCTTGTTGTCTCTGCCCACCGGTCTGAGATTAGCCAGCTTGTACTCTCCAAAACATATTGAAAAACCTAAATCTGTTCAGGCGGCTTGTCATAGTCAATGTGAGATCACCACCGTCAGTCTGGTGGAGTTGGGAGGAGGAACAACCAGATGAAGATTCTAGAACATTGGAGCACTGAAGAGAGATGTCCTAATGCTGCCCATGAGATCCATGGCCAGGTCTGTAAACCTCCAACCCCATTAATCTATCTCAAGGATCGATAGGAGGTGGGAACCAAAAGGGGACGGGAGCACCACACATGAGACCGGCGGGGCTTAGTAACAAGCGTTACTCATTGAAGAAGCCCGTTGCACCCTCCAGTCACTTCGCCCACTTATTATTAGACAAGTTACTCAGAATCTGATCTTACATCAAATAGTTATAAAATTTCACAAAAAGACTATTTTTACTGTAGAAAATGTGCCAACTAAAATGAGCCTATGGTTTTTCTTTTCATAATTTTTTTACGGGGGATCAGGAAGACCTCTCTGCTGCTCTCTGCAACCAGCCTGCAGCCGAAGTCATGTTTTCAGAGACTACCCCGGCATCCACTGTGTGAACCAGCCGAAGTCATCTTCTGTGGAGTCGTAATTCGTCGAGTCAGCTTCGTTCCAGAAGTGGTCCCGCCGCGATCCGACCTCGGCACCGTTCGCATTGCCCGTTCTCGTGCGACTGCGCCAGATTCGGGTCTGAACCTGAGCGCCATTTGGTAGCTGCTCCACCGCCCACCCATGTGCGAATCAGTCAGATCTCTCTTCACGAGAGTTCTTCCTCTCTGAAGCACCGACGTACCAGAGTGGTCCCGCATGCTTTCGACAAGGTCTCCGTCCAGAGCGTCCATTCTCCCTCAGTCACGCCAGACCTAGAGTCCTCTGTTCACCCAGGACAAGCTGCTATCAAGTCGGCCCTGACATCCCCTCCTCCTATCTGTTTCAAGCCATGCTGTCTTCAGAAAAGTTGTGGATTCTGACGATATGAAACCAACGCAAGTGGTTTCGTCTCAATCCGATGTCGGCACTGTATGTTCCGCCATGACCATTGGCGTCCTATCCTGCTGTATGCCCAAAAACATGATGCCGGCCATTCCTGCGACCACGTCCAGCCAGGTGATCAGATGGCCGCCATCTTCTGAGAGTTCATAGATCTCCCAATCAGCAACGTCCCTGACTTGCTCCCGTCACGTTTGGAGCTCAGCAGCACCCGTACCGACCGACGCACCACAACTGCGCCAATCAGTCTTGCGTGACAGAACTGCACAGGCCTACCGCAGCGGCCGCCGTCTCCATCCAGCGACATCAGCTCGGCGCCAGACCTTCAGGCATCCTTCGGCATCCCTCGACCTCCGTCTAGGAGTTGGCTGCACCTCGATCGGACGTCCGAGCTCGGCGTACGGTCGATAGCTAGTTTCCCCTCCCCGCGATCCCCCCTCCTGCACGAGGGTAGTGCGTGTAATTGATTGCCCCCACCCCCGTGAACCCCCCTCTGGGTGTTGTGCTCTCGAGGTGTGTTCATAGTCCTTGAGATGCGTTCCTTGAGATTGTGTTATCTCTTGTCATTTTGTGATCAGTTTTAATTGTTGTGAGTCTTTCCTTGGTGAACGGCCTGATGCATGACTCGTTCCCTCTAGCCATGTGCTCAGCTGCCGCGTGCCTTGATACGACCCTGCTTGCAGTGTGTCCCGTGGTTCTGTGTGCTGTACGGAGCCGGAATCCTGCAAGTGCTGTTGTTGTTGGCTGTTATTTTTCTAAGTGCTATTTTCGTATAATTCTTTGTTTATGTGCTGGACTATTGTCTCGTCAGTAGCTTGTTGTGCTCCTTTTTTCGGTGGAGTAGTTCGCAACTCGATTAGATGCGATATCTGAGTGAGGACTGACTTAATGCTGTGAGTGGTCCAGTATTGTCGACTTTTGCTGTCATTCTTTTGTGTAATCGTCATTGGCATCCTGTGTGCCTAGTGCTCTCGATTTTCTTTGACACTGGAGCCGATGATGTCGTCAGGCTGTCAGCTGAGAGGACTATCTTTCCTTGTGTAAGCTGATGTTGGTTGTGCCTATCACTTCTGTCGCTTCTGTCGATCTGTTTCTCGGTATTTGTTACTCTGGCAGTCGTGTCTCTTGCTTTGTGAGACGTAAGTGACATTACCTTGTTTCAGAGGTGTCGGACTTGTGTTCACTTGTGGTCGTGCTCACTCCGGAGAGTGTACCCGTCACAACAACCTGACGCTGTTCCTCTGAACTCTATTTCCCATGTTTTGTGTCTATAATTGGCGGGTTGTTCTTCCCTGCCTTAACCTTGTTTGGTCTTTAAATTTCAAGGATAAAATTTCCTAAAGGAGGGGAGGACTGTAACACCCCGGATCTCTAGCGGATCTTTATTGGGTCCTGCTAGATCTTTATTAGATTTTTGGATCCTTTTAGAATAGTTTCAGACTACTTTGGTAGCTCCCAAGTTGAGAATACTTTGTCCCATTTATCCTTTAGTTCCTCGACCGGTACCTGATGAAGGCGTACCGAGAGTTATATCAGTAAGTCCATGGCGAAAGACAGCCTCGCCGCGGGGACAGGAAGAGGGTCAGGATGACCCTGTGGCTGTAGTATTTTTATGATGGGCCGAAGCAATATGAGGACTTCCCATGCGTCAGCACCATCGCTGCCCGCAAGAAGCGTGCGAAGCCCAGGACAGACGCAAAGATCCCCTCCAGGGGGCAGCAGAGCGGGCCCAACCCGATGGTAGTCGACCCGCTGACGCACTGTGTGACGTATTTCACATACTGACTGTGTTCGTTTGCAATGTCGTATGGAGACGAAACGGTGATCCGGCCAGATGCAATCTACCCAGCGTGCCAGATGGCGTGGGGGATTAAGCTGTCTCTACGTCCTACCCTCTGCCTAATATACAAGGCTCTGAGGGATATCAGCACCCATCAATTCCCGCGGCAGGCCCGGTATGTGTGCCCGCTGCATTTCTTCGATGCGTGGGTTTATTCTCTGTTCCCGGAGTTCACCCCGCGTGCCATTCAAGACTGGGGGCTCGTGCCGCAGATGCTTAAATTTACCAGTGCTGAGCCGGGACCTACCTCAATGCGGCTGTATGATATCCGGGGCCGATTGACTACGGTCCCTCAAGATGCCGTCGGGACCATTCATTTTTGGGCACTGGCTGCACACTCCATCCCCCTGGGGAATAGTAAGAGGGAGTGCAAGAATGACCAAGTGGAGAAGTACGTCCACCCGAGTAGCCAGGCAAATGTGGTTCGCCCGCTACTGGAACCCGAGTTGAGGGACTGGGCATTGTCCATCCATCCCAGCGTGCTGGCATTCAGGAAGGGGGAGACGTTACTGCTGGAGCCATATTACCCCTTCCATTTTGGCCGAAACTTTGGATACGACCAGCATATTCCTGTATACAGCGCCCAGTTCGGCTTGGCGACATGGGCTCTTCGGGGACGCTTGGTTGCAGAGAATGCCAGAGTCTGGTGGGACTTCTTCCACCGGGCAGTTTCGTGGAGGCACGTAAATCTGTTCCATGAACAGGTCAGCAAGAGCAGTCCAAGGTTAATTCTCCCATAAATCCTCGGCCCCGAAATAGCGACCGCCGCTCCCGAGGATCGACTAGCAACCCCCCAGCAGCGTCCCAGGTAGCCGCCACAGCAAGGAGACCCCCAGACGCTATCGTCCCACCAGTTGGACCTGCCTGCTATCCCGTGGGCCTAGTAGAATCGAACCAGATCGGCAGCCCGTCTCCGGCCCGAAAGCCCTTCTGACTTGCTACCCGTCAACCTGAGTTCGCTACTCCCTGGTCCCACTGTAGCCCTTTACCTCCCTGCGTGGAGTGGGCATAAAATTCACAACTGTAATTATTGTTTAAATACTGTATCGGGAGTACGAGTCTCGGCCGGGGTCATCTTCCCCACGCCCAGAGCATGGAGGTACATTTTCGCTACTCTATTTGTCGCATTTGCTTAGTTCGTATGTGTTCGTGTAGGATGGGTGTGTCACAGATGAACACAGATCTACAGGGGGGTGAATAGATCTATCCTAAATTTTAATATCACTCAAGAAGATAGAGTAATAGATGCGGAATAAAAATGATCTGACAACAATGAAGAACAATGAGGCAATATGGCTTGACTAATTGAAGATCAATGTAGAGTGGTAAGCAATATGAAAGACGAAAAGCTTCAAATGCAATCAAGAGATGAGTGAGTTTTACATTAACCAACAGCAATGGCAAGACATAGGAGAATATAGTTGTATGTATCAACCATTAGTCTAACATCCAGATGCAGTACCCTGTGGAGGCTTTCCTCACGCAAGAGGTGGAATTCCAAATAGGGGGTACCCTATCCTTCCAGCCACGCCTTTTTATATACCCACTGGATGCGAGACTTAAGCAAGGAAACTAGATGACCAGTTTAGATAGTAAAATGCATGCGTGACTTGGGCATTCCTAAGCATACATCTAACCAACGAGTAAGATGGAATGCAAGCACACAAGACACAAAAATTTTGAGTTTTTTGAATGGTTTTAACCGGTTTCGGCCGAAACCAAAACCGATACTGCCATTCTTGCCCAAGCCCGATGTCAAACCCAATTTAGTAGGAAGGCATAGGCAATTTGAATTTGAAACAGCCACCTGAACAGTAGGCCATACGTCTTCCCCCTCCAACCAGCCAAGATGAAGCCCCAGCGGGGGCAACAGCGGCGCCTTCACCTAGTCCAACAGCCACAACCTGATGACGAACAGAACGCCGACGACGTCAATGGAAAGAACCGTCGGGATTGCCGATGGGGAGTCACCCTGGACAATCGCTACCACACTCGTAAGCGAGCTCCACGGGGAGAATCCCAAGCTGCTGCTCTCAACAAGACCGAAGACCCTGGCTAAGAAGGCGAGGCCTTCTTCGTCACAGAGGAACATCGGTATGCCCCCGAAGACTACGCGGAATCTCTTGGTTGTCGGGTTGGGGAAAGTTCCCCTACTCTCCGTCCACCTCTGGATGCGGAGGAGAGCTCCACTGGACGTGAAACAGCCAACTTCTACCAGTCTTGCCACCGACTCTTACTCCTGCCCAATCGCCTGGAACATCCCAACTCCCACCTGAGCAACATCCCGGCTCCCACCAGATACCTCCACCAGCGTCCACCTGACCCCCTTTGAATCCGTAGACCCTTCCAATGGAGAAATGCACGGGCATCACCGCAGCCAGCCTACCCTGCTTCGCAGGAGCTCCGCCAAGAACTTCCTTGCATCAAGGCACGGCTTGCTCGTCGGCCCTGTAGGAGGCGGGTTGCTCCACACCACGTCGGCGAAGGTGCGGTGACCCCCGGAGCTACCACAAACCTCCGCACCCGCCGGACCCTTGCCTCTACAAAACCTCCTAATGTGGCCACACCTGCCATAGCTGAAACACGTGGGAAGCTGGCCAGCAGCCATTCCCACAGGGCGGCGAGCCCCACCGTCTGAGCCGAGCTACGGCAAAAGCCCCCCCCCTCCCGAGCAGGCCATGCCACAGCGAGACACCGAAACCTCAGAGCTTCTCTCTCTAGGGACAGCTAGAGAGAGAGAGGTCTCCCTCTGCTAGATGGTTGGGAAAAGGAAAATACATGCACATCGTACTTTCGCTAGCATATAATTGTCATTCCAGCCCATGAACTTGCATATGAATTCAAATGATGGGCAATTTTAGAACTAAGTGCTACAGAGAAAAGTCTCCCTCTGCTAGATGGTTGGGAAAAGGAAAATACATATGCATCATACTTTCGCTAGCACATATTTGTCATTCCAGCCCACGAACTTGCATGTGAATTCAAATGATGGGCAATTTTAGAACTCAGCCGTAACATTGCCACAACTCATTCATTCAAGTTAATGCTGTGTCAGATGAATCAGAACAAAAAGCTAGTGTGATCCAGAAGTTAGAAAAAGGGAAACAGGAAGTTTCTGTTACCAGGCAATAGGAAACAGGAAGCTCTCCCTCACTCACTCCACAAACAAACAGAAAGCTTGTGTGATCCATAGATTAGAAAAAAGGAAACAGGAAGCTTACTGTTACCAGGCAACAGGAAGTTCACCGTCCCGCCCTTTCCTTGGGTCTACAGCATCCTCTTACTTCCCTGATCTCGTACCTCCACTACCACACAATCGTCCATCTCCTCTTCACCTCGCTGACCAAAGGAGACCAGGGGATCTCCACTACACTTCCACACTTCACGCTAACATACTAAGCCTAAGGGATTAGAAAATATGATTAGGAAAGCATAACCACAATAATAGTCATAGCCCCTTTTAATGGTTGGAGATGAGACTTAAGCTTAAGTATATTTTTTATATTGCTTGAGTTTAGTTAACCGGACACCTTAGTTTATTGACTATGTTTAACGCCAGCCACCCATAATTAATTACGAAAACCTAAGCGGTTAAGTTAGTGATCAAAGAAGACTCCAATGCCCAAAAGAAAATCAGAAATCAGTATTACATTGTGATTAAAGATGCATATTATGATAAAGTAGGTCAAATGATGACAACATTCCTAACAGTTGAAGGGTTATGATCAAAGACTATAAATGGTATCTTTATTGAATAAAAAGAGATGTACAAGCAGGTGGGTGAAGGACAGATTCCTCACCAACATATATTATTAGGGAAAAGAGAGCTTACAAGTTATCATTGCCCTCTTCCAGCAGTTAATGGAAATCTCAAGAATAACTAGGCCAATTGTAAGAAAGGCAAAAACTCTTGAGACAAAACATTCTCAATGAAAACTCTGCTTCCCAGAAGATACGGTCATTGTGCTCTTCAAATGCTCCAGCAGATGGCATGCACTATGATGAGAAGAACTTGGGTTTGTGACCCTGTACCCAGACCCTGTACCCAGTTGTCTCAACTTGTGGATTTATATCCACATATCTTCAGAAGAATTCAAAGTGACCCGAAAATTTGCCAGTTTCCGAAGGTCCTCCAAGCTCCCTTGTTAATGGGACAAGATAACGCTAGATGGTCACATTTTCTATTCCCATGCCACATAGCAAGCAGATAAATTCCGCTCCTTGCACCATTTTCTCTTATAAGTTTTAGTTGTAATTCTTTTCCAGAACATCAAATGGATAAAAGCTGTGAGACCTTCAAAGGGGATTTATAACATTCCATACTGCATTTTGAGAATGACAATTTTATACTCGTAAACTGTGATTAATTATGTTGAGAATGGCAAACTGAGTATTTACTTGCAAGAACCACTTACAATTTAGAATTTTGACTGTGACAGGGCATAGTGCTGTCTTACATGGATGTACTGTTGAGGACGAGGCTTTTGTTGGCATGGGTGCTACCTTGCTTGATGGGGTTGTGGTTGAGAAAAATGGTATGGTTGCTGCTGGAGCCCTTGTAAGGCAGAATACAAGGATTCCTTCTGGAGAGGTTGTCCTTTGACCAATGTTGCTTCATGTTTAACTTCTTGTTTATGGTGAACTTTTTGGGAATCGATGCTATATTTCTGTTGGTCTTCCATTACCGTGAAATGTGGTATTTGCTCTATGTAGCCCAGTTTCGTGCTTTGCAGAATCCCTCGAGAAGTTAGCTTCGAAAAAGAATAACTGAATCATCTATATCTGGCACTTCCCTGTGGTTGTCATGTTAAAAACCCAGCTATGATTGGAATAGAAATCTAGCATTTCGACCAATTAATTGACGTTGTCACGGAGGTTGAAGGCTTCTTCATGAGATATCCATCAATTTCTGCTGACTCAAGTCATCAGGCTAGGCAAGTTAATAAACGACCGATGCTGAAAGTTGTCCATGTTGTTGGTGTTAGGGCAAAAAGGCACAAATGGATGCACGATCCTCCTCCCAATGAAACTGTTAAATGTCGAGAGATTCGTCCTCCGCAGAGTAAAGCAAAGAAGCTCTATGCCTTTCCCAGGGACAGGACTCGAGCATTATTTGAGTGGGCTATAAAGTATAACAAGATCACTCTTCCAAAGCCGAAGAGGCCTGACGACGTTAGGAGAAGAGACGATCCTTACTTCTACCCTTATCATCAAATCCTTGGACATCTTATTGAAGATTGTCAAATATTCAAGGACATCATCCAAGGCTTAATCCAAAGTAGGGAGTTACAAATGGGGAAGACAGTATCGATCCCCCATGCCCTCATGAAATGCCTACTCAGGGGGAATCAATTAACATGATATCTATATGCTAACAGCTACTCGAAGAGGTGCCAGAGGCTTGCAACCGGCACACTAATGAAGACTTTTTCCTAGCGCCTGAAGAAAAATAAGGAAATTGGCAAGCAACGTCAATAAGGAAAGAACAAGGCCAGCACCTCGCCTAGCTCTGGAGGCTCAGATTCATGGAGCCATATCCCAGCCCACTTCGCCCCCTATAGTTCCTATCTGGCATCAAATATCCCCTCCAGCGGTTATCAGAATGCTAACAGACAACACAAAGAAACAAGCCTCGGCGCGGGTGCATGAAGAAATCAGCTCAGCCATGGAACGGACACAAACTGTTATAGGCAGGCTAGATGAGCATGAGCAGCTCAAGAGCTAGCCTATGCAGCTTAAGAAGTATGTCCCTCAAAGACGCAATAAGTCCCACCAGCTAATAAAAAGAACTAAAGAAAAGGCGAGGGTGTTCAATGCACCGAGCAACCCACTGTGACTCTCACTCTGCTTCGGCCCGGGAGAGTTCAACACGAAATTCAACTATCTGAGCCTTCAAGAAAGTCTGGCCCTGAGTAGAGGTGTTGGCAGCATCCCGCATCTGCTGGGCGGTTCCTCTTAGGGATGCAAGAGTGGTTTGACACTCTGCCCGCTCAAACTCTATGGCCGTCAGCTGATCTGCTAGACTATAGTCAATGAACTCCCTTCTGTTCACGTATTTCAAAAGTAAGAGCACCCGCTGCATCCAGTCCTCGGTGGGGCAGCCAAAAGCCAATAATGTGCGAGAGAGGTGTTCCATGAGACCCCTTAATGGCACATAGGTCAGGTCTTGACGAGTTATCATGGTCTGCCACAGTGTCTCCAGATATTGCCACACTAGGTCACTTGATGATTGCAAATCAAGTGATGGCATATCGGGAAGATGAAATTCCACGTGACTGTCAACCGCGACCTAGATATCGTCCTTCGGCAAAGACGACAATGGCATGTCTTGCAAGGCACCGGCACTGGAGTCAGTTCTGGTAATTAGTGCAGTGGAGGAAGCCTCGATAACAGTAACCTCTCCCCCAACTTCGGGCAAGGGCGCAGTGGTTTGGACATCAACAATGGGGAGTGGTTGGGCACCATCGCCGGCTTGTCCAACTTCCACCAGTGCCGACTCCGTAGCAAGGGCTAAAGTCGTGGAGACCCCGGCTACTTCTTGCACAATTTCTCCCGCTTCTATTTCAAGAATGTCCTCTGGACCTTGGAGCGATTCCCCACCAATGATGAGTTGCTACTATTCCGGAGCCATGATCGGATGGTCAGGCCCAGCAATCACTCCTGGCGCCTCCAAGCCCGCTGTTGTGATGTAATCTTTGGGGTACCACAAGGCTATAGGTTTCAAGACAGGCGGGAATACCGGCGGGTCCACACCCAGGGGCAAAAGAGGTATCTTCACAGTCATAGCCGACAGGGTCACTTCGGCCTGAATAGTAGGAGCCTTCAAAAAGGCGGGATAAACACGGTTTCGGCCGATACTGCCATCCATGGATGGGGAAGTCCGCTGGACTGGTGGTGGTGTTTGGAAGCGCAGCGCGACTGGTCGGCGGTCTGCAGTTTCTTAGCAAAACATCGGGAAGTCGGGGCAGACCTTTGTAGGGTTGAGGGAGACCTCCCATGCCATCGGCGGATGCAGACTCACTAGTTGACGGTGTCCTCGGTGCTGGGAGGATGTGCTGGTGGAGGCCGGGACACTGGATAATGGTTGGGGTCTTCGTCGGAGGTGGGCGGCCCCAGATTGTTGCTGCCGGTGCTGCACGTTCGTAGTGCTAGACCCGAACAGAAAGAGAGGGAGGGAATGGGAGCAAGATGAGCAGATGGAGAGGAGGTGGACGAAGGCAGAAGAGGCCTTGGTGGGGGAGAGGAGCAGAGAGGGAGAGGGGGCAGAGTAGAGGCTAGAGGGAGAGGGGGGCGACCTGGGTTAGAGAGAGAGGGGCGACCAGGTTTGGGAGAGGGGTGAGGGAGGATGGTTTTCCTAGGGTGGGGAGGAGGAGGAGGCGGAGGAGGTTTAGGGGAAGGTTTTTGAATTTTGGAGCAGGAAAGGAAAGGGGAGGAGTGGGAAAAGGGAGGGAGAATTTGAGTTGGAGGAAAGTGGGGTGGAGGGGGAGAGGAAACTTGGAAGGTAGGAGTGATTTGTGGAGGGGCGCCTAGGTGGCTGCCACGTAGGAGGGAAGGGGCTGAGGTGGCTGGGATGAAAGCCTAGCCTTGGTGGCGAGGAGGTTGTGGAGAGAGGGGAGGGGTGCAGGTTGAGGAGAGAGGGAGAGGGGGTGGGTTAGAGAGAGAGAGCTAGAGAGGGAGCAGAGAGCTAGAGAGGGAGGAGGGAGGAACACAATGGTTTTCCATTCTTTCAAAATTTTTCACTAATGGGAATGGGGCGCCCTTGGCTCCTTTATATAGGAGAACCCAAGGCTACAAATTACCTCAATACCCTCTCCCATTTACATAAAGACCAGGCTATCCCCAGGGGGTGAGGAAGACTCCCTAGTAGCATTGCATGGTGAATGCCCAAGGGATAATAAAATGACTACATCATCTGTGGAGGTAGGAAGGCCCTGCAACTGCAGCTTCTAAGAATAAGCGTCAAGAGGAGGGCACTTGGCATAAGCACCGGAAGCTCGAGTCGAAGCTATTCGGAGCATCTCCTGAAGAAATCAATGATGAAAGAAGATAGTTGTTGATCTGATATATAGCTGTCACTAAATACTCCCAAGGGGATCATGTTAATCAACAGTCCCATCGACAATAAAGAACCCTCATTGGCCACTAGGCCTCCTGCTTCAAATATGGGTCCAAACCCAGCTGGGGAATGAAAAGAACAAGTCCTGCTGAGTTTTCTACACCCTCGGCTTCTTTCTCCTCATCAAGCCAATAAATAAATGCCTTTCGGCTTCTAATGGCCTATCTCACCACCCCTTGGTCCCACTAAAATTCATGGTGCCTTGCCATCTTCCCATCCTATATGGGTACTCCATACTTGTCCCACTTGGACTAACCCTCTGCCTTTGATCTGGGACCTATTCTCCCAGTTAATGCACTCTCATGGCCTTTCGGCATTCAGCCACAACAATGCCATATTTATCCCATGGGACTCTCCTATCATGGCCGGTTCAGATTCCTTGCCCAATGTCAGCCCAATAAAATCTCCATTTTCTTGACATAAGGCGCTCTGCCCTTGTCGAGCTCAATAATTCACCCATCAGTCTCACCGGGCTATGTCTATAAATATTTTCCTTGGCTTGAGGTGCTCTGCCCTCACCGAACTTAAAAATTACCTTCTGTCCCATCAGTCTGGGTTCATAAAATCTTTTTCCTTGGCCTAAGGCACTCAGCCCTCGCCGAGCCCCAAAACTACCCTTTGCCCTACTGGGCTGAGTTCATAAAGTTTTTTCTTAGCTTAAGGCACTTCGCCCTCGCCAAGCTCGAAAATTGTCCCTAGCCTCGTAGAACTGGGCCTATCAACACCCCTCTTTCATGCTTGAGGTTCATTATTTGTGCAGGGTTTGTTTATTGAGCAGGATGTATATATGACTTCTCCCTCTGGAGATTTCAGGACTATACCTGCCCCTGCTCTGACTCTGGCAGATCCAGTTGTTGGGGTGTCAATTCTGGACGCACCATCAAAGTGCAGTTGCCACAAGGCGGGCTGCACTTGGTCGGCTTCTAGAGTCTCATCTTCAGGGAGCTCTATCTCTAGTGGACAGTCTTCTGGCACTAGGTGTGTAGCAAAGAAGTCCGCGATAGCCTGGCCTTTGACAGCTTTTTGTGGCACATAGGAGATATCAAACTCCATGAGGATCACTGCCCATTTGCCTAGGCGGCCTTTGAGTGCCAGTTGGGACATGATATATTTCAGTGGATCTGCCTTAGAAATCAGCTTGATTTCGTGCGACAACATATAGTGCCGGAGCTTCTTGACTGCGAAGACCAGCGTCGAGTAGACTTTCTCAATGAAAGAGTATTTCTCCTCAGTTCTGACCAGTCTTCAACTGAGATAGTAGAGGGCTTGTTCCTTTCCTTCTTCATTTTTCTGGGTCAGCATTGCCCCCAGGGAGTAGTGTGTGGCTGCTATATATAGAATCAGCAGTCGTCCTTTCACCGGTGCCCCCAGCACTGGAGGGGTTTTCATGTAATCTTTTATCTTATCAAAGGCTGTTTGACATTCTTCATCCCAGTAGAAGGGGACATCCTTCATCATCAAATTATGAAAGGGGTGACACTGCCCTGACAAGTTGGATATGAATCACCAGATATAGGCCAGACGACCTTGTAGAGATCTCAGCTTGGAGAGGTTCCTTGGCAGAGGTACCTCCTGAATTGCTTTGATCTTTGCGGGGTCTATTTCAATTCCCCAGTATCTGATAATAAAGCCCAAGAATTTGCCACTGGACATCCCGAAGGCACACTTCATCGGGTTCATCTTTAATTCGTATTACCTGAGCCTCTGAAACACAACTCGAAGGTCCTGAAGATGGTCTTCTTTTCTTCTGGTCGATGTATTTAAATTACTTCCGCATTATAGTTTAAATTTGTGCTATAATCATTATTGCACGTGTAACATTCATTATGCATCCCCTCGACAAACTTCTCCAACGCTTACGGGGCCTCATCAGCCTCTTGGGTGACTTTCCTGAGTTCTTGGTATCGATAAATTGATGTTATCGGTTTATCGGTATCCGGATCTCCTGGGTTGTTACAGTTCCCGCTCCCCTGAAAAATTGATCCATAGCCAAAACAATCCATTGGTCTAAGTGGCAAGAAGAATATTCAGATAATTTGAATCTTCCTAAACTCAGACACGTGGATTGAAATTTGAGCACCAAAGATTTCATTGTAACGTGATTCATCAAAGTTCTTCATGAGCTCGGTTGTTCTTTAGAGCTGCGGAGCCATTTATAACTCAACCGATTTATTTTTACCATTTTGGAGCTAGTTTTCACCTTTAACATCTACTATTCACCCTTAGCTTCTTAAGGTCATTGCCACTTCTCATGATGTTGAATATAGATTGAAGCTGCGTCAATGTAGCTACTTGATGTGTCGATGCGGTGTAAATGTAGAGCTGAAGGCTTCAAATTCAGGCATTTGACTAGGTGCATCGATGCAGTTCCTTGATGCTTCAACGTGGTGGAGTTTGAGTTCTGGTTCTTGGCTTAGTGCGTCGATGCACTATACTGTTGCATCGATGCTCCGATAAAGATAATGCTTGAATACTTCTGGGAACATGATTGGGTCGATGCAATACTCTGTTGCGTTGATGCTCTAATGAACAGTAAACTCTGGAAGTTGCTTCTATGAGCATGACTGCATTGATGCAGTGATGATCCTGCTTCGACGCTTCAATAGTGAACAGAACACTTGTTCTTTTGACTTTTCTTCTAGAAATTCCACTTTATTTCTAAGCAAATTGATCAGTCACACCTATAAGTTGTTAGAGAATCTTTTATTCAATCTGAACTATGCATTGAAGACTTATTGTGTTACCAAAATAACTATATTGTATTACGTTTGAGTTTCCAACGGAATTAAATTCAGTCAGAATTTTCGCCTAAGCCTTCCGACGGAATTTCTTCCCGTCGAAAATTTGTCAGAAATAATTTATTTTCCCTCCTTCGCACGACATCTCCCACCCTCGCACTTGACTCTCTCGCGGCAGTCTCCCTCTCCCTCTCTCCGACGGTCTCTCTCCCTCTCTTCAACGGTCTCTCTATCTCGCAGTGGGCTCCAGTGGTCTCTCTCTTTCTCCGAAAGGCGGTGGCAGCGGCGACAGCGACAGCAGCTGCCTCTCGTAAGCACTCGTCGAAGCCCTCTCTCTCGCCATCTCTGGGCGTCTCCTCTCTCCCTCTCTCTCTCGCCATCTCTGGGCGTCTCCTCTCTCAATATCTCCTCTCTCGCCAGAGCCCTCTCCCTCTCTCACCGTCTCCCTCTCCTACTCTCATCGTCTCCCTCTCTCATGGTCTCTCTCCCTCTCCCTCTCTCAAGCACAGTCTCTCTCCCTCTCCATGTCTCTCTCCTTCTCTCGGTCTCCCTCCCTCCCTTTCCCTCTCCCTCTCCCCCACTCTCTAACACATGGATGCACTTATAGAGGGGGAGGGCTGATCCCCTCCATCTCCCTCTCCCTCACTTTGTCTCCCCTCTCTATTCGTCTCTGCAGTCACAGAGATGGAGGGGCCGAGCCCCTCTATCTCCCTCTCTCTCTCTAACACACACACACACTCACAGAGGAGGTGTGATCCCCTCTGTCTTCCTCTCCCTCACTCTGTCTCCACTCTCTAACTCTCTCTCTAACACACACACTCACAGAGATGGAGGGGCAGAGCCCCTCTGTCTCCCTCTCCCTCACTTTGTCTCCCTCTCTTACTCTCTTTCTCACTGTCGCACACGTACACAGAGAGGGGCAAGGCCTCCCTCCCATTCATTTACTATCTTTCTCTCTTTCTCTCACAGTGACGAATTTTTCATGCAGGACTATTGGTGTCGGGGACGGCACCGGACTTCGTTCTATCTTTCTCATCATAAGTGCACCGACCTCCTCACAGATGTTGCACATGAGTATCTTGATGCATCGACCTATTGGCTTTCTGCTTGTCATTATCCCATTGATGCAGTTCTAGGTGCATCGACCTTAAGGGTATAGTGGGTGAATGTGCACCGACCTTACATGACACAATGAAGTGGAGGATGCATCGACCTTATAATGCAATCGCTGACTCACAATTGAAAAGTAGTGTCGACCTAACTATAATGTGCATCAACCTTGATATAGCAAGACTTCTACAGCTACAACGACCTTTTTGGCTTGATGCATTAGGGCAGTGTTTGGGAATCTGACTCTGCAAGCTCCACTGCATCGAGGCATTGGCCAACTACATCGAGGTAGTTTCATTGGGTTTGTTTCTAATGCCTTCTCTGCATCGAGGCGTCTCCCGACTGCATCGAGCAGCCTATTATTACGTCGAGGCAATCTCTTCATATTTGCTTCTATGACCAGTGCTACATCGAGCCAGCGCCTAGCTGCATCGACCTGATACCCTTGCTCAGTTAGAGTATGTCAACCTTGCTCTTTCAGCTTTATTGATTTCTTCATGACTTTGACTTAACCTTTTGCCTTATTCTCAGAGCCTGTTCTATGGAGAATTCAACACACATCTTCTACATATAATAAGATCATCTTAAGAGCAATTATGTCAGCAAAAATGTAATGTATCACATCCATCAATGCAACATCAACAGTGTTTGGCATCATTAAACCATATTAATATCATGACATCATCAAAACCATATAAATGCAGCATCAACACATATGGCATCATGCTTAGATGAGTCATAGTATTTAGCATCATCAAAACCACAGGGGTACAACAATCTCCCCCCTTTTGATAATGGCAACACTATGAGCACTATGAGTCATAAAGGAACATGCTAACTCATAAAGGAACATGCTGACTCATACCAAACTATTCTCCCCTTTTGACTTCATTAAAAAGGAAATAATAGTTTGATAAAATCAGTAGAGATAACCTGCTCGGCTTGCCTTGTGGGAATCCAAGGCGTGCGGAGACTAACGGAGGTCCCTATGACAAACTCGCCAGTCCAATGGAACGGAATGTCCAATAGAGGGCTCATAAGTCACGAAGAGTTGAGTGTATAATCGCCCAGAGGGCTTGTGAATGGCGCCCCATTAAATGGCACCCTGGTCAGTGGCTCCCTTTCTTCTTGTCTCTGTTCGGCTTGGTTTCCTTCATTTCTGAATAATGGCAGCATGAAGGGGCATTATTTAAGAATTAAATGACA
This sequence comes from Amorphophallus titanum, assembly GCA_024336825.1. Lineage (NCBI taxonomy): Eukaryota > Viridiplantae > Streptophyta > Magnoliopsida > Alismatales > Araceae > Amorphophallus > Amorphophallus titanum. The sequence continues at coordinate 1,113,120 of JANBPO010009106.1, forward strand.
GCACAGGGGGGCGCCATTTCCCATTTCCACTGTAGCCACCTGAATAGTGCCCAAAAGCTGGGCGCCCTTTCAAATAGCGCCCAGCCGATGGGCGCCCTTTCCTGAAGGGTAATTTTTGGACATTTTCTGTGATGATTGATTTAGCGACACTCTTTAAATCGCCCTTTTTAAATAACGCACGTGTGAAGAGTCGCTATTTTGCTTGCTATATTTTGAGCTTTTAAACTCCATCCGAAACTCGTATAAATTTATAAATAGTGACCATGACATGGTCGCCAATTCTTTTCAAATTTTGGAAAGTCCGAATCCATCTCGAAATGCTTCCGAAATGGCAACGCTTCGCGTGGACGTTCTTTTAAATAGCGACAATCTGAGTGGTCGCTATTTCTTCCAGAGATCTGAGCTCCTCCTGAACCCTCTTCTTTCCTCGTTTTGAGCCCTCTTTCACTTGGGCAAGGACTCTAATGACTTTCTAAGGCTAGGGGACACATTGGGCAAGGATTATCTCCTTCCAAATCTAACTAAAACATGATTTTTTAATTTTTAATAAATTTAACTCCAAATTTAAGCCCTATAAATAGGACCCCTCTCTCTCTTGTGTTTAAGGCATCAACAATCAACCAAGGGGAGGTGCTGCTGGATTGGTGGCTCAAGGAGGGAGTCTCCCACATGCTTAAAACTTCATCCATGGACTTCTTCTTCCTCCCTTGAAGACTTGAAGCCCCAATTGGAAAAAACTAATAAGCTTTCCCTTCCTCTTCTCTTTATTTCATTGTCATAAGCATTGCATGCATCACCTTTTCCATCTCTTTCTCTTGTTTCTTTTCATCTCAATATTGAGATCTCCACTTGTGCACTCTAGCACACCTCCAATTGTGCAACACTTGCACACTCTTTTTCATCATATCATCATTATTTTTTCCCACCCTTTACATAGAGGTTTAAAGGCCAACACCCAACAGGGTGTGTTCATCTCCATGTGGTCATATTTATTTATCTTAAGAATTTGATGCTACACATCTCATAATTCTAATCAATATCTTTCTGTGGGTTGTTTATCTTATTTTGCAAGGGTAATCATACACAAGAAAAACTCTCTTCATCAGCCGGCCTATAGAAAGAGAAGGTGGACATCCATAATCTCCCCGCATTATTTTGAGGTAACCCCTCTAGCGATCACACTCCATATTAGCATCCTACGCTTGCTCTCCTTTCTCTCTCTTTCCCATACGTTCTCCCTTCTTTTCATAGCTTTTTTATTCTTTCTTATTCTTTAAGTGGATTTTCCATAATCTACACCTGTCAATGGTGTCGTCGTACCAGGTTGACTACGTCGACCTCCTGATGCTAAATAGAATAGCAGCTTTGCCCTTTTATAACTATTGTGTCGACACTCTTCTTGACTGTGTCGACCTGTTTAGTTCAAATTACTCAACCAACTTCTGTAACAGTGACCTTTCCTCATCTGCATCAAATCTCAGGGGATGTTTGTTAGCTCTTGAATTTCAGACAGTTCCACACATTTTGATCACAATCACTCATATGATACCTCTTTACTTTGTGCATGTACTTGTGCCCTTACTGTATGCTTTCTTTTGATTATGCTAATGCAATATGAGTAGGAAAATTGACATGTAGTTTGAAATGCAAATAGACTGATGGTACATGGTAGAGAACTTGGATCAGTAAATCCCCTCACGCATAGTGATAGTTTTCAAATAGGCTAGACCTGTCCTCCCACATTTCACCATTTGATATACCATCTTGTCATGATATGACATGCTATGCAGTTCAATTAAAATGCAGTAGTGATCACAGATGAAAGCAACCTCCCCCTGAATATGATCATCATCAAAAAGAGTTATTCAATTGTTCAGTAAAATACTGATTGAAATTTAGAATTTCAGCCAACACATAGATATCGTTCATGATCAGTAAGGGATTTATCAAACAGCTCAAGCAGAAATATTGAGAGGTCTACACATACCAAGCTCTCTTTTGAGAGATGAAAACCTGTCATTGCATAGAGGCTTAGTAAATATATCAGTAATTTGATTTTTAGAGTCTACAAAGATCAATCAAAATTATTCTTGCTGACCTCATCATTAAGGAAATGATGCCTTATTTCGATATGCTTTGTCCTAGAGTGCTAGACTGCATTTTTTGTAAGGTTAATTGCACTCGTGTTATCACACAAGATCGAGACACATCCAAGATCTATCAAGTAGTCTTGAAGTTCGTGTTTGATTCACAACACTTAAGTGTCGCAACTCCTCGCAGTGACATATTTTGCCTTTGTGGTAGAGAGGGTAACCGAGTGCTATTTCTTGGAAGCCTAAGTGACCAAACCCCCCCCCCCCCAAAAAAAATGGCAATAACAACTCATGCTCTTGCGATCCAGCTTGCAACCAATGTAGTCCACATCTGAATAAGAAATGAGATAAAAATCACAAGATGACGGAAACCACAATCCCAAGTCTTGAGTCCCGGTAAGATATCTAAAGATACATTTGACAACAGTCAAGTGGGATTCCCTAGGAAAAGCTTAAAATCGAGCACATAGGCAAATGCTAAACTGGATATCAGGTCTGGATAGAGTCAAATAAAGTAATGAGCCAATCATACCACAGTATTTCTTTGCATCCACAAGATTATCTTTTTCATCCGCATCTAGTGATGTGTTGGCTCCCATAGGAGTTGCAATAGGCTTACAGTTTTCCATGTCAAATCATTTCAGAAACTCCTTGATGTATTTGGCTTGACTTATGAAACACCCATCAGTATTTTGGTTGACCTGCAAGCCGAGAAAGAATTGAAGCTCACCCATTAAGCTCATCTTAAACTCACTAGTCATGAGGTTAGCAAACCCTTCTGATCCCAGGGGCCTTCTTTCATCACTCGGCATTATCCTTTGAAGGACCGAGGCTCCGGGGTGCTGAGATTGGCCTGTGGGGGTCAATTACTTGTTGTGGTTGTAGCCACTTGCTAGGTGTTTGGGAAAATTCCCGACACACTTTGGGATGCCAAATGGCCTGAGTAGCTGACTGGTGGCCTTAGACTTGGCCCCAAGGCAAGGATGGTAGCCCGTAGGAGCTGTCGGGAGGCATTTTGGGCATATGGGCCCTCCCTTGGTGAGTCGTGCCATGTCGCACAGTGGGTTGACGGGGTAGCCCCGGGTTGGCCCGGGTGCTAAAGATAAATGGCTCATTACCATGCGTTTGGGGTGGCCCTAACTTGCTGGATGGTTGCCATAGGTACGGCTACAACGTTCGAGCCACGGGTTGGCCCCCGGCTTGCTGTAGAATGGCTGGGAAGTACATGCCCATGACGTGTTTGGGAGAATTCTCGATACATAAGCATGGGACATATGGGCATGGTAAGGGCTCTCGGAGCCCGTAGCTAACTAAGAAAAGTCTTCCTTAGACTTTGGAATGCTAGAGGGAGGATTCTTGAGGATAAACCCTGGCCTCATTGCTGGGTGCCACCTGCCGTGGCTTCTGCTCAGGGTGCCCCCGGGTTTTCCCAGGTGGCTTAGTTGAAGGTGGGTAAACCCACAAGCTAGGAAGTGTTTGCCTTGTCGCCTAGATGTTTATGCTCGTTGTTTGCTGACTTTAGGTCCCAGTGTCTTGACCGGGTTCGTCCCGCATCACTTTACCTTGTTGGGATCAATCTCAATACTCCTTTTACTGACGATGAATCCTAACAACTTCCTTGATGAAACGCCAAACACACACTTCTTGGGGTTCATTTTCAACTTGTATTCTCGTGACCTCTGCAAGACCTTGGCCAGAACCCCAGGATGCTCAATCCTTGTCCTTGATTTCACTACCAGTTCATCAACATACACCTCGATATAGATGTGGATCATATCGTGAAAAATTAGTACCTTTCAGCCTCCTTCAGGTAGTTCAGGAGTTTTGACTCCGATAGCCTCAGCGACAGGATCTATGTCTTTTAGCTCCAATGTTAAGAGGTTCTTCAGGAAGGGTTTTAGTAAGAAACAAAAGGAGGGTAGAGATCAGAGGCAGGCTTTTTCAGGTAGTGTTCAGCAGTCGATGCCTTATCAGCGGTAGGGATCAGTCGGTGGTTCTCGAGGGTCATGTCCTCGGTGTGGCGAGTCATATCCAAGCAGACAGTGCACGACGCCTATGATTTGTTTCAAGTGTGATCACCCAAGGCACATGGCATGTGACTATCCTCAGAGGCTGCGTCAGCCGCCCCAGTACCCTCAGCAGCAACAGCAGCAGTACCCTCAGCAGCCACAGCAGTTTCAACAGCAGAGACAATATCTGCCACTACCATAGTCAGTGAGTGTGGACATGCAGAGATCTCAAGGCAAGATTACACACATGACCAGGGCAGAGACAAAGTCGTCGCAGCTCGTGGAAGGTACTGTTATGATTTTGGATTGCGCAGCGTGAGTTTTGTTTGATTCTGGCGCATCACATTCATTTATATCAGAGGATTTTATGTTGAGTGTCGAGGACTCGATGTCCCAGATGTCGTGTGATCTGGTGGTGGAGTTGCCTTCTGGTGACTTAATGTTCACTCTGTATTGTTTTGAGAAGGTTCTAGTGTGGATTGAGGGGCGGAACTTACCAGGCAGGTTGTATGCGTTGCACCTTCGGGACTATGATGTGATTTTAGGCATGGATTGGCTCGAGGCCCATGGAACGGTGGTGGATTGCAGAATGAAGAGGGTCTACTTTCAGCATCCCCAGAGGCCGACATTCTACTTCCAGGGTATCCGATCTTCCTCTCCTCGTTTCCTCATTTCTGCTATTAGAGCCCATCATTTGCTTGATTCTTGTTGTCAGGGTTTTCTCACTTCTATGGTCTCAGTAGACCAGCAGTGTCCGGATGTGGAGGACATTCCAGTGGTGTGCGAATAAAATAATGAGGAGAGAGGGGCGCCCCCTTTGGACAAGCTCCTTGAATTAAGGAGAGAAAATTGACTTTTACCCCCCCATGTCTCCTTGCCTTGCCCATGAAGGAAAGGATCCTTCTAGATGCCACTTAGGATGTTGACCAGCCCCACATGGGCCCTAGGGCATAGGTGGACCAATGGGGAAGAGGGTGGGGGCCCCTGGCTGGACCTATTGGGCTTTTACACAAAAACCCAAAGACTTCTAAGGACTGACAACTTGGCTTACAAAGCCTTATAATTGCACACCTATTTATGCAAGGGCATAAATACAAACTGAGGGACATAAAGGTAAATAAAAATTACTAGTGTCTGGAGTCGATTCCCATCACGATGACACTACAAAGGAGGGGGACCGCCCCTGACTCCTAGACATGCAACATTGAACCACTTTCTCTATAGCCGTCAGGCCAACCAAAGGCTACGTATCAGCTCGCCGTATAGCACGGCATGTTCTTATTATGGCTGAACTCCCAAGCATACATTGCCTTCATCCTACTGTCCCAACTATGCTAGGTAGGAATTGCAAGTCCTTACAAGCCATCTGGCCCTCTACCCAGCCTATACAGTATTGCAACAAGGTTGGGGATTTACCCTGAACACATTGAAGGCAACCCTGCATCAACCTCATCTTGAGGCCCGAGACAACACACAAGTCACTGATTGAGCTAGCCAACCCTTTCCCAGTCACCAATAGAAGAAATAAAGACAAATGGGACCACCCCAGGGCCGGCCCCTAACCCCCATGGCTAGGGGTGTGATCCACACCAGGGATGCCCAAGGCCCCGGGGCGCACCCTCCTAGTCTCTGCCAGTCACCACTCCAATCCAATCCCGGTACAAGGAAAGTCAACTCACCACATGGAGTGTATAAGAAGCGTCCAAGAAGCATCCAAGATGAAACATGTGGTCTAAGGAGCGAGTTCGAGCAATTCAAGTGCCCGATCTTCCAAGGGTTCAAACCCATCCAAAACCCCCAGCAAGGGACCAGCCCTCACATCCTCCACTCGGCATCGCCGAGTTACCCACGGGTTCGGGGTGAGTGTCGGGTGAATTGGCCGCCAATTTCGGCCCGTTCACGGTGCGAGTTGTGCTTGCAAGATTAGTCCAAGATCGTGTCACATCAAGGGGTGATGCCTAGCCAATGGAAAATGAGGTAGATGGATAAAAAGAGAAATAATGAAATAGAAGCATTCCCACTCAAGCTCCCACGAGCAACAACATTACCTTCACCGCCATGGCTTGGTGTTGGTGAAGGCAAGTCTATTTCGACCGGATCAATAGGTACCTTCAACCCCCTCGGTATCACTGGCAGTTGCTACCTCCTCCATGGCTGGAACATAATGGACTGCTGGGTCTAAATGAAGAAGATAAACTAGTAAAGACCCAGTTCATGTCCAGGTGGGGAAGTCCAAAGAAGTGTACCTATCAAAGACGGTGTCTGCCCTTGTGCCGCCTCAAATTTCTCGAAGGAGGGGACCACTGGTAATAGAACGCTGGGTTCTGCTGCCGCCTACTTCTCTTGTGAAGAGACCTTTACTCGAGCCTTCTTAGCCCGAGAAACGGCCTCCTTCACCTGAGATCTTTCGTGCTTTCGAGACCCCCTGGAAGGCAATGGCGTAGTGGTCAGAGCCGCGACTGGGGGTTTAAAATAGCCAGGCTTCTACGCCTTGGAAATCAACTTTTGGTATTCCAAAGTTGTTTTGGAATCTGAGAAATCTACAAAAGAAATGTGGGCACTTGATGATTATGCGAAGGATATGCATATATGCTGAAAAAAGAAATGAACAAGATAAAGAATGGGCAGAACGGAACAGCATATACCTGGTGGGCCCGAATATAATGAAGAAAGAGACCAATAATACAAGGGAGACTTCTTGTCCCTGGATGCACCCTCCCAAACCAGCTAGCAAATATCACCAATATTGGCACAATGCTCAGCCAGAAGTGCCAGATCTCCATGGCCATGAGCTGATAAACTGTAACTCTCTCTCTCTCTCTCTCTCTCTCTCTCTCTCTCTCTCTCTCTCTCTCTCTCTCTCTCTCTCTCTCTCTCTCGGGAGACCCCAAAGGTGCACTCCTCACCTCTCTCACTCTGCCTCTCTCTCTTTCTTGCCTTCTTGCTCTCTCTCTCCCTCTCTTTCTCTTCTTTCGACTCTCTCTTTCTCTGCACCCCCACCCCACTGGGTGAGGATGTCGACGCCAGAGAGAAAGACCCCCACTGGTGCCCTCCCTCCCCCCATCTCACTCTCCCTCTCCCCTTCTCTCTCTCCCCCTCTCTCTCTCTTACCTTCATGTTCTCTCTCCCTCTCTTTTGCCTTCTTGTTCTCTTGTGATAGCACCACCTATAAGACCTTTGACTGTACCTCCTATGGCAACACCAACCTCGATAAAAGTGCCACCTCCACCACCGTCGATGATCACCTGGAGCATACTAAGTCTGGAGTGACCAGGGAGAAGGACAATTGAACTCCACCAAAGGAGTATGCCATGGCGGCTGCTTAGCTGGATTGACTTCCTATGCAGCTCGTAGGTGGATGCTGTTAAGGCCTCTAGGTTGCCGACAATCTGCTTCACTGACCACTCCCCGTCGAAGCTCCTGCACACAAACATGTACATGCCCATGTCTTCCTCAGCTTCTCTTAATCGCGCAATGCAAATTGTTGTTGAGAACTAGGAGGACTTAGGATTCTCTCTCTCCCCCCTATGTCGGCATTGAAAGAGGAGACACCCTACTGAATACCCTCCCTCCACCCTCTCCATCCCAACTACTACCTCCTTCTAGGGGGCATCGCGGTGAACGGTCAGAATTCTCTCTCCTCACTTCTTACTCTTTAGGTGAGGGTTAAAGGGGTTTTTTAGTCATTTCATTGATCGGATTAAGTTTAACTATAATTAGGTTGCATACCGTAGAGAAAACTGATAGAGGCCTTTTCATGTAACAGAGAAGATTTAGGGGCTTTTAGATGCATGAGTTTTTAGCTAAATAGGTGGTGGCCATTTCCCGTAGCATCGTGGAAGCGCACGGCGGCAAGCTGTGGGCCGAATTCCCGGCCCATGGCATGTTCAAATTTGTTTTACCACCACCCAAGGAAGCGAATACCGGCAATGTCAAGTAGGCTCACTGTCTATATCGTCGACGACGATCCCGCCGTGCGCGATGCGCTCGGCCTCCTGCTATCGATCAAAGGCTACAGCACAGCGGTATTTGCCACAGGCCGCGACTTTCTCAGCGCCTGGCGGCCGGATTGGGCCGGTTGCCTGCTGCTCGACATCCGCATGCCTGACATGGATGGCTTGGTGCTGCAGCAAAAGCTGGCCGAAAAACAATCGCGCCTGCCCGTGATCATCGTGACCGGGCATGCGGATGTGAGCCTGGCGCGTCAGGCCTTCAAGGCGCAAGCCTTCGATTTTCTGGAAAAGCCGCTTGATGACGTCAAGCTGGTCAACGCCATCGAAGAAGCCTTTTCGGTCGCCGCCACGACCCAGGCTACGGACCAGTCGCGCGAACGCACCGGCCAGTTGCTCAAGAGCCTGACGCCGCGCGAAACGGAAGTATTCGACTTGATCGTGACAGGCCAGCACAACCGCAATATCGCCGCCAAGCTCGACATCAGCGTGCGTACCGTGGAAGTGCACAAGACGCGCATCCTGTCCAAGCTCGGGGTAGACAATGTGGCCGACCTGGTCAGGATCAGCTTGACACACAGCGCTTGAAAAACAGTGCGAGAGGCGGCACCACGCCGCAGATATCGCGGTTAGAATCATAGCGATTCCCCGGAGCGGCCATGAGATCGACATCCAGACTGTTTTCCTCGTTTTTCCTGCTTGCCGCCTGCGCGCTGCTGTGCCTGCATGGCACCGACGCCTTGGCACAGGCGCCGGCTTCGGCCTCAGCACCAACCACTGCCGCAGCAACGGCTTATCAATGGTGAAAGGTTTACCTGAACTATCATTTAAACAAGAAAACAAGTTGTGTGATGCATGTGCCCTAGGTAAACAATAGAGTCCTTGTCACTATAATATCTAATTGAGATCCTCGTTTCACATCGTAATTCTTGAAGGCTATACAACATTCTTTAGGGACCCAGTTAAACTTTAGCACTGTATTTCATCTACAAATAGATGGCCAGACTGAAAGAACTAATCAAGTGGTTGAAGATATGCTCAGAGCTTGTGCAATTGACTTTGGTGGAAGTTGGCACGGTCACTTGCCTATAATTGAGTTTGCCTACAACAATAGCTATCAAGTTAGCATTCAAATGGCACCGTTCGAGGCACCATATGGAAGGAGTTGTGTTCACCAATCTACTAGAATAAAGTTGGGGAGAAGCAACTTCTAGGCCCTGAACTTATCAGGGATACAACTGAGAAGATACAACTTATCAGGGAGAGACTCTAGATGGCACAATCAAGACAAAATACATATGCTGATACTAGAAAAGGAGACATGGAATTCCAAGTTGGAGACCATGTGTTCCTCAAGGTTTCCCCAGGTCGTGGAATTCAAAAATTCGGCATCAAAGGTAAGCTTACTTTGAGATTTATTAACCCTTTTAAAAATCTTGAAAGGGTTGGTGATGTCGTATATCGGATAGCTTTGCCACCACAATTATCTGGAGTACATGATATATTTCAAATCTCGATGCTTAAAAGGTATGCTCATGACCCATATCATATTATAAGTCATGACGATCTTGTAATACAGAAGGACCTGACGTACGAACAAAGGCCATGTAAAATATTGGATCGTGAGGTACGTCAGCTTCGAAGCAAGACTATTCCCATGGTGAAAGCCCAGTGGAACAAATACCTAGAACAAGAAGCTATATGAGAAACGGAAGAAGCTATGCGTAAAAGATTTCTGGAGCTATTTAATTGTAAGTAAAATGCACTCTTCATAAATCCCATATAATGAATTTGGGGACCAAATTCTTTTTAAGTGAGGGAGGGTGTAGGCTAATTTTTTCAAGGATACCTGGTATAAACATGGTGCACTATCAGATATACTTCCGAACCGACCTAAAATCATTGATTAAATTCAACGATGCTTAGCGGTCTACTAATGGGCCGCTAAAGCAAGCCATACAGTCTATCGTAAGACCGCTTAGCCAAACTGACGTACCACTAAAGTCTAGCGGTCATTAATTGGACCACTGGACAGAGCTTAGCGGTCCAACGATGGGCCGCTAGCCAGGGAAAATGGTCTATCGCATGACCACGAAGACCTAAACCGACATAAGGCAAACGGTCGAATACTGGACTGCATAAGGAACGCAAACGGTCACTGGAAGGACCGCTAAGGCGTTACGGCGGGAAAAATAGAGGATCAGCCGAAACCTGGCCTTTCCACGCCCTGTTCACCCTAAAATGAAGGGGAAACAAACCTAATGACGATATAAGCCTTCCACTATCTGGAAGGGATCAATCTAATGCAAAAACGACAAGAAACAGGCAATTCCATCGAATCGACCCAACACGAGTCACATGGGTTTCCGGGCTCATACCGGTCCCAAATGACAACCAATCGCAACAAAACTAGCGGCAATGGAATGCTAACATGGCAGGGATTCTAATGATACTTATCTAGCAAGAAAACGTCACCGGAAAAGGTGAACTCGTCTCACACCTCCCGAAGTATGCTTTCACCAAAACGTGACAAAACCCGCTCATACTCGCACCGTTCGGCTCCAAATCGCGAGGGAATGCAGAAGAGAAGTAGGTGATCCATCTCCCTAGCTCCACTGAAATTCTGGCATGTCGAAGGGACTAAACCGTGCCGAAAATATCACACGAACCAAACCACGCCAGCTTTGAATCCACCGAGGGATCGCCCCAACACCACGCTCCATCCTTCACTCCAGCACGCTCCACGACAACTCCATGACGTTCCTGCCTCGCCCATCTCGCCACGGTTGCGTACCCCGCGGAGAGAGGAGAAGAAAGGAGAGAGAACGAGAGGGAGAGAGTGAGAAACGTGAGGGAGGAGAGAGGAAGGAGAAAAGAATAAAAGGAAAAGAAAAAAATGAATCAACGATTGTTCGAGAAGTCACCAAATCTTTTACCCTTTGAAGGACTCAGTGCTTCGGGGTGCTAGGATTGCCCCGTGGGGCTCAGTTGTTTGGTGTTGTTGTAGTAGCTCGCAAGGTGTTCGGGAAATTTCCCGACACACCTCTGGTTGTCGAACAACTAGGGTAGTTGGCCGATGGGCCGTGGATTTGTCCCTGGGCTTGGGGGTGAGAGCTCATAGGAGTCGAGAGAAGGTGTTTTAGGCATGTAGACCTGGCCTTGGTGGGTTGAGCCGCGTTGCATGGCGGGTTGATAGGGTAGTCTCGGGTTGGCCCAGGTGCTGGAGAGAAACGGCTCAACACCATGCGTCTGAGGATCGGAGGTGGCCCCAACTTGTTGGAAGGTTGTTATAGGATATGGCTAGAGTGTTCGAGCCACGAGTTGGCCCCCGACTTACTGTGGAGTGGCTGGAACATATGCACCCACAAGGTGCTCAGGGAAATTCCCGATATGCGTACATGGGCCGCAAAAGCATGTTATGGGCTTCAAATGCCCGTGGTTGATTGGGACAAGTCTTCCGTTGACTTCAGGGGGCTGATGGGTGACGTTTTGGGGATAGATCCCAGCCGCATTGCTGGGTGCCATGTGTCATGTCTTATGGTCAGTATGCCGCCAGGTTGGCCTGGGTGGCTTGATTTAATGTGGGTAAACCTGCAAGCTGGGTGATCAGGGGTGGTCCAATCAATTGTTGATGCTCGAGAAAATTCTTGAGTCTTTATTCGTTATTATTTTTGCTGGGAAAATGTCTGGGTACAACAAGGCGTTGTTTATGTTGGGCCTCCTCTGGAATTGTTCAGCAGTATGTAGGCTGCTGTGTGCTGAATTTGTTTTAATTGATTGGCAACAGTGGAGTTGACCAGGTTGACTAAGAATGTTGACTTGGATGACATCATTTTGACCATGCTATATTGTGTATTTTGATGATTCTTTATTTGTCAGATTTTCACATACAGTAGTATTTGAGGCCCCTTTCTTTTTTTCCAAGGCAAGAGAGGACTGGAATGTTCTCCAATCATTGGAGATATTCCCCCACGTGTCTTGTACGGCCTGTATGGCTTCTAGAGACTGCTGCGATCGACTGGAGTCCAAGCTTATGGTTGCATCATCCGAGCCTTAGGCTTCAAGGGGGCCGAGCATCTGGTCGCATCATCTAAGCCTTAGGCTTCATGGAGCCCGAGCATCTGGTCACTCGACTAAGCTTTAGGCCTCATGGAGGCTGAGTATAGTTGTTCTCTGCTAAGCCTTAGGCTTCATTGAGTTCGAGCTTGCGATCGCTTGGTCGAGCTTCAGGCTTCTTTGAGTCCGAGCTTATGTCTCATAGGGTCAGCGACTCCCGAGCATATCGACTCCGCTCATGCTACAGTCGCTCGAACAGAGCTTTGACAGATCGGGCATTTTACAGTCGCTCGGATAGAGCTTTGATATATTGGGCATGCTACAATAGCTCGGACAGAGCTTTGACAGATTAGACGTGCTACAGTAACTCAATCAGAGCTTTGGCAGATTGGGCATGCTACAGTCCTTGGACGGAGCTTTGACAGATTGGGCCTGCTACAATCGCTCGAATGGAGCTTTGACAGATTTGGCATGCTACCATAGCTCAAACAGAGCTTTGACAGATTGGGCATGTTACAGTCGCTCGGACAGAGCTTTGACAGATTGGGCATGCTACAGTAGCTCGGATAGAGCTTTGACAGATCAGGCATGCTATAGTAGCTCGGATAGCGCTTTGACAGATTGGGCATGCTACAGTAGCTCGGACAAAATTTTGACAGATTGGGCATGCTACAGTGCTCAGCATATATCTTCTCTTCTTGGCTGGCTTCGCTCGGCTTCCTGTGCCATCATATTTTAAGTGTCCACAGTGGGTAGCGACTCTAACTATGTTCAAGCATTCTCCCGTAAGGTGGTGATGAATGCCAAACACTTCACAGCATCGAAGACTTGGTGGAACACCAAGTTGGACTCAAAGTTATGCATGTGGTTAGCGGGATCGGTGGTGCCATCGTACGGGGTGAACATTGATAGTTAAAACTTTGAGGGGATCAGCGCCTCCATGATTTCCCCAAAGAATGGGGCGTGAAAGTTTGAGTCGTCATCAATGAGCCCCCTGGTTTACGCTTTCTGGAGAATATCATCCAGATAACAGATATTTCCTTCAAGTTCCCACTCTACCTCCTCATAGCGTCGCAACCGCTGCGCCATCTTTGGATTGGAGTGCAACGGGTTGTTGAGATGCCGTGTAGGTGTACTGTGTGGGCGTTGTGAGTGTGCAGTAGAGATGTGGGAATGATCGCGCACCCAGTGGAACTCTGCTACCGTGGGTGCACCCCCGTTCTAGGGGAGCCCCTTCGGAGTGTGATCCTGCTCCACTTGTCAATTGAGGAGGCCTTGGCATACCTCCATCAGCGCCTAGATTTGGCTGTGCATCTTTGCCAACTCATTCGCTGTAGGGTCGAGTGGGGCCATGTCGTGGAGTGGACGAGTGGAAAAGGATGCTTCATATGACTCCTGCCAAGAGTTTGGGGCTTGTCAGGAACCTTGGGCCCCCTGACGGTTGCTAGTGTTATGATAGCTTTCTCGAGGTGCTATGGCTTCCTACTCCTTTCTCACAAACGACACCAAAAAATGTAGAGATAGAAAAGTGTTACCTTGGCCTCGTACCACACCTTCAAGATTTATTTATTGGGGAAGAGTAGTCAGCCCCTCGAGAAAATCTATAATCACTAAACAATGGCATTAGAAGGAGCCCTGGGAGTGATCCCAGGAGATAACCCTCTGATACTTAAGTTAGAGACGTGTAGGAGCAAAAAAAAAGATAGCTAGGAGAAGGGGAGAGCTAGAGAAAGTGAACTGGAGGAGCCTGATTGGAGGAGAGAGTGCTCGGATAATGGTTGAAAGATCTGGGGAATGGTTGGAGAGGCAGGCGAGTCGAACTTCAGAGAAACCTCTCTGGCCCTACTTCTCAGATGGAGATCTCTTCCATCGCTACGTGGAGAAGCCTCTCTCTCCCTCTTGGCATAAATCTCTACTAGCACCAAGATGCCCCTCCTTCTCTCTGTCTCCGATATGTGTATATGTGTTTGGGGGTGTCTCTACATGTGTATATGCATAGGCATATGTGCGTGTCCTCTTGGGGTCCAGCTGGGAACCTATTTATATGGGTTATCATGACACTAGCCACTTTCCAAGTGAGAAATGGCATAGATCGTAGAGCAACATCTCCTTGATTATGGGGGTTGCCCATTGCATGCTCGTGGCAAGGATCTCAGCAGCGTGAGTATGACTCGGTCCTCATCTGGGACAACCCTATGATGGCATTGGCAACATTCATCCATTGACGAGTTCTACGACGTCCGAAACCTATGCGTACAGTAATTCTACCAGTGGGCTAGTGGAGCTTCCTTGGGCCTCAGATGGGTTGCATTGAATGAGCCAGAGACTGGTGAGGTGGTCCGTGTAAGGTTTCGATCAGAGGTGCAGTGGAAACAACGAAACCCTAGGATGTGGATCGTTGCTGGCGATCAAAATCAAAAACAATCAAAGGAAACCCGCTTAGGAAGAACATTTCTATACCTTCACGGGATTAATTAATTCTCAGATGCCTAAAGACGATCGAGTATAGGCTCGTCGGGTTACTAGCCGTTCAAGTGTCGGGCCTCTAGATGTATTACCATGAGCAGCGGGAACAGACGGATTCTCCTTCTCGACCTCCACTCGTCGGCCACTCCTCAGCAGCACCATCCACCACAGCAGGAGGAGGAGAGAGAGAGAGGGTACGCCCAAGTCAGGGAGGAGAGAGAAAGAGGGCGACTAGAGGAGAAATCCTAATGCTTAGGCTAGGGTTTCTCTCCATTTTTCACAAAAACCCAGAAACTGTCTATCACTTCTGTCCTTATCCATCTTATCCACTACTCTATTGTGTGTGACCCTCTAGGCCCAATAGTATGTCTGGTTTTTAGGCCCATTAAGCTAAGAACACATCTTAACTTAATTAATTATAATCCATTAACTCTTAATGGAATCAACAGGCTTTCCGATCACAAACGACACCAAGCAATGCCTTGTGATCCCAAATGACATTGGAGGGGATGCAACCCACATTGAGACCCAAGTGGTGTTCTTGTTCAGAGCACTCAACTCCTCAACCATTGCACGTTGCCATTTCGGATCCTGCATAGTTTCAGAAAAGGTCGTAGGGATATGGGTGGAGGACAATGGAGAGAGCAAATAATAATATCAAAGAGAAACATGAGAATAGGTATCAAAATTGGCAATGGGATGTTTAGTGCAGTCCCAAACAAACACTCTGATAGCATTGGGAAGATTCAAGTCATCAAGAGTAGAAGAATCTGAAAGGTTAGTATCTTCTGGAAATGGCTGATTAGTAGAGGACTTTTCTTTGAACTTATTCCTCCTGTAAGTAATAATTTGCTTATGCTTCTCAACACTCGCTACATCAATTACTAGAGTGGGAGTAACTTCAGGAGATCCTTCTGTGGCAGAGCTCAAAAGAGGCGGCACAATCACAAGCAATAAAGGAGTGATATAAGAGGAGGAAGAAGGTAGAATTCTCCTCCTGAGATTGAGTTCAGGGACAATAGTAGGACTCAGACTCAAAGAAAAGAACATCCCTTCGAACAAAGAAATGACGAGAAACATGATCATAGTGTCTGTAACCCTTCATGAGTAGAAGAGTGACCGAGAAAAAGAAGACGAATAGCCCGTGGATCAAGTTGAGTATTACTTGGACCTGGAGTGTGAATGAAACAAAGACACCCAAACATTCGAGGTAGAAGAGGAAATAAGGGCTTGTTTGAATAGAGAAGAGCAAAAGGACATCCACCTTTTAAACTCTTGGGTGGCATTCTGTTTATAATGTAGTTGGCTATGTGCATTGCCTCTACCCAGAAGGATTTGGGCACATGACACAGAAAAAGAAGATACTTGGCAGTTTTGAGAAGACGACGGTTTTTGCATTCAGCAACACTATTCTGTTGAGGAGAATATAGGCAAGAGGATTCATGAAGCACACCCTCATCTTCAAAAAGGATATTTACTCATTTTGATGACAACAATGATTTTATTAAGGATCAAGAAATATGCACACAGTAGGGTCCACAAGTCTGGCACGCTTGGTGGGACCTATCCACCGTTCATCTCTTTGCCGAAATTAGGGGCCCTGCGGCCCCCTTCTTGTAGTACTGATCGTTTTATCTGTGCAAATGCAGGAAAATCACATTTCAACTGTGAGAATGGCGGTCTCCTTTGGCCCCCAAGTTGTGAAGAGCCACATCTGGGAAGGCTATCTTGCCATCCCACTCTGCTTCGGAAGCTTCCCCCTGATCGTGGGCTTCCCTAACTTCCTGGGGGTGGCCTTCGTTAACATCCTGGACGTGGAGGCGTCCGATGAACCTGAATCCAACACTCCCATCTAGGGAGTCATTGAAGCTGTTGCCGATTGAGCCGTGGCTGAGAACAACAGCAGTGTCCCGCCAAGGACGTTGGGCTGTAACGTGCACCATGTGCACCAGACGGCCGGCCCATCACACCAAGGGTCGGCATCCCAACGGAGGAGACTTCGAAGGAACAACCCTGGCACTACTACGGGGCGCCGAATCTCCTAGCTCCGGCAAGTCCATGACTGTCGGAACCACCTGAGTCCATCTGAATGGACAGAGGTCCGAGGTGATCCCGGATCGTATCGTGCCGACCATTCCAGTCCGCAACTCCTTCCAAGGACTGGAGAAGATGAAAGAAAGGATGGCGCCCGCCATTCCGAACACAGCGCTAAGAGACACGCCAGCTCACAAGTCGACAAAGCTGAAACAAGCTTGGGTTCCCAAGGAAGCCCAACCCACGGCACTAGCCCAAGCGGGGCCTAGCTACACCCGCCACATAAGGGGGCGAAGAGATGAAAGGGTCGAGGTGACGACCATGACCCACCAATCGGCAGCTGCTGTGCCAGCGCTGCCCGAAAATGCTCACCGCCGACGTCACAGGCGCCGTCACCATGCTGACCACCCGGCATTCGCAACTTACACCCATCCTGCTATCGCCACTGACGCACAAATACCGGCTGCTCTCCCCAACCAGGAGTGGGAAGGGATCGAGCAGGCCATGAGAAAAAATTTAGATTTTCTATAAATATTCCATTTCCTTTCTTTTTCTTTTTCTTATTCTTCTTCTCCTTCCTCTTCTTCCTCCTACATGCGTCCCTCTCCCTCTCTCTCGCCCATTCGATCGTGATGGCCTCCGTACCGGCTACACACGGCGGCGGGGCGACGGCGCGAGGACGTGGGTGACGGCGGGGCGGTCGTGCGGATGTGCGGCGAGCGTGGGAAGCGCGGGAAGGTGGGGTTTTCAACGACATTCTTCGTGGGATCAAGCTCGGATTGACATCTCGTCACGAACCGGAGGTAGGGTAACGATCCCTAGCTCAGTGCCGTTCCATTCCCGTGATTTTTAGGCCAAGGCGAGGTCGAGTGGCGTCATTTTTGTGCCAGGAAGGGAAAACCATGTCGCGGGGTGAGTTCGCCCGATCCGCCGTTTCACGCTGCGATTTCACGTTTCAAGGGTATAAAAGCATGCTAGGGGGCTTGGGGGTTCTTTTCCCATCGTTCCCCCCTTCGTGGGGCTCGATTTGGGGTCGAAATGGGGGATTCTGGCGAGGTTCACCGTTTTCGCGCCGGTAAGCCATGTGCGGTCGAACCAAGGACCGCACACCCCTTGTGCGGTCCTGTCCTGGCCGCCCGTCGGCTCGTCACGCTGCGAGTCAGGCTCGACACGCAGCGGGGTTGAGCGGTCTATCGTGGTACCGCATGTCCCTATGTGCGGCCCCAAGGTGATAGCCCATCTCCCGGGGTTTTGACCGTTGTTTGTGACCATTATGAAGTGCTTGGGGTGTGCGGCTAGGGTCTAGCCGTATATACCCATGTGCGACCAGGGTCCGACCGTACGTCGCAATGCGTCACATGGTGCCATCAGCAGGTCGTGCGGCCAGAGTTGGACCGCACTTGCCTTGTGCGGCGAGGTCCTAGCCGCCCCTCCCTTGTGTGGCTAGATCCCAACCGCACTTGTTTTCTTACCGTTGGAGGAGGCGCGGCCAGTGGTTGACCGTTCATCCCTTGAGCGTCCGATCGCTCAAGGGCTTATAGAGTCTTCAATGTCAAGGATCAGGTGGTAGAGGAATCTCCCCATATTATCTTTGACGAACCAAATGACACCTCTAATGATAACCACTTTCCTAGGAAAAATGATGATGGGGAATTCTGGGACTTCAAGGATGAACAAGGAGAGCCATAAGAAGAAACAAGGTCTGGAGAAGACTAAGGTAACACATGTGAATAGGGGGTCAGTGCTACAGCATCAGGTAACATTCCTGTAAATATTAGAACTCTTAAAGATCATCCATTAGACAACATAATTGGTAGGTTAAATGACCCTCGAAAAACTAGGTCTCTATCTGGGGCTGTTCATGAACTAGATCAATTAGCACTTGTCTCACAACTTGAGCCTAAATCTGTAGATGAAGCCTTGGAGGATGAACATTGGATAAATGCCATGCATGAAGAATTGAACCAATTTGAGAGAAATAAAGTGTGGCGTCTGGTTCCTAGACCTGCCTCACACACCATCATTGGTACTAAATGGGTATTTAGAAACAAACTAAGTGAGGAAGGAAAAATTGTTAAGAATAAGGCCAGGTTGGTAGCCAAGGGGTACAATCAAGAATTTGGGATTGACTTCGAGGAGTCATATGCCCCTATGGCCAGATTAGAAGCAATTAGGATTTTGCTCACATTTGCCTCATCTCATGGAATAAAATTACAACAAATGGATGTAAAGAGTGCATTTTTGAATGGTGTCATAAAGGAGGAGGTTTATGTGGAGCAACCTCTTGGTTTTGAGAGTAATGAGTTTCCTAACCATGTCTTCAGACTTAATAAAGCTTTGTATGGCTTGAAGCAGGCCCCACGTGCCTGGTATGACAGGTTGAGTTCCTTCCTGGCTGAAAAAGGCTACTCCAGAGGTAAGGTAGATCAGACACTTTTTCCAAGACTCGAGATAATGATATACTCATTGTTCAAATTTATGTAGATGACATAGTGTTTGGGTCTACCGAACCTCAAATGTGTGCAGATACAAAGTGTTGGCGATAGTCCCAGGTTAACATCCCGGTGTCTGCCAAAATTGACAATGATGACTCACGGTACCCGAGGCCTCTTCTATTAATTTTTCTACCCCTTGGGATGGGCTTGGTCCGTGCCTACAATTGGGCACCGAGACCCATGCCTGGCTAGTAGCCGAGCTTCAGTATCTTATTCCAGCCTTTGGGATCTCTTATTTTGGACTTGGCTTTGACATTAACTGGTGTAGTGGCGGGCTTGTGTGGCACATATTCCCATGGAAAATCTAAGTCCATCATAGACAGGACCATCTTGTTGCTTGGCCAGAGAGTCGGCAAAATTTTGTTGGAAATGGCTTCAACAGAGTGTACTATAGAGATGCTTTTAACCTTTACCACCCGCCCTTGGAATGGGAACTTGAGGCACTGGTGGGCGATAGAAGGTACGGTATGAAGGCTATCGATCCACGGATGACCCAAAATGGCTTTGAACATTGGATCAATATCTAACACATAAAACTCCACGGGCATCGTCAATGGCCCAAGCTCGACTTGGACAGTAATCACCCCATGGCATGCTCTCCTCGAATTGTCATAAGCTGCTATTATTGTTGGAGTTGGCCTCAGTAACTTTTCTGAAATGTTACAAGCGAGCAGGGTGCTGAGTGGACAAACATTTATAGAGGCCCCAGTGTCAACCAAAGCCGCATCTATATCCACCTTATTCAAGGTGGTGGAGATGCAGAGCGACATTTGGCATGCCTCTAGTGGTGCCAATTCGGTCTCAGAAAATGTGATGGCTGGCCCTTTTGTGAGCGTTGCTAGGGCCGATGGAAGGCTATCCACTGCCATGTCCTCGCTGACCATGACCTTTTGAAGAAAAGTATTTAAAGCATCTTGGTGCAGCGGGGATCACTTAATTAACTCCAAAACTAAAATCTTGGCCGACATTAGGTCCAAGTGCTGTAACAAATCATATTGCATGCCAGGTAATGGGTCTACCTCCTTTGGGTCAACTGTTGATAGAGTTGTCTCTCTGTTGGAAGCTGTGTATCAGCAGTAGTGCATTTGCACTAGTGAAGCCTCACCAAGTTGTGTGAAGGGTGGCTGTAGGTCTCTAGGTAGAGGCCGAACCACCTTAAAATCTTGTCACTCTTTGGTTTGTGTTTCTTCCTTGTTTTGGCACTAGATGCTTGTGTTAGATCATTCTTGACCATCGTTTGTTCATCTAGCTCACCAACTTGTTGTTGTTCGTGCTTTACTATTCCTTAGTTTTCATCCAGTTGTTATTTCCACAAAGAAGGGGCTAATCTATTCACCCCCCCTCTAGATCTGCCTATCACTATACATCATAGGTTGGGTCCAGAAGTGTCAAAGCAATCGACTTATCGGGCTCCAAGTCTGCCTGAGACATGGTGGAGCCGAATCGAGGTCTAGCCCATACATCCCAGATCGAATCAGAGGCTTCAAGTCGTCGCACATAGGGCCAGGTCGACTGGAAATTAAGGGAGAGTTGACCTATAAAACTGACACACAGAGCCAGTCTGAACTAAACTACAATCATGATAGGGCCACAACATGAGCATGGCGGTCTGCACTATGGCCGCTACCTGCTAGTAGCGGTCCCATTAGGGCCACAATCTGATAGAACAGTCCGAAATTGGGCTATGAAAATAAGTGATTCGATCGAGTCGATAGGTTCAGGTTTTTGAGGTACAACCTGCCTGACGTCCTAGTTAGAATCCCAGGCTCGCGGGGTCTTACGGAGGTCTCATAATAGAGGTCCTAGTCCGACAGAAGGAATATCCGGCGGAGAGTCCCAACTATTACAAGATTGAGGCTAAAAGAAACACGAAAAATGAGACGATGCGATCAGTCAATCCCACCGGAGTGGCACGACTGTCAAACAATGATATTAAGATCATAATGTAACAGTTTGTAACAACATTGTTCAAGTTTTAACCAACTTTTTAGCAAGTTTCATAGGATCATTTAACTTATGAATGACAAGGAAACTTTCATGTAAATAATAACATCCATCTCATGTCCCCTCCCATCTACCCCATTCCCCCATCACCTATCTCCACCCTTTCATTCCAGTTCACAAGTAGCAGAGAAGCTTCTGATTGCAGAGGTTGTCCCATCATCTCCTTAAGGAACCTAGTGTAAATTCTTATATTGCTAGAAATATCATCAATTCAGCTTCACAACAAAGGTGGTCTCGCTGCCTTCTGACTTCGGGGTTGCCCGGGGGAGCCATCTTCGCCAGACTGCGCGGTTACTCCCAGGCAGACATCTAGAAGCTTCTTTCAGAAGCTCCCACAGCCTGATTTCTGTGCTTATTGGGGTGCCACTTGGCTCAGGGCTTCACCTTCAAGTCCCCTTCCATCTCCAAGAAGCATAGAAATTTTTGGAGCTCAGAGTCAGGAGTTCCATATTTTCTCCGCAAGGTGCGCCAGGTCAGTTCCCCTGAGCTAGTTCCGACACCCCTCCACTGTTTTGGTCTTTGTGGTCAGCTCCGACCTCCGACAATGGTCCTGTTGGTCCTGGCTCGAAGAGGACTCGTTCCCGATCGCAACGGTTCTAGTCCCGCATTATTCGGAGCCTGGGAGTGTTCGTGGTGCCTTCGTCTTTCAGAAGCAGCACCCTTAGATCAGTCACAATCAGAGTAGTTCGGCCCTGATCCAGACCCTGGCCTAGCCACCGACGACGTCAAGAAATTCCCTCAAAATTCAGGCATCCTCCTAGGACAACCTAGGAAGTTTTAGTTCTGGTTTTGGCTTCTTCTAATCTCGGAAGAGTCTGTGGCAGTGCCTTCTTCGGCCCCCTATCAAGTTGTTCTAGAGCAATGGCAAAATCAACGGTCTTCTTCCATTAGGCTTCTAGCGTAGTTTTTTCCCCACCCCGCCTGGCCGGCTTACAGCCCCTCCCAGTGGGAGGTAGCATTACCTTGTAATCCTACTGTCCCCCACCCCTAGTCCACCCCTCCTAGGTGAGGAGTAGTGCATGTTAATTCAAATTTCAGGTTGAAGCTTCATCGGCACAATTAAATGCAAGATTCATAATCTAAATCTACCAATAGAATAAAATTCAACATTTCTAAGTGACAGGAGAGAGAAAAGGCCATCAGAAAGAGAAACTAAATGCGTTCACTGACGACTTACACTGCGTCTCAAGTATCTCCACTAGCCTGGAATGTAGTAAGTGAGACACATAACAGTAACCAAGTCAAGAACTAGTCAGGGTCACACTCGTCAGTGTCAGTCCTAGTCCCTGACCACGTGTACACACACATGCTCAATGCCTTGAGCCAGGCCTCAAGCTAGTTTCCCCCCCAGTAGGACGCTACTGCCAAGCAAGGGGGCCCATAGAAACCAGCTTAAAAATCGTATATCAGGACTACCCCGCCACCTCTGCCAGGTGGGCCGAAACTAAAGGTCATCGAGCTACGACTAGTGGTTCCATCACAAGGAAAGAGAAAATAGTTCTATTGGGATATAAAAATGTGCCACAGTTTGTAAAAAGATTTAAACATGGTGATCATGCATCATTAAACACAAAATTAAATGAACATGATTGAATTCGAAATCTATAGGAATGAAACGGTCTAATATAGGGCCGCTAGATCCACAAACGGCTGAACGATTGATCGCCAAATGACGATAAGTGGTCTAGAAAAGGGCCGCAAAGCTCCCACCGCCTTACAGGGTTAAAGGGTCTTCGCAGTCACATTATGGGCTACTAAGGGGTCACAAACAGTCATACGATTGGCCGCCTGAGGATGATAAACGGTCCCAGGTTGGGCCGCGAGGCTTACACCGCCATACAGGGTCAAAGGCCTAGGCGATCGATTGCTGGGCCGCTAAGGTCCACAAACGGTCGATCAAAGGACCGCTATACACAGAAAATGGTCTAGGGTAAGACCGCTAAGGTCCACAGCCATACACCGCCTCATAAGCGGTCTCTGGAAGGACAGTTTGCCTTCCAGAGAATCGAAATTGTGGGGAACTCGATGGAGTCCCCTTCCAATCGATTTAAATCGATGGGAAAAGTACACCCGCAGGTCGACAATTTGAGAGATAAATGGCTGACGTCGCGACAGTGGAGAGAAGATGTCATATGTTGTGGTGAATCCCTAAAGGGATCAATGGTTGGTGTGGAACCAAGGGGGTCTTTTATTTATTGGTTCGGATAACAACTTCGGACCAATGGTAAGAGATTTGTCGACTTAGACCGAAGGTCATGACGCCGAATGACTTGGCTTAGACATCAGGTCATAAGGCCAAGGGGGGAATACTTAACGGCTTAGACATAAAGTCATGACGCCGTACAACTTAGATTAGGCAGAAGGCCATGACGCCAAGATAGAATATTTAACGGATTAGACGTAAAGTCATGACGCCGTATGACTTGGCTTAGACGTATGGTCATGACGTCGTACAACTTGACTTAGGCGGAAGGCCATGATGCCAAGACAGAATGTTAAACGACTTAGGCAAATTGACATGACGCCGTATAACTTGGCTTAGGCAAAGGCCATGGCGTCAAGATATATTTTCAAACTGCTTAGGCGAATTGCCATGATGCCGTATAGCTTGACTTAGGCGGAAGGCCATGACACCAAGGTAGAATTTTTAAATGGCTTAGGCGAATTATCATGACGTCATATAGCTTGTCTTAGGCGGAAGACCATGACGCCAAGGTAGAATTTTTTAAACGACTTAGGTAAATTGTCATGATGCCGTATAACTTGGCTTAGGCAGAAGGCCATGACGCCAATGTAGAATTTTTTAAATGGCTTAGGCGAATTGTCATGACGCCGTACAGCTTGGCTTAGGCGGAAGGCCATGACGCTAAGATAGAATGTTAAACGACTTAGAAGAATTGTCATGACACCGTATAACTTGACTTAGGAAGAAGGTCATGATGTCAAGATAGCATTTTCAAACGGCTTAGGTAAATTAACATGACACCGTACAGCTTGGCTTAGGTAGAAGGCCATGACACCAAGGTAGAATTTTTAAACAGTTTAGGCGAATTGTCATGACGCCGACAGCTTGAGTCACACTCTGGGTCATCCATTTTTCTTCTTTTAAAAGGCCTTAAAGATTCTAGGGCCTTATAAGTGACTAGAGGCACTAAATGATGATCGAATTGGTGTGACTGCACATCTTGGTGATCCAGCAATGAAGTGACCATTGTAGTTTGCTCGTCAGCTTGTTGAGTGGGCCCCATGACAAAATGAGTATATAAGGACCATGTGAGTGGTCATCTGTCTGTCTTGAGAGTGGAAGTCATAACTGCCCATGGTTCTTCATCGTTTTCATCGAATATTTCCTTGCTCGACCCCTTGTACCCCAGGCCACCTCGGGAAATTAACTTGCTCTTCTTAATGGGCTTTACTCTTCCTTGGAGGTCAACACCTAAACCCTTGTCGGATCGGTACCCCATTCTCATCATTATGTTCCAACCTGGGGTATCCATCATATTCTTCTTTTTATTCCCGTTTGAAGGTAGGGATGGTGTTGGTGCTGAAATCGATGGCCTTAACAAATCATACTGCTAGTTGGCTAGATCTAAAACTGATAACAAGGGCCTATTAGCCGGCCATATAGAGGGTACTGAAGTTGCAGAGTGTATATCAACTGACGGTAGAATGGGCATACTGGTGACTTTGACAATGTGTCCTTTATGTGGAAACTTTAAGCGCTGATGATTTGTAGAAGGTATGACATCCATCTCTTGAATGTATGAGCGACCCAAAATGTCATTAAAAGTCAGGTCCATGTCTAGAATATGAAAATCTACTGTAATAGACACGGGACCTAGCCCGACTTTCAAAGTAATCATGTCTAGAGGTGGCTTATTTGTGTTATAATAGGCAGTGACTGTAATGGTAGACGGCCGAATCTGACTGTCCAGAATGCCGCACATTTTTAAAGTGCTAGGAGGTAGCACATTAATGGATGCTCTAGTATCTACTAAACACTATTTAATGGCCACTCTATTGATATCGACAGTGATGCACAAGGCTTACTTCCTTGTCGACTTCAGTGCTAACTCATGTTCCTAAGATCAAACCTAGTGAGATGGGGTAGAGACTTGGGTTAAGTTAATTAATAAACGAACCCTAAAAGAAATTTGGTAGAGCATTCTTAATTCCTTCCCTTATGCTTGTAGAATCTATCTAGCAACTATGATGGCTACGGAGTGCACGCAATGGCTAGAGATGCAGTGTACCATGTAGGGTCTGACTCAGGCTTTGTAGCAAGTGGCGCAGGGAGGCGCGCATCATGGTGCTAGTGACCTCCATTGGAATTTCTGAGGCATGAACTCTCCGAGATTTAATGGCTCCCCTGACCAAGACGAAGCAGAGCATTGGGTAAAAGAGATGGATCGTATCTTTCGGGTCATGCAGTGTAGTGATCAGGAACATGTATTATTGGCGACCTTCCAGCTGGAACAAGATGCCCACACATGGTGGGAGTCAGTGGAGCCCACACTAGGGAATGGCCTTGTAACATTGGAGGAATTCCTTGAACACTTCAACGGCAAATACTTCTCAGACCGAGTCCAACAGAAAAAGGCAGTCGAGTTCACTTCACTGAGATAGAGAATTCATATGTGGCAGAGTACGAGGCATAGTTTTCCAGACTGTCTCGATATGTGTCGCACCTGGTATACACTGAGAAGATGAAAGCCAAGCAATTCCTCAACGGGCTGAAGCTTCAATATATCAACCAATTGGCACCGATGGAAATCCATAATTATGCTAAAATTGTGCGAAAGGAACAAGTGCTGGAAGACATCATGGACATGACCGACTAGATTAGAGGAAGAGACAAGAAAAGGGAGCAGGCTACTAGCTCCGTAAATTTCAAACCAACAAAAGGCAAGAAGAGACCCAATGGCTGACTGAGTTTTTCAAAGGATAAGAAACCAAGGGAGAACGACAATAAGACAGGATCAGCTACCCATTCTAAGGCAGTTTGCAAGTATTGTGACTAGCTAGGTCACAAGATGGAGGAGTGCTAGTGCAAGTTATGCGCTTGCTTATGATGTGGAAGTAGGGACCACCGGATCCCTGAGTGTCCCCTTATTATTGATCAAGCTCCATTCGAGAAGTCGCAAGGGAGTTAGAAGCGAAAGGGCAAGCTCCAAGCCCTTCAAGAAATCGAAACTAAGGCCACCGAGGAGGGTGGTGTTGTTGATGGTACTCTTATCATTCTTTCCAACCCAGCTTTTATACTTTTCGACACTGGAGCTACTCTATCATTTATCTCTCAGAATTTTACCAACACTATATCTGTGAAACATGTGTTAATGGATTCTCACCTGGTAATCACAACCCCTATTGGTTTGGGGTCAGAAATCAAATTCTTTTATCCCTCTAGTGAGATTTCGGTTAATAGCCATAGTTTGTCTGCTGATCTAGTATGCATGGAAAAGAAGGATTATGATATAATCATAGAAACAGATTGGTTGGATAGGCATGGAGCTAGTATTCATTGTAAGTCAGGATCAGTGTCTTTTTCTGGGTACCCTGGGCTTTCCTTTTCTAGCTCTAGGCATTCTAAGCCCGTGTCACTCATTTCGTCACTTTGGGCTGATAAGTTATTAAGGAAGGGGTGTTAGGCATTCTTGGCCTTGGTCACTTTGACTGATAAGGAGTTAGAGTTGAAGGACATCCCCATTGTCTGAGATTTTCATGATGTGTTCCCCGAAGATTTGCTAGGTCTTCCTCCTGAAAGGGAGGTGATTTTCTCTATTGACTTAGTTCCTGGCACTACACAAATTTCCAAGGCACCTTACCGTACGTCCCTTGCTGAGTTAAAGGAGTTAAAGGAGCAATTGATGGAATTACTGGAGAAGGGTTTTATACATCTAAGTACATCCCCATGGGGAGCTCTTGCTCTTTTTGTAAGGAAGAAGGATGGGTCGTTAAGTCTATGTAGTGATTATCGCCAGTTGAACCAACTTACTATTAAGAACAAGTACCCATTACCAAGGATTGATGAGCTATTTGATCAAATAGTTGGAGCACAGTATTTCTCAAAGATTGACCTCAGATCGGGATATCATCAGTTGAGGATCAAGGATGAGGATATCTTTAAGATGGCGTTCTGAAGCAGGTATGGGTATTTTAAATTTGTAGTAATACTTTTTGGACTAACGAATGCTCTTGCAGCTTTCATGCAGCTGTTTTGACCTCACTTAGATCAGTGGGTCATGGTATTTATCGATGATATTCTTATATACTCCAAGATCAAGGAAGAACATGAGGAACACCCTCCTGGCCTCCCTGGTGCTCTTGCTGCTGGAGCCTCTGTTGCCACTGCGGTGGCCAGCACCTCTGTGGATGTGCTCAATCGTCCGAATGGACCCCCCTCCACCTACTGTGGGTGGCGTTGTAAGAGGGTCTTCATATGCCATTGAGCACCCCTTTGCCCCTCCATCGTCTATGCAGGGTGGTGACCCCCCCCTCGCCTGGGGCCTACTTTGTCCGCTCCGTTGGTCTCCAATCACCGTGGCAAGGGTGTTCTAGCTGTAGGTCCACCTAGTGGTGGACTCCCGTGACTGCTTCTTGGTCCCCCGGGGTGACGTCCCCTAGCCCTGTGGACTCCACTGTCGGTGCTCTGCCCTATGCTACCTCGCCTGCAAAAGGTTCCTCTCCCCGCCTCTCCTTCACTCAAGCCCTGCACAGGGCCATCAATTGGGAACCACCCCCGCTATTATTGGCTTCTTGTTCGGTTCTTGCCCCTACGCCACTTGCCAAGGATGTTCCTCCTCTGTCTCCTGATGGTGGTGTCCAGCAAGTCCAGCTTCCCCAGATCATTCAGGTGCTCACTATCCCTGGGCTCGAGCCTTCTGAGAGGTTCCATGACCTCCAGTCTACCCATGCACTCTTCGTGGGCACCTACGAGAGGAAGCATTCGCGGCCAGCTTCGAGGACGGACGGCGATGGCCCCAGGCAATCCCACCGGTGCTCGAACTCTACATGCTCTTCTCGAGATTGAGATCTTTGATGGCATTTGGTTCCAGTGCTACGTTATTGCCCCCTTGTTGGGCCTCTTGGACGGTGCTCCTCTATGTTGTTCCTCGCCCTTTCGTTGTTATAAGTTTGGGCTTCTTCTCCCCCCCTCTTTCCCCCCTGTACTCCTCATCAATTATGCTATGAAAATTCACCTTAATTAAAAAAACCTGAGGAACATCTATGTGCAAGCCATGCCACTGCCGCATCCTATGTCTAATAATACAGAGGAGCTATCTAGTTTCATACTTCTGAACAATGCGTCTAATGACTGCCGCGTGAGTGTGGAATTAGACCCTTTCTCAAGCAAGTTGGTTCCGTTTTTGAAACGTTTGAACTGTGCATCGAGAATTTGAGTGGTTTCCTCAGAAAATCCGTCGAAGGCAATGACGCTAGAGCTGAGGATGAAGGCAAAGAACGTACTTTGGACCCAAAGGCACGTTACATGTCTGCAAGTTGAATTAATTCAACAAACCTGCAAACACTTCTCCAAGAACCGTTGAATGTCTTCTGGAGTTGTCAAAAGCCATTCGGTCTCGAATACCGTTAAGGTCTGTTTGTGTGTCAGCGCATTATGCAACTGAATGATGTAATTCACAAATGCATCTATGAATTAGGAGGATTTGGGTGAAACCAGGATCAGGTTTGTTCATCAACAAAACCCAACAACTCTTTGGCTGACCCCTTGCTGTGTGAAAACAACTGGCTTAAATTTCCAGCTTTCGGGTGTTGGTCGTGTTGCCATACCGACGAAATCTCGAACTTTCAGAAACTAATTTCGATGGCTACCTGGCGGCGTGTGGGTACATTTTAATTGACCAAAACGAAACAAGAAAAACAGTTGGTTAGTTAGGTGTGCTGATGTTGGGGTCGGTAGCAGAGTAGTTTGAGGAGAGGATATGGTCCTCGACAAGGTGTTGACCTTCTGGCCTGGTTGCCCGTTGGACCGGGCTGGCCCGGCCCGGGTCCCTTAACAGGGTCGGGCATGCCCATGTATCGGGCTGGTCCGGCCC
This sequence comes from Amorphophallus titanum, assembly GCA_024336825.1. Classification (NCBI taxonomy): domain Eukaryota; kingdom Viridiplantae; phylum Streptophyta; class Magnoliopsida; order Alismatales; family Araceae; genus Amorphophallus; species Amorphophallus titanum. The sequence goes on from JANBPO010009106.1 coordinate 1,142,284, forward strand.
CCGAGGGTTATTAGGGTTACTATTAGTGATGTCTTCTCCAAACACGGGTTGACCGAACATTCAATTCAAAAAATTAATTTAAGAGTCAAAAAGAAAACACAGAAAAGCACCAATGGAAGAAGCAAGAGGAAGAGAGAAAGAGAGAGAGAGAGAGAGAGAGAGAGAGAGAGAGAGAGAGAGAAAATCATAAAGAAAACATGTGAATCTCACAAATTTTTTGATTGGCTTGAGCGATTAGTGGAAGCTCTATGGGCTTATCGCACTTTCGTCCATACTCCTACAGGGCAAACCCCCTACGCTCTCACTTATGGGATGGAGGTGGTGCTCCCATATGAGATCTTGATCCCTTCCCTAAGGGTACAGCTCGATAAGGAACTTAATAACGTCGGGAGGCGTTGCTCGTCCAGTTGGAACTCTTGGATGAGAAGAGGCTAAATGCGACTGATCATGTTTTCATTTATCAAAAGAGAATCACGCGTTATTTTCAAAAGAAGGTAATTGAACGTAAATTCTAAGTAGGTGACATGGTTTTGAAACATAAATTCATTAGGTCTAGAGGTCCTAGGTCTAAGTTACAACCTAACTGGGAAGGGCCGTTCGTCATTAAAGAGGCTTATCTAGGGAACACGTATCATATGGTTAACGCAGAAGGTGAGGAGCCATCTCACGCGTGGAATGGGTTATATCGGAAGCACTTTTATCCTTAGAGTCAGGCTAGTGACAACCCGGTAGCAAGGCGTCCCTCCCCTTGATCACGAAGGAGGACCCCGAGCACAGCAATCACACACTACACGGCAACTCTGGTTAGGTTTCCCTCTACTATGCAACATCGTCTCTCCTTTGGCCATACCAAGGGGAAGTGAAGGTCCCTGCTTTCCTCTCTTCAGCCAGGTGTAGGGGAAAGGGGTGAATAAGGGGAAGATGATCAACCTAGACACCCCAACGAGAGGAGGTCTCAAATAAGGGCAGTCCATTATGACCTGATTCCACAAAAGAAAAGACACGAAAAGAAAAGAAATCTATCAAAGAAAAGGAGCAAGAAAATTAATGCAAAAGACCATACGTCTATCAAAGCACAAAGTGCAAGGTCAATTTGTTGTGGGGAGCTTATGTGGGATAATGTGTCTCATGTAATGTCTCTTTTAACTTAATTCTTTGAATTTAATTTCTTATTTTGATGATTGGCAACACTCCCCCAACCCTTCAGGGGCCTCATCAGCCTCTTGGGTGACTTCCCCAATTCCTGGTAGCAGTAATCCGATGCTATACCAGGTTATTGGTATCCGGAGCTCTCGGTCGTTACAGTAGGTCCATCCTATCACTGCTTTCCTATGCACCCTCAAGCCCGTGATCCTCGCCACGTCCTCCAAAGTAGGGATCATGTGATCCCAAGGGAAGATGAAGGCCCGCTAATAGGATCTCATCTCTCGTGCAAAGCATACAGCAAATGAGTGTCGAGCCTGGTCACCTCTATGCTGAGCACTTCCCCAAAACCCATAGCAGCCAATCTATCTCGCTGATACTCAGGCAGTGCCTGGTACACCGCCCGTACCTGAAGCCATGATATTCAGTTTCTTCTTTTCCCCTGCATTCATGTAGAAAATAGATCAGTCATTTCATTTGCATTACATTGGCATAAACTAAAAACAACAAAAAAAATCAAATAAGTAAAAAAAACAAAAATGGTATTTCTGACTCTGGTTTCTCTGACGCGCCCATGTTGGAGTGTCAGGATCTGTAACGGTCACTGGAACGACCGTTACGTCCTCCCCGAACGGACATCATTTTCTTCATTTCTCCAGACCATGGAAATGGCCCAAATGGCCTACAATCGTTCCCAATGGGTCCCCGGACCCATTCTAACCCCCTCAATCACACATGCACGCATTAAAATTAAGTAAAAATGGGATTTTTAGGGTTCAGCCTACCTCGGGGTCTTCGCCTCATTTCTTCTTCTCCGGTGCCACTGGAGCCTCCTCTTCAATGCCAGCAGCCTCGACAACTTCTTCTTCGCCGGTAACTTCTCCAGCATCGTCAGCCGCCGCAGAAGTTTCTCCTTCCTCCGTTCAGACCGCCTCTGGTTGTCCCTCCTCCTCCGGTGGGCTCGTTGCTGGAGAGACATGTTGTAGTGCGTGAGGACGTGAACTACTATATCAGAGGATGGATCCAAAGGGGGGTGAATGGATCCAAATGCGGAAAATTCTCTGGCTGGGGAAGGATCCGAACCAGAGTGAAAGGTCTCTTCTTTAATTCTCTGGCCGGGGGAAGATCCGAACCAAAGTGAAAGGGTCTCTTCTTTAATCCTCTGGCCGGGGGAAGGATCTGAACCAAAGTGAAAGGGTCTCTTCTTCCCCTTTTTTAGTGGTCCAAAGGCCAAAGGTAAGATATTTGTCAGCTTAGATGGCCAGAGTGCCACCGACAATGGGTTTATGCGCCAGCCTAGACGAAGGAGTCATGATGTTGACAATGGGTTGATGAATTGGCCTAGACGGAAGGTCATGATGCCGACTACAGGAAAGGTCTCTTGATTTTGTTGGGTGGCCAAAGGCCAAAGGTGGAGTTGCTTGTTCGGCTCGATATCTGTTGGCTAAAGCCCTGATAGCCGAACATCTATCGGTTTGAAGCCCCGATGGCTGAATGCTTGTCGGCTTGAAGCCCCAATGGCTAAATATTCATCGGCTTGAAGCCCCGATGGCTGAATATCTGTCGGTTTAGAGCCCCGATGGCTGAATGTTTATCGGCTTGAAGCCCCAATGGATGAATATCTTTCAGTTTAGCACCTTGATGGCGGAACATCTGTCGATTTCACACCTCGATGGCGAAACATCCTTCGGTTTGAAGCCCCGATGGCTGAACATCTATCAGTTTAACGTCCCAATGATTGAACATCTTTTGGATTGAAGCCTCGATGGCTGAATGCTTGTCAGCTTGAAGCCTTGATGGCTGGATATTTATCGGCTTGAAGCCCCGATGGCTGAATATCTGTCAGTTTAGAGCCCTGATGACTGAATATTTATCGACTTGAAGCCCCGATGGTTGAACATCTTTCAGTTTAACACCCTGATGGCTAAACATCTATCGATTTCACGTGCCGATGGCGGAACATCCTTCGGCTTGAAGCCCCGATGGCTGAACATCTATCGATTTAACGCCCCGATGGCTGGCCCAAAAGCCAAAACCCCCTAGAAAATCCCAAGGCCCAGTCACATCCTATGGGTGTAGAGAGAGGAGGTCTCTCAACCGTATGCTCAAATGCAAATGTGCAAGCAATCAGTAATGACAATAAATCAGCAAAACTCAATCATGAAAGCAATTCTGTTAACACGTAGAGAAATGGCGCCCTTGGAAGGGTCGCTATATCAGCAATGGCGACTCTCCAACAGCCGCGTAATAGTGAACAGTGCCTGGGTTCAGGGCGCGACAAACAGAGAACAGTGCGTCTCTTGAGCAGAGACAGTGGAAATGGCGCCTGTGTATAAGGCGCTCGAAATGTGAAAAGCACCTGGGTGCAGGGCGCGACCAACAAAGAATAGTGTGTCTCTTGAGCAGAGACGGTGGAAATGGCACCTTTGGGTAAGGCTCTACCAATGTGAAAAGTGTCTGGGTGTAGGGCGCGACCAACAGAGAATGGTGCGTCTCTTGAGCAGAGATGGTGGAAATGGCGCCTTTGGGTAAGGCACTACCAATGTGAAAAGTGCCTGGGTGCAGGGCGCGACCAACAGAGAACGGTGCATCTCTTAAGCAGAGACGGTGAAAATGGCGCCTATGGATAAGGCGCTAGAAATGTGAAAAACGCCCCTCTAAGAGGCGTGACTCACAGAAAGTAATGTGGGAGAATGGGTGACAGGGGCCCTGGGATTAGGCGCGGATCAGGAAATGGCGGCTGCATGGCAGTCGCGATATCAATAAAATAAACAGAATGTCAATTGTTCCCAAAATTGGCTAATCCAGTGGTGAGTTGCACATGGTACAATAAAGGAGGGTGCTACGTGGAGCACAAAGGAGGGGTACGGGTGGGTACCAAAAGGAGGGGCACACGAGGGTGCCAAGGGGATGTTGAACCTCTACTGTTTTGTTCCTACTGTTTTGATGATGTCATACACTAATTACCAACTCTTTAATTGATCTGCCATTTAATAACACTTGTTTTGTGTGCTTAGTCTGAGGATGATTTGCATTAAATTCCAATTGTGTGTTCATCAGTGTGCATATTCATTTTTTACTTGTATTAAATGGAATGCAATGTGATAACTGACCCTATGCTCTATGTGTGTGTAGGGGAAAAGAAGAACCTGGATCTCATGGCTTCAGGTCAGGGCGGTGTACCAAGCACTACCTGACTATCAGAGGGAGCGACTAGCCGCCATGGGATTCGGCGAGGTGCTCAGCATAGAGGTTACGAGGGTGGACATGGCACTACTGTACACATTGCATGAGAGGTGGGATCCAGTCAGCCAGGCCTTCATCTTCCCCTCGGGTCATATGATCCCAACATTGGAGGATATTGCGAGGATCACAGGGTTGAGGGTCCATGGAGCAGCGGTGATAGGCTACACTTACACAGACTACCGCGATCTGGCTCAGGATTTGCTTGGGCTAGATTTGGTGAGGCCGGGACACCACTCGTCCTAGTTGGCACAGTCGACACTCCAATATAGCCTGGGGCATCGAGGAGCTGCGATCGCCATGGGAGAGTTACTAGAGTAGCACATCGACTGAGTGATTGAGCAGGTCCGTCCTAGAGTTGCAATGGAGGTTGGACTAGAGGGGGATAGGATCTTGAGGTGCTTCCTAATCCTGTTGTTCAGGAAGTTGCTATTCCCGACCAGAGCCGACGTCATCAACTGCAGGCTCCGACCTTTGCTGAGCGATTTGGGCAGAGTTGGCGGATACGGGTGGGGAGCGACTGTGCTAGCCTTTCTATTCGAGTCACTCAGCACGACCGACCGACAGGCTATGCTGGGTGGCTTCTCGCCTTTCCTTCAGGTAAACAACTTAAACTCTAAATGCTTTTATATGCCTTCATATGCTTATGGTTGGTATATGCTGATACTGACAAATGACATGACTTATGCAGATCTGGAGCTTTCTATATCTTCCTGGGATCGGGCGAGGGACAGAGTTATATCCAGAGCGGATCCCCATTGTGAGGCGGTGGGTTGTTGCTCGGGACATGGGATCGATTAAGAGGTTGACCCAGGCCATCCAAGATGATATTGATACCTAGGACTCCACTGCGGCCGAGGCCCGATCGAGGGCGACCTGCACTTCGGCGGAAGTGTAGGCGCCCACGATCGACGGCAGCCCCATGATCTGGTCGACAGGAACAAGGCCCACTAGGCGTCCTTGAACTCTGCCCCTGTCGACCTGCGCGGAGCCTTCTTCTCGGGCGGTGCGACGACCTTGGCGACCAGCACTTCGGGTACCGACTTCGCCGGCTGCTCGGCATCGTCGTCGAAGCGGTGGCTGTGCGCCTTGATGGCGACCGTCCTATCGCCCACCTTGATGAAGGTGTCGTGAATCATCGGGCTAGTCGTCCGCCGCGAAGATGTAGGACACTGTCGCCGTGCTGCTGGCAACGACGCCGTAGAGCGCTCGCGCCCCATCCTTTCCGCCCGGCAGCGGGAGCACCGTGGTGGCGGGCAGCGCGAAGCCGGTCGAAGAAGTAACGCCGCTGTCACCGAGGTGTACTGCGGCAGAGCTGTACACGGTGACGCCGAGACCGGCTGGCACGACACAGATCAGCGTCGCTGAGGTGGTGACGGTGACTGAGCCTGCCTGCCAGGAGGGCCCCGCTACAGACGGGGTGTCACCTGAGACGTCGTTATCAATCGGACCACTCATGGGTCACAACCTTCCTTTTAGCCGGCGACCAGTTGGATGAGCTCGAACAACTCAGGCCGATAGACGGCCAGGCCCACGCGGGTGTAGGCGCGCATCGTCCACATGCCCTGTTCGAAGTCGTAACCGTTGGTGTTCACGATCTCCACCCGCATGCCCGAACGCCGCAGAACGGCCGTGCCGTCGGTGAAGTCACCGACCAGCGCCAATCCCTGCGGAATCGCGGGAGTGACCGCGACGCGCTTGCCCCACAGAGTCAGACCGACATCGGTGGCCTGAATGGCGGGGTTTTCCTCGTGCCGCTGCCCATAGTCGTAACCGAACATCGACCCGGCCATGTACTGGCCGTTGCGGTCGGTCATGGTACGCACGATGAACCAGTCCAGCGGGTTCTGACGGGGCTCCTTACGGTGACGATCAGGGAGCGTGACGAGGCCCGACAGGCCTTAGCCCTTTTGGTGAGTTTTCTTGACTGATGCATTACTATTATGCTGAGACATGACTGACCTGGAGTTTTGATTGTAGCGAGGGGAGGAGGCCCAGAGATAGGGGGCCGATGCTCCGTCTACTTCTTCAGCCCAGACTCCTGCTGACCGAGTAGAGCGGGAGGCGGAGTTCCAACAGATGGTGGAGCGGGCCAAGGCAGCCGAGGCAGCGCTTGTTGAGTGGGTACATCCTATACTTTCCCTTGTGAATTATGCTTTTATACTAAAATGTAGTTGACTAATGGTAAATACATGTGTGCAGGTCACGGAGTTGACCGCCGCCATAGGCGAGGGTGACCAGTTGCGAGAGGAGCTCGTACTGGAGCAAGACGAGGCCGCCCGCTTGCGGGAGGAACTAGAGCAGAGTTACTGCCTGAGAGAGGAGGCGACCCACTTGCGGGGTGAGCTAGAGCAGAGCCTTCACTCGGGGGAGGAGACGGAACGCCTACGTGCCGAACTAGATCAGAGCGTTTGCTCGAGGGAGTCGGCGGAGTGGGGCCAGGTTGAGGCGAAGGAGGAGGCAGCCCGCCTTCGATAGCAGCTAGCACAGGCAGGACCGTCAGACTCAGTGGAGATGGCACTCCTTCGGGCAGAGGTGGAGCGACTCCAAGCTGCGGCCTCAGAGCTAGAGCGGTATCGACAGGAGGCATTCGAGCTGCATGGCGAGTTGTGAGCATACAAGGAGATGAGTCATTCCCGCAGCGGGATGAGCGGTTGCCGTGCAGCCCCGAGCAGGAGTCAGGCTACTCACGGCTCTATTGGGCGTTTCCTTGCGACTTCCTCTCAGCGGTAGAGGAATGAGGAGGAGGACTGGCGTCGATGACGAGAGAGGGAGGAGGGTGCGACCTCTACGATGGGCCCGCCATCGAAGAGGCAGGAGGGAGGAGGTGATAGCGATAGGCCAGAGGGGGCGGCCTCCCATGACGGTCATATAGTATGCAACATGTTCCTTCGGGGATCCCTTCCCGTTGAACTTGTCGAACTTGGGCGGCTTACTGATCTCTGGAGGGAGTCGCTTGGCTGCATGGTGTGGCGGGTATGGCACCTGATAGGCATCAAATGCGACATAGTCACCTCCACTTCGCTCGGCATAATCATCCTTTCTACCATCATCTTGTTGACAGCAGTCAGATTAGCCAACTCCGGGTAGAAGTGTGTCGGCTGCAGGTAAGGAGTGACCAAAGTGGTCGCCTGCGGAGGAGGCCGCACCAATGGAGGTGGCTGGTGCACTTGTGACAGAATTGGCGGCATCAGCGGCTGAGGTAGACGCTACTGGGTGGTTGTCATGCTGGGTTCTGCCGACTGGGGCAAGGTATATAGCGGTGGGAAGTCACTTGGGTTGGCACCTTCCTGTGACGATTTGGCTTGCATTTAAGGCTACTTGGAGGCTGAGTCTTGCTCTGTCTTCTCCATTAGTTGCTTCTTCAAGAGTTCTATCTCTTGCTGGTACTTCTAGAGCAGCATCAGTACCGATGGATCCATGGTCACCATGTTGGGGATGGCTTCCACTATTTTCCCTGAAGCTCCTTCAGATGAGATGTTCAGTAACACCTCCTCCTCTTCAGCCGTCACCAAGTTTGTTGTAAGGGTGGTGACTTCTTCGGTCAATATCTACTTTCCCTTTGTCGCTTTCAGCATTTCCCTTGCGGCTTCCACTCTTCTGGTGTTCGGCCCCGGCCTTTCGACTAATTGAGCCAATTCTTGGGGGTGCTCGGGCAAACCTCCATAGTTACTGGCCACTCCGGCCATATTGCAGGTGAAAACCCGCATGCACTTCCTTTGTCGATGAACCTTCCTTCTTGCATGGCTAGGGAAAGTTTGTCTCTCGAAGACAGAGACTCTTCTTATCTCCCTATGCTGGGGAGCAGCTTCTTTGGCTTCAAGCTCCACGCCGTCTTCATATCCATTGTTGTCAACCGACGACGTCATTCTTCTATCTTCTTCTTCTTCTTCAATTGCCATTGGTGGGCAATCATCTTCTTCTGCAATGGCTGCCTGCAACAGCCGTTGTTGGCTAAGTGATGGGTTGCCTAGACCATTTAAATAGCTTCTGACCATGTTGGTCATTTCTTCTTGCCCCCGTCCTTGATGTAGGACTGGGGATAGTTGTTGACCTCCCATTGGAGGGATGTAAGCTAGCTGGGATGTTCCGGTGGGCTATTCAAATCTTCTCCCCACTGCGGGGATATCAGTTTGTCGGGCGCATGCTGTAAAGCTTCCGCGGCGTGGAGGATTCCCAATAATCTCTTCTTTTCTTGGGGCAAGGCCCCTCTCATTCTTCTTCCCTGCTTCAGTAGGCTTGGGGTAGCAGTAAACACGCGCCTCACGGTGGACAGGTTGAATCTTTTTAGGGACCCACACCTACCTAAATGTCTTTGGCCTTGGGGCCAACTCTCTTTGGCCGTGCTGACCGATTTCTTCCTTCTCGGCCCTTCTTCCCGATAGAGCCTGAAAAGAGTTGCGGGTTGGCACAACAGCAACCACCCGGTCTGGAATTGCCTGAGCATCACATGTGTCTAGGAAGATACTGACACTCCCAACTAGCACAGACTTCCCGGACATTGACAACCGTTAGGGTCAACAGCTCTTCTGCGGGAATTCCCCTGGCGACGATTCCCGGGCTTGTTGTGGTAAGCGGGGCGAGCCCCCTGAGCCACATAGTGCACCATGCAACTACTCAGCTGAGCCCAATATGTTGTTAGGCTCCTGCGGCTTCGGGCGTTGTAGGCTCTAGGCTTCATGTCAGTCCTTTCCTCAGCCAGCTCCGGGGCCTCAACCTCCAGCATGTCGGCAAAGGCTACCCCCAAGAAGTTGGGGAAGCCGACCACCAATAGGAAGAAACCAAAGGTAGTCGGCACCGCCAGGTACCCGACAGTAGCGTGATTGGCCATGATCTCGGGGCCAAAAGTCAACACAGTGAATCCAGCAGCCATCGTTAATTTCTGTAATCACAGAAACAGGCAAACGATCAGCATTCTTTGGGAGGGCCTCAGGGCCCGTTTATTTCGGTAAAAAGATGAAAGGAGACTCTCATACCACCGGGCGTGCCAAGCTTGTGGGGAACAATTTTTTTATTGTTATGTTTATTTATGTAGGTGTGCTAGTCACTGAGTGACATGTATATTATGCGCTCAATCTGACTCGATTCAGGCGAGAGGGAGATCCTTGTCGGGATCAGAAGTCTGTCATACCATAAAGGTCATGACGTTAATTACATCCTCCGATGAGGAGGAAAATGTTTGATTAATTGTCGAAATAATGAGCCGTCCAAGGCTAAGATAGGATGCAAAAGAATGGATGTAATGATGAAATTTACAAGGCCACATAACTAGTTTGTTTATTATATTCTTAATCATGCAGAGTAGGCATAATGCATTGAGTTCGAACCGCGGTACGAGGCAGAGAACATAAGTCTGAAGACCACCATCACGCATAGTGAAAGCTTCCAGTCAGGCATAACCCAACCTTCCATCAGTGCCATTTGATATACCAAAGGCTTGCCCGGGAAAGCATGCATTAACATGGCGTGTATGAACATATATCTATGCACAATGCATGTATTGACAGAAGCATGATGAAAGATAATTTAAACATAGACAATTTCTTTTTATTTGACTTATGGTTGGTTACGTTGATTAGTCCCTGTCATAGAAAGTGAGGGTCAACCCGAGGATGAGGGAGGGGTTTAAACAGTGCGCAGAGGGTAATTTGTTGAAATCCGGTGTGATTGGGCGTAGGTATAGCGTAATACGGCGCGGGGTTAGCATAGGTAAAGTGATATATCGGCGCGGGGTGAACGGATGGGCTAAATCGACATGGTCAGCCCGGTGCATGCCAAATTAGGCCGCACTGAGTAGGTGAGGTTTGAAAGATTGGGGCTTTGAGTGTAAAGCTAAAATGGCGCGGGGGGAAACCGCACTGGATTAGGGTGCGTCGTATTAGGGCCGCACCGAATTAAGCTAATTTTTTGCTATTTTCAATCTATTTGAGTTACAGAGTTGTTTATTGGCCTTTTTGATGACAATTGGATTAATTAATGAGTGAATTCAGATCCTGAATGCCCGTGTTAATTAGCATTTTTAATTATTTATGGGCATGTTAATTACATTTTCAAGCTTTTCTTGGCTTGCATGGATGTATGGCATAGCAGGTTTTACGTTTTTTACAGGATTTGTAAGCGAACCCGTCGATTTCAATCGACCGGGGAACGGCTCGATTTCAAACCGCACCTGCTTGTCGCCCAGATCGCATGGCGGTCACACCAGTGACCGTTATGTGTTTAACGCACCGCATATGGTGCGTTATGCCCACATAGCGGACCACCCCAGGTCCGGTATGCTCTTGAACATCGTAGATAGGTGGTTAATATAGCGCACCCTTCTCTAACCGTCATGGTCATGGGTTTTCTGTGGATTTTTCACGTTCGGGTGACTTTAACGGACCCCCATTGGACCGTCATTTGACCTTTGACCAATGATTTGACCGTTGACCAGTAAGGCGGTTAGCATGGCGGTGTAGGGTAGATCCGTTATGGTAATATAACGCCCCAGATCAGGTGCGTTATATTATGCATTAAAATTGTGATTTTCTGTTGATTCTTGGCGTTCGGGTGACCTTAACGGACTCGGACCCCTGCGTTATAGTCTCATAGCGCACCAGCCCGGGTGCGTTATGTTCTGTGGTTTTTGATTTCAGCTCTGGTGAGTATAACGGGCCATGGGAGGCACGTTATACTCAGCATGACGCCCCATGCTTGGCGCGTTATGCCCTGCGTTCTTGATTGCATTGCATTGATCAGTTGAGTATAACGCACAGGGGTAGGTGCGTTATACTAAACATAACTCCCCAGTGGTGGTGCGTTATGGTCTGCATGTCTGCACGTCTGTGTGCTTGTGTTCACATGGGTGTTCGGGTAAGTTTAACGGATGAAGGGCGACGCGTTATGTACCATATAACGCCCCTGCCCTAATCCGTTATGCCAGGTAATGGTCCCAGCTTAGTCCGTTATACCTTCTGACATTCTAACAAGGATGTGTTTAGTTCCTAATGCATTCAGTAGTGCATATTCGTCACGCTGCAATCGCTTGGTGAAGAAATTTTTTGTAGACAATTGACACCACCTATGTAAAGTTTACTTTACTTTTTTTTTTGACAGCTTGACCGAGTGATTGGGCACTCGAAAAATCAGGGATCAAGGGGTTGGGAGTTCGACATCTAACGTTCATAGATAATCTGGAGTGGGTGATCCTAAAAACTAAGAGTCTTCACGTCAGCAAAATAGTCGCGAGCCACCAATGATCCTGCTACTTTAATAATTGTCTTGCATCTGCAAACACGCATGTGGGAGAGTGGAATTGAACCCACAACCTACCCATGGTGAGGGAGCCGGTGAACCAGCTAAGCATGGCTTGGGTTCACCAACGCAAACTGAAAAGAATTACATCCCTCGTGAGGATTACAATCTGCTTCAATTCCGCGCGCCTTCCATCCTTCGGTCATATCTTACATTGAGATTTGCATTATCATTTTTTTATCGACCAAAACATAACCAAAAAAACTTGTTGAGCTTCAAAGATGCCTTGCCATCTTAATTTCTGGCCCTTCTTTGACTTTAATTATGAGTATAAAGGAGCAGGTCTGTTGGTCTTTTCATGTTGGGTTCAGCTGTGTTTAGTTGATCAGGTCGCAGATTGCGTGATAAAGTTCCCCCTCTTGGATGGCTTTCATCCGTCACCTGTACTCTCTCCATATGTGGAGAAGCAAACTAATTTCTTCAGTGATGTAATTCTTGTTTTGCAAGATGTGCCCCCTGTTCAAATGTTGGGTTTGCTCCGGTCAGTTTGACGACAGTTTTGTGTGTCGAATTTTCGATGATGCGCCAACAACAGCCTTTAGGGCCTTTACTTTATAGTTCTTCATTTTTGGCTTCTCCTTTTATATTTCTGGGCAATCTGCCTTCAGGTGGCCAGATCTCCTGCAATGATAACAAATAATATTATTATTCTTTTTGGAAGAATTAGGTTTATACCTTGAGTGTCTTCTGTTAGTCGTATTTTTCCTTCTAAATTGCCTTCCTTCTTTGAAGAAGCATCAGAAAAAGAATAAACAAGGTTAGAAAGCAATTGATCAAGACAAATTTTCTGACAAAATTTCGGTAGAGTCTCCCCAGCTCGGGAGATTGCCAAAGAGAAATGGGAACTCGTCCACCAAGGGAGCGGTCCCTAAAGAAGGCCCATTACACCAAAGCCAAACGAGACACCCAGGGGAGTAGCTCCGAGGGCAAGCCCTACTAGGAGCCTCCCGGGACCCGAAAAATGGGTTTAAAACCTGAATAAATAACTCTCTTACTCACCCACTCAAACAAACTCGCCCACGCCCTCTCTCAAGCTCACTCGGCGCCGTGCGGGGAAGAGGAAGGGAAGAGAGAGAAAGGATTTGTGAAAATGAACAGTGTTGAAGGGAAAACCGAAGGAAGAGGCTTTATATAGGGGGACTTCCCCCATGGTTAATCTGGCGTGCTATTTAGCATGCCAAATTAACCTCCCCTATAGCCAAAAGGCGCGCCAGAGAAATGCACGCCGGATTAACCTCTCAACCAAGGGCGCGCCAGATTAAGGCGCGCTGTATTAACCCCGACACCGATCGCGTCGGATTAGCCACCGCGCCAGTTTAAGGGCCGTTCCAAGTTTTTGTCATCCGAATGGGAAATCTACCCAGACGAAACTCATCCATTGGTCTTGCTACACTCGTGCCTTGCTCGCAACGCCCACGGCTAGGGGGCATTTGTTGGCACTCAAAATATGATCAATGGTGATCAAGCCTCAAAGACGAATGATACAGCCCACTGAAGCACAGAAGCCGAAAGATCAATATGTAGAAGTCTTCTCAAGCTACCAGAGCCTCAGGTCACCCAGTACGAACACCGGGGACTTCACCTCAGGAGAATCAAGATGAATCCACAACCAATCGGCAGTGCGACCAAGCCTACCCAATGAATCGGCATTGACTCCGTCGTGCTGCATATACCACACCTGTTGTTTGACCAAGGACAATGGTCTACCTGGTGGCCCGCCACCTGAATGAAAGATCCCCTCTTGCACCCTAGTATAGGGGATTTAAATGCTTTCCAATACATTTTTCATTCAATTGATTTTCAGGCCATGAGGCCCTTTATCTTGGCTATTAATTAAAGGTTTTCCCCCCTCCAAGTGGATGTAATTAACGCCGTGATCTTTATGGAACGACGGGTCTCTAGTCCCGACCTGATACCCACTTTCATCTGATTAGTCAGACGGTGTGCACCATAGGCTCTAAACCACTCCAGCCTCAGAGCCTGAACACATATTGCCACCTATGTGACTCGCATGCCCTCGCACTTAATAAAACGCTAAAAGATAAAATGAATTAAAAGAATGAAAAGACAATGAATTTAAAGTGCATCCAACAACCCCTCTGAGATTAAAGCTATCCAGGAGCTACCTCCTCCAAAGAACTTGACAGAATTGCATTCGCTGCAAGGCCGATTAGCTTACATACGTAGATTTATCTCCAATATGTTCAGACAATGCCAGCCATTTCACAAGCTAATGATGAAGGATGTGCCATTCTGATGGAGCCGAGAGTGCCGAAAGGCCTTCGGCTAGTTAAAAGAATATTTGAACACCCCACCAGTGTTGGGGGCGCATGTCAAAGGGCAGCCGTTGATTCTATACATAGCCGCTACTGAATGTTCACTGGGGGAAATACTGGCCCAGAACAACGACGAAGGAAAAGAGCAAGCTCTTGATTACCTCAGTCGAAGACTGGTGGGGGCTGAAGCAAAATATACCCCAATTGAGAAGATTTGCCATGCATTGATCTGCGCAGTCAAGAAGATGAGGCACTACATGCTATCCCACGAAGTGTAGCCGATATCAAGTGCTGATCCAATCAAATATATACTCTCCCAACCGGCTTTGAAGGGATGACTGGGAAAATGGGCCATCATCCTGATGGAATTTGATATCACCTATCTGCCACAAAAGCCCATCAAGCGCCAGGCCATAGCTAATTTCTTTGCAGCACATCCAGTGACCGAAGTGTAGCCCCCCAAGTAAAATATATGAAATTAACAGCTGGGGAGGGGGAACATTCCCTTTCATTTGAGCCCATCAATCTATTTTCTTCTGAATCGCTCGTGGACCATGGGACCCATTCTCTTATAACATGGAGCCCAGTGAGTCCCTAAGAGCAAATACAAATAGATCTTGTTATCCGACAGAAATTAAGTCCACATTTCATGACTGGGATTGTGGTAACCTGTGGCCCCATGGAACTCCTCGTAGGCTAGCCCTTGGGGTCTCCGTCCCATTTGTATTATTCAGTCGAAACTGTATTGATAACCCATGATAGATATTAAAGTGGACGCTCAGAGACCAGATCTCTACAGATAATGTGTCTGTATATGGTCTAGAGGGGGGTGAATGGATCGATCACCCTCTAAAACTTGATTTGCAGTAGAATCAAATGCGGAATAAAAACAAACTACTGCAGGACAGTCAAAGAACACTAAATCACAACCAAACTATAACAGATCTGGCTGATCTGCTCATACACAATCCTAAACAAACATCGATCGAGCGATGATCAGAAGAGATAGACAATGCAAACCACAAGACAATCGCACAGTAGATAGGGATTTTTAAGGTGGTTTGATCTCACACCCGAGATCTACGTCCACCCCACACTCCAAACCGGAATGTGGCCACAATCGCTGATACACAGCTTCGCTGATCCATAGCTTTGGGGTCAAAACTTTACAGACTACTGGGCATTACAGCTTATGCCATTCAGAGAAATCCATCTCTGCAAACCGCTGGGGACTTATAGATTTACCCATCCAGAGGAGTCCACCTCTACCCGCTGAGCCTCACAGCTTGCTCCACTGACACACAACTTGAAAACAGGTTCAAAAAACAAATGAGAAAATAAGAAATCCTAACTGGGAATGTAGCTCAACTGAGCAATCTCAGCTCTGGTATCTGAACCATGAAATTGAGGAACAAATGCTCTCAGATAAACTCTCTAACACACTCAAGCTCTCTTTCTCTTCTTCTCTCTCTCTGTTTCCCTGCAGCTCACGCAACTAAAGGTCAGAGACCTCTCTTCCTCTGAACCTTCAGAGGGGACTCCAAAGAATACTCCCCCTTCCTCTGATATTACTCAGTGGGAACCATGAATAATGTTCCCAACAAAGAACAAAAAGAAAATAGAAGCAATCTCCAGATGAGATGGGCTAGCTGCACTCAATTTTCTCTTCCTCTCACGATGGATCTCTCTTTCTTCTACTTCTGGAGGAGCTCTCTTAGAAATTTCTAATCACAGCGATGCCAGTAGCTTCAACACCCTCTCTTGAACGGAGCGATTGATATTCATAGTAGAGAGCAGAGCATAATCTTCCACTTTCTTCCACTTGAGATTCTGATCAGCCAATAATCTATTGGTCCACATGGAAAAGGAATATTTTGTTAACGAAATGATCCTTCCAGAAATCTGCCACATGTGATGTAATTTGCACGCCAAAATTTTTCGTGGATGTCAGCACATGAATCGCCTGGGTTCATCACAAGCTCAGGATGATTTTTTAATTGGCGGTGCATATCTTCCTTAAGTACCCTCCATTGACACTCAAGTGATCATAATTAATCCTTAAGAATCCTTTAATCACACTTGACATATCAGAGAATGTTGCTCCCTTAATTGTATTGAAAATTGAATAGAATGTGTTGAGGCATAGTGTCGCTAGGTCGAGGTTGAATGTAACGACACATCTGCTGATGACTGACGCATCGGATCAGTGGCTTGCTACTTCAACCTACCCTAGTGACTACACTTACTCCTCCTTCTGGTGCTTCGACCTAGTTGTCTTCAACTTGCTGGTTCTGAGCTGACTGCATTGATGCACTCCTCAGATGCATCGAGGCAGTGTGAAGATAAGTCCTTCGAATAGCTATCTTCAAACACTGGCTTCTGACTTGGTGCATTGATGCAACTGCTTGGTGCTTCGACGTAGTTGCATTTAAAAACCCGAACCTTGGCTTAGTGTGTCGGTGCACCACTCTGACGCTTCGACGTGGTGTGACTTGTTGGATGTTATTGTTCTTGATGCGTCTGTGCACTTCTTTGATGCGTCAATACAGCTCTTCTAAAAATCATCTCTGTGGTCGTGACTACATCGAGGTAGTGATTGTCCTGCTTCGACACTCCATGGTTCTTATCTTAACTCTTGAAAGTTCCTCCATGATTTAAGGTGAATTTTCTCTGACCTAGAGCACCTGCAATATAAAACTGTTCTTATTAGCCAATAAACCATATTGCATTGACATCATCAAAATACAGAATTCAACATCTTCCTCTTCCTCTCAACAACTCTTTCTCTTTCTCTTTGAACTGCAGTAGTCTCTCTCAAAATCTTCTCTCCTTTCTCTTCCTCTCTTTTCTTCTATTTTCTTCTCTCCTTTCCGTAGGAACGAACTCGCTGATCTCTCGTTCTCTTTTTCTCTCCTGTTCTGGACGTGGCAGAGCTCCCCTTAGAGCATGCTCTCCTCTGCTATTCGAACTGGGCTGCTGTTGGAACCTACTATACTTGAGCGTGCTCCCCACACTTCTCTTTTTTGACTCTGCCTATTTTTGTCCTTCAGCTTGTGCTTCCCTGTATATGCTCACCTACGTTCCAGAAAACTTCCTCTTGTGAATGCATGGTACAAAGCGTGTTGCCCTTAGTCTAGTAGCAAGAACTCTGGACCGTCCAGATCCATAGGAACTTTAAGATCAGAAGAAGAGTGGCCAATGATTGGCTCCAAGGTGATAAGGTACATTGCCATCTCATTGGCTGGCAAATCCCCTTCACGCAGTACACAACGGGTTAAGGCTTCATCCCAAGGGCAAAGTGCATGTTCGGATAGAAACCCTTTCTAGGAGTTCGTTGATTGGTCTAGTTGAAATCTAGAAATATTCTCCACAAAAGTTCTTCTGGAAGGGTGCCATGTGACCTAAGAACACGTGCCAGTCATGAGTTTGAAGGCACGAAGTCAAGTTGAGTGTTTCATGTGAACTTGGCTTGAGCTTGACTATTTTTTAGCCTTACCAACTCATTTTACACCCTTAATGCCTATTTGTCTCCCTTAGGCATGTATTTTTCACCCTTACGGGGCATTTGTTACCCTTAGCTCCGTCGCCATATATCCATTTGTCACCACTAAGAGTCTTTTATCATAACTACTGCAAAGTTGACTCTGTTTCTTCTCGTGTCTTCTCTTCTTAGACTTGCTCTCCTTTTCTTGTCTTCTTTTCTATTCTTGGTGCTGCTATACTAGTAGTGCATCCTGCTGGACTGCTGGCATGAGCTCCAGAAGACTATAGACTTCTTGCAGCATATGGCGTACCGCCACTGCTCTGAATATGCTGCTAGCTTGTTCATGCTAGCATAAGATGCTTGATTTTGCCTGATAAACAAACACAGATTCCATTTGACTTTATTGAACCTTGATGTGCTACTAGTGCTATGGTTGAAGACTTGAAACTGCTGATCAACATGGACTGCTCGCAATAGAACAAATGTTACCGCTCCTTCTTGATCTGATCATTAGAAAGGCCATTAGAACTGATGATTAATCTTGTCTTTCGATGTTGAAGGATGTTGGACAATGTCATCCAAGGCTTGAGAGAACTCCAGATTCAAGATAATAGGGTTTGGAAACCCAAACAAGATTGATTCCTTCGAACAGGTTGATCATTCTTCATATTTCACTGCTAAGAGCTATTGGTCACCGTTAGGAAGCGATTTGTCACTCTCATCGGCTATTTTTCACCCTTAAAGAGCTATTTGTCACCCTTACTCTTCAATAGCCATCGCTTTTGCTTCAGCTCTTCTTTTCTTCAGCTTCAACGGGATTGCAGTCGACTCGAGCGCCTTGTGGAGTCGACTTTTATTCTATCTTTTCTTTGATTTCAGCCAGCCCACCTATTTTTCACCCTTAGGTACATATTTTTCACCCTTAGGTACCTATTTATCACCATTAACCATCTATTTGTCACCCTTATTTACCTTTAGCCGTCGCCCTTGTGTTCCATTTGTCACCTTCGGTCACTTGAGGTTTGGGCAGCCTGGAGTTGACTCCATTTGCCAAAGGAGTCAGCTCTTATTCATTCTCGTGGCTTCATTCCCCATGAAGTTCTTCTCTCTCTCTCTTGTTCAACTCAATGTTCACTGTAGCATTTGTCAGCTTTAAGTATACATTTTCACCCTTAGCCGCTAGTCAGTCGTCGCCCTTACTCTACTTTCTTTTCTTCAGCTTCGACGAGACTGGAGTCGACTCGAGCCCCTTGTGGAGTTGGCTTTCCTTCTATGATTTCGTTGATTTCAGCTAGTCCACCTATTTTTCACCCTTAGATACCTATTTGTCACCCTTAGGTGTCTATTTGTCACCCTTAAGGCTCCATTTGTTACCCTTAAGGCTCTATTTTTCACCTTTGTCTTCTTCTGCTGGCAGAACACTTTAGGCTCATGTGTGTTGACTCCGAGGCTAGAGTGTGTTGACTTCATATTATGACTATGTTGGCCATAGGTTCTATTGACTAGTCAACCTAGACTATCTTACTCTTGACTTGGGCTTGGCTTGATTGAGCTGAATGTTGATCTTGACTTTAGTTGACCTTGATTATTATTGACCTTGACTAGAGTTGACCTTTTTTGAAGTTGCTTTGACTAGATTAAACTCTGACTAGGATCGACCTTGACTGAGTCAACTTTGACTGGAGTTGACTCTTTTTTAATAGTCACATGTTCTTAACCTTGATGTCTTCCAAGCCAGCCAGTTTACAAAGGTAATCATCTATTTTCCACCATTGACTAGCCATTTGTTACCCTTAGCTCACATTTGTCACCCATAACTTTAAGAGACAGTTGCCTCTATTCAGTTCTTCAACTTCGCAAGCTTCAACATACCTACGTCGACGCCAAAGTGCCATGGAGTCGACTCTCGTTCATAACTCGACTCTCGTTCATAACAATTCAAGCCTTTTAGCACTGGCACACATTATTCACCATTACTAGGCTATTTTCACCCTTATAGCCTATTTTTCACCAATGACCACCTATTTGTCACGCTTAAATGGCGCAAGCCGTCGCCTTTGTTACTTTAGCTAGGGGGTGACGCTGGTGATGAACTTGAGCTTCTGAACAGAGCTGGAGAGATCTACTGGAGATATTGCTGCACTTGCTGGGCCTTGAAGGAGGGGCCGCATAAGAAGGCTATGGAGGAGGGTTAATGGGCTGACCCATAGAAGAACCCGGACGGACTGGGTTGCAAGGAATAAATGGGCCCTAGGGCCGTGGTAGAGGAGGAATAGAAGGAGGCGAGTGACGGACCACCCGAAGAGGAATATGTGTAGATGGAGGCGGGTGATGGGCTACCTAAGTAGGAATGTGAATAGAAGAGGGAGGTGGGTGATGGGCCACCCGCGTAGGATTGGAAGGGGGATGAGAGGAATGTGATGCACCCTCAACAATAGCCTTAAGGGCTTGGATTTGCTGAGGGGTGAGATGATCTAATGCATGAATGATTTGAGAGACCTTCTCATCGTGCGGAGGAGACGGTCCCGGGGAGATAGTGGCTCGCGATGAATGTGAGGGACCATAGGATTGGACATTGTCCATGGGTTGGGCATGACCATAAGAATGAAGACGTGGTCCCCTGGAAGAATTATGGTGAGAATGAACATGTTGAAATTGAGGATTGTAGGATGTGCTGGGTTGCGCATCCTCATGATGATAGTTAGAATTAAACATGTTGATTTGATTATCAAAGCGAAACATCATGCCAATAATCAATATTTACTCAAAATATTTTGCAAGAATTACGAACAAGTTGGAATGTTACGCTTGACTTTCTTTTGTTTTAACCTAGGTGAATTAAATGATTTTTATGCAAATTGATGTGATGCACTCAAAGTTATGAACCTAGTTTCATATGTGATTTTCTCTGGTGCCAACTAGGTTGATTCTCACCATGAATTAGGCCAACTAGACTCGGGGACTCCAAGGTACAACCTGCCTAAGCTTCCGTGAGGGAATCCACGGGTGCGGGAACTTACGGAGGTTTTAGACAAATAGGTGCCAGTCCATGAGACGAAATGCTCAATGGAGGGCCCCTATAAGTCCAAGAAGGGTATGGATCCTAGAAAGGTTGAGGGAGGAGGTCCACCGGCCGATGCAAGTGCAAATGCAAAAAAGTATTTTGTTTTATTTTATTTTATTTTTGACGTGGAGGACACTTGTTATGACAACCAGCATGGTTCTTGGATCGAGGGTGTTTACTCATAGCTTGATGTAGGGTTAACGCGCTAAACGAGTAATTCTGCCCCCCTTTCGGAGACATGACCAGAATTTTTTCTATCTTCCTATTTTTTTTTTGACTAATGCCTGGTGACCACCCATATGTCATTTGACCTAGATGAAGATGGGGTTTCTTACAAACCTCCCAGGTATCCTGTGCGCACATCTAAGCTGGTTTGGGCCTCTAGACTTCTCGAATGATAATCTCATCGGTTAAGACTTATCCTGATGACAATACCATCATACCACGCTTAGGCTCCCAGTTACTTCCGATCACAGGAATACACCCACAGAATGTTCGAGGTAGATGATTTGTCCGACCTGGGTCTATTTCCTCACAACCGTAGATGGTATATAATAGAACACCTTAGAACCCTATCGACCAACCACCCGAAGCTGATCCGGAATAAGACGCCGTCACACCTACAGGTGACGCGCTTGCATTGGTCTAAACTCGAGGTTAAGAAGACATCAAGGTGGTAGATAGAGGTCTTGACCGACCAGAAACACTGAGACTCTTTTGCGGCGATGGCTTTTGCCTCCCAAAATGGATAATGATGTGTTATTTTTTTTTGGGAGGGGGGGACTAAAACGAGGTTGCATGTCTTGGCGAGGAGGACCTTTTCAGGTTCTCTATTGAGCTTTCATCTTCAGGGGAGAAGGAAGAGTGCATGAGATAAACCTTCTGAGAGGACCGACAAAATCGTTAGCCTGGCGAGTCAACATGGGCCTACTCCTCCTTGCTAAGACATCATGAAGAGGGCCTTAGGAGGGAGTTCCATGGAAGGGGCAAGCTACGAGGGGCCAAAGCCGGCCAGGAAGGAGCACGAGGCGCTTCAACGGCTGACCACAATCCCCCGCCATCTGAGTTCTAACCCTTCGAGAGAGGTATGCTTGTGAATTTATCCGGTGCCGTGCTCGCGGTGCCAGCGCACGGCGGCGATCTGCTGCCGCAGCGCGTGCTCCCACCCCTCGGGCGTCTTCACGAGCGACAGCGCGTCGGTGCCCGCCGTCAGCGAGAGTTCCACGTTGGCCGGGGTCACGCTCGCGACGACGCGGGCGCCGACGCCCAGGTACTCCAGCGCCTTGAGGCTGGACTTCGCCTCGTTGAACTTCGTGTCGGCCAGCGGCACGATGCCGACGTCGGTCCCCGACAGCGCCTCGTGATAGGCGTCCAGCGGCACGCGGTCCTTGTTGACCAGCCGCTCGGTGGGCACCTGGAGAGCGTCAGCGGCCCACACGCCGTCGCCCACGATCTTGACGTAGACCTGCGGGTCGGAGGCGAGAACGTTCGCCAGAGCGTCGCCCACGACCTCCAGATCGTGCGGGTGCGAGGCGGCCACGCCGGACCAGCCGATCGTCACGGCGTCGGTCAGAGCGGAGAGCACCACCGGCTCGACGTAGGCGCGGTCCGGCAGCCCGTTCGGGATGCGCTCGACGCGGGAGTGCCGCGCGTAGTGCCGTGCGAGGGCGTCGGTGGTCACGGTGACCAGGTCGGCCCGGCGGCACGCCTCTTCCAGGTTCGACCAGTGCGTCGCGCTGCGCCGGTCGTTCCACGCCGCGTACGAGCCGCTGTCCGGGTCGATGCAGTAGAGCGCGTCGTCCACGTCGATGGCGACCGCGATGCCCTGCGCCTGGAGCGCGCGCACGAGGTCCACCTGCCGGGGCGTGCCGACGCGCTGGAAGATCGCCAGGTCGAGGTCGCGCGGGTCCAGGCCGCGAACGGCAAGGCCACGCGGACCGTTGGCGATCTTCACGTCCTGCGGACGGTAGACGTCCACCTGCCAGTCCGGCCGGACGGTTCTGACCGCCTCGGCGGGCCAGATGCAACGGAAGTAGCCGCACGCTCCCGTGTCGGAGGGGATTACTGCCACCTTCATACGGATCTATCCGTTCTCTCGGTTCCACTGCGAACGACTGTAGGGAGTTGTGTACATGACGTCTTTCCCCACCGACCGCAAGCAGTCGATGTTTATTTACATCGGATTAAATCCGAACACCTTCGTTCTGTGCTGGAGAGAAGTCTGTATATGTCTGAAGCCATGGGTGGAGGGCCGGGGGCATTCCGCAGCTATTAGGATGCATTCGACTGGGAAGTGCGGTTCACTGGAGCTGTGGGCACTGGACACACACTGGGTGATGCGGAGGAGGGTTGGGACCCGGATACGGGCACAGAGACATGCATTCAGGCGGTAACATGTTTCATGAGAGCCCCGTGAGCTTTACAAGTGGGCCGAGGAGGCCAAATTACAATCGGTGTAAGCCGCGGGACAATTCCGACACGAGGGTCGGTCCCCGGGTCAATGCATGATAAGGCGGATGTCCGCACGTTTTTACAGAGGCTCTCCGTGAGGCGAGGGACCTGATTTGCCAAGGGAGGACTAGACTGGATGACAGGGGCAGAGACTGGCCGGTGCTTGGAGACGGGCCGAACGCGGCTCGGGATGAGCAGTCGGGTACGGATCCCAGGGGGTGAGCATCTTCATACTGGGAAGTCGAGGCCGGTCCCGGGAGCGTGACTTCCGGGCCGGAGTCCGGTTCCCTCAATTCAGCGGTCAGAGCGGTTAGCGGCCGGCTCCTTACGAGCTATGGGCAGCATCATGGCGTATGTGTGGCCGTCGTAGGTTGTCATACTCGGGTAGACCCGAGATGCGGGTGTTTTTGCCGTTACCATAATGCCTTATATGCGACGGGGAAGGACTTATGTGAGATGGCTAAACGCCGTACGAGGGAAGTGCGAGCAACATACCCTCGGCGTGTGTAAGTCGATCAACAAGCCAACCACACGCACTTAGCTCTTTGCGTCCGTCCTTGGTTGCCTGCTAGTGTCCGTGTGCCTGCGTCTGTGTGTTGCATGCATGCCCCTGCCGCTTGAGCTCTTAAGGGGTTTTTATAGGAGAATATGAAAAGGTCAGGGAGGGTTTACTGAGTGAACACATACCTCAAACTCTGATGGTTAGTGAACACCTCAAACTTCTCACCGTACAGATAATGCCTCTAAATCTTCAATGCAAAGATCACAACAGCCAACTCAAGTTCATGGGTAGGGTAGTTTTCTTCATGTGGCTTCAACTGCCACGAAGCATATGCCACAACTCTACCATGCTGCATCAACACAGCACCGAAACCGACCCTGGAAGCATCTGTACACAACACAAAACCTCCTAATCCAGAAGGTAACACCAATACCAGTGCCGAGGTGAGCAACCTCTTTAGCTTTATAAAGCTCTACTAACACTCATCAGTCCAGACGAATGGCACATCCTTCCTCGTAAATCTGGTCATCGGGACTGCAATATGAGCAAAATCTTGGATGAACCTCCTATAATAGCCTACAAGTCCCAAGAAACTCCGAATCTCTGTCACGGACCTCGGCCTCGGCCACTGCATCACAGCCTCAACCTTGGTAGAATCCACAAAAATACCATCACCAAAAATCACTTGCCCTAAAAAGTACACCTCGCAAAGCCAAAATTCGCACTTGCTGAGCTTTGTATATAACTGGTGATTTCGCAAAGTCTACAACACAACCCTCAAATGGTACGCATGCTCCTCTGCAGACCGCGAATATACAAGGATATCATCCACAAACACAACCATGAACTGATCCAGGAAGGGACGAAATACCCTATGCATCAAGTCCATGAACATTGCGGGGGCATTGGTGAGCCCAAACGGCATCACCAAGAACTCATAATGCCCATACCTCGTACTAAACATAATCTTCTCCACATCAGACTCAGGAATCCACAGCTAATAATAACCGAACCGTAGATCATTCTGCGAGAACACTCGAGCAGACTGAAGCTGATCGAACAGATCATCAATTTATGACAGCGGATACTTGTTCCTAATGGTCACCTCATTCAGCTACCGGTAGTCAATACACAACCTCAGACTACTATCCTTCTTCTTCACAAACAATACCGGCATACGAGATAGATATTACACTTTGATTTTATAATGGGTTTTTCCTCTTGTGTTTGACTTTGTTTTGTAGGAAGGCATGAATAGGACGTGAGGCCCTCTTCCTCTAGCCGACTGGAAGGAGAGGAGGTTGATCCCCCATCGTTCCCCGCACCCCGTTTGTCAAGCGTAATTACGTTGTAGTGGTCTCCTTTGGTCACGATTTTCTCTTCTTTTCCCAAGGTACGTAGTAGGTTTTATGTTGTTGTAGTATCTTTTCCTATTACTGATCCTCGGGTGGCGATCACAGTTCATTCATACATCTCTTATCACCCCTTTCCTTTGTTCATACTTCATGCCTACTATATGTTTATAGTTTGGGGGCAGGGTAGATAAACTATCTACAGCCTTGAATTTTTGGTGATCACGGTGGGACACCTAGTACCCATTACGTTATTCATACTTTCCTTTGAGTTGGGTGTGTGTATGTGCATGTTTAGATAGTGTTTTCTCCATTTTTCTACTGTTCTAGGTGTTTTCGGGTCTGTCAGAGGGTAGGGGTCCTCTCCGAGGCCGTCTTATAGAGGTAGCGGCCATCCTAAGGCCGCCACTGTAATAGCGATCTTCTAGGAGACCGCAACTTGGTAGAAACGGTCATCCAGAAGACCTCTACTTCCTTTCTGTCAGGCCTACAGACAGGCTCATACGGCCTTATTCTTTGACGATTTATTTCACCTCCGGGGGTCAGATCGCTCTGTTTTTGGTCACATCCTGTAGTCCTTTGTATTATCTTCATTTTCATATATCATTTGCATTTATTGGGTCATGTTTGCATAATTTAATCTTGTCTTTAATTTTTAGTTTTCTGCATGAGAGTCTGCAGACAGACCCGGGAGAGACTCACAAGTACATCTTTGGTTGATGATTTAATTGATTTCCCAGGGTCTGATTGCTCATTTTTTGGTCTCGTTTTATAGTCCATTGTATTGTCTTCATTTTCATATGTCATTTGCATCCATTGGGTCATGTCTGGATAGGATTCTTTCGCCTGGTCATACGAGGACATGTCGGGTCTTGACCCCTCTTTAGTGGAACATCGGCTGATGATTAAGCGAGGGGCAACACCCGTGAAACAAAAGTTGAGGAGATTTCACTCCCACATGGCCTTGAGGATGAAAGAAGATGTCGATAAATTGCATAAGGCAAGGTTTATTCGAGTGGTTTTATATCCTCAGTGGGTGGCGAATATAGTCCCTGTTATCAAGAAGGATGGAAAGGTTCGAATTTGCATTGATTTCAGAGATTTGAATAAGGCATGTCCCAAGGATGATTTTTTGCTGCCTCACATAGACATATTGGTGGATAACACATCCGGGTATGAAGCTTTGTCGTTCATTGATGGTTATTCGGGTTATAACCAGATCCACCTAGCTCCGGAACATCAAGAGAAAATCTCCTTCACCACGTCCCGGGGTACTTATTGCTACGTGGTTATGCCATTCGGATTGAAGAACGCAGCGCCACTTATCAAAGGGCGATGATGGCTATATTCTACGACATGATGCATGTTTATATGGAAGCCTATGTGGATGATATTTTGGTGAAGTCGAGAACTAAAGAAGAACACCCTGCTATCTTGGCTAAGGTGCTTCAGAGAGCTAGGGAGTATAAGTTGAAGATGAATCCCAAGAAATGTGTGTTTGGAGTATCTTCAGGGAAGCTACTTGGTTTCATAGTTAGTAACCGGGGGTTTAAAATTGATCTTAATAAGGCCAAGTCCGTTATGGACATTGTTGTGTCTCTATGTTTTTGATGATGTCAACATTTATAAGTCATTCTTGGATAATGACTTTTGATATATGCTATTAATGTCTTGCTATTTGCATTGGCTAATGTATTTGATGCATATTGATTAAGCCAATGCTCTTATTCTATGGCATCTCAACAAACAGTTTGTGTGGATTGTGCAGTGATCATCCCAGTTAGAGTATTTTGTGCATTCGAGCACATGTGTGGTCCATGCTGTTCAGTGATGCATACTATGTCCGGCCATGATGCCCAAGCTATTCCAGACCAGGTGGTCCCTACCATCCCTACACACAACTCCTTCTAGGCTTTATCCGGGAGGAGAGCTGAAAGAGAAGAAGAGGGCCGTCGAGGCCGAAAGGAGTTGGCCCCACCGCCAAAGAAATTCAAACAAGTGTGGGTCCCTAAGCGGATCCAACCTACCCGTGAGGAAGCGCCCACCTATCTCTGCAATCCTAAACTGGACAAGGTCGGGAGAAGAAATGAGAGGGGCTTGGCCCCGAAAGAAGAACAAACGACCGTGGATGCTGCACGTCGAGAAATTTTCAAAGCTTGTGTTGGACAGGGTAATGTCCCAGCTATTGGGAGAAGATTCAACCAGCCAACGGAGAGAGCCCGACTGGCTTACATGCCACCGGTGCGAAGCTGGCAACTATCCCCCATCCTTCACCAAGGACGTGATGAAGAGGAGATGACCGATATGGTCAGGAGTTACTTCAGAGGCTTGGGAAACCCCTCATTGGGCTAGCAGCATTTGCTACAAGCGGCTGCGACTGAAGAAGAAGAACATTTGTCAAGGAAAGTTGAAGAGGAAGAAGAAAGGAAAATGGCATCGTCCATAGATGACAATGGACATGAAGACTGGCCAAAATACTAGGCCGGTGAAGCCCCTCACCAGCAATAGAAGAGAAGAAGAATTTCGGTGTTTGAAAGACTGAGCTTTCTAGGTCGAATAAGAAGAAAGATATCCATGTAGAGGAATGGCATGAAGATTGTTGCATGCAACATTGCTGGTGTGGCCGGAAGATACGAGGGCCTGCCAGAAGAACCCCAAGAGTTGGCCCGATTAGCCACAAGACCAGGGCCGAACACTAGAATGAGTACAGCTGCCAGGGAAAGGCTACAAGTAGTTGATGGGAAGCGGGTGATTCCAAAAGAAGTAACTACGTTAGCTATCAATGTGGTGACAACAGAAGAAGGAGAAGAGGTCCTACTAACTACCTCGCCCGAAGGTGCTTCCAGTGAAGCAATTGAAGGCACTTCCAGCACGACGACAATGGATTTGTGCATGCTGATGCTGTTGCATAAGTATCAACAAGAGATAGAGCTTCTGAAGAAACAATTATATGCGAAGAATGAACAAGATTCCATAGCCAAGTAGCCGAAGTTACAGGCTGAATCTTCACGGGGAGGTGTCAACCCCTGTGATTTTCCACCATTGTATACTCTACCCCAGTCGGCGGAGCACAGCCTAGCTGCCCCGCCACCATGGGGGTCCCAGCCTTTGCCGCCATCGGTGCTGCCCCAGCTACATCAAGCACCGCTACTGCGCCCGCCACCGCAGGCAACTATTCTGGCTACTCCATATCTATAGCCGACACATTTCTACCCAGAGCCAGTGGACTCGGCTACAATGAACTTGCTCATGGTCGAGAAGATGATAGAAATGAAGCTGGCAGAGCGAGGGGAAGGTGAATATTTGGTTTTTGATGCTTACTGGGTTCCCTACCCACCTCACCATGCAGCCAAGTGGCTCCCTCTCGGGATCTCTAAGCTGCCAAAATTTGGCAAGTTCAATAGGTAAGGATCCCAAAAATAACATATAGCTTATTATATGACTGTCATGGTGATTTCGCTTCAGACGAGTCATACTTGCTGAAATTCTTCGGGTCCTCCCTCACAGGACTCACGTTTGAGTGATACTCTAGCCTACCAGTAGGGTCGTTCAGCGACTGGGCAGATATGCAAAAGAGGTTCAGAGAATGGTTCCACATAATCGAAAGAGAAATCACTGTGGCTGAACTATATGCGACTAGGCAATGGCCAGATGAGATAGCCCTGTACTACATTAAGAGGTGGAGAAATCTTGAAATGAGATGCAAGTGGCCCCCGCATCAAGAGGACGATGTGCAAATTTGTAAATAAAACCTCCGAAGAGAGGTATTAGAGAAGATGATTGGCATGGATATAAGGTCCTTTGACCGTCTCAACAATGTGGTAGCCAAAATTGAAGCCTTTTTGGCGAAACATCCTTCAACTACATCCAATGCTGCCCCACAAAAAGTGAAGACAATAGAGCGGCGTCCGGTGCCCAAAGAAGCAAATGTTGTTGACCTCAAAGCATTCGAGCGGCAAAGAGGTAAGGACAAAAAGGTGACTGTACCTCCGTCTGACAAAATAGAAGAAAAGAAAGATGGTCCCTCAATCAGGGATAAGATGAAGAAAGCCTACTCCTTCCCCAAGGAGAGGATGAAAGTGTTGTTTGATTGGGTCACCCAGTACGACAAAATTACTTTGTTCGAGCCGAAGAGGCCCGAAGGTTCAAGAAAGAAAGATAGCCCAAGGTTTTATCCTTATCACCGGATGCTGGGACATCCGATTGAAAGCTTCTACATCTTCAAGGACATCATTGAAGGCATGATAAGAAAAGGTGAACTAGACATGGGGGAGTACAAAGTTGATCCCCTACAACCTCATGAGGTGCAGATGAACCGAGAAGCTACCAATATGGTGTCCCTATACCAGGCCCTATCAGAAGGAGTGGCAGAGTCTAGCACTCAACATACCTATGAGGCATGTTTTCTAATGCCTCTAAAGGAGCAACAGGGATGGCATCAGGTCCCCGCTAAAAGAAGGAAGAAGCCTCTTGCCCGCTCAGCGACAGGGGAACACATCCGTGGTGTGATGCCACTACCAGCTCTGCCAACTCCAGCACCAGTTTGGTTGGACCATCCAGCAGTGATCAGAATACCCACTTATAATCGAAGGAAGCAAACTCCACTGGTAGTAGATAAAGAAGTCAACCCAGCAATCCGGTGACTCCAAGCTTTAATAAATGGGCTAGAACAATATGAACAGCCCGAATTATAGCCACTACTGATAAAGGATCACATCTCGTGGGAAGAGTTGCAACAGGTTTCCTTAGGACAAAAGGGAGAGCCTGAGAAGGCTCAAGAAGATGATAGCCTATTGTGGGGGCAAGTGCCATCCGGGAAGAAATAGAAGAAGAAAAGAACGGCCCGTAAAGCCAAGAGGGAGACGGTGCTCTCCTGCAATACTCTCTCAGCTCTTTTCAACTTGCCCGAGGAAGAGGACGATGAGGATATTTGCTTTACACCTACGCCTGAGGCAAGTCAGGTCGAGGTTATGAGTACTGCTCATGCGACGTCCGTCTGAAATATTCTAAAATTTTCAGACAGAAATAAGTTCCGTCTGAATATCCGTCTGAACATTTCCTCTCCTGCGATCAAATCCTTCCCCCTCGATCTCCCTCTCACTCTCTATACACTCTCACCGCTTCCCCTCGATCTCCCTCTCACTCTCTGTACACTCGCCACCGTCTCCCTGCCGAGAAGAGACCGCCGACTCGCCGTCTCCATCGGAGCTCTCGTCGTCCTTGCTATCGCCGTCGGAGCTCTCACCGTCCTCGCCGTCGCTGCCGTCCTTGCTCGATCGTCGTCCTCTCCGGCTCCGGTAAACCCCCTCCCTCTCCCTCTCTCTGTAACACTCTCCCTCTCCCTCTCTTAGTCTCCCTCATTCCCTCATTCTCTCTCCCGCTCCCTCAATCCCTCTCTGTAACACATGCACGCACCCACCCGGCAGAGGGGGGGCTGGCCGACGATGCTCGACTCCCTCCCTTTCCCTATCTCCCGCCTCTCTCTCCGATGGCGTACGGTGGTCTCTCTCCGACGCGGCCTCTCTCTCCCTCTCCCTCTCTCTCCGGCGCGGTCTCCAGCCTCTCTCTCCCTCACTCCCTCTCTTTGTAACACGCACACACAGAGGGGGCCGGCCGTGCTCGACCCCCTCCCTCTCTCCCTATCCCTCTGTCTGTAACACACGCGCACACACTCACGCACACGCACACACACGCACGCATACACAGAGGAGGCCGGCCATGCTCGACCCCCTCCCTCTCCCCCTCTCCCTCTATCTGTAACACACGCACAGACACGCACGCACACACAGGGAGTGAGAATCAAATTGAAAAAAAAAATCACCTGATCCATGCTGCCCTCTCCCCCTCTCCCTCATTTTTGATCCATACTGCCCAGCTCAATCACCTGATCTGCTTCACAAAAGAAGGGAGTGAGAATCGAATTGAACAAAAAAAAATCTAAGACTTGTTGTTGCCTGGGGCCGCCCCTGTGCAAAGTTGTGCACGGGCAGGGGGTCGACCAGACATGTATTTCAAATTTTAGACCCCCAACCCCTAAATATTTGAATTCTTGTTAATTAAGTTAGTTTTGAAAACTACCTTAGTTTTGAATTGAGTTATTTGAGCGTCGGGCTCAAACCGGATATCCGATTTAGATTTCGTCAGCTCTTACAAGTCACTTCTACCTCTCAAGTCCTGTTGGAATGATCGACACGTCGATCAGGGCAGTGTTTTACATTTTGGACCCCAAACATCTAATTATCTGAATTCTTCTCAACTAAGTTAGTTTTGAAAACTAAGTAACTTTTGAATTGAGTTATTTGAGCGTCGGGCTCAAACCGGATATCCGATTTGAATTTCGTCAGCTCTCACAAGTCACGTCTACCTCCTAAGTCGTGTTCAAACTATCGGCACGTCGATCAGGATAACATTTTACATTTTGGACCCCTTAACCCCTAATTATCTGAATTCTTCTAAACTAAGTTAGTTTTGAAAACTAACTTACTTTTTAAATTGAGTTATTTGAGCGTCGGGCTCAAACCGGATATCTAATTTAGATTCCGTCAGCTCTCACAAGTCACTTCTACCTCCCAAGTCCTACTGGAGCGATCGACACGTCGATCATGCCAGTATTTTACATTTTAGACCCCTGAAACCCTAATTATCTGAATTCTTCTAAAATAACTTACTTTTGAAAACTAACTTACTTATTTGAGCATCGGGCTCAAACTGGATATCCGATTTGGATTCCGTCAGCTCTCACAAGTCACTTCTACCTCCCAAGTCCTACTGGAATGATCGACATGCCGATCATGTCAGTATTTTACATTTTAGACCCCTGAAATCCTAATTATCAGAATTCTTCTAAACTGAGTTAGTTTTGAAAACTAACTTAGTTATTTGAGCGCCAGGCTCAAACCAGATATCCGATTTGGATTTCATCAGCTCTCACAAGTCACTTCTACCTCCCAAGTCCTGTTGGAACGATCAGCACGCCGATCAGGTTAGTATTTTACATTGTGGACCCCCCAATTAATTCAAGATATAGAATTCCTATCAAGACAGAATAAGCAAAGTGTCAAGGAAGATGCCAAGCATGTGTTTACTGAATAATGTCACGAGATATTGGCTACTTAAAGTCCTAACAAGTACCACAATGAGTCACACACACAGGTAATATGAACTAGTGTCACGAGAGAGAGAGTGAGTGGAATGCCATTTATCTAGAACGACGAGTACTTCAATGCAATGCCACACCGCGATCAATAATAGCTCCCATGGGCACAAGTACTTTCGGGTGCTCCTCACAAGACCAGATCGGGCCATATATGCGTAGGCATGTATTTTGACATCCACTATAGTTATAACCAATATAGAATTTCAAAGGAATGAACTTTGTAGGAATCTTAAGGCAAATTTTGTGGAATAAAAACTCAAGGATAGAAGTAGTTACGTAGGGACGTACTCTGATAAAAATGGTATAATCATGATACACATTGAAAACTGGGTGGGATTGGCTCCCTAGTAGGTGCCGAGATTTCTAGAATAAGCGCTCATATGTATATGGTCGCCTGTTCCATGTACATGATAAGGTAGGAAGAATTTATGTCTACATAGAGGCACAAAATCCTTGATTGGTAGCAATGGTATGTTTTCCCATTCGATTAGCTCAAGAAATATTCTCACGGTGGCTACTTAGCATACCATGAGGGCCAGTTTACTATATTTCTTTAGAGTGACATGGCAATTAGATAGTGTCATGGGTTTTAGTGGTACAACCTGCTCGGCAGTCTTGAGGGAATCCAAGGCTTCGCGTAGACTTACGAAGGTCTCTATGTTAAAATTACTAGTCCGAAGGAAGGAATATCCCGTGGAGGGCTCATTTATCACCGAGAAATAGTGTGGGTAAACATGAATCCATCGAGAATCGTGGGACTATATCCACAGACTGCGATATAGTGCCATAAGTAACCCGCTATAATGGGTTACAAGAAACAGTCGGGAAAATAATGAACAGTAAAATGGTGCCTTTGACAGTGAATACATGCACTACTCCCCGCACAGGGGGGTTGGACTAGGGGAGGGGGACTTAATATTACATCAAAATACTACCTCTACGCAGAGAGGGGTGTTAAGCCGGCCAGGCGGGGTGAGGGAGAAGAACACTAGGCTATCGAAAGGCAGTTCGACCGATTCTGCTGGCTTCTAGAACAGCTGACTGACAGGTGCTTTTGACGCCGCCACGGATGGTAACGAACTCAGATGACACTGAAACCAATGCCAATCTTCCGCTGACAGGTCCAGGACAGCTCCAGAATTTTCGGGGAATAGTCTGTTGCCATGGCTGGTCGTGGATGGCTCTGGAACTGGGGTGTTCTGTTCTGGTTGGGATTGCTCTCAGGTCGCAACAGCAGGAAGATGACACTGTCACGAACACTCCCAGAGTCAAAAAGGTGTAGGACCAAAGCGAACGTGTCCACTTGTGAGTCTTCTTCGTTCTCCAACTAGGAAGGGCACCAGAGGAGGTGGGAGTAGGAAGGTAGAGGGTGAACAGTGACGGGGTGTCAGTGCTGGTTCTGAGTGAACTGACCTGCGCACCCGGGGAAGAAAAATTGGAACGGACAGCTCCGGACACCAAACGAGGCTCCTCCAGTGGCTTTGGACAGAAGACTGGTAGAGGAACACCTCAGCCAAATGGTGCAGCAAGAGGAGCTAGGGTGTGGAATTAGAAACTTCTGCACCGGTGCTATGGTCCTCCCTCGGATGCCAGATGTGCACTTTGACGAGAATGGACCTCCCGAGCAGCCCCGAGCTCGGATGAAGGCGGGATCACCTCGCAGTCGAAGGTGACTTGAAGATCTTTCCGGAGATGTATGGTACACTTCCAGAAGATGCCGGATGGCCCCAAAGCAGACTCGACAAACTGGATCTTCTACTGCTACCTACGAACTGGGTGTGCAGGAGGGTGATAGGCGTAGTGGGGGGTGATGGTATTGTGAAAGGGTGAGGGCTAATGGCTGTGGGAGGTGGAGGGGAGGTTGCTGGGGTGTCCTCTACGATAGAAACATAGACAATAGGGAAGAATGTTCCACAGCCTTGGCTTCAAATTTGTGAAGACTTTTGATTGCTTGATGGAGATCACTTCACAGTTGCATAATACCACGGAGAGAGACAGAGATTCCTTTTTCTTCGAGAAGTCGTGGAAACTAGCCACCATTTACCGTTAATACTAGTACACATAAAAGGCGAATTGAAACCCCCCAGGCATTAAGGTTTCTGCTCGAGACAACGCATCGATTAGCACACCCAATTAACCTATGTCGATGATTTAAATCCCTCGTTCACGTCTGTACGTACTACGTCAACCCAAACGCCAAGGACCCCACGACTGTGGCTGGTACGTATTACCATCGCGTATGTAGGCCTTCCTGGCCATGCACAGGCAACCTTGGGTCTTTACCGACATAAAGCCTCCGGACTGTAGCTTGGTACATCTTTTCTATCATGACGAGGCCGAAGACCGCGGTGGTGATGGCCAGAACTGCGCGTTCTTCACCTTGGAGATGCTCGAAAGCACGCCCAGAGGTGTCACGTCTCCAATCACCGTCACCTTCTTTGTGGCAAAGTCTATGGTGAAGGATGTTACACCTGCTCAAGAACATCATGAACAACAACATGTAGCCATGAGTACATGCTAGATGAATAAACATACACTGCCGTGCAACTTGCCAGTAAAGAATGTGAAGTCATTAATCACTTGAGAAAACTATCTACTCTCCTGTATTTGCTCATTACCGCGCGTGCCTACCTACATGCATGGAACGGGGGAAACTTTAACAAAGTATGTATGTGCTACAATAAAAATATGAACAGCCCAAGATGACCGGAAACAATTTCAGAATCGCAGTACACTGTCTTCTTTAATTATATTGAACGTATAACACAGTTTATTTGCTGATGCCAGTGACTATTTTTACACTGGGGAATCTGTATGTTAGTCGAACAAAATTCTTAGCATGAGGTTATGAAGCCTCTTTTGTCTTTATCAGAGGTTGGGGTATCTAACGTTCAATGAAATTGCTCATTCATATATAAAAGTATATCACTCTCTTGAAGCATCTTATTTCTCAAGTGAATGTCCTTAATTTTGTAGTTGAAAAGTCTCAAAAATGTGTGTGATGATAGGGCAAAGAATGCCTACAAGACATGCAAACAAATGGAAAGTCCTGGTGTTTCATGAGGAGCAATGAAGGTGATATGCAAAAAGTCTTTAATTGTTCATGCCCATTTTGACTTGATGTTTCTGTGATTTTACAGTCCCAAGAATGGTCTTTAAATCCTCTCAAACTTGTGAGAAAATGATAATATCCAATCATTTTTATTCCCTTGGATTCATGGTGGTCTGAGGATGAGTTTTAACCATTTCTGACATGGGTTGACCCTTGGCATCGACCCTTATTGTTTCTAGACTGGACAGAAACATATTTATGCAGTCTGTCAGCAGGGGTCGACCCTTGGGGTCCACCCACTGCCAGGGGTCGACCCTTGTGTGTTAGAATTTTTTTTTGGGTTCTGCTTGTCTCTGCTTGTACGAGGGTCAACCCTATGGGTCGACCCCTTCCGGACGTGACTTGCGAAACCCTTTAAAACCCATTCTAAACACCTTCAAACTTTACCAAAATATCCCCCAATGGTTCCTAGACTTAAAAAGATATTTTTAACATATTTTGGGAGGCTCTTTTGGGTATTTTGGTCACTCCTTTATATATATGAATGTGAGCTCCGAATTTGAAGGTGAGAACCCTAATGTGCTCATTTTGTCTTATCTTGTAGGTGTGACGTGGTCGGCATCAGTGGAAGGATCGACGGCAACTCTGATATCACGAACAGGATGGATAACCACTGTCTTGCGCAGCTCGGCCTCACACCAGATGGTCTCTCACTGGGCGACACTCAATTCTCACAAGGGAGAAAGAGGGAAGGGAAGGAACACAAGAGGAGAGGAAGCTCTCTCACGTAGGATGCAAAATTTCATTCTATTCATCATGTCCAAACCTTACACACTCAGTCTCCTCATATGTCTCAATGGAGATTCTCGACTACTAGGATTCATCTTTTTATTCATAGTGCTATAATGGACTTCACCATTCGGCGCGAGTCTCCTCATGTGTCTCAATAGGGATTCTCGGTTGCTAGGATTCATCCTTTTATTCACATTTTTTTTAAGGGGTAGGTAATTTTTTCCTCACGATTATCCTTCATATGAGTGTAGAGATTTAAGGCTCCATTAAGTGTTAGGAAGAATTTAAGACGTCCCTATGGCTAGGGGCCACCGCTCATATTGGGTGTGAGGTGTGAGAGCTTCGTCTAGGGTGTATCATGCGAGTTGTGCTAGCAACATAGCTACGACTCTTCTCCTGGCCATATGCACTCACTGAGAATTGGCTTTTTTCATCTCTTAGTGTGTGACGTGATGCACGTAGACGTAGAATCTGGGCAGTGTCATTTAGCAATGAAGCATGCGGTCTTAGAAATTTGAAGGAAGCGTGTTAATTGTAGGCAAACATGCATGCGAAACAAGCAAGCAAGCCAACCATGTTATACTCATTTTTTTCTTCTTTCCATGTTTTTTTTTTCTTTATTTTTTTAGAGGACTTAATAGGCACACCCGCAGGTCAACAGTTTAAAAGGTAGGCGGCTGATGTCGTGGCAATGGAGAGAAGATGTTATATGTTGTTGTGAATCCCCGGAGGGATAAAGAGTTGGTATGGAACCAAGGGAGGGGTCTTTTCCTTTATTGGTTCGAACAATAGTTCTGGGCCAATAGTAGGGTGAAGGTCGGCCTCGACTGAAGGTCGTGACGTCGAAAGACTTAGTTTGGATGTAAGGTCGTAATGCCAAGGTAGAATGATCTTTTTGTTCATTGAATTGGATGACAGTTCCTGGGCCAATGATGGGATGACTTGTCGGCTTAGACAGAAGGTCATGACGCCAAATGACTTGGCTTAGGCGTAAAGCCATGACACCAAGGGAGAGCATTCATCGGCTTAGGCAAGGAGCCATGACGTTGGACCGCCTCCTCTTCTTTACGCTGCTTAAGGCTTCCCTTGCAATCTTTTGCTTTCTTCTCCCATTCTTGCGAAGCGGCCGCCTTCTTCCTTTGTGATCATCTTCAGGCGAAGCATGGAGGACGACCTGAAGATGAAGACTTTGGCGGTTGCTGGGGCGTTCATGTTGCTTTGGCGTAGAAGAACGGACGCCGATGGGGCGAACGGCGTACAAGAAGGGACGACGCATGACGACGTGCTCCCTCCCGACCTCTGGACCGCCGCCTCGCTGAGGAGAGGGGAGGGAAGGAGTCATTGCTCCTCCTTTATTTCATCCTCGCTGTTTTACCGTCCTCTTTTTCTTCGGAGGGTGCCTGTTTTCTGCTTCTTCTCTTTTCTTATCCTTGCTCGCACCACTTAGAGGGTGCTTGCTTTCTATTCTCCTACTGATACCATCTCTTCCGAACCTCCCGAGCAGAAAAAGTCAGCTGTCCCGTAATCCGAGCCAATTTTCACACGGGGCGGAGTCAGTGGCTCGGCTTGGAGCTGCCAACCTCATCCACACCGAGTAATCAGTTCGTGTTGTACCAATTTTTCTCTTTCTTTCATATTGTACTGGCTATGGCCTATCTGATGTACAAAGATATTTGATGCAATAAAAAGGAGAGTTATTATCATAATTTATCTCTTACATGTATGGGAAGGAGCTCAAAAATAGAATTTTCGCAATGTTGCCGCGTTCCAAGTCCGAGGAATGGGCGTTCCTTCCATGGTAGATAATCGGTACGCTCCTTTTTCGAGTGTCTCGACCACTCGGTAGGGGCCTTCCCAGGTCGGGGCTAGCTTCCCCACCGCCTTGAGTGGTCGAGAGACTTCGGCCTTTCTCAGAACGAAATCTCCGGGTTGAAATTGTCTGTCTCGGACTTTGGCATTGTAGGATCGAGTCATGCGCCGTTGGTATTCCATAGCTCAGATTCTCACGACTTTGCGTACTTCGTCTGCTAGGTCCAAGTTTTCTAACAACTTCTGCTCATTCATTTGGTCCTCCAAATTCACTGCACTAAATACAGAAAATAGGGAATGAGATAGCTCACCTAGAATAAGTCGGGATACTACTTCCGCATAGTATCTTCAGACTCCCAAGTAGCTTCTTCAGTCCCACGCCGACTAATTTTGACCATCAGTATGGAACGATTCTAGAGTTGGCAACTTGACAATATTATCCATGGTTATTTTCTATTTTTAATTTATTTTAATTTTTTCTTTAAGCCCAGCATGCATTTATGTAGGACTTTGATATCATTGAGGAAGATCATTCACTTACCTCGATTGTAAAAGCCACTATGCTCCAATTTCAATAAATATGAGATATTTCATTCCGAATTGAGTACTCGGTTTCCTTGAAATCACCTTGGACTGTTTCTCTGGAAAAGACCTTTGTCTAGATTTGTCACCAACTATTCCGTTTCTTTCATTCCAATCGACTCACCATGGCTGCAGCACTTCCACAATGGCTAGTAACCGCTCCCCAATGGTGAAACCTGTAGGCCCACGACTCAGGTACTTTCACACAAGAGAAGTTGGTCTCTTTTCTTTTTATTTCGTGTCTGTGCGCACATTTCTTCTTCTTTACTTGATGACCGTCCAAACAATGGTTGATTTTGGGGAACCCACTTTGAGGTCGCTTCACTGAAACTCTGGAAAATTTCAAATCATGTGATACTGAGAGCGTGTCTCATCGCACCTTGACATCTACTTTTCAGTCTATTCTCACTTCATTTCATTACGCTTTCATTACATACCATTCTGTGTCACTACCTGACAAAGCAGGCGCCAAGGCAGGGCAGCTGCAGACATGCTATTTTTGACATTACACTGAGTAAATCTCGTATTATACCATGATGCCCCAGAGTGGCTTTCACATTTTGGTTGTTTGAGTGATTTCATAATTTTTTGAATTTCTTTTCCATTTTTCAGGGATTTTGGGGAAGAACTTTTTAATGCATCTTGGTGTCCAAATGCCTTCTTTGTTGGTGTCTGGCTGTGCTATCGAGTGGGATTGGGCCGGTAGGGTGGAGAGGAATGTATTCTTCCAAGTTGTCGATGAGTCACTGTAGCCTCTGGAGGGGTGTTAGCTCTGCTGGGGATTGCAAGGCAGCCGCTTGTTCAGCTTGCTTCTTGAGTTGCCTCTTGAGGTTCTTCCTTCTATTCCTCTCCTATTTCTTGGCGATGGCTACCTCCAGGGGTGTAGGAGGAGGAGGCACTGGAACTGGGGTTGACGGATCCGCACGGGGATGCCGTCGAGCTGATGTGTTTGCAGGGCAAGGTCGGCGTCTCCCCTTTGCTCTAATCTCGATCCAGGCACCTTTCGGTTGTTGTAGTTGGCAAGTAGCATCGATCACCTGCTTGATAACTTCGAGTGGTAGTTCCTGGTAAGCGGGAATGCTGGGACCGGCATCCAAAGATGTGGACGCAGCTTGTTGCCTTAGCCGCGGTTGTTGAGGGAGTTTACTGGGAATCGGTTGACTCGTGCTAGCGTCTGAAGACATGTGTGTGGTTTGATGCCTTAGCTGTGGTGGCGAGGGAGGTTTTCCCTATTGAACTGGTGTACTGGGGCTGGTGTCCGAAGACATGTGCACGGTTTGATGCCTTAGCCGCGGTGGCTGGAATTTCTACTAAGGAGGGGCCCGAGAAGCTTGCCAAATATCTTGCTTCACGGTTTGACCCCTGTGGTCTGGCTGAGGGCAAGGTCGGGTGATGCCTGACGACATCTGGTGGCCTTGTTGCCCCCAGTGGCTATCTTGATCTCGCACGCTAGAGGGCCTTTGTGATGACGGGCCCGGCTTAAGAGCTGTTGGGAGGACCTGGTTCAGTCGAGTCACGGTCTCACCTAACTTTTTCTTTCCTTTCCTAACCTCAATCATCAGAGTCGGAAGTGGAACAGAGGGGAGGCAAGAAGAGCTTGGGGAGCCCATAGTAGTCTCGCCCACCAAGACATCCTCTTGATCGAGAAGGACTTGGAGGAGTGTTGCAGTATCTACCCTGGAAAAGGACAGAGAGTCTAGCTCCTGCCAGGGTGACCATTGTGCGGCCAGAGTGGCAGGGGCTGGCTGACCAACCTGTGGTGCCAAGGAATCAGGGGAGATCGGGGGAGCAGGAGGATGAATGACGTTGGTCGAGAAGGTGCTTGCCCCCCCTCTTGGCTGGCATCTTGCTCCCTGCGTCTCCATAGTCGTTCGAGAGCCTCCTGATTATCGGTCCGGAACTTGAGCCATTCTGGAGTATGCTAGTAAGACAACCCATGCCCATTTTCCTGGGAAGGATCCAGCTGCTCTGGTGCACTCCGGGCAGTGTTTAGGGTTTCTTTGACAGCTTGCCGCAGCCGAAAAAGTGCCATGAAATTCCCTTCGACGTCGATCTTTTCCCACCGGATCTATTCCTTGATGAGGTATTGGACTTCCTCACAGGACTCAATCGCGTGGCAGATTTGTGCATGAAAGGGGCAATACTATGGGTGGTTAAAGTCCCACTGAGTGTAGTCTACCGGTGGATCACAGGGCAAGATTTGTGTCCACTCGATGAGGATGTTGAAAAGTCACCGGGTTCTTTCCCTGGGGAAGGAGAGGGGCCTGCGACCATGCCAGGGCCCCTACCTTGGGTACCAGATCGAACGCTCTCTCCGGTTGGTGTTGGGCTCCTCCGATTCATCATTAGAAAGAGAGAATACCACCATCATGTCAATCACATTGGCTAGGTGGTGAACCACACGTGCCGCTTTGGCTAGTCTGGACCACGTAAGTGGCTGTGGAGGATCAACGAGACTACTTTTCATTGGATCAGGGCGTCTCGGATCAGCTTCTATGCCTGGGTCTTGAAGACGTAGCAATCTTCCAGGGAATGACCCAGCATGTGGTGGTATAGGTAGTAGTTGGGATCGTCAGTTTTCTGGGCCTCGTCTGGCTTGCGGACTTCAGGCAATTTGACGATCCTCTGAGCCATGCAGAGGTCGAAGAGCATCTTTGTATGCTCCTTCTTGAAGGAGAAGGGCATCTTCATATGCTCTGAGAAGGAGGGAGCAGCTGGCTTATCAGCTGGCCATTTGTCGGAATCACTCGTTCCGATGCCCTTGCTGGCTTTAGTAGTGGGGGTGAATTCGATGATGTTCACCTCCTTGCCGAACTGCCGTTCTCGTGTCTACTTAGCATTTGCTACAGCGTAACTCGGGTTGTCGGTGAAGAACATCTCTATCTCGGCGACTGCTGAGTTGAGCTGGTCAAAGCCCTTGACATTGGTGCCGAGAAGCTTTTTGCTAACCTCGGCCGCCAAGCCTCGACGATAGATGGTGATGGCATCCTGCTGGACTGGTGGATTGACACACCTCATGATGAGGTCTCGCCACTTCTTGATGAAGTCAAGGGCGTTCTCGCCCTTCTTCTGTCGGAGGGTGTAAAGCTCGGCTAAGGAGACTTTTCACTCGACCGTTTGAAAATGATCGAGGAACTTCTTTTGGAGATCCGCCCAATTAATGACGGAATTGGGCTTGAGGTGGGAATACCACTGGAAGGCCATTCCCGTAAGTGAGGTGGCAAAGTAGCGAAGGAGATAAGACTCATCCAACGCGAGCTCGCCCATGGCCGTAATGTAGTAGGCCAGATGCTCGTGTGGAGACCCATGTCCATCGAATTTTTGTAGTTTTAGCGGTTTGGCATACTCTGGGGGAAGCTTATTGAGCTGGTGGTGTAGTGGATAGGGGACACTGTAGAGATCTATAGTCGCGACCCCTTCTCCGAACTGGGCGAGCTTGGTCTCAACGATCCACTCGATCATCTGGCGCTGTGCCATGAGATTCTCTGGCACTGGCGTGTTGGATGGCCGTGGTTGAGCTTCGGCCAAGAGTGTGCTGAACCCAATAATTGTAGGGGTTTGGGCAGCTGTCGCTGAGGCATTAGCACCATTTTGCCCATCTGGCGGGGCCGGAGCTTCCATTGAGGGCCCAGTGGGCGGCTGAGGACGAAGGTCACGTTCCTAAAGCAAGTCTTGCAGGAGGGCCTTCAAGTGCTGGTTCTCCTTCATGAGAGTCTCAAGAGTTGCCTCTTGGACTTCACCGGCTGGAGGGTCATT
This sequence comes from Amorphophallus titanum, assembly GCA_024336825.1. Classification (NCBI taxonomy): domain Eukaryota; kingdom Viridiplantae; phylum Streptophyta; class Magnoliopsida; order Alismatales; family Araceae; genus Amorphophallus; species Amorphophallus titanum. The sequence goes on from JANBPO010009106.1 coordinate 1,184,239, forward strand.
GTTGATCGGCTCCGCGTTGACGGGGGCGGCACACTCCTCAGTGGAAACTTCCTCCGCTCGTATTGATGTCTAAGGCTCGGCAGAAGTGCCAACATGGCCGACCGAAGTCGGCGGCTGAGTCAGGTGGCACGGTCTCCTGAGTTGAGCTATGGGCTGGTTCAGATCGTCAGTCTGAACCTCAGGCTAGTGCCTGGCGGTGTAACACGCGAACACTCTAACCGCGTCATTGAGAAGCCGGGCCGCCCGCCTCTCCTAAGAACGATTCTTGTGACGGACGGGTGTCCCCAGCCTATCGAAGACCGAGGTACATTACAGAGGAGTCTCCATCGTGGCATCTACCTGAGGAGAACTTAGGGCTGGATATTGGCGGGGCCCAGAACGAGCCTGTCTCTGTCTTCGCCTATCTAAGAGAGAGGCGATGAGGGGCTAGGCGCCGCTAGACGACGCGGCTGTAGGGTCAGTCGCACCTTGCTTGGCGCGACGCCTTAATGCCCGAAAGGGGTTGCTAAGATGCGCCTCCCGGACAACTTGAGCTTCCTCCGGGGTGACCTAGATCCTTCTCAAGTCAGATTGCTGGTCTCCCTCGTCCTTATTCCTCCGACAGGACTTGGGAGCCTGGATGCCCAACCAGCGCTGGTGCTTTTGGGCCGTTGCCGAAGCGTTCACCCTTTTGAGTTCCGCCTTGTCTTCCCGCGTTCAACGCAAGGGACTAAAGCGGTTGGTAGTAGGGACCGTAGAGACGATCCGTTCTGGAGGTATGATGGGTTCGCCTCCGTCTAGGCGAATCCGTAAGTCCCCGACAAGAATGGTCTTGCCGGACTTACAGGTGGTAGCAGCGGGTCGCTTGCCCTTACGGCTACAGCGCTGCTCCTTCTGGGGAGCCAAAGATGATTCCGCTCCGAGGTGGTAGACTGAGAAAACCCAGCCTGCGGGTGCTGGTGGCACAGAGCCATTCATAGAGAATGCTGGAACGGGCCCCCAAGACGTGAGGTCTGTAGTGAAGGCCGACAGTTGGGTGCCTCGAGTGTAGGCCTTTGCCCGAGCTGACCGTAGTGTTGCGGATGCTCGCAGCGACATGCTTGCACCCGGAGTTGTCACTGCAAGGGGTATCGAGGTGCCGGTGACTCAAGGCCTTGAGCCTGAACTGGGAGCTGGCAGGATCGGAAGGCGCGACAGAGGGCGCTCACTTCGAACCGCAGTCGTCACGTCCCACAAAGGCAGACCCGTGCTGGGGATCGGCGTTGTCAGGTTGCAGGAGGGATGCCCCCGAGGTAGAGCCGAGGGATCCGGGACCTGACGTAGACCACTCGTACCAGACGTTGTCTGCGGGAAACCCCGGGGTTGTACGTCTGGTATGGATGCTAGGAGGCCTCGTACCAGGGGTTGGGGACCAGGGCGAGGCGGTCACTCTTCTGAGGTTCAGGTCGAGGAGCCCGAACGGAGTGCTGGGGAGCCCTACCCCCAGGCTAGGAGGCCCGTGTGGGGAGCTGGCTCATTGGGAGCTAGGGGTTGACGGCCTGAGCAGAGTGTTGAGGAGTCAGACACCCTGGGGTGGAGGCCCACACCGGATGTCGGCTTGGCCGGGGCTCGGGGCTGGGGGCCCGAGCGAATTGTAGGGCTTGGGACCAGAACCTGGGACGCGAGGTTTACGTTGGGAGCTGGTCGAGACTGGGCCTGGGGACTGATGTTTGCTCGGGCTGGGACTGGTCTGGAACCCCTACGGGCACCGGTGGAAGGAGAGCTGAGCCTGACGCTCGGCCTGGCTGCCAAGACTGGCGACTGGTGTGGTGCATTGGTGGCGCCAGGGGAGACAGGAGCTGGGGGTGGCGATGGAGCAGCCACGGGGACCGCACCCAAGAAGTTGGGTGATCCGACGACTGGGGTGAAGCTGTCGAAAGCGGTCGGCACTGCTAAGTAGCCCACCCGTGCGTGAGTGGCTACGACGATGGGACCGTAGGTGACGGCCGCCATAGTTGTTGAAGTCCTGGATGAGCAGAGGCGATGGCCACGGGCGGTCATCGAACACGATCCGACAGCTGGGAGACGAACTGGAAGCTGCTGGGAAGTGCGAACAGGTGCTTTTTTGCTACCTCTCCTGCAAGGACAGGAAAAGGGCACCCAGACTTCAGGGCTGGCACGGGCTTTCGCTTCAGCAAAGAGAAGGAAGGTGGGAGACGTCCCACTGGGTGTGCCATCCTTTTTGTTTTGCCCCGGGGGTCCACCGGATGTCACCGGCTGGTCCGTGGCGGTGTGTGCGGTGACCAGAGTGAGGGGTAGGATATAGCTATGGGAGAGATGCCGGAAGGTAATGGGCCTCGGGCACCCCCTCTCGTGACCATATCCGTCTCAAAGTGGCACCGTGCACTCGTCTCTTACGGAGAGTCGAGGGGAGACTGAGTGAGATGGGAGGTTTCCAGGTTAAGGGGAAACATGGCTGGGATGCGGGCGTGCCAGTCGATTTCTCGACAATCACCCATGGAATCGAATGTTTAACTAGGGATGCGCCGCCAAGGCGCAGCACGTGGACTAAGGGGGTGAGTGACACGTGGAGGGAAAAATGATTCTGTGGGTGCGAGTGCGCAGGTGACTGTGGGGAGGCGTGTATATGATATCTTTTCCCACCAACTGCAAGCAGTCAGTGTTTATTTACATCGGATTGAATCCGAAGACCTTCATTCCATGTCGTAGAGGAGTCTGTATTCCTAAAGCCTGGGGTGAAGAGCCGAGAGCACTTCGCAGCTATAGGTTCATCTCAGACTGGGTAGTGTTGGCTGGTGATAAGGGGTGCTGGAGGTTCACGCTAGCTGACACAGAGGGTTGCTGGATGCCCGAACGTGGATGCGAGAGCATTACGTCCAACTGGCGGTGTAACACTGAGAGGTATATATTTTTACAGGCAGGCCGTGGTGGCCAGGGTACAACAGATGCATGCCACGGGACAATTCTAACATGCTAGCCGGTCCCCGGGTCGATGCGTGGCGTATGAACACACGTGTGTTTTGCAAAAGGTTCCTCCTGTGACGTGGGCCATGGCCGCGGTGCCGAACGGGGGCTTATGACTGGCTGGGCAACTGAGGGGATACATTGATTCGGTGTCCGGGCGAGGGTCGATCACGGCTCAAGTTGAGCGGTCGAATGTGACCTCGTTACTGAGAAGGAGCATGACGTCATGACGCGTACACGGTCACGGTTGACAGATGCGTGAGGGGCGATCCCGGCATGAGGGGACGTCTACCCTTGTCGTAGTGTCTCACATGAGGCAGGCGTGGACTTGTGTGTTGCAACTAGTTAGCACGTGAGGGAAGTGCAAATGGCATACCCTCGGCATTTCAAGCCGACGAACAAGTCACCCACACACAACTCTCCTTAGCTCTTTGTAGGAGCCGCTTGAAGCCTTGGAGTTGTTGGATGCTAGCTTTCTGTGTTAAGTGATGAGTAATAGATGCACCTCCCCCTTGAGCTCCTAAGGGGTTTATATAGGGGAAGTTGAAGGGTCACAAGGGGTTTACGCGGACTAGCTTGAGGGGGCTCCAACAAACTGCCCACATCAACGCTTTCCCTTACCGCAAACAGACGGGGATCCAGATTTCTCTCCCTATTTCCTCCCTCCCTTCCTGAATCCTGGGTTGACTCCACGTTGCCGGCTAACGAAACTAATTTGTCGACATCCACAGTTTTCCCTCCCTTCTCTGTTTTTTTTTTGTAAATGGTGATCGTACCCGTGGGTAACGAGAAAAGCCCTACCAAGCGGGATTACGAGTTCCACCTCCCAAACCACCGCGGCGCGCCACGTGTATCGCCGTTCTGGGAGCTTCAAATACGGGATTGCTTTGTACGACAATGTGGATCGCCGTCGGATCTCGAAACTAGCGCGTTGGATACCTCGCTTGACGCCAATGGGGGACATATCCATATGCACACCGCCCACGCCGTTTATTTATTCCTCCAAAAGGCTTCTTCTCCTCACACAAAGAGAGAGAGAGAGAGAGGGAGAGAGAGAGAGAGGGATCGGTGTTAGGAAGGATTCCAGAATGTCGCTTAATGTTGCCCATCAGATAGGAGCCATCTCCGGGACGACGATCACCGACGGTGGCTCGGTCTCCGGCGACCAGACCCCGTTGTCGGTGCACGCGGCGGCCCTGAGGAGGGCCCCCGCGTCCAACCTCAAGTGCCGGATCGCGACCCAGGGGCTGGGCGTCCCCGACCTCGACTCGGCCTCGCCGCCCGTCAGCCCCAGCAGGTCCCCGGCCCTCCTGGGCCCCACCCGACCCTACCTGACAGTCGCGTGCCAGGCGCTGGTCTCCGACGACGCGGCGCTCTACGAGCAGTCGCTTGCCTCTGGCGTGACCGAGTTCCTCGGCACCGAGGTCGATCTCGAGGAGCTGGACGCGCTGTTCGCCCGCTCGCGCGAGCACGTGAAGCGGATCAGCGGCATCCAGCTGCCCCCGCGGAGCGGCTCGCAGCAGGTGCCCGGCGCCATCATCGCGGTCACCTCGCCGAAGGGCGGGGTCGGCAAGACGACGGTCGCCACGAACCTTGTCTTCTTAGAGCATATACCCTATTACCTCATTCTCGATGCTCGTTCTCATTTTGACAAATTTGCGCTATCTTATATTGACCCTTACGAGACACAAGAGTCTTCTGTTTCTTTTGTTCCACAGGTTTGTCCTCCTCAGCCTTCTCCTACGTCGAAACCTGGTGCTGACTCTATATCTACTAGCTCTGCGGAGTTGCCTCTTCTACCCTCATCTGCTGATCCACCTCCTTCTGACTTACCTGAGCGTCGGGTTCTTCCGGCCCGAAATCGTCGTCCTCCCACCCAGCAATATCATCTGGATGACGGTAATGTTGGACATCAGCTTTGCCGGAAAGGGCTTCAGCCGGGTAAAGGTGGTGGTAGTGATGGCTCTTCTTCAATTCTGACTTCGTAAGAGTCCTTGGGATCTTCATTTCTAGTTTAATCTTCTATTTGGCCTCATCTTTGTTCTTGCTTATATTTCAGATGTCAACAAGTGCCCCCCACCTACAAGTGGCGTAAGCACAGGATAAGTGACACGGTGCCTGCAGGTGCATCATTCAGCATCCGAGCACTTTTCTCGGCTTTACATTGTTGGTTCTCTTTAGTCTTTGGCCTGGTAGCTTCATTACACTGGCCTTTTCTTTCTATTTCTTTTTCTTTCTTGTTTTAATACTTCCGGAGAGGCTTTCTCGGTGCGAGGCTTCTCAGCGTGGGCTTGTGCTTACTTCTCGACGCGCCTTCGAACTAGCTTCTCGACATGCCTTTTTACCCAACGGAGGGGGCGTTCTCGGTGTGCTATTCATTACGTCGAGAACCTCCTCACTCTTCACTATTTAAGGCACCGGGGGGGGTTCTTCCTCATTTTAACCTAATTTCTTCTCTCTCTTCATCTTCTCGGCGGCGACGGCGAGCATCTCTCCTCCGATGCCTTTCTTCTTCCATTTCTTCTTCAGCAAGTTTTTTTGAGGTGCTTAAGACTTTAGGACTAAGTCCCTAATTTATTCACTGGGTCATTCCCTCTTGGTGGCAGATGACTTGCTTCCTCACCCCTCTTTGACAAATAGTGAGGCTCTTATGGGCCCCTTTCTAGAAGAGGAGATTAGACAAGCGATTTTCTCTCTTGCAGATGACAAAGTCCCTGGGCCAGATGGTTTTCTTTCAGCACTGTTGGGACATAAATTATCAAGGAGGACCTCATTGGTGCAGTTAGGGAATTCCAAGAGGACAGGGCCCATTTGACGGGTATTAACAAAACCCTCCTAATCATGATCCCTACGAAGAAGGGTGCTCAGTGGTGGGCTGATTTTATGCCCATTAGCTTGTTGAATAGTGCTTGAAAATCATCACGAAAGTGCTGGCTAGGAGATTAGAGAAGGTTATTGATGGCTTAGTCAGTGGGCACTAGTGGGCTTTTTATCAAGGAGAGGCACATCCAAGAGAACTTCCTTGTTGCTTATGAATGTTTGTATGCTATGAAACAACAGAGGAAGAGGGGAGTGGTTCTCAAGTTGGACTCCGAGAAGGTGCATGATAGAGTAAATTGGAATTGTCTCCTTCAGGTGCTCGCTAAGATGGGGTTTCATTAGAGGTGGATTTCCTAGATACGAGAGTGTATCTCTTCTACTACTTCATATGGTTTTATGTGTAGAATGATAATCTTTGACCTGTACGTCAAGGCTAAAAGTGAACATTTAAGGGTTTAGGTTATAGATAGATAGTGAGAGATCTGAAGTATCAATTGATTAGCATTATAGAAATTTTGATTTGTTGTGGCATATAAATTACTTTTAAGCAAGGTTTATTGCATGATATTGCTAAAGTTTACACATGGAGTTAAAAAGCAGCTGGACTGGTTGAACCAATTCAGAACCATTGTTTGCCATCTTTTAAGAAATGTCCGAGATCTCGCCGAGATCTCTCTCTCTCCAAAGGTTGCGAAAAACGGAGACTCCAAGACCGCGGTCGGGGGGGGGGGGGGGGGGGGGGGGGGGGGGGGGGGGGGGGGGGGGGGGGGGGGGGGGGGGGGGGGGGGGGGGATAAAAATCTATTTAATTTATCACTCTCTTTTCACTATTTAATTTAAAAATTAGATGATTAGTATCACCATGTGATCTTATTTTTATCAACACAAGATCCATAGACAGCCACCCTCCCTCTCATTCTTCTCCTTTTCCATCCGGTTTCTCACTCCCATTTTCTTCTTCCCATCACTCGTCCAGTCGTCCTCTTTCCACTTGGAATTACCCCACTATCGAACGCCATCGAACGCAATCCAACTCCAAAAGACTCAACTCGAATCCATTGAACAAAACTCGGAGTTGGATTGAATTATCGGTTTCGGAGCCCATCGGGCCGCGTATGTACGGACCTTGCTGTTAGGGCGGGGGCCGGTCTGACAAGGCCCACTAGCCTCCCCCACGGACCCGAAAGATCTTTTAATCGGTCCATCGCCTCCGTGTTGCGCGCAACCCCCCCCTCTGTTAGGCCCCCGCTGCCCTCGCACTCGCCTCTCCTCTCCTCTCCGACGCCGAAACCTCTCATTCTCTCTCTTCGTCGCGTCCGCCGTAGACGCCTAGACGGAGTGGGAGGGAGAGCAGAGGCGAGAGAGAGAGAGAGAGACGGGAACGGGGTAGAGGGATATCGGATTTGACCAGGTGATAGTGGCGCGGGAAGCCATGGCGGCGCCGGAAGCTCCCGTGTGCTACGCCGGTGTCCAGAGGGAGTCCGCCGCCTTCCGACTCATGAAGCAGATGGTAATCTATTTGTTCGATTGCATCCCGTTCCCGTTTTTCTTCTCTCTTGTTTCGTTGCATCATGTTTTGAGCTTTCCGTATTCAATTCGATCGTCTGAGGATCATTTCTGGAGCTTATCAAGTCCTCTGCGGTTATGATGTTAGAAGGGGACTATTTACCTTGGGAGATCCTTCTAACGACAGGATCTGTTTGTCAGGCTTTATTCATGGAGGGGGTTCTTGTTACGGGTGGGTGGTGTGAGCACCCGAAGGGAGTGCGAGTCTCTTAGCCAACTAGAGCTGTCAGCGACTTGATGGGAGTCCGGTTCGAGGAAAGTATAATTATCACGGAGAAAATCAGATTATACGTACGGCGGGACACGACAAGTTTATTGTTCAGAGGAATGGGAAACGTTCGGTTAAATCTCGATTAGTGCGGTTGAAAACTGGTGAATCTGTTGGCCCGGTGCAAGATCAAGCCGCGACCATACTGCGGTGGGCCCCCCGCGATTGAGGTAAGACTTGCGTGAGCATCGCTAGTATATCCGAGGCCAAAAGGCAATGGGAGGCTAGCCCGGGACTAGATCCCAAGGTCTTCATGTGCTCGAGGGGGATAAACTATAGGCCAAGGGTGTGGGTTGGACAATGACCATGATCAGAACTAAGCCGAGGTCTAAACATGGCCCACGAAGGCCCTGCTGATGTTCCCATGCAGAGGGTCTGGGGTGACAAGAACCTTCTCGCCCTATTCAGATTATGTCGGTCACTCAGGAACCATTTCATGTTCGGACGAAAGTCCATATCCAAAACACGACATGGAAGGAAACCAATCCTGTGCGAATGTATGCCGGGTCCACGGCAGTTTCAGTGAGAGGGTCAGAAAGAATCCCGGTAGGGGGAGGTCTGGTTCGATGAGTTATCGGCCATATCGGTCGCTTGCGGGCCATTTAATATTCAGACGGAAGTCCGTAATGGAAGCGCGGTGAAAACCAGGGTGAATCCATTCAAATGCCGGCCATGGGTGCAGCGATTTTAATGATCATCTAGAAGGGATCCGATTCGGAAAACAGGTTGGGTCTAGTCGGAATGTTGGCCCGAGGCGAGGCCGGGTCACAGTCATATTGGGATAACTCCCAAGACACGAGCCAGGCCTACGGGGGCAACACTATTTTTCCCTTTGCACTGGATCACCGGGTGAGACTGAGCTGCGATGTGAATTTTAATATATATATCTTTTATTTGGGGTTATCTGTTTATATGTCTGTTTGTTTTTCCCCCCTTTCTTTCATTTCCCATTTTATGTAATTTCTATGAATCTTCTTCTCCACACTGGTTCATTAGAAAAACTCCTTTTTCATAATGAACTCCTATACCCTGGCCAGGGGTTTTCTGAGTATAGATCCGTAGGGCATTCTCTCTCATATATCATATTGAGAGTGAATGATCACATGTTGTCGAACTAATTGCCTTTGCACGAGTTCCACTGAGTCCGAATAACTAACTGTACAAGATCACTTAACAGAAGTCCATAAGTTAGTAATCAAACACTCAGCATCCCTTATGCAAGACATCTTTAGTGACTCAGGTTTAAGATCCAATTGTGCTATTAAGACATAGAATACCCTGATCGACAGTCAGTATGATTATCATTCAGTGATTCTAGATCGAGTCAGTTCAGTGAACTCATTCCACTAATGAGCACCTACACATGTACTTTAGTGCCCCCACACTGATGAGTATGAGAACAATTACACCCATCATATGAGTAAGTATCATGTGTGCTAGTCTATCTGGATCTTCAATGTCCCTTCTTGAAGATCCTTTGACTGGGAACATCTAGAACAAGTGCATCCAGATGACTGATCTCATGGTCATAATCTCATTATGATCCAGCCATCATCACATAGGTTCAGAGACTTCAATACATTCGAATCATTAATCTAAATTAAATGAAATGAATAAATGCCATTAATAAATCATGAATAAGATATTACAATAAATGTCACCATCATATCTCATGTGATTGTCTTGTAGGGTATACATTTCTATCAACCATGTCCCTTTGCCTTTAAAGTTAAGAGAACTCTGTCATGAGGTGCCAATGTTAACTCTGTCTGAAATTCTGACAAGCACAAAGGTAGAGCAATGGCATGACTCACTTAGAAATATCGTTCACTCATCAAAGAAATGAGATGAACTATGTCATGAAGTGGTATGGTACCTCTATTCAAAATGAAGCAGGACAATCAGCCATACTGAATAACAGGGGATAATGGCATCTAACTAATGTGTATCCTCATGATAAAAGTTGTATGCTTGACTCAAATGCTCAGTAGGTGTCGGCATTGTCTTCCTTACTCCTCAGAGAGTTTTGTACAACCCATGAGCCCTCATAAAATTCCTGACCAATAATGAAGCAGAGTACAAAGCTCTGATCATTGGGCTTCAGATGGTTCTCAACATGGGCATCAAGTGCCTCAAAGCCTACGGAGACTCTCAGTTAGTAGTCCAATAAATCCTCGGCATCTACAACATGCGGAAGCAAGAATTAGTTCCATACTACACCGCCGTTACCAGACTCATCCAGAAGTTCTAATTTTTTGAAATAGATCACAACATTAGAAACAACAATTAACACTCAGGTAGACGCCTAGGCAAAATTTACAACAGCCATCAGACTCCTGCCCAAGGGCAAAGTCGACGTCACTATCAAGCACAGAAGATTGATGTCGAGTACACTGAGTCCAGCCTCACCATCTACAAGGTTCATAACCTCAACCAGAACACTCCTCCAGAAGAAGGAGATTGGTGTGAGCTAATCATTAAATTCAAGTAAGGTTGGCTCCTCCTGAATGAGCTCAATGGATCAACCTACTCTATCGGGCAACATCATACGAGTTGATCAGCGACTCCCTATATAGACTTGTTCACGAGAAAGACAAGTCGGTTCTCTTGAGATGTGTCTCCCCAGTCAAGGCTCGAACCATCATGCATGAGGTCCATTTAGGATTGTGTGGTGCTCACCAAGCCGGAGACAGAATGAAGAATAACATTAAGCTCAAAGACTTCTATTGACTGACTATGTATGTGGATTGCCAATCTAGTCCGCATAATTAACGCGGACTAGACCGACCATGTGACGCCCCACGTGACGTGAGTTGTCGTGTCCTGGGTTTCCATTTCTCGTCTGCGAGACGGGATTTCAGGTGTTATTTTCGAGAGCGTTTCCGTAGTTGAGGTCTAGGGTTTTCGGTGAGCGTCACCGAGGGTTTTTCATAGACGGCGTGGAATTCACGACAGCGAGATCGTGATTGTGTTCCGGACTGTGTAGTTTCGGCTTCACCGCACGCACCTCTTACAAAGCCCATTCCGGCGCGGCCAATCACGGCACGCCCTTGGCCACGCCGATTTAACTTCACCTTCTTGCCACCCTCAGCACGCACTGCATCCAAAAGTCTCTAATTCCGGCACGCCCCCTGTTCATCCCCTTTACCTGGCGCAGTCAATTTCGACGCGCCGATTTAACTCCCCCCTTGTTTGCCCATGTTATTATGGCGCCCTCCTTTGAAGTCCTAATCCGACGTGCTTCCCTTGCATCTATCACCCCGGCGTGGCCAATTCCGGTGTGCCCCTGGCCGCACCGATTTAATCCCCCTTCACCCCATCTTATTTCGGCGCCATCCCTTTGTTTCTCTACCCGGTGCGCCTCTTTAATATTAAAAAAGGGGTTAAATAACAATAAAAAAGAGAAAGGTTCAAACAAAAAAGGGAATGCAAAAGGTCAATGCCATTAAAAATGAAAAAAATTCGATCCCCGCGACCTGACCGCGTAAGTCGATCCGCGTGCGATGGCACACGATGGCGAGTTCAGGCTCCGCACTTAACAATTCACTCCCTCGGAGCATACGTGAAGAGAAAAGCAACAATGCCCTATGGTATCGAATGTGAGCCACAGGATTCCCAGTATGGCCATAATCTGAAACCGTCTCGGGCCAACAATCTGTCAACTTGATCCACTTTTGTTAGGATCCAATCCTGCAACCCATATTAAACTTGCCGTATGCACGGCGAATATTTGTATGGTTTCTATCGTCGTTTTCGATGCTACTAATACGGACTTCTGTCCGAACAAGAAATGGTCCACTAGTGATCGACATATGCATACTTGTGAACATTTACGCCCCAACGTGGGGTTTTTTTAAACGCAATCTGAGAGTTTGCTCTCGCTCCCATCACTATGAATCTCAGGTCGTAAGGCCCCCTTTTTCGGTGATTAATCAAGGGTTTTTTCCTCTCTTAGGGGATGTAATTAACGTCGTAGCCCTTACGATATGATGGGTTTTTAGTCTTAATCATGTCTTCAAGTTGAATAAGGCTCTGTATGGACTAAAGCAAGCTCCAAGAGCTTGGTATGATAGACTGAGCACTTTCATGATAGGTAAAGGGTACAACAGAGGTAAGGTCAACCAAACTCTCTTCACTAAGGTTTCAAATGATGATATCATTATAGTTCAGGTGTATGTTGATGATATAGTGTTTGGTTCGACTAGCCCTAAATTTTGTGAGCAATTTGCTAAACTTATGACTAAGGAATTTGAAATAAGTTTGATGGGTGAACTTCAGTTATTTCTTGGACTCCAGGTGATTCAATTCGGAGATAGATTTTTCATAAATCAGTCCAAGTACACTCTGAAGATCTTAAAGAGTTTTGGAATGAAGAATGCCAAGCACATATCCATGCCCATGGGAACATGTGCATCCCTAGATGTAGATGAGGGAGGTAAATCTGTAGATCCAAAATCATACCAAGGTATAATCGGATCACTTTTGTACCTCACTGCTTCTAGACTAGATATACAATTTAGTGTATGTTTGTGTGCTAGGTTTCAAGAAAATCTCAAAGAATCTCATTTGATTGCTATCAAAAGAATTTTGAGATATCTTGCTAGCACACATGACTTTGGGCTGTGGTATCTTGCATCATGTTATTCCGATTTAATTTCATATTTAGATGCTGATTATGCTGGGTGTAAACTTGATAGGAAAAGCATTAGTCACTACTGCCAATTTTTGGGTGGGTGTTTGGTTTCTTGGGCTTCCAAGACACAACACTCAGTTGCACTCTCCACTCCAGAAGCATAATATATTGCTGCAGGGACTTGTGGGACGGGACTCAGGTGCTATGGATAAAGCACCAACTCTAGGACTACTGTGTAGATCTTGGATGTACACCCATTATGTGTGATAATACTAGTGCCATTAATTTGACAAAGAATCCCATTCAGCATTCCAGAACTAGACAAATCGAAATAAGGTATCACTTCCTTAGAGATGAGGTAAACAAGAAAAATTTTGAACGTTCGCCGAGTTCGGCGATCGCTTCGGCGCGCGTGGCCCCGACGGCGATTTCCGAGCGAAGGAGCGGCGTCGCGAGGTACGCGACCGCGCACAGGAAGAGGCCGGACCGTCTCGTTTTCATAAACCGGAAGCGTCGCCGGCCTGCGGATTCGCGCAAGCCGCGAGAGCCGGTCCGGGGACTTCGCTCTCTGCGCTTGTCGCCGGTCGCTTCCGCCTTGTTCTCCTCAGCATGTTCCGATTTCCGTCCGGCGCCCGGCTGATGCGTTTCCACGCGCGACATCGGAAAACGGTGTTCGCCGTCACCGCCGCGTTTGTCGCCGGATTCTGCATCCTGCTCGGGGCGTTGAAAATCGTCACGCCGGAGGATTCCGGCTACTGGCTCCGGGAACTTTTCGCCGCGCGCGACGCCGTCCGGTTCCGGCTGGCGGACGCGGGCGTCTCCGGACGCGGTTCCGGTCCGGGAGTCGAAATCGTCGCGTTCGACAAGGAGTTCGATCCGGCCGCGTATTCCCCGGAGGCGTTGGAAAAAGAGCCGATGCTGAAGCTCATGACCGGCGTGCGCGATTTCCGCTACGACCGGCGCATCCATGCGGCGCTGCTGGAACGACTCGTCGCCGCCGGAGCGAAGCAGGTCGTGTTCGACTTCGTTTTCGAAGGCCCCGGACCGGACCCCGCCGGCGACGCCGCGTTCGCCGACGCCTTGAAACGCCACCGGGACAGGACCGTCATCGGCTTCGCCTACGCGCAGGCCCAGGACGTCGCCGACGGCATCCGGCCGACGTGGATCACGGTCCGCGATCCCTACGATCCGTTCCTCGCCGACGAGCACCCGGAGGCGGCGCTCGGGTTCGTCAATTTCTGGCCCGAACGGAACAACGTCATCGCGCGGATGACCGGGCGCGAGGACAAGCTCACGTTCGCGGACCCGGCGCTGGCTGTGGGCAAGACGGACTTCGAGGACATGTCGCTCGCCGCCCGGGCTGCCGCGCGCTGCGGCGCGTCCATCCCGGCGGACAACGCCTCGCGCCTCATCGATTTCGCCGGCCCGCCGGGCACGATTCCGGTCACGTCCGTCCACCTGCTTGTCGCCTCGGACGGCGCCCGGCTCGCGTCGCGGTTCAAGGACAAGATCGTCCTCGTCGGACCGTATTCGGAAATCCACGCCAAGCTCGACCGGCAGCCGACGCCGGAAGGGTTCATGGCCGGCGTCGAGATCCAGGCGAACGCGCTCCGGAAGTGGCTCGGCGGCTCCTGGCTCCGGGAACCGTTCTCCGGAAACGCCGGCGCCGTGCCGGTCGCGGTCGCCTGTTTCCTGTCGTGGCTTTCCGCCGTCGCCGTCCCGCGCGTGAAAGGCGCCGGACGCGCGGCGATGCTCGCGGCGGTGCCGGCCGGATACGTCGTCGTCGCGTTCGCGGCGTTCGGCGTCGCCGGCGTGTTCCTGCCGGTCGCGCCGGTGTTCGCGGCGCTCGCGACCGCGCTGGCGTTCGGCGCGGCCGACTTCTCGCTGGCGCAACACGAACGCCGGCGCATCGAGGGCCTTTTCGGCTCGTACCTTTCTCCGGTCGTCGTCCGCCGGCTCGTCGCTTCCGGCGAGGAACCGAAGCTCGGCGGCGAACAGGTGAACCTGACCGCGTTTTTCGCCGATGTGCGGCATTTCAGCACGTTCGCCGAAAATCTCGCGCCGACGGAACTCGTCGCGCTCATGAACGCCTACCTCGGCGAAATGACGACGATCCTCGGCGAGTGCGACGGCACCTTGGACAAATACGTCGGCGACGGCATCGTTGCGATGTTCGGCGCGCCGGCGCCGCTGCCGGAGCACGCGCGCGCCGCCTGCGAATGCGCCATCCGGATGCGGTCGCGACTTGCGGAACTGCGTCGCGAATGGGCCGCCGCCGGAGGATTTTTCGCCGCCGCCGGACGCGACATGCGGATGCGCGTCGGACTGAATACCGGCACGGCCATCGTCGGCAACATGGGCTCCGGCCGGCGGTTCAACTACACGATGATGGGCGACGCCGTGAACCTCGCCGCGCGTTGCGAATCCGAGGCGCGGGAGTGGGGCGTCGAAATCGTCGCCGCCGAAGACACCGTCGCCGCCGTGCGTGCCGGCGCCGGGCGGGAGATCCTTTTCCGCAAGCTCGGCGAAGAGCGCGTGAAGGGCCGCGCCGAAATCGTCGCGCTTTACGAAGTCGTCGGTTTCGCCGACCTCGCGACGCCCGCGATGCGCGAATGCGTCCGGCTCCACGAAGCCGGGCTCGCCGCCCGCGGACGGCGCGAGTTCTCCGCCGCCGCCGCGCTTTTCGCCGAAGCGAAAAAACTCGAACCGGCGATGCCCTCGCACGCCGACGTCGACGCGCTCTCGCCAAGCGCGATCATGCACGGGAAAACTTCCCCGTAGCGCCGCCCTACCGGCTTGCCAACCGCCCGCGCCGGGGTAACCGCATCCGTCATGTTCAACTACCGCGCAGGCGCGCCCGACACCAACGACCGCGTTCTCGCCCGCGACGTGCAGGCGACCGTGATTCCGGCCGGCGATATCGTCACGATTCCCGCCGGAACCAAGGTCAACATCACCCACCGACTCGGGGGCAACTTCACCGTCGTCTGCGATTACGGCATGTTCCGCATCAACGGCGCCGACGCGCCGGCGCTCGGCGAGGAAGTGCCGAAGGAAACGACGGCTTCCGGTGGCTCGACCGACGACAAGGGTTCGCGCGGCGTCGCCGAACATCCGGACCACAAGGGACCGCCGGATCGCGATGCGATCTGGCAGAGCCTCAAGACCGTCTTCGATCCGGAAATCCCGGTGAACATCGTCGATCTCGGCCTCGTCTATTCGCTGAAAATCGCCCCGCTCGAAGGCGGCGACGCCGACCGGCATCAGGTCGATATCGCCATGACGCTCACCGCGCCCGGTTGCGGCATGGGCCCGTCCATCGCCGAAGACGCGCGCAACCGCGTGCTCGGCGTTCCCGGCGTCAATCGCGCCGAAGTCGTCATCGTCTGGGACCCGCCGTGGACCCAGGCCATGATTTCCGAAGACGGCAAGATGGAGTTGGGGCTCATCTGAAACCAAGTAAGAAGGAAGATTGAAGAATGAAGAATGGGGGCTTCCGGCTTCGCGTTTTCAAAAGCGAATCTTTGAGTTGTTTGGGCCACTATTCTTCTCAGTGAAATTCTCAATCTCAAAACATTCATAGAATGGGGTGATGATATCAACTTGATCATCATTATCCTTTAATCCACCGCCTACTTCTTTCCCTTCCTTCAGCATGGCATTGCTAGTGCACTCCCCCTCACTCTCAGTATTGACATCTTGAGCCAAAATGACAGGCATTAGATCATCATTCACGTGTTGAGGGGGTTAGTATGATATTGAAGGAGGGTCATGGTAAGGAGGCTGCGAGTACATGACTTGAGGTTTGGAGTAGTGGCCTGGTGAATCACCCCTACTATCGAAATTACTCTCGAAGTTAGGGTGAGATGAGTTGGGCTGAAGTTGATTACCCATGAGCTGCTCATGGGTTTCCTGGGGTGAAAGTTTAGACAAATAGATTGGGATTGTTTGATCCATTCAAGAGAAATTAGGGTGATTTCTCCCGTCAAGATTATAATCATCTGAAAGGATATCATACTTGAGCTGAGAGAACCCTAGGGCATTTTGGACTTGTGCTTGGATGACTGGCGGGAGTTGGGCTACAGTAAGACACTCACTCACATGGTGAGTGGGACTGGCACAGAAATCGCAGGCGTCCTTGGTTGGATTTTCAACCTGTCTGAAAGGTCTTACAGATTGTTTATGAGATGAGACTGAGGCACGATTCATCGAATTTTCACTCAAATTTTAAATAGATCATAAGCCTCATCTTCACCCTTATTCATGAATGCCCCTCCAAAACATGTGTCCACCATTTGTGTATCATAATTAGATAACCCCTCATAAAATGTAAACATAGCTTGCCCTTTGGGCAACTCATGATGAGGACATTGATGTAATAGATCCTTCAACCTTTCCTAAGATTCATAAATTTGCTTATTCGGAAGCTGAGTGAATCCTATAATCACCCTTCTCATAATGTTGGGTCAGACTATGGATTAAAATTTCTTCAAAAATTCTAACTGCATGACTTCCCAAGTCCGAATGGCCTTTTCAAGGGGGAAGAATATGGGAGTTAATACATCGCGAGGGAGAAGAAAGAGCAGAAAAGAAAAAAAACACGGTTAATGGAACGAAGCACTGACTCCATCCTCTCGACTTACACCTCTTCTCCCTCACTAACCATCACTCTCTTCTTCTTTTCTCTCTTCACACACGATGGCCGCCTCTTCTCTTCTAGTCTTCTTTTCCTTCTCTTCTGTCTCTCGGAGCTTGAGAGCCAGCCGGGGGTGGGAGCAGGAGAGCTAGGGAGCTCGCGAGAGTCAGAAAGCTTCTCCGAGAGCAGAAGAGCTAACTTCCGAGATGTGTGTTCTCCTCTTTCAGAGAGAGAATCCTCCCTTTTTATATAGAACGGAGGTTTTTTTTAGCATTCGAAGGCCAAAAACTTCTCCTTCTTCTCCTCTCTTCTCTACCCGTCCGAAGCCATCAAGTGCCCTACGCATAAGGACAGTAGGAGGGAGCTGACGTGTCTTCACCCGGTTGGCCGAGGTTGACGTTGACGGCCTGTTTTCACTACGCTGTCGACCGGAGGACGAGCCAAAGGCATGAGCATTTAATGCCCCGTGTTTGAGTGAAAACAGAGTATCGTAATGAAGATGGGATGGTTGGATGAATAGTGACCGCACCGGGTGAAGTAGAAAAAGGCTTGCACCGGGTGGAAGGCTTGGCAGCCTTACCGGGTGACGAACCGGGTGCTGTGCCGGGGAGAGGGGTGTTTGGCAGCGTGCCGGTCGGAGGCCGCTGAAGGCGTGCCGGTGGAGGTGGGAACTTGGGAGGGGACTGGCTATGGAGCTTTGTCCTGTGCCGTTGGCGCCTGAGAAAAACCAGCAATGAACTGCTTGTTGTACTTGCGATGCCGCCTCTCCCGTTGTGCATACTTCAGACCCCAGAGCCATAGATACATTGCAGACATAGCTCTGACATACCTTTGATGCATTATTGAAGTCAACTTCCCCACTTACACACGGGCGGTCTGCCAGGTTCGAATAAAATGGATTGCAAAGGGATGTGTACATGTGGTGTTTTTAGCCTCCAGGGGTTATTTTTCATCGCATGGCATTGTTTCACCTGCGCTTCGGCATGAATGGGGCATGGAATGGGCCGATTCGACCGTTCCCCTGTTTTGCTCGCCGGATTTGTGTAACGGTCACACCAAAGACCGTCACACTGTGTGACGGTCCCTCGATAGACTGCCACGTCTGTAGGTCATTTCATGTTCTTCAAGGTTGGGGTCGTGTGATGGACCAGCACTGGACCGTCACATGACTGTAATGCGCCTATGGTGGTGTGTTACGCCCTTGGTGTGACGGACCAGTATAGGACCGTCACATGCCTGTAACGCGCTTGGCTTGGTGCATTACATGCTGTGATTTTCGAGGCCTGTTGCTGTGTCAGACCCTTGACGACCGTGCTTCCTCGAAGACTAGGTCAGTCGGTTCATTTAACGGGTCTATCCATGTGCATTATAGTTTAGGTAATGCACCAGTGTGAGACCGTTATATCATGCTTGACTGGCGTTTGTCTAGCTATGGTGGTTGGGGTAACGTGCCTACCCCCATGCGCCATGTGGCTTTGGCAGACTCAGCCTGGTCCGTTATATGCCTCTTGTCCGTGTTAGTGTTTTGGGTCAGTTGGCTTTAACGCCCCTATTGTGGTGCGTTAAGCTTGTGTAACGAGCCTATGGAGGTCCGTTATATTCTCCTTTGTTTAAGTTCTGGTCCGTTGGCCATAACGCCCCTGTCCTGGTGTGTTATGCTGATATGGCGCGCCTGTCTTGGTGTGTTACATGGTCTGTATTAGATTTCAGGTCTATTTGCCCTGGCGCCCCTACTCTGGTGTGTTAGAGCAGGTAATGCCCCTATGCTGGTGCGTTACGGCCCTGTTGTTGGCCGTGATGGTCGTTGTTCATTCCTGTGTGTTGGTCAGTCTTAGGTTGTGTTCTAGGGGGGTGTCTATTTGTCAGAAGTTTCTGGATCAGTCGATTTAGGTGACTGGGTGTGGTCTTTTCCTTAACGGAAGACTGGTGCAAGGCTGTCGGAATATTTATCCCTGAAGATTTTTCTTTATGCAGGATCAAACTTGGAGGAAGTTCATTCTGTAAAATCTGTTCTGCCCTGGTCTGCTACCACAGTAGGGGTGTGTGTGTCTTTGTTTTCTTGGGATTTAATTCTATGGTGTCTTTTCTGTAACTCTGTTTTGGTGGTGGAGTCCGGCCCTGTTTGTTGGGACTGGTCTTTCCTTCCTCTCTTGTGGGCGCCTTTGGAAGTGACCCATTCTGCTGTAACGTTTGTTCTTTCAATGAATTGTGACATTTTTCTCACCTTCCCCCCAAAATGAGGGGTATCTACCCAATACACTTGGTGGCACTGTGTCCTTTGGGTGGGGGAGCGAGGGAGATTGTGTGTCGTCATTCTCTTCACCCTGTCTGTGTTTGTAACTTTTTCTTCTCTTGTCATTATTTCCTCTATTAGCCTCCACTATCTGCCAATGACCATCAGTGATGTCTTTGACATTATTTTCCCATGGCTTGTGGAAGTCCAAAGCAGCCCAAAAAGATTGCACTAAATCATCCAAGAACCAGGCTGGTTAGTCCACCATCGTCGAACTTACCCAGATTCGTCATTTTTGCTCCATCTGGAGCCGTGATTGGAACTTTTAAGTCTCTTCTCATGTGTCAGTCTTGGGATTCTTCCTAAGATTGGGAAACATTGGGGAACGCAAGAAAAAGGGGCCAAACAATGAAAAAGAGGACCTCTCATATTTTTCTACCTCCAAAGGATATTGTGATTGGGAAACACAGTAGACCTCATGTTGCAGATGCCACAAGCTACTGAGCTCTTGATGCTGACTCTTTCTACTCTTCCCTCTTGTCCCCCCTTCTTATCTCCCTTGGGTTGTGATTATGTGAAATAACTGCAGATGACCTTTCTTTTGTGTAAATGTGTTCACTATCCCTGCCCATACTAAAAGATTTGGCCATATATCTTTAGATGTTGGAAAGCAGAGAAAACTATTTTATCTGCGCCACTGGGTTTGCAATTTTCAAGTGACATGGTGTGGCAATCCCTGGGTAACCTTCAGCAAGCCATGTCAGCTACACAGAATTTGACTTATGCGCAGTTGAGGAGCTTGGTAGAACACCTCTCCCGCTCATTACTGGCCTTTGGCTGCCTGATGGAGGACTGGACCCCGTGGGTCACAATGTTGTTGAAGCACGCCAACAGGTGGGAGTACCTCGGCCGTGAAGTATCCGATCAGTTGATGGCCGTGAAGCTAGAGAAAGCTGATTGCCGAACCACCGTTGCCCCATTAAGAGGGACTATGGGGAAATAAAGAGATGCGGCCAGCACTTCTTCAGAGCATCGGTCCCTTCTTACAGTGCATATAGTGAGCTGTATGCTCAGCTTGCCAAGGCTGAAGTAGAACTACAAGAGACTGAGCGCCTAGAAGTTCAGCAGATGGAAGAGGCTGACTTGGCTGAGGGACAACTCGCTTCTCTTGATGAGAAATTATCGTAGTTGGAGGCCACAGAGTCCCGATTGCAAGGGTTGGCCTGATACCCCTCCTTGGGACTCTTGGAGCTGGAGGATATCTTTCGACGCCCGCTGTAGTAGCCTCTTCTCTTTTCCTTATTTCTTGCATCAACTTATGCTCCTTTTTGTCTTCGGAGCTTATGTACCTCGGGAGATGCCCCGGGTGAAGATTTACCCCGACATTTCATAGTTAATGAAACATCTTTATTTGTCGCTCTAGTTACGACTGTCATCATTTTCCTTCTTTTCTCCTTCTCTTTTTTTTTCTCAGCCGATGAGTTCAGCCCGGGGATATAAGCTACTAGAGCAGGAGAGCGCTCACGCCTTCAACAAAGGGGTGAAGTGTTTGCTCCACTGCGGTGTAGCTGTTCCCGGAGCCAACTTGGCTAAAGTGGGACGAAGATAGAGGAGATGAGTGCGTCTATTGATTTCGCCGATGGTAACGAAAATTGGAGGTGAAGTTTATTCACCGACATGGGTTAAATGTCGAAGC
The DNA here is from genome assembly GCA_024336825.1 of Amorphophallus titanum. Classification (NCBI taxonomy): domain Eukaryota; kingdom Viridiplantae; phylum Streptophyta; class Magnoliopsida; order Alismatales; family Araceae; genus Amorphophallus; species Amorphophallus titanum. The sequence continues at coordinate 1,205,033 of JANBPO010009106.1, forward strand.
AATGGTGACACCTAGTCCCCATCATGCTTCTGATTTTGTTGATCTGCTTTCCTGTGTGTTTGAGTTAGTTCTTCCCCCCCTTGGGTTTGCCATTTCGTTCGTTGCTATTTTTTGTTCCCGGGGTTCTACGCGGTCCTCTTTGGGCCATTTAAGATCCCCACGGCCGGTCGATAGACCGCTTCGCTCCTGTCTCAGGTACGTTTCTGCCATTCATCTTTTTGTGAGTATGCGGTCCTATTAGGGCTGTGTCTGAATCTCCACGATCGTACGATAGACCGTTTACTTCTGCCTTAGGTGTGTTTCTGCTATTCATATTTTCTGTAGATTTGTTATCTTTATATGGTTCTATTAGGGCCGTTTCACAGGTTTCGCAATTGTTTGCCAAACTGCCCAGCTCATTCAGGTACGTAGAGATCTTTGTTATTTCTTTTCAGTTCTGTGGTTTTTATTTACTTTACCGTTCCCTGTCACCTTACGGTCCTTCCCAGGCCATTTATCCTCCCTGAGCGGTCTCCCATCAGACTGTGTTTCTGTGCTACAGTGCACCGTGAGTTTTATACTTGTGTTATATTCTCTATCATCATCATAATTATCTTGGGTGCCCCTTGTCTCCCCCTGCTTGTCATTTATCTCTACACTACTATTGTCACATTTGTCATATTGATTGATCATTGTTTGTTAGTCTTAGGCTACACTTTGCATGCACTCCGGTGCACATAGGTTCATACATTATTTATCATGCTAGTTACATTCCTAATTGGTAGGGGATCCTCTCGTCTCCATATTCCTTGGAGCCGACTAGGTGACCTTATCTAAGACCTCTGTAAGCCCCCATGAGTTGTGGATTCCCACACGGACGTCAGGCAGGTTGTACCTTACCACCCTGAGTCTAGGTTGCATCTGGGAGAGAGAATAAACTTAGAGTCAACCAAGTCCCCATCTCACCCCTATTAGGAATCCCAGTGTGGAGAGAAGTTTCATCTAATTTAATTCACTAAGGTTCTTAAAGGGGAACAGAGGGATCTACTGCAATACCATCTTTAGTAATGATATGACCCAGAAAGGACACTTCTTGTAACCAAAACTCACACTTACTAAACTTTGCATACAATTGATGGTTCCTTAAAATCTGTAACGCCATCCTCAAATGTTCTTCATGCTAATCCTTGCTTTTAGAGTATATCAGAATGTCATCAATGAACACCACAACCCATTGATCTAAGTAGGGCCAGAATACACTATTCATCAACTGCATAAAAACAACAGGAGCATTTGTTAGTCCCAAAGGCATTACTACAAATTCGAAGTGCCCATACTTGCTTCGAAATGTCATCTTAAAAATATCCTCGTCCTGGATTCGTAACTGATGATACCCCGATCGGAGGTCAATCTTGGAAAAATACTACACTCCTGATATGTGATCGAACAACTCATCTATTCTCGGCAATGGGTACATGTTCTTGATAGTAAGCTGGTTCAATTGGCGATAATAAATACACAGTCTCAAAGAACCATCCTTCTTCCTTACAAAAAGCACAAGAGCTCCCCACGAGGATGTACATGGACAAATGAACCCTTTCTCTAGCAACTCCAACAACTACCCTTTCAATTCCTTTAACTCTGCGGGGGACATACGGTACGGAGCCTTAGAGACTGGTGATGCGCCAAGAACTAAATCGATAGAGAAAACTACCTCCCTCTCAAGGGGCAGTCCTGGAAAATCCTCAGGAAATACATCAGGGAAGTCTCGGACGATAGGGATGTTCTTCAACTCCAATTCCTTCTTATCGGTTAGAGAGATCAAGGCTAAAAATGCCTGACACCCTTTCCTTAATAATTTCTCGGCCCGAAGTGCCAAAATAAGTGGCACAGACTTAGAATGCCTAACTCCAACAAAGGAAAGTTTGGGATGCTCAGAAAAAGACACTAAACTCGACTTGCAATGAGCGCTAGCTCCATATCTAGCTAACCAATCTGCTCCTAGGATTACATCATAATCCTTCATCTTCATACATACTAAATCAAATGTATGGATTCTCTAACTTAAAGCATAACATGTCTGAAAATTAACATATTATTATTAACTCTTTCTACTGCTGCGTTCCGATATTCCACGTCGGGACGTGACACCAGATTTGAGCACTGGATGCTCGATCTATCCACCCTACTACAAAAGTAGGAATCAACACTAGCAATAATTAAAGACAAAGAAAGAGGCAAAGAAAATAAGATTGAATACAGATCGAGTAAGAAAGTTTCTCCTAATAGACTAAATGCCTCGATCTAATGAAGAACTTCTCCTGTAGCTTGGATTCTTCAATTCTTGGTTTTCGAGCAAGTGAGGGCCATTTCTTTTCTTTTCTTTTTTCTTGTTATACATCTGCCCCACAATGGGGTATCATCTATATCTCCCAGCATTTTGTTGATGTGAATATACCCCTTACTGAGGTATCATCTATATCTTTCAGGGGACTTAAAACGTCCATTAGAGCAGATTGCTCTTTGGCTGATGTGGTGCAGCCATATTAGCCGCCCTATTAAAACTAGGCATTTGATGCGCACGCAGTGGATTCACCCTATATTCGCCTATCTGTAGTTCACCTTTCTATATCAAGCTTCCAATGGCATCTTTGAAGACATAACAGTCCTCAATGAGGTGCCCAAGCATCTAATGATATGTGCAAGTGCGAGGATCATCTTTTCTTGCAGCATCACCGGGCTTCTTTAGGTCCAGGAGTATAATCTTGTTGTAGTGGGTGACCCATTCGAACAGGACCTGAGTCTTTTCCTTAGGAAAGGAATAGGACTTATTCATCTTATTCCTTAGCGAGAATCCTATCTCACTAGGCTTAGCTGACGAAGAGCTGGCTGCCTCTTTCACCTTCCTTCTTTACCTCTCAAAGGCTTGCAGATCAACGACGTGAATAACTTTATGCATTGGTTGTTCACCAATAGGCTTGTTCTTTTGATTTGAGGCGACAGTGGGCATCCAGAGAAGTGTTGGAACTCATTGGAGTCGAGATGTGCTTCAAGACGCCGGCTGCGTAGGAGCATAACGGCTCTACTAGTAACCGTTATGCTCTTAATGCACCTAGGTGAGTGCGTTAAGTGCAACAGAACAAGAAATCAATTTTTTTGAGTTTTCTATTTTCTAATTTTTTGTTGTTTTGGTTATTGTAAATGCAATGCAATTAATCCCTATGACTCTATGACTGACCCTATGACCTAAATGTGCAAGGGAAAAGACGAACACAGATTACGTGGTTACAAGTCCAGGCGGTCTACCTCGCACTGCCGGAGTACCAATGAGAGATTGGCTGCCATGGGCTTCGGGGAAGTCCTAAGCATTGAAGTAGCCAGAGTAGACACAGCCCTCCCACTAGCTTTGCATGAAAGATGGGACTCGGTCAGCCGAGCATTTGTATTCCCGTGGGGGCATATGATACCAACTCTAGAAGACATGGCCCGGATTAGCGGCTTGCGAGTGCATGGCAAGGCTGTGACCGGGTGGGCGTATGTGGACTACCGGGAGCTTGCTCAGGAGCTACTTGGTTTGGATTTGATGAGGCCGGGGCGTCCATCATCCCAACTATCGCGGTCAGTGTTACAAGAAAGCTTGGGACTTCGGAGAGCAGCCGTGGCAGTGGGAGAGCTACCGGAGCAGCACATCAACCGGGTGGTCGAGCAGGCGCGTCCGAGCATGGCAGCGGGGCTGGGACCAAAGGGAGACAGGGTCCTGAGATGCTTCTTAATGCTGTTGTTCGGGAAGCTCTTATTCATGACGCAGGCAGACGTGATCGGCTGCCGGCTCTTACCTCTGCTAGCGGACTTGAGCAGAGTGAGGAAATACGCGTGGGGAGCAGCAGTGCTGGCTTTCTTGTTCCACTCGCTCAGTGCGACTGACTGGGTGACCATGCTAGGCAGCTTCTCACCTTTCCTGCAAGTGAAAATGCCTAAATGCCTCTATTATGCTTTCTATTATGCGTTTAACTAAAATGCTGACATCTCTTAAAAAATGTAGTTCTGGGCTTTTATATACCTACTGGCATTGCACCATGCTGTGTGCGAGGAAGTCCTCAGTGCCTGCCACGGCACAACCGGCTCGGGTCGGGAGGGGGACAAGAAGCGAGTGTCCAAGCCAAGCTCGGGCCAAGGAAAAAGGTGAAACCGAAACGGAGAGCATAAAGAGCTGTAACTTCGCGTGGTCTGATGAGCAACTTCCTGGAATTCCCGGAGAGATTGTAATGCACAAGCTCAACCTCGACCCCGTGGTGAAACCCGTCCAACAGTGCAAGAGAAAGCATTCCCCAGAGAAACAGACAATCATCAAGGAGCAACTCGCCATGGGGAAGGAGACTGGTCTCTTCTGTCCAGTCCTCTACCCGACATGGCTCGCCAATGTCGTCCTGGTACCCAAAGCTTCGAGAAAATGATGAATGTGCGTGGACTTCACCAATCTCAACAAGGCCACACTGAAGGACTGTTACCCACTGCCGAGCATTGAACATCTCATCGATTCAACCTCCGGCAATGAGCTACTCAGCTTCCTGGATGCCTACTCTAGCTACCATCAGATCCGGATGGACCTAGAGGATATTGAGAAGACCACCTTCATCATCGACTCCGGTGTGCACTGCTACACCCGGATGCCTTCCGAGTTAAAGAACACTGAGGTGACATACCAAAGGCTGGTCAACCAAATCTTCGAGGGACAACTCGGTTGGAATATCGAAGACTACATTGACGACATGCTCGTTAAGACGCCAAAGGTTGAGGATCATCTTACCGACATGGCTGAGACCTTCAGCACCCTCCTCAAGTACAACATGAAGCTCAACCCCGCTAAGTGCGCCTTCAGAGTTAGATCAGGGAAGTTCCTTGGCTTCTTGGTGACCTAGCGCAAGATTGAGGTGAACCCCGACAAGGTCTAGGCCATCTTGGACATGCGGCCACCCACTTGCGTCAAAGACGTCCAACATCTTACCAGGCGCATTACCGCACTCAACCGCTTCCTCTCTCGGGCGGCCGAACGATGCCTACCCTTCTTCAAGAATAAAACTACATAAAGTCAAAAAATAAAATATGTATTCTTTGACTAGATTCACATCACTCTCTCTCTCTCTCTCTCTCTCTCTCTCTCTCTCTCTCTCTCTCTCTCTCTCTACGGACGTAAGAGGAGGAACCTGTTGGTCACCGTGGTCTAGAACAGGGCCATAGCACCCTGTCACACCCACCTACTATGGGCCTGGTTAGCCGCCACCACTGGCCTAGCCGAAGGCCACTACGACTACCACAGTCTTGCTAGCCACCACGGCCACCATGGCGGTCATCGTCACCATCACTGCGACTGCCCACGATCCTGCCTGGATCCTTGATAGTCCATTATTGTAGTTGTGGCTCTCTTCCTAGCTACCGTCAGGGTTGACCTCGATGCTTCCTCTTTGTCTAGCTAGCGTGTGTTAGAGGGACTTCTCATCCTTAATTATGGTCAACACATAAAAACACTCGTCTAGTTTCTTTGCTCTTATGTGCTGACTACTCTCATCTCGAGAATGACAACTAGTCTTTTCTTCTTATCCTATCATCCATGTTGTGTTCTTTATGAGGGACTCTGTTTCAAACCATAAAAATTGTGCGTGCTGATAATGCCTTGGAGTACACTCAGACTATGTTTGCTATCTTTTACTCATCACGTGCAATTATCCATCAAACCTCCTGCTTTTATACATCTCAACAAAATAGAGTTGTTAAGAGGAAGAATCGCCATCTTCTTAATGTTACTTGTACTCTACTATTTCATATGTATATACCTAAACAATACTGGGGAGATGCAGTTCTTACCTTATGTTATCTTATAAATCTTGTTTTGAGCAGAGTGCTAGATGGGCAATCGTCGTTCTTATCTTTATATCAAGACATTTCTCCCTTTCCTCTTATTTCCAGAGTGTTTGGATGTAAATGTGTTGTTCACTCACTTGGTCTAGGTGACGATAAATTGTCTCCTAGATCCATTCCCTCCATTTTTCTTGGATATTTTCAAACTCAAAAAGGGTACCATTGGGCATAGCTTATTAAATAGAGGTACTATGGCAGGAGAAGAGTGAGGGATATGGACACTCTGGCCCTGTCCCATACCTCTCCCATATGGCGTGGCATTTTGACTTGCAAGGATTTCTTATCCTCCAGCGTTCGGGTGCGTCTAGGGAAAAGCAATCAGTGCCTTTCTGGAATACCAGGTCGTGTGGCGACTTCACCTTGGAGACTTCCTTTCCGAGCTTGTTTGATACCTCTGCTGACCCTTTAGGATCGATCGACCGGGCTTTTGACCTCCACCTTTCAAGGGACACTCGAGCACCGATTTTCAGGAGGAGTCTCAGGACCGACGAGATGGAGCAGCTCCAAGGCCTCTTACTCCTCCTTCTGAACGTCGCTCCGCACTGCCACCGGGAGGATGCATGGTTTTGGAGGTGGAGTAGGGAGGGGAAGTTCTCAGTTAAGTCTGCCTACTCCATCCTACCTAATGGAGGGGTGCGCCACGGCCCTGCCCCGCAGATTTGGAGACCGAGGAGTCTGTTGAAGGTGAAGATCTTGTCTTGGAGGATCCCCCACGGCCGGCTTCCGACTACTGATAGACTTCTTCAGTTCATCCCGAGTCTGCAGCCGACCTGCTCTTTGTGTGGTCAGGAAGATGAGACCCTGAACCACCTATTTCTAGGTTGCTCCTACTCGCGGGTGGTGTGGGAGGAGCTACCTTTGAGATCCCACTGTGCACTTGGCCATCATTAGTATGTGCAGTATCTCATCGGGTCTTGGGGCAGGACGTGGCTCGCCAGAGGAAACAACATTGTGTGGTGGCCGATCTTGCATGCTACTCTTTGATCTTTATGGGGTGAAAGAAATAATAAGACCTTTAGGAGGGAGGCTAGAGTTGAGGACTCTATCGTATCTTTCATTTATGCTAGTGTGAGGGAATGGGGGCGTTGCTATGAAATGTAAATGCCCTCAACTCCCCACTTTTTGTCTTGTTGGGGGGTTATTCCATCCCAAACTATCTTGGTGTGGCTCTTGTAGGAATCGAAATTGCACTCATCCAGAACAAGTCCATGTGTGTCTACTACTGCTGGCTTAGGATGTTTTCCGTGATTACTGATGGTTTTTCTGTTGTAGTGTGTCTTCTTTTAGATTAAAATGTCGCTTAGAAGAAGAGCCCGAGTTCCAAGGGAGAAAAGTGTTACCTCTCCTCCTCCAGTTAATGTGCCAGGGCAAGCTCAAGCTGATCCTGCTCCTAGAGATGAGTTGCCTCAAGGTGGCCGTGACAGAGCGTTGAAAGAATTTCTGTTATTCCACCCACCGACTTATGAAGGGCAAGCAGACCCGGATGCAGCCAGAGTGTGGTTAGATGCAACAGAACGTGTATTCCGTTCAATGGAGTGCACGGAAGATGAGAAAGTGATGCTGGCTACATTTCAATTGCAGGGAGCAGCACTCGCGTGGTGGACCATAGAGTGGGAAGTTACTTTCAGATCTCGTCTGCTTTGCCAAATAACTTGGATGGAATTTGTCACGTCGTTCGAGCGTACATACAGTCCAGCCTATCTCAGAGTGGACAAGATGTATCAATGCATGGAATTGGCTCAAGGCGACATGACCATTCTGCAATATCGTAACATGTTCATGGAATTAGGTCGATATGCGCCTCATATCCTTGCGGATGTAGGTTTAAAGACCGAGCAATTTCTGCGTGGCTTGAAAGCAGAATTGAGGTAGTCGCTGATAGCAACCAGAGTGACAGAGATGGATGCAACATATCAGGTAGCTATGACATTGGAACTTGACATGGCAAGATCTTGAGGGCGTACCCAAGTTGACTCAGTTCAGCCAAGTGTGTAGCATCAGCAGGTCAGTCAGTCGATTACAGGAGTCCCATCTTCTGTTCCTGCTGCTAGTGGCACTTCTTTCACAAAATCTAAGTTCAAGCAGATGTTCAGGAAGTCTAAGAAGCAGTATGATAGTTGTTGTACCCGGACTATTTCCTGACAAAATCACAAGAAATGAGGGTTCGGGCATTCCACCGAACAATTCCTTGCAAATATTTATTTAAGGGGTGATTTAAATATTAATTTATGGTAATTAATTGAAGCATTAAATAAATTTAATTAATGCCTATAATAATAATTAACATAGACCTTTTTAGAATCAAGAAATAGCTAAGGATCAAATCATAAATGGGCCTCGAAAGGTTAAAACCCTAAACCAATAAGAGTTGGTCGACCGTATAAGTTAAACCCTAAATTGAATTAGGTTAAGAAGGGCATTAAGGAGATGGCAGCATCTGTTTGGGGAAGGCTCCGTGTAAATAGGTATTTGGTGTTATCTTTAGCATCTTAGTTTAATTAGGATTCTTAAGGTAGGTTAGTTTATAAATAACACATGCATTCCCCCCAGCCAGCCCTAATCGAACGTGCAAAGTAGCTACTGCTTAGGAGAGGTCGATCATGGGTCAAGAAGGGAATGTCCGGTTCATGTTCTTCTTCTTCCTTAGGTTGTCTAAGTTAGTTGTTCTCTTAGGCTAAACCTAACTAAACCTAAACACTTGTGTAGTTGTATGAGTACTTCGATTCTATACATATTTCGCTCTTCATGGTTTAAAATTCGTTGTCAATTTAGTGATCAAAGCATGAACTACCAAAGTTTTAAAGCTTTCTGTTATGAACTAAAATCAGGTCCAGACCAGAGGACGCGTTCTGAGATGCATCCAACAGAGTGACGAGATTTAGTTTTCTTCTTTCGTGCAGTGTCTAACGATGTAGACGCAATTTGTTATGCCGTGTCTATGAGGATGAAGCGATTTGATGATTCACGTCTAGGTAGACCGATGCGTTTCAGACTCTGTTGGACAATGGAAATTTTCACGTAGGGAAAAAAAAGACGACATTTTATAAAAAATGTGTGTTGTATGCTTTTTTTTTGAAAAGAAGAATGCCCCTGATACAGAGGGTGATTCCGTGGATGCGCATCGTATCAGACGATTTGGGTTCGGGTGTTGGACCTCTCCCCACTGACCGGAGTCAGTGTTGATTTACATCGTATTTTTAAACCTTTAATTGCTAGAAACCCCTAATAGAGGTAAAATTGTGTAAAAACCCAAATTGATTTCAAAAAGCTTCTAATAATGGGTTTAATTCACTTAAAATGGCCCATTAAGCCCATTAAAAGAAGCTAAATTCGTGGATTAATTTATAGTTTGATAACAAGAAGGATCCGTTAACGAATGGGTCTCAAAACAAATATCCACTGCCACGTATCAATGAGCTATTCGGTCAAATCTCTAGAGCGAAATATTTCTCTAAGATCGACCTCAGGTCAGGTTATCATCAACTGAGAATTAAGGAAGAGGACATTCACAAGATCACTTTTCGAAGCAGATACAGACACTATGAGTTCGTGGTGATGCCATTCGAGTTAACCAATGCCCCGACAGCTTTTATGCAACTCATGAATAATATCTTTAGGCCTTATCTCGATCGATTTGTGGTCGTATTTATTGATGATATCTTCATTTATTCCAAAACTAAGGAGGAACATGAGGAATACCTAAGAATAGCTTTGCAAACACTAAGAGAACACCAACTCTATGCAAAGATAAACAAGTGTGAGTTCTGGCTAAAAGAGGTGTCTTTCCTTGGCAATATTATTTTTACGGAAGGTATCACTGTGGATCCTTCTAAGGTAGAAGCTGTCAAGAATTGGAGCCGACCAACCATTATATCCAAAGTTAGAAGAAGTTTTCTTGATCTGGCTGGCTATTATAGGCGATTCATCAAGGACTTCTCAAAGATCGCCATCCCTTAGACCAGGCTCACCAGAAAGAAAAATCCTTTCATATGGTCGAAGGATTGTAAAAAGAGTTTCCTAACTCTTAAGGATCATCTTACCATTGCTCCTATATTAGCACTACCCGTGGAAGGTGGTGGATTTGAAGTCTACATAGATGCATCTGGCATTGGCCTTGGATGCGTCCTTATGCAACATGGGAAGGTGATTTGCTATGCCTCTAGACAGTTGAAGCGTCATGAGGAGAACTACCCCGTGCATGTCTATTCCTAACGGTCATAGCGAGACTGCCTAGTCCCCCACGGTCCACCCCAGGCCGTTGTTACTCCCGCAATACCCTATCTGTTAAGCTCCTTTTGAATGGTGACCCATGGACCGTTCTGGCCTTTTGGGCAGTTTGGTTTTGGCCGTTTCGATCTTCAGACGGTTCTAGGCGAATCGTCTAATTTTCCTAGGCGGTCCCTGTTGAACCATTTTCTACTCGCCGTGCCCGACGGCATTCAACCCCCCTCCCTGCCGGTTGGCAATGGCCCTAAGGGCCTTACAACCGTTCTAAAGGGGTGGTGTTCCCCTTTTCCTTTGCCTAGGTCCACATGCATGCTTCAAAAAGGGGAAATGGGAGTGTTTTTTGGGCCTACCTCAGAGGTCCTCGCCGGTCTCTCCACTACCGCTGCTTCCGCCTCTAGTGGCACTCCGGCATCCTCAGTCCCTTCGGTGACGATCGCCGCTACCTCGCCCTCCACTGCGGGCAGTGGAGGCCCCTCTGCGGCCACCTCCCATGACGGTGCCGCCTCCTCCATGGGGTTCACCAATGACGGCGGTGCAGTTCCCTCCCTGGCCATCCGACGGGCTAGGCAGCGTAACACTTGCCTCTTGAAGCGCATAAAAAAAGGGGGGACTGAGAAGTGAGAAGAGAGGGGTGAGCTTTGGGGAGTAGGGAATGAGAGAAGAGAGGAGTTGGACCAGGGCCGGCGGTGTTCGGTGGGAGAAGAAGGATGAAGGGAGACGATAGGGCATCGATTTATTTTTTTGAAATCGACAGCATGAACACGGTCCATCGATAGACCATTCCACACGGAGATGGCCACATACAAGACCATTTTTAATTAACGAACCAACTCCCTCTAAACGGTTGAACGATGGCCGTTTATCTCTTAGGTGGACTCCCATTAGGCCGTCTTTAGCCACGCTTGAAATTCAGATTTGGCTTGTCTGTATGGTCCTACTTGGACCATTTTTAACTTATGACGGACTTTAATGGACCGTTTTCTGTCTCTTCTGTTGAAGACTTGTTGTGGTTGTTGGACTGGCGGGGACATATGGGCGTGCGATTTTGCACGTCCACAAGCGGTCTAGCCCGAGCCACTAGACAGGGCCTGGCAGTCTGTCGTGAGGCTACTTAGGGCACGTAAGTTCAAACCCACACATGCCTTAGGCTATCTGTCGCGCAACCGCTAGGGTTGCCAAGTGGTCTAAAATAGGGCCACAAGCCCAGACCTTGCGGTCTATCGAGGGGCCGCCAATGAACATGGGGTTCCGAACACGGTAAACATGGTAAACGCTCAATAGATAATCGCAGCCCTAGACCTTGCGATCTATTGCGGGGCCGCCAAGCTCCTGGGCGGTTTATGTTAGGGCCGCAACCCGCTCGCCGTTCCGATTTTTGGTGAACTCTAACAGAACTAGATTGTTTCATGAAATTCATGCAATATGATGCATACTAATAGAAAGAGGACGAAGAGATGTACAATATACCATGATTAATTTAAATCTTTAAGCCTGTTAAACCTAATATTTAATTGACCTAAAAGAAGGTAACATGCTTGCCCTGATTTTGACATGCTCCTAGTAAATCAAGCAATATGCGCAATACACTAAACAGAAATTAGGGCTTTTGGTATCAAAAGAAAGAGGACTCGGAGATGCTTCTAATGGTATATATTACTTGGGGTTTAGTCTGCCAGAACCTGCCTTAATCAAAGGAGGAAGAAGAGCGTCGATCGCAGGATGCGTGAAGAACACCCTCCAAGAACACGCTAGAATTAGCGCTCGATCGTGCTCATGGTCGGCCGTCGCAGCAACTAGGGTTTCTAGCTTGGCCAAGGGTTTGTTTTTATAGCAGGCACCAATCTGGGGATGCCCAATAGACTGGAGAGAGTCCTAAGGTCCGACGCGTGCGGATTTCACGCTTGACCCAATCCGTCGTCGCCATATCCCAGAAATTTGACATTTAGGGTTACGGTTTCAGTAGGCTAACAGAGGGGAAACGTACTACAGATCGAAAAGTTTTCAAATGGATTACTTACCTCTTCTTCATTCTCATTTTGATCACTGTTGTGATCACTTCCTTCAGCCATCATACATTTGTCTACCTCCTCTTTGTTGATGCAGACCAACTCATCAAAAATTTCTTTAGCAGTTCTACAGGTTGAGACAAAAGGAAAAACGTTAGAATCAACTGTAGACTTTATTAACTTTAAAACCTTAAGATTATTTTTATTCTTCAATCTGTGGTCATCAGTCCACTTGGACTTTTCTTTCGACAATTTGTGTGGCCCTTCAGTGATCAGAGCCCACAGACTTGGATCAACTGCACTTACAAAGTGAGTCATACTAGCTATCCAGTTTTGGAATCCATATCCATTAAACACGGGTGGGTGAGCCATCGAAACAGTTCAAGTCAATAATATGAAAACAACAATTCACCAAGAAAGTAGCAGTCAATGACAGGAAATGCACTAATTAAATAGGATCTACTCTGTAGATCGTTGGATCTGGTCTTTTAGAAACCCGCTCTGATACAAATTGTTGGTTGTTAGGACGGGATCTAAAGGGGGGTGAATAGATCCCCTACTAAAGTCTTGTACTCAAAATCGCAAATGATCCCAAGTTCAAAACACAACGGAAGCTAATACTATAAACTATGCAAGCTGGTAAAGATCAAGTTCAAGCATCGAACCAAATGAAGGCATCTCATAGAATACTCGAGTTGCAGCGTAAAATAGATTAATAATCACTTACTGATCAGTGTGCTGAACAGATTAGAGATTCAATTGGAAAGCATTAAAGCATCAAGTAATTTATCCCCAGAGTGCATCAACCCATAGAAGATATGTCTCAAACACTTAGCACACACTGATTATCATAATTCACAAACTACTCACAGCAGCAACTTAGCTTAAACTACAATCAACCGCAGTATATTTTGAGTAATGGATGGCTCAAACTAGAATTAACTCAGACAATTTGTGGCCTTCACAAAACTGTTCAGATATAGATTAGTTCAACCATGGTAAAGACTGGGCTGCAACACGTGGAGCACTTGTTGGTTACTTTTGGTGCTTGCTCTGTCCGGGGAAGATTCCCGTTGACTATCGTGACGATCGGGAAGATCTGAAAACTTACTTGTAATTGACTTTCCACGCGGGTAAGCGGGATTGCATCGCCCTACGGATTTTCCATGATCAAAAGCATGTATAATATTGAAAATAGTTCCTATTTTAGCGGAACTCTTATAGGGTTCATGATGGCGACGACCTTCTTGTTTCAATGCCATTCATGACACATTGGATTTTCTTATTTCTTTCTTTCTAAAAATATCTAAAAATATCAGAAATTAATAGTCAACCTTTTTAGGGTCCAACAACGTGGTATGTAGGGGTGTGCGAGAGACAGGGGAAAGCGTTGGCGGCGGGTTGGTCGCAGAATGGCATGGCTCTACTAGTGGGAGGGAAGTCGTGGATGTCTGTAGAAGTCAGAAGAGGGGGAGGGCTTCACTGGAGCACTGTGCAGATGCTGGCGGCCGGCTCTGTAGGGTTGTTGGGTTCGCAGTGTGGGGTTGGCTTCATGGCGATGCTTCTAGCAGGGGAGCAGCGAAGGTGGTTGCTGCGCTGGTGGTGACGGAAGGGCACTGGCTGTTGGGTTCGTAGAAGGCAAAATAGGAGAGCAAGTGGAAGGAGGAAGTAGTTGAAGGGTGGGTAGGCGAACAGAGGAAAGAGGAGATGAGGAAGGAGACGATTCAATGGTGGAGCGAAGAAAGGAGGAGGAAGACGGGGAAGGAGAGGTTGAAGGGTGGGGAGGTGTTGACTGGAACATGGGAAGAAACAAGCTGTAATAAGGAGAAAGGGGGAAGACGACGTGGAAGAGGGAGAAAGAGAGAGGAGGGGCTTCACACCCCGCTTAAGGCTTCGCGCCCTATTCCCTTCGCGGGAGGAGGAATAAGACAACTGCCATATCAAAATTTTCAACTCTTCATTAACTCAAAAATTTGAGATTACAATGTTATTTATAGAGGATGGGAGTTTTCACTTTTCCCCCATGACCCTCTGGGTATGGGGAAATGCTATCCAATTCTCATAAGATTTGTTTAACCAAGCTCTGCTAAAATCCAAATTGGGAATGACTATGAGAGTGTTTTGAACTAAGAGAGACTGCGCTTGAGTATTAACCTTACATAAGTCTTGATTTATCAGGTAGACAGGACAATTGAAGAACCTAAATTCAGTTAAGAATCATCACAAATGGTCAATAAAACAGTCATTCATTGAATCAATCTGAAACATAATTCAAATAGCTCCCAACTGCATAAAACCCTTCAAAAATTACAAATACCCTAACTCGGCGAGGCCTAATCCGGCACCCATACCCCCCATGCTGAAATAGCTTTCCTCTCAAAACCTCAAAGTTCTTAACCCCACTTACACAGTGCACAGTCTAATCCGGTGTGCCCTTCACACCCCGTGCTAGATTCAGCCCCTTCATACCCTGCGCCGCATTCGATATCCCCCGCGCCGGTTTAACCTATCGCTACACCCCACACCAGATTAGAGTTGTACCATACCCCTTGCACTGATTTAACCCCCACTTGTATTGCTATCATACTTAACTCATGAACACTCTGTAATCAACCAATAGAAATCATTGCTGGTTCTCATCCATTAATTTCTTTTGGTCTGCTTTTGCCATGCACCTATACATACATGCATGCATGTCCATTTATTACTGCCGCATATTTGTCATCATCCTAAATCTCAGTATATCAAATGGTGATTTGTGGAAGGCCAGATCAAGTGTGACTGAAAGCTTTCACTATGCGTGATGGTGGCCTCCGGGCCTATGTTCTCCACCATGTACCAATGGCTCAAGATAGTGACTGAACTGCATGTTTGAGCTTATGTTCAATTACTAAATTATATAATATCATTTTGTCAATCTGCTTATATTTATACATTTACTTTGCCTCGATGGTTCACTATCTTGACAATTAATCAAGGGTTTTCCTCCTTCTCGGAGGATGTAATTAACGTCAAACCCAGGAATTAAATCTGAAAAGTCATACATGTTTAACCTCAATACTAGTTTGGTACCTCCCAAGAGAGTCATTACATCTGAATAAGAAAGATAAAAGAAGGTTAAATAAGGAGTTAGTATGAAAATTTGGTTCATTTCTATTAAGCTTAAATGTAGACATGTTTACAAAATTTTCATTGACAAACTCAAAAAATATTAGATTTGAACCATGCTGTCAAATAAGGAATATATCATAAGTCCTTTATAATAGAAGAAATTGAAAAATAGTCATTCCTGATTTATGAAATTAGTATCAGGCTGGAAATTTTCTTGATCCATCAAACATGAACATCTCTAACTGCATAAATTCTTTCTATTCTCCATGCCTGTTGCTTCTGCAAAATCTCTAGTTTTGATGAGCCTCACCTTGATTCACTCATCTCCAGATTCCACATTTCATGTCCAACTATTTTTTGCTGATGTCAAAGGGGGAGAATAGTTTGATGAGTCATTAAACTATTATGTTACTCTATGTGTCACTGTGTTAATCTAGTCATAACAGCATAACAGTGTTGAATTTATTCATATTGTCATATAATGACTTGTAGTGTTGTCATCATCAAAAAAGGGGAGAATATTTTATCCCTGGTGATTTTGATGATGTGAAACACTATGACTCATTAATAAATTATTTCATATACTTCGATGATGTCATCTTTACATTTCTGAATTTAGACAAAGAACAGGCTAATAGGATATATGTCGAGCGAAGCCAAGAAGAGCATTAACAATCCAGGCCCGAGAGTCGACCGCCCAGAGTCGAGCATGATGAAGTCAAGCCCGAGAGTCGACCGCCGAGAGTCAATCATGACATAGCTTGTAATATCCTGGATCTTTGGCAGATCGTTGTTAGGTCCTGTCGGATCTCTATTGAGTTTCGGATCCTTTTTGAAGAGTTTCGGACTGCCTTTGCAGCCCTGAGTTGAGAGCACTTCGTTCTGATTATCCTTCAGTTCCTCGACTCGTGAGGTTTTCCATTGACATGGCCTTTGGCACCTTGGTTTGTGCTACTGGTGTGGCTTTACTTACATTTGTAACTTTCTCAAGGAGTGGGACACTACCCGAGGTGCTTTCGCCTTGGCTGGGCGGTCATTTGGTCGCTGACAGACCCAACCGGTGAGAAGATGTACCCTTATCAGGTTACTCAAGTCTTCCGCTAAAAGGGCCTTCAACACCTTGTTCTGAGGGTCCGGAGACGTTCTGTCACCTCAGGTGGGCTTCTCATAAGGTGGCGGACCACCAGGTACATTCACGCCCTTGATCGAACAACGGATGTTGTTTATTCGACCTGACCGAGTCGATGCCGGTTCATTGGGCAGGCCGAACGACACTACCGAT
Source organism: Amorphophallus titanum (assembly GCA_024336825.1). NCBI lineage: Eukaryota > Viridiplantae > Streptophyta > Magnoliopsida > Alismatales > Araceae > Amorphophallus > Amorphophallus titanum. The sequence continues at coordinate 1,221,554 of JANBPO010009106.1, forward strand.
TTGTTGTGGATTTCTTCTGATCCTCCTGAGCTGAAGTCTTCGGTGCTCCTGTCAGATGACCTGAGACTCCAGTAGTTCGAGAAGACCCTTGTGTATTGGTTTTCTTCGGCTTCTGTGCTTTAGCGGGCCAAACTCTTCTTGTCATTTAGGCATGGCTACCATTAAAAATATTTTGGGTGCCAACAAATGCCTCCCAGCCGTGGCTGTCGCAAGTGAGGAACGAGTGATGTGGGACCGGTAGATGCACTCAGACTGAGTACATTCTTTGTCTGATTGGCACAGACCTATAATAGCCTTAAAACGACGCGGCATGCTTAAACCGGCGCAGCCAGAACTTTGCTAATACGGTGCGGCCATATCCGGCATGCTATTTTGGATTGCAGAGGTTAAAATGGTGCGCATTTTAGCGCGTCGGATTAAACCCCCCATATATTCTCCTCCTTCCTTTCATTTTCTTCATTCGATTTTATTTTCGCCTAAGCTTTCTCTCTCCTCTCCTTTCCTTCTCCTGTGGCGCCGAGTGAGTGAGGTTTGGTGTGGCGGAGGCGGTGGTTAAGCTGGTGTTGGTGCTTTGTTTGATTTCATTCAGGGGTTTCAAACCCCTTTTTTAGACCTCGGGAGGCTTCTAGTAGGCTCATGAGCCACCCTTGTAGGGTGAATTCCCTCAAGAGTAGCCACCGGTTGCTGCAGAAAACAAGAAGAAAAAGAAAAGACCCAGAAGCAAGAAGAAAAAGGAGGTTGTCGTTGCCTGTAACACTCTCTCGGCGTTGTTCGATACCACCCTCTCTCTGGAGGGAGAAGAAGAGGAACCATCCTGTGACCCACCGGAGGTGAATCAGGCTGAAACATCCGCCTCCCAGCATGCCACCCGGTCAGGGAAGAAATGGGGACACCCTCCTCAGGACAACTACAACATCATGCTAAGGGGCGAGCAACCATACCAAGTCCCCGAACCCAAAGTTCGAGGTACGGAGATCCCGCCACCGTCGGGTCTTTATCACGAGAAGCCAAAGAGTTAGGGTGCTCCTTCATTCGCCTAGTTCCTTCGGGCCCACACAGAAAAGCATGTGTGCCCGCATGGACCACGACCAACCAAGAGAGCCGGCAGCCTTTCGGCCCCACCCGCCAATAATCCTCCGACCGTACCGATGACGGTCCCGTCGCAGTCGGCAGAAGAATTTGACGACATCCCTAACCTTGTCGAATTCATGAGGGAAAAGGAAGAAGCCCAGTAGGCCCCGTCGGCTCATGTGGCGGCACCAGATCCAGTGGAGGAGTCACCTTCCGACCCAGCGTACCAGGCCTAGGCTGGGGGCAGGCACGGCAAGGCCGAAGAGATGAAGCTGCTCAAGGTTCAGGCCACCGACCGAATAGTCAGCCATCTCAAGAAGAGCCCGGCCCGGTTCACCATCTAGGAAACGCTATCCCTGGATGAAGAAACACGACAAGCCATCATTGCCGCACTCTAGACACCAGCACACCCTGAAGCCTACTTGGCGGAGATGTCCCCGGAGGTGGCCGTAGCCTTCATAGAAGATGATATGCTCTTGCCCACCTACAGTCATAACAGGTCGCTCTACATGAAGGGGTAGCTAAATGGACAGCCTATCAACATGGTCCTAATTGACCCAGGGGCGGCAGTCAACAATAAGGAATTGGAGTGCAAAACATGCCATAGCATTTTGACCTGCAAAGCAAGATCCATGTGTCTTAAAGACATAATTCCAAGCCCACCATGAGGGATCGGCTTGTAGATTTTTTTCCAAGATCTCCAGTGTTTTCTGTTACCATGCTTAGAGGTTCCCCAGAAAAAATTCACAAAAGAGCGATCTAATAACTGATGGATGCCAGCATGAAGTGGAGTGGAAGCTAAAACACAGATAGGAATAGATGTAAGAACATGCTTGATTAAAATCACTTGCGCACCCTGAGAAAGGAGTTTTGCTTGCCAGCCCTCAATACGCCTTTGAATTGCTGATATGATACCCGCAAAGTGTACTTTTTTGGTTCTGCCCAAAACCAGAGGAAAGCCCAAGTAGTTGTGGGGAAAGGAGTGTCTAGAAAAGTCTATGATGTCCTCAATTCTTCTTTGGAGAGCAGGATTGCTTTTGGGGTGAATAAAATATCCACTATTTCCCACATTGATGAGCTGACCAGAAGCTCACTCATATGCTCTTAAAGAATTCATGACGTTGCGGATAGAAGTAGCATTCGCCTTGGAAAAAACTAAAGTGCCGCCAGCAAAAAGAAGATGGGAGATGGCAGGGCATCTCCGGGGCCAAAGAATCAACCCACCATTCCTTTCATATAAGTGTCATTCAGTAATCTGCTTAAAGTTTCCTAGGCAAGAATGAAAAGATAAGGGGCAATTGGATCACCTTATCAGATACCTCTAGTTAATTTAAAGAACCCAACACATTCACCATTCATGGAGATAGAAAACCAGCAATTATTCACCATAATATCGATGAGATTAATGAAATGAGTAGTGAAACCAAAGCGCTTCAAAACAGCAAAGAGGAAGTCCCATTCAAGATGGTCATAAGCCTTAGCCATATCTAGCTTGAAAATAACATTACTGCCTCTAGTTTTCCTGCCCAAATCCTGAACCATTTCTTGAGCTAAGGTGATATTTTCAACAATGTATCTCCCTTTGGATCCGCGGATCCTCTCACACATGATGATAGCTTTCAGTTAGACTTAATCTAACTTTCCACAAGTCACCATTCTATATACCAACGGGTCAAGGCAATGAGATGCAGCACAATCTGGCATGCAAAGCAAGAAGCAAGTATTGGGTCCCTTGGCATGGTATGCATTGGAGTGCATGAGACCACAAGATGATGCTTGACGTCTACAACACATGCAGGTTATACTGAAGTCCACGCTCTCAGACTCCCCCTTAGTCCAATGCTCACAGATGTTGAGACATGAAAGCATAATGTCATGTGACCACAAGAGAGATGAGTTCGATTATTTACAGCCATTACAGACATCATCAAAAGCAATGATTCAAAATGATAAGCAATAATTACATATGGCTACTAAAAGAGGGAGTAGCAACAGATTGACTACAAACTTGTAGGTCATTAACAACAATTCATCATCATAGCAATTCCCTCAGCATAACAGATTCAAGCACTTCAAGTTCTAAATTTTGGTACTAGGTGGAGAACTTAGATCCAAGGATCACCTCACACAAGGTGTTGTCTTCTTGACAGGCTTAGCTCATCACTCTGACATACACCTTTCGTTATACTAGAAGTTCAGTCATTCTAAACATTAGGATTTTCAATTTAATCAAGAGGGAATTTTCAGCAATTCAATAGGAGGGTTTTTAGACTTGCAAGATTTTATTGAAGGTAGGAAAATTTCACTGAACAACTGAAGGTAGATATATCATATAGAGTCAAACATGAACTGAAGATCTATTTATATACTTGTGCCTTGAGCATTCAACTTCTTGATCATCCTTTGTTCAGCTCCAAAGCACCCTACACCCAAAAAGCTCATTTGGGCTTTTTAGGTACCCAAGCTTGCTTGGGTCCTGAAGGGTTAGTTCCATGTCTAGCATGCAGATTTTTCCTCCTTTCTACATTCAATTCATCACTTCTCATCTAAGGACAATTATCAAACACATGTCCATATTCACCACATTAAAAATAAGAGAGAGAGAGAGACGATGGAGGGGAGGCCACCGGCAGGGGGTGTGATGACAGTGGAGGGAGGTGGTTGGCGGGGTGAGAGGAGGTGGAGGGACGTGGGAGGAGGTCGGGCAGTGAGGGCTACGTGCATAAGAGGGAGTCGGCCGCGACGGTGCATTCTGGGAAGTGGTTGAGTGAGAGATGCAGTGGGATGGGGGGAATGTACGTAGCAGTCCGCAAGTGGTGAAGGGAGAGAGGGGAGGTGGCACGGAGGAGGAGGGTGCCATGGTCGGTTGTTGCGTATGATGGCGGGGTCGACGGTGGAGGGTGGCAGTAGGTGGTAGGGGGGTTCGTGGTTGGGAAGGTGCAGGGAGAGAGAGGGAGGCAGGGGTGACTCGGGTGGCGATGGTCCGTGGCGTGGTTGGCAGAGGCCACCGGAGGTGGTGAATTGGAAGGCGGGGGGAGGGGGGGGGTTTTGTGACAGGGGGGGGAGGCGGGATGGGGGGATGCGCGGGGTAGTTGGACGGGAGGGGGGAGGCGTCCGGTGGTGTAGGGAGGCGAGGGGTGTCCGGTTGGTGGTCCGTGGTGAGCATGGGGGATTGGTGTAGTGGAGGCGGTGGCTGGCATGGAGGTTGGCGCAGGTGGTAGAGAGGGAGGCGGGGGTGGCTTGCCAAGGAGAGGGTAAGGGTGGTCAACGCAGTCGAAGGTGTGAGAAGAGAAATGGTTTCGGCCCTGGGGGTGAGGGGGCTGCCGTGGAGTGGTCGTATATGTGAGGGGAGAGGAAGCGGTGGCGTAAAGGTGGCAGTCGGTGTTGAGAGGGAAGTGGCCGGCCGGAGAGTGGCGTTAAGAAGTGGGTGGCGTCAGAGGGCAGTGTGGGGAGCGGAGGTGACATGGTCTGTGGCTCGCAGAGGGGAGAGTGGAGTGGCGTCGGACAGTCTGCGGGTGGGTTGGCCGAGTGGTGATGGCTGTGAGTAATGGGTTGTGTGTAGGGAGAGGAAGAGAGGTGGGGGGATGAGAGAGGGAAAGAGAGCACATACAATATATAGAGCCCAACACCCTTCAAAGCTTTAGAACCTTAATGGGCACTCGTAAGAGTTATTGGCTTAGGCAAGTGGGCTTTTCCCATTAAACTAACACATGTATATATATATTATGGCCCAAACCCAAATAAAAGATGCTTTCCGTGGAGAGATAGTCTGAAGCTAATGGGACTTAAGGGGGTTTTTACGTTAAATAGGGTTGTCTTCCCTGTTAATAAATGGATAAATGTATCGATGGGTTTTTTGGCACCACCCAAACCCTTGTTACGTTAGAAGCATACATAAGGTTTGTTTTGGGATATAGATAATATGCTTTGGAACCCTTATCACGTTCGAACCAATGGTATGAGTTAGACTCCTTCAATCAACGGATGAAAGCCACTCCAAGCAAGGAAGTTCTAGAGCAAGTAGGATCCACATAGGAAGTTTTACAACCTACTAGGACTCCAAAGTTCCAGTGGAACTCTACTGAGGTTGTTTCCCATAAATACCAACTCCGTGCGATCTACCCAAGACTACTACTGCTTGGAGAAGCGGCAGGAGTTTTTTCTGTTACTTCTGCTTCTTCCGTACGTGGAGAAGAATCATGGGAAGTTGCTGCTGCAAAGTCTTCTTCTCGTGCTCCTCTTCTGCTACGTGCTATAGACAAGAGGGAGCTTCTTCTTCCTTCATCTTCCCTGTTGCTGCAGATGTTGTTGATTTCTGCCGCCGTTGCATCGTCGTCTTCCTCTTCGGTCTATCCACATACACGCACATAATAGGTAGGCATTCTCTCTTCATGCCAAACATTGTAAATGAATTAAACTTTGCATGATCTTGTTAGTTCTACGTGAATTATTAATATGAAGTCGAGTCATGCATGCAAAATCTCTTACGTTTTTTTTGGTGATTTTGTTTCACATGAAAATTAACACATGATTAAAGATTTTATATTTATGTTACCATGTACTTAAAATTCTAGAGAAATATACTTTAAGATCCCCATATTTTTCTCCAATTGAGGTTTACGCCCGCGACGAAAAGGCCGGCGACTATGTCCGCGTTTACGAGACCGCCGCTACTATTTGGGTTGACGACGAGCCGCAGGCTTGGGAGTCGGGCAACTTTGGCGACGTGGAAAGCGCCCGCCGCCTTGGGACCAAAGCGTACCGTTGGATCAACAAGTGAAAGGGGATACATTCCAGCCCGGCGAGGAGGTGGCGATTAGCGCCGCCTTTTTGCGTTCAATGGGTACGCTATCGTTCGGAACGAGCGGCGGGTCGGGCCTTAGCACCAACGACCCCGGAATCGGCATGGTCTTGTGGCAGACCGAGGGCCTGCCCGACTGTTACGAGGTGTTCTTTTACCGAGACGGCGTGACGAAAACGTACAACGGGTATATCCTCGTCCGACGAGCCGACATCCACCTCGAGGCGATGCGGGCGGAACACGGGCGGTAGCCATGGCAAGCGTAACCGGCAACAAGAAACACCAGCAGCGGCTAGAACGACTCGCCAGCCCACGTGGCCAGCAATTGATCAACCAGGCGCTGTATCTGGCCGGCCAGGAGATCGAGCTGGAGGCGGAGCGGTCCATTACGGCCGGCAGTATCTCTGGCAAGGGCCACATCCCGTCCGCTCCCGGCCAGCCACCGAATGCTGACACCCGCCGCCTGGACAGCAATATCGTAACCACCGTCGTCGGGCGGGGGGTGGTCGAGGTCACCAGTCATGCCCCCTATAGCGCTGCGCTCGAGTACGGGACGTCCAAGATGGCGGAACGCCCTTTCATGCGCCCGGCGGTTGCCAAAAAGCGCGGGCGCGCCGTTCAGATCATCGAGCAGGCCGTCGACAAGCTGGCGCGGGACGGTTGACAGCAAGGTCAGTTACGGGTAGAACCGATCCCACGCAGCGCGGCACGATCCGCGTCGATCCGGTGGAAGGCCGGAACCCCGAGGCGGGTTCAGTTTGGATGCGATGGGCGCACACGGCGCAACAACGGTCTCCAGCGGCCCGCCTCCCCCTATTGCGATATTTTGACATATAATTTTAATTTTAATTTTTTAATAATTTCTTGCCTCAAACGCCTCGGCCATCGCCTAGGCCTTTGAGGCGTGAGGCACCCCCCTGGTCGCCTCGCTCGCCTCACGCCTCAGACTACATAGCCCCCAGTTGAAATGGTACATAATGCTCTCAAGGGCAATACCCGAGCTTACCATGCATTGGGGCCGTCCAAAGAGCCTTGGATGGCTGCTGTAAAGGACACTTGGGACGAATTTCGTCGCCTTTACGAAACTTCTGAATAGAAGGCCCATGCTTCAAGGATTCAACGGCTAGAAAGTGAGATTTCTATGCTAATGGAGAGGATTCAGGAGCAACACTCAAAAGCTGACACTGTCTGGAGTCGTAGAGACGAGCTGGGGGCAGCACATGCCGAGAAAATGGTCGAGGCTTCAAAGCTTTGAAGAGTGGCCCAAAGTTTGATGGACAAAGCACAAAACTAGTTGATTGCCTCACAGTTGGATGCCGAGGAAATACAACAATTGTAGGTTCAGAAGATCATTCTCGCTCGAGAGGGTGGCAATCTTCATAGTGAAGCTCTAGCTATACAAGCCTAGATTGAGGAGTTAAGAAAGAAGCCCAAACATCTCTGAGTCTAGCTTTTTGTACATCTGTCATTTATTGGTCTATCTCTTTTTTGTTTGTTCAGCATTCATCCATTTTGTGGTTACCCCGATGGCTTGTTTCGGGCTCTAATTTTGTTGGTAAATAATACAAATTGGCAGAGTTGATAGAGTTGAAGAAATTGTGAATGCTTCCATGCTTGATTTTCTCTCTCTTTTTCTTTCTTTTTTCTGATCACCTTACTAGATTTAGTGCCATTTCTGGTTTTCATCAAAAATAGCCCCCCTCTTGCTTTAGCTGGTGAACCCTTTCGGGTTTTCACACAACGGGGTTACCCATTTTTGCCTGAAACATCCTTTCGGATTTTCACCTCAACAAAGTTTTAGACTTTTTTACCCTTAGGCACTCCTTTGTATAGAAATATTTGATAGCTGATCCCGATCCAATAGGGGTTGAAATTAATAAATGAGAATCCATCAATATAAGTTTCACAGATACAAACTTAGCAAAATTCTGAGAGATAAATGGATGAGTAGCCTTGGTGTCAAAAATAATGAATGCTAGCTTAGAAAGAATAGTAAGAGTACCTTCAACCAAACCACCTCCTCGGTGGCCTTAGTTTCGATTTCTTGCAGGGCTTGGAGCTTGCCCTGCCGCTTTCGACTTCCTTGTGACTTCTCCAATGTAACTTGATCAGAAATGAGAGGACACTCAGGGATCCGGTGGTCCTTGCTACCACAACGCAGACAGGCGCCAAGCTTGCACCAGCACACTTTCATCTTGTGACCTGGCTGGTCACAATACTTGCAAATCGCCTTGGACTGGGCAGTCGATCCTGCCTTCTTGTCGCCTTCTCTCAACTTCTTATCTTTCAAAAAACTCATCTCGCCATTGGGCCTCTTCTTGCCATTGGTGGGATTGAAATTCCCAAAACTGGTAGCCTGCTCTCTCTTCTTGTTGTTGAGCGGTGATTGGCAGATCTAGAGGGGAGGGGTGAATAGATCAGCCCCTTTTTGTCCTTCTATGTGGAAATAAAATATATCACTATGCTAAGAGCAGTTTAGCACAAGATGGATGATGGATCATATACTAAAGATGCAGATAGTGAACAAGGTGATCCTACGAAGCATCTAGTGATAGAACTCAATACTAGACAAACTAAACAACACAAGGTTTTAAGGTGGTTCGGTCTCTATCCAGAAACCTACATCCACCCCTTACACAATAAGGTCAGGCTTCACTAGTGCCAAACACTACGATTGATTCACAGCTTCCAAGTCCACTGGGCCTTACAACTTAGCCTCTGCTGATACACAGCTTGAGGGTGTATGACCCAAGATCACACAGACTGGTGAGCACACCGTCTATCTTCCTACACTCAGGTAGGGAAATGGGTACATGTGTATGTTGAGAAGGGAAAGAAGGTGGACGTAGGACTGGGGATTCAGTCCGAACCACCTTAAAATTCATTGTGTCGTGGTTTGTTTGTGTGATTGCTTCATTCTAGATGCATGCTCAGGCTCGAATCGATATATTATTTACTCATCTTGCCAAGCGAATCGTAGTGTCCTTCCTTATGCTAGTTGTATTCTACTGTAATTTATTTTAACTAATTCATTTAAACTAGTTTTAAAGAGGGTTGCATTGCAAAAAGAGGGGCAGATCTATTCACCCCTCCCCTCTAGATCTGCCATCCACTACTCAACAGGTGTTACCTCCAAAGGTGACATGACCTTCATTCTTTTCAACCAGCATACAAAAATTGGCCTTGTCCCCCGTCATATACCTGGAACAGCTACTGTCCAAGTACCACAAATTTTGCTTGGTTGCCAGGCATACCTACATCAAGGATCAAGTAGAATAATTTGGAACCCAAAAATGTTTAGGCCCCAAAACAACAGATGAATCATCAAAACATGATAACAGACATTTAGATATCCACATTTGTTTTGGAACAGATTGCATTATGGATTTCTTTATTTTCTTTTGTTGTTCCTATTTTTATTATTTTTATTCATATTATGGAAAACATTTGGTGAGGTGTACCCTGGGTTGGTCCTAGGCTGACCATGGGAAGTGTGGTTCATTGGATTTCATGTCCTGAATTTCCCAAACCAATTTCTATCTTGAGGTCTGTAGTTCTGAGTAGGATTTGAATGGTATGCAGACCTACCATAAACTGTATCCCTTCCAGACCTACTAAACTGATATGGCTGTGCGTAATGATAAGTGTGGTAGGTCTGAACTCTGGGATGGTTTCTGCTAGTCTACGAATTCCTGACAGGTGTAGGTACACCTGGAAAATACATGAAAGTGGGTTGTGTCTTCCAGTGTGGAGACTTATTTGAGTTATTTTGGGGTTTTGATGTAGCAGAAGTTTTACCCCTATTCTGGTGTTTGCCCTGAGATGTAGACTTGTGTGGGCGTGAATTGTCTTCCCTCCATTTGATCGAAGGCACGGGCTTCGAGCGCGCTGTGCTACACCTACTGGACAAAAGGTGAGGCCGAAAGGGAAAGGATGCTACTGGCCTTCCCATCGAGCTGCCGTTCACAGGTTGGTGCCACAGTTGCTGTTTGGGTAGCCTATGCTCCATAGTGTCTAGCACACCAGCTTTCTGTAGAGTAGCCCATTAAGCTCCCGTGCTGTCATTGCCATTGTTTAAATAGGATTGCCACCAGTTAAGCAGCCACCAATTAAATGTCCAAAAGTGGCCACTGGTTAAGTGGCCACTGGTTAAACATTTGATGCCATCCAAACGTAAGCCCACTGGTTAAATTGGTTGAAGTCCCACCGGTTAAATACGTGTCTACCGATTAAATGGCTTTGGAGGGCCACCAGTTAAATGGCTAAAAGTGGCCACTGCTTAAACAAGCTTGCCACCAGTTAAATAGTGCAAAGCATCCTACCAGTTACATAGGCCTCCCACCGGTCAAAAGCCTCACCACCGATTAAACATGCTTGCATCGGTTATGCCAGCTACGCCAGTGTGGACGCACTTTTTTATTAAAATCATTGGTTTATCCGTTTATTGGTTTGTTAAGATGGGTTTATTTGTTTATTAAGTGCGTGGGCGTGTCAGTCACAGAGTGACAATTTATTCGGGCTTCAGAGAGCTCATGGTGCACTCGGTCTGACTTCGTCAGGTGATTGTGTGGTTTGGGTCGGGACCAAATCTCGTCGTGCCATAAAGGTCATGGCGTCGTTTACATCCCCCATATGGAGGAACACCCTTGATTAATTACCAAAATTAGGGACCCTGCGGCCTAAAACAACTGCTACTAACTGCGCGAGGATAGAGAGGAACGAATCACACTAAAGACCCGCATTGGGATACAAGCCATCGGCCATGTCAGTCACTCACGGACCTTTCCATGTTCGGACGACGGTCCGTAATAGGAACTCGATGGAAACCGAAATGAATCTGTTGAAATGTCTGCCAAGTGTTCGGTCGGCTCCAGTTCTTAACAGCTTCAACCTTAGAAGGATCTACTGCTATGCCTTCTTTAGAAATGATGTGACCGAGGAAAGAGACTTCCTTAAGCCAAAATTCACGTTTGTTAAACTTAGCATAGAGTTGATGTTCCCGTAAGGTTTGCAAAGCAACCCTCAGATGTTCCTCATGTTTCTCCTTTGTTTTTGAATAGATGAGAATATCATCAATAAACACGACCACAAATCGGTCAAGATAAGGCCGGAACACATTGTTCATCAGTTGCATTAATGCAGCAGGTGCATTAGTTAAACTAAACGACATAACCACAAATTTATAGTGTCTGTATCTGCTTCAGAATGCAGTCTTGGGAATGTCTTCTTTCTTGATCCTTAGTTGATGATAGCCTGACCTGAGGTCAATCTTGGAGGAGTACTCTGCGCCAGAAAGTTGGTCAAATAACTCATCAATACACGATAGTGGATATTTATTTTTAATGGTAAGTTGATTCAACTACCGGTAATCAATGTATAGTCTGAGGGAACCGTCCTTCTTCTTGACAAATAAGATTGGCGCACCCCAAGGGGATGTACTAGGCCGAATGAAGCCCTTTTCTAGCAGCTCCTGAAGTTGCTTCTTTAATTCCTTCAACTCTGTGGGGGACATCCTGTAAGGAGGTATGGACATTGGTGCAGCTCCAGGTGTGAGTTCAATGGTAAAGTTAACCTCCCTTTCAGACGGTAAGCCAGGTAACTCAGAAGGAAAAACATTAGGAAACTCCCTAACTACGGGGATTTCATCTATCTTGATTTCCTTAGACTCGGTAACTATTACGGAGGCAAGAAAAGCTTCACACCCTTGCGAAATGAGTTTGCAAGCGTGAAGGGATGAAATAAGAGAAGGATACCTTCTGTATTTGATACCAAGAAAGGAAAATCATGGAAGACCTAATTTTTGAAAGGAAATCATCCTACTACCGCAATTTATATAGGCATCGTGATCTACAAGCCAATCAACTCCCATTTCCAGAACGTCATCATCTGATTTTTAAACCCCTCCTAATCACCTCCAACTCCAGTGAAATTTTTACTGGAGATTCTGTCTACCACGTCCCCCACCTCATAATTGTTTCAGGAGTTTTGAAGCATCCCACAAATTTCTAAAATTCCTGCAACTTCTAAATTTCTGTTTGTCCACTATCATCCAGATCCGACCCCTGTCCACCTTAAAAGCCATAGAAAATCCAAACCTCCATATTTAGAAAATCTAAAAATAGTCTCAATTTTCTATCTTGCAACTCCACAACTTCTTTGAAGAACCCAACTTCTGAATCGGCCATTAACCATGTGGTCAATGCCGGTTCTCAGACAAAATGGTTCTGCCCTGAGAATTCTGGAACAACCCAGTAGCAGTTCATAAATTCGGCTAAGGCCAGATCAGCTCAGATCCGGCCCAGATCTTTGGGCCTAGGTTGAAGGTCTTCAAAAGAGATTTCCAACTCCACTGACGCCGCCACAATCCAATGTCGGATCTGGTCGCAGCAGGGTTTTTCGTCCGGTCGCACGCTGTTGGACAGCAGATCCAGTTCGTGGCCGGCACCCAGCGACCGCCCTCGGAGCGACCGCCTCACCTTCCGTGAGGCCGATCAGCACCCCACCGCCCTCAGAACCCCCCGACCAGAGGACACCAGTGCTGCAGCAACTTCCCAGCTTCCCCGGACCGCCTTCCAGGACGTGGGGCCCACAGACACGCGTGCCAACATCACCAAAGCGGCCCCGAGAGCGGCCCGTCAACCCGAACCCCTTACTCCCGGGTCCCACTGTATCGCCCTTTACCTCCCTACGTGGAGTGGGCCTAGAATTCACTACTGTAATTAATTTTATTACTATTCTAGGAGTATCAGTTTGGCTGGGGTCGTCTTCCCCACGCCCTGCGCGTGGAGGTACACCCACTGCCCTCTCGTAGTCGTAGTTACCGCTTACTTAGTATTTACTTTAACTGCCGCTGCATGTGAGTAGTTCCTAGCTCTGAAACTTCAAACTTCAGATACAGTGTTCGGTCAGCTCTAGTTCTTAACAGCTTCAACTTTAGAAGGATATACTGCAATGCCTTCTTTAGAAATGATGTGACCAAGAAAAGAGACTTCCTTAAGCCAAAATTCACATTTGCTCAACTTAGCATAGAGTTGGTGTTCCCGTAAGGTTTGCAAGGCAACCCTCAGATGTTTCTCGTGTTCCTCCTTTGTCTTCGAATAGATAAGGATATCATAAATGAACACAACTACAAATTGGTCAAGATAAGGCCAGAACACATTGTTCATTAGTTGCATGAAGACAGTCAGTGCATTAGTTAAACTGAACGGCATAACCACAAATTCATAATGTTTGTATTTGCTTTGAAAAGTAGTCTTGTGAATGTCTTCTTCCTTAATCCTCAGTTGATGATAGCCTGACCTGAGGTCAATCTTGGAGAAGTACTCCGTGCCAGAAAGTTGGTCAAACAACTCATCAATTCATGGCAGTGGATATTTGTTCTTGATGGTGAGTTGATTCAACTGCCGGTAATTAATGCGTAACCTGAGGGAACCGTCCTTCTTCCTGATAGATAAGATCGGTGCACCCCAAGGGGATGTGCTAGGTCAAATGAAGCCTTTTTCTAGTAGCTCTTGAAGTTGCTTCTTTAATTCTTTCAACTCTGTGGGGGACATCCTGTAAGGAGCTATTGACACTAGTGCTGCTTTAGGTGTGAGTTCAATGGTGAAGTTAACCTCCTTTTCGGGTGGTAGATCAGGTAACTCGGAAGGAAAAACATCTGGAAACTAGCTAACTACGAGATTTTCATCTATCTGAATTTTCTTAGACTTGGTAACTACTACGGAGGCAAGGAAAGCTTCACATCCTTATGAAATGAGTTTGCAAGCATGAAGGGATGAAATAAGAGAAGGATGCTTCCGATATTTGATACCAAGAAAGAAAAATCGTGGAAGACCTAGTTTCCAAAAATAGATTATCCTAGTGTGACAATTTATATAGGCATCTAAAAACTTAGTTTTGATTTGAGTAATTTGAACGTAGAGCCCAAACTGGGTATCCGATTTGGATTCCGTCAGCTCTCCCAAGTCACTCTCATCACCAAGGTAGTGTTGAAATGATGGGCATGCCAATTAGAGAGATATTTTAGATTTCGCATCCCCCGAACCTAACTTCTTTAATTTTAAACTAAGTGCATTTGAAGAATGCACTTCTGAGTGCCGGGTTCAAATCGGGTATCTGATTTAGATTCCGTCAGCTCTCACAAGTCACTTTTTCCTCCCAGGTCGTGTTGGAATGATCAGCACACTGATCAGAGTGATATTTTAGATTTTGAACCCCCAAAACTAACTTCTTTAATTTTAAACTAAGTGCATTTGAAGATTGCACTTCTGAGTGCCGAGCACAAACTGGGTATCCGATTTAGATTTCATCAGCTCTCCCAAGTCATGCTTATCACCCAGGTCGCATTGGAATAATCGACACTCCGATCAGGCCAGTATTTTACATTTTGGACCCCCGAACCCCTAGTTATGTTAATTATTTTAAACAAAGTTAGCTTTGAAAACTAACTTAGTTTTAATTTGAGTAATTTGAACGTCGAGTCCAAACTGGGTATCCGATTTGGATTCCGTCAGCTCTCCCAAGTCACTCTCATCACCCAGGTCATTTTGGAATGATCAGCATGTCGATCAGAGCGATGTTTTAGATTTTGTAACCCCCAAACTCAACTTTCTTAATTTTAAACTAAGTGTATTTGAAGAATGCACTTTTGAGCACCGAGCTCAAACCGGGTATCCGATTTAGATTTCGCTAGCTCTCCCAAGTCACTCTCATCACCTAGGTCATGTTGGAACGACTGACATGTCGATCAGAGTGATATTTTAGATTTTGTACCACCCGAGCCCAACTTCTTTAATTTTAAACAAAGTGCATTTGAAGAATGCACTTCTGAGTGTTGGGCTCAAACCGGGTATCCGATTTACATTTTGTCAACTCTCATGAGTCACTTTTACCAACATACTCTAATGTAATTTTATTTCTGAGAAGGTCATAAACGGGTGTTTTTCCTTAATACCCTCACAAATTTAGTACACTCGTGATGTCCGTCTTTTGCCCTTCATGGCCACCGGAAGAGCAGCAGCAAAAGACGGAGAGAAAGAAGGGGGACATGAAAAATCTTGCTGTTTCTCATTGCGGTATGTTAACGATGCACTCACACCTTTCACAGCGATAATCTGAAGTATAGGTTGTATGACGTGATAACTTTAAGCATGTTTATTTGGAAAATAGTCTTTTTGAAATGCATCTGCTTCATAGATAAGTCCAAATATGATTATACAAAGTATACTTATGGAGAGTGAGTAAGGTAAATCCGGCTCGGCTCATAATGGGCCCATCTACTGTAAGTCCAAGTCGGCCCAAGCACTGCCAACGCGCACAAGAGTCCGCAACAGTTACAGCCCATGAAGCATGGCCCAATACGACTCGACATCGGAATCGACAGTGCTAAGGAGGCTGCGGCCTAGGCACAATGACTGTCGGAGGACTCTCCGACGACCGACCGTTATCCCCCACGAAGTTGGCTCCTATCCTATAAGAGACGAGCACGCCTCACGAGTGCTGTAAGACTCGCCTAGGGACCAGTCGACTCCAGGGCACTCGCCCCTCAACAGAAAACTCCCCCCACAATTGCGGGAGACATTACTCCACTACTTACGCCCTTCCCTATTAAAGGATCGGCCTCTAACTGCAGGACAACCCTCTATAAAAGGGACCTCGACAGAGAAGAACAGAAAGAGTGGGACTTCTGCCAAATTCCTCACACAGAGAATAAAGCCACTAGCCCTGCTATTGGGATCGGAGGTCGCACGTGCACACGTCCCCTGAGAGAGAAACCCCCCCTCTAGCACGACCTTACCACCCAGCGAGCACTCGTCTAGAGGGCTTACGTATCTCTCAGACCTACTACAGCTACCTCCAACCTTTTCTCTCACTTCTGCTCTTCTCTGTTCTTTACTTGAACGCATGGGCACTTCTTCTCCTTTTTCATTGGTGACAACCCTCAGCCCTGATTTCTTCGGCACAACCTGCGTCAGGCTAACTCACTTACTATCTGAAATGGGATATATGATTTTGACATCTAGCCACTTCACCACTTCCTTCTTTACCACCTCCTTCATGTTGGGATTCAGCTGGCGCTACATCTCTCTGCTTGGCTTGGCATTATCCTCTAAATAGATATAATGTATGCAAACATCTAGACTAACACCTTTTAAATCTGCCACGGACCAGCCTATCGCCCCCCTGTGCTCCTTAAAGACATCTAAAAGTTGAGACTCCTGAGCAAAAGTGAGATTAGAAGCAATAATCATGGGCAGAGTGTGGTCAGGACCTAGATAAGTGTACTTAAGAGAATCCAGTAGAAGTTTCAATTCAAGAGTAGGCGGGTGATCCAAAGATGGAAGGACATGTTCAGCTTGCAATGGAGGGAGTGGCTCTATCCTAGAGTAGAGCGCACGAGAAAGAGGTGAATCCTGGAGCATGCTAACCTCTTCTAGCAGATCCTTACTAGCATCTAGACTTTCATCAATCAACTCTTCAAATATATCAATGACATTACATTCCTCTTCCTGGTCTGGGTACTGGGATGCCTTAAACACATTCAAAGAAACTTTTTCACCTCCAAAAGAGATATCTATCATTCCCGTGGCACAATTAATGTTGGCTTTTGCTGTGGCTAAAAACGGATGTCCCAAAATAATTGGTGTGTGCTTGAGATCTTGAGACGAGGCCATATCCAAAATGAGAAAATTCACTGGGAAATAACACTCGTGCACTTTTACAATCACATCCTCCAACAGACCCCTTGGAGTTTTCACTGACCGATCTACCAGTTGAAGGATTATTGAAGTGGGCTTTAACTCTCCTATATCAAATTGCTCGTATATGAAGGTGGGCAATAAGTTCACACTTGCTCCTAGATCCAATAATGCTCTATCAAATGTGACTCCACCTATATCACATGAGATTAAGACATCTGTATAATATTGTTCAGATATAATATCAAACTTTGAATTTATTGTAAAATTTTATCAATTTTCAATTGTACGGAGGATTTGTGACATATGTACAATCTGTACAATGTTGTAATGAGTAATGAAGAGTTAAGATGAAATGTACAGATCCTCCATTTCTTGCAAAACCTGATTTTGGTTTATGGAGGAGCTATTAGTTAACCTTAACAACTCATTTGTCATCTATGTTGGCTATTTGTTAGCCTTAATAACCCATTTGTCACTACTGTTGGCTATTTGTTAACCTTAACAACCCATTTGTCACCTCTGTGAGTCATTTGTTAGTCTTAACAAGTCATTTGTCATCCTTACCCATCTATTTTCACCATTAACCATCCATTTGGATATTTGTTAGCTTTAATAACCTATTTGTCACCTCTATTGGCCATTTGTTAGCCTTAACAAGTCATTTGTCACCATTACCCTTGTATTTTTCACCCTTAACCATCTATTTGTCTTCTTTATGATCCATATGTCACCCTTAACCATTTATTTTTCACCATTGCCATCTATTTGTCACTACTAGCACTCATTTTTCACCTTTAGCTACCTACTTTCCACCCTTAGCCATCTATTTTTCACATGAGCTATATATTCTTTACCTAAACCATTCATTTTTCATCTTTAACCATCAATTTGTCACCCTTCATGTGCATTTTCGCCCATGTTGACTTATTTGTCACCACTAATAGGTACTTTTCACTCTTAGCATGTAGGAGCTGTCGCATTTGCCCCTAGGAGCCGTCGCCTTTGTGCGTTTTTCACCGTTAAGAGCCTTTTGTCACCCCTCATGCGTATTTGTTGCCCATGTCAACCTATTTGTCACCACTAATGTGCATTTGTTACCTCTGTCAAGTTATTTGTCACCACTAATATGCATTCATCACCCTTATCATTCATTTCACCCTGCTGCTCTCATATACGAAAAGTGAACCCAAAAGAGAAAAATATAATAATAATAATAAATCACTCGAAAGCCCAACCAGAACATTTCATCCAGTCCCGAAGAAGCCTCAATCAATGAGCTATTCGGGCACTCCGGAATTGCCCAGGCCGCATCAAGTATCTACCTTTTGGTGGAGGACGAGAAAGCCCGGGTCAAGGCAATTCAGGAGCGAAATGGCGACAAGGTCGACAAGATCGTTCACAACATCAATGTGAAGGCTCGATTCGGCTCAGCAAATGCCGCCTACAAAATGAAGCTCCCATCCAGGGAAGCCACTTTGGCTGGGGCGCCTCTCCAATTCAGGCGTGATGCAATTGAATTGGGCGCACCAATTGTCACCCCAGAGCAGCGCAAAAAGATCCGTGAAAAGAAGTCCCCACTTTCTGCATCTCTGGAGGGCATCGATTTCACAAAGGCATTGAGGGAGGGAGAAGATGACATCTAGTGGATGAATTCATCAAGATTCTCGGAAGGTCCATACCTCGTTCTGAATGGGAAGAAGACGAAAGGCTCATGTACCTTACGTTGATGGACATGTTCTCAATCGTCACTCTCATTCGCGAGATGGAAAAGGGCCCATCCAAAGATGAACCGCCTGAATTGGCGAGGGTCCGGGAGAGACTTTTCAATCAGGTCTGGAGCAATCCGGATGTGATGAAAAGACTGAATGACGCCAAGAAGAAATTCCTGGCTGAAATCGAGGAAGCGTTGAGTGACAAGGAGGAAACTGAATGATCATTGCCATTGACCCGGGAAGTGTACGCACCGGGCTCGCAATGTTCACGTACGACGCGGAAAAAGAGTTGGCGAATCTCACGCTGCTCAAAATCCTCACCGAGAAATCGGAAGTGGATAATCTCCTGGCAATCATCAGTAAGCGAATTGCCACTCCCCACACTATCGTGTTGGAGGATTTCAAGCACGCATTTGCTACGGGGAATTTCCGTGGTCGCAAATCCGCCAAAATGGCAGCCGATGAAGTAGCCACAGCCAAATTGGCGAAGGCATTCAAAGTCGCAGCCACGCATGGTGCATTAACGCTCACTTTTGAGGGTCAAGACTGTTGGCCTAGATAAGCATGTAGACAAGAAGGGGGGGTCGAATTATCCCCCAAACACGTGACCAATTTTAAACTTAACGGTGGAACTAATAAGATTGAGGAAAATAAACGATTTAAGAATGAAATAGATTCTCTCAATCTCACCAAGCCCACACGATCAAGTCAATAGAGAAAAGTGAGCTAGCACACACCACAATACACATGGACTTTTAATGTGGTTTGAGACCACGATAGGCTCCCTACATCCACCCCTCACCAAACCGGTGAGACTTCCCTCACTCACAATGAAGCGCACGGAGTAAAAACTCCAACACACATGGAGACTTGGTCTCCACAACAATCTCACTACAGGATCAATCCACACGTACACATGCTGTGACAATAGCAGCAACAACCACATGATCGTACGTAGATGGTCAACCCACAATGTATTCTCAAGTTAAAAAAATGTAAAAATATGATCAACACAGCTCAAACCAAGATGTAAATGGTGAAGAACATCATAGATAGATGAGCAAAGGTTGTAGAATGTTTCCCCTTGAGCTCCACAAGCCGATTGAAGAAGTTCCTTGAAGCCTAGGTTGGAGGGAAGTCGCATGACGTCGATTTGAGCATCTCCTCGATCCTCTCTTCAATCCGCTCAACTTTCTCTTCTACCACGAGCTTCAAAGATGCATGGATGTAGATCAAAACCCTTCCACAATATCTCCTTCTTCATTTCTCCCCTTTTCTTCACCTACAAGATAAGTGAAAATGAGCACATTTGGATTACCTTCCACAAATTTGGAGCTCACATTCATATATATAGAGGAGTGACCAAAAGATCCAAATATCCCTTCTAAAATGTGTTAAAAATACCCTTAAATGACTAATAAATATTTGGGGATATTTTCGTAATGTTTCCAAGTATTTTCAATGGGTTTTAACACTTTACGCAACTCCCGTCCGGAAGGAGGTGACCGATGGGGCTGACTCTCGGGATATTTTTCCTTCTAAGTGTGTGGGTGAATGAAGGTGACTAGTATGACACCCAATAGAATATGGAGTAAAACAAGTAATGAACTGCTACCATCACCTCAAAGTTAACACAACCAGATCGTGATCACCAGCAAAGGAAGCAGTGCAAGGGGGACGCATTACGTACCTTGGAAAGAAAGAACGAATGAAGACACTCGCCAACCAAGATAGCTCTGGTGCGGGATGAAGACAGTCCTCTCTGGGGCTGCAAGCCTGATGAAGATGGTTTGACGATGGCTGCTGGAACAGGGAGACGGTCGGACGATAAGTAGCTACCAGCACCGAGATAGAACGCAGGAAGAAGGTACGGGCACAAGAACTAGAAGGTCTTCGAGTAGCCACCGACAGAAGGAAAATGGCCTATAGAAGGGCCGCCACCGCTGAAAGATGGTCAGAGGTAGACCGCAAATAGCTTCTAAAACCCGAACCTGGGAACTTGATCCTCCACCCCTTCTGGTTGGCCACGAGGGATAGGCCTCGTGTAGAAGTGACTGTTGACCTGCAAAAGAACGTACAAGACCACAGAAAACACCTAGATTAAATCAGGGATCGTGCAATACCTATAAACATAAACTATGAATAAGGTGCATGACTAGAAGGGTGGAGACCTGGGCTGGTGGTTTTTAACCCTTGCGAGGCATGAAAACAATAGCAGGATATATGAATGCAAGAGTGAAAGTGAAAAAATGTGAAGAAAAGTGAAGAAATATGATGATGGGAAGACCAAAAGACGACCGAAAATGACTAAAGCAATGACACAAAAGAACAACAAAACTGACTACTCCATGGACTACAGGCTTAAAGGACGTAGAAAGCCTTTCTCTTGGGCTAGATCTCGCTCTGGAATGCGACAGCACCTCGACGCGAGCTCCGAAATCTCTCCCCTCGAGGCCATGAGCCAAGGGTGATATTTATAGACCCTTGAAACCCTAGCCCGAGTTGGAGGCTTTTTTGGCGGGAATCGGGTCTTGGTGCTTTCCGTACATACGGTAGTGAGCTTCGATTTCACGATCGCCATTTTGCCTGGCTGGCATTCGACAATCTTTCCGCCGTACTTCGTGGCAGGAGCGATCTATTCCGGGTTCGCGATGGTGCTGGTGCTGGGCGCTTGCGGGTCGAAGCCGGCCCAGATGCGCAGGGACAGGAGGAAATCGATCGCCGAGGTCCAGAGGGCGATCCAGCGCGCATTGCGCGCGACCGCCTCCGTCTGGCCGCGCAGGACCAGGATGAAGACGGCCCCGACCAGCGGCAGGAAGGTGACCAGCGACAGAAGCGGCAAGGAGCTCATGGGTGCCTCAGCGCTGATAGATGAGATACCAGGACACGAAGCCGACCACGCCCAGCAGCATCACGAAGGCGTAGTGGTAAACGTATCCTGTCTGAATGCGGCTGAACCGGCGCGACACGCTGCGCATCAGCGCGACCGGCGCATCGGTGGTCAGCCCGTCGATGACGAGTTCGTCCGCCGCCTTCCACAGCCCGTGCCCGACCTTGAAGGACGGCTTCACCAGGGTCGCGTCGTAAAGCTCGTCGACGAACCACTTGTTGTAGAGCAGCGTGTAGGACGCGCGGAACGCCGCCGCCAGCTTGCCCGGCAGGGCGGGCACCGCGACGTAGAAGATATAGGCGAGCACGATGCCGCCGATCCCCGCGACCATCGCCAGATGCTGGTCGAGCCAGGGAATGAGCTCGGCCGTGCGCTCCGCCGGATGGCTCGCCAGGATGAAGATCGACTTGCCCCAGAAAGCCTCTGACCCCGGGCCGACGAAATCGTCGAAGCCCAGCACGCCGACCGTCGCCGCGCCGATCGCCAGGATGAGCAGCGGAATGGTCATGACCAGGGGCGATTCATGGACATGGGACAACACGTGCCGATCCACCCGCGAAGGCCCGTGGAAGGTGAGGAACAGCAGGCGGAAGGTATAGAAGCTGGTCATGAAGGCGGTGACTACGCCCAGAACATAGGCGAAGGCGCTGACGTTCATCGGTGGAGGTAGGGAGATGGACCGCCACTTCATCCTCTACGTTTTTCCTGTAATTTTGCATAGATTGGTGCTCGATCGGGAGAGATCGGGCCAGTTTAGTGAAAGTCGTTATTTTTAGAGTTTATAGGGTTCGCCGAAAAATGAAAACCATTCGTAGTAAGATTAGTGTCAAATTGACCGCTGGGATGTCAGGATCCCAACCCCACCAGTTTTGTGTCAATCGGTCGTCATTTGGGGCCGATAGGAGTCCGGGAACCCCAGTGACTCGATTAGGGTCGATTTGATGAAATCGCCACGATCTCGCATTTTAATGCATTTCGATGGATGCATGTGATGTTTTTGGCCTCCAGGGGTCGTTTCCCGTCAGTTGGCTTTGTTTACCCTGCGCTACGGCGTGCATGGGGCGTGGAACGGGCCAATTCAGCCGTTCCACAGTTTTACCTACCGGATTGATTTAGCGGTCCTACCAGAGACCGTTATAGGTCATAACGGTCCCTCGACAGACCGTTATGGTTTTTTCATTTTCATCTTTCGAGGTCATGGTGCATAACGTACACAGCCTAGTCCGTTATTTGAGTATAACACCCCTGTCTAGGGGCGTTATATTCGGGTTATTTTTGAGGCCTGCTGCTGTGTCAGACCCTCGACGACCGTACTTCCTCAAAGACCGTGTCAGTCGGTTAGGCATAACGGACGCCTCCTTGTGCGTTATGATTAGATAACGCCCCGGTGCAGGTCCGTTATGGTGTGTTTTGACCGATGTTTGACTGGGTATGGCAGTTGATATAACGCGCCTAACCCTGTGCGCCATGTGGCTATGACGGACTCAGCTTGGTCCATTATATGCTTCTTGTCCTATTAGTGTTTTTGGTCTATTGGCTTTAATGCACCTGTTGTGGTGCGTTAAGCTTGTATAACATGCCTATGGAGGTCCGTTATATTCCCCTTGGTTTGAGTTTTCTTTCGTTGGCCATAATACCACTATCCTGGTGCGTTATGCTGATATAACGCCCCTTTCCTGGTGCGTTATATTATTTGTATTAGAGTTTTTGGTCTGTCTGCCATAACGCCCCTTCTGTGGTCCGTTATAGCAGGTAACGCCGCTATGTTGGTGCGTTATAGTCCTGTTGTGGCCGTGATGGCCATCATTCGATTCTGTGTCTATTCTGTATGCATGTCTGTCTTAGGTCGTGTTCTAGGGCGGTGTTTGTCTATTGGTGATTGTCTGGATCGGTCGGTTTAGGTGACTGGGTGTGGTCTTTTCCTTTACTACGATAGTACCCTAACGACTCAATCTAGAACTACCAGTGTCCTTATCTCTGGTTGCATAGCTGCTGTACCTTGACTGCCGGGTTTGCCTAGCGGTTGAGTGATGGTTCGCTTTGCCCAGAGTATTGTTGTCGTCCACCACTCCGGTTTCTGCTTATCTTGGCTTGATCTCATGGTTTGTCCGTGACCCGTGGGTGTCTGTTGACATCCTATGAGGGTAGTGACCATGATGGGATGGCTAGGAATGCTTGTGCATGCTGTGTGTGTGTCTATATGTGTCGTCTTTGTTGGGTTCCAGTCAACTCGGGGTCACCCAGTAGTTGACAGGTAGCCTTGTTGTGTCTCGACAGCTTTGTCCAATTTGAGACCGTGTTTCTAGATGTCTCAAGGTACTATTTTATCTCGACTTATGTGTCCAAGTGTGCTGAGGGTTCTCGGTGTCCCCTCAAGTCTCCGTGTGTCATTTTCTCAGAGCATCGTTTTCCCTGGCTTAGGATTAGACCGATTGGTGGCTTGTCCCGCTATATGCGACGATCCTGACTCAGAGTCGTAGGACTCAGGGACCGTTGTAGTTGTAGGTCTTGTTGCCTTGTCCTGAGTCTGTTGGCAGTCTCTTGTGCTGCTTTTGGTGCTTCGAAGTACGTGTTATAGGGTATTCTTACCTATATGTACTTCGGCACTTGTGTTTTCATGCACGATTTTGTGTAATACTACTTTAGTTCACCGATAGATTTGCCTCCTCGTCCCTCGTGATGGAGCCACTAGTCGGAGCCCAGGACCTTCAGTGTCTGCCCACCTGGGAAAGGTGGAGGGGTGTTTCCTGCTACACGATTTTTAAGCTAGTTCCGTGGAATCCCAGAGTTACCGTTACGTCCTACGGGAGGAGAATACTAGCTAGAGGCCTGGCTCTAGGCAGGAGTCAATGTGTGCACACATGGTCAGAGGCTTGGACTGACACTGACGAGTGTTACTCTGACTAGTACTTGGTTCGATTCCCTTTACGCCTCTCGCTTGTTGTGTTTGTCTGACTTGCGAGTTGCTTGAGATGTAGTGTAGGCCGTCAGTGGACGCATCTGGTCTCTCTCTTCTAGTTGGTCTCTTCTTTTTCCTATCTCTGCGGAGAGTTGTGATTTTCTTCTATTCGTGGATGTAGTTCCTGCCGCCTATATATATAGTTAAATGCATGCCTTAATTGCTTATATATCTGCTTGCCTACCTGGTGACTCTCGTGTTTCTCGAGTGCTGTGACCTTTCTGGGTTATCCCTCTCATGACTGTACTCGAGGTCAGTATCTGTCGCCTGCATGACGTTCTGGTCGTGCATGGGGCAGTGTGCACGACGTTCTAGTTGTGTTGTCTAGTGTTTGTCTAGATTTTCCCTAGGCTTTATCGGTTGTTCCTACAGGTCTTCGTTTGGAGCCTGGCGTCGTGTCGACAGTTCGGCAAGCTTCTGACTTTTCTTAGTTCAGAGTTCACCCTTCTGTCTTTGTTTGGTATTGTGTCTGCTTGGAGTAGTTTTGGGGGCCGAGGTTAGTTCAGCAGTCGTGCTCGTCTGTTACGACTTCTTCCCTTTTCCTGTTAGCTTCCCTAGCTCTCAGTTTGTTCCCTACTCCTGCTTCCTCTTCTTTACAGCTTTGTAGTTTAACTTTCCTGCTTTACTACTCATGTTGTTTACCTGCTATTTTAGCGTGTTACTGCGTATTTTTCAGTGGGGATCCACGTGACCCCTACTGAGCCAGTGACACGAGGCTCACCCCTACTTTTCAGGTGGGTGGCATCGTTCTGCTTCCGCGGTTCCTGGTGTGACGCGTCTGTAGCTGCCAACTGTACCTACATTGGGCTTCCCCCGACCTCATTGTACATCTTTTTTTTCTTCCTCCATTAAGTCGGTGTCCCTGGCATAACCACAAAATTGTGTTTTAATGCGGCGTCCGGGGAGTGAGGATGGGCTTTGATTTATTTTTTTCTCAAAAATCTCTAAAGAGAGAAAAAATTATTACAGAAGAGTTTATTAGACTTTTGAAATGTGACAATTTTGTTATTATATATCTCTAAAATTCAAAAAAATCGACTTGGACTCACACTCTTGGGCCGACTATGCTCTGAGCTGAGGAGCTTTAGGTGCACCCTTTACTTATTATATGTAGAAGTTTGTTGTCCCATCTTGTCAATGCAAACCTGTACCATGTTCACTATGTAGAGGCCGGCCACCTGGGCTGGGGCATATGACCTTTGATTGCTCGTGTGTTTGTTGGAGATTGAGCTGTAGCCCATCATCACATCCTCTGTTTATAATTATTCGGTGCATGTGTCTGTTGACCCCGGCAAAATCGTCCTAACAGAGCGGAACACGTGCACGCGCACGCGCATGCATAAAACACAGAGAGGCCGCACACTCGCACCCCTACACGCCGCATGGAGTGTGAGAGACAGCGACTCCTCACAAGAAACCTAACCCCCTTCCGCTTGGGAATCAAGTTTGAGGATCTCCGTGAAGTCACTGATGAAGGTCACCTGATCCTCTTCCAACAGGCATTTCTCATCTAACCCTCTTCCAAAACCCATTTCTTCTTCGTTGAAGGGGGATGTGTACACCGTTTTGCCCAAAGAGAGTTTACGTGCATATACATATATACGTATATTTATTCTGAAGATCCATAATCTGAGACAATACGTCTAAAGGGCGTGTTTGGGGGAGATTATTGATTATAGATTCTTTTTTATAATCTGCTAAGAGAGCGAAGAAACTGCTCCTTCTAATTAGACAACTTTAATTTGAGGATCTTGAAATCCCACTTCTTTTTTCTTTTCTCGCGGACCCATCAAAATTACTCTCCTTCGAAGAGTTGACGGTACATTGATCTATTTGGGAGAGGGGGTTAAAGAGAAACTATAGATAGCGGCCACCCAGGGGACCGCCATATGAATGTTACGCCCCCCTAGGGGACCGCCACCACTGCAGAGACCAATTTTGTCCGGATCATCCGAGTTTTGCAATATCTGCCCGACCGTGATGTTTTCAGGTTCTAATTGAGGTTCTAATTGAACCGATATATCGTCCAGCATGTAGATATGTCATGTTATATTGCATACAAACTAAATTCACACACAATTAAGTTAAGGATATGAAAGAAAATGATCTTAATCCATGAGCTTATGTTCTTATACCTTCGTGATATTCTTGATCTCCATGATTATACTACCTTTCTAGCACTTAAATGGAGTAGATAATATCTATTAAAACTACATGGATTTTTGTTGCATAATCGTGATCGATACAAGTTTAACGCTTTCCGTATTATCATGTTATCGTGATTTCGACAAGTCCTGTAGCTCGCTAGATTTTCAAGAAAAATGGTGTCTAAGGAAAGAGATCCACGGGAAAACACTTTAAGTGGATAAGTGGTTTTATAATTAGGACCTCGCGAATACGAGGGGAGCCTCCCACTGTCCCACCTCTTACCTGGCCGTAATTCCTCGGTGGTCTAGTAAAGCTCCGACTGCGAAGAACGGATGGAATTTTCACTAAAATTGTTTCCTTATTTTCGACAAGTTGTGGAATCAACAAGATTTCCAAGGAAGAACGCTGTTTAAGGAAAGAGGTCCACGGGCAAACGCTTTAAGTGGATAAGTGATTACACAATTAGGACCTCGTAAATGCGAGGGGAGCCTCCCACTGTCTCATCTCTTACCTAGCTGTAATTCCTCGATTTTCTAGCTAAAACAACTGACTGTGAAAAACTTGATCAAAATCTATTTTACGAGGTTTTTCGCAAGGGCTGATTATGCCTTGTCCAGCAGCTCAATCCTTTATCGACTTAAGGTCGTTAAACATGATGCCTTAAATCCTTCTTGAACTTCTCTTACAATCACTTGATCTTTGAATGATAGGTTCGGCGATTCTCCTGAAGGATCCTAATCTCCTCCTCCAGCTCTGAGGGGATCGCCGAGGACTTCGGAGGGAATACCGGATGAAAGTTGGCCTTGTCAGGGAACCCCTAGTGAGGACTCCCCTTATTAGCCCCGACTCAGAAAAATTGAGTCTCTCATCCCTTGTGCGAAGAATCCTGAGGAGAAAGGGCGACACAACTTCTCCCCCTCCTCGCCTGAAGATAGAAGAAGTCCTTCCCAACATGGGTTTGCTCCTTCAACTCGAAGAAAGCGTGGAAAAGATCTAAAGAGGGATCGATACCGCACAGGCGACAAAGAAAAATGAAACAGAAGATGATGGTGTAGGAATTAGAGACCAACTGGATCAGAGCCAGCTGATAACATTGCAGTAACTGTGCGGCAAAAGAGTCGAGAGGAAGGCGAAAACCACACTTCCAAGATAGAAGAAAAATACAGAAGAGGCCCGAACGAGTATCCAGGCTCGACTCGTGAGGTTTGGTCTAGAAAAAGAAATACCGCCACGATAATTCGTAGTGAGTCTCGATCCCCTTAACTTCAGCCTCACCTAGCTCACTGCGTAGAGGATGACTGGGCACCGAACCTCCCGCACCTTGTTCCGACCCCCGGGCCTCGACCAGAGGATCGTGCTCCGCCATAGAAAATTGAGAAGGGTGAGAGGAAGAAGAAGAGGAGGCCACAGAATCTGAGGAGACTGGAGGAGGAGGAAGCTGACAGATCGCTGTTGCCGTGATCTCTGCCAACTCCGTGAAAACCTCTGCGATTCTCTGCTCCCTCAAGTCACTCTCACGGCACATGGATCCTCTCAACACCAGTGCAGCAAAAGGGAAAAGCCCTAGCAGAGGAAACATAAGACGCAAGCATACGGGATATTTACATACTTATCCCAACGCCCTTGGCGGGATGCGTCGCCACGTTTCAAACTCCCAGAAGGGTCTCCCCGTGCTGACTCGCGGAAAGCGTCATCATCATACCCACGCCCCCAGGACATGCAGAGCAACCTGGAGGCCGATAATCAGAGCTTCATACTCTGCTTCATTATTCGTGCAGGGCTTGTTGATGCAGCAAGAAGTGTGTACTACTTCTCCATCTGGAGACTTAAGGACGATACCAGCTCCGGCCAGTATCTTGGTACGCCCAGAGGACGTTATTTCTGTTCTGGAGGCCCCGTCAAAGTACAACTGCCAGACAGCTCGCTGGACTTGGTCTGCTTCCAGTACTTCATCTTCGGGTAGTTCTGTGACTAGCGGGGAATCTTCGGACACGGGGTGTGCCGTGAAGAAATCTGCGACGGCTTGCCCTTTGACGGCCCTTTGTGGCACATAGGTAATATCATATTCCATCAACAACACAGCCCACATGCTGAGACGTCCCTTCGGGACCGGCTGGGAGAGAATGTGCTTGATAGGGTCAGCCCTAGAGATCAGACTCACTTCATGGGACAGCATGTAGTGTCTCAGCTTCTTGACTACAAAGACCAAGGCGAGATAGACCTTCTCGATTGGAGTGTATTTGGCTTCTGCCCCCACTAATCTTCAGCTGAGGTAGTAGAGAGCTTGCTCCTTCCCCTCGTCATTGTTCTGAGCGAGTATTGCCCCCAGTGAGTACTCGGTAGCTGCGATGTAAAGAATGAGCGGCTTGCCTTTAACAGGTGCCCCCAGCACAGGCGGGGTCTTCAAATAATCCTTCAGCTAGTCGAGGGTGTGCTAGCATTCATCACCCTAGCTGAATGGTGCATTCTTCATGATCAGTTTATGGAACGGCTGGCAGCATCCTGATAGGTTAGAGATAAACCTGTGGATATAAGCTAGCTGGCCTTACAAGGACCTCAGTTCTCCCAAGTTCTTCGGAGGTGGCAACTCCTGGATGGCGTTTATTTTGAGGGGGCCGATCTCGACCCCTCTATGCCGGATAATGAAGCCCATAAATTTTTCGCTGGAGATGTCGAAAGCGCACTTCATTGGATTCATCTTCAGCTCGTACTGCCGGATCCTCTGAAGAGAGCGAATGAAGAAGGAGCGCAGCCATAGCTAGTCTAGTCAAGTGTCAATTATATAATTTTCTGTTTATTGAGTCTAGTAGGTCAAGAGTCAACATTATGTAACTTTGGATCATTATTGTCAATAAAAGTTAGAATTTTTGTCGATTCGTGTGCATTCCTCTTATGTGGATGTTATTACGCTCTAATTTTGATTGCTCACTTGAGGCTATTGCTGACTGTCCACATCCTTGAGATTGCTTCTGCTATACACATATGGCTCGGGGCATGACAGTTAAGTTGGTATCAGAACTTAGGTCTCAGGACTTACTTATTCCTAGGAAAATGTCATAAGCTAAGTCCAAGGTTAAGGACCCATACCTATAAACCAAAATGAAATTTTCAAACCCATGTGAGAACGGGTAGAGCCAGGATGAGATAGTTAAATTAGAAATTTTCTCTAGGTTAACCTTCATTAATTTCATAGGGAATTAACTATTGGTTATTTTCATAGGTACCCCATTTTTAAATAGCTCATCATGTCGACTGGGACGCGATGCAACAAACTGTTGCGGGACTTACCTAGGCACTACAGAATGTGGCCCAGGGTGGTGCAAGGGCCGGAGTCGGCGATCTACACCGTAATTTTTGAAGCTTAAATCCTCCACGGTTTTCGGGCTCCGCTAATCTGGATGAAGCAGAGAACTAGATAGATGAGATGGAAAGAATCTTCAATGTCATGTAATGTGCGGATCAAGAAAAGATGTGTTTGGCCACCTTCCAATTGAATAAAGATGCATGTACTTGGTGGAAGACCACCTCGGCACAACCACAGAATGGTCAGCCCACATGGAATGAGTTTATCACACTCTTCCAGGCAAAATATTTCTCCGAGCACGTAAAGGAGAGGAAGGCTGTAGAATTTACTTCTTTACGCCAGGGAATGATGTCGATGGCAGAGTACAAACTTCAATTCTCCCATTTGGCCCCTTATGTCGAACATCTAGTTAGCACAGATATTTTAAAGGCCACCGCGTGCGCCCCTCGGTATGTAAGGGAGGGGTCGGCAAGCATCATCGAGCGAAGCGTCAGCAACATCTGCCGAACTGGTGCGTCCGAAGCGGCGTGGCCAATTGAAGGTACCGCTGGAACATTGAACTCCACCGCGCTGTCCACGGCAGCCCATATCTTGGCATCCACCGCAACCGAAGAAGAGGGAAGTGCCATGGCCAAATCACTAGGCCCTCCCACTTCAAAGGATAACTCCCAGCCAGCCATCGCCAGAGGAGCCGGCAGAGCTGTGACTGAACCACCCGGCTCCATCATCACGAGGGGCTGCTCCACCTTGCTCTCGGTTAGAGGAAGGGCGTGGAGCGGAGCTAAATCAGATGCCTCTATTGAAGGACCTGTCACCTCTTCCGCCTGTGCTCCCTCCTCCCCGGAAGTCGCAAGGTTGGCGAGCATCTTTCCCAGAAGCTGGCTCTCCTCGGGTGTCATAAGCGGTCGGGGAGGCGGAAGAGGAACCATAAGCTTCAGCCCACTCCCTGACTGCAGGAACGACACCAAGCGCTCCACTTCCGATTCTAAGAGCAGGTGCGGCTCGTCTACCCCCGTAGGGCCCGCTAGTTCTCTCCGCTTTACGACAACCTTGCGGGCTTTAGGAGTGCGCATCTCGGGGAGCCTTCCTTCCTCTTGAAACACGAAAAGTGGGGTTAGCCTTCCATCGATCGAGGCAAGTTGCCCCAGGCCTCGAGGAGATGTAAGAGAGGTCCCGGAGGCCCCGCTTTTACCTCAGTCACCGGAACTATTCTCCCTTCCGGTGCTATTTCTCCCTCCTCCAGAGCCTCACCGGCCGGTGTCATGGTCTCCGCGGTTACTTCTTGCCGCAAGACCTCGAACAGGGCCGCCAATTTCCCCAAGCTGGCGTCGTCCCTCCCGGATCGCTCTATTGGTATGTCCGGGATGGGTGCCTCCACGGTCTCTGGCTGGATTTACTCCTGCGAGTCAGCCGGATGATAAGAGACAAAGGATCGAAGGTTTTTAGGGGGTCAATGATGCATTAGAATGATTTCAAATATACTTTATACACCTTAAAGAGGGATTAAGGGCACATGGGGACCACCATCATGTTCATTTTTTATTTTTGGTTTCATCAAGTTTCGGGCTTCCATGAGTTACCTCTGAGTCTCTAAGGATTAGTATAGTCCATGGGAAGGCCAACCTTTGGGCAAGGCCTGTGCATATTCCCTATTGATCATAGCAAGGCCTGTGCGTACTTCATAGGGTTCATAGCAAGGTCTGTGCATATTTCCTATTGATCATAGCAAGGTCTATACATAATTCATATGGTTCATAGCAAGGTCTGTGTATTTTCCTATTGATCATAGTAAGGCCTGTGCATACTTCATATGGTTCATAGCAAGGTCTGTGCATATTTCCTATTGATCATACATAGCAAGGTCTGTACATATTTCATAGGGTTCATAGCAAGGTTTGTGCATATTTCCTATTGGTCATAGCAAGGTCTGTGAATAATTGATATGGTTCATAGCAAGGTCTGTGCATTTTCCTATTGATCATAGCAAGGCTTGTGCATACTTCATAAGTTTCATAGCAAGGTCCGTGCATTTTTCTTTTGATCATAGCAAGGCCTATGCATACTTTATATGCTTCATAGCAAGGTCTATGCATAGTAAGGTCTGTGAATATTTCATATGGTTCAGTAGGTGACGACTACTTGGAGCGGAGCATACTCCACGCTACCTGGTGCGGAGATCGATATGTCGGAACCACACGAGCAGCTGCACCCCTTACTCAATGGGGTCGAGTTCTTCCCACCC
The DNA here is from genome assembly GCA_024336825.1 of Amorphophallus titanum. Classification (NCBI taxonomy): domain Eukaryota; kingdom Viridiplantae; phylum Streptophyta; class Magnoliopsida; order Alismatales; family Araceae; genus Amorphophallus; species Amorphophallus titanum. The sequence continues at coordinate 1,253,381 of JANBPO010009106.1, forward strand.
GGGGAGAATTGATGGGAATCGACACCGGACACTAATATTTTATTTTGTATTTGTATCCTTTTAGTTTACTTTTATATCCTTGGGAAAATGAGTTTGCAATTGTAAGGCTTTATAAGCCAATTTGTTATTCCTTAAGGATCTTTGAGTTTTTTTGTAAAAGTCCAATAGGTCCAACAGGGGGCCCCCACCTTCTTCCCCATTGGTCCACCGACCACTTTCCAAGCTTCATCGTTATCCAGACACCTCATGAGCATCCCATTGAGAGCACGCCTATACAATTCTCTAGCAATGATAGTGTATTTTGAGGCAACTCTTCTAATAGCCTTACGTTGCTCGGCGCTTGCCCCTTCTGGGAATGATCCATCCTTGCAGTACAACTCGATTTCATGGTACCAAGATAACTCTTCTTCTTCCAAGACCTCTTCTAATTCTGCTAGACAGACTTCCTTCAAATCTTTTTTCTTAGCCTTTGCCTCCACAGTTTTCCTAAGGTTGTTGTACCAAGGATCCTGAAGAGAGGGGGTGTCCAGTCTTTGGATGATGATAGTCTCAGTGCTCTGACTGAGAGGAAAGGATAAGGAGGAAGCGAGTGGCGCTAGCGCATCGGCAAGGATATTCTGAGATCAAGGAGTGTGAGTGTAGATCAATTTGATGAACTGTCTAGCCAAGAGAATGACCAAATCTTGATGAGGCTTAAGCTTTGGGTCACGAGTGCGGTAAGTGGGCAGAACTTGCCGCAAAACAAGCTGAGAATCTCCCACAATGTTCAAATAGCGTGCGCCTAGGAGGTAGGCATGCTTCAATCCAGCCAGGAGAGCTTCATATTCAGTGATGTTGTTGGTAGCAGGAAAATGAAGCTGATAAGCAAGAGGAATCGTCACCCCTTTGGGAGTAAGGAGAACGACACCTATCCCTCGGCCTTGGGAATTGAGCATACCATCGAAGTGTAGAGACCAGAAGGGACGGTGGGTAAGGATAGAGAGATGCTTATCCGAGAATTCATCCTGAATGAAGTCAGTGTAGGGGATATGAAGATGGGCGAGATGCTCAGTGATGACATATCCCTTGACTGTTTTCTGAATGACGAATGTGATATCAAACTGAGAGAGGAAACTTTGCCAGCGAGCTAACCTACTAGAAAGGACAGGCTTTTCTAGGAGATGGTGGATTGGGTCCATTCTAGAGATCAGCCTAACTGGTGTACTAGGAAATAATGCATGTAGTTTTATTTTTGTCAGAATTGTAGATTAATTCTGTAGATTTACTTTCCTACTATTGTTTAGAATTTTAATGCATAACCACAACACTCCTAATAACCCTTCCGAGCCCTCCGGCTTGTGGGTGGCGGGCTAAGATTTGAATGGTATTAGGTATGTCCCGGTATCCGAATCTTGGGTCATTACAATCCCTCCCATTGATATGATTCTTTGTCCCTGGTCTGTTTAGGATTGTGTCTTTTACTTAACCCTTCCCCCAATTTTTTGATGATGTCAAAGGGGGAGAGTATGCCTATGTTTATGTCTATGTTGCTACTTGTTTTATGTAACTCTCATGAATGTGTGACTGTGTGTAAGCACATTGCAGAATTCATCTCAAGTTATCTCAAGTGTCTAACGTAGTACTGCAGTGTCAAGTGTCTAGTGTAGTGTCAAGTGTCCAAGTATGAAAATTTTTTAACTTTAAAAGGAGACTGCCTGTGCGCTGTGGACGTATAAAAATTGTACGACCATGTGTCCCGTCTGGTCTCATATCAACACCTACTTCAAATGAGGAAATCCCCGAGAAGATGGGCCACCTAGACTCTCCGAATATACACACTATCGTGAAGCCGTCTCCGGAGTCACGACAGCGAAGAGAAACCAACTCCCGGGAAGCTCATAACCCATGGGCTCCGAAGAAAACCAAAATAGATCGCAACTAGTGCTTGTAACGGGCTTCAATATGTCCCAATGGCACACCCCCTTTGGAGCCTTCAACGGCACGCTCGGGTTGCCCTAGCCTGGCACACCCGCTGGTGTGTCCTCAGCGGCACACCCCCGAGCCGGCACACTCCCGTTGAGGCCTCTTAGCGGCACACCCACTCTGAAGCCCCAGCGGCACACCCTACGTGAGCCTTTAGCGGTACGCCGCCCAGGCCGTCTCCAACGACACGCCTTCAAGTGCCCCATGTAATGCCCTTCAAATTACGATTGGAGGACGTGCGAATAGGGGTCCACGTGAAGCGGTATTTTCTTTTCTTTTCTTTTATAAACCCCCCTTACCCTCTCCCTTTCTCTCCCTCACGTCCCTCACCTTCTCCCCCTCTGTTTCTCTCTTCCTCTCCCTCTCTTCTCTGCGGGTGGCCGACCACGGTAGGCAAGGGCAAGGCGACGATGGCACGAGGGCGACGACGGCGAGGACGGGACGAGGATCGATGGCCGGTGGCACGATGAAGCTCGGGTGCGCGTTCGTGAACCGGTGAGGGTTTTACGACGTTTTCTTCGCTGATTGGTGTCCTGGGTGTGCAGAATCTTCGGTGGAGGTAGGGAGATGGATCCCCAGCTCGTGTTCTTACATTTCCATGGATTTGGTAGCTCGAGGCGAGCCAAGTGGGTTTATTTCCACGTCGGGATAAAAATGCTTGATTTTAGGGAGTGAGTCGGATCTAGCGTTTTACCCGCTATTTTGGAATTTGAATGAGTCCTCTCGGTGCTAGAGAGGTTGAGGAAGAGTTTCCCCTTGTTTTCTCCTTCGCGTGGGCGTGAACGGGGGGTGGAACGGAGTTTTCCACCGAATTCGTCATTCTCAATTTTTCGGAATGAAAACGGTCCTACCAGGAACCGTTTCTAGGTGAAGCGGCCCACCTGGTGACTGCTAGTCGACCAAGGAGTGTCGGCAGGTTTTGCTGTCGTGCGATTGACCGCCACCTCTAGCAGTGGCCGACCGTTTTCCTCATGGGGCCAGTGTGACCTCCGAGGGCGAGTCTTGACCTTTGTGAGTTTCCTCCCGATTAAGCGGTCATGGAGTGACTGCTTTGTTTCCATTTGCAGTCCCAGAGTGACCATTTTAGGGTGAAACGGCCAGGATGTGACCGTTCATCCCTTCTGTTACCCCCGTGGTGAGGCGGTCTTGTGGTAGCCACTTCTACGATCGGGCGGTCTGGCGATAGACCGCCAATCCCTCTTGCGGTTAGGGGGTGACCATTTTTTGGGTTTTAAGCCGCTCGAGGTTAGGAAGAATAGCGGCCATGTGACTGACCGCTAGGTGACACCCATCGGTCAGGCAATGGACCGCCATCCTTCTCGGTGGTCTGGGAATGACCGCCTAGTTTCTGGAGGTGTCTGGGGCTATGCGGTCCTGGCTGGATCGCTATGCTAGGCTTTGCGGTCCCAGCCAGACTGCCTAGCTCTTGGATGGCCCAGGGAGGGCCACCTCTTGGTTTTCGTGTTTACCATGTCTGTTTAAGTGTTGTGTTGGCCTTCGGTCGACCCGGTTGTGACCCAGTGGTCGACTTTCGGTCTCATGAATGTCTCAGACACCCCGTGAGTTTTGTGTCCCTGTTTTGGGGTGTCTGAAGGTACCGTACTACCTCAATTAGCGTGCCCGTGAGTTTGAGAGTCTGGGTGACTCCATGTGTTCCGAGCTTTTGTGTTACGCTTGACTGAGTCACCGTGCATCAGTGTGAGTGCGGTGACGTTTCCCCCTCATGTCGTGAGTTCTCTGGAAAGTGATTTCCGAGTGGGCCATGCGTAGGGCCTTGGACTGCGAGTCCAGTCACCCAGTCCGGAGCTGGAGGTTTTATTGATTCCCTTTTTGAGGGAATGGTCTCGGCAGCCGTGAACTGCCCGTGAGTCATCGTGCCGAGGTTTCTGACCCCAGGGTTAGGGCAGATTGACGGCATGGCACCGTTCGGTGCAACGGTCTTGACCTCGAGTCCCGTGACTCAAGGACTGTTGGATTTAGTGAGTCTAGAGGACTATCCAAAGTCCAGTGGCTTAGCGCCACTTGGTTCTTCGTGACTTTCACGCAGGGTGCGTGCATAGTTCTCGGAGTTTCTCTTCGGAGAGTGGTCACATCAGTGACTCCCCACTAGTCGTAACCTTCCGACACGCGTATGGTCCCACCAGGGAGTGGTGGCGAGGCTTTACTCGAGAGAGACGATTTTTAAACTTGTTGGCGTAGGGCCCCACGTCTTGCAGCCAAAGTTTGGATGAGGGGAAAACCAGTTAGAGAGCCTGACCTAGGAGGCATGGTCAGTGTGTGCACACGTGGATGGGGGCATTTGGACCCGCGCTGACGAGCGCAACCCCAGCTAGTTCCTGTTCGTGGTACTGGTTATTGTACGGTGTCTTTGTCTCTGCCTGGGGCGTCACAGTGAGACACCTAAGGCGCAGTCTAAGACATCAGTGGACGCATCTACCCTTGCTTCTAGTGGGCTGGTACTCCTGTCACGTGAGACGTGACTCTCCAATTTTCGAGTTTCACTTCCCATTGCGAGACGTAGCTTTTGGACCGTTTCCACGTGCTTTCCCGAGGTGGTGGCCAGGGTGCTTGGTAGGGATTACCGAGGCCTCGCTGTGCCAGTGTGGGACTGTGCGGTCCCAGTTAGTCATGCCTGTGTGGGACTATGCAGTCCCAGTTGGTCGTGCCTGTATGGGAAGGATTCCGCGACAAGGTTGCTGCGAGTGTTTCCTCGGTAGGACTGGTGTTAGAGTGGTCTGACTCTCGATTGTGAGATCGGGATTTTCCCTTTCTATTGCCAGTAGGAGTAGCTGTAGTATCAAGTTTTGACCGGCCACTGGTTCACTGTCCCTGCCGTAGTGTTTCAGCTAGCACTACTCTACTTTCCGTTACCGCTGTTATTTTCAGTTGGGGTTCCGTGGGACACTTACTGAGTCTCTGTTTGGAGACTTATCCCTGCTTTTCAGGTGCAATGATTCTTCCTCAAGGTTCGAGGACGTTGCGTAGAGGTCCTTAGCTGCCAGCTCGCCGGGCCGAGTGTTCACTTGACGTGTGGTACATTTTACTACTTTAGATTGTACTTTCTGTTAGACTGGACTCTGTTGTAGTTAGATTATTTATTTCTTTTAATTGTTGAATTGTCCTACTTTATTTCCTATTTTTTTGTACCTCCACACTCCTTTTTAGTCCTTCCAAGCCCTCCGGCTCGCGGGCCAGGATTCGAATGGTATCGGGCTCCTCCCGGTATCCAGATCTTTGGTCGTTACATATCATATACAAACTTCTCCTACTGGCTATTTACAGTTTGTTCCTCATGTAGCATTATGGCATCCAGTCTTTCTACAGCCGTATGTAAATGCATGAACTGAGCATTCTTTATCCTGAACTGATTCAAAAGTAAATTTACCAGAGATGGATGAACATCTGCAGCCCTCCAGAACAAGAAGCCTCCTCCACTCCGAGGAGAGAAAGGTCCGGGACGCGCCAGCAGCTCCCGGAGACCGACGCCCCCGAGGGACGCCAAGGCAGCCCGCAAGGGCGCCCTCATAGCCCCCCGGCTCAGCGACAACCGGAGTTGTCCCTCCAACTGCGAAACTTCGAGCGACGTTTTACGGAGCAGGAGCACGCCTTGCAGAAGACATCCATCAAGGAGGACGAGGAGCAATCCCCATTCTCTGATCAAATCTTGAAGGCCGAGATCTCCCCCAGAGTCTCCCTACCGACCTTCAAGTCATATGACGGTCAGGGAGACCCGGTTGACCACTACGATAGCTTCGATGCCTTGATGACTCTGCACGGGGCTTCCCACGCCATCAAGTGCTAAGCGTTCGTGACCACCCTGGTCCAGGGCGCTCAAGCCTGGATCCGAGCACTCTCCCCCAGCCGTATCCACGACTTCCGACAATTTGGGCGGATTTTTAAGGAGAGCTTTGCCGACAGTGGCCCTCCCAGGTCAGTTGTGGGGCTGCTGGCACTAAAGCAGGCACAGGGGAAAAGCAGCGAGCTTATATCAACCGATTTAAATCGGAAGCCCTGCGTATCCCTCGCCTGGATGTTGCCTCAGCCATCACCACATTGACCGGAGGCACCCACAACGAGAACCTCCGGCGAGAGCTGGTCCTCCATCCCCCCACCTCTCAAGCTGATCTGGTGACCCTAGCCCTGTGCCATGTAGAGTACGAGGAAGTCCTCAGCGCCTGCTGCGGCACTACGGGCTTGGGTCGAGAGGGGGATAGGAAGCAATCATCCGAGCAAGGCTCGGGCCAGGCAGAATCAAGACGGAGACCACAGGGAGCCCCCTTAGAAATTCGAGCAGTACACGCCCCTATCCGCCCCCGTCTACGAGATATATGAAGACATTAAGGGCTTAGGCCTTCTCCGCCAACCCGAGTCTATGAAGACCGACCCAAAACGTCGTAGCCGTCGCAAGCATTGCCAGTAATGCATGCCAATGGTTGTATACTTATTAAAGTTGACAAGGTGGAAACACACATGTATGTAAGTACATCTCAAGCCAAATTTCTCCCCCTTACACTGTGGCCTAATGCAATGTTAATGCATGGTACTTGGCGGAGGTGTGTCCTCACGCATAGTGAGTGCATTTGAGCAAGCATGACATACCTTTTTGCAAAACACCATTTGATATACCATGGTCTATTATTGAAGATGCAGTAAGCAATGCAGTGCACTATGAACATGGACTTCTCATATCATGCATGGCTATGCAAAAGGACATGTTTATACATGAAGGCATATGCATGAGATATTCAGTGCAACATAAGCAACATTAGTGAGCGATATCAAGAGATTTAATTTTTGTTGACATGAGATCTGCACAGACCAAGCTCTCTTCTAAGCGTTGAAAACCTGTCATTACACAAAGGCATGGTAAAGATGTCAGCAACTTGATTCAATGTATCAACAAAGTGTAACTCAAAATTTTTCTTAAAGACTTCATCTCTAATAAAGTGATGCCTAATTTCAATGTGCTTAGTCCTAGAGTGCTGGACTGAATTTTTTGCAAGATTGATTACACTAGTGTTATCACACAGGATCGGAGCACAACCCAGATCCACTAGGTAGTCTTGGAGCTGATGTTTAATTCATAACACTTGAGTGCCACAACTCCCCGCAATGACATATTCTGCCTATGCGGTTGTGAGGGCAACAAAGTGTTATTTCTTGGAGGCCCAAGAAACTAAACATCCTCTTAGAAATTGACAATAGCCACTGGTGCTCTTACGATCCAGCTTGCATCCAGCGTAGTCTGCATCTGAATAGAAAATAAGTGAAAACTCACAGGATGACAGATATCACAATCCTAAGTCTTGAGTCCCGGTAAGATATCTAAGGATACGCTTGACAGCGATCAAGTGGGATTCTCTTAGACTAGCTTGAAATCTAGCACATAGGCATACACTAAACTTGATATCTGGTCTAGATGCAGTTGGGCTATCAAGCCCTTAAAATGTCCATCAGCTGCGGCTTCGTCGGCTTCCTCTTCTTGGCGGAGTGCCTCCACTAGCTCCAAGGCATATTCATAGTGGGAGCATTTCCTCACAAACTACGATTGCAAGAATAATAAGTCCCTCTCGACTTTGTTATCCGAGAGTACATTTGCTGGTGATACAATTCCCAAATGGAGAGTGCATATCATAAACACAGTGTATGCAGGTGGCCCGGTGAAGTATATCCTGCATATGGAGCAGGCCCGAACACCGGGGGACATTTTGGAGATAGTGAAGAAAGTTGCCGGCATCATTGGGCTGAAGCTAGAGCATATAATCTTGATGCCACCAACCCCTTCGGGTCCCACCAGTGAGGCCCCCCCCTTTTTTGAGATGCCTTATTTCTTTTTGCATTATTTTGCCTCATATGTACCCTCTTGCCTGATGTTGCATCCTTTACAGTGTATGTCCCTCCGGAGGCGACTCCTTCCACAAGAACACTTGAAGACACTGCCGCCAGAGATCCTTCCCTTTCTTCAAAAAGGCCACGGGGCAAGGACAGCAGCAAGGGTGGTCTGCCACTCTCCCGTGCACGGACCGGGGAGGTGACCCTAGACGAGGATGAGACACCGAGTAAGTTGTTGGCCTTTGTTGATTTCAGCATCGCCATTCGGATTCATCCCATGACTTCTCTTCTTTTCATTTCAGCCACGTTGGGAGCTAGAGTGGAGATTTCCTTTTGCCCCATCCCGGGTGGAGTTTCTGCATAGTTAGGTACAGAAGGAGGGGAGATAAGCCTTGAAGAATTACTTCATTTGGCGGACAACTCTATGCCAGTCACAGATGCCTCTCCATTGATTGGAATAGAAGCAAGTTCCATGACCCAGCTATTAGGTATAATATCCTTTGTGTCGAGAGATTTTCTGCGTCTTTTTTTCTTTTCTCTTCCCTTTTTTGTGTAGAGGTCTGACTATGCTTTTCTCTTCCCTCCTTTTATTTATCAGGTGAGCATATATTTTTTTCTACACACATGATGCTGCACTACCCGTCACTTTTTGACGCGAACCTCAACACGTCTTAGGTGAAGTAGGCCTGGTTACTCAGATCAAGGTTCCATTTTCCTTTTGACGCGAACCTCAACACGTCTTAGGTGAAGTAAGCCCGGTTACTCAGAATTGGGGCATTTTTCATGTGTCTTTTTCAAATTTTTTTCGTTTCACTAATTTTGATAGATAACTTGACAGAAAACTCATAAAAGATCTCTTTTTCAAGAAGTGCACAATATCAGACGCATACCCAAAATAGTAGAAGGCTTGTCTTACTTGTTTCATTAGCGTGCAATGTGAAGTTTTTTTTAAAGTGCACATGAACTTTAAAAAGATTCTTAGATCATTTTTCCATGGCTAGATTAGATAAATTTTTCATCATCCTTATCTAGTCATTTCTATTCCAGAATTACTTTCAATAGAAGCATGAAGCATGAAACTCAAATTGGATTTTATTTGTTTATTTTCTAATATTTTTATTTTTTTCAAAAAAATGAGGTTGTATGTGAATGCAACATGTGCAATGGCATGATTTTTTTTTGAAAAAATGAGGTTGTATGTGAATGTGTTGTATGTGAATGCAACATGTGCAATGGCATGATTTCTGTCCCCTCAACTTAAATGACATTGTCATCAATGGCATGAACAATATGAAATAATAAAATAATGTAAACAAAAAATTTATGAAAGAACGGGACAACCTGACAGAAGTGAACGTTAATGGGCATCTTTGTTGACCAAAGGTGATACTTGGCGTTGAAAATCAGGGCAACAATGCAAACAATCATCTCTCTCTCCCCCAAACTTATCTTTTATTCACACCTGTAAAATAAAAACACAAGCATACGAAAAACTTGGGTCGCCTCCCAAGAAGCCATTTATTAGCACACAAAGAAATAAAAAAAATATATATATTGGGTTGCCTCCCAAAAAGTGCTAAGTTTAACGTCTTTAGCCAGACACAAAGCTTTATAATAAATTATCAAAAACTAATGCTACGATCCTTGAAAAATGCGTAACTCACTCATCACGCGACGACGACTAAAAATAAATTAATATTTCTTATTTCTAGGTCCAAAGATCTAAAATTTAGAAAATTCTATTGTATTCATAAAACATGATCTCGGACCAATGGAAAAGCTCTGAAACCCGTGAATATTCAATCTAAAAACACGGGTCATTACACAATGCCACTATTTCCTATCGTCTCTCAATCATGGTGTAGTCTCTCTACATCTTCTTCCACATTGGCAACCAACATGCTTACTCATGCTCTTCATGAAGGCAAAGCTAATCCCATTCTTGATGACTATGACACCATTGTACTTGTGGATGCAAGGTGTGAGATTGCACAAGAAGTGGGTGTTCTCTCTCCTAAAATTGTTGAAAGAGTCCTTAATAATATATATGTGGCAAGGAGTACAAGGGCTAGCTCTCGGTGGATTACAACCACCCAGGAGTATGTCTCTCCAAGGGATAACCACCTACCAAGAGTAGTACTCTACAACATGCATGGAAGGATTCTGAAATACAAAAAAATATCCTAACACTAGGAAATGAGGTTGATGACGGCAGCTCACCTGAACCATTCCTGCAATGGACTTTACCTCTCACTCAATGAGGCCCGATGGTGTTGTTGGGAGATAGGGTTTGTGTGGGGCAACCAAAGGAGGGAGGAGGGGAGAGGGGTGGGCAGCAAAATATACCGCATTTAATAACGTGGGATCTATAGTTGTTATCCTACCTTCCCTTACACTTCGATGTCATCGATCATTACTATTTAATATATCCTACAACACCAACATAACATCTATTTCAAGTCCCCTTACCATACTCTATATGGATATTGGACTAGGGTTGAAGGTGGGTCACAGACAAAAAGAAATGGTAGTTTCCTAATTGCCATGTTTTATAAGAATTATCTAAGATGAAAATAGAAATGAAAATGAATGTTTCCACTTTCATATCTATTTTTACTTCTGCCTTCGGGCGACAATGCCTTGAGCTGGGCCTTTGCCACTGGCGTCTGCGGTTCGGAAAACTGGGCCGGCATCACCCCGGCACAGATGGGCACCAACGTGGCGCGCTTCGTTTCGGCCGGCAAGAAATACATCGTCTCGACCGGCGGTGCCGACGGCGCCTTCACTTGCACCAGCGATGCCGGCTTCCAGACCTTCATCAGCAGCTATTACTCGAGCAACATGATCGGGGTCGACTTCGACATTGAATATGCCCAGACGCTGACCGATGTCGCCAACCTGGTGGCACGCGTGAAGGTGGCGCAAGCCAAGTATCCCAACATGCGCTTCTCCTTCACCATCGCTACACTGGGCACGAGCCAATCGGGCATTTCGGTAGCCACCGACCTTGGCGCCAACTCGCCCAATCCGCTGGGCTACGAAGGCAATATCGTGATGCAGGCGATCCAGCAAGGCGGCTTGACCAACTACTACGTCAACCTGATGACGATGGATTACGGTTCGCCATCGGCCGCCAACTGCGTGCTCTCAGGCGGCCAGTGCGAAATGGGCCAATCGGCGATCCAGGCCGCGATGGACTTCCACCACTACTACAACGTGCCCTACAGCCAGATCGAACTGACGCCGATGAGCGGCGCCAACGATACGGCCGGCGAGACCTTCACGCTGGCCGACGTTGACGCACTCAGTGCCTGGTCCAAGTCCAACGGCATCGCCGGCTTGCACTTCTGGTCGTTTGACCGCGACAGCGGCTTGTCTTACACCAACGAGTTCGTCAGGGATCTCGGCCTCTAGGATATTTAGGCACTTCCCCCTTTGGCCGGCCCGCTATCAGGGCCGGCTTTTTTGTTTTGGCAGCAGTCAACCGAATGGACAGCGGTATTCGGCATGCAGCACATTTTATGTTCAATTCAAGGCGGATCCTTGACGTCCTGCTCCCAATAGCCGGCATCTCCATGGCGCAATTCCGACATCGTCCATGTCAATCCGACACTATCCAAGGGATCGGTAAGTTCATTCGACCCCGTTGGGCTCCACCAGGGTCAAATGACCTCACAGAGGTCCATTTGACCCTGGACAGGGCCCACCAAGGTCATTTGACCCAGGGTGGGTCCCACCGGGGTCATTTGAACCTAAGTGGGCCCTACCGGGGTCACGCACACTCCACCGGGGTCATTTCACACCGAGGTCACACGAGTTCCTCCTGCCCTTTTCAGAGTTTTAAACACATGAAGGGAGGTGATAAATCACTTAGGCTCACCATTGCCAATGAAGGTTGGGGGGCTTTGCGAGGGGTGACCACCTCATCCTCCACCTTTATTTCACCCCGGCAGCCACCTCCATTTCACCCTAGAGTTCCTTGTTGACTGTCTAGAGGGGTTATGGTTTGCAATTCACCCCGGAGGAGGGGTTGTTAACTATGGTTCACCCCGGAGGGGGGGGTATTTTGTGAGGCAACTAGGTGTTCATTTCACCCCCGAGGGGTTGCCTTCGCTGCAGTTCACCCCGAACATGGCTGTGAGGCCCATTTCACCCCAGAAGGACTATGAAGCCCATTTCACCCCAGACTGGGTGTCACCTAGGAGGCGTTCTCAGACTGTCCATTTTCACCCCAGTGGGACTTCACCCCGAACTGGGTGTTGATTCACCCCAGCTTGGGGTTCACCCTGGAGGGGACCGTGGGGCATGCACCCTTGTTCACCCCAGAGGGGCCTGGACTTCACTTCACTAGTTGCTTCACCCCTGAGGGCCCGACTGGGTGTTAATTCACCGTGGCCTAGGGTTCACCGCAGAGGGAACGATGTTAACAATTCACCCTGGAGGGGATTGCTTCGCTGGAGGCCCGAACTAGGAGGGATGAGGCACATTTCATGATGAGACTACTTCGCTAGAGGGCTGTGAGTGAACTGGACTTCACCCCTGCCCATTTCATGTTGATTTATCCCAAAGGAGGGGCCGTTTACAGCCCATTTTATGTTGAGGAGGGGCCATTTCAATTCACCACTTAAATGTTAATTCACTGTCAATATAAATGTGCATATATATGCCACGAGAAAATAAGATAAGAACTATGTTTCTTGAATACATTGTGTAGAGGTAGAAAAGTATTCCCCTTATCTCATATCACACTTTTTAAAATATGTTCATTGGGAAAGAGCAGTCGATCACCTGAGAAAACCTACAATCACTAGAAAATGACATCAGAAAGAGTCTTAAGTGAGATCTCAAGGGACAACTCTCTGATGCTTAAGTCAGAGATATGTAAAAGCGAAGGGAAAGAGAGCTGGAGGAAGATATACGGGAGCTAGAGAAAGAGAAGCGGGGGGAGGCTGAGTGGAGGATAGAGTACTCAATAGTCCCGACAAATGCCGGGGGAGGTAGGGGGAGAAGAAACATGAAGGAATCTTTCTGACCCTACTTCTCAGATGGAGATCACTTCTACTGTTTTGTGAGAGAGTCTCTCTCTCCTCATTAGCAAAGAGCTCAGTTAACATGAGAATGCCTCTCTCTCTGTCTCTAGATGCAAGTGTCTACTTCTGTGTGTGTCCCCCCAGGGTCCGACGAGAGACCTATTTATATGGGCTGTCATGGCGCTGGCCGATCGCATGCTAAGAAATGTCGTAGATCGCAAAGCAACGTCTCTTTGATCGTGGGGGTTGTCTGTTGCATGTTCGCATGCTCTCAGAAGGGAGACATCGTGGCAAAAATCTCGACAACGTGGGTGAAACTTGGTCCACGCTGGGGATAGCCCTGTGATGACGGTGACAATATTCGTCTGTTGACGAGTTCTACGGCATCCAAAATCTACACGGGTAGTAATTCTACCCGTGAACTGGCGAAGGTTCTTTGGGTCTCAATTGGGCCGCATTGAATGGGCTAGAGGTCAGTGGGGTGGTCCGTCACGGGCTCTGTCGATCCGGGCCATAACTAGTCTGACGATATTGAGTCGCACTTGGCCCGACGAATATTTCCCTCCTCACATTGCATTTAAACTCTAAAAGATTGAAGATCACGGATACAACGATGAAGGCATTTGTTAGTCCGAAAAGTATAACAGTAAATTCATAATGCCCATACCTACTTCGAAATGTAGTTTTATGAATGTCTTCCTCGTTGATCTTCAGTTGGTGGTAACTAGAACGAAGATCAATTTTAGAGAAATATTTAGCTCTAGATAATTGGTCGAACAGCTCATCAATTCTTGGCAGTGGGTATTTGTTTTTGATTGTAAGGTGATTTAGTTACCGATAATCAATGCATAGTCCCATCGATCCATCTTTCTTTTTGACAAATAGTACGGGTGCTCCCCATGGGAAAGTACTAGGCCTAATGAAACTCGTTTTCAATAATTCCATCAGTTGCTCTTTTAGCTCCTTTAGCTCAATGGGAGACATTTCGTAAGGTGCCTTAGAAACAGGACCAGCACCAGGAGCGAGGTCCATTGTGAATGACACTTCCTGCTCCAGGGGTAAGCCGGGTAATTCTTTGGGGAAAACGTCGGGAAAATCCCGAACTACATTGATGTCCTCATGTTTAGGCTCCTTGACTTCCATGGCAGTCACAAATGCAATGAAAGTCACACATCCTTTGCTAATAAGTTTGCTAGCTCGGACAGCTGAGATAAGAGGGGATTTAGTCCGAGGCTAGTGTAAACCAGCTCAGGAAACTCCATAAAAATTATCTTGCCATTTTGGCTATCTATAGTGGCTTGGTATGTGGACGTCATTTTTGAACATGGTGACTATTAATTACCGAAATATGCATTTGATGTCACTATTCACAATTTATAAAATGTTCGCAGAATCAGGAAGTAGAGACATAGATAGACAAGAAAAGATAGCAGGATTGCAAGATCATGCTCATGCAAAAATTTTTAGGTTTAATTTCATAGATATTAAATTTTAAACATGGATCAATTTACAGGAGTTGAAATGACAACTGTCTGCAAAGTGGCTTTTCAAGAAATGACGCTCAGGTTCTGGGCGCCCTTTAAGAAATGAAGGCAGCCCCTTGGGTGCCATTTTCAATAGATCAGGTTGTCGACATCATTCTTCGAGGACGTGTGGAGGGAACACTCCCGCCAACAGGATTTCTCAAAGATACTTTCTACATGTTGGGATTTGGATAAAAGTAGATCCACGTGGCATATTCTTTCTGGGACTATCTGCCTTGGATCACGTGCCCAATCATAAGCTGACTGATTCCACGTGCCACCTTTCCTACCATACCTGGGATCACGTGATCACTTAAGTGATTGATGCTTCTTACCCTTCAAGTGTTTGATAGAATTCCTGCCAAAAAGAGATAAGGCATTTCATCAAACACTTTATAATCAGATGCAGATTTAGCCAACATTATATCAATCAGACACATAGGTCAGAAAGGTAAAAGATGATGCATATGCTTTGATTCAATCATACAATTCATTAACCTGGGTAAGACACAGGTAGACCTTAATTCCAAAAGTGCACAGACTCAAAACATGCTCAGACCTATATGTGCATGGACTTCTATCTATACATGTGCATCGACCTTGATGCAACATGTGCACAGACCTTACAAGGCATAAAGAAAAATGTGCATCGACCTTGTAGATAAGCAATGCAAATGTGCATCGACCTTATATATGACCAATGCAAAATGTGCATCGACCTTATATATGATGTGCATAGACTTTATATACATTCTAAAAAATATGCACCGACCTTGTATGCAGTCTAACAAAATATGCACCGACCTTATATGCATTCTATAAAATATGCACCGACCTTGTATGTAGTATAACAAAATATGCACCGACCTTATATGCAGACTAACAAAATGTGCACCAACCTTGAGTTGTTAACTAATAACATGTGTACCGACCTATATGCAGACTAACAAAATGTGCACTGACCTTCAGTAAGCAATCAGTATATGCATCGACCTCTGCACACTGGCTATAGTAAAGATGCTCTGACCTTATAGTGCGAGCTAGCACATATGCTCAGACCTGAAATTGCACATATGCTCAGACCTTAGAGTGGTGCATCGACCTGCATGGCTAGGTGAGAGCATGCTGCTATTACATTTTATGAAAGGTGATTAGGGTAAATTTGATAATTAAGCCCTAATTAGCTGTTTAAATTTGAGACTTTTGTCTAATTATCTCAATTCAACATAATTTGAAGCTCAATTATGCTTCATTGTATTTTTTCATTATACTTACAACCATTTGTCTTTGACTATCTTAATGCAGCATCATGGCTGGACGTAAACAAGGTCAGAAGAAGTAAGGGCAGGACGATTCGGGGTGGGCCCACCTCACCTTAATTGATGCTGGAAGAAGAAAGGTCAAATGTAATTATTGTGATCAGCAGATACATAAAAGAATTACTAGAGGAAAGTAACATTTAGCAGGGCTAAGATGAGCGGTCAAGCAATGCGACAAATGTCCCCAACAGGTGGCAAAGGAAATGCGCTAATGCCTTCTGGGCAAAAAAGACAAGATGCAACGAAGGGCTGAAGATCAAGCTGAAATTATTGAGCAGGTTTCAGGCAAAGTAAGCAGAAGGGGAAGGAGGGATGATGATGATGTGGAAGGCATTGAAGATTCAGATCCAGAGCTGACCGAAGCAGTAGAGCGCAAACAAGCAACTCGAAGGAAGAGAAAACATCGATAGGATTAGGGACCTACTCTAGTGCAGTTGGTGTAGCACGACGTCCTGACACTGGTGCAATCCCGCAGAGAGTAGGCCCCATGGACAGCTATGTGCAAAGAAGGCAAAGTGTTATACAACCAAAAATCAAGCAAGCATTGAGAGGGGTAAAAAATCAGCTGAAGCTGCATGGCATGCATTTAAAAGTATATGCAAATGATTTTTCCATGTGTGTGTGCCTACACATGCAACTGAATCAGAATACTGGCAGCCTATACTTGATGCCATAGCAGATGATGGCCCCGGCTTAAAGGCCCCGTCACGTCGAGACATATACGGGCGTGACCTTGAGGGAGAGGTTGAGAAGTTTCATCAGTGAGTTAAAAGCTTCAAGCATATCTAGATGGAGAGAAGATGCTTCTATCCTAAGCCAAATAGAAAGCAGAATAGGAAAAGGTCTTTGGCAATGAATCGTATTTTATTTTGGACCTATCAGAATGTAGATCCAAAAGGAGGGAACTTGTATTCTTCACTTCTATAAATGTGAAGCCTCTCCTTGAAGAAGACGCTACTACCTGGTGAAGAGTTGAATAGGAAGAGAGTGGGAGAAAGGAAAAAGAGCTTGCATAGCATAAAACTCGAGAGGAAGAGAAGAGGAGAGATTTGTAGCTCAAAAATTAGTCCGAACTAGTCCAGTAACGTTCCACTTTTAGAATGAAGTTTACACCATCGCTCTATAGCTTCTTTCATTCTGAAGAAGCTACATCTTGTTTCACTATCTTGATCTTTTGTTTTGCGATTTTTACCTTGACTATTCTATGTGTGTGTGTTGAGCTTCTTAGTGATTTTCTAGTACTCTATCATAGAGATCAAAACTCACTTTGGCTGCTGTGTAGCCATGTGTATTCGAGGAGCTTGCTCCTCTTGCAAGCTATGTGTCAGCTATTGTAGCAAAGTAGCTCCGCGTGTGTATGTGTGTATTCTCTTTGGCCAAGTGTGAAATTCTCACCGAGTTGGTGCAGGATGGACGTAGGTCTGCTAGATAGTAGCCAAACCACCTTAAAAACTCTTGAGGTGTGGTTTGCTATGACGTACTCCATCTCCTCTACCTCCTTCATAGGTGTTGTGACTCAATCAGTGTGTTTCACATCCCTATACTTCGAACATTTCGTGTGTCAGCATGGAATCGTGCTTGAGATCATCTCCTTTTGGCTTACTACTTGTTTTGGTTTTTCAAAGTGGTCAAGAATCAAGTGTGGGATCTATTCACCCCCTCTCTAGATCGTCTCATACCACACATCAGTGACCACATTCACATCTTGTCATCCAACCCGCAAGAAGCGGCCGCTCAGCAAGCCAATGCACAAATTTTTTTCCCAAGATCTCATAATTAGTTTCTATTTCCAAAGTAATAGGAATTATTAGCCCATTATGAGCACAATGATGCCAAACTATTCCATGAGACATAACATTTATGCATGCCAAAATATCAAATGAACCATAGCGGTTGTCATCATCAAAACCACAAGGTTACAACAACACCTATGTCGAAATTGTCTCGTGGCTTGCACTCCTTGTATTTGGGCCTTTAGTGCCCCTTTGTAATGCCTTTTATGGCTCCTCTGTAATAGAGTATACTTGGAAACCCAATTCACTTTTCTAACTCACTCCTGGATTTTTGTCTCTCGCCAGACCCGACTTATCCAGTTTTTGAGCCAGCACCTACTAGCTCCTTGTTGAGGTTGTGTCAGTCACTTATCCTCTCAAGTTAGTACCTGCCAGCTCCTTACAAAACCAGTGTTTGTAGCCTTTCTTCCCGAGCTTATGTCTTGCCCAGTCAAACCCAAAAACCAGTCTCTTTCTTCCCTATCTTCTTGGCTAGACATTGATATTACGACGGTGGTGTGAATCAAGCCCTCCCGATGTCATGGCTTCCAGTGTATCCGGTCCTCTTTTAGTAAAAGAAACAAAAGTGTTTAGATTCTATCTAATGTAAAATAAACACTGATCGCTTGCAGTCGGTGGGGATGATGTCCTACATGCGACCCCCACATCGGCTGACAAATTCATATCTACGGAACCCCCATTCAACCTACATGTCGCTTGTCATTCAGTGCCCACGTGTCGTGTCTTGGAGGCACATCCCTGTTAAAACTTGGTTCCGTAGGTGATCATCGAGTTTTCGACTAGCACACCCGCACTACACCCAGCTCCCCCTAGAACGATTGTCCATACACAGGCCATTTATGAGCGTTTCTTTTGTTCTTATACATTGCCCCAGTCGACACCCTTGTGTGCACATGCTAGCCGTGCCTCGATGCATCATCGCGAGTGCCCAACGGTCGACATGGACTTATTTGGACCAATAAGAACACCAAGCTTGAGTGGAAAGGTATATAGATATGTCATTATAGATGACTATTTACTTGGCCGTTCTAAATTCATTAAGGGGCATCTTAGCACCATTGATAAGCCATTTCCTGCTGGTGTCCGAAAGGATATTTACTCTAAAGCTAGACATTTGCTTCTTTCAAATACCTGGTGGATTCCTATGGATGGGAAATCAATTGACTTTCTGAAGGACAATTGGTGTGGCTCTATGTTGGAATAGCCTTAAGGCAACCCTTAGGGAAGCTATTCTAAATCCCAGCCATGCTATGTGGTTAGTTATTCTGGATTATCTTTCTGAAACTGTTAGCTCCATCTAGCTTCAACAAAGACATGACCGATGTGTTTGGGCAGGAACTACTGATGGTACTTTTTCAAGTAAATCTGCATACAATTCAGTCCACCCTCATGGAAATCTAAGGCTGTCACTTAAGAAGATTTGGGGCAGAAATATTTCTCCGCGAGCTTCCTTGTTCTACTGGTGCCTTCTTCACCTGAAAGTTCCTATGGACAGCACTATAATAGACTGTGGTATTAGCCTCCCTTCCAAATGTGTGTGCTGCAATGAAAACAATCAAGAAGAAAGCTTGAACCACCTATTTATGAATAGTCAGATTGCAAGATCCTTGTGGAAATATTTCAGAGCACTTTTTGATTCTCGGTGTAGAGTCTCTGAATCTATCACAGTTAATTGCTCGGATATCATATGTTCAGCAGATATAACAAATCCATATGGCTATGTAGCAATCCTCTCACTGGTACACATAATATGTGAAATATGGAAGGCTCGCTGTAAAATCAAGTATGATGATAAAGGACCCTCTACTAGAACAGTGCAACAACAGATTACGGGGCAGGTGGTGTACACTCTGAAATATGTAAAATTCCTTAGGGCTCCTACTACAAATGAGAAATTAGCTATGGAGCAATATGGTTTCTCTTACAGAATCACTGTCAAGCGTCCAAAGATATTCAAGTGGTACTGCCCAGCGACAGGCTATGCCTTAAATGTTGATGGGGCTTCTAAAGGCAACTCGGTACCTTCTGGAGGAGGAGACTATATGCGTAATCTCAATAAAACATGAAATTTTCTACATATAATGCATGAAAACGACCGGAAGTAGAGGGCTTTTATTCATAACTTCGAGTTTGAGCCATTCATGAGATAACCTACCCCTGGACTGGACTTTAGACTTCGAATTTTGGACTAGAAGTCGACCCTAGTTCTACTCATCCTGAACCAAACCCGGAACTTCTCGCCCCTCTAACTCTTGATTCCCTTCACCAAATACCACAAAAATTGGAGGGTAGGAAGAGGGTACCAAGGTGAATAACTCTAAAGAACCAACTTCTAATTACCTCTTTTAGGGCTTCTAATTAGCTGATCTTCCTGGGTCGGTCGCACAAGTTCCTGTGTTGCTTGCACCAAACCAGCGACTTTGGACGCTTCTTTCTCCTTGATGGCTCGATCTCCTGAGATGAAATTTTGAGGGCAGTTAGACCCTACTATTATGAACAAAATACTCTAAAGAACCTACCTAAAATAATGTCTCCTTACCTTAGTTTCACGCGAGCCAAAAGTATGGGTCGCGCAGGTTGGGCTTATGGGCAATTTATAGGATTTAGGTTGTGTTTCATATATTTGATCGATCCTAGAGTCCTAATTAGGGCTTGTAATCGACCCTAACACGTTCTAGACCCTTCCAGCTAGTAGATAGCATCGATCCCAGATGATTTGGATGCTAAAGATCCTTGCTTTTCACGTTTCTCTACTGTTCGCGATCGAACTGATAGTAGCGGTCTAGTGAAGACCGTTTATAGATCCTTGCGGTCACGCGATAGACTGCTACTAATGATCGGCGCCGAATTTTAAATCAATTCAAACTCTTCTTATTATTATCTTCTATTTATCCTTATTTAATATATTTATCCCCTTAATTTCGTAAATACATCAATTTAAACTTCTAGAATATGGGCCAGATCTTTTTGGGCTTTAATTAGGGTCCTATGGCCTATTTAAATGGGCCTAATCAATTGGTTATTATCTAGGCTTTCATAATAGTTTACCCCCCTTCTCTCCCACCCCCCCCCCCCCCCGGCCCCCCCCCCCGCCCCCCGCCGCCGCCCCCCCCCCCCCCCGGGGGGGGGGCCCGCCCCGGGGGTGTTGATGGGTGCTTGTGCGAGGGTGGGTCATGGGCTATGGGGAAGTCTTAACGCTTTGGGTCTGTCACAGTAGCTGCAACGGCTGCAGTGGAGAGTGGTAAATGGCACTGACGATGTGTAGCGACCATTCTAATTTATTCGCTGTTGTTGGGGTTGGGAGTGTGGCCTGTGTAGCTCCTGTCAATCCAGTTGGTGGGAGTAAATGGGGGGAGAGGCATCAGAAGTGCAATCTCTCCTTCCTGGGGATGAGCAAGATGACAAAGATCACAATTATGTGTTTACCCATCCGCCCATCTGAGTCAGGGTGAGGTTGGGGGAGGGGGGGTGTTCGCAGGAGGAGGCCCCGATAAAAGGGGCCCAAAGACCAGATACGTCTGGGGCGTCCAGTCCAGCCCCACTAATGTACTCGCCAGCTGCCAGTGGTTGGGGGGCAGCTTTCACAGCGCGCTGATGTGAAGGGTGGGAGAGGGGAGGAAGGGAGGCACTGCGTCGTTGGCTCGCCGATCGCTAGATGTTCTTGTGTCAAGATCCTGTCGCCCCCTGTTGCCGTCGGCGGCGAATCATCGCCGGCCCCGGGCGTGGGGCCGGGCTGGATTAGACGAAATTTGCTCCACTCCTGCCGGAGATTGGATCTACTAGCAATAATAATTAAGTAAAACCTGAAAGTGACAGAGGGTAGTGGGTCTTTCTAGTTTATTGTTTTTTTATTTTCTTGTAGTGAGGTATCACTTTCTGCTTAGGTGATGCGGGATTGGAATGAGCTGTAAACCCCTGACACTTCTCTCTCAATGAAAAGAATCGAAAGCTGGCGGCAATTATTTTGCGCCACAACCCCCTGTTCTTTTCTTCCATATAAATGGATTCAAGGAGTCACATGGATAACGTAGTCGAGCCCTAGTTTCCTACTTCCCCGTCCATTAGAAAGCTTGGGCCCTTAACCCAAAGTCTTATGTAGAGATAAAAGCCCAGTTTGCACCAGAACCTAAGGCTTTAAGCCCTTTATTACCAGCTGTCACGAAGAGGCATGACTGTTGAGAGAATTCGCATGTAAATAAATAAAAATTCATAACTTCACTTGTAGTTAATTAAATGACCTGAAACTAAGGCCATAATCTCGAACGGGAGGTTAGATGTTAGCTACATCTTCTACGTTGAGGCCGAGGCCAAATTCTGCCTAGATACTAGAGTCATACCCGAATTACCTCGGGCTACTGAAAGGTCGTGACTGGAACGGGAGAAAATAAATATAAATAATTCAAAATTCATAACTTCACTTGTAGTTAATTAAATGACCTGAAACTAAGGCCATAATCTCAAATGGGATGTTAGATACATCTCTATGTTGAGGTCGAGGTAAAATTCTACCTGGATACTAGAGTTATACCTGAATTACCTCGGGCTACTGAAAGGTCATGACTGGAATGGGGGAGAACGAATGATAATCTTGAAAAAATCATAACTCATGCTAGGATTCATGAAATTTGATGAAACCATGACCTAAAGTTACACCAGGAAGTCCTCTTGATTTCATCTGAAGACATCCCCGCCTGTAGCGCGACAGAAGAATGCGTCCAACAGCATTTATGATCGGCGGTCGAAGGGTCGCATCTGTTCAAACCCGAGGAAGTGCATGGCTCAACTCATCTTCAAACCAGTGACCTTGGGAGCAAGAGCGAGACTTATGGGACGTGGGTTGTAACGAACCGGGAGATCTGGATACCGATAAACTGATATCATCGATTTACCGATACCAAGAACTTGGGGAAGTCACCTAAGAGGATGATGAGGCCCCGTAAGGGTTGGGGGAGTTTGTCGAGGGGATGCATAACAAATGAGAATTACATGCGTAATATTAATTAAAGTAATGATTTAAACTTTAATGCGGAAGTAATTTAAATATATCAGAGTGGTAAATATACATAAACTGATGCTGGGCTGCTCTCACATGGTTCTCTAGGATGTTCTTTGTAGATGCTCAGGTGCGTGGCTCTCTATGGGCAGCAGCAGCTTCTTCTCTTGTAGAAGCTTGATATTTATAGCCAAGCCTTAAGAAAATGTGATGAAGAACTTTCCCTCCAAAATCTTTTCTTATCTTTGAGAAAGATCTCTACCAGGAGTATGACTTGAGCTGGCTGTCTTCAAAACCAAGGATAGGATAGTGGAGGTTGAGAAGAGAGGAGCTGACTAAACCTTCTATTAGTCAATTTCAAGTCTTCACATTAAATGCCCTTTAGACATGTAGTCTTCTCACTAGCTAGAGTTAATTCTGTCTTACTGAGGACTGCTAGGATAGGAGTCACATGGGGTGACAGTAATTAAGGTTGCAGATTGTTATGTGTCCTTCCTCCAGCTGGATTTCTGACAGAAACATCTCCAAAGAGGTAGAAAAGATGTGACATGTTGACAGGGACAAAAGTCAACCCCAGGTACTCCATCCAGACCTCAAAATCCGTGTATTTGGACACTTGCGGTACCTATTCTCTCTCTCTGGATGGCCAACTTGATCTGACACGGAATTGGCTTGAAAAGCTTCTGGGAGGACAGAGGTAGACCTTTTTCTTCATTAAGGCATTTCATCAAACATGCACAGACCTTGATTAGGAGCTTAGACCTTGTAAGGTGATGGCAGACATTGCACAGACCTTGGCATGTTGAAAGGCCAAATGTTGCTTAGACCTTTTGCAACGTGCTCAAACTTGCAATATGCACAGACTTGACATGTGCATAGACCTTGATATATACTTGGACCTTGAAGTATGCTTGGACCTTGAAATGTGCTTGGACCTTGTAATGGACACTGGCACATATGCTCAGATCTCATTCCTCATGTACACTGACTTGGTTCGTGCTAGCGAAAGGTTGCTCGGACCTTGGCTCACATGTGCACCGACTTTATATGCATGCAAGTAAAATATGCACTGACCTTGATTTTCCAAAGAGTGAATGGACACAGACCCTACAGTGTTGAAACCAAAACATGCACAGACCTTGTAACGCATGAGGGCATAAGTGCACCGGCCTTGATTTCACATGTGCACAAACCTTCACTTGTGATGAGAGCAAACATTGCTGAGACTTTTATCTGTCTAGGCCAAACATGCACCGAACTTGTAACCTTGAAACCAAGTTTGCACAGACTTGTAGTTTATGTATGCACTGACCTTGGTCTTCATATGTGCCCATACCTTGGTCTTCCATATGTGCTCAGACCTTGGTCTTCCATATGTGCTCAGACCTTGTACAGTAACGTGCACAAACATTGTCTTCATATGTGCTCAGACCTTGGTGCATTGAAACAAAACCTGCACCGACTTTGGTCTTGCGCCAACTTGATGTGCACCAACCTTGGTGCGTGCTAGCTAGAAGTTGCACTGACCTTTGTCTTGCGCTAGCTTGATGTGCACCGACCTTCATTCTGTGTTGGCTCAATGTGCACCGACCTGATATGTGCATAATGCAGATGTGCACCGACCTCATATTCATATGTGCACCGACCTCAGAGCATGCATGGACCTTTATGCATAGACTTAAAACATGCTCAGACCTTGTGATGTTGAAGGTAAACATTGCGTAGACCTTATACTGGAATATGCTCAGACCTGAAAGTGCTTGGACTTCTTTGCATGCGTAGACCTTATATGCATTCAAGGAGAATGTGCACCGACCTTCCATGTACTCTAGCAAAGGTGCACCGACCTTATATGCTGTCTAGCAAATGTGCTCTGACCTTAGTATGCAGTCTAGTAAATGTGCTCCGACCTTAGTATGCAGTCTAGCAAATGTGCATCGACCTTGGCTGGTGCTGGCAAGAGGTGCTCCGACCTTGGCTCGTGCTAGCATGAATGTGCTCTGACCTTGGCTACGTGCTAGCAAAAGGTGCTCCGACCTTGACTTATGTTAGCAAGAATGTGCTCTGACCTTGCTTCTTCAACAATAGTAATGTGCATCGACCTTAGCTTGCAACAGACTGAAATGTGCATCGACCTTACTACTTCATAACAGTAATGTGCATCGACCTTAGTCTTCATGACTGGGAGTAGCGTCGACCTGTCTGGGTGAACCGTAGCCACTGCACCGACCTGATATGAAGTTTTTCAGCTTGACTTCTGTGCTACAAATGGCCTTGATTTGTGTGCATCTAGTTGCCTCATTTTCAGTGTAGCTATCAGTAATATCACCTGCCTTGAATTTTATGCAGCCAATTGCCTTGATTTCTGTGTAGTCAAATGCCTCATTTACTGTGCCTTGATTTCTTTCTATCTTAGTAGACACATTTTGTTGCCAATTTTGGCTTGACCTGAAATGCATGAATGTTGACATTATCAAATGCAGGTCAAACTCATCAATGAGTCATTGTTAGACATCATCAAAATAATAGAATTAAGCATGTTACATACATGCCCAACATTCTTTGCCTTTTTGATGATGACAACTATGAGCTATTATGAGTACATTGTAAGTCAAGGTGCAACAAAATGTAATCATGAATTGAAGCACAAAGACTTTTTCTCCCCTTTTCTCCCTCTATTAGTCACTCCCCTTAAATGCATTCTCCCCATTATGCATACCCTAACTAATGACACTTATAATTCTCTCCCCCTTTGGCATCATCAAAATAACATGATAGAGAGAATATATGGCACAGTTAGGAAGGAAAGGAGTAAGGTATGAGATTATTTGCATAGGATGTACAGAGTGAAAGTAGGCACATGCAATAATTCATGTAGCAACCAAAGTGTGATGTGAAATTACATGCCAGTGGTTGGACACTTATTAAAGTTGATGTAGAGCACTTGTTGGGTCCCTGAAGGGGGTGTATGGTCCCTCGTGAATGTAAGTAAAGCAAGAATGATGCAGAAAGAGGACCATGCAGAAAAGGAGTTGCTACCACTTGTTAGTGAGTGATGCTGAGTGGTTAGTGAGCAAGTGATACCAATTGTTGATGACCAGCACAATGTAGATTGTTAGGTCCTTTGGCATGGCAGAAACAATATTTACACAATAGGCATTAAGTGTTAAGATGACACCTCAAGACAACCTGAACTGAGCCATAAGAGACAAATGTAACATGTCCACGATAAGAAGAATAGGAAGAAAGGTCCAAAGTTAAGATAGAATTTGAGGGGGAAAAGTAACAAAGTTAATTGGGCATGTCTATACGGGTTGTCATGGCCAATGGAATTCAAGAAGCAATGGATGTCATGGGTGAGGAACTACATTCAGACTACAAGGTTCTTAACATTGTAATACCAGGCACTAAATTCTTTGGAAACTCCATAGGACTTTCCCAGAAGATGTATTATCTGCATTTAGAACTGCTGGTACTGAGTCGGAGCTTGAAACATTCTGAATATGTTCAGGGACAGTAGCCTGACCTTTCAAGTTCACAGTATGTCGAAGTAATGGATAAGGCATGGGTACTGCTGGTGGATTGGAGCTGGCAATAAAACTAGCATCTTCTGGACCCTGCATGGGTAAATCTGAGACACCAGGTGCTCGTCCATCTTGGAGATTGAGAGTCTGCATCTGGGTGTTAATCTAA
Source organism: Amorphophallus titanum (assembly GCA_024336825.1). NCBI lineage: Eukaryota > Viridiplantae > Streptophyta > Magnoliopsida > Alismatales > Araceae > Amorphophallus > Amorphophallus titanum. The sequence goes on from JANBPO010009106.1 coordinate 1,279,526, forward strand.
AACACCTTAGTTTGATGCTGGAGCCCAAGATGATCTGATGGTGCATTTCCAACAGTCCATTGAATGACAAAATGGTCTGGCTAAGCCCTGCCCCATAATGTCTGAATTGTTGGATGAATTAGATTTTGGGCTTTTGCTTCCTTCTAATTTGATTCCCCTGGAAGTTAATCATTTTCGATATGACACTCTCGAACCTGAGGGGGATATGCCAACTATATTCATCTTTGATTTGACTCCCTGTCAGGAAGATCAGTTGATTAGTGCCCTTAATGTGCATGAGACTATTATTGAGGGGAATGTGACTAATAATGTCGATCTTATTCATAAGCCACCCGTCCCTAACCAAGTTATCGTGGAGGAAGAAGTCAATAAAGGGGTAGTCAAGTGGGCACGTACAGGGCCAGGGGACCACTGGATAGATACTGGGCAGAGGTTCTACCCCGATCTTGATATATTATTAGCCATTGATTATTACATGACCTTTAAAGAAGAGAATTGGCTCACACATATTGTTAATGTTAAAATCAATAATGTTGGACGCGGGGGTTGAACCCTGGTGGTTTGGTTGGGGTTGTAAAGAGATGCCTTAACCAATGTGCTAGATGATTTTTCTTGAAATTTAATTACTCTTTCTATATGATAAGGTTATACTTTTTAATAATTTATTTTCTTGTCAAAATTTTTAAATATGGGAAATTATAAATTTTTAATATGGGGTGCTACATCCAGCCTCCAACTCCCTGGATGAGGTTTGTTCAGGGCCACTCTTTCCTTGGCATGTTCCTCCATAGACGCAGTCATCATATAGCAGTGTTACCTTTTTTGCAGTTGATCCAAGACCACGTTAGTGTTTCAGCAATGTCAACACGGTGGCCGTTAGCACTGACTCAGTTAATGATATTATCTCATATAGTCGTGATTCGATTTAGACTGCATCATTCGGTCGCTGAGATGTGATAGACCATGTTGCCAGAACAGAATCCTACGTCACTTGAGCCCCATTTTCTTCGGCCTGGAAGCCTCCACCTCCATGGAGATAATGCACCAGGAGGGTGCAGGACTCTTCCTGGGGATTGTTCTTTAATTATCTTGCCAAATTATCCCTTGTGGAACCCTAATTTTGGCCTTTATCCCCTTAGCTCGACCTAAGGTTTCTAGGAAGTCCATAAATAGAATCCCTTTGGCCTCACCTTAGGGAGGAGATTTTGGATGTCCACGACGAAGTGCTACCCAATTCTATAGTGATCCTCAGCCATGGAGCTTTGTTTTCCATGTTCTAAGGTAGTTTGGTCCAAGGAGTACTTGGTTTTCTTAGTCGAAGTGTTCTTCCTTCTTAGTGGTTCTCCTCTTCTCATCATCCTCATAGCATTGTCCCCTCTCCTTATTATCATGTTCTTAGCATTCAAATCACGTTCACACACTCCCACCTATTATTTTCACGCCCCACAGGGGCTAAAAAACCACCAACCCTAGGTATTTCTCCATCATTTTATGTGTTTTAGTCATTGTGGTTCCATAGATGTTGCACTTCCCTTGAGTCTATAATTGCCATGTCACTCTAAAGAAACATGGTTAACGGGCCCTCATGGTATGCTAATTGTGTACTGTGAGAATGTTTCTTGAGTTAATGGAATGGGAAACCATACCATTACTATCCCTTAAGAATTATGTGTCTCTATGTAGACACATATTCCTTCTACCTTCACATGTTCAAAGAATGAGCAACCATGTGAATATGGGAGCTTATTCTTGATTTCATGGCACCCAGTAGGGAGCCGATTCCACCCAGTTTTCAACGTGTATCATGATTATACCGCTTTTACCATAGTACGGCCCTACGTAACAAGTTCTATCCTTGAATTTTTTATTCCATAAGATCTACCTTAAATTCCTACAATGGTCATCCATTGGAATTCTATATTGGCTATAACTATAGTGGATGTTAAAAATACATGACCAAATGCCTGCGCATATAAGGCCCGATCTGGTCCTGGGAGGAGCACCCGAAAGTACTTGTGCCGATGGGGCTGAATGATCAAGGTGTGGCATTGCACCAAAATGCATGACTTGTTTGATTGACATTCCATGACTCGTGCTTGACTTGACATGACATGACTTGTGTGGCCTGGAAAGGGTATTTACTTGCTTGCTTGATAACATGATAGTGAATTCTTGACATGACTTGATAAATGTATATGCTTGTTCATCTCGATATATATATAAATTGACATGAAATTCTTGAAAGAGTTGCTAGTTCACTCAATTATCTCTTACTATACACTCACTCTCTCTCTCTAGAGTCGTTTCATGCGAACATGCATAGCTATACTTGCATTCATGTAACATGTAATTTACTTAAAGCAAGCTAGCACATGAGATATAATTCCTACTGAGCGTTCACTCACCTAGTGTTTTCCTTTATTTTTTAGTTAAGTTCAATAACGAGACTCATTCGGATGGGGATGGACAAGAGTGAAGAGCTTAGAGCCATACTAACTGTCAAAGTGTTGTCTGGTCTTATCTTTTCTATTTTCTTGAGTCAATCCATTCTATCATTTTTTGGGTGCCAACAACTGCCTAGAGTCTGGTGGCATCGTGCAACCCATTTTTTGGGCTAATTATGACGAGCTTTTGAGTAGCCTATCTGTATTTTGGTGGTTCTGTTGAAAGTCATCTGCTTAGTGGCCCCCACTAGTCGTAGCTGACTGGGCACATGTGTGCTGACCCACCTGGGAGTAGTTGCAGAGCTACACCTAGGAGAGACAGTTTCTAGGCTAATTTATCATAGGGCCTCCCACTATAGCGGCTTGAGTCTAGCCGGAGAGGAAAACTAGCTAGAGACAGGAGTCAGTCAGTGTGTGCACACATGGTCGGGAACTACAGACTGGTGCTAATGAGCATGGCCCCGACTAGATCCTTGTTCTATGGTTACTAGTACGGTGTCTCAGTGTCTGCCTGTGGCGGGTAGAGAGACACCTGAGGTGCGGACTAAGACTTTATTAGACGCATTCGGCCTTGCTTCTAGTAGGCAGTACTCCCATCATGTGATGAGGCTCTCATGGCTCAAGGTTTGATTTCCCGTCTGTGAGACGTGGTTTTACGTGTTTTCCGTAATATAGAGGCCTAGGGTTTTTGATAGGGATTACCGTGGGATTTCCCTAGACAATGTAGGGTTCACGACAGTGAGGTCGTGACCATGTTCCCAGACCTCATGGTCTTGGGCTAGGCCTTAGTCAGCGAGGATAGGCCTCCATGATAGGGGTGTCATGGTGCTTCTTCTGGCAGTGTAGCCAGGGTTTTCCTGTTAATCAGGTGGTCCCCCGATTGTGAGATCGAGGTGTGTTTCCAGTATAGTAGGAGTACCTTCAGAGCTGAGGTTTTACCAATCATTGTATTTGTTGTTCCTGCTGTTATTAGTACTTTCATTAGCGCTTCTTGTTACCACCATTATTTTTGATTGGGATTCTGTGGGACCCCTACTAAGCCTATGAGATGAGACTCACCCTCTGCTTTTCAGGTGTGGCAGTTCCTCCTCGAGGTTCGAAGGTGCAGCGCGAAGGCATAGCCCTTAGCCCCTCACCCCTTCACAATCCCATCACCCTTATCCACCCCTACTACACCTATCACCTTCCTGCGCACCCAGTTCGCAGGTAGCAGCAGAAGCCCAGCTTGTCGAGTCTGCCCCAGGGCCATCTGACATCCTATGGAGGTGTACCATACATCGACGGAAAGATCTTCAAGTCATTTTCGACAGCGAGGTGATCCCACCGTCATCTCAGTACGGGGCTGTTCGGGAGATCCATTTTTGTCAAAGTGCCCATCTGGCATCTGAGAGAAGGCCAGAGCACCATTACAGAAGCTGCTACTTTTACACCTAAGCTCTCCTTGGTGCTCCATTTGGCTGGGACGTTCCTCTACTAGTCTTCTGTCCAACGCAGCTGGCAGAGCCTCGTTTGGAGTTTGGAGCTGTCTGTTCCGAATTTTCTTCCCCGGGTGCGCAGGTCAATCCACTCAGAACCAGAGCAGACACCCCTCCACTCTACATCCTCTATCTCCCTACTCCGACCTCCCCTGGCAGCCCTCTTGGTTGGAGATCGAAGAAGACTCATAAACGGACTCGTCCGCTTTGGTCCTGTACCTTTCTGACTACGGGAGTGCTCGTGGTGGCGTCATCTTCCTGATGCTGCGGCCTGAGAATAGTCCCAGTCTGAGCAGAGCAACCCTATCCCAGAGCCAGCCACAACCATCGACGACACCAGACGGTTCCCCCAAAATTCTAGAGCCTTCCTGGACCAGTCAGTGAAGGATTGGAGCTGGTTTTGGTGTCTTCCCAATTTGTTACAGTCCATGGTGGCATCAACAACAACGGTCGGTCTGTTTGTTCCAGAAGTTGGCAGCACCGACTGAGTGGCCTCTTCAGTATCCCAGTACTCTTCTTCCCCACCCCGCCTGGCCAGCTTAGCGCCCCTCCCTGTGTGGAGGTAGTATTTTGTTGTAATCTCAAGTTCCCCTCCCCTAGTCCAACCCCCCCTGTGTGGGGAGTAGTGCATGTAATTTTAAATAGGGGAACCAACCCAACCTATGAGATATTTTAAATATAAAATAAAATATAAATTATTTTGAAGATGTGAAAAGTGTACCGATTACATTTTACGTGTTGATTATACCAATCGCCGGTTAATACGATCAAATACGTGTAATATAAGATGTACCGTACCAATTTGTCAAATTATGATAGGAAATAATGAGAGCATCAGGGAGGATAAGGTTGGATATATAGCCATTGACCCTCCCTGTATCCTTCAGTCAGTGCAGGGTCTCATGATGACTAGGATGGCCAGATCAGCACATGGAAGGGCACCACCTTCATTAGTTATTAGCCAGTTGCAAATTAAGAAGATATATATATGGACAAATTAATTAAGATGCCCGAAAGGATCAGATAGTTGCAAATCATGCATGCAACAAGAACCTTGAAATCAAGGGAAGAGATAAAGAGTCAATTAAGCAGGGACCAGCCAGGGGGACATAAATTAAAGAGTAAAGGCAATATTTAATGGAACATATTAAGTGTAACACATGATACGGTAGACCCGCAAGTTGACCCAAGACCAACCAATATTTGACATTTACACATGGCCTTCCTCGGACACCACGTATATATGATACAACATGCAAGTCAACCCATAAACTTCACAAATATATCATCTCAATTGCAAACAGATAGACAAGGCATATGCTTCGAGTTCAACTGCGCACAGTCTCACTGACCAAGACTCGGGCCAGTACAGGTGGACTGCCCATATTTCTACGCACCGTGATTATTAACAGCTTACACAGCAGACAGAAATCACAGAATAGAATTGGACAAGCAGATCGCGCGAGAAAAGGCAAACATCTGGGAGGAAACTTTTATACAGGCCAAGAAGTTTTAGAGAGTAGAAGTATATCATGTCATCCATCCGCTGACATATCCAACATTCATATTGTGGGGCAGTTCACATGGGTTCAATTGATGATCAACGGGGACTGGTGCATACCTGCAGGGACAGATTGAAAACATTAGGTTTAGAGGCCAACTGCGAGATCCGGAGTGTCGAAGAAGCGCCGATTTGAGGACGACCTCGACGACCCAGACGACGGGGAGGAGGAGGAGGAAGAGAGAGAGAGGAAGGCGGGAGGAGAAGAGGACGGTGGCGATGCTGAGAGGGAGGAGAGAGAGATCCGATCTTCGATCGGTCTGGATTCCACTCTAGACTACGAGGTGATGCCTCTTCCTGTGGTATTTCATTTCTCATAAGCGCTTCTCATGTGCTCTGCTTTTCGCTTTCCCGTTAGATTATTAGTTAGCTTTTATTTCTTTCGCCGTCGGTATAGATATCCTCACCCTTAAAAATTTACTCATTAAGGTTTTACAAGAATATGGCTGTCTATGGCTTAGAAAGAGTGCTGAATGTTGTTGGCTCGATGTTTAAGATTATGGTCACTAGATTCTCCCGGAAATGCGATATTAACTATACAATTACTTGATTGTAATTTCAAACACCAAACCGTTTGACAATAAAAGAAAGGTAAAGATATATGGGTCTCTCTGGAGACATCTGACAAAATTGGAACGCTACAGAGAAGATCAGCCTGACCACTGCCCGGAATGGCACACACGAGTCGTGAAATGGTAAAGAAAACTGGGCATGCAACTGTTGGTATAGAATCCTTTCCGAAGGGACTGGTTATGAGGTGAATATTTGGGACCTATTTTGGCGTGCAAGACGCATGGTCCATTGGGTTTGTTCAAATTTGGATCTCCGAAGAATGTTTATTATCCTAAGGGGCATTTTTCTTTTCACGGTAAATTTTCGGCTAACAACGCTTATTGTTATTACCCTTTTTTATTGTGACCCCTAGAGTATCCAGCAGAAGCTAACCACTATTACCCTCTTTTTTATTGTGACCCCTAGAGTGTCCGGCAGAAGCTAACCAAACCAAAGACAAAGTGGGGGACGGACGCGTGACTCGACTCCAATTGGATATGTGATCCTTGGACTCTAAGCAAGCTCGCGATCGCCCCTAACGAGGGAAGCGTACGGTACCCTCTACTCAACTGGCTCTCTGATACCAATTTGATGCGGGACGGACACGCGACCTGGGAATCTACCTTGCGGGCGTCCCTAGCGAGGGATGCGTGAGACCGTGCGCAGTTGAGAAACCGACAATGGGTCGGGTAGTCAGCCCTTCTGTACTCAGATCGAGTCACAAGACGGGTCTCTCTCTCTCTCTCTCTCTCACACAGCAGTGATAAAAATTTACGAGTAAAGTAAAATGTCGAGAGAGAAGTGGACATGATACCTCCACGCTCCGGGCGTGGGGAAGACGACCCTGGCCAAGTGCGATAACTCCCAGTAACAAAATATTACAGTAAGTTACAGAAATGATTTCTACTGTCCACTCCATGCAGGGAGGTAAAGGGCTACACAAGTGGGCCCGGGAGAACTGATCTTGAGTTGACGGGCAGCACTTTGATCACCCGTCGGCACGGTTCGGATGGCACAAGCTGTTGGTTGTGGGGCCCACATGTTGGTCAGTGGGTTCGAGTGGGCCCGGAGTGGTACCGCTGTGACGGTGGCTCCTGGAGAGGTGGTCCCTAGGATGACGGCACGCTGGTTCATCTTGTGGAAGGCGAGTCGGCCACGACCTCCACTTGTTGGAGTTGCTGCCCACAGATTTGAAGTTCTATTTTACAGTGCGTTACCCAGCGAGATCAGCTACTGCGATCACTCCCGACGTCGGATCGACGCGAAAAAGATATCGTTGGAAAGTTGACTTGAAGTACTTCGAACTATGGCCAAAGGTAGAATTTTGAATATCCAGGAGCTGGTCTTGGTCGAATTTACAAGGTGCTGGCTGACAGACTCAGAAAACTCAGGACAGAAATAGAGTTTTCTGATAACGTGCATTGACTGACACTCAAACCTCAGATCTGGAAGTTGATCGCTTCACAAAAGTTGTAGAGGGATGAGCAAGGAAGACGAGGGTATTTGTTTATTTGACTTTTATGGAGCTTTAGATTTTCTGGAGATTTTATAGTGGACATGGGTCATGGAACCAGCGGGGATGGCTTCTACTCGCTTGGCTATTCCTACCGGTACCTCATGAAGGCGTACCAGGAGTTATATCAGCTGGCACATGGCAGGAAGCAACCTCCCCGCGGGGATAGGAAGAGGGTCCGCATGACTCAGTGGTTGCAATATTTTTATGATGGGCTGAAGCAATATGAAGACTTCCCATGCATCGGCACCGCCGTCCCCCGCAAGAAGCGTAGCAAGGCCAAAATCGACGTGAAGATCCCCTCCAGAGGATGCCAGAGTGGTCCTAACCCGGTGGGGGTTGATCCGCTGACACACTGCGCAGCCTATCTGACGTATTGGCTATGCTCATTTGCCATGCCATACGGGGATGAGACTGTTATCCAGCCAGATACAATCTTCCTAGCCTGTCAGATGGCGTGGGGAATCAAGCTGTCGCTATGTCCGGTCGCCCTTTGCCTGATATACAAGGCGATCGGGGACGTCAGCGTTCATCAATTCTCGAGGCAAGCTCGGTACGTCTGCCCACTGCACTTCTTCAATGCGTAGGTCTGTTCGTTGTTCCCCGAGTTCACTCCGCGCACCCTCCAGGGCTGGGGACTAGTTCTGCGAATGCTAGAATTCGCGAGTGCAGAATCGGGCACGATGTCCCAGCAATTGTATAATATCCGGGGTTGGTTGATGACAGTTCCTTAGGACGCAATAGGAACTATTCACTTCTGGACACTGGCCGCCCATTCAAGTCCCCTGGTGAACAACAAGGGGGAGTGCAAGGACAACTAGGTGGAGAAATATATTCATCCGATCAGCCAGGAGATCGTCATCCGCCCGTTGTTGGAGCCAGAGCTTTGTGACTGGGTCCTATCAATCTGCCTAAGCGTGCTGGCATTCAGAAAGGGGGACACCGCATGGCTGGAGCCATATTACCCCTTCTACTTCAGGCGAAACTTTGGATATGATCATCATATCCCTGTTTATAGTGCACAATTCGGTCTGCCCGTGCGAAGCCTCCGTGGAGGTTTGACTACTGAAAATGCTAGAACCTGGTGGGACTTCTTCCATCGGGCGAACACTGCCACCTTCCAGGTGCCGGCCCCTTGCCGGGTTCCGTGGGTGACCGTCAAATACATAAAATGGTGGAACGCCCGGACGACCTTCTATCGGTCGTGCAAGACTGATTGCTAGGATGGGGCAGAGAGGAAATTCCTGAGTAGGCAGTCAGTGCCGGTGCTTGACATTGACTTGGAGCACCTCCTTCAGCTCAAGAATAAGAAGGATAAAGAGGTGGCGACATATCTGGCCGTGCGTCGGGAGGCTCGAGAGGCCAAGCCAGCAATGTCGGTCAAGCTACCTCCAGTGGTACAAGATGACTTCAAGAAGACCTTGAGCGACCTCTGCCGCATCAGGGGTGATTGTTTGGAGCTCATTAATTACCCACTTCCCGTAGAAGAAAAGGCACCCCCGGGAAGAGATGGCATCCGGAGAGGGACCCAATATGCCCGTACCGCACGTTCATGAGGAGGGAGGAGCAGAAGCCTGATAATTACAAGGACACCACATGGTTGTATGTCCTACTCCGCTCACACGGGTTGAAGGTGGATGATCAGACGGCTGCCATTTGGGGCAAGCGCCTACAAATATCATATTATTATGTCGACAGGTGGGGCATGGATCACTTCAACCTCTTCTGCCACCTTGCCTCCAAGAAGCATACGGACTTGGCCGTCCTTGCCGACCGCTGCTAGAAGATTAAGGACATGTCCTGGCTGGTCCGGGAGGTGGCACGCTGGGACAAGGAGTCTTCCCTGGGCTACTGGCCGATAACGCTTTGGCTGTATACTAGCCCCCATGGTATTTGATGTCCCTCTTTTCTTTTATTTTCACCTTTCATTACTGTGACCTTCTCAAAGTACCAGACACTGATCAGATCTCCTTCCTTTCTTCTTTCCTCTTCTCTTCTCTCTAACAGATCACCCCGACAGTACCCAAATGGTGATGTACCGGAATCTTCTACGGCTCATTCAAAATCCCCCTTACTTTGAGGTGGCACCACAGGCTCCGACCACGACTCCTTTGCCTAAGGCTACAAAGAGGTCCCCGACGAAATCACCTGTGAAGCAGGCGTTGGACGCCGCCAAGGTGGCGGGACGGAGGGAGACAAAGTAGAGGAAGATGGAGGCTGCGAAGGCTTCGATGACTATTCCTCTGGTGCCCTTGATACCATCTTTTGAGGAATTTGCTACCGTCCAAGCCGAGCCCGGCCAGTTCGCAGGTTAGACTTCTTAACCATTAGTGCCCTTTAAGACTTGCTTGCATCTTGGGACAAGGCCCTTACACCTAAGTGCTCTTCATTTTATTAGCTGCCATGGAGGAGCCAGCATCTGCACCTATCCCCGATGTGGGTGAGGCCGTGGTCATGACGGAACCGACTCCCACTCCAACTTCCCCACCCAAGGCCAAGGAGAAAGCTCAAGTGAAGTCACCTATAAAGAAGGCGTTAGCTGCCGCCAAGGTGGCCGGGCGGCAGGAGGCCAAGCAGCGAAAGGCGGAGGCCACCTCGAGCTCAACGGCCCCCTCTCCGGTGCCTTTAATTCTGTCCTTTGAGGAACTTGCAACCGCTCGGGCTGAGCCGAGCCAGCCCGTGGGTTAGACCCCTTAGGCATCGATGTCCTTTAGGACTTATTTGCCTCCCGAGGCAAGGCCCTTACACATGAGTCCTTTCTCTTATTTCAACCACCATGGAAGAGTCGACACTTGTGCCCATCCCCGATGTGGGTGAAACTACAGTCCTTGGGGCTATGCCCATCCATCAGCCACCTCCTACTGTAGAAGTCAAAGGGGGTGGGCGTCTTTGCCAATTCAATTGATTTCTTTCATCTTTTACAAACCCACGGGCTCTGACATAGTCCTCTCTCCTCCTATATGGCAGATGTCAGCGTAGCAATTATCAGACCATTGGGGGCCCATCTGCACCTCCAAGCGACGCATACGTATGCGAGGAAGAAGTTAAGATCTAGCACATCACCTTCACCAAGCCCTTGCAAGGATGTGTCGTTCGTCGACCTTGAGGCGGAGGCTTCTTCACCTGTGAAGGAAGTGTCTGCCCCGACCGAGTCTTCGTCAGGTGAGAAGGTGGATTATGACTACTCTTCCGATGAGATGACTTCTGACGAGGGCATGTCTGGGTATTCCAGGCCTCCCGAACCGGTCTTGAAGGCCCCTTTGTTGGCCAGATCCCTGAGCTTGGTGGAGAAGGCCTTTGTAAGTGTGAACTTTCCTCTGTGGGGTTTCCTTCAGAGTCCGCTCACTGATTCTATTTTCGCCCCTTCTTACACTCTAGGTGCAAGCTCAATCGGAGGCCGTAAAGATAGACCTCCCGGATGCACCAGCTACCCGATCGGAAGGAGTCGACGCTGGCTTGGACAAGTTCGCGTCCTTACTCAAGGTTCTGCGACAGGAGGCAGCTGCTGGGACTCCCTTTATTCCCATGTCGGAGACCAGGGCACCACAAAAGGTGAGGGCATAAATAAATTTGAGCATAGGCTTTTCGTTCTTGAATCTTCCCCAAGGGTGCTAATCTGTCTTTGGCTGTAGCAGGATGATGCTCCCCAAGGGGCTGCGGAGACTACAGTGCCGACGGACAAGCCCCTAGAGGAGGGGGAGATAGCACCAGAAAGTGACATAATTCCAGTGGCCGAGGTAATTATGGGGGGCCTCGGGGGTTCCTCTTTCATCTCTTCTGGATTTAGGCAATTCGCCTCTAGTGGTGGGTGACTAACTCTGTCTTGGATGTGTAGGAAGAGGCAAGGCTTCTAGAAGCATGCGTTGCAAGAGCTTGTAAGGCTATTCCCAGACAAAGGGGACCGATCAGTCCTGCAGGGGTAGGTAGGCTAAAATTACTTTTGGGGCCGGACGCGGAGCTCCTGGTGTCTTTCTGCAATCGGGGGCCATCCCGAAGCTCATGGTCCCCCTTCTGCCTATTCAGAGATTCCTAGCGTCAGCGGAAGACCCACTTCTGAAGAAGATATTGACGAACCTTATCGCGCTTTCACGGGAATCCCAGGCGCAAGAGATGACAGGTGTCTCGAAAGTGGCATGAGGCCCGGCCTCAGCTGAAAGCCTTCCTTCGACCGAGGTCGTGATCCCTATGCCCCCAAGCTACGAGGTGGCAATGAGCTCGGTCCTTGCCGAGGAGGTGAAGGTAGGGGCAGGTCCGTTAGCTATCGCACTCGACTCAGCTCCCGCGGCATCTCATTTTTTGACTAAGGTGGCAGCCTCGTCTCTGACGGTGCGGGTAGAAGCGACAAGGCTCGACTCTTCCCTGACAGTGGAAGTAGGCCGCCCCCTTTTGATAAGAACATCAGGTGATCCGGCCATGGCCTCGCCTACTCCTGTGGTGGTGGCTGGCCAAGAGTTATTTGTCGAAGTCGGGCACTCGAGCGACCTAGCCTCCTCCCTTCCATCCTCCTCAACCGCGATAGATGCAGATCTGTGGGCGGCGATAGACAGCGCGGTGGAGTTCAATCTTTCAAACGTACCCTCAATAGGTCATGCCACTTCAGACGCACCAATTCAACTGACTCTATTGGCGCTAAGGTCGATGATCTTCGTTGACCCTTCCCTCACGTACTGGGGGGTGCACGACGTGGTCATGTAGTTGACCGAGGTGCTGCAGGTGATGGGTTGCCCACTAGAGGAGTGGTCGGATGGGCTTTGTTATTGCTGAAGTATGTAAACCGTCACGAGTTTCTTGAGACTCGAGCTCCTAGCGAATTTACAGCTATCAGCACCCAAAAGGACAAGTACCTACCGGCCTTGGAGGCACGGAGGGATAGCAAGGAGCAGCGTCAAAGGGCCTTGGACAAGTGCCATCACGGTATTCGTACCCTCGAGAGTAGAATAGAGAAGCTCAAGGGTTATCTTGCTGTGGCGGAGTCCAAGCTTACTTAGGCCGAGGCGACTATAGCGAGAGCGACCAAGGAGCTGGCCGTAGCCGAGGTCGAGGTAGCCTCTGTAACGACCGAACTGGCACGGCTCGAGGGACAGAAGAACTGACTATGTGACATGGCAAACTTCCCTTGCGTCGGGATTCTTCCTCTTGAGGTGATCTTCCGGGGGATAGAATGAGCACCCCCCCTTTCTTCTCTTCTTTTCTCTTTTCCTCTTTTGTTAATATGTAACACAAGGGTATGCCCCGAAGCATATGTAGCCCTCCCCTTTTGAGAAATAGAATACGATTCATGCACGTGCTTCTTATATATGTATGACAACCTAAAATCTTTTCTTTCTTCTTCCTCTTTCTTCTACTCTTTTGCATCTCGGTGAAGTGCGAGCTTGTGCCAGGAGTTCATTTGGGGAACACTTCGGCCGGGTTCGCGGGGGCGCATAGGAGAGTGCTCGCCTCCCTAGGGGAGAGACGAGGGGGTCACTCCACCATGCGAGCCCCGCGGCCCACCAAGTGGTTCCATAAGGGCGTTGGACCCGAACAAGTTGGTTCGACCCATGTGGGGGATGGAGAGAAGGTTTTATTATTCAGATGATTTGGACGAGGGGCCCAAATCAAGGGGGCGTATTTGCCACTCGAAGGGACGGAGAGAAGAGTTTATTGCTCAAATGATCTGGACGAGAGGTCCAAGTCAAAATGAGGTATTTGTCACCTAAAGGGACGGAGAGAAGAGTTGTTGTTCAAATGACCGGGATGAGAAGTCCAAGTAGAAAGGAGGTACTTGTCACCCGAGGGGGGTGAACAGGGAGTTCATTCGTTAGTGCCAACGGGGTGTCGACGCTAGCGTAGTTTATGCGTCTCTTGGGGTATTCATCGGCACCGGGTCGGTGCCCACGCAAGGAGGGGTGGTTTGTTCCTCAGTCCAAGCAAAAGGCTCGGGCAAGGTGTTCATTTACCGGTGCCAACGGGGCGGCAGAGTCGACGTGGTCTATTTGTCTCTTAGGGTATTCGTCAGTACCGGGTCGGTGCCTACGCAGGGTGGGGATTTATTCCTTAGTCTAGGCGTAAGGTCCAGGTAACGTGTTCATTCGTTGGTGCCAATAGGGTGGCGGGGCCGACGTGGTTTGTTTGTCTCTTGGGACATATTCGTCAGCACCAGGTCAGTGCCTACACAAGGGAGGGGTTTGATTCCTTAGTCCAAACGTAAAGTTCAGATAAGGTGTTCATTCATTGGTGCCATCTGGGTGGTGGGACTGACAAGTTTTGTTTGTCTCTTAATGTGTTCATTGACACCGGGTCGGTGCCCACGCAAGGAGGGGATTTATTCCTTCATCAAAATGTAAGGTCTACATAAGGGGGTCATTCGTCAGCGCTAACCGGGTGGCGGGACTGACGTGATCTATTTGTCTCTTCAAGTGTTCGTTGGCACCGGGTTAGTGCCTACGTAAGGAGGGGGTTTTATGCCTTAATCTAAACGTAAGGTCCGGACAAGGTGTTCATTCACCGGTGCCACGGGAGTGGCAGGGGCTGACATGGTTCATTCATCTCTTGGTATCTTCGCCAACAGGTGGGGCAATGATTCGAAATGGGGGGACCACCCCCCTCTTCCTCTTTCTTCTCTCTTCTTTCCTCCTCTTTTTTTTCTCTCTTTTTTCCCCTCTTCTTCTTTCTCAGGCCCCTTTCCATTACCAATTCAAGGGCCGCCGCTGGAGAACACTGCCTATCCCCTCCTCACACTATCTTTGTGGCTATGCTACAAAACTTTTGGTACAGAGGCCCTCGGATGCCCAGCCTCTCGAGAGCAGTCAGAATAGGGGCTCCTCCTCCGAGCGACACCTCTTCAGGAGCCCCGCCGGCTGGCCCGGATTGAGCCGCTGCTTCATCCGTCCCCCTAGCCTCGGTCGGTTGAGGCTACGTCGCCTCTCCTCGTGACCCCTCGGCTTCGGTCGACTCGGCCCTGACGTCTCCGCCCAAAATGCCGCCTGCCCCCCTCGACGCTCCAGTCTCGGCTGCACCCCTGGAGTCGTCCACTCCGACCTTCGCCCCCTCAGCTCCCGCAGAGGGGAGAGCCGGGCTAACACCGCCTCCAGCCATAGAGCTGGCCTTGGCCTCCTTGGCCCCCTCTTGTTCGGCAGATGGGAGAGACGACCTCCTAGGGTCAGCCCCGGCAAGTCCGACGGAGGGGAGAGCCGGGTCAAAGCCACCTTCGACGGAGGAGACAGCCCCAGCCTTCTTGGCCCGCTTCTTGGTCTTCACGGCATCCCGCAGCATCCTCTCTACGGGATCCTTGCGCTTGGACCCCCGCTGACTGGACGACCCCTCTTGGGCCACCCCATTGCCTTTATCCCGGGCTTGGGAGAGCCCCTCGGGAGCTCACGACTCAGCGACAGCCGTGTCGTCGCCAAGGTCGATCACCTCCCGCTCCATCGCAGGCTCCTCCTCCGCAGCTGGCCGCCTCGTATCTGGGCAAAGGAAGACAGGGTCAGGGAAAGGAGATGGCTTCATCGCCCGCAATGAAGAATTGATCCCTGGCGCCCATACTTGCTGGCCGCAACCACTGGAGAAGGCTTCGCTCGATGTTCTCTGGGGTCACTAGCTCCTCCGTGGACTGGTGGTGTTTCAACAAGATCGTTGCATACTTCTCCACCTTCGGGGAGAACTGATCTTGCCTCGGAGGTAAGTTCGGGTGAAAGTTGGGGATCACGGGGCACCTCCAAGACTCGGCCACCGAACAAATTTCCACCCAGAAGAACTGAGTCTTCCACCCCTTGTGGGAAGAATCCTTCACGGCTAAGGAAACACAGCTCCTGTTTCGTCTCGCCTGAACGAAATAGAATCCCTTTCCAGCCGAGGAATGCTCCTTCAGCTCAAAGAAGTAATGGAAAAGGTCCAAGGAAAGAGGAACCCCACACTGGAGGCAGAGGATGCGGAAAGCGGAAAGGAGGAGATAGGAATTGGCTGCCAACTGTATAGGAGCTAACAAGAAGAAATTGAGAAGCTCAAGAACAAAAGGGTCAAAAGGAAGACGGAATCCACCCTTCCATGACAGAAGGAAGGAACAGAAAAGACACGCACGAGAGTCCAGGCTCGTCTTGTAAGGAGAAGCAGTGGCGAAGTAATATTGCCAAGGAAGACAGAACTGGTACTCTAGGCTCTTCACCTCCGCCTCCCCCAGCTCGCTGCGAGTCAGAGCCGACGGTATCACCACCACTCACACCTCGGGCGTACCCTCCAACTCTTCCGTCTCCGGACGTCGGTCCGCCATGGAATCCGAAGAGGAGCTCGAAGAAGAAGGCACCGAAGACTCCAAACACTCGGGGGGAAGGGGAAGCCATTGGATGGCCACCGCGGTTGTCTCCACTAACTCTGCGAATGCCGCTGCGAGTCTCTACTCTTCCACCATATCTCCACGGCACATGAAAGCAAAAACGAAGGAGAGCAAAACCCTAAAGCAGTGGGAGTTCGGAATGCCAACAACGTGCAATGCTTATAATCCCACGCGGAAGGCGGCGCGTCGTTCTGACCTTCGAGGAAAAGGGGCCTCTTTGTTTCAAATCCATCAGGATTATCATTATTACAGACACAGGTAACCACGCCACATGGCTTCCTACCACTGCCAGATTTTCACCCACCCGAGCCACGCTAGTCCAAGCCCAACGGCTACTCGTCCAAGCCTGACAAGGCTCGGGAGTAGGAGGGGGACAAGTGGAGAGGGGGATTTTTACAGCCCACCTAAGAGCAGCCAAACTTGGTCTAGCGAGACCAAATGAGGCACAACTCACCTAAGTGACAGCCCACAGGGCCCACTTATCATGAAAGCCCAATAAGTTCACTTGGAATCAAGCACCTCCTAGGCGGCCACTAGGCTCGAAGGTCTGACCGTCGGTCCAGTCGGAGGAAGATTCATGCCTGAGCTACGCCTCATGTCGGGATAAGGGCTGTCGCCCCGCGCCCACTCCGACCGAATTACACCCGAGATATGCCTATCGTCCGGATAGGAGCTGGCATCCTCCATGCTTGGGTCGACCAACGGGTGCTTATCCATGTTTCCGTTGATAGCCCTTTATGAGCAAGTGTTTATGAGGATAAGGGAGGCCAAGAGTCTTCAAGGCTATAAAGAGCCCACGTCGAGGATGTAACCCCCGCCCAAACTCCTCCGCTTATGGGACTCATGAGAGTGGCACACCATTTAAACCAGGGACTCCCTTCGGCAAAAGGTAAGGCTTGACATGCCTAAACTCCCTTAGCAGGAACTTCCTCACGACCTTGGTGGAGAGGGATCTCGCACAACCTCTTCCTCCTCCCCTCACAACTTCCACCACTGCACTACTGACTTAGGCATCGGAGGATTTTTCCACAGGGAACCATCCCTAGGCCCCCTGATCCATTTCCCTTCCTTGCAGGTCTCAACGCGGTGATCACTTGCCCCAGCGTGAGATCGCCCCTCTTCATCTGGCGCTATCTATGGGAAACGATCAAAGAGCCAGTATGGTGCGAAAGTGTACGGGGAGTCCGCCGGTGATAAGGGCAAGGCTGTAGGGGCAGCGGGAGAGGCCCTCTCTCAGGCCACACAGAATCCCCCCTCCAACGCTAGCACCCCAGCCGACGAACCACCTCCACCCGCGACCATGGGGCTACCACCCACTGGGAACACCGACACTTTTCAAACCCTCAATGCCAAACTAGACGTCCTCGTAGAGCTCCTAAGGACTCAGGCGGCCAGGGAGAAAAGATTACGCGTTCCCCCAGTAAGCGCCCCCCCCCGCAACCATGCGTCCCAGCAAATCGTCGGAGGCCGCTTCATTCTCCAAGGGCAGGCACCCCAGACCCAATTTTCAAACATATCAATCTCTTCCGTCCACCTATGTTGGTTGCCCCTCTTCCCAGGTTCCCTGACCGCATTAAAATCTCCAGCCACAAACCAAGGATCAGAGCCCCCTGTGCTCAAGGAATTTAACTCTGCGAAGAACTCCCTTTTCAGACCATATTGCACTGGCCCATACACACAAGTGTAGAACCATAAAGACGCATTACTCTTTAGCTTAAATTTTATTGTTGTGGAGAACTGATGTATCACTTCCCCCATATCCTCTAAGACCATTTCATTCCATAGCACTAGCATGCCTCTCTTCTGACCAACAGCCGGCTTGAACACCCAGCTTTGTAGCCTATTTCCGCCCAGCTCCTTGATACTCCAGTTGTCCAGACTGTCCATTTTGGTTTCTTGAATGCCAAGCATGTCCACCCTGTTTCTTTGGATCAGTGACTTCAGCTCCCTCTTCTTCCTCTCCCCTATTAAGCCCCTGACATTCCATGCTAGAATCTTCATTGACATACAGGCTTCTTTCTCTTACCCTCACAGTTTTTGGGTCTTAAGCCATCCAGCAATTGATTTTTTTTTTGTTTTGCAGAAATGTCATCTCTCTTTTCCAAATCCTAAGTCCACCACGAAGCCCTTTTTTCTTAGTACTCAGTTGCAGATTAAGGTCTCTTCTGATTTTCTTCAAAGCCTTCCTTACACATTCCTCCCTGCCTTCAAAGGAAATCCCCACAAGGAGTCCAATTTCCTTTACAGATTGATTAGACCACTCTGCTTCATAACCCGGCCTAATACAATTCACTGGTGTCTCAGAACTTCCATTGACCCATTGCAAACTCCTGTCGGCCCTGCCCTCCCAGAGGATGATTGCCCCTGCCTGCTTGGAGACCGCTGGCTCACCTTCCTTGGCCCCCCCCCCCCCCCCCCCCAGGGGCCAAGCAACAGGGTGGTAGTGTATTTTTAATTAGTATTTTGTATTAATTTTGGCGGTATTTTAAAAAAAGAGCTCCCCGATATTCCCCCATCCTTTTTATGTTCTTCAAGTTTCTTATTGAATAGTTGCTATACTTTGAAGGAACTGATTCGGGTTGTTTGTTGCTTGTGAACTACACTCTTTTGCATGTTTATAGAGCTTAAAACACGAGGCCCAAGCTTCCTAGCCAACTAGGAAGTGGGGAGATCAAAGTCCCACTCTTTTCTCTGCAAGTAGAACTATAACGGATCCCAGAAGGTGCGTTAAGTTCGCATAGCGCACTGGCCCCCGTCCTTTAAAGTCTTCTGAGTTGTAGATTTTAGTTCTAATTTTCTATCTCCTACAGGCGGGTGCTTCATCCTTCCTATTCTAACTTATTCCTCGAGTCTCTGGCTAGTTGTTTACCTTAGTGGCGATCACGTTTTCTTACTTGGGCAATAGCCCTCTCTCTTTATTATCCTTTTCCTTTTACTTGTTTCACCCTCGCGGTGTGTTTACTTCCTTTGCTCCACGCTCCGGCGTGTGTTTTTACTTTTCCTCTTAGTTTAGTTATAGATTGGGAGCATTTGCCCATGTCTGGAATTATGATAATTGCGTAGGTTGATGTTATGCTAGTTTAGTGGTAGCTAGATCACTTGACTTATTTTTGCACTATTCATCATCTTGCAATTAAGAAATTTTAGTTCTCAATTCATCATCCTCATCAAATCAAAGTAAGGAAAATAAAGAAATAAATATAAAAAAATTAACAAAATCTTTTGGCGATCACGGTGGGACATCTAGTGCCAATCATGCCTTTTGATCTTTGTTAAACCTGCTGTCCATCTGTCCCTTTCTCTGCTCGCGTTTCCCCCAGATTTTCCTTTTATTTCTTGCTGTTTCTGGCTCCCTGGTTCATTTGGCGGTCTCCCTCTGGTGCGTTATATTGATATGACAGTCATATCTAGTCCGTTAAGCTCTTCTGGTGTAGCTTCTTACATCCGTTCTTTCAGCCACAGGTACACATCCCGAGGTGCATGGACTGGGGTAAAAAGATGTATGAAAGCAAACGGCAAAGAAAAGGCCCTGCTGTTCCTGTAACAGTAGAGGGCAACACCCTGTACGAAGGAAGCACAGGAGAACAGTATGCAAAAGCAACAGGATGCAGAGGGAACTAGCAGGGAATAAGAACGCAGGAAGAACGGATGATGGACACCATCAACGAAATCCTTTTGGTGCTCATCCCCAAAAAGCAAGGAGCTCAAAACTTCTTGGATTATAGACCCATCCATTTTCTAAATGGAATTTACATGATTGTCACTGAGCTGTTGGCCAAGAGAAGAGATAGTGACATGGGCAGAGTGGTTAGTGGACATCAAGGGACCTTCATCAGGCGTAGGCATATATAGGAAAACTTTATTCTTGCACATCAATGCTTGCATGCAATGAAGTCCCATAAGAAGAGAGATATGATTTTGAAGCTGGATTTTGAGAAGGCATACGACTGTGTCAGTTGGAAGATCTTAAATAGGATGGATTTTGATGATAGATGGATTGGTTGGATCTAGAGTGTGTCCTCTTGGCCTCCTTTGTTGACCTTGTCAATGCTCAGCCCACTTTTTCTTTTCACGGTGGTAGAGGACTAAGTCAGGGCGATCCCATGTCCCTCCTGCTTTTTGTTTTGATAGCACAGATTTTGAGCAAGATGTGGATGAGAGTAGAATCAACATGTTTGATCAGAGGTTTTCAGTCGAGGCAATAGGGTGTGGGCATTAATCACCTGCAGTATGTTGATGACACCATCTTATTTCTTGCAGAGTCAGCTATTTGTAGCTAGATTGACATTGAAGCTACTAGAGGAACTTAGTGGGCTGAAGGTGAATTTTAACGAGAGTCACATTGCTAGGGTGAACATGGAGCAAAGACCCCTCAAGAGAGCAGCATTTTTCTAGGCTACCAGATAGGAGACTTTCGTTTCTCCTATTTGGGGCTCCCGCTATCTCTCTATGTAGTCTGAGGCGTGAGGCGCCCGAGGCGACCAGGGGGGCGCCTCATGCCTCAAACGCCTAGGCGGGGTAAATGATTTGCTTGACCCGAGTCTATTTCCTCACAACTCCAGATGGTATATAATGGAACACCCTGGAACCTAACAGCCAATCGCGTGACGCTGACCCGGAATCACACGTCGTCGCACCCATGGGTGACGCGCTTGCATTGGCCTAAGCCTGAGGTTAGAATAAGCAGACGTTGAGTTGGTAATTAAGGGTCTTGCCCGGCCACAAACATCAAGACTCCTCCGTGGCGAAGGCTTTTTCTTTTCAAAGTAGACAACCAAAAATGTGTTTTTACTAAAATGACGTATAGGCCTTAGCGGGTTTCACCCTTCGAGACCTCCATCGAGCTTTCATCTTCGGGGGAGAAGGAAGAATGTGGGGGACAAACCTCCTGAGAGGACCAGCAAAACCGTTAACCCGATGAGCTAACAGGAGCCTACTCAAGTCTCCCCTTTCGGGCATCTTCAGACCAAGCCTCGAGTGTTGACGTATTATTTTTCTTTTTGTTTTAAGGGGTTTCATGGAATCAGGCACGATCACGACCAAACTTTTCACTTGATTTTGATTTATCATTTCATTTCTTTTTTTGTTCTCTCTTTCTCTCTTTCTTTTTTTTCTTTTTTCCTCTTATATGCCTACCGGGACACTGCCCTCTTCTCGTGCTCTGATCTAAGTTTGAGGTTATGGATCCTACTCTTACCTTGAGGGGATTGTACTTCAGTTTCTTATGCTCAGCGTTTTAAGGGTGCCGGCTGTCTCATTTGATCGAGAAGGGAGAGAATAAAGATCAAAGCTTTTTAGGAGACCTTCGATGTGAGGCCTCACTAAAGGCGACGCTACCAATTTTTTAAATAAAACACGTGTGTTTGTGCATGTTGCCTTCTTTTTAGCGGGCATAGGCCGACATGATTGGATAGAGATCTCCACAGTTCTGACAGACCAAGACCCAAGACCTACCAAACCTTAAAGGGCCCTATCTTAGCATGAAGGATGAATACAGTGATTTGACTCCATGATGATCACCAGGGGGCCCAATTCTTGATCATTTAAGCCCAAACCAGACCCAAATGAATGGTCTGGATTAGTAGATCATTTCCCCTCTGATTCCCTAGCCAAACCGTAGCCCTAGTGAGAGATTTCGGAGGTGGAGTGGCAGCGTAACCAAGTCAAGTGCGATTCACGTGCTCCCACGGAGGAAGGACTCTATCCTCCCTATTTGACCATTCTAGAACCAATTGACCCTATAAAATAAAACCATAGTCGACCTAGAAGCGATTGGAAGCTGCGGTGAATGACGAGGAGGATGATCGAGGGTGTATTCCAGTGATCTTTTGGAGGTGTTTCCCATCGCGGCCGATGACCATCGTTCTCTTCTTCCTTCATCTAAGGTAGGTTCTAGCAGACCAAACCCTAAGTTTCATATATGGATAGATTTATCTCTCAGTCCTCTTTCCAATGATATAAAAAGTCCTAAAATCAGTTTATTATTCTATGAGAAATTGTCATTTTAGTTGAAGCATGTCAAAACTAGGGTTTTCCTTGTTACCCTTGAGTAATGTAGGATTTAGTAGGCATTAAGATTAAATTGATCATGCCATTGTTGTGCCCCTATGGTCATTTGTCTATCATGGTTTTAATAATGACCAACACTATAAGTCATTGTTGTCTTGCACCTTCATATGACTGACATAAGTGATGCTTTGTTCATGACAGGTAAGCAAATGAATGGAGAGGGAATGGACTGGAGATGGTAAAAGTGAATGCTAAATGAACATGTCCAAGTGAAAATGAAAGTTGAAGCAAAGGCTGGACTACTATCAGAAGATTGAGCTGGTTCAAGAAGAATCAACACTTAGCACAAGATAAGTCGGCATCTCAAATAGCCAAGCTCAATGCAAAATGAAGCATCAAGAGAACATAAGGTCAAGACACAACTGACACACTCAAGATTCTGTCAAGGTTGATACAACGGACATGAACGGGCTGCTACAAGAGTCAAGGAACGGAGCTAAATGGATTAAGCAGTTAAACAGATGCTTCGGTCGTCAATACGGCTTCGATTACCAAACAATTCACAGCCTATTGCATTTTTCTGCTGGAAGAACGCGGAAAGCTGAACACCGGCGACGAAATTCACAAATACCTGCCCGAATTGCCCGATTTCGGAAAGCCGATCACGCTGAGACAGCTGCTGTCACATACAAGCGGCCTTCGCGACTATCCCGATCTGCTTTCACTTGCCGGGAAATCGACCAATCACAACCTGCAATACAGCGAAATGGTCCGCTTTCTGCAAGTGCACCGTGAGCTGAATTTCGCGCCGGGAGAGCGTTTCTGCTATTCGAACACCGGGTACATGCTGCTGGCGAGAGTCATTGAGATCGTTTCCGGTGATTCGTATTGCACCTTCCTGAACAATGAGATCTTCGATCCGCTGAACATGTCGCACAGTTTTGTCAATGAGAACATTCTGAACGAGCAGCCGGACGGAACGACGAGCTATGCGCTGCGCAAATGCAAAACCAAGGCCCGGAAAAGCCGTGCTTACCGCGATGTGATCGGTGCTACCGGCATTTTCTCGAACCTGCAAGACATGACGCGCTGGAATCAGCTGTTCTATGAACACGAAACAGGACTGAAACACAACGCTATCATCGCACGCATGGAAACGGCCTTCACGCTCAACGACGGTTCTTCTTCCCATTACGGCGGCGGACTTTTATTGAAACAATACCGGGGAAAAGCGGTGATCGAGCATTCGGGCGGCTGGGGCGAATACCTGACGCAATGGCGGCGCTTTCCGAACGAGCATCTCACGATCATCGTCGTCACGAACAGCCAGCTCGATTCCCCATTCGAGCTGTGCGACAAGCTATCGAACCTGTTTGTTTCTTTCAGCGATTCGATCATTCCGAAATCACTGGATGTGTCACTGAACCTGAAGGATTTTGACGGCACATATGTTTCTGAAGACAATATTATCCGGCACATCGTGACCGATTCCACGCAATCGAACCTGAGAATTTACAATCTGACGAAGTCTTAGGAGAAATTGACCGATTTTGCCGATGATGACAAGGGTTAACAATGATTTGTTCATCGACATTGGTTAAATGCCAAAGCAAAGGTAGGTTTGTTCATTAACAAGGATGAAAGGTCCAAGTTAAGAGAATATTGACTGATCTTGCCGATGATGACAAGAGCCAGAACTAGTTTGTTCATCGACATTGGCTAAATGTCAAAGCAAAGATATGTTTGTTCATTAATGAGGATGAAAGGTCCAGGTTAAGGGAGAAATTGACCGGTCTCGCCGATGATGATAAGGGTCAACAATGGTTTGTTCATCGACATTGGTTAGATGCCAAAGCAAAGATAGGTTTGTTCATTAACGAGGACGAAAGGTCCAAGTTAAGGGAATATTGACCAGTCTTGCCGATGATCACAAGGGTAAACAATGGTTTGTTCATCGACATTGGTTAAATGCTGAAGTAAAGGTAGGTTTGTTCATTAACGAAGATGAAAGGTCCAAGTTAAGGGAATATTAACCGATCTTGTAGATGATTACAAGGGTCAGAACTTGTTTGTTCATCGACATTGACTAAATGTCGAAGCAAAGATATGTTTATTCATTAACGAGGACGAAAGGTCCAACTGAAGGGAATGCTGACTGATCCTACCGATGATGACAAGGGTCAGAAGTTGTTTGCTCATCAACATTGGCCAAATGTTGAAGCAAAATGGGTTTGTTCATTAACGAGGATGAAAGGTCTAGGTTAAGGGAGTATTGACCGGTCTTGTCGATGATGACAAGGGTCAACAATGGTCTGTTCATCGACATTGGTTAAATACCGAACCAAAATGGGTTTGTTCATTAACGATGATGAAAAGTCTAGGTTGAGGGAGTATTGACCGGTCTTGCTAATGATGACAAGGGTTAGAGGTGGTTTGTTCTACAGTGGGACTTGTAGGAATATTCTATCCTGACCCTGGGAAGGGTCCTTTGGACGGATGATGTATCCTCTTTTCATCACCATTATTATAATTTTTTTATTTTCGATGACCAAGTTAACCCGAAAGGTTGTGCCTTTTATCTGGACTGATGAGTGTAAGCAAAGATTTATGGAGTTGAAGAGATTGCTCACCATTGCTCTGGTCCTTGTATTGCCTTCTGGTTCTGGTGGTTATGTGGTGGGCACTGATGCTTCCAAGATGGGTATGGGTGCGGTGTTAATGCAATATGGCAAGGTTGTGGCTTATGCATCCTGCCAGTTGAAGCTCCATGAAGAAAATTATCCCACTCACGACCTCGAGTTGGCGGCAGTGATTTTTGCCTTGAAAATATGGAGGCATGTTTACATGCGCAGGGGAATTCCCTTCTCGTTCTTTCCCTTACGGCAGGGACGCACACTCGCCTTTTATGTAAGGCCGAGATGGGTCGATTTGGCCGGCGGGGATTCCGGGGGTATTGAAAGGAGGGTGGAAAGAACGATGGGAATACACCGGAGGGAGTGGCGTATGGTTAATCATTTTAGAAGACTGGAATAGGGATGGCTGGATGGAATGCAGGCGTGCCAGTCGGTTTCTCGATGATCACCTGTGGAACCAAATGTTTAACTGGGGATGTGTCGCTAGGGCACGGCACGTGAGCACAAAATGTTATGCGTCACGTGGAGAGAAGGAGGTTCCACAGGTACGAGTGTAGATGATCGTGGGGGCTCATGTACTGGACATCTTCCCCACCGACCACAAGCGATCGGTGTTTATTTTATATCAGGCAGAGCCCGAACACCTTTGTTTCTACTACCGAAGAAAGAGTCAGGGACCCTGGGAGCCGCGATGTCGGGAGGGCTTCGTCCGTGTAATAGCGATAGGGCAACAACAACACAACAGGGATAACTGGGGGCAGAGAGGCTGGTTTCAGCGAGGAGGGGGATCCGCTCCCTGACTAGATTACATGACTTATATGTCATGAAAGACATTTATATGGGGGCATGAAAGCCTAATTACAAGTGCTTGCAAGCTGTGGGACAATTCCGTCATTCCTGATGGTCCCCGAGTCGTTGCGTTATTATGTGGGTAGTTCCGTATCCATACATAGTGTCCGTCAGAGGACCTGTGACTCAGCAGGGTGCCGCCCGAGGGGCATAGCAATGTCTTCTCGTCATGAGACAGTGTCGAGGTCGGGGCAGTAGGGGTGCCGTAAGCACCGTTGTGCTAGAGCAGTTGGGCGTCACCAAGGCCGAGGTGACCGAATGATGTAGGAACCACTTGTTAGTGGAGTGACCAGGCGCTGTTGAGACAGGAGCGATTGGATGATGTGAGCATCGCCATAACTGGAGCGACCAAAAGCCGTTGAGCTCAAAATTATTGGGTGCCGTGGGCACCGATGGGACTGGAGTTATTGAGCGATCAGGCGTTGCGGACCTCGGTGTGATTGGAGTAACTAGAAGTCAGGTGCCGGGGGCACAGTTGCGATTGAAGCAGCCAAGTAGTCGGGTGTAGCGGGCCCCGATGTGGCTGGCAGTCGGGTGCCGGGGGCACCATCATGACTGAGGTTGTTAAGTGGTCAGGCATCGCGGTCCCCGATGTGACTGAAGTGGCTAGCAGTTAGGTGTCGGAGGCACCGTCATGAATGAAGGAGTTGAGTGGTTGGGCATCACGGGCCCCGACGTGACTGGAGTAGCTGACAGTCGGGTGCCGAGGCACTGTTGTGACTGAACGAGCTGAGTGGTCGGGCGTCGCTGGCCCCGAGGTGACTGGAGTGGCTGGCAGTCAGGTGCAGGAGGCACCATCGTGACTGAAGGAGCTAAGTGGTCGGGCACCGTGGGCCCCGAGGTGACTAGAGTAGCTGACAGTCGGGTGCCGAGACACCGTTGTGACTGAAGGAGCTGAGTGGTTGGGTGTCGCGGGCCCCGACGTGACTGGAGTAGCTGGCAATCAGGTGTCGAGACACCGTCGTGACTGAAGGAGCTAAGTGGTCAGGCATCGCAGGCCCTGGAGTAGCTGGCAGTCGAGTGCCGAGGCACCGTTGTGACTGAAGGAGCTGAGTGGTCGGGCCCCGACGTGACTGGAGTAGCTGGCAGTCGGGTGCCGAGGCACCGTCGTGACTGAAGGAGCTGAGTGGTCGGGCACCGTGGGCCCCGACATGACTGGAGTAGCTAGCAATCGAGTGCCAAGGTACCGTTGTGACTAAAGGAGCTGAGTGGTCAGGCGCTGCGGGCCCCGACGTGACTGGAGTAGCTGGCGGTCGGGTGCCGAGAGCACCGTTGTGACTGAAGGAGCTGGGCGTGTGTAGGAAGAAGCTGAGACCCGAGTAGGGGTACATGTATTCAACTGGTTTCATACTGCATGAGAGCCACGTGGGCTTTACAGATGGGCTGAGGAGGCCAAAGTACAACTGGCGCAAGCCATGGGACGATTTCGACATGCGGGCAGTCCCCGGGTCAATGCTGGATAAGACGGATATCCGCGTGCTTTACAGAGGCTCTCCATGAGGAGATCGAGATGAGCCCGACTGCCTAGGTGGTAGGGGTGGTTGTGGGCTGGCGCCTGAAGGAGGCCAGACGCGGCTCGAGATGAGCGATCGCGTCCAGTCCTTGGAAGGCGAGTGTCGTCATGCTGGGGAGTCGAGGTCGGTCTCGGGCATATTACTCCCAGGCCAGTGGTCCGGCTAACTCGAGTCATCGGTCAGAGCGATCAGCGCGAGCTCAGGGTGAGCGATGGACACGTGATTCTGTGATAGAGGTAGGTGCAGCATCATGGCGTATGTGTCGCCACCGTGGGTTGTTATATGCAGGCAGACCCAGAATACAGGTGTGTCTGCCGTTGTCATAACGCCTTATGTGCGGCGGGAGTGGACATGTGTGTGATGGCTAGATGCCGCGTGAGGGGAGTATGTGTGACATACCCTCAACGTGTACAAGCCGATCAACAAGCCAACCACGTGCGCACTTAGCTCCTCGCCTCCCCGACCCTTGCTGGATGCCTGCGGAAGTCCGAGGGTGCAACAGTTAGGTCGTAGGTTCTTCTTTGCATGCCTGTGTGTATCTTTGTCCCTTGAGGTTCCAAGGGGTGCAATTTATAGGGAAGTTGAAGGGACATGGAAGGGTTTAGGCGGACCAAGTTGGGGGCCCATCTTGGTCTGGGTAAACCCTTGAAAAAAATATATTTTTTATTTACAGAGTGGGGGAGGGAGGGTTGGAAGTGTGGGTTCCCCGCACACTGCGTTGATCGGAGCTTCACCCTGCTAGATAATATACAAGCACTACGCCTCGCATAGGAGGGGGACCTCGGGGTGGGGAGAAGTGGAGTTCAAACAAACACTACCTCCACACAGGGAGGGGCAGTAAGCTGGCCAGGCGGGGAGGGGAGTGAAGCTAAGACGTTGCTGGGTGGGCGCTTCTTCAGTTCTGTCCAGGGCTGGAACAGTAGGATAGGGAGTCACTGTAGACGCTGCCATGCACTCCACCGAGCTCAGAAGTCATCGTGGCTGGTGCCGAAACGTCGCTGACAGGTCTTGGTACGCCTGTGAATTTCTGTGGATGGTCCCGTCATCATCACCGGCTGGGGCAGACTCAGGTCCTGGTCCTCTGCGTTCTGGCTCAGACTGGTCCTGCGGTGTAGCAGCAACTGGATGAAGTCGTCATGGCCACTCCCAGAGTCCAAATGTGGTGTGATCAAGACAAATACGACCGTGGTCGAGTCTTCTTTGAGTGGCAGCCAGGAAGAGCACCAGACGATGTCGGGGTCGAGAGATATGTCCAGAAGAGTGGGAGGGGGTCTAGGTGGACCCTGACTAACCTGATCTGTGACCTTAGGGTAGAAAAATCGGAACGGGTTGCTCCGAGCTTCAATCGGTGCCCCGCTTGATGCGTTAGATAGGTGACTGGTGGAACTCCACTCTGGCTAAGTGGCGTACCAAGGGGAGCTCCAGTGTGGTCGCTATAGCTTCTGAACTGCGGCTCTGGTCCCTGCTCAGGCCCCAATTGCACAGTGGGATGAAAATGAGCCTCCCGGGTGGCTCCGAACTTGGATAGGGGAGAGATCACCTCGCCTGCGAATCTATCTGGGAGAGCTTTCCGTCGATGTATGGCAGACCTCCAGAAGTTGCCGAATGACCCCGGGGCAGGCTTTGCAAGTTGGGCTTCTATTGCTGCCTGCAAGCTGGGTGTGATAGGTGGTGATTGATGTGGTAGGGGTGGAAAAGGGCCCGCCCGCCCGCCCGCGTCACCAGCCAGTGCCTACCCCTGTGCCCGCTATCCCGCCTACGTCCGCCCGTGTGTGCGCTCGCCCGCCCCTAGCCGTGTGGCCGATCGCCAGTAGCCACGTGGCTGCCACCCTCGTCACTCGCTCCCGACCGAGCGCCCGTCTACGCCTGCCCCACGCACAGCGTGGCCTCGTCACCCGCGCCGCTGTCACGCTTAGGCCCATTGTCGCACCTGCGCCCGCCGCGTGTGCGCTCGCCCGCCCCGCGTCACGTGGCCTCATCGCCCGACCCACGAAGACGCTCGCCCGCCCTGCAGCCCACCTGCCGCGTGCCACCTCGCTGCCCACGTTGCCCGCTTGCACCGCGTGCGCCTCCCACCTTCTCTACTCCGCATGCGCCCATGTGCCCCTCCCACTTTGGCTGACGAAGCTGCCCCTGCCTGGCCACGCGGTCACTAGCCAGCCGAGCGCCTCGCCAGCCTTCTTGACCACCCAACTGCGTGAAACACGCATAAAAGGTTTGAAAAAAATCAGAAAAGAAATGAGCGGTGGAGTGAATCGGCTACTGGTAAAATGGAAGGAGAAAGAGAAGAAGGAAAAGAAGTGATCTGGTGCCACTCCCATCCAGTGGCCATTTGGAGCCCCATCCGGTGGGGAAAGAGAAGAAGAAATGAAAGAGGGGGCAACCCATCCGGCAGCAGTCACCCCCACCGGGGCTAAAGCCCCCATCCAGTGGGGAAAGAGAAGAAGAAATGAAAGAGGGGGCAACCCATCCGACAGCAGTCACCCCCACCAGGGCTAAAGCCCCCATCCAATGGGGAAAGAGAAGAAGAAATGAAAGCAAGCAACCCATCAGGCGGCAACTAATCCGGCGACAGTCACCCCTGAAGTCCCGCGATCAATGACACCCAAGAGGGGGGTGAATTGGGTGATTACAGATTTTAATAAATGTTTGCTAATTTAAACAAATATAGTAGAAACCCCCTTTAGAGACTTAGATCTATTGTTTAACCAACCTCCAGTTACGTCAAATGCATGCGAGTCACACATTTAGATGTCACGGTCCACCATTGCATGGGTCTACATAGCATTAGGTCTGAGTAGGATATAGAGTGTGCTTTTTTCATTTATTTGTACAGTTTGTCAGAGTCTACATGCATCAAGTCGAGTCAGTCTAATGCAAGCTCATGGTGTCATTCTCTTTTGAGTATTGAGGCAAGTCAGTTCTAATGCACATGTTTTGAACTTCCCTAAGGATTATGGGATCAGCTCCTCCTTTAGTGTATCGGATCTTGTCACTTATAGGGACCCAGCGGTGATTCCTAGTGAGTCATTGAGCTGTCTCCTTCCTTTGAGAGTGCCTCCACCCTGGAGTGTCCAACACTAGCCTCATTCCCGCAGCAGCATGAGCATATAGAACATATACGGGATAAGTAAGTGACGATTACTAGGAGTGGAGCATACCCGCACTACCTGGTACGGTGACGGATCCACAGGGGCCACGCAAGCAGCTGCATCCCTAACTCGATAGGGTCGAGTTCTTCCCATCCGGGGAGAATTGATGGGAATCAACACTAGGCACTAACATTTTTTTATTTTTGTATTTGTATCCGTTTGTTTGCATTCATACCCTTGGGTTAATTGGGTTTACAAATGTATGGCATTATAAACAAATGGGTTAGTCATTAGGAATTAGTGGGTTTCCTTGTAAAAAGGCCAAGTAGGTCTAGTGGGCCCCCCACCCTCTCTCCCATTTGGCCACCTAGACTCTCTATGGCCCATGGGGTGGTCAATGGTCCAAGGAGGACTAGCCCCCTTCTTTGACCCCCCTCTTTTGTCTCCATGTGGGAGATTAAATAATTTCCCCCCCATTTGACCACCTTTATGTATTTCTTTATTTTGGCCATTTGACCACACGGGAGAATACTTTTCCTATCTCTTATTTGCCCCTCCCTAACCCTAGATCTGAGGATAGTTTACGTCATTTTCATTTCATATATAATCTTTATATTTTCTATTTTAAATAGGCTAAAGATCGTTAATGGGTTCCAATAGTTAATTCCCTCTAAAGACCAATTAGTGGGCTTGTTGTTGGGCTGATCTCTATAGGTCAACAGTAAGGGTCCTTGTTGCGTTAGGTTATGAGGATTGAAACGATCAAAGAATGGATAGCGGCTTCATTTGAGGAAGGATATGGATTAAACATGGAAAGTTGGGTTTTAATAGAAGTAGGATTCCTTAAACCCCTAGTAGGATTCATAAGGAGTAGAAACCTTATATATAGGCTCCATATGCAACAGCAGAAGTAGTTGCTGCTACTGCTGGGATCCAAGGATAGGCGTGCAGTGCTGTGCTGCAGAGAACCCGTAGGAGCTTAGTAGCGTTCTTCTTCCTCTTTGTTATTCTTCTTCTTCCCAAAGAGGTAGCTTTTCTCTCGGGCAAAGGTAACTAAATACCTCATGATAAGTAGACATGCATACAGTCACTCGTTCCATCATGTTATTTCCTCATGGTCCATGCTAGTTTTGGAGTTTTAACGCATTCTGTCGCCTTTATGTTTTAACAAGAATCTGTGACCAGAGTAGTGGATGCTTGTTAATCTGCATCTTTTTATGCAGACGTTGATTCTTGAACTAGCGTTGAGTTTATGGATGCGTATTAATACACGTTGACTAATAAGACGTGAATTTCCTAGATAATTAAATATTACATCAATGTTTAAAAATCAATATCTATTATACCATGCTAAATAAAATTGTGATGTGCATGTTTCTAAGATCCCTTGACTTTTCCTCTAATTATCATGTCTTTAGTTTCGTTAAATTCCTTGTAGTTTAAAAGTGCTACTGTTCACTCTTTGTAAAAAAAGATGAACAATAACATGATGTGCTTGATTAGGTCAAAACCATTAAGTGTTCTAAAATTGGCATCTTCGTAATTGACATGTATTACAGGAATCTGCGCCTTTCCAAAGGGACGCAGATTAATATACGCCAGCTATCTAGATGTGAATTGATTATTTATTATTTTAGTTGCCCCTCTTTTTCTGACAGGTGAATCTGACTCTCGGTCCTTCCTTTTTTTCGCCTTTGTTGACTCCGACTGATGAGATCCACTGGCAAATGCATCTCGATCATGAGATCGCTTGGACCGAGGTTCCTTTCGTCCAGATACATCAGTCGCAGGCTGTTTCTCTGAGACTGTCTGCTTTCCTCTGCTTCTTATAGTTGGTGAAGACATTAAAGTAGATGAGAGACCAGAGAGAGATACTGTAGGAGATAGGGTAACAGTAAAATAAGGAGAGGTGGGTTTTTGACTTTAACAGGATGATGGAGACATGGAGAGAAACCTCTGGTGCATCGATGTATGAAGGTGATGCTCAGACTTAGAGTTTTCAGGGAGTTACGGAGAAGGACAATGATGCACCGAGGCATAGAGAGCTTTGCCGAGATTGAAAGAAGCAGACGATAAAAGCTTAGAAGTGAGAGATAGTCGAGAAATCAGGGTCCACTTTATTTACCAATTTAATAGGGTAAATTACCAAAATATCCTTACTTAAGAGTTAACCTTCGAAAATCTTATAAAATATGCTTCATGAGATATTGCAATAGGTACTCAAAGAATACAGACTCATGCATATTCATGAAGACAAGCAAAAAGGTGTGAATGAATACATGAAACTATTCAGATGCATCGATGCATCAGGTAGGTGCATCGACCCATCTATCCAATCATGATGAACAACTACAACAACACAACACAATTAGCGGCATAATGGTGACAAATGTGGAAACAATGGTGAAAATTTTCAAGGCAGCAGTGACAAATAGAGCCCTAAGGGTGAAAATTGAGTTAGCGCAATGACTTCAGTGTAACAGGGAAAATGCTAAGGCGATGCCTATCAGCCATAAGGGTGACAAATAAATGATAAGTCTGACAAATAGTCGTTAAGGATATAAAATGGGTTTGCAATGGTGAATAATGGCTCATCACATGAGACGTTTGAGCGGGGGACTTGACTAAGTTAATTAAGTATTTCACGCAACCACGAAAACTCAGAGCACCACGGGGTCTCCCAGACCCTCGAGACTTACGACACGTTAATCGAGATAACTCGATACTTTTGGACACCCAAAAACACGGTTATGGTACCCACGGGGTGTTCGGGACACACACGGGCCAAGGAAGACACGCCAGGCTACCTTCCCACCCTCTGGCCACAAGACTGATCGCCCACATGAACGCGCACCCTGCTCTGGGCGCGTTCATGAATGCGACCCTCACCATGAGTGCGATAAGGGAAGAACGCGCCCGCCACGAGGGGCGCGATCCCAATCAACGTGGTGGCTCCCCATGGCGCGACAACGGTAGAACGCGACGGGGCTAACGACCGTGACCTGGTCACAGTTGGTCTCACCACCGCGACCCTAACCATCATACTGTTCATCTTCCTCAATGAACGCGACGTCTCGATACAGCGCCTTCTTCGAAGAACGTAACCACCATGATGGTCGCATTCTCAGTCTGTCCCCGAAAATGGTGAAAATTGTAGAAAAATCTATTCCTCACCCCAATCACCCCCAGGTGACGGGGAAAACAAGGGAAAACTAGTCCCTAACCTCTCTAGCACTGAGAGGACCCCTTTAAACCCCAAAAATGCGATCAAAATGTGAAATCCGGCTCACACCCCAAAAATATGTATTTTCTCCAAAACGTAAAAATAAACTCGCTTGGCTCACCACGACTTACGAAACTCGCGGGAAAGGAAGTACAGAGGTTCAGGATCCATGACCCTACCTCCATCGAAGATTTGACGCGCCGTGGACGTCGATCCAAGAAGAAAATGTCATTTAAACCCTCACCGGCTCGCGATCCCACGAACCGCCTCCTCCATTGCGATCTTCGTCCTGTGCCCGTCGCTCCACGTCCCACGAGCATCGTCGCCCCGCCCTCGCCGCCTCTGTTGGCCACCCGGAGTGAGAGGGGGAGAGGAGAGAATGTGAGAGAAGAGAGAGAGGGTGAGGGAGAGAAATGAGAGATGGGGAGAGACTGACCGTGCTCACCGGCGTGTCCGGTTCGGGGAAGTCGTCGCTGGCGTTCGACATCGTTTTCGCCGAAGGCCCGCGCCGGTTCATGGAATGCCTTTCGGCCTACGCCCGGCAGTTCGTCGAGCAGATGCCGAAACCGGAAATCGACTCGATTTCCGGACTGCCGCCGACCGTCGCCGTCGAACAGCGCGAGTCGCGCGGCTCGAACAAATCCACCGTCGCGACGGTCACCGAGACCGCGCAATACCTGCGCCTCCTTTACGCGAAGATCGGCGTGCCGCACGCGCCGAAATCCGGCCGGCCGCTCGTCGCCGGTTCGCTCGATCTGGCGTTCGAACGTATGCAAAAAGTCGTGACGGCTACGCCCGCCGGCGCGCTGTTGCTCGCGCCGCTCGTCCGGGCGCGCAAGGGCCACCACCGGCCGCTCGCCGGTGCGATGCTCAAGCGGGGTTACTCGCGTCTCCGGTGCGACGGGCGTCTTTACGACTGCGACAAATTCGACGGTCTTGACCGCTACAAGGAACACGACGTCGAGGTGGTTCTCGGCGAATGGCGGTTCGGGAAATTCATGCCGGAGGGACCGGACAAGGACGCGCGCGCCGCGCTTTCGACCGCGCTTTCGCTCGGCTCCGGTTCCGCGCTGCTGGCCGGACTGAAGGGGAAGAACCTCGAACACCTTTCCACGCGCCGCATCGACCCGGACACCGGCGAGGCGTTCGCCGATCTCGATCCGAAACATTTCTCGTGGAACTCGCCGAAAGGCTGGTGCCCGGCCTGTCGCGGTCACGGGAAGAAAGTTCAAAAATTCGCCGGCGAGGATGAGGAATCCATTTTGGAAAACGCCATCGCCGACCGCGTGGGCGACGAAGTCTGTCCGGTCTGCGACGGCGAACGTCTCAACGCCGTGGCACGCGCCGTGAAATTGTATCCGGAACGCGGTGACGCTGTTTCGCTGCCGAAGCTGCTGGCGAAACAGCCGGGCGATGTCGCCGCATTTCTCGCCGCGTTGGTCTGGTTAAGGGCCCATCTGAGCAACAAATTTAACGAAAAACAAAAAATGAAAATATCCTCACCAAATTCACCAACAAAGTACTCCTTGAAACAAGTTTTGCCATCGGCTTGTATATGACAGTGGAATTACAGTCTGGTTTCAGGGGTCTGATGGGTGGCTTATCACATGAGCCATGTAGTGCTGAAGCAGAATCACCATCCTGGAACATTTTGCTTTTTGATCAATGAACATGGAATTCATAGGCTTGCCAGAAGAAAAATCATGGTAATATAAAATTTAAAAAACCTGAAACTCACCGTGGATGGCGAATTTTCAATTGGAAAATGATTTGCTGAAGATGAAAATCTCATGGTCTTAGGCCTAATAGGGACTGCTGTCTCTGTGGTCGAACTGGGTGGAGAGGCATCGATTGCATCAACAAGGAGGTCTGAGAAAGAGCCGAAATTTGAGAAGGAAGGTCTCGAAGCCACAGGCCTAGCTATGACCAGCCTCTCCGCATCTTTATTGTCCATTTCCACCAAAAGAATAAGTTGTCAATATTTTAGGTCTCTTGATTCACCACTCAGCATTAACATATAGCCAAGAATATTCAGCTATACTGCAACTTCTATCTGCTTGCCCTTTTGAAAGGGTTTATGAGGAATTTACATAGGAAAGAATTATTTGAGCAATCAATGATCTATTCGTTTGGAGTCAATCTTCACTCTCTTGGACGAGACACCAGTCAGTGTTCAATAGTTGTTCAAAGATCCCTCCAGCTGCTACGAACACTGGCCGCCTGACATGGGTAAAAAGATCAAATTGAAACAAACGACAAAACATTAACAACAAAAAGGCATAATCCCATCCAAATGCTCCAAGCCAGTTTAGTAAAACCAGTTTCGGTTCTCGGACCGGTCAGGGCTGGTTCCGTTCCCAGTTTCGATCGGGAACCAGGTGGTTTAAACCGGTTACATCAAATACATGCACATTAACTTTCAAAAATGGGAAATCATTAGGGCTCAATGGACCCGGTTAGGTCACACGGATTTTAGCGGGTCGGCCGGGTTGCACGGGTTTGACTCGGTTTGACCGGGTTTTGGGTCTAAAACGGTTTTAGACACTATTCTAACCCGGTTTTGGGAATGGGTCGCGGGTTAACCGGTCGGACCGGTTGGGCCGCGCCGGGTTTTAAAACAGTGGTCATTGTCTTTTAGATGACAAGGGAAACTTGGATTTTTTTGGGGAACCCCAGTACACCAGTTCATCAGCCCTCACACAGAATCCTGTTAGAAATGGCAGTGGGCTGTGCATTAAATGCACTGCCACGTGTTTGCGCGACGGTAAAATACAAGCTGCCATATTACTGAAATATAAAACCTTCCCCACTGTTAACTTCCGCCGGTTGTTTCGCTGATTGTTTCATTTCCAAAATGGATGAATATGTCTGTTGAGGAATCAACGGAAGCGTCCGTCACAGACTGACTTCCTTATGTGATATTGTTACCGAGATTTACTGGGCTTCTCCTACACTATAAATCGACCACATTGGGTCGTCATTCGTACAATAACTTTACTACTGCAATCGAAAAAGTTTTCTGCACTTTTGCTTCCTTCCTCTTCATTTTCTATTCTTTCTGCTGAGTATTTGAGAGCAAGGTCGGGATTCGCAAAGCTCTCCTCGAAGATGTGCTGACGGGAGAGGGAATCGCCTACCCGACGTATCTCTAGGAGGACATTGCCACAAGAACCGCACGTCGGGAGGTAATAGAACTCTTAGTTCTAGCAATCACGTGCTTCAACCCAACAGGCTATGTTTCTAACTTCATTTTATTGATTAATTGTGTTGCATGTTCTAATTTTTCAGCAATAGTTCCCAACAAATCCAACCTAGGATGTCTGGTTCATTAACCAAAGACATCCCAACCATCTGGCTATAGGGCCACCCCGGCACCAGTTCATCCCAGCCTCAAGCCCCAGGTGCAGTGATGAGGTGAGGAATACTTAGTATTTTCTTTTGAAAGTGGAGGAGGCCAAATTAATTCAATAATTATTTGGGGTATTACACTCCGAATTGGCAAAGTCAGAAGTTGTCGATCCGCTGACGCTGAAAGAAACCAGCAAGATAGACAAAAAGCCTAGAAGAGTTCTAGACAGACCAAAACGACTAAAACATCGTGCACACAACATAACACTGCACTGACCTCGGGCAAAGTCGCAAGGAGGCTAACCTGGAAAGGTCATGACGCTCGAGAAACACGAGAGTCACACGGAAGTCACGTACTTCCATGCACACCCATGGTATGGCCAAAGCAGCAACGGTGTTTTTACCAAAGGAGGCCGGCTAAGGATGCCGTGAAGTGTATGAAATGCCCAGCTGAGGGTTGCCCTTAACAAGCGTGGAGAGAATGATGAACTCCCAACGTGGGGTCCTTATAGCCAAAGTGCTGCATAGCAAGCCTAAGAGTCTTTCTGAAGTTCAATAATGATAAAGACCTAAGATAAAGGCCTAAAATTACCACTCTTAATCGAGTTAAGAAGTACTTTATTTTGAAACCATGCGTAAAGTAATTGAGTAATGACATGTGTACTTACACCAATATGTTACCTTGTAACCTTATAAAGCAGCAGCTACCGGAGGCGATCTTGATCATCGTGAGACTTGTCCTCAAATGGTAGATAAAAGATTGGGGGCCAAAGTTTGAAGTGACTTAACAAAAAGGAGTGATACTAAGACCAGACTCAGACGAATAAGGAGAAAAGGACGAGAGACGAGGGCTAAAACTCCCTCACTAAGGTGCAGAGACCCTGATCACATGAATGGTCTAAAGAAGAAGCAGAAAATCAAGAGGAAAAGTGAGGACTAAAGCCTCGGAAGTAGTGGGAGAACCGGGCAGATGCCCAGAACAGTGGATGTGGAAGAAGTCGGGTCGGACCTGGGATCAGAAGGAACTAAAAGGAGGAATTGATAGATGGAAAGCGGGGAATCCAGAGGGTCCGGAGGCAAGGGAGGAGAATCATGATGGGAAGAAGAATCCGGAGGCTCCGGAGGAGGAAAGTGATGGGGAACGCGATGCCCTGGGAAGAAGTATGGGAAGATGTGAGTTAATAGGAAGAAGAGAATAGAGGACGCGATGTCCCAGAGAAATCGGAAGAAGGATGGGGATGAACGGGCGTGATGCCCGCGAAGGATGGTGTAGTAGAAAGAAGAGTCCGGAGGTTCCAGAGGAATGGAGTCTGAAGGGGCGCGATGCCCTGGGAGGAAGTCCGGAGGTTCTGGAGGAGTGAAATATCGAGGGACGCGAAGCCCTAAGAAAGTTAGTGAGAAATTTGGAGGCTCCGAAGGAATAAAGAAAGAAGGGATGCGATGCCCTAGAAGGAGGGATAAGAAATTTCGGGGCTCCAGAGGAAGAAGATGGAAAGGGGTGTGATGCCCGGAAAGAACAATGGAGAGGGCGCGATGCCCTGGAAGGATGGTGGAAGGGGCGCGGTGCTCCGAGAGGAAGTCCGGAGGTTCCCGAGGAATAGCATGAAAGGGGGCGCGACGCCCCGAGAGAATTAGGGAAGAAAAATCTGGAGGGACGCGATGTCTTGGGGAGAGTGAATTAGAAGAGGAAGAAGAGTCCAGAGGTCCGGGAGGAGGAAGATAAAAAGGGACGCAATGCCCGGAAAGGAAGTCCGGAGGTTCGGGGAGGATGTGAAGAAGGAGGGCACAATGCCCGGCAAGTAGAGAAAAATCTGAAGGATCCAGATACAAGAGTTGGAAGTGGGCGTGATGTCCTAAGAGAAAACTGGAGGGGGCATGATGCCCAGTGAGAAAATTGAAAGGGACGCGATGCCCGAAAAGTAGAAGGGGACCCGAAGATCCCAAGGATAGAGGTGAATGTGTTGGAGGATCCGGAGGGTCCGGAAGGCTGGGAAGATACGGGTTCAGAAACCCAAGAAATAAGAAATGCAAATGCATGTGAATGCAATGCAATGGATGCGATGAATGCATGAAGTGCAATGAGTGCAAAGAATGCATGGGATGAGAGGATGAGATCTTCCTCCTCACCCGTAGAGTGGCCCATAGAGAGAAAAATGTGGATGAAATAAAATAAGGAGTGAATGAATTAGTGGAAGGCCTGGCCAAATAGCTCAACAGGTGGAAATAGCACCCCTAAGCTCTCATTAGAAGGATGTGTTATTGTGATGCAAGAAGTAGGCCCCTTAGGAAGTCGGACAATGACGGACCGAGGGGTAATAACAGCATTAAAAGAGTATCGACCAATGAGTAAGGTGACGATGGTAAAAGGCCGATATGGCATCAACGTACAAGAATTTCTCTTGGTGAGCTCCCATGGAGACTTCTCAAATATGTCCGGCACAAGAATGCGGATCAACATTCAGCAAATAAAATCTTGAACTTTGAATGACATAACCGAGGCCAAATCCTTCTTGCTCGGTTCTTGAATAACCTCGGCACATGTGCTTGCAGAAATACACCTACTCCGAGTGGTAGAGGAAGGTGAGGTGGAGGCGGTAGGCTCCTTGTATGGTGGTGGTTTAATGGAGAGCGTTAAAGGAAGTGTAAGTGGAAGCTGAGGTTGAAACACATCAGGCTTCTCCCCTTGCTTGGAAGCAAATGGGGTTGGCCCGAGTGCAAGAAAGGATGGACCCTGCTCAGGATCTGCCATAGGTTTGGAAAAAGAGTTTAGTGGAGGTATAGGTGAAGCGAGATTCAGTGTAATTGGCCTTGGGGTTATAGCGATAATGAAGGCCTTAGGTGGCGGCAATGGGGTGTTATTTGGCTTAGGAAAAGGTTTAATGGAAGGTTCAGTGGAGGCCAACAGTGTGGAGGTAAGCTCGGATGGCTTGGTGGAGGGTAATGGTGTGGGAATTGGTTGGGATATGGCGGGAGGTTCAGCAGAAGCCGGTGTCATGGAACTTAATGGTGCGATAATCGTAGGTGTAAAAGGAGAAGGTTTGGTGCGTTGGAAGCGCCGAATGGGGCGAGAGGTATTAGGTGTAGGAGAAGGCGCATGGTGCACCGGTATGGGTGATTGGAGTATCGACCCATTATCATAGCACCAATTGGTCTCATACACGGGTGATGCGGGACGATGGACGCGGACTCGACGCCAAGTGGAAATGCACACCTAAGACTCTAGCAAGCTCGCGTTCGTCCCATGCGAGGGAAGCGAAGGCCCTACTGGGCCGAACATCCTCAGAAGCTTTCCATGACTCAAAGTCAGGAAACATCTCGACGTTGGGGCTGATCTCATCCATCACACGAAGAAATGCCTCCATGTCGATCTCACACTCGATCCCATCGTCGGGCAAACGATCGACCTCCGGGGGCGGCGAGAAAGCCACCTCTGCCCCAGTCTCCAACGGAGCTACAAAAAAACTAGTCAAGTAGTGCAAGGTTAGTCAATAATGATGGCTAAACTAGCAAGAGACAAAAGGTGAACGTTGTGCTTACTCAAAGCCGGTTCGGCCTCTATATGCTCATCAGCCCTGAGTTCATGAGAGGACTCACCAGCCCCCGCTACTCCAGTGTCAACTCGAGGTCACTTCCGCCTAGGCTGAAGACCTCCGTCTTCACTCCCGGAAGATGCCTCTGTAGAGGGATGATCTTCCCTAGTCGCAGAACCTGCTAAAGGAACACAACAACACACAACATCTCAGTCATATACATAAAAAGATAACAAGGCTGAGACAACATGCTAAAGAAAGTGTCTTACATGAGGCCACAAAGGGAGTCAACGGCAGAGGAACCAGTTGCTCCCTGACGTCTCTTAGTGTGTAGGCACACTCAATATGAGAGACAAACTCTGCCAATCCAGCTGACCCTATCTCGTGGGTGATATGGAATCTTCAATCATCGACTGCAGTGTCAGCAAAGCTCCCTTTTGGGAGCACCCGGTCTAGAAAACCCCTCTTTCCAAAGCCACAATTGACTTCAAACTGGGTCCACCATGTCTTCGGCGTCCTCGACCGTGACACCCTAACTCCATCCCCCGCAGGCACCACCTGCACCGGCCTCAGGGGCTTGAGGGCCCAACTATAACCTCGACCTGCTGACGAAGAAGCCCAACTGCCCCGGGGCCACTACTGTGCCAGCCGCTCCAGCTCCCGGTAGATCCGGGAGAAGCGAGTCCATAGATACTCATCATCTAGCGAAATAGGAGGCAGGTCCTCTCGTAAAATGGATGCTTCGTTAGGGGCTCTGTTGGCGCAAGTCAATGAAGAAGGTAAAGAGCAGCCACTCTATTACCTCAGCCAAAAACTGATCGGTGTTGAATACCACTACTCCCCCATGGAGAAAGTATGCTTGGGTAGCTAGAATTTCTTTTTTCACAAGCCAATAATTTAATTCGTGCTTTTTGAACTGGCCACTCTGGTAAGCACAAATATGTTTTTCCATGTCTTGTTTATGAAGAAGAACAACATACCATGCATCTTCAGAGGCGTATGTCGAAAGGACATAGGGTCCAGTATATGTCAGACTTAATGGCGGAAGATGTTGACATTCTTCTTGTAAGCTTATTACTTCTTAAGAAGCCACTGCAGACCATTCAAATGGCTTTGCTCTCATGGCCCTTCTGATATGGCATGTCTTCTCTAAGAGTTTGGGGATAAAGTTTCTGAGATAATTCATGCAGCCCATGAACCTTTGGCATTGTTGTAGATTGGCCAGTTGTGAAGGGAATTTGGATAGCTTTTCTAGCGGGTGTCATCGCATAGTGATGTGTCCTCTTTGTATTGTTACACCCATGAATTTCACCTTCTCGACGGCTATCTGAAATTTGTCAACTGTTGCTGAAAGCCCAATGCCATGTAATTGTATGATTTCCACAAAGGCTTGTAGATGTTACAAGGGTTCATGCATAGAGTTAGAGAACACTAGGAAATGATCAATATAATTAGCAATGAAATCAGCATATGGCTTGAAAATCTCATCCATTCGGCGTTGAAATTATGCTGGGGCATTTTTTATCCTGAAGGGGAGTACCAACCATTCATAAAGACTGCAAGGAGGCGAGAATGCTATTTTATGTATATCTTCTTCCACGATCTTTATATTATGATAGCTAGATTTACAGTCAAATTTTGAAAATGTTGACTTTTGAGCTACTATTTGAATTAATTCTTCTTTATTTGGTAGTGGCCGTTAAATATCAATAGTGATGGCATTTAATGTCCCATAGTCGATACTTACTCTATGGAGTAAGGGGTGGATGTAGATTGCGAATTGCAATCGAACTACCTTAAAAATCTTCTGCCTCTGATTGGTGGTTTGCCTGTTCCGTTCTTCTATTGCAACCTGTGCACATTTATCGCCTGATCATTTGCGATTAGTTTGTCTTCTCATCTTTTCTCTGCTTGCTCAGTTGTTCTACAGTAGGATTAAGGGGATTCCTCTTCAGCACTCAGCGTTTTCGGTGGTTGGTTTTCTTGAGATTTTTAAATTGGGGTGATCTTTTCAACCCCTCCCCTTCTAGCTCACCTTTCGCACAGTTTAACATGTAGGTATTGTGGAAACCGTCTCTATGGAAAATGAGCCTATATATTGATATCTTGTATTGCAGATTTACAGGATTGAATTACATAAGTCCTTCTTAAGCTTAGTTTCACTAGCTCTTCAATATAATAATTGTGGATCATGCATATTGTTCATGAGGAAAATTATGCTTTTCAGTGGGTGTTCAAATGGTTTGCTAGATGGGCTTTCTGGCTTATACAATGTGTGAGAATTTGCGATCAGTCTTTCCAGAGTTCAGGTCACAGTGAGGAAGATGGTTCATAGAACAAATTCATTGACTGCACTTAACTATTTTTGAACTGAACTTATATCGATTCCATGATTTCAGAGGTGAAACCCATTTCATTAGCTCATGATTGATCATGATGAAATATGGATATCCGGCATACTCATTTGGTTATTGTGAATTTCTTGTTGGTCTTCAATGAACTAAGCTTTGGACATTTGTTGAAATGGTTTTTCATTTGACACACTATATCTGACTGTATAAAAAATTGGGTTCAGACTGCCTGTTTGAAATCTTTGGACTAAACTTTGAATGGTTGGACTGAACTTGGAATTCTTGGACCGAACTTGTATTCATGAAAGTTTGATTGAATTTTATTTAGAAATGGCTTCTCCATGTATGAAGTAATTTTTGGATTGAGGAAAAATGAACTTAATTCTATAGTGCCTTTTGCTCGATCCGGAGGCCCATTCCGCGCTGCTCGCGCGCCTGTTCTGCTGGGCAGCCGTAGACCACATGACCGCGGCTTCGGGCTTCATTGGGCTCCTGCTGGCCCTGCTGGTCTATCTCTGGCGGGATGTCCTGCAGCTGCTTCGCAGCCTGCTCCGCATCCTCCGCGACGATGCGTGTCGCGCCGGCGGTGCGCTCGATCTGCTGCGCGATTTCCGCGCCGGACGCGACCAGCTGATCCGCCGCCGCCGCAACCGCCTCGGCGTTGCGCGACGCCGTTTCCGCGTCGGTCTCGGCCGCGGTCGAGCCCTGGCTGGTACGATCGGCCTGGTTCAGCAGTTCCGTCGCCGTCGCCTCCAGTTCGGTCGCCGCCGAAGCGACCGCGCCGAGCTGGCCGCTGACCACGGCGTTGAAGTCGCGCGACAGCATGTCCATCATGTCCTGGCGCACCTTGCGCGCCTCGTTCTCGCGCGCCTGCGCTGCTTCGAGCCGGGCGCGTTCCTCCATCGTGTCGCGGAAGACCCCGATCGAGCGGGCCATGCGGCCGAATTCGTCGGTGCGGCCTTCCCCCGGGATCTCTTCGGGGCTTCGCCCGGCCGACAGCTCGTCCATGGTGGCCGCGATCCGGCGCAGCAGGCCGAGCGCGAAGCGCAAGGTGGCCACCGAGACAACCAGCATCAGCAGGAGCCCCAGGCCGCCGACGGCCAGCACGTGGCGGCGTGCCTGCACTTCCGTCGCATGCGACTGGCGCTTCGCTTCGACAACCACGTGGCGAAGGGCGTCGCGCGTCGCATCCATGGTCGATTCCAGATCGGCGAAGCCGTCGCGGAAATGCTCGAAATTCGCCTCGCCCGCCTTCGGATCCTTCATCGCGAGATCGAAGGCATAGCGCGCCTGATCGGCGAAGCCCTGCATCATGCCGGCGATCTTCATATAGCCGGCATGGGCCTTCGCC
Organism: Amorphophallus titanum; assembly: GCA_024336825.1. NCBI lineage: Eukaryota > Viridiplantae > Streptophyta > Magnoliopsida > Alismatales > Araceae > Amorphophallus > Amorphophallus titanum. Next base: position 1,323,282 of record JANBPO010009106.1, read on the forward strand.
CCGGTATCGAGCGCGAGATTGGCGTGTACATTGTCGATCAGGAGCTTGTTGTCGTCCTTGGTGCTTTATGGTACGAGCGACAGTGTATGCTTAGCATGTCCGTACTTCAGCACCGATGTGTCAGAGTCTCTGTGTCTAGTGAGCCTCCACTAGTTGTAGCCTGACGACACTTTCCAGTGTGTCAGGCCACCTGGGAGTGGTGGCGGGGTAAGTTCCCGATAGATAGTTTTAAGGCTAGTTTTCGTGAACTCCCGTGCCTTGCAGTAGCATCCTACTTGGGGAGAAAACTAGCTAGAGGCTTGGCTCAAGGCTTGTGTGTGCACACATGGTTAGGGGCATTTGGACGAGCGTCGATGGGCGTGACCCTGACTAGTCACTCGTTACAGTTGTTCCTTGTGCTTGGTTCTGTGAGTGTCTCAGTTATCGCCATTCCAGGTGTGTGGGAGATACTTGAGGTGCAGTGTAAGACGTCAGTGGATGCATCTAGCTATTCTTCTAGTGAGGAGGTGCTTCTTTCACTTGACACGATGACTTGTGTTTTTGTGACTTTTTTGGATAGTCTATTCTTGACTTCGCCTGAAGTCCATGGCATTTATATATAAAATAAATGCTCCGCATCTCTCTCTTTACACGGGCGTCTCCACATTAAGAGACTTCATATTAATGGTGAACGATTAATACCACGGATATTAATGGCGAATAAATGCTATGGATATGGATCTGTGCCTATGAAAGGTCCCACAAAGGGTGTCGGTGTCCTTGGGAGTGTCCTCCTTTGCTATATATATTGATTGGTGGTATCGGGGGTAGTCTTTGGCTCAGAAAATATGTATTGAGCTAGTGGCATCTAAGTAGGTCTTCTAGAATTGGGTGGTCCAGGGAACTATTTAGGCTCCCCCATGTTCTCGTGTCCTCTCCCATTCGGAGGACCCGGGCATAAATTTGCAGGTACTATTGGTTACTCTTCCCGTCGCCGACACTGTTTGCTAGATATCTAGCTTCTTCTGAAATTAACATTCATTCACGGGCAAAAAAAGTGACAAGAAAATAATGCTTTTGTGATGGATAAGCAGGAAAGCTAAACTACAAAGCTGTAAAGAAAGGGTAGCAGGAGTAGGGAACAACTAAGTACAGGGGAGCTATAAGGAAAGGGAAGAAGCCGTACCAGACGAGTGCGAGTACCGAACTAACCTCGGCCCCCAAAACTACTCCAAGCAGACACTACACCAAACAAAGACAGAAGGGTGAACTCTGAATTGGAAAAAGTCAGAAGCTTACCGAACTGTCGACACGATGCCAGACTCCAAACGAAGACCTACAAGGACAACCGACAAAGCCTAGACAGACAACGACAAACACGACTAGAACGTCGTGCACACTACCCTATGCACGACCAGAATGCCATGCATGTGACAGGATGCTGGCCTCGAGTGTAGCTGAGAGAGGGCTGACCCGGAAGGTCACAACGTGCAGAAAACACGAAGAGTCACGCACCACGTGACAAAGCAACCCCTCATTAGAAGAAAGGCCAGATGCGTCTACTGAGCCAACGCTTAGGAAGGCGAAATCTCAGGTACATTCTGGAATGAACCAGGAACAGAACTATCGTATCGAGAACTAGTCAGGGTCACGCCCGTCGACGTGAGTCTAAAGCCCCTATCCACGTGTGCACACACTGGTCGTAGATAACTAAGCCAGGCCTCTAGCTAGTTTTCTCCCTTCGCGGACGCTGCGGTCGAGGGCAACAGTACTGCCAAATCGGGAGCCTACGGAAACTAGCTTCAAAATAACATATCGAGAAAGTGCCCCGCTACAAGAGCCGTCACGCCGAAGCGTGCCGTAAGGTGACAACTAGTGAAGGCTTATGAAACACAGACTCTGAAATACGAGTGCTGAAGTACAGACAGGCTAATCATGCACTGTCACCCATACTACAAAGTACCAATGGCAGTATAGAAAACTACCGACAAACTCAGGACAAGGCAACTAGACCTACTAGTATAACGATCCTCGAGTCACCAGACTCTAAGCCAAGATCGTTGCTCACAGCGGAACAACCGCCAATCAGTCAAATCCATGGTCTATTTCGAAGAAATAGAACTTCTGAGTTAATCTGGTGCTAGCGGCATGGTATAGAGCCAACTCTGGCTTCCGCACATCAGAGACACCGAGGACCTATCGGACTATTAGCTGACAGTCCCCGTAGGCTTTGAGGCACTTGACACCCATGTCGAGAGCCATCTAAAGTCCAATGATTAGAGCTTCATACTTGGCTTCATTGTTGGTCAAAGCTTTCATGAGGGTGCAAGAGTTGTATAAGACTCTACCCTAAGGTGTCAGGAAGACGATGCCGGCACCTGCCATGACATTGGTGCTTTGATTGCTTCGGGTAGTCCCTCGGGAAGCGACATCGAAGTACAACTCCCAGCAAGGTAGATTGGCTATGAGGGCATCTTGCTGCCAGTAATGCAAGACATCTCCACTCTGCTCAACCGGTTGTTGTGGTTGAAGAGCAAGAGACTCCTCATCCGGGAGCTCCGTGTTAAAAGGTGAATCATCTAGTATTGGATGGGCTGTTAAGAATTCAGCCATACCCTGTCCCTTGATTGCTTTTCTAGGGACGTAGGTGATATCACACTCCATTAGCAGGAGAGTCCATTTCCCTAGTCGACCTGAGAGGACAGGCTGCCTGAGGAGATACTTGAGGGGGTTGTGTTTGGATATGATCTCGACCCGATGGGATAGGAGGTAGTGTCGTAACTTCTTGACGACGAATACCAATGCCAAGCAGACTTTCTCCATGGGGGAGTAGCAGTACTCGACACTGATTAGCTTGCGACTAAGGTAGTAGAGTGGTTGCTCTTTGCCTTCCTTGTTGATTTGTGCCAACAAAGCCCCCAATGACGCATCGATGGCGGCAATATAAAGTATGAGGGGTTTACCCTTGACTGGTGCCCCCAAGACTGGAGGAGTGAGGAGGTACTCCTTGATTTGCTCGAAAGTCACCTGGCATTTCAAATTCCATATGAATGGGGCATCTTTCTTCATTAACTTACTGAAAGGTGCACATCCACCGGAGAGGTTGCCTTGCAAACGGCAGGGGGGCATTTCATCCTCTGGGGGTGGCGGCTAATTCGCAACTGGTCAGGTGGACCATTGCAAGCCCCTCCTCCGAAACAAGAAGCCTCCTCCACCCCGAGACGGGAGAGGTCCAGAGTGCATCGACCACTCCCGGAGACTGAGGCCCCCCGAGGGATGTCAAGGCAACGTGCAGGAATGCCCCCGCAGCCCGTTGATCCAGCGACAACTGGAGTTATCCCTCTGACTGTGAGACTTTGAGAGGTGTTCTACAGACCAAGAGCGTGCCCTCCTCACCCTACAGAAGACCTCTACCATAGAGGACAAGGAGCAATCCCCAATTTTTGACCATGTCTTGAAGGCCGAGATCTCTCCCAGGATCTCACTTCCGAGCTTCAAGGCATACGACGGCCAGGGAGACCCAGCTAATCAGTACGATAGTTTTGACGCCCTCATGACCTTACATGGGGCCTCCGACTCCATCAAGTGCCGAGTGTTCGTGACCACCTTGGTCCATGGCGTCAGGCTTGGTTCTGAGCCCTCGCCCTGGGTAGCATCCGTGATTTCTGACAGTTTGGGCAAGCATTCAAGGAGAGCTTCACTGGTAGCAGTCCTCCACGATCAGTAGCGAGGTTGTTGGCCCTTAAATAGGAACAGGGGGAGAGGCTCCAGGCCTATATTAACTGATTTAAATTGGAAGCCCTGCATATCCCCCACCTGGATGTTGCCTCGGCAGTCAGCGCACTAACCGGTGGCACCCACTACGAGAACCTGAGGCGCGAGCTGGTTCTTCATCCCCCTACCTCCCTCGCTAAGCTAGTGACCCTGGCCCTATGACATGCGGAGTGTGAGGAAGTTCTCACCGCCTACCGCAGCACGACGGGCTCAGGCCGGGAGGGGGACAAGAAGTGATAGTCTGAGTAAGGCTCCAGACAAGGAAAATGGTGGAACTGGGATGAAGACCCTAAAGAGCCCTCTCGGAGGTATGAGGGGTACACTCCCCCGACCGCCCCTGTCTATGAAATTTATGAAGACATCAAGGGCCCGGGTCTCCTCCGCCAACCCGAGCCTATGAAGGTGAAACACCGCAACCGCCAAAAGCACTGTTTGTTCCACAGTGACCACGGACATCACACTGGTGAGAGTCGAGAGGCCGATCTACTACACCAGTAAGGTGCTCAACGAGGCCGAAAGAAAGTACCCTACAACTGAGAAACTCATGCTAGCACTGGTAACCTCGGCCAAGCACCTCTGACCTTACTTCCAAGGGCACTCTATCATCATGTTGGCCGGCAAACCTTTGAAGAAGATCCTCTCTCATCTCGAAGCCTCGGGGCACCTCGTCAAGTGGGCCATAATGCTTGGGGCATACGACATCTCATATCACCCCCATGCGGCCATCAAGGGAAAGGCCCTTGCAGACTTCATCGCAGAAAGCACCATCCGGATCGAGGAAGAGTCATCGTCTACATGAGGACCCATCTGGGACTTGTTTGTAGATGGATCATCCAACTCGATTGGAAGCAGCGCTGGTGTCCTCCTCAAGTCACCCGAAGAAGCGGAGCCACAATACGCCTTAAAGTTCAACTTCTAGGCATCTAATAATGCCTCGGAGTACGAAGCCCTCATTTTGGGGTCCAGGATGGCGCGATGACTAGGAGCCGAGCGAGTCAGAATCCACACGGACTCCCAGCTGGTTGCTAGCCAGGCCAACGGTGGCTACGAAGCTTGGGAAGCACCTATGATTAAGTACCTTCAAATGGTCTGAGGGTTAGCCTAGCTATTCGAGAGTTTCGAGGTAGTCGGAATAGCTCAGGAGGAAAACTCCCGAGCAGACGCCCTCTCTCACTTGTCCTCCTCCCTCGGTCCGTAAGGTACTCGTTTGGTCTTCCTCGAGAAGCTAGAACAACCAAGCATCGAAGCCGAGCTCATGATCGTTGACTTGGCTACCCTGAGCGATTGGCGGGCCCCTTACGTGTCATGTCTCCAAGACTCCCAGGAGCCCTCTGACCCTCGGGAAGCTCAGAGATTGAAGTACCAAGCCTGGTGCTTCATCATCTTGGATGATGCCTTGTACTGTAGGTCTTTCTCCGGTCCCCTCCTTAAGTGTCTCGACGCCGACTAAGCCAGCCAAGCAATTCAAGAAGTTCACGAAGGCATCTGTGGTGTACACCAGGGAGGAAGATCACTTGCCATGATCTTGCTTCGGTAAGGCTATTGGTGGCCCACTCTTCAGCGTGATTACTCGACCTACGTACAAAAATCTGACCAGTGTCAACACTTCGACCATCTGGTCCACTAGCCTGCCTCGAAGCTCATCACCCTTACCAAGTCATATCCTTTTCCTCGATGGGGAATCAATATCCTACGGACATTCTATAGGGCTCAGGCCCAGAATAAGTTCATCATCATCGCCATCGACTACTTTACAAGGTGGATTGAAGCTGAAGCCACCGCCAGGATCACCGAATTGATCGTTTGGAGCTTCGTGTGGAAATTGATCATTTGCCATTTTTGTATCCCCCGAGTGATTGTGAGTGATAACGGTTGGCAATTTGATTCTCACTACTTTAGAGACAGATGTACCGACCTCAATATTCGCAACCACTTCACTTTGGTGGCCCACCCTCAGGCCAACGGGCTGGTTGAAAATGCCAATAGGGCTATATTAAAAGGCATAAAAATCAGACACGACAAGGCCAAGGGCAGCTGGCTGGAGGAATTATCGAACGTACTTTGGTCACACCGAACTACTCCAAGAACGGCCACCGGTGAAACCCCCTTTCAACTGGTATATGGCACTGAAGCTGTGGTTCCACTGGAGATCGGCAGCCCCTCTCTCCGAGTCATCAGCTTCTCGCCCGATGTGAATGACCAGAAGTTGCTGGAGAGCCTCGACATGACGAGCGAGATCCGAGAGATCGCGGGCATCCAAGCCGCGGAATACCAGCGACGCCTCGTTCAATACTACAATGCCAGAGTCTGAGATAGACACTTCCAGCCAAGAGACTTCGTCCTAAGAAAAGCTGAAGCCTCTCGACCACTAGAGGCGGTGGCCAAGCTAGCCCCTAACTAGGAAGGCCCCTACCGAGTGGTCGAGACGCTCGGGAAAGGGGCGTACCGACTGGCTACCATGGAAGGAACGCCCATCCAGCCACTCACCCCACTACAATCCCATCACCCCTTTTCCGCCCCTACCACATCTATCACCACCTAGCACACCCAGCTCACAGGCAGCAGTAGAAGCCCAACTTGCAGAGCCTGCCTCGGGGTCATTCAGATACTTCTGGAGGTGTTCCATACATCAACGGAAATCTCTCCCAGCTAGCTTCGCATGCGAGGTGATCTCGTCTCAATCCGAGTTCGGAGCTGCCTGGGAGAGCTGTTCTCCACAGACTGCGCAGAATCGATCTGGCCTACTACCAGAAGCAACTTATAGAAGCTACAGCGACCACACTGGAGCTCCCCTTAGTGCGCCACTTAGCTGGAGTGGAGTCCCACCAGTCACCTGTCCAACGCATCAAGCAGGGCACCGATTGAAGCTCAGAGGAGCCCGTTCTGATTTTTCTACCCAGATCAGGTCAGTCAGGATCTATCCAGACCCCCTCCCACTCTACTAGACATATCTCTCTGCCCCGACCTCCTCTGGTGTTCTTCCTGGTTGCTGCTCGACAAGGACTTGACTACGGACGCACTCGTCTTGATCCCATCTCGTTTGGACTTCGGGAGTGGCCATGGTGACTTCTTCCATCTGCTGTAGTACCCTAGGTCCAGCTCGAGCCATAGCACAGAGGTCTAGGTCCAGAGTCTGCCACGACCAGCGATGACACCAGACGATCCCATGAAAATTCAGGAGCTTTCCTGGGACAGTCAGCAAAGGATTGGCACTGGTTTCGACATCTTCCGAGTCTGGTACAGCCTGTGGCGACATCAACAGCGACTCCCTGTCAGACTATTCCAGACCCGGATAGAACTGAAGAAGCGCCCACCCGACGTCATCTTAGCTTCACTCCCCTCCCTGCCTGGCCGACTTACCACCCCTCCCTATGTGGAGGTAGTGTTTGTTTGTACTCCATTTCTCCTCACCCCGAGGTCCCCCTCCTGTGAGAGGCGTAGTGCTTGTACATTATCTAGCAGGGTGAAGCTCCGATCAATGTAGTGATTCTAAGTAAATACATGGTTTGCGATTGCCAAATAAAAAAAAATCTGATATAACATAAGATAATCCTTGATGCACGTAATGCCGAACCAATCCCATATTTTTGTGCACTCGTAATGCAAAAAAATATGTAAATTGCAGTGCCGCACATTTTACCACAGAAAAAAGTGAAGTTCCGTACTTTCGAATTTGGGAGGATGGAATATAAGGTTATTTACTTCGACCATGATCATGATGAGACGGTCGAATCAAGAGTGACAAAGTGTGGTAAAAAAATGTGACACGGGAAATATTAATCTACAACTGAACAGTATATATCTCTATTCTGCATCAGCATATATAATAAGTGAAATTCATTAGGTAACTACCAAAGAAGTCCTTCCCGAATTAATGGTGCTACTCCTAATTACCATATTGGCATACTTATATATATAGACTTGAATATTTTAAGATCATTAAAAAAAAGTAGCTAGGGTTCAGAACTCGGACGGAGTGTTGAGATATAAGACTCTTTTAGGAATTAAAGGGGGAGAATAAATAACTATATATATATATAACACAATATATAGATATATATATATATATAATTTCAACATGAAAAAGGACGTACAACATGAATGTAGTCGACATCTCTCCAATTCGTATCCATACACCCGAGTCTTTCTCTGAGTTTCTTTTGTCATTTCATTCATCTCTGTGCAAGTGCGTGTCTGCAGATACACATATGCATGCGTGTGCGGGCCAATGCCGGGGCTGCCACGACAAGAACTGACGTGTCGTGGGAGCTCGACTCAGTGAGTCATGAACTCGCGAGCGTGGGCCTGCCACAGTCTTGTGTTAGGACGTATGACGAGACTTCCGAGATGGAGATGATGGGTGGTGGTGTCACATGGATTCCCTGACAAACTTGGACCATGGTCCAGGGCCAGCCGTAGAGCCTTATACGGCCCCCCGGAAACCCCCCCACCCCCAGCCACCCACACACACACACACAAAAAAAAATAAATTATAACACACAATACATCTAGTCCCTTTTTTTTATTTATTTCAGCAACGTGCAAAGTGCTTATTTTATTAATAATAGAAGGTGAATGGGACCAGAGTGTCACAAAAAAAATGTAGGGGCACAAGTCAGATGAAGAGTTAACCCTCCTTCCAATGTAAAGATCAGCCCAAAAGATAGAACAGAAAATCGAAATTAAAATACGATGCAATGGTTACGTAAGAAAATTAAACAGGGAGAAACATATCTTCAAGGGCCGGTTTGTTAATGGGATTGTCGGGAGACTTTTGCATCCGATGAAAGAGAAATTGTCGAGAGACTCACGCTCTCCCTCACACAATCTCTCTTACTTGAGCCCGGGCGACATGTTCGACCTTCTGGGGTCGAACACGACGTCCGCACTCGATTAACAAAGAAGGCCTAAGAGAATTGGTGGATTTTTTTTCCGCCGATTCAGAAATTTTTTCAAAAAAATGGTTAATGCAACACCGCATGAGAGAGCAAGCCGCGACGGGGTTGAGCCTAACGACACATGAACTTGTCAAGTTGACGTGGTGTACCCGCGAGAGGAAGACCGGCAACCACCGGTCCAGGCCATTGTGGGTGTTCAATTCGTTGGTGCCAGGGCTTCCCGTCTAGGTAGATCATTTGGAGGGGGTGAGATTCTTTGAGTTAGCCTTCCTTCGATCCCTTCCGTGACATGTTAATGTGATACGATCGAAGACTACACCGTATGAAAGATCCCATGTTTATTTAGGGGATGTAATTTTTTACGTTTCTTCTGTTTTCATTAATATTTACGTATCAACACTTACGAGTGACAATACCTCTTTTCACAAGGACAATTCTAAAAATTTTTATAAGAGTGGCGGACATAAAACAGGGTCTTGTCACCATCCTGATGCATATCAGTGAAGCGAGCGGTGGATAGGCGATCCCAACCGACTCTATCAAATTTAATAGTATTATGTTAAGAGGAGTATATTGTTGTACCAAACTTAATACGTGTCTAGACATTTTCCGTCATGCTAATTATTCTAATTTTAATACATGATTATTTTCAAAGAGACACCTATTCCCCTCTCTAGGGTATACCCAGCTACTAACAATCCTCCCCTTCCCAATTCTTGTGTCCCACACCCATTTCAGATTGCCCAACCCCTTTTGTGGAAGTAGCAAGCTAGGGTTTCTCTATTCCTTGCATAAGCATCATCAAGCCCTAACGATCGAATCCCCTTTTCCCCCTAACCAAATTGCCAACAATCGAATCCTCAGGCCATGTTGACGAGTGGTAGAACTTGTAAGTCTTGCATGCATGGTCGGGGGTGCGCTAGGACCACTTTAGTGTTGGAGTCAAGTCTCTCTTTCTCTCTCTTTGTCCATCTCTTTTTGTTTATCTCTCGATCTCTCTATTTGTTTATCCCTCTTTATTTGTCTCTCTCTACCTCTAGATCTCTCTGTTTATCCCTCTTTTTAGGGCATTGTTAATGGTAGGTAGGACCACATGCTTGGCCCTTGGAGATTGAAAGAAGAAGGTGACATGTGTCCTACATGCGACAGACATCAACTACACTCTCACTTACTATTTCCTTTTAAAATCCATAGAAAATAGAATAAGACAAGGATCACTTTCCTCCTGTATCCCCTTGGTAGAGACACTTTGCATGCTCTTGTCATCCTAATAAGTTGTTGGTGTGTTGTCTTCTTATTAACAATTATTTTTGTTCACAATCAAATACAAAGTTTAATTTTGCTGCCTTGACAATGCACACTATGTTACTTAATCACAAATAAAATGTTTGTTTTTTCCTGTGAATGATTTCTTACTGTAGTTTGTATATGTGCATACATATATTGCATTTTGGACATGATATAATGAATGATTCATTTAGCATCATGTTATTCTATGGGGTTCATTGGAATGTGGTAAAAGGAATGGATAGGCAACCTAGTTTGTAACCATGGGGATTCAGGCTAAGGTATTTTTTTTTTTTTGGATCAAAGGTTATGTAAATATGTTGGAGCTTAATTTTCTTTTATCCATCAACAAGCGACCAACTACTACATTATATGATGCATTATCAATTACAATTTACACCACATTTTTTTCTCCATTTTTTTCGATCCATTTTATCAAACAACTCATATAACAACACTACATCTTTTTTCTTGTCAGAAGCATCAACTGACTCAATAAAGAAAGTCCCCTGCGACCAATTAACTAGAAACTTGATTAACTTTCTTTGTCTTTTATCAGTCCAACTATCTCACATTATTGTATAACCATATCTTCCAATACTTTTTTTATTCTTCATATATCAATTTTGTCTTCTCCACCATGTCCTTTAAAAGGGACACTCTCAACATGTGATAACTTGGGGGTTTATATCCCGATCCAAACCATCCTAAAGCCTCCACGACATGTTCAAAGCATTTTAGATGGACTAAATTGAATGGAATGCCACCTTTGTAGAATAAAGTGGCAACATACTCATCAACCATCTTTTTATTTTCTTTGTTCCATCTATTTTCCAACGCGGTTTGATTTTTCTTCCCACTTCTTCTAGCATCAACAAAGTCTTGTATACTCATTCTTGCAAAAGCATCAATTGGCATTTTGGATTGAGTTTTAGGTGGTTTGCTAGTCCCCGAACTCTTTGCAGAAGAGCCCAATGTTGAAGAACCTTGTTAAGATTTATTCATGTCCCTCCACTTCACATTCATCATCAGAATCTACTTCAGTCGGAAGACTCTCATTTGGCTTTCTTTTTTTCTTTTTGTTCATCCAACTGAGCATCTCTTCAGCAATTTGTCTATTAGTGTTTGGGCATTTTTTCACATTTCCAATACCACCAATCAAATGTTCCTTTTGTCTCTTGATGCCCCCATTAGCAATCAAGCCACAAAGATCGCACTTGACCTTGTTCTTATCATTTACATCAAGTCAATATGCATACTTCCATCCCCGGTCTTTTGACTTTGCTTTTTTCTTTAACTTGGTCTCAACTGTGGAACTATTTTCTGTCATTATCTACTCCCCAGCCAGCTAGACCGGGGGAAGCCCCCTGGCTCCCCTTCTCCTCTGTCTGCCAGCATGGACTAGGGGAGATTCCCCCGGTGTCCTCTTCCTTCGCCTCCAAATTAAACCGGGGGAGAGCCCCTCAGGTTCTCTCTCTTTTCTCTCCAATTAAATGACAACCAGGGGAGTCCCCCATCCATTCAATTAAATGTTAACCGGGGGAGATCTCCCCCGGGTTCCACCCTACGCAAAGCCCAAACTGAAGGAACTCTGGTCTCCCTCAATTGCAATAGATGCATAATATGGTGTCTCCTGGTTCATCCCCTATAAAAGGAGGAGGGCGCACACACACGAGACTTCTCTCTAACTCCATCCACCAAGGAGCACAAGGAAGTGGATTGGGTAAGAAGCCTTGGAGACATGGGAGGACTTTGAAAATTTTGAAGACTTGGAATAAGGTTTGGTTCACTCAGCCCTCAAGAATTGTTTGGTTTGTTCAAAAAGAAAGAAGGGGCTCTTAGAGCTTTGTTTGCTTGATGACCAAAACCCACTTAGGGTATGTTCACATGTGCGTGCTGATCTTAAAATCCTAATTGATATTTTAGAAAATAAATCCTAAATAATCTTCCATGAAGTACGAAGGAGCTAGCATCAAGCATGGAGGAAAACCCACAAAAGATACATGTCGTGCCTATATTAAATTTTTGTAACAGAAATGTCTGAAAGTCCTAGGAAGAATCTAGCAGACCCAGCTCTTAGCCGATGGAGAGGGAGAATCTTTCCCTTTTACCTCGCTCCTCTCTCCTTTTAAAAGATTAACCGATAGATTTAGGAGGGAAACAAATGCACGGCTCCCTTCTTGGCCGATGGAATTGGGATTTTTGAGAGGAAGAGAACCTGCACATTGCGCACCCATTCACCCCCCTTGGCCTCTTAACCATGGCTTTAAAAAGTAACAAAGTCTCTTAACTAATGGACTTGGGGAAGGGGAATAAATCCCACTGCCACCTCACCTCAACCGATGGGTCGCACGCGGGTGGCGCCTACTCCGCCGTTCGGTTTGACGGATTGAATAAATCCAAAATGAGAGACATCTGGCTGTCCAGACGTAAGTTCATAAGTCAAGATTAGGTGTCGAAACCTCTCACTTTCACCGCTTTCGGTGGCTTACGGTGCAGGCGTCGTGGACGGAAGTGGGCGCGTCTCCATACCCAGACGCGTCCCTGGTTTCAAGACACGCCAACCTCGGTAAAATTATTTTTTTATTAATGGATGCGTCTGTTAAAGAGACGCATTCACGTGAAAGCGTCCCAAGACCCAGACACATCCTTTAAAAATTTACCTATAAATAGAGGACCCCCTCTCTTGAAACTAGAGAGCTTCAGATCCGACAGAGGAGGGGGAGATTCTGCAAGATCCGATTCCAGGCCCGAGCCGTCTTCAGGGGAGGTTCTGCCAGATTTTCGGGTGATCGGTGCTCGCGAGAGAAAGGCTCCCTGATCGTCCGCGCTTCCACGCCGTCCTCGCGCTATCGAAGCTCCATCGAATCCCATCTTCAGCGCCCCAAAAAGTCCTTCTTCCCTTTTACTCTCCTTTGTTCTTAGTCGCATGCATCATCTCTTACCCTGATTCTCATCGTCCCCCTCTACTTAAGAGAACTTCTTCATTTTAAGCGTCATTGCATGTTGTCTCATTCATCATAGCATCATTCCACCATTTACACTAAAAGGGGTTTAAAACAACACCAACCACATGTGTTCGTTCATACTTTCATCATCATCACAAGAGATTGATACTGCACTGCCTTTCTCCTAAATCGTTTCGTATTTGTTTCATTTTTACAAGGGTAACCAAGGAGAGCCCTCTTCGTCGGCCGGTCGAAGGAAGAAGAAGAAAGCATCCACGCAATCTCCCGCTCCACATTTCGGAGTCCCGCGACCCCTGGCGATCACATATTCTACACACACGCACTCCGCGTGATTTTTTATTTAATTTTTTGTAATTTAATTTCTACATCATTCTCATCTGATGGGGTTCATTAGAATTTGGTTCTAAAATTTTACATTCATGAGAGTCAAACACCACTCTATATCCTTTATCACATAATAGACTTATACTTAAACATATTGTATTCTAAACCTTCAACCAATAAAACATTCTCAATTGAATTGGAGGGATTCTTACCTACTTTACCTGAACCAATGATCTTGTCTTTATTGTTCCCTCCAAAGGTGACATGACCAGTTTCTTTTTCCACTAAAAGATAGAATTTAGTTCTGTCCCCCGTCATGTGTCTTGAACAGCTGCTATCAAGGAACCATCAATTATGCACGGCTGTAAGACACTCCTGCACAACAAATTAAGCAACAATTTTTGGAACCCAAACACAATTGGGTCCCAACAAACCATTCATCTTTGCAAAGCATGATAACATAGACTTAGGAATCTAGATTTTCTTCACATTTTTGGCTTCCTTCCTTAATGAAGAGTTTCCATTCTTGTTTTCTGTCTTCACATTGCCTTTTTGTTTAGGAACCTTCTTACCTTTTGATTTTTGGTAGAAGTTTGGAAAAGATTGATTCTGGTTCCATCGATTTGTTTTCAAATGATAAAAAGTGTGCCATTCATAGAGAAGAAAGCTGGGCTAGGTTTGTATGTGTAAGAACTATAGTGAACTACTGACTGAGTTGACCTATGTGGGAGCCTGTGTCGACCTATCCCCCGTACCTCCCAGTAAGGACTTCTTTGAGGCTGTTGCATGGGCTCTCTAAAGAATGTGCGTTGAGCTGTGCACAGCCTTCTATCATACTGACTGGGCACTGACCATGAATTTGTTGACCTCACCCCAGAGGAATATCTACCAGCATTACCCTTTTGACCACTTCTAACCTTAGTGTGGGTTGGCTTGAACTGAGATTTGTTGTATTTTGGCTGGGATTTCTGAGGAGGTTTCTTGGGAATTTTAAGACTTTTCTTCTGAGGTTCCTCCATTTTTTCTTTTCCCTTGCTTTGAGTAGGTTTAGAGTTTAAGCTAGATGCACCTTATAACGGATCGAGGGAGGCGCGTCACAAGCAAGGTAATGTCCCTACCCTGATCCGTCACACCTTGTAACGGGGTGATCTTAGTCCGTGACGGTCCCTGGCATTCTAAAAGATGCTAGTTTAGTTTCTAATGCATTCCATTATGCACGTACACCAAGTTTAAGCTATTTTATAAAACTAGGCTCCCTAGTGGTCCAGAGAGGACCGTCGGGTGGCTTTTCATGTTTGCCGTGTCTGTTTTGTGTTGTGTTTGTCTCCAATCGGTCCGGTTGAGACCCAACGATCGACCTATGACTACGTGAGTGTCTCGGATACCCCATGGGGACCGTGATCATCCTTTTGGGTGTCCGAAGGTACTGTGTTATCTCGATTAGCGTGCCATGGGTCTTGGGGGTCTGGGTGACCCCGTGTGTGATTCTGAGCGTTCGTGTTTACATTAGATCGAGTCGCCGTGAGTCGGTACGAGCACGGCGGGCCGTCCCGGCACGTGGTGGGTTTTCTGCGGAAGGTGATTTTCGAGTGGGCTGTGTGTATGGCCTTGGACTGTGAGTCCTGTCAACCAGCCGGGGGCTAAAAAATTTTCGTGTGTCACGTGGATGGGAGATCCACTCGACGGCTTGTGAGTTGCCTTGAGAATCGTGTCACCGTGGTTTCAGAACTAGGGATTAGACCGGATGGACGGCGCTATGTCATCACGTGCAGCGGTCTTGAGCCGAGTCTCATAACTCAAGGACCGTTCGGTTATAAGGTCTAGTGGGTTGTCTAGAGTCTGGTGGCTGTGAGCCACCTGTTACTCCATGTTACTCATGATGGGTGCGTGCGTAGTTTTCAGTGTTCACATTTAGTGAGCCCCCACTAATCGTATCTTTCCTGCCCATGCGGGGGAGGACCCACTTGAGAGTGGTAGAGAGCGTGACCCAAGTGATATGATTTTTAGGCTGGTTACTGTAGGGCCCCCATGCGCAGCCTGAGTCTAGGCTTCGGGGGAAGAACCAGCTAGGGGATCTGACGAGATTCATTCACCCCCCCCCTCTGAATCCGGGCCTAGCACCTCAACAGATACGACCGTAGTGAGGGGGTGCCCGAACTACACCGGAACCCGACGTCTCCCCTATTGCCTTATCCCATCCCTTAGTCCGGTCACCAAACACACCACCCCCGCACGCCACCTGGCGGGTGCGAACAAAAGGATGGCATGCCCAGTGGGACGTCTTCCTCCTTCCTTCTTTTTACTAAAGAGAAAGCCTATGCCAGCCTTGAAGTCCTAGTGCCCTTTGCCTGCCATTGTAGGAGAGGTAGAGGAGAGCACTTGTTTGCACTTTCTTGTGGCTTCCACTTTGCATTTCAATCGCCAGACTGCATTCGACGACCGCCAATGGTCGTCACCTCTGCACCATCCAGTACTCCAGCATCCATGGCAGCCGTTACCTATGGCCCCATCGTCATCGCCACCCATGCATGGGTGGGTTACTTGGTAGTGTCGATCACCTTCGATAGCTTCACCCCGGTCGTCGGATCACCCTACTTCTTGGGTGTGGACCCCGTGGCTGCTCCGCAGTCACCCTCAGTCCCCATGCTCGTCATCGCAATGGAGGCGTTGCATCAGTTCCCAGCTTCCACAACTCGCTCGGGTGTCAGGCTCGGGTCTTCTACCACCAACCCCCATAAGGGCCTCGGACCAGCTTCTACCTGGGCAAACATCAGCTCCCGGGGTCAGTCTCGACCGACTCCCAGTACGAGCTTTACGCTGCAGGTTTCGGTCCCTACTGTAGCAGCTTGCTTGGGCCTCCAGCCCTAAGCTCCAGTTAAGCCAGCACCCGGTATAGGTTTCTACCCTAGGTACCTGGCCTCCTAGCATCTCGCTCAGGCACTCAGTCCCAAGCTCCAATCAAGCTAGCCTCCCGCACGAGTCCCTTGACCCAGGGGCAAGGCTCTCTAGCACTCCGTTCGGGACTCTTGACCCGAACCTCTGAAGAGCAGTCATCCGACCCAGGTTTTCAACACCTAGCTCGAGGTCCCCCAGCACCCAGACCGAGCACACTACCCCAAGATCTCTCAAGGTTGGTTCCCGACTCAGACTCTCTGCGTCAGGCCTCAGGCCTCTCAGCCCCATCACGGGACTCTATCTCTTACCCCTCAATGGCGCCGACTCTTAGCATAGGTCCACCTCTATGGGACGTAGCGACCCCAACATTGGGTGTAGGGCCTCCACCCCACTCTCTTGTCTCCCCAGCGTTGGGTACGGACTCACGGCCTCGGGTCGCTGACACTCTGGCACCTCCAGCTATATCGGTTCCCTATGCAAGGGCATCGTCTCGAGCGTCGGCAACACTTTTATCGGCTCGGGCGAAGGCTTACACCCGAGCTACCCAGTCACCGGTCTCCACCATAGACTTCATGCCTTGGAGGCCGATCCTAGTGTTTTTGGATGATGGTCTTGTGCCACCAGCTACTACAAGTTGGGTCTTCTCAGTCTACCACCTCGGAGTGGGGTCTTACTCGGCTACCCAGAAGAAGCGTCGCTACAGCCATAAAGGCAGGTGATTCGTTGCCGCGACCATCAACTCCGGCAAGACCATCCTTGTCGGTGATCTGCGGATTTGCCTCGATGGGGGCAAATCGATCATACCCCAGGAGTGGATCGTCTCTACGGTCCCCATCGCTAACCGCTTTAGCCTCCTGCGGCAAATGTGAGAGGACCAAGCAAAACTCAGAAAGGTAGGCACCCAAACAGCGGCTCGAAGAAACCCGCGCTAGCCTGATGTACGAACTCCCAGGTCTTGCCGGAAAGGTAGAGACATGGGAGAACAACAACCTAACTTGAGAAGGATTTGGGTGACCCTAGAGGAAGCTCAAGCCATTAGGAGGGCGCGTCTTAGGAACCCCCTTCGGGTGCTCAGATGCGGTGTCAAGCAAGACACGCCTAATGCCACAATGACGCCGCCTGGCGACACTCAGTCAGCCAACGCCTCTCGCTCACGTAGGCGGAGGCAGAGATAGGCTCGGCCTGGGCCTCACCAGCATCCAGCCCCGAGTTCTCCTCAGGTTGATACCGCAATAGAGACTCCCCTGTAACATACCTCGGTCTTCGATAGGCTAGGGGGACCCGTCCGCCCTAAGAAGCAATCTTAGAAGAAGTGGATGGTCCGGCTCCTTAATGATGTAGTCTGAGTGTTCGCGTGTTATGCCACCAGACACAAGCTTGAGACCTTGTCTGACAATCTGGACCAGCCCATATCTCAGCTCAAGAGGCCTCGTCACCCGACCTAGTCGTCAGCTCTGGTCGATCATGTCGACACTTCTACTGGGCCTCAGGCATCGGCACAAGTGAAGGATGTTCCCATCGAGGACCGTGCCACCCCTGTCAATGCAGAGCCGATAAATAACACTCCCCCAGCCAATGAGGTCTAAGAGGTGACTCTCGAGACCCTTATGAAGGAGAACCAGCACTTGAAGGCCCGCCTACAAGACCTCCATCAGGAACATGACCTCAACCCTCAGCCACCCACCAGGCCTTTGACTGAAGCACCAGTCCCGCTAGGGGGGCAAAATGGCGCCAACGCCTCAGCCGCGGTTGCCCGAACTCTGACAGTAACTGGGTTCGGCACACCCCTGGCCGAAGCCCAACCACGACCTCCCTACATGCCAGTGCCAGAGAACCTTATGGCATAGCGTCAAATGATCGAGTGGATCGTTGAGACCAAGCTCGCCCAGTTCGGTGAAGGGGTCGCGACTATAGATCTCTACAGCATCCCCTACCCGCTACATCACTAGTTAAAGAAGCTCCCTCCGGAGTACGCCAAGCCGCCGAAGCTATACAAGTTCGACGGACAGGGGTCTCTGCATGAACATTTGGCTTATTACATTATGGCCATGGGCAAGCTCATGTTGTATGAATCATATCTCCTTCGCTATTTTACCTCTTCGTTGACAGGGACAACCTTTCAGTGGTATTCCTGCCTAAAGCCCAACTCAGTCATCGATTGGGCGGACCTCCAGAAGAAAATTCTTGACCATATTCAAACGGCCAAAAGAAAAATCTCCTTAGCCGAGCTCTGCTCTCTATGACAAAGTAATGGTGAGAGTACCCTCGACTTCATCAAAAAATGGCGAGACCTCTGTATGAGGTGTGTCAACCAGCCAGTCCAAGAGGATGCCGGTCGTGGGCAGGGCGCGATCCCAGCCGGTCTCCTGCGCCGCCGCTTCGGCGTGCAGGAACGACCGCGCCGCCAAGGCCGGCGCGAAGGCTGAAACACGATCGGGGGAGGCGGCGAGTGGGGCGGACATCGGAAATCTCCAGGGCGAGGTGACGCTCGGAGGTCTACGGGCCGGCTTCGCTGCGGATAATTCGGTTATGTTCTAGGGAAAACTACGTAGTGCCTGTGCCTGGCTGCCCCAGACCGGCCCCGGTCCTCGTCGTTTCGTGATAGATTTCCGTCGGCGGACACCTTTGCCTTGCGTATGCTCAAGCCGGGGCGGGCCTCACACGGTAGAGTGGCTTTGGCCGACGGGTTGTTTCTAGGGATGCAGCATGAAGCCTACGGACGGCGATAGCGCGATTGCCGGCCGCCAGGCTGAAGACGACCGCGTGCTCGCCCTCGAAGCGGCCGGAATCGGCGCCTGGACCCTGGAGAGCGGTGCTGGGCGATTGGCGCTCTCGGACACCGCCGCCCGGCTGTTGGGGGCGGCCGAGCCTTCGATAAACCGCAACACCTTCCTCGCCTGCCTCAACCCCGCTGATCGCGACCGGACAGGCCAGGGTCTGGAGGCCGCCGCGCGAGGCGAGGCGATCGAAGTGGATTTCCGCACCGACGCCCCGGGAGCAACCACGCGCTGGCTGCGGATGCGCGGCGCGGTCTCCCCGGACGCGCGGGCGACGAGGTTCGCCGGCTGGCGGACCGGCTACGCAACGCCGCGGAGGTCGCCGCCACCGAAGCCGCCGCCGGCAGCGAGGCGGCCAGCGCCCTGGCCGCCCTGCGCCAGGACATCGCTCGCGTGGCCGACGACGCCCAGACCGTGCTGGTGTCGGCCATCGAGGCCGAAGGCGCGGCCCGCGAGGCGCAGCGCGGCGCCGAGCTGGTGTCCTCGGCCGCCGAGCAACAGTCCGCGGCCGCCACCCAGGCCCGCCGCGAAGTCGACCTGCCGACGCGGCTCTTCGCCTTCTAGAAGAGAAAGGGGGCACTTCCTCCCGCAAGTCATAAGCAACATTCAGGGGGCAAAGTCATGCCCAAACTCATGAGTCTGAAATCAGGACACATAGAATAAACACAAGAAAAGCATAAGAATAAGCTGCCTTGCGAATTGACGCCGCTAGCTGGTGTGAAGTGATGTCGGGTGAGTCGCAGCTGAATAAACAAATACGACTGATGTCAAGGCCGGCAACACCACGATGGCGTTATTGAAGAGAATCTCCAAGAGATGCTCACTCCGAATGAAAGACCCAACAAGGTACAACTTTAGCTTGATGAATTTCTGCCCGCTATGGGGAATGCTTTATAGCAATGCGGCTAGGCACGGCCACGACTCTCGTGGAGAGCATGCATCCACCCCGCCACAACCCCAACGGATCACTCCATGTGCAAAGGGGGGCAATAGAGCAATCAACCTTCGCATGAAATTTCAATTTGCCTGAGGGCACTTAGCAGTGTATTCTTTTCCCGGGATCGCCAAAGAAAAAAAACATGTCAATATACACCCGACGTGAGCCAGGAACATGAAGATGGCCTCGTCGAGGGACTAACTATCAAAGTATAGCGGTAGGGTGCCCTCCAGCCTCCGCCAATGCACCGAACACCCCAATGTGGGGAGGAGAAAAGGAATCAACCAGATACACTCACTTGGGGCGCTTCTATGCCGCCTCCCTTTTGAGGCATGCCTTTATATGAAAAAGAGCAAAGAATAGCACGTCCAAGTGGTCGAAGATAAAGAAGAAGATGCTGGAGCAGCAAAGCCAGCCAAAGTAAAAGACGCACCATGAGTAGCTTCCCAAACATACACCCCGCCATGGGGGCACAAGAGGCAAGAAACTGCACCCTGACCCGGGGGCACGTGAAGAAAAATATGCCCCGGCCTAGGGGACATTTGAGAAAAGTGTACACCCCGCCATGGGGGCATAAGAAGCAAGAAGTACACCCCGCCATGGGGGCATAAGAGGTAAGAAACTGCACCCCTCTGTAAAACTATCTAAATAATTTAAGAACAGCTAATTATGATGCCTATTAATTTAAACACGAGAGTAACTAAATCTACCAATAAAATAAACTTCAGCATTTCCAAGTGACAGGAGAGAGAAGGACCACCAGAAAGAGAAACCAGCTACGTCCACTGACGACTTAGACTTCGTCTCAAGTATCTACACAAACCTTGAACGCGGTAAGTGAGACACGTAACAGTACCAGAAAATAAGAACTAGTCAGGGTAGCACTCGTCAATGCCAGTCCTAGCCCCTGACCACGTGTGCACACACAGGCTCAATACCAGGCCTCTAGCTAGTTTTATCCCCCAATAGGACGCTACTGCCAAGCAAGGGAGCCCACGAAAACTAGCCTAAAAATTATCTCTCAGGAACTGCCCCGCCACCACTCCCAGTGGGCTGACACTCGAGGTCGTCGAGCTACGACTAGTGGTTCCATCACAGGAAAAGAGAAAGAATTCTATTGGGATATAAAAGCATGCCACAATTTGTAAAAATATTTAAACATGGTGATTAAGCATGATTAAACACATAATTAAATAGGCTGAAATACCCTTAAAATATGCAGTGCATAAGCGGTCGAATAAAGGGCCGCTTCAGTTTAAAAATGGTTGAACGACAGACAGTGCCATGGATATAAGTGGTCTATTAATGGGCCACGCAGCTCCCACCGCTATACAAGGTTAAAATATATACACGGTCGAAGTCAGGCCGTGAATGGGTAGACGGTCCCACGATTGGCCGTTCAAAGAATATAAATGGTCCCATATTAGGCGGTGCCATTTCCACCGCCTTCTGGTCAACGGTCAAACACGGTCTAGACTTAGACCGCTCCAATTCTCGCACGGTCCATCGATGGACCGCTTAATACGTAAACATAGTCTGGAGTAAGACTGTGGACATTAAACGGTCTCTGGTAGGACCGTTTACCTACCAAAGAATCGAGAACGTGGGTATCACATCGAAAACCCCTCCCAATCGATCCAAATATTATTTTTAGTCGATTTAAATGTCGGGCTGCTACACTAGAGGTGGCCCCTACATGTTCAAGAGGTGGGTCTCACTATGTAGCACTTTGTCCCATTGAGGGTTCAAGAGGTGGCTCCCATAGCGTAGCACTTTTTCCTACATGGCACTTAGTTCCTACACTTTCGACTGTGGTATGGCTCTGATATCATTCTGTCACATCCCGTACTCTATACCGTCGAGGTATTGTCCACTTTGACCTACTGGCCTCACAATTTTGTCCCTTTTCGATAGTGATCAACTCCAGAATGGGGGGCTTCCTGAGATGTCACCCATCCCAGTATTACTCCCCATTAAGCATACTTAACTTCGGAGTTCTTTACAAGAACTGATCCGATGCTTCAAAAGGCATCTCGGTAATATAGAGTACAACTTAACTATATTTAAGGATATTACAATCTTATGTAGGCGACGTCCTCATCGCTGGGCACATAGCACACAATCAAATCCTCAGGCAGGTAGGATTCTAGGGGTGATCCTTGTAGGCTCAAGAGGTGGCTCCCACTATGTAGCATTTTGTCCCATTGCGGGTTCAAGAGGTGACACCCATAGCGTACCACTTTGCCCTGCATGACACTTAGTTCCCACACTTTCGACTGGGGTATGGCTCAGATACCATTCTGTCATGTCCTGTACTCTATACCATCGAGATATTATCCGCTTTGACCTACTGGCCTCACAGTTTTGTCCCTTTCTGATAGTGATTGGCTCCAGAATGGGAGACTTCCCAGGAGGTCACCCATCCTAGTACTGCTCCTCATTAAGCACGCTTAACTTTAGAGTTCTTTACAAGAACTAAGCCGATACTTCAAAAGGCATCTCGATGATATAGAATATAACTTAGCTATATTTGAGGGTGTTACATCTGAATCAGTTCCTCTCGTCACTGGAGTTCTTACTCTGCACTCTCGATTTCTCAGTCTTCCCGCGCTCTGTTACTCTCGCTTTAATTCTTCCTCTTTTTTCTCGTTAATCATTTATCTATGTTTTCATCGTTATTCACTTAGACAATGTTTCATCTATTATTTCGTCTATCTTTATTTCCCTTTAGACAAAGTTCCGTCTATTTGGATATTTTATTGTTATTCACTCTAGACAGAATATCGTCTAACTCATCGTCTATCAAGAGTTAGACAGAGTATCATCTATCATATCTTCAATTTAGACGATATATCGTCTAAAGTTGATCTTTTATCTTTTTGCCTTTAGACGAAGTATCATCTAACTCATCGTCTATCGTGAGTTAGACTGAGCTCATTTAAGGAGATGATGTATCGTCTATTCCTAGTTTTGTCGTATTCTTGTTAGATGGAGCATTGTCTATTAATTTTGTTTTGGACGATGTATCGTCTAACCGATGAGCTTTTGTCTGTTTTTAGTTTAGATATAACATCTCCTATCCATTATGGTTTAGACAATGTATCGTCTATCGTTCCTCTTTGTCATTTTCATATTAGATGGAACATTGTCTATCTATCTTGGTTTAGACGATATATCGCCTATTGTTTCATCTAATCTTAGACGTTTAGGTGAAGTTTCGTCTAATGCGGTTTTGCCCATTTAGACTGTGCATCGCCTAACCTTATCTTTTTACCTTTTTCTAATTAGATGATGTATCGTCTATCTCTTTTCACATCATCTATCAAAGCTGACTTAGACATTGGATCATCTAATTATTTGTCCATCTAGACTTAGGCAATGGATCGTTTATCTAAGGACTTTTAGATGATTGGATTGTCTATCTTTTCGTCTATCTTTGGACTTTAGATGCAGTATCGTCTACTACTTTTGTGTACATTTTAGGACTTAGACGATAGATCATCTAATCTTTCATCTATGTTGAAGGCTTAGATGGCGTCCAATTCAAATTTTTGTCATTTTATTTGTTAGATGATATATTGTCTATGTTATGTTTGATTAGACGATGTATCGTCTAACCTTGTTCTTTTTGTGTACTTAGATGATTTTCTCTTCATTTTATGGATTTTCCTTATCATTCTAATTTTAAACCATCTTCTGATTCTTCTCTTCATCCGGGCCCTCCAGATCATTTTCTCAAATTCAATTCCCAGTCTTCTAATCCTTCTTCTCTTCGTCCAGAGCCTCTGGATCTCTCTAGTCTTCAATCCTCACTACATTATTTTTCTCCGGAAAGACTCTGTCAAATTTTCTGATTCCTCCATACTTCTTCTAGATTGTTCTCATTCATTGCTTTTGCAACATCCTAATTATTGTTCTTCCATTCCTTCTTTATCACCTAATCGGGGCCTTCACCCTTTCTCTTGCTATTTTAGAGGTTTTAGTCCTCCTTAGCCTTCTGATCTCTAGTATTTTTGTAGATCATTCCTTATTATCAGGGTCTCTGCACCCTCGCGAGGGAGTTCTAGCCCTCACCTCTCTTCCTTTCATCCTTCTTCATCTAGTCTAGTCTTATCTACCGCTCCTTCGTGTCAAGAAACCTCAAATCTGTACTATCCTACTATTCTTTACCTTATACTGTCAAAGCAAGGAACACGAAATTCATGATGATCAAGATCGCTATAGATGATTGCTTCCACGCCAAAGGATTGCAAGGTATCTTTTATTGCTTAAAACATGTTATTATTTTCCTTATTACATTTATTCTCTATGCATGTGCACAATGGAGGTATCTTTAGCATGATTGAGTGGTCTACATCAAACGAGGTTCTCTTCTGCAACTCTTAGGCTGGTGATAACTCCGCACTAGGAGTCCAAAATACCCTCCCCGGTCATTAAGGGTGACTTTGATCTCGGCTCTCACACACTACACGATGAGCTATAGCTGACTCCTTTGAGCAACACCGTTGCTGCTTTAGCCATATCTTGGGTAAACATGAAGGCCTTTTCTCTTCTCTATTCGGTTAAGTGTAGGGGCAAGAGATGGATGGGTAAAATGACCAACCTAAGCACTCCCCTGATAAGAGGAGGTCTCAAATCGGGGCAGTCTCTATGACCTATCAAAACATGAGCCAGCTCGCCGGAAATATCCTCGAAGCGTGCGCTGACCCACGGCACGCCGAACAGGCGCACGATGCCGTCCATCACGCTCATGGTGGTGAAATTGTCCAGCGCGCGCCAGTTCTCATAACGCTTGAGCAGTTGCGCATCGCCGTCGGCCATCACCACCAGGGTTGGCGGATAGGCGACGCCGGGTTTCAGGTTTTGCAGTGGCGAATAGGCGGCGACGTAGTCGAAGGCTTCGGGATCGTCGGTGGGATTGCCGATCCAGGGCGCAAGCTGGGCGCTCCAATAGTCGCGGCCGACGCTGAGCGGGTCGAGCAGCGGCAATTCGGCGACCACGGCGCCGAACAGGTCCGGCCGGCGGGTCATGGCGCCGCCGACGGTGAGGCCGCCGGCGCTGAGGCCACGGATGCCCAACCGCTCCGGTCTCGCCAGGCCTCGCTCGATCAGATGCAGGGCGCAGGCGCAGAAGTCGTCGAAGGACACCGTCTTGCCGCCGAACAGCGCCGGTCGGCTCCAGGCCTCGCCGTACTCGCCGCCGCCCCGGATGTTGGCGATGACATAGACGCCGCCAGCGGCGACCCAGGCGGTGGTGTCCAACCCGAACTCGGGCGTGATCGACATGCCCGCCGCGCCATAGGCGTAGAGCAGGACCGGCGCCGAGCCGTCCCTCGGCGTATCGCGCCGGGCGATGATGGTGGCGGGAATGGGAGTCCCGTCGAGGCCAGGATAGAAGATCAGCTCCGCCTCGACGTCCGGCAGGGCGGGTGAGGGGCGGTCTGGCGCGGCCGGCGCCATTTCGCCGGTTTCAAGATCGTAGCGCCAGGCGCAGGGCGCCTGGGTGAAGGTCGGCTGCGAACAGTTGATCCAGACGATGCCGGCGCGCAGCGCCTCGGCGACGCGCTGGCAGCGCGCCTTGTCCTGGGACAGGACGGCGGCGGCGAGGCCGAACTGGGTATCGTTGGCGAGCGTCAGCGCCTCGGCCTCGTCGCGGAAGGTCCGGGCGGCGAGCACCGGGACTCTTCCCCTTAACGTATGCACTCAACAAAATTGGTTTCTCCTCCTTAGTATATGACATGATGCACACTTGTCCAGAATCAAGATAGGATTATTTAGTCGATGAGATATGGTCTTAGAAAATTCAAGGGCAGTGTATTAAACAAAATTATAAGCAATCATGCAAGTAGACTGAGCAAACATACAAAATCAAGATCATGCAAGAATTTTTATTTTCACTTTAATTAAAAAAAGTTTTCATGTACCATTTATTTCCTATTACCTTCAAGTAGACCTACAAGATAAAAATGACACTCACAATAATTTTGGTACCCAAGTAAACTTGAGTCCATATGAGTTAGCTCTGTTTTTCACAACTGAATTCTTCAACTTCTTTGAGAAAATTTCATCATCATGCTTCATCAAATTGCATATATACATAGTATGTCTAAATCCTCCACAATAAAAACAAGAAACTCTTCTATGCTTAAGATTGTTTTTGTTTTTTACATTTGTGTAACCATTGTATGCATCTACATGTGGTTTTTCAATTGTTGTGTGTGTGTGAGTGGAAGTATTTGCATGCATATAAGATGTCATGCGTTTGTTCTCAAATGGCTTTTTCTTGTTGGGCACGTAGTCCAATCCCTCTCTTTGGAACTTTAATGTTAACGCCTAGAACATTATCTAAATTTTGTTTCCATTTGACAAACTTAACAAGAACCTCTTTCAAATCTTACACTTCAAGATGCAATGCTTCAATCTTATTCTCATCCTCATCTCTTGCTTGCTTACATTTTATCTTTTCATGAGAAGCTCTTCAAATTCTTTCTACAATTTTTCAATTTGTTTCTCCAAATTTTCTACCAATTTCTCGACTTCTTCTTTCTCACTCCCTGTGCATGAAATCTCTTCCTCAAACAAGCTCACTTTAGAGATCAACATTTCATTTTTATTCTTCAAATTTTTAATTTGAGACTCTTAGACACTACACTTTTCACATGGAGCACTAGCATGAACGAGATCATTCATATAGAAGGTGCTAGACCCACCCTGACAAGGTAGATGAGTTTTTGACCTCACCTTGACAAGGTGGGTTAATTTTGGACCCCACCTTGACAAGGTGGCCCAAGTTTTGCACCCCACCTTGACAAGGTAAATGTCTCCCACTTTTCCTCCTCTTTTTTTCTGACGGAGAAGGGAAAACAAGCCCATCGGGGTCAAATGACCACAAACGACCAAGGTAAAAAAAGGGTTCAGAGTAGGGGTTTCACCCCAATGAACCCCACCCTGGGGTCGCGCGGCCCGCAAATAGCCCCCGTGGGGGGAGCTCCCAAGGTCATGTGCCCCCTCTGTCAAGCCGTTTGACCCCGATCTGGTGTCAAACGGTCCTCGCGGGGGTCTGTTTGACCTCGGGTGAGGCCGCCAAGGTAAATTGACCCGCACGGGTGTCCTTTGAACCCAGCAGGCCTCCCCAGGGTCAAGGGGACCCACACGGGTCCCTATGGACCCCAGGCGCCTGTCAAAGCATGCTGGTCTCAAACCTGCTCGGGCTTGCCAGCCCTGACTTTCTTAATTGAACGGGCCTCTTGTTTAGTGACCCAAATCCCGAGCTGGCTCCCAAGAAGGAGCCTTCTACAGCTGTGGTCCTCTCATGTGCTATGACAGCGCCCCATCCTGAGTCCCCATCATGTCAGGGTGGGTTAAAACAGTGGCGCACCCCTTTTTAAAACCCTGGGTCTGTCATGTTTTTGCAGTTTGCCCGTAGTCGGCACACGTGGAAGGAAGAAAAGGCTTCTCCTTTGTTTGTTCTTTGATCTCCTCTGTGCCGTTGACTGAGGGGAGGAGTTTGCTTCGGTCGGGATCGTCTCCTACGCAGATGCCGAACTCTCCGTTGGTAGGTGAACGACTGAATGTCTTCCACATGTAATTCTCTTGCTGCGATGTAGCTTTGCTTGGTCCCGGACCTCCTGTGGGAGTTCCCGAAATCCAGGAGTCCACATGGAACCACAAGACACTGAGCTCTAAGCCATTTGGTGTTCTATTTAACCCTCAACCCCCTCTCTCCTCCCTCATTTCTCTCAACCCTTTCTCTCTCTCATTCTCTCTCGTCTCTTGGTAGTTCGGCACTGGGCGCGCAACCGCGAGGAGCTGGCCAAGGCGAGGATGCAACGGAGTAATCGGATCGCGGGATAGAGCGGCGGTTTGAGCGTGGCATGGCGTGATCGCTCGGTGGATTCCGAGATAGGTGCCGTTCGTGTTCCTGGTGATTTTTGACATGGATTTGTCGCTTCGGCGCACAATTTCTTCAGCGGAGGTAGGGAGATGGATCACCTACCTTTCCTGCACCTTCCCTCGCGGTTTCACGCTAAATGGTGCGAGAACGAGCGAGTTTGGGTTCGTCATAATTTTTTGGAGCTTGTAGGGTTCACCGAAAAATGACGACGATTTTGTGATCAGTTAGTGTTAATGGACTCCCTGGGACGTCAGTGTCCCATAGTCACTGATCTCGCGTCGAATGGTGGTCATTCAGGGCCAGTAGGAGCCCGGGAAGCCCGTTAACCCCATTTGGGTTGATTTTGAAAAATCGTCCGTTTCTCGCTATTTCTTAGCCGATTCGACTCCCGTCAGAGTCTATGTGATTGCTAGTGTGATTGTGGATGTATCCCCTTCATTTCAGAACGAACGGGGCGTGGAAAGGCCACGATTGGGCCAATCCCAAGGTTTGCTCGCCGTGACGCCTAAACGGCTTCACAATAGCCGCTTAGGGTATAGGGCGGCTGGTTTTCGACCGTTCAATGTGAGTCAGTTTGGGGTTCGAGCAGTCGCTCGATAGATCGCACTATGGTTTGAGTGGCCTGTTGGGAGCCATTCTGTCTCCTTGGGCGGCTAGTTTTCAACCGTTCCAGTTTCCCCGTGGTGTTGAGCGGCCATGTCTAGTCTGCTCTGCCTCTTGAACGGTGGCATGCTAACCATTCAATTGGCTTCGGTCGGTTCATAGGGCAGCTTGCCCTTAATCATGCCATGTCTTCAGCAGTTTGGTCAAAACTGTTCTGACCTTTACTGTAGTAGGTCGGTTCCCCTGAGCGGCCTGGTTTAGACTGTTTAGAGTCCCTGGGTAGCTTCCTGTGGACCGTCCATTCCCCTGTGAGTGCCCTTTCATAGACCGTTCAGCCCCTTTTTGAACGGCCTTTCCCTAGACCGTTCATCCCATTAAGTGGCCCCTTTGTGACCGACCAGTGAGTCTTGTCCATTGTTGTGTCTGGTAGTCGTAATGGCTTGTCCCGTGTCCATCTGTCTTAGGTCCATGTCTTAGGATGGTTAGTCCGTCCGTGTCACAGGTCTTCTCTAGACCGCTTGGTGGTTTGTCAGGCAGGTCAGCCAGAGTTGACTGATCCTAGTGGTCATATCCTTGATCGCCACAGTTGCCTCATGGCCCTACCCCTATCCGCCAATATCCTTTTCTCTGTGTGCGTAGCCGCTTCCTCCTTGATTGTTTGGTTTCCCCTAGCGGCCGAGTGTTGGATCACTTATGCCCAGAGTGTCGTTTCCCAATGTTTTGGTTTCTGTTTGTCTTGGCTTGACCTTATAGTCTGCCTGTCACCGTGGTTGTCTGTGGGCATCCTATGAGGGCCGGGACCATAATAAGATGGCCAAAAGCGCTTGTGTATGGTGTCATCGTCTATTTTCGGTCAACCCGGTGTGACCCAATAGTTGACAGGTGACCTTGCGTGTCTCGACAGTTTTGTCCAGTTCCAGACATGATTCTGGATGCCGCGAGGTGTCATCTTACCTCGTTCTACGTATCCAGATGTGTTGAGGGTCCTTGGTGTTCCCTCAGGTCTCCGTGAGTCGTTTCCTACGGTGAGTCAGTTTCTCTGGCTTAGGATTAAATCGATTGGCTGCTTGTTTCACTTTGTACGACAATCTTGACTTTGAGTCGTGAGACTCAAGGATCGTTGTAGCTTTAGGTCTAGTTGCCTTGTCCTGAGTCTATCGGTAGTTTTCTGTGCGACCATTGATGCTTCGTAGTACGTGCGATAGTGCTTCCTTGCCTGTCTGTACTCCAACACTCGTATTTTAAGTCTCTATGTCTAGTGAGCCTCCACTAGTTATAGCCTTATGACACGTTACGGCATGTTGGCCCTTGTGGTAGGGCAGTTCCCATTGTACGGCTTTTAAGCTAGTTTCGTGGGCCCCCGGTTCAACTGTAGCGTCCTGCAGAGGGGGAATACTAGCTAGAGGCCTGGCTTAGGCAGTGAGCCAGTGTGTACACACATGGTCAGGGGCTTGGACTGACACCGACGGGCATTACCCTATCTAGTCACTCGTGACTGTAGTTCATGTTCTGGTTCAGTGTGCACCTCGGTCTTCGCCATCCCAGACATCCGTAGAGAGGTACTTGTGGCGCAGCATAAGACGTCAGTGGACGCAGCTGGCTGTTCTTCTAGTGAGGGGGTACTTCCATCACGTGACACCTGACTCTCACATTTCTCGTGCATCTTGACCTTTCCGGGTTAGCCTTCTCTCGGCTTTGCCCAAGGTCAGTGTTGTGTCATGTGCATGGCATCCTAGTCGTGCATGTGTGGTCGTGTCTAGAAGAGTGTGCGCGACAATCGAGTCGTGTATGCTTTAGGGTCTGTCTTGTCTGTCTAGGGCTTTTACCCTTTGTCTTGTAGGTCTTTGCCTGCTTGGTGTCTCGTCAATAGATCGGTGACTCCTGACTTCATCAGTTTAGAGTTTGCCCTCCTGTTGCCGCCTGGAGTAGACTAGGGAGCCGAGGTTAGCTCGACAGTCGTGCTTCGCTCGGTACAGCTTCTTTTCCATTTTCTTTTAGCTCCTCTACTCCTTCCATTTTCGGCTTTCTTTTATAGCTTTGTAGTTTAGCTTTTTCTGCTTTACTACTCCTATTGTTTTAGCTGTTGTTCCGTGTTACTGTGTTATTTTCCAGTGGGGATCCGCGTGACCCCGACTGAGCCAGTGACATGAGGCTCACCCCTACTTTTCAGGTGGGTGGCGTCGTTCTGCTTCCGCGGTTACTGGTGTGGCGTGTCCGTAGCTACCAGCGGTACCTGCGTCAGGCTTCCCCCGACCTCAGTGTACGTCTTTCCTTTTCTATTGACTGTACTGCTTGTCTTTCCTTTGGACTGGACTCTGGTATAATTGTTAAATTTAAACTGTTAATGAATTATATTGTTAATTCGACTATGATTATTTATTCGGCTCCGTCACCTATAAACATTTGACGCTTTGCAAGATGTGACACCTGGCTGAGATTTCAGGGCACATCAATTCCTTCTGTCCGCACGTCAGTGTCTCTATAATTGGGGATTAAACTTGGGAACAAGTTACTAACTTATAAAAGTTTGGGATCAACTTTAATATTTTTCTAGAGAACATCTCTAGCACACTTTTGGTGAAAATCAATTCATTTTCCCTGTTGTAATGTTAGATGGTTAAAGACAAACACAATGTCCGAATATATATAAATATATAGATAGACACACACTGATCATCTGATCTTCACATCGTAACTCTACCCAGAACAGTCTCTCTCTCTCTCTCCCCTCTCAGGAATTAGCCCTTCGACTCCCTATGGAAGCTTCTAGAATAGTCATTCCAAAAAATTAACACACACGAAGACGATGTTATTCGGCAGAAACCCCGTCGTCCCACCCGAGCAGCTCACAAGGGGTCCCATGACACAGTCGGGTTGGTGAAGGCTTGCAAGGGGATTGGATCCTTAAATTGAAGCCCCATTCATAGTTTCCATGTCCTCCATGGATGGACAACGTACGTCTCCTGCCCCATGGCACAGTGCATGCCATCAACACAACGACATGCCACATATCCCTTTTTGGTGCCTTTTAAATAGAATTGTGATCGATGCCTCTCTACTGGAGCCGGGGGGTACATTGCGCCATCGCCTACATGACCTGATCTCTCTTCAAAAGAATAGACAGAGATAAGAATATTGCCAGCTTTGTTTTTTGAAGATGCCTTAACAACTCCAGCCCCCAGGACAGGAAGAACGTAAGGAAACACGGATGCCGTCCACGAACCGGAGCTGCTGTTCGGCTGCGCGCGATTCGGCGAGAATTGTTGCTGCAGTCAGCTCCTTGGTTGTTTATGCACTTAAGGCCGACTGACCTTGGGGATGGACCCGATGGGTCATCCCACGTTCCACAGTGTTTAAACTCTCCCTCACTTATGCAACCTAGACACGGGATTGCAAAGGTACAACCAGCCCGACGTCCGTGTGGGAGTCCACGGCTCGCAAGGACTTATAGAGGTCCCTGATGTGGTCACCTAGTCGACCCCAAGGAATATGGAGGTGAGAGGATCACACACCAAGGTGAGAAATGCAACTATGATATGAAAGATGAATGACCCTATGTACACCGGAGTGCATGCAAATTCTAGCCTAAAAACTAACAAACAATATGCAAACAATGATGTATGTATATGCCACAATAGGAGGAGGAGATTAGATAGCACCCAGGAATAAAAACATAATAAAAAATTATAGAAATAATATCAACCTTGAGATGCGTACCTGTAACTAGAGAAATGGTCTAATAGGATCCCGCCAGAGAGATAAGACGGTCTATCGCTAGATCACTTTTAAGCCAGAAATAGCCAGAAGGTAGACCGCCAGGGAATCCAGAGAGCAGAAAATAACAAGAAATAAAACGAGAAATTTGAGGAAAACACAAGGGCTACTGGGATGAATGAAGAGCAACAGGTCAAATAGAGGCTCAACACGATTGGCACTAGATGTCCCACCGTGATCGCTAAAAAATAGGGGTTGTAGATATTTTTATCTATCTAATGTGCGTGGTGTGAATATGATGAAGTGAACATATGATATGAAAGTAAAATATGCTAAGCAAGTGGTGCACTAACTCAAGCAATCAATAGTATAAAGCATGTGCGCATGTCATCATGGCAGGAATAAAGTAAAGGATAAAGAAAAACACACGTCGGGACGTGGAGCAAAGGGATAAAAGAAAACACACATCATAGATGTGGAGCAACTAAAGTAATGAAATAGAGAGGAAAGATACTGAAAGATGAAGACTAATGCCCAAATAAAGGAAGTGTGATCGCCACCATGGTAAATAAAGCATCAAAACTACAATATAAATCTTGGAAAGAGTCGGATGAAGCCACCTACCATGGGAGAGAAAACCAGGAGTTGCAAGATAGATCAGAGATTGCATTGCAAATGTAATGAGTCTGAATTCAGAATAGCTGGAGTGATCGCCAAGGCAATTTCAATTGGGTGCGGGACATGCACTGATTCCTGTACAAGAACATTCACAAAATCAGGATAAAACTATGAAAGACAGTAATAGAAGAACAATGGGAAGATAACCAGCAAAAATGCTTCTCTTTTCTCTCATCTTTGTCATGCACCTTTGTTCTTTATTGTTAGGCAACCATTGTCCAATTGAATATTTAGTATATTCAAAGCGTCTGTTGCTTCAGCACAAAGGTTGTGCCTATGTCAATGAAAAGTGTGGTCATACTTCACTTAGATGAGTTATCGACAAAGATTAAAATTGTTCAGTTGGATCTTGCACAAATCAGGAATTCAGGATTATGAGAATTGGATATGTTCTGCACATGCATAAGGCATTTTGGAGTTTCACTTATTATTAGTCACAAACTATTCAAAAAATAAGCTTTATAAGTCCTCCTACTCCCAGTATATCTCCTACATCTCACTTAATCTCCATCTGACATCCCCATGGGTACTGCCTATATATCTAGGGTAGAAGAAAACTCCCTTTCCGCCTTGGTCTATCTCTTGATAGCTTTTCCAACTTGTTCTATGCCACTTGGCCTATCTCTTCATATCCTTTTCTCTCCAGTTCAGTGTCTCCCTCTCATTTGATAACCTTCATATTGGCATGGTTCTAAGAATCCCTTTCTCTTTCTGAAGTTCTGAGCTTATTACCTGTCAAGAATGTCATAGTCCATATTACGTTCTTTACATTCACCTCTGCCATTTACTTCATCTTTTGTTTTGTGCTCAACAATGACGACCACTGCTCACAAAAATCCGAACTTGAACTTATTGAAATACATGTCTTTTTAAAGGATTTTTTAGCTTTTGACCATGTAATCTATTGTATCTAGCTTTTTTTTTGAAGGTGGAGATGTGGCCATGCTAGTGCACCGGGTGATGAATGCAAACGTGCCCTAAATTGGCTCCCATGCCGATAGCTATACAATTATTGGCTCCCACGCCAACAGCTATGCAATTCTCGGCCCCTGAGTCGACATCTATCTGATCATTGGCCCTCTGTCAACGACTACCCAACCATCGGCTCCTACGCCGACAGCTATACAACATCAATCTTGCACCCAAAAAGGGAGGAACAAAAAAAGATGGGAAAAAGATAAGAAAAGAAAAGAAGACGGGAAGAAAGGAAAGAAGTAAAGGAAGAAAAAAGAGTTGGCAAGAGAGGATGGTACGACCATATCCGTCGAGAGCCCTGCTGAATAATAATTACCACTGTGGGATTGATGCGGTGGAGTGAACCACTCATCCCCTCCCTGAGGGGGCGAGCGCTCTCCTGCGTGCCCACCTTGGTCTATCACAAGAAGAAGGAAAGAGGAGAAAAGACAAGAAGAAGTAGCTGGCAAGCATTGCTGATCAGGAAAGCAAGAAGGAGCCCAGAATCCCGCCTTCCTGCTGCCCCCGCTCGATGTGAGGCGGTCCCCGAGTGACTGTTAAAGATCTAATGAGCTACAACCGTAGCCTCTTATAACGATGAGGCCGAGCAAGGCCACCGCGCCCGCAGACAACATGCATACATCCTGCCAGGGGAAATATAAAGGGGAAGAGACATGCCCCCCAGGTCTGGAGGCACAGAAGCGAAGAAAAGTATACCCCGGCTTAAGGGAGTACGAAGAGAAATATACCCCGATCTGGGGGCACGTGAGGCCAAGAGACACACCCCGAATGGGCGCATAGAAGCTGCAAAGAACACACCCCGCCTGGGGGCATGGAAGCTATAAGAAACATGCCCCGGTCTAGGGGTATTCGAAGAAGTTGCACCCCGACTCGGGAACACACTAAGAGGAGCGCATCCGGTCTGAGGATGTTAATGAGAAAGGAAAAGAACAAGAAAGAAGAGATACGAGGCAGACGTGGTCTTTGCACCCGCCTCTCCCCAATAAACAAAGAGAAGAAGAGAAAAGAAGAGACTTCATTAATAATTGGCGTTGAGATAGCAGACGTAAATTAATACGCGTCTCTCTGGGGAGGTGCATATTCAAGAATATGCGTCTACTACAAGGACGCTAATGAAAATGAAATACGCGTCTTACAAGGAGACGCGGATTCGTTATAAATCTCAAAACGCATCAGGTAGGTACAACCAGATACTCATTAACACTGTTTATTTCTTTTATAAGGGGATGAACAGTAGCACTTTAAAACTAGAAAGATTTTAAGGAAACTAAAGGCATGACAATTTAGAGAAAAATCTAAGGATCCTAACAACATGCACATCATAATTTTACTCATCATGGTTCGCTAGATAATTAATTTTTTAACGTTGGTGATTTATCTAAATTATCTAAGGAATTCACGTCTGAGTGGTTGACGTGTATTAATAGGCGGCCGTATGTCTGACGCTAATTCTAGAATCAGTGCCTGCGTATGAAGACGCATATTAAGACGCGTCCACTGCACTGGTCGCGAATTTCTTCGAAAAATAGAAATGCCTTACACCTCTAAAACCTGCATGGAACTTGCATGGATCATAAAAATTCAACATGAGAAAGCTACGTGACTACATGCATGTCTTACTACACATGTGTAACTTAATTGTTTTGCCTGAGAGATAACCTACCTCAATCGAAGAAAGAAGAAGATGCACGACGGAGAGGAAGAAGACGACGCTTCCTACGATTCTCTACAACACACGTCGCACAACAACCACGAACACCACATGAACACGCACGAACACGCCTTCGAGTCCGCAACAATGGGGTTTTGCTGGGTTCGAGGCCACTATTTATAAACTTAAGGACTAAGAGTTCTAATTAAAC
This sequence comes from Amorphophallus titanum, assembly GCA_024336825.1. Taxonomy (NCBI): domain Eukaryota; kingdom Viridiplantae; phylum Streptophyta; class Magnoliopsida; order Alismatales; family Araceae; genus Amorphophallus; species Amorphophallus titanum. The sequence goes on from JANBPO010009106.1 coordinate 1,358,848, forward strand.
TCATATTACCATATACGATAATTACTATTACGTAATAGACTCCAACTTGCCCAACCAACCGCCGCTAGCCCTTTCTTTAACTATTAGGGAATGTTTGGTATCGAAATAAATTGTAGTGAGAATAGGTGTAAGGGTTAATTTATTTCTATTCTTATTCTCATGGGGAACCCGAAAAAGTGAGAAGTAGGGTGTTTGGCGACCGTAGCGCAGTTAAGGACGATGTTGATACTGCAGCCGAGTTGGGCGTTGGGATTTTGGGCGATTTCGATGGCTTCGTTGGAAAGCGCGAAGGCTGCTGTGAGGCTAAAAATGGCACCGATGAGCATGCTGGTGAAAATCCAACGATTATCGCGAATGCGCCTGTCTTCGTGCGAATAATAGGCTTTGATGCGCTGGGCACGGCTCTTGACCTGTGTGTTGGTTGCGACTTTGGCGGCTGATTGACGACTAGGCATAATAACTGACCTCGCTGATGGTTGGTAAGGGCGTGCCGACCCAGGCTTGTTGCAGTGAGCCGTCATCGGCAAGGGCCACAATCGTCGGATACTGGACGATGTCGTACGTCTCCGAGAACTGTGTGCCGGCGGCACTATCGGGATCGATCACCTCGAGTTGATGGCCGGTCTGAAATGAAAAATCGTGCAGGTAATCATCGACTTCGCGGGCATAATCAGTCCCCTCTTTGGTCACTATCACCACTCGCATCCAGCTACGCCACCTCTTTTTTGGGGCTGCGGCGCTGCTCGAGGATTTTCACGAAATCATCGAGGGTTTTGAAGTCATGGTAGACACTGGCAAAACGCACATAGGCGACTTCGCTGCGCTTGGCGAGTTCGTCGAGAACGGTGTCGCCGATCTGGCGGCTGGTGTCGTCGAAGGTCATACGTCCTCCCGCAAGATCCGCAAGCAACAGCCGTGCCAGAACGTGAAGCACGCATGACCCGCTCCAGGGCCCTTCCGCGACCCGCACCCGGACCACATTGGTGCAGCGGGCGGGGGAACGCCCGAGCACGGTGCAGGGAGTCGAACGCGTCACACTTTCGGCCCCGTTCAGCCGGCCCGGGACGGCTCAAGAAGCCCTCCCCGCCGGCCGATATACGGAGCGAGCCGAAGCCACACTAAGTTCAGCCCACGTGATTCAAATAATAGGTTCCATCATCGTTCTGGGTTCCCCCCTATAAATAGAGGGATGGGGGGAGTTCGAATGGTTTACCCCGTTCGAACTTCCCATTCCCTCTCTTTCTCTCTCTTTGTAGACCGAGCGGGCGTCCTCCCCCTTCCTCCTCCTCTTCTTCCTCTCCGTTCGTTGAGCACCACCGCCAAGGCCACCGTTGCCGTCGTTTTCTTCGTCATCGGGGTGAGGAGGTCGGTGCGGCCCTCTCTTCTCCTTCTTTCTCTCCCTCCGTTTCTCTCTCCCCCTTCTCCCCCTTCCTCTTCTTCTTCTTCGTTCGAGAGGCAATGGAGCCCTAGTCTCCTCTCCCTCTCCCTCTCATTCCCTCTTTTCCTCTTTCTCTCCTCCCCTCACCTTTCACCTTCTTCGTCTCCGGCGTCGTGTGCGGGAAGCGTCGCCGGCCGTGCCGGTGGAGGGATGTGTCGGGTAGTAAGGGTGCGAGTGTGCCATAGGGGTGAGCGACGGGCGCACCGGGGAAGGGTTTTAGGGTGTACCGGGGAGGCAACCCGGGGGAGGTGTGCCGGCGAAGGGTTAGTTAGGGTAGTGTACCGGGGAAGGGTGTCCCCGTAGCACGTCGGTGAAGTCCCCGGGTAGTGTGCCGAGGAACGGCGCATAGGGACTGTGCCGAGGAAGCCGCCCAGGGAACGTGTCGGGGAGCCGCATAGGGACCGTGCAGGGGAGAACAGGACGGGAGTGTGCCAGGGAAAAGTCTTCACCGAGTGTGCCGGGGAAGGGGGATCCACCGTGCCAGTGAAGGGGAAGAAGGATGATTAGACTGGCGAACTTCTGGTGTTGCCCTGCGGGGCCCACCACCACTTTGCTGGGGTCGTCACTCCTTATGGGCGTGCACCCGTGTTTCCCCTTACGTCCTTGGCCTAGGGGAAACTCTGCCAAAATTTCGTCAGAAATTGATGGAGACTTGGTCATCTTCAACAGTGCCCCCCCCTCGTGGATTCCAGACTTCATCATCTCGTTCATTACCTCCCCTTTCACTCTTCATTCATTTGGGTCTCTCTATATCTTCTATCAAATGCCATCAGTATTTAAAGGGGTTTCAGTGCTTTAGATGGCGGCTGGAGGTGGAGGGATGTGATCTGGCGACACCGGGCACCTTGGCCTGGCCGTCGGTTCAAGGACTAGCCACTAGTTCGCTTATCCTCTTTGGCCCATTCAATCCATTTGTATTCTTTTCGGCCCTATTCGACCCATTTGGCCCAGTTAGCATGCTATCCATCCATCGACCTCTTGAATGGCTACCTTCATTGCCTGAAATATTCTGCCTGCCCTCTAGGTTGAACTGGTGAACCCCGGTACTGTTGGGGCCTTAGGGACCACCATGCTCCATAACAGTTTTATAAGCTTTCAAGGTCGATCCCAAGCTCGTCTCGAGTTTTAGTGCAGCCTCATCCCACGATCGGAAGATTACTGCAAGGGTTTAATCGAGCGGATGATTGATCAAAAGTTCTTTCATCCAGTAGGGACTATTCCTTTTGGGTTTAGTTGGCTCGATCACTTCCGTAACGGACAACGATTTAGCCAGGTAACGGCTTTGCCGTAAAGGCTTGGCCAGATGATTTATATTGCAGTGGGCTCCTTTCGTTCATCGATGAAGTTGGGACCCTTTGGTGATTACTTCGAGAAGTGTACCTTGTCCTGGGTGATCCCTATAACATTCGGATTAGCTGTCGTTGTACCTTCTGAGCATCAGTGGCTCAAGAGAGTATCATCTGGTTGCAGATTGTGACAGTTGACCATAACCAGCTGGCGTCACATATCCGTGAAAAATTTTGGGTGTCAACACTTGTCGATGGCGAAGCTTGGACTCACTTCAGGAGTACTCATTTTGCTTTCTCAAGAGAGCCACGTAATGTTAGGTTGGGTTTATACACATATGATTTTAATCCATTTGGTGGTTCAATGGCATCTTACTCTTGTTGGCCAGTGTTCAAGACACTGTACAACCTTTTGCTGGACATGTGCTTGAAGCGAGAAAATCTATTTTTATCCTTAGTAATTCAATCGATGAAACCTTTATCATCTTCATCAGCTTTAAAGACATCATAAATGTCTCCTTGCCTTATCTCGCTCAGCAATGGGGCTTCATGAACTCCTTTCCCTGACTCTTGAATCAGCGTGGATGTTGGCAATATAACTTCCGGGCAGCTTGAATATTGGCCCGTGGGTGAATCACCCCAAGGGGCAGTAAGGAGACGCCGAGCCTCTTGTCCTTGTAGAGCATTATCGGAGGTTGTGGTAACCTATGTGATAATAGATTCTCAGTATTTACAGGGGACATCGGCTTTCAGCCCTTCATGTATCATTGTTTGGGGGTTTCGGGGTATCTCCTAACCGTAGAACCTGCATGATTTCTTCATGATCTTCTTGAAAATTATTGTACACCGCCTCTACAGGGCCTTCACCTGTAAGGGTATAAAGGGAGGCCTCATCTGCTTCATAGCATCTTCCATTGGTTGAACTCGTGACCTCCATGGAGAGAGAGACCATATGGACTACCCTTTTATAAATGCCCATCTCATGCTGGTGTGGTCGCTCTACTTCATATTCCCCCATTTGTAATTCACCCTTCTTGATCAGGCTTTGGGCGATATCTTTGAAAATGTAGCAATCTTTGATGGAGTGCCTCGACACCCGATGATAGGGGCAGAATCTAGGGTCATCACTTCTTCTAGCATCATCTGGCCTCTTGGGCTCTGGTAGAGCAATTTTGTCATAGTGACAAACCCATTTAAAAATCACCCGAGTCTTATATTTTGGGAAGGAGTAGGGCATCTTCATCTTGTCCCACAATGAGGGGCTTTGTTCCGTAGGCTTGTTGGTTGAAGGGCCAGCTATCTCTTGTGCCTTCCTCCTTAATTGCTTAAAAGCACTGAGGTCAACGCCTACAGATCTGCTCTCCCATCTTGCCATAGTGCTAGTGGGGCAGTGCTTCGATAAAAAGGCCTCAATATCTGTTGCCATTGTGCTCAGGCGATCAAGCACTGGATTTTAATGCCAATTACCCTCGAACAAAAAATGGCAAGGACGCCATTGCAGAGGAGGTTATAGACGAGCAGGACACGGAAAGGAAATGGCGACCATGAGAGTGTCTTCCATTTAAATAGCACCCATGAGACTGCCGTAATTTCCCAGAAATATCAGACTTTCTATAATTAAATAGCGACTGTCTAAAGAAGCGCTCATTAATGAGCGCCCGCTCAAAAGGGCATTATTTATTCAGATTTAATTTCGAATGGAAATCAAAAAATTAGGAATTAGAGCTCGTGCGAATGGTCGTTCATTCCTATAGGTCGACCTACCACAGGACTGTGTCGTCCTATATTTCAGGTAAATAGCGACACTCTACAAGGGCGTTCATTAAATGGCGTCCAGATGACGGTCGCAATATCCAAATAAATCAAAAAAATAGGAAAAACCTTCTTATTAAGTCAGTAATGAAGTCTACTTTGGGACATTACATCGTGACATGAAATTTACTCAACATAGCATTGATTTTGACATGTCTACAGCTGCCCCGTCTTGGCATCTGCTTTACAAGGGAGTGAGACAGAATGGTGTGTAGTGGAAATGAAGTGGAATGAAGTGAGAATGGACTGAAAAGTAGATGCCAAAGTGTGATGTGACACGCCTTCGACACTAGATGGTGAAAATCTTTTCATGATTCTGAATGAAACAACCTCGGATGATTTCAAGAAAGCATATATTATCTGGATGAAGGCTAAGCTAACAAGATGTGCATGCAGGCACGAAAGGAGAAAACACCATTGGAGAGTGATTATCAACCAATGTGGACGTGCTACAACCAAGGTGGGTCTGCAAGAAAATAAAGGGAAACTAGAGATGGGATTCTAGGTGAAAGATGCTTCAAGGAATTGGCCTAAGTGGCTTGAAGGAGAGCACAGTACTCGATTTGGAATGGAATATTTCATGTCAACTCAAATCTAGAGCTAGCGGCCCCCATCACTGACTTAATATGAGGATTTTTCCAACATTAAAGCTCAAAGTCCTACATGATGCGTTATAACACACACGAGTCCTACCATTTGAAACAAATTTGTGTTTTTTAAAAGCATGTTTGTTTATAGGGAATTTGACAGGTTCAGAATGAGAATTTCATCTTCCCTTGGCAGATCAGCAATGTGCAGTAATGTGTCCTACTTTACCACAACAATAACAATGATAAGAGTGATTTTTCTCTATGGATTTGTTATTATGACTAAAAGTAAATTTATTTTTACATGCTCTCAAGTTATCCTTTTTCATGATAAAATAATTATGCATCACATGACCGTGTTTGTCACAATAAAAATAGGAAACTTTTCTTTTATACTTAGAGGCATGGCTCTTAGCATGATTTTTCTAGACATGCACATCACAATCATTCAAATCATTTTTCTATTTCTGAGCTTTCAAATTGGTAGGCTGTTTGACCTTAGAGGTGCTGGATACATTAGACCCCTTGACAAATGATGCCAATAACTTATTTTCAAAGGGTTTCTTGTTAACAGGGTTGTAGCCCAACCCCTCTTTCTAGAAGTTCACCTTAACTCCCAATAACCTATCCAAGTTTTATTTGCCATCTACAAATTTAGACAATGAATTATTCAAGTCAAGAATTTTAGGTTGAAGAGATGAAATGTGTAATTTCGCACTGGTAAATTCTTCTTCATAAGTAGCAAGCCGGACATTCAACAATGCATTAGCGGTCTTGAGGCTATCTACTTGTTTTAGTCCATTCATATTTTCAGACTCATTTACAGCCACACATTTTTCTTTTTCCAAAACCAACAATCTTTCCGATATGACTGTGTTCAATTCCTTCAGTTTCTCATTTTCTCTTGCTAGCTTTTCATCATGAACAAGTTCATTTATCAGAATTTGGTCATTGTCCATTGAATTTACTTTCTCTTTCAGTTCCCTTTCCATTTGTTGAAATTCACAGATTTGAGCGAGAAGATCATTATTTCCATATCTTAAGGGACAAATTTGATCTTTATGAAATTCAATGTTCAACACATGAGACTTAATCAGTCCGGCGATGAAAAGCAGCAGCACGGGATTGGCCCAAGCCGCCATCGCCATGGCGCTCATGGCGCGACCTAGGCCCTGCCACGATCCGATCGTCGAAAGGCTGTCAGAGAGCGCAGGCGGAGGCTTGGGGAGGCCGCCCTGCATGGCCGTATTCAGCAGCGTCGTTCCACCAGCATTGGCTGTGTGGGCAATCACTGGCGATATAGGCGTCCTCTCTTCGGCCTTTGCGTAGGAAGACGGAGAGATGTCTTCCGCCTCTGCAACGAGGTCAGGCTCGACTACTGGCGACAGATCAATCGTCTCGTCCAACTCGTCGACACGCTTGATCAGCGCCACCGCGCCAGTCTGAGACGAGACAGCCGATGCATCCCACTTGCCATCCTCGACATATTTCCCGCGCGCATAGTGCTGCGTGCCTGACCACAGATACGCGCTCAGCGTCTCGGGGTGATACTTGCGATATCCGAAGCCATTGTAGCGTTCGAGTTCGAAGCAGGTGCGCTCGACAGACCAATCTGTGATATGCTGCAAGCCCTTCATAAGAAGGGCATCGCAGGCAGAATCCTCCCAAGTGAACGGAGGATTGCCTTTTGCCGGCCGCGCCTTCGGAACGCGCCGAGTTCGCGCGGACAGGGGATCGCCATTGTGAAGATGTGTCGAGAACCGGCAGTTCGATTCCATGGCATGGATCACGCCGACAACGTACCAGGGCACGCCGGTTTGCATCTCGATTGCCTGATAGCGCGATTTGCTGGCAAGGATCTTCGTTGCGGTCGCCGTCGCCGCCTTGTCGAATTTCGCCGTGATGGGCTAGTTTCCGTGGGCCCTCTTGCATAGTCAGTAGCGTCCTAGTGGGAGGGAAAATTAGCTAGAGGCCTGGCTCAAGGCGATGGGTCAGTGTGTGTACACGTGGTCAGAGGCTTGGATTGACGCTGACAAGCGTTACTCTGATTAGTCACTCGGTGCGGTACTGTTGTGTCACTCGCTTGTCACGAGCTTGACTGGTAGACTCATTTTTGATTGGCTGGAAGCAAAGAGAAGATTGCCTTGACAGGTGACCTTTCCCATGAATGTAAACTGACAGATCTTTTGTCCAAAAGGGACTGATTTGGAAACCTCATGATGACAAGGATGGTTGACTGTCCTAGGAACCTTTTCCAAACCTCAAAATCTATGAATTTGAAGGTTTACGGTTCCATCTTTAATTTTCTAGAGGTCCACAGAACCGTTGTAGGTTTAACTTAAGGAAGCCCTCAATGGTGTCGAGGCAGCCTCATGGGAATAGTAGTTTCTAGTGACATTGTTCATCATTATGTGTTGACGATCTACTTGTTACTCTTAATAGGCATTTGTTGCTCTAGTGGGTCTATTTGTCACTGTTATAGCCTATTTTTCACCCCTAAGACTCTTGAGCCGTCACCTTTGATCATCCTTTTCTGCTTGAAAGTCTTCTGGTGCGTCAACATAGCAAGCTCTTTCGTTGACAGAGCTTTAAGGGAACTGTAGTGCTCTTGATAGAAGTTTACCTAAACTGCTTTAGGTGTGTTAACGTAGGATGGTCATAGCGTCGACACATCCTTCTTCAGGCTGGCTTCGAGCTTGTGATGCATGAGATTTTCATGTGTTTGGCTCTTTTTCTGTGTTGGGGATCTATTTGTCACCCATAATAGACATTTGTCAGCCATATAGATCTATTTGTCGCCCTTATTCGCCCATCAGTCGTCGCCTTTGTTCCATTTCTCAGCTTCTCTTGATTACGTCGACGACATTACCCTGTTGCATCGACTCAACCTTGAAGAACTATGTTGTTGCTTTGCTACTGCTCCTGCTGCTACTTCTGCATGCTTTTATTATCTATTTTTCACCCTTGACTCTCTATTTCTCTACCTTAAAGGGCAATTTGTCATAGTTAGACTTCAGCTTGTCTTCCTTGATATCCAACTTGACTGCATTGACGCACAAATAGTGTTGCGTTGACCCAGCTTTAAGGGATTTGCTAACTTCAGCCTTATTATTTTCCCTTCACCTGGGGGTGAATGGGATGTGGAATGACATTTTGAGGCCATTCCTGCCGTTCTCAATTTTCTAGAATGAAAATGGACCTACTAGGAACCGTTTCAAGGTGAAACAGCCCACCTGGTGGCCGCTAGCCGACCAAGGAGTGTCGGCAGGTTTTGCAGTCATGCAATTGACCACCACCTCCAACGGCGGCCAAGCGACCAACTGTTTTCCTCATGGGGCCGACGCGACCCCCGAGGGTGACTCTTGACCATTGTGAGCTTCCTCCCGATTAAGCGGTCATGGAGTGACCACCTCATTTCCATTTGCGGTCTCAGAGTGACCGTTTTAGGGTGAAACAGCCAGCAGGTGACCGTTCATCCCTTCTCTAACCCCCGTGGTGAGGCGGTCTTGTGGTGGCCGCTTCTACCCTCGGGCGGTCTGGCGATAGATCGGCAATCCCTCTTGCAGTCAGAGCGTGACCATTTTCTAGGTTTTAAGTCACTCGAGGTCGGGAAGAATAGCGGCCATACGACTGACCGCTCAGGCAATGGATCGCCATCCTTCTCGACAGTCTGGGAGTGACCGTCTAGTTTTTGGAGGCCTCTAGGGCTATGCGGTCCTGGCTGGACCGCTATGCTAGGCTTTGCGGTCCCAGCCGGACCGCCTAGCTCTTGGACGACCCAGGGAGGACTGCCTCTTGGTTTTCGTGTTTATCATGCCCGTTTAAGTGTTGTGTTGGCCTCCAGTCAACCCAGTTGTGACCTAGTGGTCGACTTTCGATCTCGTGAATGTCCCGAACACCCTAGGGATTCTGTGTCTATGTTTTAGGGTGTCTAGAGGTACCATGCTATCTCGATTAGCGTGCCCATAGGTGTTGGATCTCCTAGTTGATTTTGGTTGCTATGTTTTAATGATGACAAATCTCATGTGTATGTGTCTTTTTAATAGCCGTTGAAGAATGCTAACCAATGTGTTCAACTCTCAACTATCTTGTTTTGAAGGAACAAACCCTTGGTGGACAGATGGGTCTCCTATATCTCTCTCCCAAAATATTCTGGGGCAGGGGGAGATGCTGTCAAAATCCCACTAGGAATTCGTGATTTAACTCCGCAGTATGTTCCTTGAGTTTTTCGCTAGGTTTTCACCCTTATTGCGGTAGCGACCTCACGGATGCTCATGCCAAATTATGAGGAGCTGCATACCCAATTTAAAGGAGTAAATTAGTAATAGACGCCATTCCCGGCACACATGGTCCCAGCAAAGCATGAGTCCGCCAAATGCTATCACACCAAGTCCACAGTCATGGACCCATATGTATGCACCGCAATGCTATGAACGGTCTCAAAGAAAGAGGTAGCTTCTGATTGACAACTCTGTGAGTAATACGGACTACTTAGAGGGCTAGCCCTCGGGTTCTCCACTCATCGTAGGGTACGGGAGTGCCATCTCGGCACGACCGTCTTCCTGGAGTTCATATCGACACCTTGTGGACGATTCTCCTATACCCTCTTCGACATTCCTCGAGATAGGGGAGGTGTTGTCGAAATTTTTATTTGAATTTGTTAAATAAATATGTGAATGAAGATCCAATAAAAGAATAAACCATAATAATTGTAATAATAGCAATAAGATGATCTCCAACCAGCTCGCATAAGCATGGAGTGACTTTCGTCTATATGCCATTCGTATAAGCATAAGTATGAATGCTTGCATTCCCCGATTCCTCAGTATATCACATGGTGATTTGTGCAAAGTCAAATTACGTCCAACTGTAAGCTATCACTATGCGTGATGGTGATCCTCGGATCTATGTTCTTCGCCCTCGTACTAGGAACCAGTAAAATAAAATAAATATTATCATGTTGCTTGCTTGTGTGCATGATTAAATCTTGTTCTATTCCACAAAATGAGCATTATCTGCATATATTCTTTTCAGCCCCAAGGGCTCTTCTACTTTGGTGATTAATCAAGGATTTTTCTTCTTTCGGAAGGAAGTAATTAATGCCATAGTCATTAGGGTATGGCAGACTAAACAAGGTCTCCCAAGAGTCCCACGATGAAGAAATCGGAGTTTAGGAAGTTCAGGACTCTCTATCTGGAAAACGGTCTATCGTATGACCGCATACAGTTGAAAACGGTCATGGGAGGACCGCAAGGCTATGGCAAACGGTCTAGGGGGTGACCGCAAGACTTGAGGGGTGAAACAGGGTGATTTCATGCAAGTTTTGGGCCTAACGGTCTAGGGAAGACCATTTTTATCACCTAGCAGTCTTCCCATGACCGCTAGGCTACTGGAGGAAAATTTTTGGGTAGGCTTCATACGACTTTGGAAATCAGAGTATATCTTGAAAACAAGGAAGAACTAGTAAAAGTGGTAGAAGAGGAAATTGTAGATAACGGAAAGATGAACAACTTTCATAAAGAGAGAAAGATGAAAAGATGATCATACGAGGGAGAAAATGAGGTAAGAATCAGAGAAAAATGCTAGGTTCGCTGGTGAACAACATAGTCTACCAGAAAAATGTAAATAACTTGAAATCGACATAGAACTGGCTAATGACGTAGAAGAAGAAAATGTAGATCTTTAAAAAATAAACAACTTTAGTGACTGACAGTTAATAAATAGAGGAACAGAAGGGGAAGAAAAAGGGCCACGTTTAGGACTGCATAGCGAAATGAGTCGAATGTTGGAAGGAAGTTGACCTAAATGGGCCGCAAGTGGACTTGGAAGCTAGAAGTTGATAAAATAAGGCTCGGGGCTCTAAAAAATCATCATCTCCAAAGTCCAAAGGTTAGGTAATTATGAAATAGACTCAAAATCTATCCAAGGAAGGCTCCAAAATAATGGGTAATTCGGGACATCAAAAATGATGAATAAGAGAAACGATGTAACTTGCGGGCTAAAAACAACTGTCAATAGATGCCTCTCATTGATGTCCGCTTTGCAAGGGAACGAGCGAAAGGGACACAGAGGTGAAATGAAAAGGATATGGAGCAAAAGGCACAGCAACGTGAAATGAAGATGAAGCAGAGATGAAGTCCCGAGGCAGCCGGAGTTGGTGATCCCTCGGACGAGGTAGAGTCCCCTCGGCTTCCCTCCTCACTTGATGCCGAGCTAGAAGATTCGGAAGACGCTAAATCTGAGTTGTAACACTGCACAGATGGGAATATGACCGCCCTTGGCGCCTGCTCCTCCGCCTAAAAGCTGGCCCGATGATAGCCTTGGGTGAACCCCTTTCGGGCTCCTCGACGGAAGCCTGACTGGTAGAAAGGGAAGGTAGCCTTTTGGAGATCGGTCTGGTAGTCCTCTGAGATTTTGTACCACTTGAGCACCTCCACCCCGACTGACTCTGCCCTACTATCAAGCTCGTTCGACCTCTTCTCTGCCTCGGCCAGCGTAGCCTCAACCTCCGCCCGAAGTCGCTCACCCCCCTCGGCTAGATCCTCAAGCTCCACATGCTCGGCCTCCCATTGCCCATCATGCTCGATTTGAGTCACGTGCTCCTACTCTAGGAGTTTACTCTTCAACTCAAGCGAACTACGGGCCTGAGCCAGTTGCTCAGTCGATGCCCGAGCCTCCGCTTGGCTCGACTTCGCTGATTCCCAAAGCAAGGTGATCTCTCGTCGAAGCTCCTTAAGATCGGTAGTGAGCCGAGCAACTTTCCGATCGGATGTGCTGACGGCCCAAGCACGATTCGATCACTCCGTCTCTGCCCGAGTGTAGGCATTGGCTATGTCAGCCCCCATCTGGGCCAAAAACAAACTGCCCTCCATGATCATCTCGAGGACCATGGACAGAGGATTCTTCCTATCTCCTTCTCGCACCACCCCTGAGGCTATGCTACGACATCTCTGATACAAGGAACCCCAGATGCCGAGAGGAGGGCCAGTCCTCTGCGGAGTGATCGGAATGGGGGCTCCCCCTCTGAGTGATACTCACTCGGGATCCCCGCCGGTTGGCTCGAATTGGGCCACCCCATCCCGTGTCTCTCCTACCTTGGCCGGCTGGGATAGAGTCACGTCTCCTTGCCACCATCCGGCCTTGACTGGCTTTTCCCCCACACCTCCACCCTACGCTCCTCCGGCTTCGCCCGACACTCCAGCATCGGCCACCACCGCCTAAGAGTTACCTACCCCCGCTGCGACCTCCACGACCTCATTGGCCCCCTCTCACTCGGCTGAAGGGAGAGTCGGCCAAATAGTCTTGGCCCCTTCTAGCTCGACGGATGGGAGAGCCGAGCGAGCACCATCTTCGACTGAGCAGGTGGCCCCAACCCTCTTTACTCGCTTCTTCTCCACCGACTGAGCCTTCATAGAATCCTATAGCACCTTCTCCATGGGATCCTTGTGCTTGGCCCCCCGCTGCTCGGAAGCCCCTTCCCGGGCTACCTGCTTGCCTTTGTCCCGGGCTCGGGAAGAACCCTAGGGAGCCTCCGACTCGACAGCGATCGACGTGTCACCCACGTTGATCACCTCCAACTCAGTCGATGGCACCTCCTCCTCAATCGGCCTCCTCACATCTGAACAGAAGAGGACAACATCATGAAAAGAAGAGCATTTTCTCAAATAGGGGGAGAAGCTAATTTTTGAGGCCCTTACCCGTCGTCAGCAGTCGCTCAGAAAGGCACTATTCGATATTACCTGGAATCACCAGCTCACCCGTCGGTCGGCGATTTTCTAGGAGAATCACAACCCTCTGCTCCACCTCTAGGGATACCTCGGCTGGCTTCGAAGGAATGTTCAGGTGGATGTTGGGCACAGTTAGGAAATTACAAGATGCATCCACTGAAGATGTACCCACCCAAAAGTACTGAGTCTTCCACCCCTTGTGGGACAAGTCCTTTTGGGATAGAGACACGTAGCTCCTAGTTTATCTTGCCTGGATAAAATAGAACCCATTGCCCGCCTACCGATGCTCCTTCAACTCGAAGAAGTAATGAAAAAGATCCAGCGAGGGAATGATCACGCACTGGCAACAGAGGAAGTGGAAAGAATAAACAAAGAGATAAGAGTTAGCAACCAGCTGGATAGGAGCCAGCTGGAAGAAGCAAAGGAGTTCAATGACGAAGGGATGGAGGGGGAGGCAAAACCCACTTTTCCAGCACAGAAGCAAGGAACAAAAGTACCCGGAGCTAGAGTCCAGGCTCATCTCATGAGGGGCAGAAGTCAAAAAATGGTACTTCAAAGGGAGACCGTATCGGTACTCCAGTCGCTTCACCTCTACCTCATCTAACTCCCTGTGATTCGGAGCTGGCGGCACCAACAAGGTCCTCGAGGCCTGCCCACTCCCCTACTGCTCAGCATCCAGATGCTGGTCCGCCATGGATTGAGTAGGAGAGCTAGAGAAAGACGATTCTGTCGACTCCGGAGGAAGAGGAACCTGCCGAATCACCGCCGCAGTAATCTCCGCCTGCTCCGTGAAGGCTACCGCAATTCTCTGCTCCTCCGAGTAACCCTCCCAGCGCATGAGAAAACCCCAAAGGTAGAAGTGAAGGAGAGCAAAACTCTAAGCCATGGTAGTATAGAACGTAGTCAGTGCACAACGCTTATAACCGCTAGTGGGAGGCGGCGCGATGCTCCGATCTCCAAGAAGAGGGGCCTCCTTGCCTTAATCCGATAGGATTATCATCATTACGGGCACACTTCCAGGATAGTCGCTTCACATGGCCCCTATTAAAGTTGGATCTCCACCAACCTGAGCCATAAAAGTCCAGCCCAAATAGCTATTCAACTGAGCCTAATTTGGCTCGGGAGTAGGAGGGGGACTAGTGGAGAGAAGTATTTCCACAGCCCATATATGAGCGGCCAAACAAGGTCCTACCAGACCGAACGAGGCCCAGCTCCCTCAAGTGACAGCCCTGTCGGGCCCACATGCCATGAGATAAGCCCAATAAAGTCACTCGAAACCAAGCATTTCCTAGGTGGCCTCTTGGCTGGGAAGCCCGAGCGTCGGTCAAAACGGGGAAGGTCACCCACCGCTGCATCATACCCCCTCGCCCGAGCTACACTTCCATTGCTTGGGTAAGAGCTAATGCTCCATACTCGGGCTGATCGACGGATGCTTATCCCCATAGCCGGTGAGAGTCCTTTAATAGCCTGGAGTTTATGAGGATAAGGGAGACCAAGTGTCCTCAGACTATAAAGAGCCCACGTCAAGGACGCAACCCCCTCCTGAAACTCCTCCAGAGACCTTGTATGATTTCTTGTCAAAAAATCAGTCTGCGTGTTGATCAACCGAGTCGCTGGTGTTGAGCTGGTGTCTTTTCTTCTTTCCACACTTTGAATGACTTGCCGTTTCACGTATTCCGATGGGAGGGTTCCTTGAGGGAGTTAGCGTAATTGTTCCTACGGAAAAGATGTCTGCCTCTTGTGTCTTTTTGAGGGGAGGTTCAATTAAGGTAGAAATCTCCCCCTTCGGCCTATAAAAGGTCTCGAAGGGCACCTCCTCCTCTCTACGCCGCTTAAGGCTTCCCTTGTAGTCTCTACTTCTTCTTCCCTTTTAGAAAAACGATCATCTCCTTCTCTGTGATCATCCTCTGGTGAATCATGGAGGGCGACTCTGAAGATGAAGACTTTGATGATTGTTGGGACGTCCAGGCTGCTTCGGCGTAGAAGAATGGGGGACAACTGGGCTGTCGGCATAGAAGAAAGGGGGATGCATGGTGACGGGCTCCCTCCTTACTTCTGGACCGCCGCCACACTCGGTGGAGGGGATGGTTGAGAGAGAAAGACATTCAACATCAAGGCCTCACCTCTCTTCCTCTGTTCTTCTCCCCGCCTCCCCTCCCACTACCTGCGGGCCAAGAGAGTGTTCAAAACTTTCTCTCTCTTCTATTCTTCTTCTTTTTCTTTGTCCTATTTCTTCTTGTCCTCACTCTTTTGAGTGTGCCTATTTTCCATTTCTTCTTCTTTTCTTATCCTTGCTGCACCACTTGGAGGGTGCTTGCTTTCTATTGGTGATCGGGCATACCCTCCTTTTTATTTCTCTACTGATACCATCTCTTCCAAACTTCTCGAGTAGACAAAGTCAGCCATCCTGCTACCCGAGCTAGTTTCCACACTAGGTGGAGTCAGTGGCTCGATTTGGAGCTGCCGACCTTATCTGCATCGAGTTATTAGTTCATGTTGTATCAATTATATATATATATATATACACACATTGTACTAGCTATGGCCTATCTGATGTACAAAGAGTCTAACAATGCAAAAGAGTTCTTTGAAAAAAATCTGAATATTTTTCTAAAAAATAAGGAAATTCTTCATGAATCCTCTTGTGCTTACACACCCTAACAAAATGGGATAGCTAAAAGAAAGAACAAACACTTGTTGGAGACTGCTCTCTTGTTTTAGCACAATCTTCAAAAAAAAAAAAAAAAAATTGGAGGGAAGCCATATTGACTGCAATGTATGCCATCAATCGAATGCCATCTTGAGTTCTTGGCTATAGTGTCCCCATTGGCCTCCTGTGTCCCAACCGCCCTTTGTTTTCCTTCCCACCAAAAGTCTTTGGATGTCTATGTTTTATACATTGTTTGTAGCCGGGCACTACCACGCTTGATCCTCGTGCTATTACGGGTGTGTTCTTGACAACAAGATTAGCAAAAAGTATGTGCTTAAGATGTCACATTTAGTGAGCCGTAGTCCTAGTTTTCTACCCCCACTCCTTCGTAGGGGGAGTCTTCACCTACACCATCCAATCTGCCTCTTGTGTTTCATACACCTTCTCTTCCTGCCATAAATGGATAACCTTCTGAAGTTGGTATTTGTGATCAGACTGGAGAGAATAAAGAGTTGATCACTTACTCCCATCGGGGGAAGGTAGTAGCAAATCCTCCTATGGATTGTTCTTCTCAAGTAGGTTGTTTCTACAGGTTGTTCTCTTAAACCAACTGAGCTTGATCTCCTAATTGCGGATCGGAAGGCATTCGTGGGTGTACAAAACACCCAATCTCTCAGTTTACCACACATTCTTGTCTCTCACCCTCTTATCAATCTTTTGTTTCAGCTTTGTCCACTATCTCTTTGCCTTGTTCCTATGCAAAGGCTGTGAAAGATGCTAAATGGCAATGTACAATGGATGACAAGATGCATGCACTACAAAAAAATCAAACTTGGGAGCTGGTTGATCCACTGATGAGGAAATGGCTGGCGGGCTCCAAGTGGGTGTTCGACGTCAAATGTAAGCCCGATGGGTCTGTTGACATGATATACAAAAATTACAATAAAGGAATTAGAGCAAACTTGCATGCAAGAACAATGAATGTGGTGAATGGGGTTTTATCAAACCAAGGTGCCTTGTTTATTTATCAAACACCCTTTATTTGCTTGCTCCAAGGCACACCAGCAATAACAAGTTCTCATTTTCTACTCAAAGCTACCCAAGATCTCTTGGGTCCTGAAAGATTAGCTGCACTTTTCACTGGTGCTATCCATGATTTCACAGTATTAAAATCATCAGACTTCATGGCAAAACAATTATTCATTATATGTCCTGTTTTCCCATAGTAGTGACAATGCATGAAGGCATTCAAAATTTTCTTCAAAGGATATGCATGAAATGTCTGTGGGATGGTAGTAGTTTTGCCTTTTCTATTATGGAAGCTGTGGTTCCTTTTCAGATGCCAACAGTCCTTGATTGTATGCCCAGGTCTTTTGTAGTTATGGCAGTAAGGCCTTTTGTTTGAGAACAATTTTGGCCTTCTTTGGACAGTGGGTTTTCTACTAGCTCTTAATTCATCATTCTTAAGAACCAAGTAATCATGCATAACATGGCGAGATCTACCATAATGGAAATATTGAATTGTTCCCTTCTTTACAACATGATTTTCAACATGAGTTTTTTTAGCATGCATGTGAGAGTTTTGACATGAGCCTTTTTTGTTTGAATTTACTTTGGGATCTTTGAAGCCATTCAATTTCTTGCATGCATTCTTCTCATCAAATTTCATGACATTACATTCATGCATCATGTGACCTACTCTACCACAATAATAACATGACATTTTATTTTTGTGTGCATGTGTGTGTGTGGCAGACTCATGTACTACATGCACTGTGATAGTAGGATGCTTTTTGAACATTTTCTGCATATCATTGACCTTTTTTTGTTTTTCACTTTGTTTTAGGTTTGTCTAATTTTTAGCTTGTTGTGGGTCCTTCTGGGCAGTGAACTAAAAGATTGGTGAATTAGACATGCATTTTGGCTCAGAATGGGTTGCAGAGGACGGAGGGGATCGGATCAACCGCCTCCACTCCGACTTGGAGGCGTTCGTGAGGCGCGATCCAGTCTCAATGTGTTTGGTGCCTTTCAAGGCAGGCAACGCCAATTTCGGCCGCTTAGCGCAGCCGGAGGACGAGGTTTGGGACTACAGGACGCGCAGCGGCCTTCCCGTCATGAGAATTTTCGGGCGCTTCGCGGTGCCTGGTACATTTATCGCCTTCAACTGGGCACCTCGCATCGTTTCTTGGAATGGGCGCGAGGCGTTCGGGGATAGGCACGATCCGAGATGGGATGAGGCGAAGGGGGCCTGCATCTCACAGTGGGAGACGCTGTTTCCCAACCACAGTCCAGTTCATGGAGACGACGTTCATGCCTACGTCCCAGACGAGTTCGCCTTCGACATCCTTTCTTCATGAAGTTCAGAGCGGGCAACCGATCCCCTCTGAGAAGATCGCTTATTTCGAGCAGCGCGCACTGAACAACTTCTATGCCGTCGTCCTCACGAAGTTCTTGCAGTCGGGTCTGCGCAAAGCAGACTTGGCGCGCCGCATCGGTCTGAGTCAGCCGCAGCTGAACCGCTACCTAGCCAGTCCCGGCAACTGGACGATTGCCACCGTGCAGCGTCTTCTGCTGGGTATAGCTGGCGAGGAAGCTTTGCTGAATTCGAAGTCGTTCTTGGGCAGGACGCCTCAGAACCGTTCTGTGCTCGACATCATGGACGACGAAGACGTGTCGCCCTTACCTAGGACGGAACCGACGACAAGCGACAGCCTGTCCATCACGCTCAAGTTTGAACGACTCCAGCCCGTCGATGCCTAAGAAGCTTCACATCGGAAATGCGGTGTTGGCGGAATACGTCACCCAAGGCAATCGCAACAAGCACACGCTGGTGAACGTCTATTCGGGTGATGTCATCGTTCAGGAGTTCCCTGCCGATTTGACGTTCGGCCTATACGTCGAGTTGATGCGGCCGAGCCCTGACGCCATTCCTGACGAATTCAAGGTTTAGGTCATTCTCTATAGAAACCCTAGCCTAATTTGTGTTTATCTCAAGCTAGGTGGCATAGATAATTATTACGAGTCAAAATATTTGGAAGTTGTTCCTATCTCGGGTCCCTTAACCTAAATTAGGACTCTAGGTGGGAGAAATCCTATACATAGGATCTCATAGCCTCCCTGGTCGACCTTAGCTCGTGTGAGAAGGTTTCTAGGTATGGGAGGATCGTGCTAGGAGAAGAAATTGTGGGCTTTCTTCGAGCTTTTGCGGAATCACTGTTCTTCTTCCTTAAAACAACTCAAGGTAGGTGTTCTCTCTGATTAAATCCCTAAATAATGTTTCACACATGTTTATATGCATGTCTAGCATGGTTCTGCATTATTTTCCTGAAATTCTATCTACTATATTGCATGTATTTCATAAATTTGGGACAAGATATCACTATTTTATAGTTTCCCTCTAGAAACGACTTTTTGTTTGTAGTCGTGAATGCTATAGGGACCATGTTCTTGATCGCGACCGCCTGATAGACCGCATCCTTAAATTTTGATTTTTATTGATTAAATATTCTTGTTAAAGATTGTGGTTGCCATACTGATCGCATTTTGATGATCGTGGCGCCTATGTCGACTGCATTCTATCACAGGTTTCAAGAAACCCTAGTGTCTTTCCAGCATGTTATGTTAGTGGTATTGAGCCTAGATGCATATTTATCGTATCTGCAAGTCATCTGAACCAACTAAAGTAACTAGGTGCATGAATAAACCTTTACTTCTTAAGTTGCATGATTTGTGCTCATCTTCATCCTTTGATTCTATAAACTCAACTTGATTTCATTGTTCTTAGCATGTTAAAAGAGTAGATAACTTCCTATTAACCAGAATTTTGGTTCATCATTGCATGGTTTAACTCTGTCACATGTTAGTTTACATTCATTGGTGATTTTATGATTATATCATGTGATATATCATGCTTCATTGATTGAAGGGTTTGTCACTTCGGTGATATTAATAACCCATTTTCATTTTGGACTGAAGTGAGCCTTTTATACCATGCACTTGGTGCTTGCTTCAACCCGTACAAGGCCTTCTGTAACTTGTACACATGCTGTGGATGTTTTGGGTCTTCAAAACCTAGAGGTTGTTCTACAAAAATATCATCTTTGATGTACCCATTTAACAAAACAGATTTAACATCCATTTGAAATAACATGAAATTTAGAGAGCAAGCATAGGATAAGAGAATCTGGATTGCTTCTAATCTAGCAACTGGTGCAAATGACTCATCAAAATCAATACCCATCTCTTGGCTATACCCTTTGGCCACAAGCAGGGCCTTGTTCCTAACCACCAATCCCGTGGTATTTAGTTTATTTCTGAAAACGTAACGGGTTCCAATGACGGATTGATTCTTAGGATGCGACACGAGAGACCACACCTTGTTTCTTTCAACTTGGTGTAGCTCTTCATGCATAGCCTAAATTTAAGATTCATTTTGAAGAGATTCTTGTACATCCTTAGGCTCTTTTTGTGGGATTAAGGCCATCAAATCCTCTTCTTCTACTTGCCTTAGTGAAGATATGGTTCTTACCCCATCTTTAGGATTATCGATAATGTTTTCAGCAAGGTGATCTTTCAGCGATGTTGAAGCTTTAGGCAAGTCGAGGTGCTACATTGGTTGTTCTTGAAGTGTTTCAATTGAAGGGTCTTCATCACCTTCAACCTTGGTGGGGGTTCCTTCTGTTGTTTCATCCTTAGCCTTAGATGGTCCAGCATCATTTGAATTTTTAGGAGTTTCATCTGCATCCAAAATAGAAGAGATTTGATTTGTTAATTTTGATTCAGATTCATCAAAAATAACATGAGGTGTTTCTTCAACAACTAATGTACTCTTATTAAACACTCTGTAAGCTCTAGAGTTCAATGCATAACCTAGGAATATTCTCTTGTCACTCTTCTCATCAAAGTTACCTAGGTTATTCTTACATTTGTTAGATATTTATCATAGGCATACAAAGTGTTACTTCGCTACTATACTTCACCCCGGGGAGATGTTTATTGTTGCCCTAGGCTTCTGCGGAACCCCCCCGGGGAGGGGAAGTTGTTTTCGTTGAGTGAGGTGGGGATCTACGGGACCCCTACTGAGCTGATGAGATGAGACTCACCCACTTTATTTTTACGTGAGACGAGACTTGCGCGTAGTACTTCAAAGGCAGTTCGTGGTGCCAGTGGTCAGAGTTAGACGCCAATTTGCGAGAGCCGGAGTATGTCCCGTGGACTTGTACTTTTCTTTTTGGTAGACTATACTTGTGTTGGACATGTAGTTCTGGACTGTATAACTCTATTAAATCATATAATAGTTTAGTTCCAATATTAATTAAATTGTGCATTATATATATATTCCTATGTTTATTTTAGCTTCTTGTACACTCCCACACTAGGCCTTAACCCTTCCGGGCCCGTGGGTGGTGGGCCAGGATTCAAAGTATCGGGCCTTTTCTGGTACTCAGATTTTGGGTCGTTACAGGCTGGTGTCGCCCTGTGTGTGTTGGGCGCAGTTCTTTGCTGGTTCTAGCTCGGGATCGAGTACGATTTTGTTGTTCGGAGGTTCTCCCGAGGGTGTTGGTTCAGTGGGTGGCTGTGTGGCCTTGTTAGGGTTTCCATCTGCGAAGACGGACTGTCTGATCGTGGGAGTTGGGGGTAGCATAGAGGGCTTGTGTGTGTTCCCTCTATTTACCATCTTCTGGTTCCAGTCACCATCATTGTGTTGCACCGGTGTTATTATTTTGTTGCTACCGTTGTTGTTCTTTACTTGTTGCTCTTACGCTGTGCCTGTTTACTACTTTCGTTGTAGTGGGGACCTGCGGGACCCCTATTGAGCCAATGAGATGAGGCTCTCCCTCTATTTTTCAAGTGCGGCATTCTCCTCAGAGTGGAGCATTCTAGTCAGAGGTTCGTTAGTTTCCAGCTCACCAGGTTGCCGGGGTATGTCCCGAGGTAGCGTACGTTTCCTTTCTTTGACTGTACTTGTCAACCCCCGAGCCCAGCCTCGACCGACTCCCGACGCTAATTTTGCACCCCGAGCCTCCGTCCCTGCTATAGCAGTTCTCTCGGGCTTCCAGTCTCGAGCCCCAGTTAAGTCGGCATCTGGTGCAGGTCCCCGCCCTAAGATGTCTGGGTCTCCGTTACCCTGCTCGGGCTTCCAGCCCCGAGCCTCAGCCGAGCCAGCTCCCCGCACAGGTCTCCTGACCCAGGGGCAGGGCTCCTCAGCATTTTATCCGAGCTCCTCAGCCCGAACCTCTGACGAGCAATTGCCTCACCTGGGTTTTCAACACCTGGTCTGAGGCCCTCCAGTACGCAGACTGGGGCCACAACCCCGGGGTCCCTCAAGGTCAGCACCTGGAGCCAATCATCCCCGTCGGGCCCTAGACTCCTCCGCTCCATCACGGGGGCATGTTCTCCGCAGCTCAGTGACGCCAACTCCCGGTACAAGTCTTCCCCTGTGGGATGTGGCGACCCCGATGTTGGCCGAAGGTCCCTCATCTTGCCTTCCGGTCTTACTGGCTCCCAGTCCAACTGCCCAACTTCAGGTCGCCGGCATTCTGGCACCCCCAGCAATATCGATTCCGGATGCGAGCATGTCGTTACGAGCATCTGCAACACTACTGTCAGCTCAGGCGAGGGTTTACACTCAAGCCACCCAGCCGTAGGACTCCATTATAGACTTCACGTCTTGGGGGCCGATTCCGGTGTCCCCAGTTGGCAGTTTTGTGCCACCAATGGCTACAAGCCGAGTCTTCTCGATTTATCACCTTGGAGTGGAATCATCTTCGGCTCCCCAGAAGAAGAAAGAGAAGCGTCGTCATGGCTATAAGGGTAGGCGATTTGCCGCGGCTACCAGTAACTCCGGCAAGACCATCCTTGTCGGTGACCTACAGATTCGCCTCGACGGGGGTGAACCAGTTATACCCCCGGAGCAGATCATCCCTATGATTCCCACCACCAACCGCTTTAGCCTCCTGCAGCAAACGTGAGAGGATAAAGCGGAATGCAGAAAGGCGAGCACTCTGACAGTGGCCCAGAGTTACCCGCACCGGCTTGATGCCCGAGCTCCCAACTCCCGTCGAAGAGACAGCAACAAGGGAGACCAGCAACCTGACTTGAGAAGGATCTGGGTTACCCCGGAGGAAGCTCAAGTCGTTCGGGAGGCAGGCCTTAGAAACCCCTTTCGGGCACTCAGACGCGTCGCCAAGCAAGACACGGCTGATTCTACAGTCGCGTCGCCTGATGATGCCCAGTCATCTGGCACCTCTCGCTCGACTAGGCGGAGGCACAGACGGGCTCGTTTCGAGCCTCACTGACATCCAGCCCAGAGTTCTCCTCAGGCTGACGCCACAATGGAGACTCCTCTGCAACACACCTCGGTCTTCGATAGGCTGGGGGCGCCCGTCTGCCCCAAGAGGCACTCTCAGAAGAAGCGAACGGTCCAGTTCCTGAATGACGCGGTCAAGGTGTTCGCGTGTTATGCCACCAGGCACCAGCCTGAGGTCCAGACTGATGATCTGAACCAGCCTATATCTCAGCTCAGGAGGCCGCGTCACCCGACCCAACAGTCAGCTCCTGTCGGCCATGTCGGTACCTCTGCCGGACCTCATACATCGACACGAGCGGAGGAGGTTCCCGCTGAGGATCGTGCCATCCCTGCCAATGTGGAGCCGATCAACAATGATCCTCCAGTTGGTGAAGTCCAGGAGGTGACCCTCGAGACTCTTATGAAAGAGAATCAGCACTTGAAGGCCCTCCTACAAGACCTGTTGCAGGAGCGTGACCTCCACCCTCAGCCGCCTACCGGGCCTTTGACGGAGACGCTGGCCCTGCCAGGTGGGCAAAATGGCGCCAACACCTCAGCTACAGCCGTCCGAACCCCTATAGTAACCGGGTTTAGAATGCCCTTGGACAAAGCTCAACCACGGCCATCCAATACGCCAGTGCCAGAAAACCTCATGGCACAGTGCCAGATGATCGAGCGGATCGTTGAGCCCAAGCTCGCCTAGTTTGGAGAAGGAATTGTGACTGTGGACATGTAAAGTGTCCCCTAGCCACTGCATCACCAGCTCAAGAAGCTTCCTCTGGAGTATGCCAAGCTGTCGAAGCTGCAGAAATTTGATGGTCAGGGATCTCTGCATGAACACTTAGCCTACTACATTACGACCATGGGCAAGCTCACATTGGATGAGTATTACCTCCTCCGCTATTTCACTACCTCACTTACGGGAAAGGCCTTCCAATGCACTCAGTCATTGATTTGGCAGATCTCCAGAAGAAGTTCCTCGACCGTTTCCAAATGGCCGAGTGAAAGGTCTCCTTAGTCGAGCTCTGCTCTCTCCGACAGAAGAAAGGCGAGAGCACTCTCAACTTCATCAAGAAATGGCAAGACCTCAGCATGAGGTGTGTCAATCTGCCAGTCCAGGAGGATGCCATCACTATCTGTCGCTGAGGCTTGGCAGCCGAGGTTAGCGAAAAGCTTCTCGGCACTAATGTCAAGGGCTTTGATCAACTCAATTCGACAGTCACCGAAATAGAAATGTTCTTCGCCGATAACCCGAGCTACATCTCAGCAAAGGGAAAACAAGCGTGGGAACGTCAGTCTGGTAAGGAGGTGAACATCGTCGAATTCACCCCCGCCACTAAGGCTAG
This sequence comes from Amorphophallus titanum, assembly GCA_024336825.1. NCBI lineage: Eukaryota > Viridiplantae > Streptophyta > Magnoliopsida > Alismatales > Araceae > Amorphophallus > Amorphophallus titanum. The sequence goes on from JANBPO010009106.1 coordinate 1,382,982, forward strand.
CAAGGGCGCCGGGACAAGTAGTTCCGACAAAAAGTTAGCTGATAAGCCGACTGCTCTCTCCTTCTCAGAGCGTATGAAGACGCTATTCTCTTTCAAGAAGGAACATATGAAGATGCTCTTAGACCTCTGTATGGCCCAGAAGATCGTCGAACTTCCTAAAATCTGCAAGCCGGCTGAAGCCCAGAAAATCGACTATCCCAACTACTGCTTATACCACCGCATGCTGGGCACTCCCTTAAAGATTGCTACGTCTTCAAGTCCCAGGCACAAAAGATGATTCGAGATGGCCTTATTCAAATGAAGAGTGGTCTTATCGATCCTCTGCAACCATATACGTGGTCCAGACCAGCGAAAGCAACGTGTGTGGTTCACCATCCGGTCGATGTAATCCACATGATGGTGACATTCTCTCTCTCTGATGATGAATCAGAGGAGCCCGACACTAGTCGAAGAGAGCGGTCGATCTGGTACCCAGGGTGTTGTTTCTTTCTTGTTGTTTTTTTTCTTAGGCTTAATAGGCGCACTCGCAAGCCAGCTACTTGGAGGTGAGAGGCTGATGCCGCAGCAAGGAAGAGAGGGCTTTATGTGTTGTGGTGGATCCCGATGGGACAAAGGTTAGTGTTAGCCAGGGGAAATTTTTTGTTCAGGTGTCAATTCTGACCAAAGTAGGATATTTGTCAATTTAGACGGAAGGTCGTAACACCGACTATATGAAGGGTCTTTGTTCTTTTATGCACCGGCTTAGATGGAAGGTTATGACGCCAGCTATATGAGGGTTTTGATAGGGCCATCACAAGCAGTTCTAGTTCCCACTGCCCGCCACATCACCCAGGAAGCACTCAGCCTCGATTCGCAGCTTATTTTTGAGTTGTATAATATATTTTTCACTTTATTTGAGTCTTATCTATGTAACTTTTTTTTATTTGAGTCAGTTGAGAAGGTTAGTGGGTCAATAGAGTAGTAGGTTGAGCCCATTGGGCCCAATTGTCAAGCTGGCCCAGGGGCGCCCCCTCTTGGACATGATAGGTCTTTGTTTAAATTGTCAGGGGTAGTTCAGTAAATGTAAAAAGTTGAGCTCCTATAAATAGGACCCAACTCTCTCATTTGAAGCTAATGAAGAATTGAGAATTTTAGCCCAGTTATTCCTTTTTATTAATGGATTCCAATTACCTAGGGTGGAATCTCTAGTTGGGAGTGGATTCTCCCACTCTCTCTCTACCTATCCCGCTCTCTCTTCCCCACTCTCCCTATCACAAACTTGCGCCCCCCCATCTCTAGCCACCTTCCACCTCAGCCCAACACTACCACATTATCAAAAGTCTTTTCACTTCCCCATCCACCCATTTACTACCCCCATTAACTCCACAAACCCCTAGGCACCCCTTCACTCCCCAGTACACCTCCCCACCCTTCCCAAGCACCCTTTCACTCTCCCAATACATCCTTTCCTTCCCCAACACACCCATCTACATTCCCAAAGCCCCTATTGTATGTCTTTTAGATCTAAGCACAAAAACGATCAAGAAAAGTAAACTCAAGTCGAAGTGCGTAGTTACTTTTTTTAGAGTCGTTCCGCCCCTACTCCAGTGCAAATAGACTTCACAACGGAACTTCCCCTAAGATACGATGACCAGACCGGTGATGACGTGAAGATGCACTCCAACTCGCGTTTCCAGGGGCGAACATCACTGTGACCGCAGCCTTTTGTGAGGAAGAAGAAGACCAGGAAAGAGAGGCATGAGAGAGAGAGAGAGAAGAAATCCTAGAGCCGTGACTCTCACACAAAATTCTGCTCGTATATCCCCTCGGAAGCAACCCTTCATCGAGTCACATCCTTATCCGCTTAATGAAGTAAATCCGAAGAGATGCGGAGAGAATCTAAAAGATGTTCGGTCATAATGGTCAAAAATAAACATATTTGTTGAGAATCGCACGCACGCACACCATGGCATCGGCATGGCAAGGCAATATACGCATGTGTGAGAGAGAGGATGAAGCCTAAAGAGTCCTGCAGCTCAAATAGCCAATCTTTCATAGTCTCCCCAAAAGGAGTACACAACCAAAGCTAAGAGTCTCAACTAAAAGTAGATGAAAAAAGTTTTCATCTTCCAACATGGGACACAACAACTAGCACACACACCAAGTCTCAAAACTTTGAAAATTTAAATCATGAAATCCAACAGGAAGGATGCAGTGGATAATGTAGGACTTGCTCTTCCATCTGACTAAGCTATCACTGCTCCGTGCTGTTCATTGATAATGTGACATGACACCATCACCAGCAGGTCCAGCACCCTCCAAACCTCCAATCACACACACACACACACACACAAACAAACTAAGACATATGCAGACATTTTTTAAAACTGCATGTGATGCAAGGAGTGATGACAGGGGGGTATATGGTATTAGATTTGCCTAAGGGGAGATGGTATGCAAATCCTTTTTTTCTTTTTTTCCTCTTGGGAAGGGTATATGTATGCAAGGTACCTTTTTGACTTGGTGGTGAATTCACCCGGTCAAATCACAAATACTTATACTGATGTGTCAGGCAGCTAAACATTCACCAGTATTTATCCTTATTGGCCTGAAATGGATGTTCTAACTGACAACGCTCGCGCCACCAATTTCTACAATGGACGCGGACAAGTTGTCGGCGTGACCTATCCCTCCGGCCTGATGATCACCAATGTTTACGGTAGCAATGGCTTTCTATTCCAATCCATCGCCATTCAACCACAAGCAACCAATACTTATGCCTTCACCAATGGTTTGCTTTCTGTTAAAATCAATCCTTTAGGGCTGACAACCCAATATACCTGGGATAACTTGGAACGTTTGACCGGTGTCCGCTATGCTGATAATACCACTGTATCCAATGTTTATACCCGTCTTGACTTGACGGCTCAAAAAGATCGGCTGAATCATTGGACTTACGCGCAATACGATGCTATGCGTCGAATGACTTCATTGATGGATCGGAATGGAAATACCGCTACCTTGACCTACTGTTCTTGTGGCGGATTGGAGTCGGTGACTGACCCGCTGGCTGATGTCACAACCTACAACCGTAATATGGTGGGGCAAATCACCGGTATCACCTATGCGGATGCCAATGGCAATCAAAGCGCTCAAACCTGGACTCGCGATTTGCTGGGACGAGTCATTTCTCTGACTGATAGTTCTGGATTGAATTTAAGTTACACCTACAATATGCAAGGACTGGTGACCAATGTCAGTTCAGGTCTAAAAACCCTTTTTGCGGCTGCCTACGATGCCGGTAATATGCCGGTCATCATCCAAAATGCAGACGGAGTTTCCATCACCAATTACTATGACTATTTTGAGCGGCTCACGGACCGGTATTTTCCGGAAGGCATATACCAGCATTACGATTATAGTGGCGCACTCGTCTCGGATGCTCGTGATGGTTTGGGCCACACAACTTATTACAATTACGATGCAGCGGGAAGGCTGGCTGGATTGACTGATGCCAACGGTAACACATCATTAAATTGTTAGATTTTTAGCTCATTTTGAAGTGTATTTAGAAAGCTTTGGTAGATTTCTCATGGGATGTGAGAAGTGGAAGTTACATGAGATACTATAGCAATGACTTTTCTAATATACTCCTTCAGGAGACGTAGGTAGCTCAATTTCAACTTCTGTCTAAGTGACAGGAGGTACTTCTTTTTTGAGCTCCCCCTCAGCTGGTTGCTCTCCCTTAATATTTGTTGGTTCCTCAACTTGGGCTCCCCCTCAATTTGTGGCTACATAAAAATTTCTTTCTTAGCCAGATTTTCAATAACAAAAGTAATGTGTACTGACTACTAATACTTCTTCTTGTGATGGAGCAAGTGTGATAGGCTCCATAGAGAGTAGAGTGTGTGAAAATAGAAGGACAGGCTTTTGTTTGTTCCAGAGAGAACTACTTTATCGAGCCATGAACCTATAGGCATACTATTAATGGATTTGACAATTATAGGCATAATGTATCTCTAAAAAGAAAGACCCTTAATAATTGAATAATCAAAGTTTTAATTTTTTTTACTATTCAGGGGGGATAGTTGCCTATAAGATAAAAGATAGATTCTGATGTCCGTAGAAAGGTGCTTAACTTAAGACAGCCTAAGATAGGTGCTGAGATAGTTTTATGCTGAATGGATAGTCGCTCAGCAACCTGATAAAGATAAGCACTCAACAACTGTTTAATCAACTATTATAGTGGAGTAGTAATTGTCTCACTAAGAGATAGGTGTGAGCAATGAGATAGTAGGTGTTTTTATACTTAGTATCTTTCATGTTATCTGTTGTGTAATTCCTATATAAATCTTTACCGTTCATCAAAAGAAATAGAATGCATTCAATTTCCTGAGTGATCATGATTTGAATAACATTTATCTAGTTTTCATGCTTTGTTTTAAATTACTTAATCTCATTTTTAGAATCATGACGTGCCCTTAACTATGCTAACTGCAATTTGATGCACAGTATCAACGGAATTGGGTAGAATATAAAGAGAAAGCTGTTTCATGTAGAGAATTTGAACCAATCTATTCAGGTTAAGATGTCAACCTTGCAAAGCACAACTAACGTTAATTTTAGTGCATGACGGTATGTGGACCACCTATTTTCTTGTTGCTAGACCATGAGCTTGCCACCATATTCAGGTGAAATTTCTTTTATACTTCAACAGTCTACAACATGGTTGCGTACATCCTAGCTGTTCTCTTTCCTCATCTCTTTGAATGTGATATTTGGTTAGTTTTTGTTTAATTGAACAAGGTCTACTTTGACTGACTTGGCATGAGTTGTTTTTTAGGACTTCTAAGATCTATCCTTCTTTGTTCCCTCCTCTGACCTTTGCTCAATTCAATGAACCGAAGGTTGATTCATTAAGGTAAAAAAAATTGAAAATGACAAGCTGTTTTTCATCATCCAAGATTGTGTAGTATAAAAATTAACACTAATATGCAAGGCTTGCCATGCCGCTGGTCCCGGGCTACCAGTTTCCCAGTGGCATGATCCGGCACAGCCTGGGCCGCAACCATGCTGCCACCATGCCGCAGCGGAGGGGCGGGATGGGATCCCCACAGGCTTGGTCAGCAGCGGCCATGGCCCTCTCCTCCGGCATCCCCATGCACCTCGCCGCCCTCCCCCGTGCCGCCGGATGACGCCGGTCTTCCCTCTTTCTTCTTCCTCCCACCCGGTAGCATCCTGTGTGTGTGCTGACATGCCAGCGTGCTGGTTTCGTCCTTGCACGATACAGCACGGCTGGTACATGCCGGCATGCACTGGCACGACAAACCCTGCTAATATGTAGCAGTTTAACATTAGTTTGATACTTGATTGAAATTTGAAGATGATGAGCTTGTCTCATTTCTCCAAAGTTCCCTAGTTAAAACTTCACACTAACATGTAGTGGTATAATATTTGCTTGATACTTATTTCATCTCTCAAGTTCCAATGATAGGAAATATGCACCATGGCAATTCATATTCTCCAAATCTTCAGGGTTGGAGGCGTCCTACCTCTCATTTTCTCTCTTACTAAGTATTAGAACTGTGAAAATTAATTTAAAAATACTTGTAATGGAAAGATTTCAGCCCAAGTGTAGAACTAAACTAGGTTGAAAATCTCTTCCCCCACAAACATTTACTTCAAAGTTGTCAAATACTTATTTGCTGAGATAAATTGAACGAGTATGATGTTACACTCTTCTGGTTCCGATCTTGGACTGTCCTCTGAAACTATAAATCTGTCGAAAGCAAGAGCTGATAGTGCCGTCTTCTTCCTGCTAATAGAGATTGGAGGCGGAGCTGTCCCGAGCACACTTGTAACAGCAGACACAGGAATAAGGGGGGGAGAAAGAAACTGCAACAGAATCGGAGATGTAAGAGGGAGAGGAGGAAGAAGGAAACAGAACAGCCACGAGAGAAGCGGAGAAAATTGTATTGATTTCAAATCCACATATATCGATACCATTGCCTCATCGTTTCCCCCCTATTTATAGGATGCTCGGTCGAGTATAACCCTCGACCGGCCCAGAGCCGTTAGACCGGCTAACTAATCTCATGGGTGATAACGGCCTTAATCCGAATGCTCTGAGAGCCCTTCTTTCTAAGAGAACCTCTGAAAGCTCTTCTTTACCCGTATCATATGATCATCCCAATTGCGATGTACGATTAAACCAAAATAGAGATTATCCCTAAATCTGCTGGGTTAATTTATGTGTTCTTTGCAATAGCAACCACTGGAGGGAGAACTGCATAGAACCCGCCAAGATATGGCTAATCACTACAGAGTCATGTATCAAAGTTTTCAAAAGAAATGCCCTAACCACTGTCGGTACCACTTTCATTTGAAGAAGTTTATTTAAACATTTCATGAACAGGAGAATTTCCACACAAACACTCCACTGTCAAAATTTAAGAAAGAATTTTTTTTTTACAACTTTTCCCGGCAAATCGATGCTGGGATGGTCCCTTCAGAGCTTTTAACCGTAATAAAACCATATTGTGGTAAAAAAAAACAGGGGCTGAATCTGCGCCCAACCAGGGGTCACTGTTTAGTGAATTAACGCCTCTTTATTGTGTCACTTTTTTTAAAAGAAAGAAAAGAGAGTAAATAAATAAGCGATAGGTCCAGAGTCACTATTTCATTAAACAGCGCCCTTGCGTTGGGTCCCTATTTCATACATTGCTCTGCCCTTTATTATCATTTGCTTGCTCATATTTTATGTGACCATCTCTTTAATTTCAGTTTGCATCTGCTTGCCTGCATGTCGCATTTTCCTCTATTTTTCTCTTATTTGCCTTAGTTGATTAAGGGCTTGGCCCCTTGACCCTCTGTCAAGGTCAAAAAGGACATCCCCTTACTTATTGAGCAAGGGGCCAAGCCAGACAGATTAATTAATCTATTTGTTTGAATGTGAAAGATAGGAGCAGGAAGGGTGCAAACACACAAAGGACCATCAAAAGGAATAATTTAGGTAACTTCAAAATCTCATATATATATGCATAAATATCTGTGTACAAAGGCGAGGAGGTGGTATATAATAATCTCTCTAGCTCTTACCACCACTCTCCTCTGGTCTCTCGCTACTCTCTGCCTCGCCCCTGTCCCTGGGAGGAACCCTTGGGGGCCTCATCGACCCTTGAGAAGCTAATGACCTCCCAGCCTGAGCTCGCTCTGCTGCCTCGTTCCTCTGTTGGGTAGAGGAACCCACCAAGTAGCTCGTGCCTGAATAAGTGCTGGGCTGCCCCTTGGCCCGTGCTCGCACTGGGCCTCTTTGGTAGCAAGCCTCTGCTGCTTTAGCTTGCTCCTCGACTGTGCCAAGTCAGAGTCTCAACTCAGATAGCTCCTCTTGTTCTCTCCGCTGATCCTCGCTCTCTCTGGCCAGCTCTCTCCTCTCTACCTTGAGGAGGATCCATAGCTCTATCACATCCCGGGGTAGTGCATCAATCTCCCGACGCCTCCTCTCAGCCTCCTCCAACTCTGCAACCCACTGGTCGCGGATCGCGAGCTCGGTGCTGGCTAGCGTAGCTTGTGTGAGAGCATCCTGTAACTCTGTAGCCTACATCATTCATCATGTCTTATGAGCATCATAGTATAAGATATCTTTAAAAAGAAGCATGCATATTACTCACCTCTGTCTCTCGATGTCTCCCCTCCTCCTCTAACTCTACGATCCGACGATCACGGATCTCCAGCTCGGCCCCGGCCTGAGCAGCCCTAGTGAGCGCCTCCTGCAGCTCTACAACCTACAATTTTCAGCACGTTATCAGTTTCATGTTCCAATTGCATCATTTTTTGAAATAAGCTTAAACATCGTTTGAATGCTTACCCACTTAGCTAGGTCGCACTCCGCCGCCTCAGCCAGCATTACCGCTCCTGCTAGTCGCTCCTCCAGGGTGGTGATCTAGTCAGTCTCGCCCCTCGAGTAGGATGCACCTCCTGTCCCTCCTGCCGCCACTCCCTGTTGGGCACGTTTCATTTATTGAGACTGTCAGTGGTTGAACATCCAATTTCAGAAATAATTGATGGCATATATGTAGTGCATACTCACCATAGTCTCTAGATCTACTCGTGTGGTCGCCAACTGGGCCTCCAGGCTATGGAGACGGGCATGTAGGTCCACCGCCGCTAGATCCCGCACATCCTGCATAGGCCATTCATTAGTTTCATATCTCAGAAGCATATAAATTAAATTTAGGAAGCATTCATATGTACCCCTCTCAGTCTCATCTGAGGCCGGCCCGCATATGTCTCCCAGTACCACTGTAGGTATGTTGAGATGTCTGGAGCGTAGGAGATGACCGGGATGCCGCCTCGCTACCAGTAGGTGAACTGCTCCGGGAACCGCAGTCGCCAGTCTATCCCCTTCGTCCGCCCTCGAGTCTTTCGCCTGATCCCGCGAGGCTCAACTACCCCGACCCACTCCTGGTGTAGGCCGAGAGTCCTCATCGCCAGCGAAAGCCGTAGCGACTCGATCTCATTTAAGTAGTGAACCCAGATGTCACGCCCAAAGCGAGGTCGGCCCGCTATGACCCACAGCTGGCCGTCATCAGGCATCCCCTCATATAGTGTCCACACAACCTGTTGCATATCATTAGATCATCACATTTTCATAACAAGAAATAAGAATAGAATGTCTCATATTTACATATGTACAATGAAGGTGGGTTGTCTTGGAACTCTCATCGGAGGACCATCAACTCATAGGCATGAGGCGCTCCAGTCACGTATGGTAACCACCGCCACGCTAGTGGGTAGGCAGCCTCGTCTCCGGGTCGGGGGCTGACTCGGTCCATGGGCATGTAGAGGTGACTCCACACCTGCATTCATTAGCATTTCATTAGTCGCATGCATAATCATAATCATAACAATGATCATTTAAACAAATAGAAAAGTGCATACCTGAAGAAAAGGCGAGAAGCCACTGACGATCGTCTCACGACCTGCCCCCGTGGACAGGTTGGCTATCAAGTGCGCCAGTAGGGAGGCTCCCTAGGCGTATCTCCCCACTACCTCCAAGTCCTCCAAAATGCTCAGGAATCGATAGTTGATGTCATCTCCCTTTGACCCCAATAGTAATCTACCCAGCATCAGGAACAAGAACTGCCTGAGATATATGTCTGTTCTCTCTCTCTGAGCTGGATCCTGGCAGTAGGTGGCTCGGGCTTTCCCAATCAGTCAGTCTGCATACTTCGTCAGAGACTCACTTGACCTCTACCAAGTGTCTCCCAATGTCATAATTCTCATCACGACAGATCATCCTGCATGGGGGCTTGTACACCGTATCTGAAGATGGGTGATCCCGCGCTGCTCCTGAGCTAAGGATGATGACCACGATTGTGAGAACTGTAAAGAGGGAAACGAGTCAGGGGTGCCCAAGGATAGAGTCCCAGGGAAAACCCTCTGATCCTTAAGTCAGCTAATGTAGTAGAGCTCTAGTGCAAAGTAGAGGGGTGAGGAGGAGATGGTGGCGCGAGATTCCTCTCCACCAAGTGATGGAGTGGCTCTTAATCACGGTTAGTGCTACTTAGGAGTGCTTACCTTTGACCAGAGGGCCTCTGAAGTTTATATAGCGACCAATGGAATGTTAGAGCCCTGTGAGCCGAGGAGTTTTAGAGGAGGTTACATCCTCACTATGGGTTCTTTATGACCCAAGACTCTTCATGGCGGTCAATAGTTCGTAACGGTTTTGAGAAATCCGTTTGCCGTCGGCGAAATAGCGTTGTCCGCCAAAACGATTGCGGGTGCTGGAAAGCTGGATGATTTTCATGGCGTGAGTTCCTTTCATTTCAAGCGGACAAAACATCGGCTGCAAAGTAAGAGCCGTATTTTTTACGCGGGTCTTGGGAATGAATCTCATAAGGCGCACACGCCCCGCACGGGTGCTGCCACACGCAACGCCGTTGATTCCAGTGAAACCCTAAACGCCAAAGAGTGTTCGCAGCGGCGCGGTGGCTGGCCTTCGGAAAATCCAGCCAAATCCATTTGCCCACCACTTCCGCAAATTCGTATTGCTGCGGCAACTGCGTCCGCAAGTAATTCAGAACCGCGTTCGTGGAAAGTTCGCGGTTGGCGTCGTGCTGCACGTAGCTGCGCTGCTTGGTTTCCGTTACCTGAACCGACGATGGCCGGCGTTCGCTGGTGCTCTTCATCGAAATGTCTTTTGTTGTGTTCATAGCTTTTTTTTACTTGAACCGCTGTCCGTGTCCCGCCGTTTGCTCTTCACGAAACAGCGGAGCCGCCAGCCTTCCCCCGTGGGAGTAGTCTTTAGAGGGAACCACGAGCGGGCGGGCTGGTGGAATTCGGCGACGCTGTGAGGGCGACAGAAAGAAGCGCGGGGCAGAAAAAACCGGACTTGAAAATGCGCTGCTTATTTTCCCGGATTCGTCGCGCCAGCGCGAAAGCCATTTATCGGACTCTTCGTCGGCGGGGCGGAGTGTGAGGGCTGCGACGCGATGGGTGCATGGGCGCGCTCGGCAGACCTGCGCGCAGCCTGACGGCGAAGTGTCAGACTAATTTGGGTTACCAGTGAGGGCGGACAGTTTCATGTAGCAAAGCGAAATGAAAGCTGGCCGTGCTCACGGTTAATGCCGATGCCTTGGCCGGACGAAGTCACGCGGCCATTTGGGATTCTGCTTCCGCAGCGCGCGGCTGTCTTTGACGGTCTCGGGGAACTATACCCACCCGCCCATCATCCCCGCCGACGGCCAATGGCACGTCGCCTACATCCCGCTTGCCAGCTTCCAGACCCCTGCGCCTGCGGGACAAGACAGGCCGCGGCTCGTCAGCCTCTCCATCGGCTTCAATTCCAAGGTCGATTCCAACACCCTCGAAATCAGTGATCTCTACCTGCTCGGCAAATGACCGCCGGCCACGGGAGGCGCGGTGCGTGAAAACCGCCCGATCCCCCTTCCTCTTCGGCGCGCAATACTACCGCGCTCCCACGCCCGACGCCTCCTGCTGGGAGGCCGACCACGCCCGCATGGCCCGGCTCGGCTTCAACTCCGTCAAATACTGGGTCCAGTGGCGCTGGTCGCACCGCCGCGGCGGGAGATTTATATTCGATGACGAATTACGCCTCATGGACCTCGCGGCGCGCCACAACCTCGCCGTCACGCTCAACGTCATCTTCGACGTCGCGCCCCACTGGCTCTACGAGAAATATCCCGACGCACGGCAGGTTCTCAACAATGGCCGCGTCGTCGAGCCCGAGGCTCCCGCCCACCGGCAGATCGGCGGATCGCCCGGCCCCTGCTACAACCATCCCGGCGCACGCGACGAACGCCGCGCCTTTCTCACGGCGACACTCGATGCCTTTCGCGGCCATCCCGCGCTCGACATGTGGGATCTCTGGAACGAACCCGAACTCTGCTTCAACCAGCGCGCGCCCCGCATCGACACGCTCGCCTGCTACTGTCCGCATTGCCAGACCGCCTTCCGCGGCTGGCTCGCCGAAAAATACTCCGGCCTCGACCGCCTCAACCAAGTCTGGGGCCGCTGCTACGAACGCTGGGACGAAGTCGAGGCCCCCCGCTCGCCGCTCACCCTCACCGACTTTGTCGATTGGCGGGAGTTCCACCTCGACACCCTGACCGGCGAGGCCCGCTGGCGCTTCGCCCTCGCCCGCGAACGCGACCCGGGGCGTATCGCCTTTTTGCATACGGTCCCGGAACTCATGAGCTCATAAAGTTCGAGGTAAGGGGATATTATCTCAGGTTGGTTCTTTAGAACTTTATGTTCCTTGTAGTTTTTTCTAACTCCCCTTAAATTTTCATGGTAGAAGACCTAGCCATTGGAGAATTAGAGCGTCTGCAAGTCCCTAGTTCGCTACAGGCTGCACAGGAAATAGTGCATCGTTCCAGTGAAGATCAAGAGATTAGAAGCCCTAAATAAGGTTTGTTCAAGTTGTGTCTTTAGAACCTTTTTATCTCTTTTATATATGCTACCTACCCTCCAATTATAATGAACTTAGGTCAAGTGGATCAGAAGAGAGAGGGGTGGGAAGCTACTAGTTTGGCACAGGACATGCCGGAACCTAAGCAATCTTCCAGTTAGAAATTCAAAGTCTGAAGCTTATTATAGAGGTAGGTTATCTCATGGATGTCTAAAACAACATGTTAGGAGTAAAAGCCCACTATTTTCTCCTATTTTTATTGATTACACATGAAGTATTTTACATTTTTCTATCATTGTGCAACAAAAAATTTCATAGCATGCATGACCCCATACCTTAAAGGAAACATGTTAATTTTTGGCTTAATCCATGTCTACCCTTGCATCTACATGATTTCATTGTGTCCTATCATGTTATCTTTACCTGTCTAGCATGTGTTTTACTTGTCACTTTCCTACAAATTGGCCCCATCGTTCAGTTTTGACTTCTATCTACTGCAGACCTAAGGCGATCAGCCAACGACCGCTACTGTGTAAAAGTGGTCCTCGACAGACCGCGTGGGGGTAAAAGCGGTCCTATGGAGACCGAGGCTATCTTCCAATTTTCTGTACTTTGTTAACTCCAAACAGATTGTAGATTGACCCTATTGTATATTTTTTAAGCCTAGTTAATGAGGTTCTATTCCTAGTTATGACTGTATACTCATGAACTTGGTTATATTATACAGTAAACATACTAGGTTTCATGTCTCTCATGATCACATACGTATTTTTAACTTATGATATTTTCATGCCGTCAGCTTGTAGTACCAGGCCAGGGCGAACAGGCCGAAGGCGTGGTCGTAGGTGTCGCGCCTGAGGTCGAGCGGGGTCCGGGCGGGGCCGACGGTGTGCAGGAACCCGGGCCGGCCGTCCCTGGCCCAACAGTCGCGCAGCAGGGCTTCGAAACCCCGCTCCGCCACGGCCCTGGAGCCGGCCCACCAACCGCGCACGGCGGCTTCGGAGAACACATACAGCTGGCGCGCCTGCACGCGCATGCGCCGGGACGAGGCCAGGTCCGGCCGGCCGTCGAACAGGAGCCGTTCGTGGAACGCGCCGCGCTCGTCGACCCCGGCGGTCCCCCACAGCGGCAGGGCCGAATCGGACAGCCACGCGCGCGCGGCCGAGGCCGCCTCGGTGAGCGCGCTCACTTGCCGCCCCGCGCCTTGATCCGCTCCACCAGAAGCTTGACGTCCTGGGCCCGATCGCGCGGCAGGACCAGCACGGCCCCCTCGGTCTCCACCACCACCAGGTCCTTGACGCCGATCACCCCGACGGTGCGGCTGCCCGCCCACACCAGGGTGTCCTCCGCGTCGATCACCAGGGCGTCGCCCTTGAGGAAGTTGCCCTGGCCGTCGCGCGGCCCGAGCCGCCACAGCTCGCTCCACGAGCCGACGTCCGCCCACGACACGCCGATCGGGGTCACCGCCGCCCGCTCGGTCTTCTCCATCACCGCATAGTCGATCGAGATCGAGGGGCACCTGCCGAACGCCTCCGCGTCCAGGGCGATGGCGGACCCGGTGCGCCGCCCGCGGGCCAGGGCCTGGTCGACCGCCGCCACCACCTCCGGCTCGAACCGCTCCATCTCGGCCAGCAGGATGCCCGGCGAGAACAGGAAGATGCCGGCGTTCCACAGATGCCGGCCGCCGGCGACATAGGCCTTGGCCGTGGCCAGGTCCGGCTTCTCGGCGAACCGGGCGACCCTGCGCACCGGCCCGTCGATCTCATCGCCGCCCTCGATATAGCCGTAGCCGGTTTCCGGCCCAAGGTAAATGTGCATTTACCTTATATATGTATTAGGTAAATGTGCTTCGACCTACATCTACCTTAGTATGAAACATGCATCGACCTGGCCAAATCAAGAGGAACGACAGGGAAGGTGATAGTTGGGTCAGTGCAGTAAAAGGGCTGAGGTAAATGCAAGTTGGGGCAACAGTTAATGCATCGACACAGGGCACAAGTAATTTGGTGGTGTCGCCACTGATACAAGGAGAGTGGAGGAGGGTGATTCGGTGGCATCGCCACCGATCAACAGCAAATGGCAGCAAGTCGGTGGCGACGCCACCGATTCAGCAAAGGAAAGAAGAGAGTCAGTGGCACTGCCATCACGCGAAACCTTGCGCCACCGACTCACACAAGGTTTCACGTGATGGCTTTCCTAGGGGGGTTTAAGGCCCGGCAATCATGGGGTTTTATAGGGAATTCAAATCGATGGGCCACTGGGCTCATCTGAAGGGGGTGGCTGACCAAATTTTAGAGCTTTTTCCAAGCTTGGATTAAGTTGCATTAAATTTCCTTATGTTCATTTGTGTATTTGTTCTTTAATTTTAATGGTTGCGTGAGGTTCATACTCCAGTACAGTTAAATAGTTCTTGAGTTCGTCAATTGAAGACGAAGGGGCTCTGAGACATGAAGATAAGAAACATCAGTGCACACTTCAACATGAAACGAAATCAGTGTGGAAATCCTGAAGAAAATTGGGCAGTATCTCCGCATGACAGGGAATGCTCAATTCAACAAGTGGGCTCGCACACGGGGAGACCAGTGTATAACCACAAAAAGTTGAGAAACCCAATGAGGGATGTCTCTTAACCTGGGATCAACACTTAAGGAATCCTGAGGGCTACCCTACTAAGGATTCATGATGATCCAGGGGAACCGTGATACAGGGGCAACGTGTAGCCAACTGAATGGAGTTTATTCCTCACTTCTCAATGGGCTTCCAAGAGGACATATCACAGGAAGATAGACCTCCTGGAACCCTGAGTGGCTCAAGATATTGTTCTTCCAGTTCATGAAGTTGTTGTTCCAATTCTACTTCTCTTGGTTGCTGTTCTTCATGAAATTGTTCTTCAGCAACTTCCATTTCCTCCCCTTCAACATCCTATTCTGCCCCTTGCATTGCAAAATCTCATCATGTGCTTCTTCACCAGCTTCCTGCTCAGCAATTACTCACATTTCCTATTCAACAGCTTGAGGCTGATCCTCCCCCTGAACTTGTGCATCTTCAATATCCTGTTGCTGCTCTGGCTAACATTCAATTTATTACTGTTCATGTTCTTCAACTTGCTGACTCTCTTTTTTTGGTTGCTGACCTTCTTTAACTGTTGGTTGTTCTGCTACTCTAGGCTGATCCTCCCTTTAAAGGATGGGTTGTACTATAATTTCCTACTGAGCCTGGCCTACTGGCCCTTGCCCTTGGATTCAACCACCTGATGGCTTTAACTTTATGAACTTGGTGATGAAATCCATGTTGTACACATTTACCTTAGGAATTTCTCTGAGAGTTTCATCCTCTAAGGAGATTTTCAGCTTCTTAAAAATTACTGTCCGATGAGCAGCATAGGGCAAGTGTCTTCTTGACTCCTTGCCGGTTCCCATAATCTAAATCATTAAATGTGGCAAACATATCCTGACCCTCCTAAACATATAAAAGAATAAAACTCTTTGGGACTCACTGAGTCACCCTCTTCCTCCCCCTTGTGGAGTGATAATGGTAGTGAACATGTGATGTAGTAATTTTTTCTGAGGAGAGAACCTATTGGCATTAAACTGAGTCAAATTTGTTTATTTCTTGTCTCTAGGGTTGCAGGGTAAATCCATAAGAATGGAGTTGGCTTCATGCTCATCATACTTGAAGTCTCCTTCAACTACCCCTTCTTCAGGAATTCTAAAGACTCTATGTAGAAAATGCTTGGTGATCTCAGTCCTTATTCCTTTTACATGCGTCTGAATTTTAGACAGTTCAGAATCAAATTTTAAATTTTGGAAAAATCCTATCACCGCGTCCACGCAAAAACAGCAAAGTGTCGACGCAGAGTTCTTCAAATCATAAGTCTAGGTATAGGCATAATCATGTGGTAGTGCACATGCGAAAACAACTATCAAGAGTTTGGGTAGACCACATTATTCAAGATTATAAACGATGTTGTAGAGAGATTCATCATCTAAATCTATGAGTTACACCCCAAAATTTATTTTAGGTGAGGAAAGATGACGATGCCACTCAAGGGATCCTATAATCATGAAGGCGCGTCAAAGGGAGCCACGGAAGATATCTCAGAGGACAAACTTTCGATATATAAGTCAAACAACCGGCTCAGGGGCAAGTTCTTGAGAGATAAAGACCCAGTGCTCGGAGGGAGGAGCTGAAGCAGTCATAAAGAGAGAAAAAGTTGGGGGTGGCCAATTTTTCATACCATCTTGGTCATTGGGTCAGAATCTTATTTATAACATCTTCTTAGATTTGCCCCTTGACCTTTGTCTTCTGAGTTAGGGTTGTCAAGACTGTACTGGTCGCGAAGACATGAGTCGCCCCTTGCTCACCTGTCAAGATAGAAGAGTTATGACACTAACTTGTCATTTCTCGCTGCTCCAATGCCGTCTAATGATTGCACCGTCGGTAATACGACAAGACTCGTCGAAAGTGTAAGAACTCCTCTGCCTGACAAAAAAAAGGGAAAACATGGGTGCCGCCTATCCCTTTGCAGAACTGAGAATTGTTATGCCATTAATACTCTGACGAGCGCCACTGGTGTCGAATGGCAGAGGCGCATGCTCTGTACATCTCTAGGCCTGGGCCAATCACGTGACAGGTTATAGCAGGTCACACGCTGGGCTGATCTTGGTTGAAGGTGACTTGGAGATGGACTTTGGAGTTGGGCCAAGTGAATTTTCCCTTCCTCAGATGTATGCATATATACGCTGATATCTTAAGTTATGTAGCACAAAAAGAAGAGAAAACAACGCTGAGGTGGTATAAAGTGGGGACTTTTGTGTGATATAAAATATTCCAACTTGGTTCTTTATTATTTTATAATTTTTTTAGAATTTTCTGAATCAGAATGACCTTTCAAAATTCTATTTTTCTTGGTTTTTGGAATTTGGGACAGAGCACAAGGCGGGTTGACACAGTCAATGGCTATGTCGACGCAGCCTTGAACCTCCCAAAGGGCTGCATCGGAGCACCCATAGCTTTTAAATGGGTTACGTCGGAGCACCCGTAACTTTTAAAGCGATTGCATTGACGTAGTCAGGGGCTGCGTCGACCCACCATTAGTTTTTCAAAGGGACTGCTCTGACCCAGTCAAGGGACTACGTCAGAGCACCCACGGTTCTCAAAGGAGCTACGTCGACGCAGTCAAGGGCTGCGTCGATGCACCCTTAATTTTTCCTTAAAAATCAGACGAACCTTACTTAAATCATGTAGCTTGAATGAAAAACCAGAAGGGGAAATACGATGATCTTGCTTTTAATCTGTTTACAAGTTTCTTTTAACCCAAAACCATCAGAGCAATCTAAACCATGTCAAAAAGATAAACTGGGTTTTAGGAACTTGCATAGATGTGTTGACGTACTGCATAGTATTCTAACTAAATAGAAATGAAAATTTGGAACAAAAATAAAACAAATACCATGAGATGTGTTTTATGATTATGCATCTTTTCTTTTAATCTAAGACCTTTGAAAGTAGTTTAGAACATGTCAAAAGGATGTTTTGAACCTTAGGAACTTGTCTTAACAAAGAAAAATGACAGATCAAAAGAAAACGCTTCTCAATATAGTCTCTTCGGTCTAGGAGTCCTTCGAAAGACACCATGCACTACCACCCCTTCTAAATCTCTCTCACTCACAGCAGGAAGGCAGTATGAGAGCTCTCACCCTTCTCTCTCAGAACCGAGAAAATGGAAGCACAGAAGCTTCCCAGACTTGCAGAGAAAGTGAAGATAAAGGAGTGCCAACTCCCCTTCCAATCCGATCCTTTAAATGGTCATACAATTGATATTAGGGGTTTTAATTCTTCATGTAGAGGGGGCAGAGTTGTAATTATACAACAACATCCTTTGATATACAAAGAGCGAACTGCCCAAGGAGGAGGTAGTTTGGCCTCTCCTCCCGCTTCCTCTCCCATCGGCCTCTCTTACCTATGATCTAAAGTGTTATCAGAGTGGGCGGCCATGGGATGACCTCGGAAGCCACTCTTTCTTGGGCCGCACCTCCTCTAAGGGCCTTTCCTTGCTAGTGCAAAGAACCCTCTCTTCTTTCTCTTCTCTTTCAACCCCACAAGGGATCAAAACCCTAGACAGGGCGGCTGTGCTAGGACTGGCTCACAATCTCTTCAACAAGCTGCGGAACCTTCCCCGGAGTCTCGACGAGGAACCCCTGCCCAGGCCGAAGCCTCTGGCAGGGTGCCCCGCCCAGGCCTTCTGCACCAGCCAAAGCCTTGCCCAGGCCTTTGCCCCAACCGATGCCTTCAACAGCTCCATCACACAGGTCACGGGTATCTCTAGCAGGACATCCTGCTGCCTCTGTGTTGTTCAGGCCAAGAGGCCCTCCTGCACAGACTGGCATTTCCAACAGACCATCCGGCTGTTCTTGTTCAGGCAGAGAGCCTGATTTGCTGCTTCTACTGCTCCAATGTAGGCCGATAGCATCTGCTAAACCTGCTCCTGCTCCCGCTGATAGCCCTACAGCCAGCAAATATTATCCAGTGTTGGAGTTTAACTTCTACGCTCCGATATGGCAGATACACCTTCTATGGCCTCTAAAATGTCTTCTCCTACGGATCAGACTGTCTTAGATGTCCGCTGGCAAAACTACATTACAGATTGCACCAGAAAATTTGACAGAGCATAACTTTCCATCATGAGTGGTCGCCGCTGAATTATATACTGCTGGCTGTGATAACTTGGGTTTTCTGACTGGCAATCAGAAGATGCCCGATCCTCTAGAGCCTCTCTTTCCCACCTTAAGGCGGGACAACAACGTGATTATGCCATGGCTTCTCAACTCTGTTAGTCCTGGGATTCCCCCAACCATGGGTGTACAAACCAAGACTCAGATTTTAGGTGTTACTAGTAGGCTTCCTCCCACTGGTGATAAAAAGTGTGACAAGAAATGTACTCACTGTGGCTGTACAAACCAAGACTCAGATTTTAGATGAGAGAAATATCCAGCCAAGATGCCTGCAAAGTTCAAAACAAATAAGAGGGGACATAAGCCGCGGCGCAACGTTGCTGTGCCTCAATCTCTACTGCTCCTGTGCCTTTGCTTCTGATGGGACCTCTACCATAGCAACGCCAGTGTTTTCCTCTTCAGACATTGTCCCACTTCAATGTCATCTTGCACAGCTTCGGGGCACCTCTTCATCACCCACCTCTTCATTACCATCAGGTATACATGGTGCTGCCTTAAGCGCCATTACTTGGTCCCCTGGACATTCCTGGGTGATTGACTCTCGTGCTACTAACCACATGACGAGTATATATACTTCTTTCAATCTTATTCTCCATCTTCGAGTCAAGATAAAGTCACTATTGCTAATGGTACCCGTGCTATTATTGCTGGCAAACGATCCATTAACTCTCAAATCACTTGACCCTCTCCTCCACATTTCATGTGCCATCTCTTTCTATTAATTTACTTTCAGTGAATAGCCTTGCCAAAAGTCAAACAGTTTTGTTACATTTTACTCTATTCACTGTCTTTCAAGATTTGGAACAAGGATGGCAGTTTCGGTTTCAATTTCAGCCGGGTTTGAAACCGAAACAGTATCGATTTCAGTTTCGGCCCGAAACCAAATAAAATACTTTTTTTGCCCTACAGTTGACGTCCGATTTCGGCCGGTTGGTCTCGGATCGGTAAGGTCTGAAACCGCTACGTTTCGTTCGAAATGTATCGGTTTCGGCCAAAATTGCCAACCATGATTTGGAAAGCAAAAAAAAACGATTGGGATTGGCCGTGAAGTATATGAACTTTACTTCTTTGTGCCAGGGAGCACAATTGCTCTTCAATCCTCTGCACCTTCACTTCGGGATCAACAAGCTCAGGAGATCACTCTGTGACACTCTAGACTAGGACATTTGTCTTTTCATTAATTGAGAGTCCTATTCCCTTCTCTATTTACGGCAGTTGATATGCCATCACTTTCATGCCAAACTTGTCAATCGACAAAGCATTGTAAAATTGTTTTTCCTCCTATAAATATAAATACCACTCCTTTTGAGTTTCCCCATTTTGATATTTGAGGACCTTCCCCTGTTCCCTCTTGGATGGCTATATATAATTCATTACATTCATCGATGACTACTCTTGTTGCTCTTGGTTGTAATTCCTACACTCCTGAGATAAAGTGTCTCTTGTCGTTCAAGTGTTTTGTAATATGATTAACAGTTGGTTGAACATGAAGGTGAAAATCCTTTGTTCTAATAATGGCGGGGAATACTTTGCAAGTAGTGTCAACATCTTTCTTGCAGATGAGGGGGTGCTTCACGAATCCTCTTCCATATTAACCCCAATAAAATACTGTTGATGAATGGAAAAAAAATCAACATCTTCTTGGAACTACCAGAGCTGTTCTTTTTCAACATCATCTGCCCAAATCCTTCTAGAGAGAGGCAATTGATACAGCAAATCACATCATCAACAAGATGCCATCCAGGAGATTAGACAGTCGTTGCTCCTTTGCTCTTCTCTATCTAGACAAACCCTATCTCCCCTCTTACGTTGGGTGTTTGGATGCCTTTGCTTCGTTCAACAATTAGAACCAAGTAGCACCAAACTTGATCCATGGGCCATTCATGGTTTTTTTTCTTGGATACTCTTCCACTCAGAAAGGTTATAGATGCTATGATTCTGTCTCTCATCATTTATTAGGATGTTACCTTCCTTGAGTCCGACTACTTGCCTTGGACTCAGCATCTAGAGAGAATTATACCATCCTACCTTCCTCTTCTTTTGTTACTCCCTTGTTGCTTGTATGTCTTCTTTTCAACTTATTCACAAATGAAACTTCTAGTGCTCATACTTCCGTAATTGGTGCAGAGAGTGTTGAGAATTAGAAACAAATTGTTACTTACGGGCAAAGAAGTTCATAGAGAAGTCCTCTAGTGATCAGCCAATTCCAACACCTTCCACATTCCTTTGCTCTTGATGACTTGAATCTTCCAATTGCAGTCAGAAAGGGTGTCCGGGACTACACCAAACATGCCATCATCAATTTTGCCACCTATTCCCATGTTTCTCCCCGATACTATTCTTTTCACTCTTCATTGTCCTCTATCCATGTTCCTATTACTTTCTCTGAAGTTGTGCAAGGTCCGCAATGGCAGCATGCAATGGATGAGGAGTTGAGTGCTTTGAGTAAGAATGAAATGTAGGTCCTTGTTGTTCTTCCAGAGAACAGACAACCAGCTGGATACAAATGGGCCTATACAATCAAATATAATGCAGAGGATGTGGTACATAGGTATAAAGCCAAACTTGTGGCAAAAGGATTTACTCAACCATATGGGATTGATTATCAAAAGACAATTGCTCCTATAGCAAAACTGAAGTCTGTCAGGGTGATTCTTTCACTGGTTATCCAATACCCTTGGGCTTATCAGAGACAGGGGAAGAAGAACTTTCACTGGAGGATAGGAGTTTGTACCAACGACTGGTAGCAAAACTTCTAATCTTTCTTTGACTCGGCCAAATTTGACTTATGTTTTAAGTGTGGTTAGTCAGTTCATGCATGCCCTACGAACAGCACATATTAGGGCTGTGGAACGCATACTAAGATATTTCAAGTCATGTCCACGGAAAGGAATTCTTTTTTAGAAAGCTGAAAGCCTGAGTCTTGAGAGAGATGCAGATGCAGATTAGGCTGAGTCACAAGATGATAGGAGGTCAATTTCTAGTTAGAAGCAGCAAACAAACAATGTGTGCAAGGTCAAGTGTAGAGACAGAATACAGGGCCATGGCACATAGATCAGCAGAGCTGATCTGGCTAAAACTTTCTCTTGGATCTGGGAATTCCAGTAGAACTGCCCATGAAACTCTATTGTGACAACAGGGCGGCAATAAACGTTGCAAATAACCCTTTTCAGCACGACAGAACAAAGTACATTGAGATTGATAGGCATTTCATTAAAGAAAAACTGGACTAAGGAGAACTTTGTCTGCCTTATGTGAAGTCACAAGAACATGTCGTAGATGTCTTCACAAAAGCTATGACTAAAGCTCCGTTCAAGTCTACCCTTTTCAAGCTGGGGATGAAGGATATCTATGCTCACCTTGAGGGGGAGTGTAGGAAGAACAAGGGTATTTCTGTAAATTAATAGGGATACATTTTTCTTATAAATTTATCTTCATTTCTGGTCGCCCTCATGTATAGGGGCAGAGTTGTGATTATACACAAAATTCTTTGATATATAAAGGGGAAACTACCCAAGGATGAGGCAGTTCGGCCTCTCCTCCCTCTTCCTCTCCCATCAGCCACTCTTGCCTATGCTCTAACAAAGCTCTCAAGAAATAAGGCAATAGATGATTGTATGTTTTCAATAGTTCGATTTGAAATGACACCCTGGTTCCAAACTTTTGATGGGTCAAGAATATAACATTTCCACAAATCTATTCTACACAATGGCGAAGAGGATTATTAGCACACTTTGAAAATCAAGAATGAGACATGGACGTGTCATGCACTACGTTATCAAAGGCGAGCAAGATGTTTACATAAACAACAAGGCAAGGCAAGGCAGCAGCTAGTAGCCATTGTTATGACCTCTATCGACTTAGGCAATCATAGGGATTTCCTAGCACAAAGGTGAGTGCCTTGGCCACCTCGCATTCCCTGGACCCCCTCATGCCCCTCGCTCTTGCCTAGGCCAACTAAGCAGCCTATCAACCCTAAACCCTGAGCCCATTCACCCCACCCCCAATTCCTAACCCTAGCAATGGCAACCTCCGACCGTAGTGACACTGGTGACTGTCACCTCAGCAACAAGGACTTCTCCAATGACCCCCACTTCCGACAACATTGTCTCTCCCTACTCCGGAGTTCACTCCACTCTCTTCAGCTTCTAACTTCTGGGGCCTCTCTCTCTCTCTCCCCCATGGTGACTAGAAAACCCAACAAGGTCCCTCCCTCCCTCTCTAACACACGCACGTGCACACACACCCCCTGCAGTCACGCAAATGCATGAAGTGGGGTGTGGGGTATGGGAGAGGGTGTCGCTCGCTCTCCCTCCCTCCCCCTCCCCCCCTCTCTCTCTCTAGCATCTCCTCTTCTGGTTTGTTCATATTTCCATGTACTTGGTGAGTTCAACATTAATTTGACACATTTGAATGAATAAATATAGGAAGCTTATAGGTTTCATCTATGTATGTTTGTGATATTTTGGCATACATTTATATATCTAAAATGTTAATAGTTTTTTTAGTAAAATGCCACCTCAAATGCCTAGAGCAAGACCTAGGCATTTGAGGCTAAGATGACCCCTAGGTCGCCTCTAACTACATAGGTCATGTAAGAAAAGGACATGAACATAACAACCAAGAAACTCCAGCTGACCTGAAGAACTCATCTTTGGATGAAGCAAAAGAAAAATAAAGCAGCAACCATGTGACATGATTTCTGCTCTCCTTATTTACATGGCTTATGCAGGACTGGAAACACATTGTTTTCCTGACATGATATTTGACCACGTCTATTGAGAAAACAGTGCATGAGCATCAGCGCTGGTGCAGAAAATTAATAACAATGAAAGTTAAGCCAGCAATTGCATGCATCTGTACTAGACGACAATATCAAATGTAATCAACATCCGGAGTTATGATATTTTTACACAGCCCATACCAATTGTTTAAGGTTTCATTGACACTCTCTACCCTCTTCTTCTCCTCTCGCTCTTCTTCTCCTCTTTCTCCTCTTTCTCCTCTCTCTCTCTCTCTCTTCCTCTCATGTTTCTGTGGAGACACGGCACCCACCTCCTTATAAGGAGGTAGAAGGTGACAGTCCCAAGGGGCCAGCTGTATCCAGCTGGCAGCAACTCCCCTATTGGGCCTCATTTGGAGGCCCAAGAAGAGAACCCCCTTCCTAGATGGACCAACCTATGAAGGGTCCCAAATATCAGCCCATAAGCAGGCACACTAAGACCTCAATTAAGGAACAATAACCATACCTTTTGCAAATAAAATCCTGTAAAAACAGTCCATTACAAGAAAAACCTTTATGTTCGACAATTAAGTATATACTTCATAAATTCTTTTCCTTATACTCAACGGTAGGTTATTACGGGTTCTACAATGGTTACCAAGTTGACAGAAATGACATTGAAGAAGCTCAACCTTTAGGTCCTATTGGTTCGGGGATAAATTTTGAGGAGAGTAGGCATAAGTCATTTCGGGTTAATTTATCCCTATCTTTATTCTCATGTACGTTTGGTATGCAAAGGAATAAGTATGGGGGTATCCCTATTACTCGTTTGGTAAAAAATAAAGATACGAATGAGAATAAGTGCTGGAAAAAGATTATTTTGCCCTTCTTATTGATCATGAGACTACTATGCATCTTTAATGATCATAATAAACACTAATATTGGACAGGGCTTCGAGTACATGGAGCACCAGTGACGGGGACCGGGGGAGAGAACGAGAGGGAGAGGAGAAGAGAGAAAGCTTCAGTGGGGGGGGGGAGCAAAAAATAGATAAAAAGAGGGGGGAGCGCTCGACGGGAGGAGAGAAGGGAGGCCATCGGTGGTGCCCCTATTCAGTGAAGTCCCGCAATCAATGACACCCAAGAGAGGAAGGTGAATTAGGTGATTACAAATTTTAAGAAACTTTTGGCGATTTAAACAGATATAATGAAATAGTCCTTTAGAAACTTAGATCTATTATATTAACAGTTAGATCTATCAAAACTTATCACACACAATGGATCCTTGGTACTGTGGCGGAGGTGTGAATCCGAAGATTCTACTTACGCAAAGTGTTATCTTCCTGACAAGGTTAGCTTTGTCAATCCGAACCCACCTTTTGATATACCATAGATCTAATGTGAAGATGATAAATTATGCTAGATCTTGATCAAGAGACATAAGAGAAATAATCTACGTGTATGCTTGCACAGAATGGAGATAGGAGAAAAGGATCGAACCATATAATAGATAGCGATTTTTAGGTGGTTCGGATGCAACAATGACAACTTACATCCACCCCTCATGATCTGTAAGGATTCACACACTATCTTATAAATGATTACAAGATCAAAACTCTCACACACATTCGTGAAGAGTTTGGAACTCCCACGAAGGTCCACAAGCACCGAACCACACAAGAATGTAAAGGAAGGCCACACACACACACACACACACGGATCTGAGTAGATCCACACACACACACACATATGTTTAGAGATTATAAAACACTTAAGCTTGAAGAATTTATAAGAAGAAACACAAAAGAAAAAACTCTGATTTAAGCTCCCCCTGAGTATATGATTCAGATCTTGAACAAGGCTTGCTTCTCCACTTGATTTGAGGTTGCATGGCTTCAGATCGATGTTGAGAACCTTGAGGATGGATGAAGGATCCTTGGATGAAGCACTGTTCACGGAGGTGTTGCAGCAGCCCTCTTTCCCCCTTGGTAGCCAGCTACGGCGCGGGCTTCGTGGAGTCGCGAGAAAGCGGCGTAAGGACGCTCGGACACAGCGGCGGCGCCCCCGGCATGAACGGCGTGCTGCTCGCCGGCGAAGCCGGCTCGCTCCTGCGCATTGAGGACTCCATCGCCTCCGCCATCGAGGAACCCCAAACCCTCTGGCGCAAAAGCCGCCTCCGCCCCGTCGAACTCTTCGCCGCCTCGGACCTCAATAAAACGCTCCGCACCGGCGCACAGCAGGAACTCACCGGCATGGAGGCCGCCCTGTCCCGGCTCGGAGCCGACGGTCGCGACCTTTCCTCCGCCGAGTTTTGGAAAAACCTCGAAGAACAGCTCTACCAAAAGCTCGCGGAATACGCCGACCACACCGCCGCACAGAACTACTCCGGCCGCCTCTTCGCCGACGACGCCGCGCAGGGCTTCGCCTTCATCGACAACTGCCGCGAGCGGTACGATGTCGTCGTGATGAATCCCCCCTTCGGCGAATGGTCGGCGAAATTCAAGAAACAGTCGCGCGAAGTGTATCCGAATTCTTACAACGACATTCTCGGCGCCTTCGTCGAGCGAGGCGGCGAGATGCTCACCTCCGGCGGACGGCTCGGAGCCATCACCTCCCGCACCTGCTTCTTCCTTTCCTCCTTCACGAAGTGGCGTGAGGAGGTCGTGCTCAAGCAGCTCCGTCCCGAACTTCTCGTCGACCTGGGTTACGGCGTCATGGATGCCGCCATGGTCGAAGCCGCCGCCTATGTGCTGGCGAAGAACTGATCTCGATTGATGAACGCTCCCGCCAACTTAGGCTATCACCCGAAAGTCCATTCCAGCGCTCTCACCAAGCAAGAGGTGTCCGCTTGGCTCTGTCGAGAAGGTCTGACGCGGGGGTACTGGGCGATCCCTGAGTACGAAGTGGATACGGGCTCTGCTCGCCCTGGTCGAATCGACATCGTCTGGGCCCTTAAAAATCCTACCGGGAATCCAATTTGGCTACCAATCGCCGCCTTTGTATATGCCTTCGCGCAAGAAGCCGCCGCGAAGGCGGGCTGGCGTTTCGGCGGCAAGATCGCGGGTCATCTGGTCAGCGAATTCGCCCATGCCCTGATCCCCGGCGACAAGAAGCTGAACCGCATCAGCCCGGAAAATCCCAAACCGATGAGCGATCCCGACGGCAAGGGCCGCGCGCGGCATTGGATTTTGGAGATTCATCTGGTGTCGCCGGACGGCAGTTTCGGCGGCTTTTACGAGAGGCTGCTGTGATCTCGTCCTCCACGGCGGCGGAGGTGGCGCGCGGCGTCTCGCGGTTGCTGATTCAGGAAGGTTATTCGCCGATCCTGGAATTCACCCTGCCCAACGGACGGCGGCTGGATGTCGCCGCCATCGGCGCGGGCGGCGAGATGCTGGGGGTGGAGATCAAGGTGGCGCTGGCGGACCTGCGCGGTGACGGCAAATGGCCGGAGTATCTGGATTACTGCGACCTGTTCTATTTCGCCATTCCGCCGGATTTCCCGCACGAGCATGTGCCCCATGAAACCGGGCTGATCGTGGCCGACCGCTATGGCGGGGCGATCATCAAGGAGGCGCAGGCGCAGAGCCTGCATGCCAGCCGGCGCAAGGCCGTCACCGTCAGCTTCGCGCGCTGCGCCGCCGAGCGGCTGAGCCGCACGCTGGACGCCATCGCCACCACACAGACACCCAACCTGGTGACCCCCGATGCCGCTCAGTAAAGCACTGGCCCGCAAAACCATGCTTGCCGTGAAAGGCACCAGCGAAGGTCCCTATTTCGGGCGACCCTCGGTCTTCTATGCGGAGAAATTCGTCGGCCGCGTCCATGACAGGGAAGAGGCGGTGGCGCTGCGCGTGGGCAGCATCGAGATGCGCGACGTGATGCTGGAGGCCGAGCCCAGGCTTTTCTACATCACCGATCACTACAGGCCCTGGCCGATGCTGCTGGCGCGTCTGGCAAAGCTGGATGCGAAAACGCTGAAGGAACTGGTGCTGGCGCGCATCGGCGAGATCGAGTCTCAACGGCTGACGACGGTCACATCGACCGCTCTGGTATCCGGTGAGTTCGGCGGAGAAGTCGATGGCGGATCGTCGCGTCGTCATCACCGGCATCGGCCTCGTCACGCCCCTGGGCTGGGGACGCGAGATCAGCTGGAAGCGGATCCTGGCCGGCCAGTCCGGGGCAGGCCGCATCACCGCGTTCGATCCGACCGACTTCGCCTGCCAGGTCGCCTGCGAGGTGCCGCGCGTCGATGGACGCGGCGGCGGCGGTCCGGATGTCGAAGGCAGCTTCGATCCGCAGAACCCCTGGAAGACTGGTCTGTGACAGCAGGTCTCGAGAATATAAGGAATTTAATCTTTGTTAACAGAATAATGAAGTAGCAAAACTTTATTCTGTGAAGATGTTGGTTATTTTTGTCTATCTTTCCTTGGTTTTCTCATCTCTGCAGTTTCCTTGGTTATTTAGTTTAATGAATTGTGGCTTTGCCATGCAATTCTGTCTTGTAATGACTATCACAAGGTGGTGAAAAGAGGAAGACCGAAAAGAACTTGGACAGAGGCAGTGAAAAGAGATTCAAATTTATGCGAGTTGAGTATAAATTATATGGTGAAATAGTGAGAGAGGGATCCATGTCTCTTACCCAATTCATTGGGATTTGGATGATGTTGATGTTGATGAATATCACAAATGTCTTTCTTTTCATGTTTTTATCATTGGGAAAATTATAGCAACCAGTTTTGATTTTCCGTAGCACGAGAATGTTCATACCTCTTGTTTTTTTTAAGGAACATGAAATTATTAAGTCAATATTTTCAGTACTACTTTCAGGTAATGGTACACTGGGTGTTGACTAATGAATAAGATCAGAATTCTTTTGTGGGTATCGAATAAGATCATAATGTTTATGTACATTCAAAATTACTTAAAGGTAGTGGTTCTTTTGAGATTGCATTTGATCAAGTACAAAAAGAGTTCCTTAGTAGTTTGCTATTGCCTATCTTACAATCTGCAGACTTTGGATGGCCGTCTTTCACGTCCAGGCAGGGAATCACGCGTACTTTGAGCATTACAGTCTGCCTTTCGCCATGGCGGCGATGTTCATCAATGTGCGGCCCGTTACCGCTTCGGCCGGCACACCGGTGGTGCGGGTCATGGCTTCGGCTTCCAGCAGCATGTCCAGCGCTTCGCCCAGCTTGTCGGTCGACCAGCGGCTGGCCTGGGCCTTGAAGCTGGTGGTGCGGGAGAAATGCACCGGCGGGCGCAGCCGCTTCATCACGTTATCGATGGAGTCGCCGCGGGCCGCGCCTTCGCGCGCCTGGACCAATTTCTGGAAATGGCCCATGGCGCTGCGCAGCACCTGGGCGGGGTTGGTATCCGATACCCACAGCCGCTCCAGCTCGCGGTCGAGCTTGACCAGATCGCCGCTGCCGGCGGCGTCGCAGGCGCTTTCGCTGCGGGCTTCGGCTTCGTCGCCCATCACCGCGCGCACATCTTCCACCGTGACCTGCTTGTGGCCATGCATATAGAGCAGCAGCTTTTCGATCTCGCGCCGGGTGACGCCGCGGTCGCTGCCCAGCCGCGACACCGCGTCTTCCAAAGCGTCGGGGGCGATCGAAAGACCTTCGGCGCGCAGCGCATCGCGCACCACATCGCCCAGGTCGCGCACCGAGTCGGGATAGCATTGCACCGCAATCGCGGTCTTGTGGCCGTCGAACAGCTTGCGCAGGGCGCTGGTCTTGGCCAGATCGCCGCCCTCGGCCACCACCAGGGCATCGCCCTTGGGGTCATCGAGAAAGGATTCAAACAGATCGGCCAGGTCGTTGCCGGCGCCGCGCACCCGCACCACACGGCGGCCGCCCATCATGGAGATCGCGGCGGCTTCGTCGGCCAGCCGCGCCGGATCGGCCAGCAGAACGGTTTCGCTGAGATCGGCGACATTGAAGGGATCGGTGAGGTCTGGCACGACGCTTTTGAGCAGCTTCTCGGCGCGTTCCTGCACCAGGCCGGCATCGGGGCCATAGACCAGGGCCGCGACGCAAAGGTGGTTGATCCTGCGGTGATGCAGGATTGCGCCCCGGCTGGGACCGTGAGCGAGCAACATCGCAAGATCGCAATGGCGGCGATCAACTTTGACGGCTTTACCGCTGTTGCGCCTCCGCCGAAACGTCACAGCCATATCATTCGGGCTTTGGCGACGGCTGGGCACCCCATTCCGATTGATGGCGTGCAGGGCTTCCTCACCACGGACGGCCTGTTCGCCACTCGAACAGAGGCAATGCGGATCGCTCGCGAGGCCGGTCAGCTTCTTCAACCAGATGCCCGCGAGAAAAACACCGAACTCTTTTCGGAGGACGTGTGGTGATGGCTCGCGCTCTCCTTTCCCAATTCGAAGTGCGGAGGAAATGATGGCTGGTCTCATACAAAACGATGGCAAACCACGCAAAGAAGGAAGCCCTGTTCATACGCTCGACGGTCGCCTTTGGTTCATCCATCGTATTTCGCCGCCGAACGAACACAACGCTCTTGGAGCAGTCACTATTGAGCAAGGCTATGGGACGAACCGTCACTACATAATCGTCTATCCAACGGCCATCAATTGCAGGATTGAGTCATGAGCACATCAATGCACGAGGCGCTGGAAGAGATTCGTTCGCTGTCCGAACACGGCGTCAACAATCCAGATGAGGCGTTGTCCCAGGTGTCATCGCTATGTGACGCCGCCCTTTCCTCCCCCGCACCGGCTGGGGCCGTGAGCGAGGAGGAGTTGGCGCTCGCGATTTGTCACGCGCGGTTTGGCGATCATGTCTTGGCTGATCGGCCCTCCTTCACAGAAGAGGCCCGCGCTCTCCTTTCCCAATTCGACGTGCGGAGGAAGTAATGGCCTGCAAGATCACGAAGAACGGGATCAAGCCGTGCGCCGGGTTGTCGTCGGTTCTCCAGCACGGAGGCAGAGGCACGCGCCAACAAGGCGTCGAGATGAAAACGCTTTTGAATATGACAACGATGAAGTTTTCGCGTCACCTGGTCGTTCTGAAATCCGTCTTTCGCTAGCTGGTCCATCAGCATGTGTTACACACCCTTTCCGTGCTTCTTGGCGTACTCGATTTCCTTGAGCTTGGCATCGGCATTCTTCTCTTCGATGTCGAGCTTGCGGGCCTTCTGGTCTGCGTCCACACCCTTGAGGAACTGACTCGTCTCGGCCTGGTCTTCCGCGATCTGTAGATCGACCATGAGGCTCTGGGCGGCTTGCTTGTCCTTGGCGGCAAGCTGGAGCATGGCGATGTCCTTCTTCGCCGCAGCGTCCAGCGCACGCGCCATCGCCTCGTTGTTGCGGGTTTCGTAGTTGGCCGTGTTCTTGTCGTGCTCGATCTGGGCAAGGACCATGCCTTGCTCCTTGTCGTACTCAAGACGGGCAGCGTCGTTGGTAACCGCTTGAGCGCGAGCTTCCGCGTTGACCATATCGGCCTGCGCCTTGATCTGGGCAGGGTCGGGATTGTTCGCGGCAGCCTCGGCCTGTTGCTGCTCGATGACTTGCACTTCTTCCTTCGAGCGAACGATCGTGTCGTACGGGATGTTCATGCCAGCAAGACGGGCGCGGTACGCCTCGTCCATGCGGATGATCTTCGCCACCTCTGGGTTCTGCGCTGCCTCGATACAAAGGCGTTCGATGTCACGCTGGCCGATGATCTTGTTGAGGTACGCCGTGCTGGTTTGCACGTCGATGTCGTAGTCAC